>HG995136.1:9219143-10651602 GCA_905333015.3 Bombus campestris | reverse complement strand
AAATCAAAGGACAGACATACACTTCGATTCTAACAACGGAAGATTATTTTAAAAAACGTAGAAATATAATTTAAGAGAAAACGAAATGAAGAATTTCTTCTAATTCACGCGCGCTTTAAACGAATAAATTTCAATTGTGAAATTAGAATTAACGATAATTTCTTCGCCCTTTCCATATCAACGTATAATTGCCATTTTTTCGACGAAATTTAATTTTGTACCATCTTTTTATCGATAGACGTGCACGCTTCGTTTGCAGCGTTTGATAAATTCCACTAATGGAATTATACTGCCTGCAATTGGTACAAACTTCTCTCGCAATTATTTTCCAAAGATTTTCTTACGAGTTTCTTTTCTAGTAAACATGCTAGCCATGTTGAAACATTGATATTTTTTGGCGCAGCCACTGTTTCATGTGTCTCGATATATGAACCGGAACATTGTCGTGTTGATAAATAAATTTACTTTCTTCTATTCTTTCCGTGGATGATATTAAAAAAATCATTGTTACATATACGTTTCTGTCCTACTTTTCCTAAAATGGTATCGCACACAAACCTGTCATCAGAATGGAATAACTACATAATTTTACCAAAAAAAAAAAAAAAAAAACGTGTATAGTGGCTTTATGTAAATTTCGGACATTGTACACTTTCGCAATAATTCTTTCATTAGAAAGTAGCTACATCAGACACCTGTATACATATTTGTCATAAAAACGTTTTTTTAGCCGCTCGATTAACATTAAACGAATGTCAAAAAGAAAAAAACAACTTTATTTTCTTGATTCATACGAAGAACGTTTATACGTAGATGAATTTAATACCAGTCGACTGTGAACATTCATTTCACGGAACGCGTGATTGCGATGTACTTGTTCGCCGTGAAATCGAGTTGAAAATTTTACGGAAAATCGGTTGTTGATTGAGTACAGTGAGAAAGAGAGGCAAAGAGAGAGAGAGAGAGAGAGAGAGAGAAAGGGGGGGCTTCTATTCTTGAAATACCGGATTCGGTAAACCCGCGCGCGTTACACGAACTGAATCATAATTTCTTTTTCCCCTCGCTCGACTCTGTTATCGATTATGTCATAGTTTACAAGATAGCGTGCACAACGGTAGATCATGTCGTGCAGTTGTAACAGCGGACGGGCCAAATCAAATTTAATTAATACACACGGTTCATGTATTACAGTTGCAAATAAAACACGATACGACTGTTTAATGAATTCCTCCGTTTAATGGCCAGGCTAACAATTTAATTAAATATTTTGCTAATTACTTCAATTTACGGTTCAATCGCGTGTTTCGTATAACTTAGCATTATGCGAATCGAATGATAATTAAATTCAATAAGAATAACCTGCCGACCGAGGAAAATATATAAAGGGGAA
Source organism: Bombus campestris (assembly GCA_905333015.3). NCBI lineage: Eukaryota > Metazoa > Arthropoda > Insecta > Hymenoptera > Apidae > Bombus > Bombus campestris. The sequence goes on along the minus strand of HG995136.1, from coordinate 10,650,212 downwards.
CAATATGATAGATAATTCACATTTTCTATGTTTTACGGTAGCTGGAAAAAGCGTTGACTCGTGTATACAGTCTGTCACACAAGAGCGTGTCTGCGATATTTCTGTAAATATTTATATATTTGTAAAAAAATTTATATGAATTGAATCTACATCTAAAACACTAATACGCTATTACAGTAGGGTGTCCAATCTCCTCCATTAGCGATTATAGCTTGACATCGTTTCGGCATACTCTCGACTAATTTTTGAGCGTAGGATTCTGGTAACGACCTCCATATCTTTCGAATGTGATGTACAAGTGTTCTTATTTTTGTGATACGTCTTCCTCTCAGCTTGCCTAATAGGACACCATGCCCAAAACGAAGATTCATCAGTGAATATTATATTACTCCAATCACGATCTCTGTTTTCATTCGCCCATGCCAGACGATTTTCGACGTTTCGCGTACGCGGCACTCATATTAAAAAGCTCTGTTCCTTTCACTGTTTCAAATGAAACTGAAAGGTATTCAGCAACGCGTATTAGAGAAGTTTTCGTTTGTTTACATTCTTTTTATCTCATTCTGATTAGGTGTCAGGTTTCGCAGATATCGCAGACACGCTCTTGTGTGACAGACTGTATCTTTACTTTCGAACGAAACATCTTTTTAGCGGATTCCATACATTTCATTTTCGTAGTATGAGAAGCTTATAGTCGTACCAAAGTAGCATTAGATAGCGAATTTAATTAAACAATATAAAAACGTTATAAGAAATAAATTGGTGTAATATGTAACTTTCATAGTCAACGCACAGATAGCTTTTTTTTAAGATTCAGGCTTCCAAAATTGTTTTTATATTTAGTGTGGCAGCTAAACGCGTGTTTGTTTTCTCTCATTTTTTTTTTTTTTTTTTTTTCTAATTTTCCAAATGTTTCACAGACCAAGCGATTCGGAATATGAACGAAACGTACTATGTTACTATGTTTTCCTACTGCGATCTTCGCGCGAAAGAATTTGCACGACGAATAAAAAACCGACACACGCTCATGTGCGTGTAAAAAAAAAAAAAAAAAGAAATAGTAAAGAAAAAAGATTTATCTAGTACGGTGAGAAATGAATCAACGTAAACAAATCGATTCTGCCAGTTTGTACGATTTTATGAGTTATATCTGTACGAAGCATTGCCAGCGTACTGCACGGATATATTATGTAAGTCACGCTTCTGAATAAGAGCCTTTAGAAACACTGCATTGATTTTTGTGCGTACACGTGCAATCTCCGACTTCGAACATACAAAGTGATATTAGAAATCCGCCATGTTGTACGCCTCGTGTATATCAATTTCCCGTTGCTTTTCGCAAATAATTTATCTCCGACACGCGCCATGTATGAAAATAAATCAATCTGTATTTAAATGCAACGAATAATTATATTCGTGCATTTACGTCAGTTCTGTTATTCGTATCGAAAACTTTGACGATATTTTACGACCACGGGTTTTCCAATATAACGTTACGTTTTAATAAAAGAAGACGATTTTTCCTTTTCTCTCTCCGCGATGATGCTCCACATTGTGGAAACAGATACACGGACTGGAAAAAGTATTTGAACACTTACCATAGAAAATTTTTATATATAGTACACGTACACTTAAGAGATTTCTACAAGTATTGGAATACTTTCGCGAGCTGGTGTATTTTCATTATAATGAAATTTTGTAAAAAAATATTTTTCAAGAATATAGTAGAGGTTTTATGTCACGACTACAACGCTACTTAAATGAAATTTCCTTCCTCCGTTCTTATTCTCTTTTCGCTGCGCGGTAAACGTTAATTCCATATATTTCCATCTTGAATGTTTCTCTGCAAAGTAATATTTGCATTCAAAATGTAATGGGATTATTAAAAATGTAATACGTGTACGGCAACCGTGTTTTCCATTCTTCCTTGTTAAATTAAAGGAGATTTCAAAACAGACCATTCGGAGCATTAAAGAAGATTTTGTTCTCCTCGGCTTTGTTTTCTACTTGTAATACAAGCTACGGCAGTTTCTTAAATCGATCAGACCCTCGAACGAACAGCTCTTCGCTCTTCATTTCTCTACAGAATTATATCGTTCCCGGGATTCGCGAAATTTTTCTCAAAGTTCCCGATTCAGCTTCCGTCGCTTTCAAGGCATTCCTCTCGAAATTCGATAACAATTCCAACGGGAGGTGGCTCGAACTACATCGGCAACAATTTTGAGCGCCAGACCGAGCGATTTATTCTCAAAATGTTTGCCCAAAAGCGGCGCTGCGGTGTCTGCCAATCGATTCGTCGTCGTAAACTCCACTATTCTAAAGCTTCTGATTAAACCTAAAGCCCTTCAAGCAGCTATTTCGGTATTCTTTTTCCCAATCGCGGACGCATCACGCGAACAGAGCAAAACTTCTACAACAGTTGCATCCCTGATACGATTGTCAAGAACTCGAGGAAAAAGTTGAACGATGTAACGCGACGAATGAAAGGTGCGAAACGTGACAACATTCGAATATGGAGCGACAAAAGACGGTTTTGTATGATTTAGGATCAGCGTCTAATGGAAGAAAACGATGCAGACGGGTTAATCGCGTTGTATGTGCAGGGCTTAAGGGTACGTTCACCCGATCGCGGATTCCCCATCGTCCTCAACACTGGCCTAACAACAACCGCGTGCACGCGAATTCCACGAGTTTTATTTAGAACATTGAATTATTCTAACGTGGAGACTGCATGCGTGCGCGTGAAGACGTCTATAAGAAGAACAGAGAAAGACGGGTAGAAGAATAGAGAGGAGACGAGGAAACTCGTTCGTAATTTTCTAATAAATTATGCAGGCAGGCGTGGACTCCCCGCGAGTATCAAATGAAGTGTGTGCATCACGTCAGGTTCGTGTAACTCCATGGATTTGATTGAACAGAAGGAAGCTGAGGATACGATAAATTATAACAACGAATGGAAGGAACGTGATAATCGCATGCGAGAAATCTGCTTGATCCGTGGAAGAAACTGAGGAGGAAATTCTAGGAAACCTAATTTTTACCAAGTAATGGATAGAAAGTTGTTTCGATAATTAAATAACGATAAGTAGAGCGGCAAGTATGTACGTACATATGTGCTTTATACAGGCTATCGTTCGTTGATAATCTCTCGATTCATAAACAATAGCCTCGTGAAATGAAATGGACTCGTTCTCGTTTCTCAGTCTATCAATTAGATCGACGATAATAGCAGGAGATCACGATGTCGTGGTTATTTGTTCGAGAATTTCAAAAATTCATATTTTTTAATCGAAATGTCGATCGATAGGTTTATCGGAAAACACAAATGATTCTATACAGTGACTAAGCAATTTACGATTTCTCGTTGATTACGATTAAGTCGATCTGGGTCAATTTATACGTTTCTATCTTCTATTTAAAAAGAATGATATCTCCCAAAGTATGCAATTTCCCGGCTGATCGTTCCAACAACCAACTCGAAGTTTCTCGACAGAGAGAGACTCGTATTCGCTTGAATTTCGCCGTAGGCTCCTTGAGACTGATTAATCTTTTTTCTAGGCGGTCTTGAAATTATAAAATCGAATTGCTCGAAAGACACTTGGAGCGGCACGGAAATAGGACGTCAAGGCTCTCTCTCGCTGAGTACACACGCGTAAAACAGAAACGAGGGGAAAGATAAAACGAGAGAAAAAAAAAAGAAAGGAAAAGTTGAAAAGAAGGAGAGAGGAAAAAAAAGAAGAAGAAGAAGGAAATATTAAGCCACGAAGAAACGAGTGCAAATAAATTTCATCGCTCCCGGAACAAACTTTTTCTCGCGGGGAGGAAATAAACGAGCGTAAAGTATTTTCCGACGGAGTGCAATGAAATATTCGCAGCGTCTATGTTCGATCGCGATGGAATGCATGCAAAACAACACTTTGTTCGCTCTTGTTATTCTCTTTGCTTTGTCTGTATTTATGCTGCTCAACAATACCACCACGACTTGTATATATTTTTCTCCTTTCGTTTTGTAACCTCCACTATTTCTCTCTTCGTCCGTTCGAAAATTCATCCCTCGATCAGCAAGGGTTTCGATTCGTAAATATTGTGCATCAATCGGTGCGACTCGATATCGACGCAACAATGAAATCGAAAATAAAACGGGAGGCTGACATTTTGCGAATTAAATGCCCGCGCCAGACCGCTATTTCTCTCCCCTACGAGGCAACAGAGAAAATTTTTCAACTCCGGTCGAGTTATTTCAGAAATTATTCCGCGCTCTAGTTTATCTCCATATTAATATCATCATTTTCGCCTGTGTACGGATATCATATCCGAACAAGGGTTTGTTACAACAAGAACTAATAACGCGAAAGCTACATTTATTAATTAGGCTTCGGGGGAACTGGTTTTTGAACCCGTGGCCTCCGTTCCGTACATGTCGGAGTTTCATCGGCGAAATAGTATTTACATTTATTTTCCTCATTATATCACGCATTCCAACATCGAATGCAGTAATTAAATTAAAGAGACGAAGTAGAATAAAATTTCGCGAAAACAGAAATTCAACAACGCTACTAAAAATTAATGCGCGTATTTATCTAGAATTACACCGGGAAAACTTCATGAAAAGTTCTACAGCCGGACGAAGGAAGGGGAGAAAAGAAGAAAAATAAAAGCAACCTTTGAAACGGAGGTAGAAAAGTTCATATCCTCTTAAATTACTTCGCATAAAAAAAAAAAAAGGGACGAAAAAGAGGTGGTAAAAGAAAAGAAAACGGTAAAAGAATTTTTTCGTAAAAACAGAGAGAATCTTCAAAGTTGTCATGGAAATTCTCTAAGAGTCCAAACGTTTCCCGTGGATAACGAAATCTTTAGCGTATCGAACGAACGAGAAAAAAAGAAACGATGGAAAAGAAAAGCGTCGGATTGCAAACACAAAACGAAGAAAACTTTTCGATACATTTGTCAAAATAATCAGCCTCTTAAGATATCAAGTTATCGGCGTTGTTTATTCCTTCCAAATCGGTATACTTTTTATTCGGCCGGCAGTGTTTGTAACGGCGTTGCACGAATGAGAATTTCTTCATTAAGCCGAATTTATAATGGCGTCAGCGGAGAGCGTGGAAATCGAGGCGAAATCAACGAGAAACGTGAAAACACGAGTTTGCACGAAAGAAGAGAGAGCCATCTTTCAGATATATTTATCCTGCATTTTTCGCCCTTTCTCGCCATCCTATTTTCAATCTTATTTTCAACGACGTTTAGTTACGCCACCAAGTCAAGAAATTACCCGTAATTGCCGTTTTCGTTTAGAAGTTGCCGTAAGAAAATAAAATGAAATCAAAGCTGGATGGATGAAATGAAATGAAACCTGCAGCGAGAAGGCGAGAAGGAGATGAAAGGGCGCGAAATCTCGCCAAATCTCTTCGGTAACGCGTTTTCTGGCCGTTTATAGTGACACATCGTTTTCTACACAGTCCGTTCCTCGCTGTCTCTTCGCGCTCTTTGATTCTTTTCAAGGGTCATCACGGGGACTTTGAAGAATCAGAAAGAGAGAAAACAGCCGGAACAAAGTCGAAAAGCGGAAAGTATCTGCTTTCATCTTTCATTTTTTCCCTTTTTCGCTTTTCTTTGAAAAATAATCGTCAACATTTTTTCTAATTAGTTGTGACTGTAGTTACATGGATTCGCCATGGTATTCCGACACTTGTACAAACATACACGCAACGCAGTGCCGATAAAATTTCAAAATGTTTTATACAAAACAAGTAATACAGTCTGTCACACAAGAGCGTGTCTGCGATATCTGCGAAACCTGACACCTAATCAGAATGAGATAAAAAGAATGTAAACAAACGAAAACTTCTCTAATACGCGTTGCTGAATACCTTTCAGTTTCATTTGAAACAGTGAAAGGAACAGAGCTTTTTAATATGAGTGCCGCGTACGCGAAACGTCGAAAATCGTCTGGCATGGGCGAATGAAAACAGAGATCGTGATTGGAGTAATATAATATTCACTGATGAATCTTCGTTTTGGGCATGGTGTCCTATTAGGCGTGCTTGGACTATCCATGGAAGAAGGATGATTCAAAGAAGTGTAAAACACCCTATAAAAGTGCATGTTTGGGGTTGCTTTAACGCACGCGGTTTTGGGACTTTGTGCGTCTTTACAGACAATCTGAATGCACAAAAGATGGTGAAATTGTACCAAAGGGGACTTCTCACATCCGTGAAACGTTGGTTCAACCAAACCGAGGACCAATGGATATTGCAAGAAGACAACGACCCTAAACATCGAAGTCGCATCTGCACCCAATGGAAAGCGAAAAACGCCATCACAGTACTTCCTTGGCCATCGCAGTCCCCTGATGCAAACCCTATCGAAAATGTGTGGTCCCTAATGAAATGCAAGCTGAGAGGAAGACGTATCACAAAAATAAGAACACTTGTACATCACATTCGAAAGATATGGAGGTCGTTACCAGAATCCTACGCTCAAAAATTAGTCGAGAGTATGCCGAAACGATGTCAAGCTATAATCGCTAATGGAGGAGATTGGACACCCTACTAAGTAATAGCGTATTAGTGTTTTAGATGTAGATTCAATTCATATAAATTTTTTTACAAATATATAAATATTTACAGAAATATCGCAGACACGCTCTTGTGTGACAGACTGTATATGTACACAAAAGTTTTCTACCGTTAAGTGTACACGTTTCGCGTACTTTCTGTGAGTCATTGTACGTAGAACTATTGCAATCGACTAATCCCAGTACGAAACCGGAAAGTGTGAAAATATTATGCCAACCATTTATCGCGAATCGACTGTGTCACGTATAATTGACATGATCGATGAACACGAACGAATTAAAAGGTTCGATTTATCTTGACTATCGAACAGCGATGTTTATCCACCAACAGCTGCAGGCCGTTCCTGCTTCTAATTTACTAAGATCGGGTCATGGGCTGGCTACTCGCTTCTCGATCAATTCTCTCAATTGTCTTTCCAACAGTTTCGAAATCAAAATCCAAGCTTCGTGAATTCTTATTTCCCTTATCTTGTCGTAGACGCGTCAAATTGAGAATTAAACGAAATTTCATGCGTATCCATCCAGTTACTAGAACACCGATTTCTATCAATTTACGTGAAATTGAAATTTATTCAGAAATCTACACAACGGAAAATTAAAGAAACACAATGTGCATTTTGAAAATTCAATAATCAGTGTCGTATTACCAAAGCTATCTTTTAATCGTTATTTTTGATTGTTCGAAATAAAGGGATTAAAGAAGATAGGATTTTGTCATCTTCTATTCGTGTGATCTTCGATAATATGTTAAAACATGGACAATATGAGAAACGTAGCTATTCGATATAACATTTAGTGGTAGAAATCTCTGTTTCACTCGTTTAATCGTGTTCGTGAAAATCCGCAGTCTAACAGTCGTAACGGTCCTCTAATTCGATAGAATCTATTTTTAAATCCTGCAAGTTTTCGATTACGTGGAAACAATTGCGTCAAGTTCGTCAATGGTTTGAGAGCAATCGGTCTCCAAGTTGGAGAGTGGCAATCGAAGCGAGAATTAAAGCGAAAGATTTATCGATCTTTGAAACACTCAATTGAAATTGAAAGACAACGGACTAACGTAATAAAACAAAGCTCGGAAGATCATACATATACGCCGTAAAAGGTAATCTAAATATTTATGATATTCTTCCGACCTTTATGTAATAAACGAGATTTTTTTATTTAGGTAAATTCACGTTGTCATGGAACGTGCATCAAACACCATCGAGAATGAATTAACGTTGATCTGTACGGGGCGTGTGCGTGTGTTACGTTTCATAAAACTAACATTTAAACCAGAGAATGCATTATTCATTACGTCATTTCTGTAGACAGTATTAGAACGTAACCTTGTCGAGCTCGCAGAGATACTTATTTCTACATATTTGCAGCGTAACGGCATAACGCTTTAAAAAAGTCTACATAATACAGAAGTATTTCCATTATTTTTCCAACATTTCGTTCAATTCGATAACTCCATCTTTTATCCTATTCGCATTTTCTTTTCTATTTCGAATTTTTAACCTTTCGGGATAACCAATAAATAAACTACAAATCAAAACTGTTTCTCTTCCTTTCTTTTTATTTTATTTTGTTTTATTTTATTTTTTTTTTTTTTTTTTTTTTTTTTTGTTTATTTCAAGGAAAGGAAATTTTCAATTTTTCGTGGTAGTTTCTTCTCTGACGAAATTTTTTTACAAACTCAAAATACAATTTTTCCTGGCCACAGAAATTTTTTACTCTTCGCAAAAAAAAAAGAAAGAAAAAAAAAGAAAGAGAGTAGAGAATCATAACTGCTTTTACTCAGGCTTTGCCTCTCTATTGTAGCTTTAACAATTGTTAAATTACTTTTCAGCGCAAACCACGGTCAAAGATTGTCCCTCTACTAAATTTTTTAAACACGAGAGCAAATTGATTTTCGATCAACTGGTATTAGCTCGAATAAAAATAATAATTGAAGTAAAAGAATGTCATTTTACTAGGAGCGTAGCGTTTGCAGCTATCCGATTTCAAAAGTCATTTAAAATAATATTTCCAAGGCTGCATCCAATTTGTTGTTCTTACTCGATGCCGTGTGCAATAATACGGTCGTGATTGTGAGCACGGTGATTCGATTTAACAGTGGCTCTCGCGTGCACAGACGTTTATCGATTTAAAATAATAACGAACGCTATGTGTTTTTCCATTTACCAAAGTACCCATTACGTCCCCGCCGTTATCGTGCATACGCGTCTATAAACGGTACTTTTAGATCTAAAAACAATTTCTATAATATTTCCAACAAATACAATCAACATGGTTATTCGTAGAAATTCAAAAGTTGAGATTACAAATGAAAAGTTCCGACAGTGGATTTCTAAAACGCTACTGGTATTTCTTTCAAGATTTTCAGCGAGAAAGAACCGAGGAAACACGTGTGAACGCAAAGAAATAAAAAAAGAAAAAACAAGAAGATAAAAAGCGATATTCCGGCATTATAATTAAGCTTGAGCCTTTCGGCAAAATCTAAATAATATTTATCGTCAAATCAATGATAACGATTGAAATAAAAATTAAAAGTTGGAAAAGTAGGATAATAAAAGGAGAATATAAAGTGCGTTCATTAAGAAGTAATACATACTGATAAGACAAACTAGACGTTTCGATAAGTAAGATTACGACGGAGAAAATGTATTATTGAAAAAGCAATTTTCCGTCCAAGTAGGTTATTTAAATAATTCATAACGCTCGTTTATAGAGCCATGTTCGCGGAATTACATATTTTTTTTTTTTTTTTTTTTTTTTTTTTATCGCGAATTTCTCGTTGCAAGTTTGATACGATGGAATTATTTATATTCCATGGAAAGAAGTTGCGTCGAGTCACACAACATTCCGTACTCGGTGCATATTTAATTAGCTCAACAATTCGACTAACTAAATGCTGTTTTGACTGTTCGTGACTCTGCCAATTAGTAAATGCGAATGGAACTTTGTTGTTAGAGCAAAAGCGAATAACGTTACTTACTTCTCTTCTATCAGTATTTCGGTACACGCTGTATATCGTTTTAATCGTAAATCGATAAAACCATTTTTCTAAGATATCGCGACGAGCTCGATATAAACCACTTCACTCGGGAAATATTTTAACGTTTCTTTTCGTCGGTTCGCCAATTAAAAGTCGAATTGGCGAGAGAAGATTTACGATGGAGAAATATGTATTCGATTTTACCGCGTGTACATCCATTTATCCATCTTCCGTTTTATTTTACATTATTTTAAACAACTATATTTCTCTATATTTACCGGGCAGATTTAATTCGGGAAATTCACCCTTTGAAAATTGTTAAATAAAAATGACGCTGAAGATGAATTTGAGAAAAATCTCAAATTAAATTTCTGCATGCCACGAGAGAAACAAAATCCATTTCTAGACTGTAGTATACGATGCTTTCAAGCTAACCAGCCTGTAAACAGTGAAAATGACGAGCGAAGGGCTGCGCTTAATTGACAATGTCTCGATAGTAGAACAGGCCAACCCCAAAATCCACCCTAACCATCCAACGAGGGATTTTGCTTGCGTTCTGTAGACCCTTCCGCAGCATTTTTACATCTGCCATTCTGTACTTTACGCTTTTGCACATTTATTAACCTCTTCTATCCTTTAAATCTAGCCTTCTTTTTTTTTTGCATATCTCTGCTATTACTTTTGTTGAAATTTTGCGAACTGTGGCAGAGATTCAGGGGGATTTAACAGGGTACAATTCGTATAATTGTTATTCGTTAATATTTAACGATAATAATGATGTTTACTAGATTCATTATACTTCTGTTAGATAAATTACTCGATAAACGCCACTCGAGCGTAATTTATATTTTTTGTTACAATAATATTATGCAACGATCGTGTCACACTCGCGCAATAAATTTCCACGTTAGACGTTTAACTGTAATTCCCGTGTCATTTCTACTAAATATATTCGTTTAAATCGGTAATATATAGCTTTAACAAATTATTAGCAAAATAGCCAGGTCGATCAGCATATTCTTTAAAATTTTCGCTCTCGCAATCCATAAATTTGAATTTATGTCGTGATTTATAGCGGGAAATAATGGCAAAAGTCGTTAATGAAAGCACAATGTGATATCCAGTACGTTCCAAATTAACGTTCTGGCGTTAGATATATTATATTACATTACTCGCACCTTTAGAACGTAGAAAAGAAACGAATTTAATGCTTAGAGAAGACGGGAAACGAATTATAAGTATGGAACTTCGCGGAATTTCAGAGAAGCTCAAACGAGGGAGGGGCAAAAAAATAATGAGAATGCAAATATGGTTTTGAATAAAATCCGGCAAGTATGAAAGCCGCAGGAACAACATACAGATCTGCATCTACTGGCTTCCTCTTTTTTTTCTCTCTCTCTTCTTTCTTTTTCTAAAAAATTGCGTTAAGCGTTCCTTGTGTAAACGATGTAAGCGTAATACTTCCATAATAACAAAAAATTCCACGCCGCGATACTTTCAAAGCCCAGGCTCGTAAATCTCTCTTCCACTATCCATCTCCCGCAGCAACTATTTATTTTCCTTTTTTTTTTTCCCCTAATATCCCACCATATTCAGTTGCCAATCACGTTCTCATTTTGGACTTTTTCAACGAGCGTATCTTACAACGTTGCAATTTTATCGCACATCTCGAGTATTCCTGATTTTATCGCGTACTTTTCCAACGATAAAAACGATTTCATTCCGACGTTTTTCCCTTCTACATCCTTCCTTCCTTTCTTTCTTTCTTTCTTTTTTATTATGACAAGCGTCGAGAATTACTTGATTAGGAGGCTATGAATTTTAATAGATTTATGCAAATGCGACGCGTGAATCCAAAGTATACGTGTATACGAACGCACTGTTCGTTCAAGAAAATTATCGAGTCTCAATTAAATTATCGAGTACACATTGCGTTTTCCCGGCGAACAAAATTCGATAACACCGATTACTCGTTTTTCGCGTTCCTCTATTAGCAAGGGGAAATAAATCTATATTTCGTTTCACGAGCGTGCCTCGGAATTCCATAAATTTTTCAACTCCGCCAATTCGTTTCATACTTGTCTTCTCTCTTTTCCTCTCCTTCTTTTTTTTTTTTTTTTTTTTTTTTTTTTATTGTTATCCCACTTCGACCCAATTGATTCTCTTCGCTTCTCGCGCGCATTGTCGTTTCGCATTAATAAATATAAACTCGCAATTATTAATCACATTACGCCGAGTTACATATACGCGTCGATTCCTGTTATAATCGATCAATGCAACTTGTGAATATTTATTGACCCGCAACGGAATGACATAATGCAATTTAGTACTGGAAACAAACGAAAGTTTATTGGCGATGAAGTTGAGGCATAATCCTCTTCTCTATCGTTTCTTCCTTTTCTTTTCTCTTTTTACTTTTGTTTCGGCATACAAAACGCCTGGCGGATACGATATTTCGTAATTAATATCGCCAGATGGGAAGCTACGGCCGACAAGGAGAACTCGAGGAATCAAAAGCGAACTCACAAAAGGAAACGGTCGTTAAAGAAGGGGCCATTAGCATGTCGTTAGCATAATACAAGGTGAATTTGATTCCGAGTACACGAATGTGCCCTGAACACTACCGTGGCAGCGATAATCGCGTTATTATAAGACAGATTAATTTTAGTTAAACTATAAGCTTTGGGCCGGTAGAAATAGGCTGCAATCCCATACGATACACGAACCCAACGCAAAAACGAATACACCGCTTGTACACCATATTAAATTAATTTTGTCAAAAGGAAAGAAAAAAAAAAAAAGGAAGAAAAGGGAAAGAAGAAAAAAAAAGATCGAAAGGAAAAAAGGCAGAAATTTTTGCGGTACCATAGAATTTAATGAGAGGTTAATGGTCAGTCGTCACGCGAAAAAAACGCGATTTACCCAAAGCGTGCTCCGAGTGATTTTTGTCGATGAAATGTTCGAGCAACGTGGAAAAAACAGAACGTAAACCGGTTTACGACGTCGAAAGAGCATTTCCTCGTTGTGGAACGACGCGTTCGACTGTTTGCCAGCGATTACCAGCTAAATTACAATTATTCGCTTTGCAACTTTTCGACCGGGATAAACCTTATATAAGAGGATGTTACTTATACGTTATTTATTCGGTGGAAACCGATTCCAAGTATTTTTTCCTTTTTATGTAATGCGTGTGAAAAATAATATTTATCGAAGGAAAATAAACGGAAAAAACAAGACCCCCTTGGTAATTACAAAGTTGACGTTTAAACGTATCATAGAGCACGCCTGTGTGAAGCATTATGTAAAGTAAAAAAAAGGTTCAGAAATATATGTGCACATTCTGATTTCGTAAGAATCACGTTTCGAGTTGAGGTTTTTTGTTGCGCATTCAGCACAGGAATATAGAATTGTTTCGAGCAACGTGGTCGACCAATGAATTAGATCAAGGTTGCATCGCATCGCTAAAATTAGCCGGCAGAGAATTCAGAAAAATTCTGGCATTACGACACTCCTAATCGTTCGACGATCTTTTAAATCATTCCGATCGGAACGCGATCGTTGTTCTACTATTATATATCGCGGCGCAACCATGATTACTATGTGTTCGAAGAGAGGGCAATTAAATTGCATTGTTCGGTGGCCGAAAAGATTTATGACTCATATAGAACGTCATCTGAACAAGTTACAGATGACTTCTGGTTTCAACCGTTTCAACAGTTTCTATGAAATCGTTTAATTTTCGAAGACGCTTCGTCTTAACTCGTATTCTACGTACATTTCACACGAATTGAAAAACGGCACCGGAGAATGAAATATCTGGAAATTAATCGACCTAAAATAAAATTACGCCGACCTATTGTAATGTGAAAACCCGTGAAATCGGTCTCACGTATTTTATGATTATTATTAGACTTGGGAATATAAAATATCCTCCTCCCATCCTTTACTGCTTCTTTCTATGAAAAATTTCAACGTTGTATTATATTTCGTCCTGCTTCTTAAACGTTGTTTCAGCCTGATTATATGTATGTTCGATTAATGCTGTACTTTATATTTTAAAGTTAAAAGGAAAAAGATTGCTTATTATCTTATCTGGGGCAATTAACTCGAATAAAAGATTACACTCGAGTAATTCGCTCGGTTCTATCGCGAAACGAGATTATCTTTTCTACGTATTTTTGCCATGGGATTTACTATTTTACCATTTTACTTTGAATTATACTTACGTATTTTACTATCTGTATCTTATATATCTCTCCGTTGCTTTCGCAATAAAGTCACAATGTAGCAATCCCAGCTGATTTATCGGTTTAAATATTACTTTCTATTTTCCAGCGCATAACTATTTACGCGCTGCTATCGCCCGTGAACCGAGATTGCTTCTCTAATTCATTATTTTCACAACGAGAGCGACTGAATAGGCAATTCGACTGATTCATTGCTCGAAAACGTTACTTTCTACCTTCTGTAGTTATAACAACGTACGATCGAATAAAATAGAAACAAACGAATATTACCGGAGAAAAATATACTAAGTAGGACTCTATTGATTTCCCGGCCTTATCATATTCGCTGGTTAAAACAATAGAATTTCGTCTAACATATTAGTTAAAGAGAATCAATCTGTTCGATCGAACCGCTTAAGATTTCATAAAAATACTAACGTCATCGATAAAAAGACAGTTCAGTTAACACTTAATTTGGCTAATATTAATCGAAAACTCGTATGAAAAACAAAATTATCCGACAAAATTATCGCGTGTTTCTCCCGTGGTCTCCGATACTCCCAATCTACCGTAAGCGAAGTATTTGTCTCGAGTGATAGTTTCATTTGCAGACTCGACAAAGAGGAACAAATACATGGATAAAAAGGCGAAAATCACTCACCTCTCCGTGCGTGTCCCTTCGGCCATCCGGGGTGTTCTCCGGTAAAAAGTACAGCCGTAAAGATGCCAGAGGTTGATTCGGTCCCCTGCTGTCCATCCACAGCAACTGAAGTTCCCCGATGCTGACGAGATCTGCATCGCTCCACAATTTCGTGAGGAAGAAGCTTCCTAGACGAAGTACACGACCGTTTCCTATTCGAACTGCTTTATAGAACGTGTACGGACCGTGGCTGAAGCAAGCACCGCCCAACAACTGCAACAGAAATCAATTTTATATTATTAAACGAAGCGTGTGCGTAGCGAGAAAATTGTACGTAATTTACATAAGCTTCGTTCGTTTCGACAAACCTTATTTGCGTGTTAGGAACGGCTGCTACCTAGCACGGTACGCGAACGACTCAGAGATTTCCTTTCGGACGCGTAAATTCGGCAACCTTCGCTTCGAACGTTGACGAGTCTTTGTGTTTATAAACTGAACGCGTTTAGATATGTGTTCGATGCGTTTGAAATTTACAAACAGACAATCTATGTACAAGATTTGTGTTTTGAGTGAGAAATTTCGATACTTGAATGATAGAAAATTATACAATAAGTAGAGTATAGGTATCTAAGCGTTTATTTACGTATTTTCTTAGAAATTTGTGTGGTAGAGAAATACGCGTAATAGGAAAAAATGTATAAAAATGTATTTATACGAGTAAAATTATCTTTAAATTGAATTTAATTAAATTGATTACTCGAGTAGAATTAATTAGCGCTTTTTCATTTTCTGTGAAATCATGCAACATGCAAAAATAAGTTTGGTAGTGAGCGAAACGTCGGAGTAGTTTTAAGGCCGGTGTCGAGTATGCTTATTTGTAAGCCGTCAGTTCAGTTTTATGGATGTTCGTCAAGTGAAACAAGTCGTTAGATGACTCATATCCCACGCCAGAGGCCCTCATTTGTAACAATGTGCTCCTTCAAAAAGCACATGCTTTAAAAAAAAAAAAAAAAAACATCTCTTTTTCCTGGTAAACGAACATCAGCAACTTATAGTTCCAAGAAAATGAAAATTATTTTCAGTTCTTTAACGATCGATAGGATTTCTGGTCGATCGATATAAACGTCTTTCCTTCCAATAAATCCACGACACTTCAATTACGATCCACAATTATACAATTTTACTATAATCGGTCGACGTTCATTAATAAACTGTGAGCTCATTTACGAGACTGAATAGAAAACGATACAGCGTGTTTAAACTCGGATAACGTGGAAACTAATGAAGGTAAAGTAATAAATTTTCCGAGGAAGATTCAAAATGGCTTCTAGTACAGTCCGTGACGGGAATATCGGTTCTCTCCCTACACTTTGTTCGCTCGGTAAGAAAATAACATAGTTTCTAAAACAATCTTCCTAAAATATACCCGTTATAATCTTTTATACGTATATATTTTATGTTACATTTGGAGGAATATAGATTATCAATACAACCGTTCTTCGTGTCACTTATTTATACATGTGACATTTAAAAATGAGCTTCTAAAAAAAAAAAAGTCATACTCAGATAAGAACTGATTACTTTATCGAGCGAATCGCAAACACATGTCAACTAAAATATAACAAGTAATTTCAATGAGTATGTATACACTAACCTCCACGTTATCTCTTATCTAAAGTTTTAAAAATGATAATAATGTTAGATTATTCTATAAAATTTTAATTCCTTTAGATAAAATTTTCCGGCATTTGTTATCCGTTATTTTCTGAAACTACATGTATTCCATCATTTTCGAAACCTTTCAATTCTTCTCGGCAGTTGCTAGAATTTTCACGAAAAACACTCGGTCACTGCTTTTACGTAAAATTAGATATTTTATCTTTTAAACCATTCTGATTATTATTATTATTATTATTATTATTATTATTATTATTATTATTATTTTGTCCTTTAATAAAATTTCGTCGCGATCGAAATGAGGAAAAATTTGTCCGTTTTAAGCGAATGACGTAATATTTACAATTCTACTCTTTATTTTATCTAATCTCATTGACACGATGAAATAGATTCCCTTTCTAATTCACTAGAATTAATCATTCCTGTACTAATACTATCTACAATTTTTCTCATTCTAATTATAATCCTCGATACTTCAAACCCTCTTCATCTCAGTTTAACGATTACTATTATTATCATCATATTATCGTTATTATTGCCAGTGTTACGATTACTATTGTCACTTTTACTATCGTACTGTTACATTTAACTTTCAGTCGTTTCTACTGGTTTTTATTTTCGTTTAATTCCATTTCTTCAAACTTGTGTCATTATTCCCATAGAATACATATAGATTAAATGAAATGAAATGAAATCGAATAATAAAATAATTGTTTTTATAATTACAAGTTTCGATGCTTGCTATTTAATTTTATCTTAATTTATAATGTTAAATAAACGAATGACCTAGGATATAATCCGAGGTTTTCATTTATCCTGTAAAAAATCACCGGTGTTATTAAAGGACAAAACAAAAAGAGCGTTTATTATTTTACGGAGAGCAATGAAAAAGACAAAGAAGAAATTCGATAAACGAAGAGTGCACGGTGCACGTAAGTACAGTCCTGCGCATAACTCTCGATGAGCTTCCTGTACGAACAGCAAAGCGAGCAACGACTCGCATTCATGTCTTTTATACCTTTTCCCTTCCACTCTCTCTCTCTCTCTCTCTCTCTCTCTCTCTCTTTCTCTCTCTTTTACTCTCTCACGAATGCGTTCACTTCTTTCCTCCTCCTCCTCCTCCTCTTTTCTTTTTGCCAAGATTCAACCGTCAACGTGCGTGATTAACGAAGCACGCGAGGGCAGCGATGCGGTTCTGTGCAATTCCGAATGCACGAGTGCATCACGCGCATCAATTACGCGGAATCGGTGCCGAAGCCGAATTTTTCGCGCCACCATATATACGTATCATTTCAAGGTGATTAACTAAAAGTAACCGGTAATTACGTATGTTATCGGGTATATTACTTTTACTATTACTGTACTCGAACAACACTTACTATCGACAACTTTTACTTTAAAATTTAATTAGCATCGTAGTAACGAGACACGGTTGTATCGAGTTTCAAATTTTTGCTTAGCATAATCAGGATAGTCGTGCCTCGTCGCGGTGCTAATACAGTTTCGAAATGTTTCGTACAAATGTTTGCATAAGTATTTTCGTCAGACGTTATATTGGATAATTTTAATACGATCGTAGTCGATAAATAGATATTGAATAATCGTAACAACGTACGCCCCTCGTTCAAAGATTCCGTTAACGTGTGAAAAAGCACATAACAGGGAAATATAAAAGAATTCAGCGAAAAACGGGACGGGAAGTTCTTTCGCTAGGTTTTTGCCAGTTGAAATGATTTTCATATTATCGTGATATCGATCAAAGAGTTACAAGAGAGCACAGCATCCGGAATACAAATGCCGTTAATGCAAAAGGATGCTTTGGTACTTTAAAACCACTTTATACGCATATATGTACGCACGTATTGTGTAGATGTAGCTATTATAAAGTAAACGCATCTAATCTTATCCGATATATTGCCGTGTCGCGATTTAATTTTCTCAGAGACTTATTTTAGAGATGCACCTTAGACCCGGAACTTTTTAACCAAGTTTCGCACGCTTCGCTATATTCCCCTCGTCACGCGTGAACGGAATACTAAAATTCCTGCATAATTTAATTAAACGATACTAATAATTATATAACATAATTTAATTAAACGTAATTGAAGCGTGGCGTTACGAGCAAGGCAGCGTACTTAACCAAATGAAATATCAAATTTAAGAAAGCTACAGTCCCGCCCCACCCCGCTGCAAATATAAAGTCCGCCCACTTGCTCTCCTCGATTTTTCAAAAAGACCATTCCCGTAAAAGCTTTCAGTTGCCTGACTGAAAGACGAATCCGAAGGGGGTGGATTAAATTTTTTATCGTTTCACGTCCATGTCCATCATAAAGAAGTTAGCAGGAAAGTTTGATATATGAAGAGATGTTGGTAAAAGAGATGAATTTTTATATAATTAGACATGGTCTTATATATAGAATATCGACTGAAATATAGAGAAAGGTAGAATCGTTTGTACCGTACCACATAGTAGTCGTATACCCATTCGACTTGGCAGTATGTATGTATAATATATGAATTAGTAGTACATACTCGAGTCAAGCTAAGCGATCTGGCATGAATAATTTTCTACAAGCTGCTCGTCAAAAGTTGAAAGAGAGATGAATTCGATATAGCTGCTCCTCAACAGACGTTCAATTTTTATAACGAAGCGAAATATTCACCTTTTCTATGCAGCCGTTAGTTAATACGAACTGAAGCATCACCGCGTATCGAATTGCAAATGCGATGTCCCGAGCTTTCACGGCAATGAGAAAGATTGCCATCGTAATTCAGAATATCCAATAGCAACCGAGTGAAAAAGAAAAATGCGTTGCGCCGTCTTTCTTTGCTTAACTTCGGTCTCTATAGACTCGCGTCGACTTTGCAGCCAGAGTTTGTCCGTTGCTTCTTTTGCTTTACTTACACGCTCAATTTCAAATCGAACGGATTTCAGCGTAAAATCGACATAGCAGAATTGTCAATTTATATCTCTCTGCCATTTCTACGTTTGCCGATCCACCGTACATACGAAGGGCGCGTTTGTACCCGTTATTATAAACTGGAATTTTTTAAGAAAAGCAAGAATATAGATATATGTAAAATTATCGTACATACTCGTCTAGATATAGAACAGAAGAAAATAATCGCCTCGTTATTTAATTCCGATTGAGGATATACGTATACGGTAATGTTAGAGGTTGTGTTGTGTAAAAACACACAATTACTTCGTTAACTCTGATACTTCAATAGCACAGCAGCTATTTCCTACTGCGATTGCATCGGGCTTAATTGCCCGTTAAGTCAACCTAATAACAATCTATTCTTCTGATATATTCTATTCCCTCGAATCAAACATGTTTCCTTGCTATTCTAAATATACCTATAGAATAACCGAACGATTTCATATAATATTGGTAACAATTGAATTATTAGGTTGCGACGTACGAAATGTTCAATTGCGTTATATCATTTCCACTAAACATTTTTATCAGCGCGTTTCCCACATAAACAATTTTTATCCTGCAAACATTTACGTACATAGGCAAGCGGTTGTTAATATTCAGCGATTCATGAAACGTTAAAAACCATACATTTCGTATCATATTATAATCCAATAATCCAACATTTCAAACCGTATTACAAATTCAACAATCCAATTATCAATAACAATATCGGTCGTACAAAAGCTAGCAGTTGTTCAACCATTTCTTATTTATTCTATATTCATCAAAATACAAATGCTAAAAATCACCGCAACAAGCAACAATAATATCAACGATTGGAAAAACCTACAGAGAGAGACGAATGCAGAACGGGGTGGGAAAAAAGTGCATCGAAGCCAATCAATTACAGGAAATAAAAACGATCAGGCACGATACGAGGGCCATATTCCCGCTGTCAATCGAGTGGTTACATAATTGAATCAATAAATGCGGAACGATAGCCATTGGATGAGCGCCACTGCCATAACTATTTCCAATGTTTTAAGGGTACAGTCGCGGGCAAGAGTTTCTCGTCGGTCAAGACACAAGCCTGGCTTGGCCACCAATGGTATTTATAGCGTTAATCTCGTTTCTCCGCTACAGCTGCATCGCCTGCGAACCCCCAACGCCATTGATATCGCAATTGCATCTACCGGCCCTTCTTTTTTTCCTTCTTTTCCCTCTTTTCTCTCTCTCTCTCTCTCTTTCTCCTTTTACTCTTCCTCCTTCTCAAACCATTTCTCCTCCCTCTTACGTTTTTACCATCCCCTCCGAAACGTTGTACGTGTCCGCGTGCCGCGTAGTCACTTGGTTGCTGTGCATGGATTTTCGTGGCGCGTTTCTGCCTTCATTATTTACCCGCACACACACTCCAATTACCATCGCGCGTACCGGCCCTGCCAAATATTTCTCCGCGGCATCGAGAACGACAGCGCATGTATTATTCAGCGTGCGTTGTCGATGCCTCGTTCAAGCACATTTTATCCGTGTACACACACGGAACGTTACGATCGGTTTATTATTTATGCTCGTTGTCAGTCATGACCAGTGGCGCTCAACGTGTTAATTTGCTACGACCTTAGGGGGAGAGAGAGAGAGAGAGAGAGAGAGAGGAAAACAAAAAAAAAAAATTGGCTGGACTTTGTTCTCGTACACGTCAAATTTCTGAACTTTCTTTTCTATAACGTACGATAGTTTCTCGGTGGAATCCAAAGATAGTAGTTTTAAAGCACGGAGATTATTATTTTAAGAGATTATGTACACATATTCTACGGTTTACTTCGACACACGCATCCATATACACACGTATACGCATACGCATACGCATAGGGAAAATATTTGAACACTTACCGTGGAAGATTTTTAATTAATAATAATATTGAAATTGTACGAATATACACACGTATTAAATTTGAAATATAGCAGAATACGTTTTGCACGCGTATTATGAATGTATTAAATTACCAGAATTGCGGGGCTCCTTTCCTCGCGAATAATTAATAATTACATTCGCTGTTTCAAACTTGTGAAATGCAAATCGAAATTTCTTTTATTCATTTTACACTGGAATATTATACGTATACACGGCCGGTGAAATAATAATTTTGTTCAAATCCTTTCTCGTAGCCATTAATTAATTCGAGTACCTTTAGAGGATATTAATTAAGTCCAATATAAACCGACGTGGCGTTAATAAATTTATTAGTCGATACGTCTTAATTCCGCCCCCTGCAAACTTGCTTCCATGCTTCCAACGATCGATATATAAAGTTAAATTCGATAAGGATATAAAGGATCTGTTTTTCTTTCGAAAATTCTTTCGATATAACGTTTTATAGAGGGATAATTTGTAAAACGAGGGCTTAATTGATTACTAATCGATTCGTCGTGTTGGTAGTGGTGCGAGTGGTGCTTTTCGATGGAAAATAGGTCAAGCAAATGACTTTATGAACTTAATGAGCAGAAGAACGATCTACTCTCACCCTCCCCCTCCCCTCTCTCTCTCTCTTTCTTTGCAAAAACTTGGGCAAGCTTTTTGAAACGGAACGAAACACCCTGGATATCTTTTTGCCTTGAGAACCGCTTTCTTCTTCTGAAAAGCTAGAAAATCTTTAAAAGTCATGCAACTGGAACTAGCGAACAAAAGAACGAAGGAAATGTAAGAGGGTGGGAAAGAGAAAAGGTACGGCAAGGAAGACAAAATGATTATTCCGTGTAGAAATACTAACTACAAATGGAATATCGTCTCATTTCTGTAATTGCTCTTAAGGGGAACTGGTTTCCGAGAGCAGCATCACGCTAATCGCATGAAGAAGCGAATGCATCAGTGAATAGCCACTACAGACCGTGTACTACTGAAAAGTGTTAATCCTTTAACTGTGAATAATTACGTCCAGGCAAAAGGCGCGATACGATGGGATTTTCTCGCTAAACACAACTAAATAATATTCTTCGTTTGGCGAGTTACGAGTAGATTTACATCGGAAGAATATTTTTTCCATCGATGTTTAACTATCATAAATAATATTCGTGTGTTTCTAATTTAACAAGCGAACGAAACAGAGAAGGAAAAAATAACGAATTTCGTTTACTTTTTGTACCGAGAACATTTTATATAATTGAGAAGCATTCTGGAAAAAAGGTTCATAAGACAAAACGGTGAATTACGTAAATCGCGTTGGAAGTTTCAGTTTTCTACTACTAAAGGAGTTTGTTTCCTTTGTGTTTATATAATAAACAAAAATTTAATAATACTTCGCCTATTCGTCTAACAAATACAATAATCGAGTACGAGATACGAATGATAACTTATCTTTCTTTTCGCGTTATTATCAATTTTATTATACTTGGTTTTATTTCCTCTATAGGGGCCCTTGCTCGAGATAGCCCTTCGATCATATTTTATGGACAATATGTATGATGATTTCAATTTCCTTTTTATCTCATTTAATCTTATTTTTTCAACCAAACACCGTAATATTCAGTTTGTTGTGCTTCTTCGAGTTTTATGTAATAGCCGTTGCCTGGTTTTGCTCTGGCAACCAGAGCCAACACTGGACGAGACAAGAAAGAAAAAGGAACGAGAAAAAGAGTCCTGCGCGTAACGTTTTAAGGCCACGCAGAGAAATATGATGTGTAGCACGTTTTCATAATACGAGATTACATACGAGTGTGCTTCGTACTTCAGCATTAAACAATTACGGATTCATAACTCTTAGTTGATATTCCATGAGAATAGAAAAGGATGAGAACGACCTTTTCAAATAGTTCTATGCTAATTAACTCCTTTCACTTTGAATAAATATTCCTAGGCGAGTTAGGCATAGAATAGATTTAACGTTTTGTTATAAAAGGAAATAAGCCTTGAAAAACATTGAAGCTTTGCTCGTGTGTTTCTCAAATTTTAATGGTCAATTTAAAAATTACATTACAAGTTAACTCTCGTAATAAATGAAAGATAATAAACGATAAAAGATACAAATATTTGTCAAAATCCCGTAAAAAGACGTGTTGTACGATTCTAAGAATAAAAATGACAAGCGGTTTTTCACGTCTACAAATTCTACGCTTTATCTCGTTTAATTGCCGGCATGACTCAAACAATAAATATTTGAAATCCCAATATCGTAACCATTTTCAAACTGAATTGTTTTCGTTATGCGGTAATTCTGGGAAATTGAAACGTTGAGTTTATTACATTAGAATAGATCGGGCAGGATGTTGAGTCACGAGTATAAAGTGTTTAAGAAACAAGCCAGCACACTTTAGTTGCAACTTAATATTCTACTACGGTCATTATCATCCAGATGTTTTCTCACCGGCCACAGAAACAAAGATATCGATTTGTCTGGCCTCTTTCTAACATGGGTTCTACCAACTTGTATGCGTGTATCGTACATTTTATTTCGTGATTAACCGCGATGCTCGTTACAAGTAAACCTAACATTCGAATCGACATGGCGAATAAAAATACGCGATGGAAAAGTAAGACGAAAACTGTTTGATAGTCGTAAGATACGAGTACGAGTTGACTGATATTCTTTACTCGAACCGACGATGAGCATAAATATAAACAGACACAGATCGTTTACTTTGCTTATCAATTAATTATAGTAAAACGAAATAAAAATTACGGTCGCATTATATTATAAAATAGTAAACAGATAGTAGAAAAGAAATGCACGCGATTAAAATTACACGGTAGTACCGAGTTTAAAATTATAGTTCGTAACCCAAAATTATACGAGTATACCGAGTTCCATTGAATATTTCGAATATCGTTAATTTTATGTTTCTCTACCCATAAAAGTACGGTTTTCATTCTTAAGTATAGCGTGTATAATGCATTTACGTGCTTTACATATTTCGAGTTAAGAATGCGTTAAAAAAATGGTTGAAAAAAAAAAATGACGAGAAGATATCGTAACGCAGCGATCGTATTAAGCAACAGAACGCAGATTCTAAACACAGGAAGTTTTATCCACTCATACATATTAACAAAGGCAATATATTAATATAAATAATGTATACGAAACAGGATCCTCCTGAACAATGTTTCATGATTATCGCATAAGAAGCATATTAAAAAAAAAAAAAAAAAAAACGAGGAATTCTTCTCATTTAATCGTGAACACAATGAGATACATTATATAATTGGCCACCAATAAAACGACGAATTAACTTATTTCTCGTCCTGTAATCGCTGAAAAGAATATAAAAAGAGACGTCGTTAAGTAATTTCTACGCTTATTCAACGCTTGGTTTACGTAAGAAAGCGAAATGTTAACATTTTCGTTTACAGTCGGGGAAAAAGCGAACTGCCGGTAACATTTAATTGCAACAATCGATCTGTTACATAATTAATGAACTTGTTTGTTCTTTATCGACGGTAAGAACCGGGGGATTAAAAACGAGAGAAAAAAGAAAACAAGGAACAAACCGTTACGGATTTCGCTTTAAGTCCCTGTAAGAGCTTAGGGAAAGTGTGCTCTGTCAATTAAAGATCAAAGCGTTTCGATTTCCTGCAAATCTTTATCCCACGCGATAACAGCAGAACGCAAGAAAAAGAAAAAAAAGGAGGATTTAAAATATTATCCCATCGTGAATTTCAATAGCATTGCATCAATCAATATTGTAGACTATAAATCGAGAAATAAAGAAAAAAGATCGTGTTGCAGGCAGACCTTGTTTCTTCAAATTCATCTTGGGATCTACGGTTGAAAGATATATGCGATGAAAGATCTTATCGTAATAATAATATAAATAAAAATTCCATAATATATAACTCGTATAGATTCTTTTCCCAGAAAGTTTCTTAGTTCTTGTATTATGTGTATTTTATTATATAAAAGAAAATCGTTTGTTCTTTGAAAAGTTCAAATACCAATCACGTACTCAAATAAAAGCAAAAGTTGCAGTTAATCAATAATAAGGCTTCTGAGAAGCAATAATACAACCTCAAAATTTTAACAAGAAACGTTAATATCGTTTGCATAACGGATAATATTTGCGAGCAATTACAATTAAACAATTCTCCAATGTAGTCTAAATCTAATCTAAATATGGCTCTGAGAAAAGGAAAGAAAAGAAGGATAAGATATGGAGCAGTGGCTCCCTCTCTGTTTACCTCTACTGCAGTGTTTGCCACGTACATATATAATTATATATACATACACGCATATACCAAGCTGTCAAAGGCCCTCCAAAACACTGTAGTCTTTCTCATAACTTCATTCCTTCAGTTTCTCTTTCTCTTTCTCTCTCTCTCTCTCTCTCTCTCTCTCTCTTATTACCTTTTGTGTACATATAATATCTGTGTCCATGTTTATCTGTCTCTCTTTCCTGATGACACTTCGCTCTAAAAGAAGCTGTAGTTCTATCTCTCTCGCGCAGCGAGATCTCAAACAGTGTCTGTCTTCCTCTACAATGAATTTTACTAAGCGCTTTAAGCGCCCGTCACAATCAGTGAGTCACCTCAAAACATTAAGCGACGATTCACAAACGAATACGTCGAGAATGAATATACAGGCAGGAAACTTTCTATTCGTCGCTCGGATATATGTACATATGTATATTTCTTGTTCCTTTGAAAGTTATTTGCTGCGTTTATATTTTAGTCAGAGGAAGCGAAAGGGAGGGGGAAGAAGCCGAATTGACGTTACGAAATTAACGTAAGGCAAGCAGAGGGATTGTTTTAATATAAATTTTTTTAATATAAGATAATATAAGATTCTTTTAATATAAAATATCGATATCGCGATGAATTTTCTATCTAATTAAATCCTTCTATTCTTCTTGAGTCTGTACGATTCAAAATGATTGTTATATTTCAATGGATATTATTAAAATATAGATGGTCTTGAAATATTTAGTTTTTAATATTCAATGTAATTTTACTGGCTTTGTGTTCCACGATTTTTATGAATAAAATATCCCAAGGAAAGAAGATACATGAATACATGGAAATGTAAGAAAGAAGCCAGTGGAACAACAAGATTAAAAGAATTTTCTTGAAAAAAAAAAAAAAAAAGAAAAAAAAGATTTTTATTCGGATAATTTTATGAAGATTATAAATGGAATTTAGCCGACCCGACGCTTAAAAACTATTTACCCTACGTACTTGGTATTCACATTGAAATTTAAATATTAGGTTCGTTCAGAGTACATAGTATACAATCTGTTAGGGGAAGTTCTTGATGGGTTTATTACATAGGCAGACATAGTTTCCCGAGCAAATATACCGCTACTAGAATGATTTATTCTACTTCGGCAATCGATACCAACCTTGAAGTGCATCTATAATGAGCTTTCGTTGATTACTAATTGTTGCAAGTAAAACACTCGACAAAAATTATTTAACCTTTTTAACATTTTGTCGAATCATTCTAATAAATGTAAAGAATATGCACGTGGAAAATTTCTATTCACCTACTCGAGAGATTAAACATATCTGTTTAAGTTTAAAACGATAAATCTATAGATATACATATATCATTCGTATTAAAAACGCCCGAAGATATCAAAGGAAATAACGTTCGCTTTTATATCTTCCATATTCGTCGTACAGTCTGCTTCAAAATTTATTCATACCGTCCCAGCATATTACATACATTGAAATCGATACACAACGTTCACACACGTGTTCCTATTTTCACTTGGATTTAGATCCCCATTACACGTCGAGAGCTGTTTGTGAGACAGCCTTTAGGCTACGCTCGCACACATATCTTGATAGCGATGGGCGCATATTTTTCTCGTATTAACGATATTTCTTGCAATTTTATACGTATAATATAAATATTCTTGTTAGACAATCTTTCGAGTTAGAAATAATGAATATTCTTCGAACGACTGTAATCACTCGTAACTTTAATACGAAATTAAATAAAAAATTTTATTAAAGCTTGTTGCACATGTAATATTATTATTATTATTATTCTAAATTTCTGAAACGTAATAAAAACGTAGATAATACACTTGATCTACTTTGGACAAAAAGCTGAAAATTCTTCAAATCATTGTAATCGTTTATGACTTTAATTTGTTGTACCTAAAAAATTTTTTTTTAAATCCATTATGTGCGATTAGGTTGTTAACCATGG
This sequence comes from Bombus campestris, assembly GCA_905333015.3. Taxonomy (NCBI): domain Eukaryota; kingdom Metazoa; phylum Arthropoda; class Insecta; order Hymenoptera; family Apidae; genus Bombus; species Bombus campestris. The sequence continues at coordinate 10,623,044 of HG995136.1, read as the reverse complement.
TGTAGTATGACTAAATGTAAATTCAAGAAGTAATAGGGATGTATGTTGTTGATAAAATGAAAAGTTTGTTGAATAGTGTTTGACCTGATCGGAAGCGGCTCAAAGCCATCGCTATCAATGGACTCACGTATGCCGCAGTAAAGTAACGCCTGTATACAGGAGTGAATCGACACAGGGGAAGACACACACGAAGAGAGCACGTGTATGCACACTCGATTCACGATATACGAGGAATTTGACTCAGGTATATACGTTACACGCATACGCCTTCCTCTGTAATACGAATCAACGAATAGGCACACTTGACTCGTCAGCGCATCACCTCACGCAACATTTACAGAGGCATTTAACCCTTTGCGGTTGCTGGTATTTTTCTTATTTCGAACAATTTGCATCAATGGTCGAAGAAATATTTCAGTTAAAATTCCATGAATCGTAAGCAATTTTATTTTAAAGAGTAAAATTATTTTAAAAACAGAGTTTAGAACACGGCGAAATGAAGATTATTATAATTTATGTAAGTTGTGGATTTATGAAATATTAGAGATGTAAAATTCTGCAGAACGTACGTAACATAAAAAGTATATAAACTATCCAAAGTAAAGCACACGTTGTAATGTTTACTAGACGAAACAAATCTCTATGTAGGTTGTGTATTTTTTTTTTTGTTAATCATAAAAAAAATGCCTAGAGAAAAAGGGATTGAATATGCAGAAACATACGCAGTGCAATTATAATGATTGAAAAATATAAGAAATATATATTTGATTCAATAAAATGAAAAGAGCTTTGATAACATGAAATTGATTATCGAATTTAAAAATCGCTTATCACGGCCTTCGTATTTAAACGATAAATTAAATCTCCATTTAGGTATCTCCTGTTTCTTTAATTGCTTTCATGAAAATATGAATTTGCATAAAAATTGCCAACTTAGTAATTAGCAAGGAAATGAGAATGAACAAACGTAGTAAATGAACCTTTGTCGGTTCTCTGGGTGTAAAATTGTTTGGGTGACGGTCATTTATTTTTAAACGAAATATCGCTCGATGGATTCACGAGTGTAATCAGTTCTCGCTATTCTCGATCGAATCACTCTGTTAATTGTACGCATTATTTACCGAGCTTTCTCGTCCCATCGAGCGGGGCTAAATTTTTCTCGAGGGTCATCCATTTCAATTAAAACGAGTGGAACGAATTTCGCTGCAATTCACCGCGAGATCCATACAGTTCGGAAAGTAATTCATACAGTCCGCGAGAATGTGTATAATACGCGGAAACATTTTTGCCAAGCGGAGAAGGCAATTACGTGTTTCGAACGAGCGCGCGTTACTTTTAACAACATTTTATCGTAGTAACGAGGGTTTCGACTTCGAGTCCAACTTTTGCGAAAATTTATTAACTACCAGATCGTGCGGAATTTCAAGACAGCATAATTACCTTACACACAACACTCTGCAAAAATTCGTAAGAAATGCTGTTTTTTTTTTTTTTTTGTTTAGAACAGATAAATAAATACATATAAAAATGCTTGATATTATTTTATATCTATTGTCACTTCTAAAAAAAAAAAAATATTTAATTCGACAATTATTGCTAATTTCATAACGATATATTGATTAATCCTAATTAATTAATATTTCGTGTAAGCTTATTTTTCACGATCAAATTATTTTTCGATTAAGCTTGTTTCTTACTGTCCGATGGTATTTCAAATAATTTATTCATATTTCAGAGTATTCTTCTTTTAAATCGTTTTACGTGTGTCTCGCGTATAATTAATTTAGCATTCCTTTCTTTGCTTCTAACATATTTATGACCCAAGACTCGCGCACAGTATCGTACTATATATATTCCCGATACGTTTATAAAGTACCGCTAGATTGAAAAGTTGTTTAAATTGTTGGTGGATTAAAATTTTTAACCGAAGAAAAAAATAAAAAAAGGACAAACGAGATGAATGCAGTTCGATGCAGGCACACGATTCTCGTCGGTCAAATATATCTTTTCAATGTTTTGTCCTCGTAGAATCGACCGCATCAAGGCAAAAGTGACATCCCCAACATCCTCCCTCCTCCTTTTCTTTTCTCTCCTCTTCTTTATTCGCATTCTCGCGTATCACCCTCCCGTTCTCTCTGTTCTCCCTCCTCTTCTTCATTCTTACTCTTCCTGTTTTGTTTGCTTTTAGCTTGGTCTCCCCGTGAGATCTCGTTCTCTTGTCATAATTATTATTATTGGTCTGAAAAGTGACTCCATACAAGACAACGAAAGTTTACAAGTAATAAAAGATATTCGGGAGCGACTGATACGTGATTCTCCCTCCGAGCTGTCGACAAAATTCGAGCTAAGGCCCTACACGCCAGATCAGAAGTCACCTTGGAGATGGCTCCGAAAATGGAACCGGTTCCCAGCTCATATAATTGGGTCCCGCTTTGACTGGCCCTCTTTGAGAATAATCAACGTTTATTTCGCCGTTTAGCGCGAGCTGGGTGTCAGCCCATTCAAGCCGACCTTTTGTTCCTCTTTACGGAAAAATTGTTGCCCGGTTTTTAGCCAGAAAACAATTTTTATTCGTTTCTATCCTCTCGCTGCACTCAGTGCATATGCAAAGGTACGCGTGACTTGTATTTAACGCTGTCGTTCTCGTGTCTATATAACTCCAGAAATAATTATTATTAAAGTATAAATAGTTTCTAAATATTTTCTTTCAGTGTTTAATATAATTTTACTATTTCTTTTTTTCTTTTTTGTGTGTCGCGTTTCTGAATAAAACACTGCGAAAAACGAAAACATCCGAAGATATTTCATAAGCCGAAATTAACTCGTTGGAGGCCAACAACGATTTCATCTGCAATTTTGGTTCAATTACGTTATTTAATTCTATCGAAATCACATTGTGAAATCACGTTCTGTGCTACAGCGAAAAGGAATTCCAAGAATTTGCTCAATATCTTTTCTCCTTACCATTTCTTCTATGGATATATTTCATTTATTTCCTCTTCTCCAGGTACTTACAATTTTATGAAGAACTTTTGCATTTACGCAACTTTTATACCTTATTTCTCTGCTTGGTCTTTAGTGGATTAAATTCTCAACGTAATAAAGGTGACTTAAATATTCAGTTTCGGAACAGGAAATTCTTTCAGTATAGAGAAAATTGTGCACGCTATAGAATGAACGGTAATCAAGATATACGACGAATACGCCGTAGACTCCACTCAACAGGAAAGAAGAAGAGAGTAAAAGAGAGATGATATAACGTCAAATATCCTGTAAAAACATACCTTTATTTCCATCCCATACACTTTCACATTTCGTATTTTATTCGACAATATCCGTAAATAAATATCCCAATAATATATATATATATATGTATATGTGCGTATAGCGAATATACGAACACGGAGAAAATATTTTTCGAAACGCGTATGTTTCGACGAAATCATAGTGCACACGGAAAAATAATTTCTTTTAAAAAAATTTCGAAATATCGCATTCGACATTTTTCGCTCCCGGATGTTAAATCCTTTTACCATATTGGGTATCGAGTATTTCATTTTGTTTGATTTCTATAATTTTCTTCAATTTTGTCCGTCGTTCGAAGGTTTCTGTATCAAACGAGATCGAATAGAATAAAAGCTAATTGTATTTTTTTTTTTTTTTTTTTTTTTTTACGAGACAGGCCCTTTGACCAAGGATGTAAATCAATCGCGGGTTTTGTCTAATCCGAAGGATGAAAGGAAGGGCGAGATATCTTTATTTCAGTACAATCGCTAAGAAACGGAAACGAAATCCCTCGAGTTTACGAAGGGGTGAAACATTTCTCGAACAAGAGAACCACCCTGACGAGCAATTTTGTGTGAAACTGACTGAGATAAAAGTCGAGAAGGTATGTATATCGCGACTAAATTTTGACTTTAAAACGAATTCAATTTGAATTTAAAATGAACCAGCCGCAAAATTTGAGAAAACCGTGGACAATTTTCGAAAGTTTTTCATTTAAGTCTCGCCGAACTTAACGAAATGAAAAGAAGAAAAAAGAATGGGAACGAACGTTGTTACAACGGTTTAGTTAAACTTTTGGAATCATGTTTTATTAATTTCGACGATGAAAGAACATTAGAGAAATGCAAATTTATAATTAATTTCGAACAAAGTTACGACACTCGTTTCGCTAGATTTCGAGGAAAATTTAACGAAGAAGGTTGCTCACAATAACCGGGCGACTTTGCAGATCGTAAGTTGTTATCTTTATGAAAGTTTATCGTGGCATCTTGCACGGCTATGGCACGGAACTGATTACGTTTCAAACTAATTTCGGTTAATTTACACGTGCTTCCTTAATAGATGCAACGATTCGTCTCTCTCTTTCTCCCTTTTCCTTTTTCATTACGCCTGGTTAATTACTCCCATGAACCAAAAACTTCCTAGTCGAATTATTTCTATCGAATAATAAGCAAGAGCGTTTTCTGTTTTCCCCTTTCACTGGGAATCTGTAAAACGTGGAACTACCAGTCGGATTGAAACTCCTCTTTAATAAGTCCTTTTGATGTCTCGCTCGTAAAAACTGTCTGTCGTAATTTCTATTAATGTTATAAACTGCGAGAAACACGGAGTTCTATGTTTTAATTAGAGGACTTTTCATGCCTCATATTTTTTCATTTAGAAGCTCGCTGTGTCGTTGTTGTACGCTCTTAATATCCAAATTTCATCGTTGATGGAATTCTCTTTTCTCTCTCGTTTGTAAGTCGAAAGGAAGAAACCCGAAACATATACCGAAACCTCTTCGCTCTTTATTTAACTACAAAAACCACTCGTTTCCTCTTTTTACAGAAGGAAGAATCGTTAGTTATTTCCTGGATCTTTTGACACAATTCAATTATTATTATTGGTGAAATCGTACAAATCACAATTTCCGAATTGGCTAGTATTGAACAATAAAAGTGTTCCGATAATCAGAAGAAGAAGAAAAAATTGGAAAAAAAAGAAGACAAAAATACTGAATTTTGATTCCCTTCGACCGAGCGTCGGTAATAGGTATGATAAAGTCGTGGAAATCAAATGGCAATTGAAAAATAACGAATGGATTTGGACAGGCGGAACGATTGGACGACAAAAGCGCAAAAAATCCAGTGAATTTGGAAAACGTGCGGACGCTGTAAAAACAGGCGCTGCGATATTCGATAAACATGAACCTGGAAACGAACGTAAGTAAATGGGCTGGCAAAGGAACAAATCAAATGGCATTTCGATTACAACGACGCGATATAAAATTCTTTAAAGTCCGCTAGAACTTTAATCAGGGATTAGTTTAATCGAAAACACTGCTTCAATTTGTTTTCCATCCAAATAGTTTGTCATAATACTTTCGATAAGAGACATTCAGAGATACGAAAGAGACGATTCAAATTATATCATGATAAAAGCATCATCAGAAAAAAAAAAAAAAAGAAGGCAATAATATGCGTTACAAAGTTTATCACGAGCGAAGAAAATTTGTTTTATTTTTTAAAGCAATCGCCGATAACACTCCGACACTACTAGTCTGATAAAGGATTATCGGTCGAACCAGATCGTATCGGCCAGATTAGAAACACCGTGAAACTGTTTTGCAATTAATCGTAATATCTATTATTGTTACCAGCACCCGAAAATGAATTATTCAAAAGTACAAACAAACACAATACACTCGAATCGCTGGAGAATCGATATGGAATATATAAAAGAATGTCGAGAACGAGTTCCACTTTTTTTTTTCCCCTCTTCTAAATGAAACTTTCCACCGCGAAGCCGGTTAAATAGTATCTTAATGATGCAATTGTACAGGTAGTAATGCTCCATAGAAATACTAATGCTGCAACGTAAAGCATTGCAAATACGAACACGAAACAACAATTACGTTTACCATTGTATGGATATATGACGATAAAATAATTGATATTGATTATTCGCGATAGGGTTACTGAATTGTAGAAGAATATAACGACTATTGGGAATTTAAATTTGAAATTCATATTTCCCAGGTGGAAAATTTAAAATAAGAAACTTCTTGAATTTAAATTTAGATCTTTACAAATTTTGATATGTATCGCGTGTTTCTTTAGTATTAGTTAGTCCACGTTTGAACCACATAGGGAAAATTGTTTCTGTACCTACGTACGTGTAGTTTCGCATAGATAACGCAACGCGAGTTCTGTTTCTCAATCGCGCGCAATCAGTGGTTTTGCGAAGAGAGTGGGGCGTACAAAGCAACGACGCATGCGCGCCAATACCGACAAACAGTGTATTCGCGTTTATAGATCCGATATCATATTATTATTAAATCCTGGCGCAAGAAATATATTGCTGAACGGTCGAAAGAATCCAGGTTATTTCGTAACGTACGATTTTAATTTATTCACTTTGCTTATCAGCAATATTTCTCCTTTTTTCCCTTCCTTTTCTAACTTATTATCATTCTTCTAGTTATAATATTTTGCTAAATAACGAAGATAGAAGCTATAAGATTACGCTCTTCCCGTTTAATTACTTTGTTACGCGATACTGTAAATGTTCGTCAATAATTTTCCTCTTTTTTTTATTGATTCATAAACAAAGTTATCTTGTTTATTTACGATGTTACAACAATAAATTAAATTCTCGTCGTAGACTCAAAGCGCTCGTGTTTCATTCGTTCGATCCTAACAATCGACGATTAACCTTTGAAACAAACGAAATAAAATGATCATATTTTGAAATTCCCCCTTTCGTCCTTTACGATTCTTTTCTTGTTAAACTCGCCGTTATTTTTACTATTGATTTTGCATAAAGAGGCAGAAAGTTAGGCTATAAAACGCAAAGTTAATTTAAAGACTACGATCAAGCAAAGAACTCGAGTCATTAAACTCGTTTAATTACAGCTCTGTGTAGACTTAATTATCAGAATTCTTTGCTCGCCTACATTCTCGTGTTTCTTTTATGCGCTTCATGTTCGAAAATATCGCGAAAAGAAAATGCAAGCAATAAATAGAAATAGTACGAGGTCGTGAAGCCTGGGAGAAATAAATATGTATAAAGTAACGAGCATTTTGTAATAAAACATTACATTGTATCGCGACATTACACGCGATTCTCGACTTTTTTTCTGTCACGTTGCAACATTATACAAGTACGTACGTATCCGCTGATTGTAACAATATTGTCGACTCTCGATAGGCTACATAGACCAGTTTTCAACGTAAATTGAAATTCTGATCGTCTCTTTCGCTCCCTGTTTCTCTATTTCTATTTGGTTATTATTAAATCACGAACGAAAGAAATATACACACAACCGGTGAACGTACGGAAGAATCTAGGTTATTCCGTGACGCGCAACTTTAATGCATCTACTTCGTTTATTTATAAGTATTTTCGACATTTTTGCCGATTTTTCGACCGCGTGTAATCGAGCGCCTGATTACGTTCCCATTTTTCTACGCTAAAAATAGAAAACATGTCGGCAGAAAAAGAAAAAAAAAGAAGAAAAAAAAGAAAGAAAGAAATGCAAATCACAAATTCATTCGTTATACTTATAAACAATCTCCCTCTTTCCTACAATGCCATGAAAAAAAAAAACGCAGTTGAACTTGCATTATGCGAAACATTAGCACGTATAATAAGTCACGAGTATCGTGATTGTAATAATAAAATGTAAAATCAACTCAAAAATATAATAGAAAAGTTACGAGATGTTTACTGCGATCATATACTCGATAACATGAATAGTTGACTGAAAAGTATAATTAGTGTTAAAGGTGGTCTGTTATAAATAACTTATTGATATAACGATAATAACAGTAATTTACATTTTTCTCCGTAGTCAATTTACAATGTAAACAATTTCGTGGCCTTTGTACAGCGCATATTTGCAATAAATATGTTGCAACTTATATATATATATATATATATTTTTTTTTCATTTCAATTTATTTCTTTTTTTTCATATTTTCGCTACACCAACGTAATCATGTGCTATATCATCATACAAAATCAAAATTTTTTCTATAACACGCATAATAATTTACTTGATTAGTTATTTATTTCTCTTGTGCATCTTGTGTACAGTTTACAGGAAATTTATCCTGCTGCCAAATGTGTGTGTGTGTGGTGTGTAAAGGGGATCCCTCTACGTAATGATATATCGAGAAAATGTTTCTAAATATACGTGTTCAAATATTTTTACGCGTCATCCTGTATATAAATATTAATATCAATTTGTGAAACGTGAAAGACCTAAAATGTATGTGTTCTAAAATATTTCCGCAATATCGAATGATTCCGGCAATGCGATTCATTGCATAAATCGGAGATTGTTCATCAGAGGAATTCAATTATTTTATAACAACACAGCTTATTGCTCTGAAATTTACAATAATATCATTCGATAATTAATTCCTGGCAAATTGAATGTTCGCATTGTAATTTCTAAATATGAAAAGAATCGGCTGTTTAATAGGATTCAGGTTCAGAAACGTATATCATCCAACATAATATACATATGTATGTGTATCTTCTTTTTTCCTTGAAAGAAGTTTCTTTATGTCCTATCACACTCGTCTCTCGTAGACAGAGCTATTTATTAAATACCTCGAAACGATAGAGTCACGGATTTACCGATTACAGTATGTTATTCATAGCATGGTATTACTTTATATTCGAATTACACGAGAATTGTCCCGCGAGATTGTTTGAATCGCATGAATTCAGCTTCCTGTAGGCAACGCTCGCCTATTATTTCACAATCGACGATGATTTCATTCGACCATTTCAATCCCTTCATCCGTTGTCGAGCTTAATTTATATAATCATCTGTTATTTTTCTTTTTTTTTATTCCTCTTTCTCTTTTCTTTTTCTCCTTTCTCGACGCACAGATTAATCTCTCTAACCCCTTCTCTCTCACCACCCACGTATCGCATTCAATACGTTTCTCTTTCAGAACTCTGTTCATCATTATTTTCAACGTTCTCTCTAAACAGCGTGTGCTCCAGGTGAGCTCATTTTAAATTGCGCCAGTCGAATACCAATGAATCTTTCATTTAACCTTCTGCACTATTTTCCCTACCTGCATACGACGGTACAAATTAATTAAAAAGAAAAAAGAAAGTGATTCTTGAAAAAACGAAGATAAATCTGCTACCATCGTAGAGTATTTGTATTATAGTCGTGTACAATTTTTCATCGTGCAGCCGTATCTACGCTCTGTTTGGTTACGAGCTTTTGCGTTAAAAATAGGATTCGAACTGTTACGGTGTTGTCTGTAACAACTTCGATCCGAAAATATTCAGAGTAAAAAATATAAAAAAACATGCACACATTTTATAAATAACAAATAGTGCCTCTCACGCGCCTCCGTTGAAGGGTTAAAGGGACAACGGCGCTTTATTTAGCGTTCTGCCTCTAGAATCTCTTTCCCGACACTCTGGGGAATGTTTGGATATCGCGAACCTTAAATGTCCCCCTTCAGGTTCCATTCGATTTGAATTCTTCGAATCTCGCGTTCTACACGTTTCAACGTTATATTTTAATAAGTTGTTAATTAACGGAACTTTATAAAAGCAATTTGAATCCCGGGCTGTGCAGCCGCGATTGAATAGAATAATCAAAATTAACCGAACGAGATAAATTTATTTTCGATAAAACTGGTTTTATATTTTAGTTCATCGCGTCGTATCTGCTATTAATAGCAAAACTAATGGAAAAGCAATTTTTCTCGCGTGCTAAAAAGAAATTCGATCCTGAAAGGATAAAAACTGAAGGAACTGCCGTTTACTTATTATTAAGACAATATCATCCTCATTATTGCCATACCAGATCGCAAGATATTTTTATGGACACCATATCCATTCAATTTTCATTTGAGTTTTATACGAACATATACAATGTACGCTCTTGCCTTGTTCTTTTTGCTCAGGATGAATCGTCGAACCGTAATAGCAAAGTAATTTTCCCACACACAAGGCTCGCTCAAAATTACATTTATACTTCGTTACTCGGCTGAAATCGTGCTCCAGGCTAACGAAACAATTATATTCACTTCTTTGTACACTTAAATAAACGAGCATCCGATTATTAATCGGTCGTATTTTATGCCCCTCTTATAACCGCTCGACGAATTAAACTTTCAATCGAATAATTTATCCGATTACTGTTATTGCTCGTTCTAATTTCACGTTTCGAATATACGCGTTCCCCTCTTTCGACTTATTTTCCAAATACATAGAAGCTAATCCACGGTCGTGAAACACGTTTGAGAAACTGCTTTATAAGTGAAAGTACATAACTAGACTCCCCTCGGGAGTGTGCACCGGATTGATCGGACCATGGGTTTCAGACTTTTTTCATGTCCGGCTATCTTTAAGGCCGGATATGCGCACGCTCATGCTACTAGTCTCCCTTTGAATAAAAGTTTTTACATCTGCGAACATCATCGATGATTCACATACTATTAAAGCTATATGAAAAATTGTATTTTATCAGAAATAATTATAATATAACGAAACACAGGGATATGCGATGCATAACATATCGTAGCTATAGCGTAAACAACCGATCACTATTGCTGTATCAATAACGCTAACTAGACAAAATTTCTTCCTCCGAGTCATTCTCGATGCAATCGTATTTTCCTACCGTTAAAAAACTCAAATCCAACGCGCTGTTAGAATTACGTAAATGGCCGCAGAAAGTTATACGCACGTTACTGTATTTATTACAACATTTACACGTTAAATAATTAGATTCGATTGTATATCATTTTGTAATTTTTGTAATTTTTTATCATTGTGTGAATAGAAAAAATCTAATATTTATTAAGGCCGTGGATTTTTTCCAAATGCGATCGAATTACGAATATTCAGCGAAGCTTATAGTCGGATAGTTCAAATATATGTAAATACGGCAAAGCATCGGGCAAAGATTTTCCAACAGCTCGGAAAACATCAAAAGCAAGCTGCCGCGGGAACAAGAAAACAGTGGATGAAAAAGGGAAAAAATATGGGAGGGTGGGAATAAAGGGAGAGAGTGTCGAGCGACAGTGAGTGAAACAGAGACATACAGAGAGACAAAAAGGGGCTGTGTGTGCACGCGTACGTGTGTACACACTTGGGACGGCCTGTTAAATAAGCTGACACTCAAAAAGTGGGCGGCTGACAGTTCGAAGGGAGTCGCGCGAAATCACAAATCCCTTCGAGCGCTTTTGTAATAACTTTAGACCCGCGGTTTCAAGAAATTAATCGCGCCTCTACCATCCACCATCGAAGGATTTCGCTTTTTTTCCAAATACCAACCAACCGAGATGAAATCAATTTTTCCATCTCCTTCCCTCCTCTTTTTTTTCATTTTTCATTTTTCAGATATTTTCGTGCTTTATTGGCTTTCTTCCTCTTCCCTTTTTCCCCCCCCCCTTTATTTTGCAGTTTTCAAACAATTTTTATTAACCTTTTGTAAACTAAAAAGTAGCTAGAGTTCTAGCTGTTTTTATTCCACGGCATTTCCGGTATCTCTAACGTTAATACTTTATCTACGCTACATACAATCGTTGTTCTTGTGTACGTGTGTTCGTCAGAAAGTTATCTGTAATTTGACGTTCCAGAAATTTATGCGGATTAAGTTCTCCAGCAACGACAAGAAATATTCGAACGAAGGAAAAAACTAAATTATGGCTTGTCGTCGACATCGATTCGGTCTACCCCTCGTTTCTCTTTCAATTCCACGCACGCCACGAGAAGTTCAACGAATTTGTGAAAAAAATTGTTTTCCAATTAACTCGATCGTAAATTATACTCAAAAAAAAAAAAAAAGAAAAAAAAAGGAAAAGCCAGCTTGCGAATACCTATAAAAATAACTCTCGGTGTTTCTACTGTCATAAAAAGGAAACCAAACTATATATAAATGTATAACGGTAAAAAACAAAGAATATAGTTTCACCAAGTTTCGTACGTAACAACCAAAGTTAAAGGAAAAGGATAATTTCAGTAAGACGCAAAGTGGAACATAAACGAAAACGAAGCATCGTATAAATAATACAATCGCGTACTCGTAGATACTTCTGACAGCAAACTATAAAGCCAACAAATAGCCGGTATCTTTCATAAAGTATTATTAATTCCTCCGATAACGTGATATTTTATTCATGGAGGCGAAAGTGTCGATAAAGCATAGAGTCGCGACGCGTTCCACACCTAATTTTCTCCAGAACCGAAGAAACAACTTGATCAATGCGCATTCGTGATCTTCGATCTTTCTCCCCGTTTTTCGATTTTCGAAAGGAATTTTCCGATTATCGAGATAAAAAAAAAAAAAAAAAAATTTGTTCTCATCCAAACGAAAAGGAGATAATATTTCCTTCGACTTCGTAATCTCCACTAACAGACATAAAGTCAGTGTATCGGTACGTCCCTTCCTTCCAAAGTTGCTAAAGATCGACGAAAAATAATGGAGTTACCTTCATTTTCTCAGAATCCCTTCAGTACTACTCTTCTACCTAGAATTAATTAAACTTATTAATTCAACGTTACGTTTAAAATAGCAGAATTCGTTTGAACGACGATTGAAAGTTAATTCAGAGCGATTGAAAAATCGAAGCTGTATGCACCTTAGCGAATAGCGAACAACGTTCGAAAGTTGAAACGCAATCGTCAATAACAAAGCTCGTTCTGATAATTTTATTTATTTTTCGATTTACCAGCACTCGTCGAATAGATGTATCGAGAAAGCGGTAGAGTAACGATTATGTAAGTGCATTTGTGAATGCACTGATCGATGCATTATATGTATTTGTTGCTTGTGGAGCGCGAGCTGCATAATCGATGGAATGCCAGGCAGAAACGGGAGATTGCTGTTTTCCTTTTTCCTCTGGCTTTTCTTCTTTTCCCTTTATTTCAACCAGTCAATATAAATTTCGATATTTCACCGGTTGGAAAAAGGCAATTACTTTTAATACGTGTCAGCATGGACATGCACGATGGTAATCACATCTGTCATAAGCATATGGCGAAGATAAGTTATCGCTGGTAATTCGATTCACTCGTACGTATACTAGACAAACGAATTCCATCTTTGACGATGATTACGACTGGAAATTATGATTCTTACCTATTCGTTTTTGCGGAAACGAAGCTGTGCTGGCGATACATTTTCAATCGTTAATGAAGCTCGATTGATGTATAATTAGTAATTAGGACTTCAACGAATATAATTGGCAATTTTGTTATTCTCTATTCGCTGGTTCATCGAATACTACGATAGAAAATTGTTTTTCAACCGAGAGGAGAATTTCTAACGTTTCGAGAGAATCCTCGGCGTATAGTTACGTTTAATTAACGAAACGAGTGCTACTTCTGCGATAAATATCTTGTAATTTCTATATACATCTACGGATTAATTTCAAATCTGATCGATGGAATCGTGGCAATCGCGTCTTGGTACGTTATCGATAAAATATTAAAATGTTTTATATTCATGAGCCAGCGTACGTACGCGATTAACGTTCGACTCTAAAGAAACGAATTACTTCCATGTGTTCATTCATTGTAAAAAAATTACACTAGTAATAACAAAGTCCAAGGTAAATAAAAAAAATAGTATTTGCAACATCGTCACATTTTTTGTCTTTCTATTTACGGAGTTGATCAACGTAGCTTTCGAACGACTCGTATGTACAATCTTAAAGACTGGAATCCGCATGGTAGGTAGTGAACGTGTTAAACTTGATCTCGCCACGAATGAATAATAATCTTTACAACACGGAGACAATACATGGAACAGAGAGCTAAACTTTCTCCGGCCGACTAGATTCTATCAAAGTATACAATTTATGCTAACTTGGCTAACGTAACGAACAGGATTGTCCCTAATAACTCGTGTCAGCGGTTGATCCGGCGCAAAGCAAATAATGAAAACGCAACGAGGGGGACAAGAGAAACGAACAGCATTTCGTGTGTTGGGACGCGTATTCGAATGACCGTGCGAACTGGAAAGTCGTCGGTGTGCAACATGATATCGTCGGTGTGCATGATTGTTTCAAGCAGGCTCTCATTGCGATGCGGTAATTAATTCGACGGTCCCGCGGAATGTAAATCATCCTTATCGAAATGAATGCCAATGAAGCGTTTTTGTCCAAGGGAAAACGCTCGTACGGTGCCGTTACGCTGGCTGGATCGATCGAAGATCATTCCAAAACCTTGCGAGCAAACTCGCAACGTGTTTTGCTTCGCATGCGAGCAACTTATTGCCGCAAACTCGTTCGAAATTGCAGCGATATCGATTTCTGAATAGAACGATGGAATCGTTGGAATGTGTACAAAGGAAAAAGATTTGCCTTCCACCCCCCCCCCCCCCCGCCGCTGTTCGATAGATTTTCGAGAGTCGTGGAGAAGTTTTGTAATACGAAACAAGTTACTACGACACATCGATCCGACGTAATATTATAGTTATAGGTTATTGGATTTTTAACAAAGTTCCTGTAGCTGGAAGTTTATAACTTAAGATAAATTATCGATGGTCTGTAAAATGTAATTAAAAGTTGAGCGTAAGTAATATTTGGACGTGGCTCGTTTTCATTTTGTTCAAACTTTCAAGAATACACGGCCAGACACGGTTGACCTAAATCTAAAAGTTATAGGTTATTTCGTAGTACGCTAAAAATTTCAGTGAACTAAAGTGAATCTACCTCGGCTCGTAGAAATAGAATTTACGAGGAAATAAAAATTACGTTCTTAAACAATAGCTCGACTTTCGTTTCGCGCAAGATGTCCAGAAATTAACAAACTTTCGGCCCAATGGATCGAAACACGTACGCCAACGTTCGAGGTGCAAATGATTGCAGCCATACGAAATGAAAATAGTGGCAACAATATTGAAAAACAGATTGTACTTTTAACGAGCTCGGAACTCGCATAATATGCAATTAGTTTTTAGTTTTGTTTTCCGTTGGACAGCAACTACGCCAACAGCGCCAGAAAAATTAACAATTCGATACCACCGTTCCCAAAGCTGTTTCCTTCTATAATATGGGAGAAATAATTCCATTGTTTTCCTGTACTTTAGAAGTTATATAAATACTCATATTTATAAATAACTTTCGAATCTTATCGAAGAACATTTCATTTAAAAAGCCTGGAATTAAAAATTTAATTCTAATTCAAATATTCAAATCTTAAATATTAGATTTTCAAATTCCGTAACAACGGATATGTTTAATTGCAATTTGAATACGCTTCCTATCGGGCACAATCGCCAATTATTTCACTCAATTACGTTTTCATTTACGAAACATCGACATTTTATCGACGATCCGAGACTTTTGAACGGTACTGTAGCATCATGTTAATAATAAAGGTCCACCTGCAAATACATAATCCTGCGGCAGGATTTAACGACGGGGATGGCTACGAGTTTTCTTGGCGTTAGATCACCGATTATTGGGATCGATCGGGAACGATTCACCTGCCTGTGGCTTGGGTTGCGAGCAATCGCGATCGACTATGGGGAGGAGAGTATTATTTAAAGAGCCTGTATCTGGATAGAGCGTGTGTCTCGACCTCTAGCATAATCACGAGACACCTGGAGATCGTCGGTGTATGTTAGCTGCTGAGAAACCGGTTTCCACTAAGCTACAACCGAAAAGAAAATTTCAATAATGGTTATTACGCATCTATTCAGACGTTTTCTTGGGAAGTCTTGTTTGTTCGATTAATTAGAAATTCCCCAGGCCGTTCAACGATAAACGAACGCTTTAGCGACCAATATAGCAACAAAACGACTACATATTTCTTCATTATTTTCTTCTATATCGAGTTAGATGCTTTTAACAATCTAGCTATATATTTCTCAAGTTGTAAAACATCTTGCAAACTTCTTATTTTCGATTAACCAGCAGGGCATTAAGTACAACAATTAATTACTGTTTTTAGAAACGTTGAATTGGTTCGATAGTAGTTGAATAGCAATAGTAAATTTTCCAACACGCGTTTACCCAAGTGTTACAATGTTACGTGGGCATCGGCTGACAAAGTTGAAATAACAATTTAATTAAGTTTCAATCGTAAATAAGCAGTGAGCTGTTTGGTATTCGATTTGACCTAATAAATAGCTGCGCGTAATTAGAAAAGCTCTGAGCATCGATGCGTTGAAGAAAACGACATTGAAATATTAAAGCAAGAAATCACAATTACAGAATGCGAGTTAATTAAAACTTTCTTGTCGTTCAGAAATTCTTGCTCAGTAAGTTTAATAGAAAGTAAGTACGTTACAAACAAACGAGAATAAAAACTAGTCAATAGGCAGCAATGATCATTAACAACTCATTAATATTAATTTTACTAGCGAGATTTTCATCGATTTCTACGGACGAGGACGTTCCTTCTCAATTTACTAATGGTTCACTTTATGAGCCCCGGAACAAACAAGGAAACAATTAAAATCGCTTTCCAAATGATAAAGCAACTTCTAGAATAAATATGGAATTATTACGATAATTAAACTGCACTTGATGTTTATGCATTTATGGAAAATTTCAAAACGTAAGAATTTAATTTAAATGTGTATATGTGTATGAACAAACGTGCAATGTACTTCACGCTATTATGTTTTATAATCATATTATTTACTAAAAAAAAATACCTATTTAAATTTCATGTTTTTCAACTAATTTAAAAAAAAAAGGTATGAATTTACATAAACGTCTACGGCCCAACAATAATATGATAAATATAACGTAATTAATAATAATAGATAAATGATACTACAATAATTTTTCTATTACCTAATGTCTCAAAATTCATTTCAATAAATTATGGTACACATACTAGAGGAACAAGAATCTTGAACAGGAATGGTTAATGAAAAACAAGCTGTCCTTCGGTACACACGATCCCATATAATGGAAAATTTATATTCCCTCTATTGAAGTTGGTTGATATTCGAAACGCGACAAAAGCACAAGGTAGTAACATAAAAAAATATTGCATGCAGGTACATACACGCACACGTACATACAGCAGCTCTACTAGGCAACTGTTCCCCTTTTGCAGGAAGTTGCCACAATAATAGAATGCATTTTCCATTTGTCCAATTCCCAGCAGTAATTACGTCGGACCTCTCTATCGGGTTTGAAACCCCCCACTAGCTTTCCATTTTCCACCACCCTACACACGGGACTGCAAATCGAACCCCTACGCATTTCAACATACGAGCAAAAATATCCTCTGTACACATTTTTAACAAATTTCCACCCGTGGCCCGCTACCTATATAGATAAGCTTCAAAATGATCTCACTTGTGCTTGAAATAAAAATATCTGTTTTTTGGTGCTTACTCTTGAACTCTATATGCGATCATTGTTAATGGATTATGAATGTTCGTGTAAATTCATGTACTCGCAGGTGTAGCTAAGGAGGTAGAATTTAAACAAAAATTGATTTCACTCGCTGTATATTATAAAGAGCTGGAGTCAGAGTAGCTAAGCAATTTAATTTTTAAGACGATAAATCAAAAAGAAAAATTGAGATTCGAGTTGGTAGGATTGTACGTATCCAAATGTATGGAAATTTCGAAAATAGCTAAAAAGAGAAGAACAGGATAAAAATTAATTTCAATAGCATTGAAAAAGAAAAACGCTGTTAAACTCTGTATGCAATGATCACTAATAAACGTATTCAAATTTCGAGGAATAACAGTTGAGCATTAAATTGATTCGTATAGATGAGTACACGTTGAATTTGATCCACAGTGAATAGAGGAGACCCGCGATAAAAAAAGACCCACTACCACTCATAGTTGTAAACCCTTCGTTGAGGGATCGATAATGGGCTCCAGGGGCTGACCGTGATGAAAAAAAAAAAAGAGAGAAGAAAAACCGTTCGATTCACTCGACAGGGGCCGTAATCTTTCGTTCTGCACGGCTGCCGATTTGTCGCGTGCTCGATTGACACTTTGCGTTTTGATTTGTTGCGTGTATGTATTTAGCCAGTTTTTAGTCTGCGAAATCTGGGAAAGAGGTAATTTTAGGGCAATTTGGAATCGTTTATTAACCAATTCAGATAAAAGATAAAATCTTAGGAGGGAATTTGAATTTGATAATCATCTATTCGATCGTAACGTAATTTGTTACAACTCACTAACGATTAACAACGATATAAATATACATATAACGATATACATTGTTCACGCGAGGTTTCTTACAATATTCAGAACGAAACACGGTTGCTACTTTATTAAAAAAAAAAAAAAAAAAATGCCGGTATCAATGCGAAGCTAAAACGAGAACACAACGTCGTATATTTTAATTTAAATTTATGATGTTTTACTTCATGCACAGAATTATGATTGTCCGAAACGATTTCCCGTGCAACAGCTGTCGCTGCAACAGAATTACAATACAAATTGGTTTTTCAATTGCAATTTCAGTTATACCTAGAAAGACCGGTGAAATTATTGAACGACCGTAGGTTAAAATTATTTCATATATTGTACAAAATTAAAACAAAAAAAAAAAAAAAAAAGAAGAAGGGAAAGGGGAGGAAGAGCGAGTGAAAATACGAGGACCTATTAGAAACATTCACATATTTAAATAAAATACAAAGAAAATGGTTTTATATAAAAGTTCAAGTAGCTGAATTCACAGGCTGCACGAAACGCGATAAAAAACGAGGTCAAACTAACTTTTAGATATCTCAAACATGAGGGAACATTAAATTTAAATTCTAAGGTAAATATTTGATCGTTGATGGCATAATAGGAACGGTGTGCTTAGCTTCCAGTCTTCAAATTAAATTTTCCTAAAACTTACTTGCTCTTAATTCATTTATAATATATAACTTTGTCATTTTTTATCTAATTTATAATAGATGTGTAACGAACAAGGAAGGAAAACGAAAATACTTTTGACGTCGTTTCGACTCTTTTATCTCTAATATGAACATAATGCACAAAGGCAACTGTTTAAACAGAAAGCAAATTTTCCATTCAAACGTAACATCACGTTATAAATAATGTTCGTTCTTTATTTAACGAGAGAGAAAATAGGAAACTAACCGGACGAAAAATGTTCATTCATTTTCCAGCCAGTGCTCCGAAAATTTCGAATGAATTGTACGACAAATACCAATTAAGGGAAACTAAAACATACCACATATTCGGAGCTTTCAATTTGTGAAAACAAATTTCGTCGGCTATCTCATTCTCCATATTGTTTACCTCGCGTATTCGGACATTAAGAGTACAGCAACTGAAAGAGCGTGGAATTCACGGAACGTAGGGAAAACTTTTCCACCGAAAGTTGTAAGAAAACTTTGGTAAAAACTTTCCACTAAAAATGCAAACGAAATATCGCAGAGTGAAGAATAGTTAAAATCCTTCACGCATCTGGCCACTTTTCTCTGTTTCCAATGACTTTACACGCCATAATGGCTATAAAGTTTATTTATCGAGGGAGCCAGTTAAAATATAAACGCAAAGTTCGTTTAATTCCCGTTTTCGAGTTAAAAGTTGGCAAGTAGAAAAAAGAGAACCGGTTAGAAAGTAACGAGCTTTAGCATTAAAGTTGCATCATCGGAGATATAGCTTCTTTCTAACAAAACATGCGACGAATCTCCACAGAACGGGACTTTAGATATTACTCCTACGGAGAACTATTCAAATTTTATTCAGCCTCAATAAAATCCACAAATTATCCGATAGAAACTTTTGAAAAACAGATTAATTTAATCGTCAAATTAATAATCAGACCGTGGATATTTATGCAAATTTATGTTTTCACAAGCATAATTAAAAAATGAAATCCGATGAGAAATTTATTATTAATAAGTAATGGATATTTCATATAACCATACACTTTGGACATTTCATATATATTTCTTTACTAAAATCTTATTTTCCTAGATTTATTTATCGCAAGCATCGTAAGACGGCATAAATAAAACATTTTTAGAAATTATGTTTATCATTCATCCTATACATTCCGATGCATAGAGCCGATAGAAATTCGTCGTAAAAATCAATAACCAAGCTAAAAATATACAATTGCGCATTACGATAAAAAATACAATTAACGACTCTCGATTGCACAAGATTGATGTAAAAGAATTAGACAAGTAAAGAGAAAAGTAAAAGCAGATGACACGAGATAATTTAATCGAGAGAACAATGGGAAGCTGGTGGAGCTGAAGCAACACACACAACTGCTATGTATTTTCATTCAGCAAACCTCAGACAAAACAATGTGTCTAAACCCGAGGCTGGTATAATCGAATTTCCGCGGATATATCTCGCTGAACGACAGCAAATCTCAGGGAAGTTAGCAAATTTATCGAGCTAAGAAAGCAGTTGGATGGTGCTCGCGTGACCATATAGAGGCTGCTTGATGATCCAGGAAGTTTTCGAGAGGAGAGACCGGATCTCTGTTGTCCGCTGGTAAACGAAACTTATTGTTAGTCGTAGCATTTTCTGCTTGACCCGGTTAGGAAGCAACTCGGCATCGCTCTTTACGCATTCGTAACGTGCTTCTGCTTCTGGACAAACGCGTGCAACAACTATTTCGAACCCTGGCTCTGTCTTTGGAATATTCAACCGTGATTCCTACGCTTACAAATACGCTTATATATATATATATATATATATATACATATATATTTCTCATCATGTCTGAATGCTCTCGTGATTTCTTTTCTTGTTGGTTGGTCAACGGAAACAGGTTAAAACGATCGTAATTAATTAGATATAATTGGATCGATAAGTGTCTTCCTGTAGCTCTGATCTTTTATCTCATAAATACAGTCAGCCATAAAAGTTTATATATACTCGTGTAATTTTATGTATTTAACTTTATTTTTATTAAGATGATTTGAAAAGATTATTTTACGACACGCTGTACATTACGCGCAAGTAAGTGAATTATAATTACAATTAATATAAATATAGATTTTTACGACTGACTTCTCTTCTACGTACTATGAAAAGAGAGGGAATTATAATTTACAGGCGTCGACTTATCATTGTACCTAAATATTCATAAACACGGCTATAGAACAAAATAAAGAGACAAACATTTACTTTTGACAGAAGATACCCTGACGTTTGTATTCCACATTCAAACAGCTATCCTCACTCTTATCCATCCAAATATTCGAACATTCGAGTTCCTATTGTAATAGCTCTGTAATAATGCATTCTCATCCAGATTTCCGTTTAATGGAAAAGATGAAAATTCTAATAAGCCGTAATCACCGGAACAGGCCGATGATACAGTGCCAATAAAGCACAATCGACAATGACACACTCTCCCATCGATTGCTTATATAATCGAACCGCGTCCCGTCACAATGAAAAACATTGTATCTCTTTTCGAAGTCCGGTCACATCTATTATGTTTGAATACGTATTCACCCCTTCCTTGCATTTCCACTGGATTTTTTTCATCGATCAACCAATGTTTGCAGACTGATTTAAGAAATGACTTGCGTTTCTTCTTCATCACGTCGAACCTTTCCTTTTCGTTAAATACGATGTTTGCTTGTTCAAGATGTTTCCATTGAATGCAATCGTGCAAAGAATTCTTTTACGTAATGGGCTATAAAAATGAAAAAAAGAAAAAGAGTGAGAAATAAAAAAAAAAAAAAAAAAAAACAGCTTATGTCACGTGGAAGATATTTCGCTTCTAATTTGGAAAGTTCCTGACGAAAGATAGTAATAAATCGTGGAAACGAAATTTATCAATTCTCATGGTCCGTCAGCGGTACACAATAGTTGGTTGGAGAGGAATTACGACCGCGAAGGGTTAAGAACTAAGTATTTCCCAGCGTGGATCATGGAAGCGTCAACGAGATACACTGAGTCCAGACCCAAGAAAATTTACTGCCAATTACTTTTTGCCTCTCACATATGCTTGCTATATTCTCCCGCATCTACCTGGTCGACTAAAACCTGCTGACGGGGAAAGGAGAGGGTGGTCGAGGGGTGAGAAACCAGAGGAGGCTAGCGAAAGAAGGCGAGGCAACCGAAAGAACGACAGAAAGGTAAGAGACGCAAACTAACCACGCCAAGAACCCGGCTCGATGACGAAAGTGTTCCAACCGATTACGATGATTAATACATGGAATATGCATGTCAGAGACGAGTTATCAAAGAAATATTATAACTATGGCGGATATCAAGATCGCACAGCCGAGCCTTGAAAAGAATCAGATAAGGTGCGCGATATTTATGACAGTTTTAACATGAATATACGCTTCACGGAAGATACAAATGCGTTCCGAGTTAATGATACAAACTATTCTACAGTCTGTTAAATATAAATAATGCTTGGTTCTTTAATAGATACGAAATTATTATATATTATTATAATATAAATGGACTCTGAAGAAATGAAAAAAAAAACTGATTTATATGAAAGGAATTATGTGATTAAAAGCAAAGCTGATTGTTAATTAAATATTTTTATAAATATTTTATCCGTGTTACACGGGATGTTTCGAAACTTCATTAGCACTTTGAGGATACTAGATCGTAAGATTTGAAATCAATCTGAAAATGTACAGAGCAGTTACGGGATATGTATCTATTCAGAGATCAAAACATATACAGCCTCTGAATAGTCAATTACTCATTATTAGACGTTATCTATGTTTATGCAAATTCATATTTTTATGAACGCAATTAAAGAAATTAAATAGAATCCAAGAAGAAGTTTATTCTATTCGAGCGCTATAATTTGGATATTTTATATATTTTTATACGTTCTATAATCTATTGGTAGAAGCTAGAATTTATATATTTAGCATTAATTACGCGTTTCATACGGTATGCTAATTTATTACTAGATACATGCCTGCAGAAAATATCTTGTAACTTCTACATACATCATTAAATATTATAATCATAACAGCCACGTCGCAAAATGTTTTATATAACGCGTGCAATACATACATAAAAGCCTTCTGTCGTTGGTGCTCAAATACTTTCGCGGGTTAACTGTACGTCTTATTTACATTGAGCGAGTTGTAAAGTTTGAGTCAGGTCCAGGTCGTGGCCTTCTTTCGTCCGGATGAATGAAAGAACCCAACGAACGAACGATCGCGGGATCTTAATTGCAAACATTTGAACGCTTTCACAACTCACTCTACATTCGAGCCACTAGAAGAAGGTATTCAGTATCTTGGCACATTACCAATGGGAAACGCGGAATCCTCGTGTATTAACATATCATGTTATATCGATGAATCGTAATCGATGCTGATGAATTTATCGCTGTGTTATACGATTCATGATACGCTCGTATGCGTTAACTCGTTACTCTCTATAGCTCTCTATAGATTATGTAATAGCCGAACGTTATTCGGCTCGTGTTTGAAAATATTAGTAAAATTTGGTTTAATTAGTCGGACGATTCGTTAATCCTATACCGTTCGTTATCAAAGGAACATCGGGTTTCAATTAAAGTAAGAAAATGGATTGAATTTCATGATCGTCTACAAATTGCGTTTGGCTGTTTGTACGCCCGGCTATCTGCGGAAATTTCTATTTATTTATTTAAGCCACGCGTAAATTCCTATCGATCCGAAACTTCGCTGCCATTATTCATCCACGATGGATTCGTTTCGCTATACATTATTTCGCGAGAACAAAACTTGTAATTTAACAAATCTCGCTTGTCGATTATTCATCGACGCAACAAAATGCGCCATTGTTATTAATGGACTGTTCATCCGTATAATTACCATTTGTATCATTTATTAAAACTCAGTGCCATTCTTGCTCCATTTCTCTCTCTCTCTCTCTCTCTATCTATCTATCTATCTATCTATCTATCTATCTATCTCTCTATCTATCTATCTATCTATCTATCTATCTATCTATCTATCTATCTATCTGTCTCGTCCTTCTTCTTTACTATATCCTATCGTTCGCTTGTAACATTTTTTTTATTCTAACAACATAAAAATCGAAGATTTATATAAAATGAAAAAGCAATTACGGCTGTCTGGCCATCGTTTCGTCGCGTACATTTGATTACAGTTCGACAATTTGTGTCAAGGATGGATAAACTTTGGTGCGCTCAACGTTGAGGACAAATTACGCGAAATAATGAAAGATCTGTGAGTGGAATATTTATAAGGGATGGGTGGCTAACCATCATTCTAAACGATACTGAGGTGCAAGTTTAATACTTCCTTTCATTATGGATGAACAATTTGTGTCAAGGATGTGCAAAGTTCGTACATTTGATTATTTCAGACTTCAGACCAAACAACAATTAATCTGAAAGTTTATATCGCGGTATGTAACGTTATGAAACTTTGTTAGAGTTCTATTGCGTCTTTCTACGAATTATAATGCTGAATATTTTACATGTACGTAATACGTATTATATTTCTAAAGTTAAAAAGATAACGTAAAAATGGAACTCTAGGATTACAAGAGTGGAAGGAATGTTTAATGTAATATACTCGTAGTTTTACGAGTTGAACTTTCATACAATATTAGCATAGAGTAAAAAAGGAGGGACTATATTTTTAAAATCATGATTTACAGTTTCGCTTCAAATGGTATGTGTTCATGTAGTTTGATAACTTGCCAGCAGAGTTATTTAAATTACACAATTATGTACGAAGTAAATTTATCATCGGGAGAACGAGTTCGCGTGTTGTTTTTAGCGCGTGATTAATATAATAGCACTCGCCATTGTTATTATCAATTTATTATCATGGAAGTGTATTACTATTTCCACGTACAAATATCGTTACATTGTTAATCCATCTAGAGTAAATATATTCTAAATTAGAATTTCCAAATATCGCGAATATTTCAATAAAATCAATTAACGTGGCTTTCGTTCGACAGATAAATTAAAATAATTTTAATCGAGTTTTCATTATCGTCAGAAAAATACAGAAATGGATAATCTTTCTCTTCTGTGTGTTATTAATTCTTAGCGATATCATTTTCCATAAACATGGAAATGTTCTCGTGGAAATTAGAATCGGAGACACGTAGTCGTGCGAGTTAGATTTTGCAGAGTTATTTGTTGTTCACTCAATAATGTATTTAAGAAGAGTCACAGATAAGCGGTGGCTCGGTTATAACTCACAAAGATAAAGCGGAATCAAGTTAAAAGTTGCTTGCTTTTCTTTTAGACACGTATAAATATCGCGGAATATACACGTAGATATATAGATATACATCTGGTTCTCTCCCCACGGCGAGACTTTCGTTTTTCAACTTTTTCGTTTTCAGCAGCAGATGAAAGAAGCAATGTACTTAATCGCGTGAACGCGTCTATGTGCAACCCGTGTGTACAGTCGGCGCGGAAAGTGAACTCGAACCCGCGCCGAATCGCATTTAAATTGCGTTGCTGGGTAGGAATTCAATGAAATTACCGTTGATTCAACGAATATTCGTTACAACAAACCCAAGGCACCATACATCGATACGTTGACTCTCCGATATTTGTTAACACATTGCCACGTTTTAACCTCCAAAGTTTCGAATAAATGGGGCAAGAACGTTCGATGTCTACTTTTAAAGATGAGTAGCGTGTATCGATGTTCGAAGACTATGAAAATGTTATACAATTATACATAATATACATCGTGTTATGAAATTGTATAAGAGCGGATCGTGAAGGTATTTAAAATTAAAATTATGTTGAAGGTAAATTTAAATTTATGTTAAAGTATGATCAGTTATTTTGAAAATTTGTACGAGATATCGAATAAACTGAGCAACTGGCTGTGTAAAATAAATGTAAGCACAAAATATTCGCTGGAATAACTAATTTCCTTATGTTAGATTCTATTAATCTATTTGATTAAGAAGAGAAGGATTCCCCTACTTTTGCATGATCAATACAGTTTATTAAAATGGACTAATGCTACGAAGGTCAGATTTAGAAAAAATTGAATCATATACGTGTTATATAAAACATTTTGAAATTTCATTAGCAGTGTAATAAAACACAAGTATAACGATTATTATATCGGTTGAAATAAAATTAAAGAAGTGATAGTACAAACATGCCAAGAAATAACTAATTAACCTAATGAATAAATGTATTGAATAATGTAATGAATCTTGTAATCTTTATGTACATTTTCAGATTGGTTTGAAATTTTATTAATACATACAATCATTATAACTATATCTCGTTACAGCGTTAATGAAATCCCAAAATGTTTTGCATAAATGTTTCTATAAATATTCATATATTTTTTCAATAAAATTTGAAAATATTTTGTGTAAATGTTTCTTACGATATTCAAATACTTTCGTAAGAAACTGTATTTACATCGAGTTTCCAGAATTTTGCTGACTCAAACTATGTATCTTTGTAGTTGTGTCACGAGCCACGAGCATGATTGTATTATATGTTACTTCGCTATTTTCTTCATTTTTATTTACGACTCATTTCATATTAATATTTCTCGAATGTGCAAATAAATTATTCATTCGATACATCGAAAGCGGTATTCGCGATGCACTGAAATTAATGGCTGCATAACGTTATCGTAAATATGTGGCAAACGAATCGGAGGAAAAAGAGAGAGCAAAACGTTAAATGGTAAAGAGTAGAACGCAAAGAGGTTTAACGAGATGCGTTGCAACGCAAAACAACCAAAGTGCGTTGCAATTATTGTAAATATAGAGTATAAAAATTTCGTATGAAAATAGAGGAAACACTGATTGTTTTGATACTCGTTTTCTCGCGCTAAATAGAAATACATAATAACGATAAACGAGACAACAGAAACAAATATTTATGCGTAAATCGATTTCAGGGAAAATTTCTAAAAAGAAAATACAAAAATTAAAAGTTTTCAACTAATTTTAGAGAATGAATTTTATCGATAAAATATTCGAAGAGTTGAAAGAAAATTATCTATCGCTTATCGTCGTCCCTCCCTTTATTGTCTTGATACTAGTACAGTGAAATTCGTAATATTATGCTCCTAACCATAGTCGTGATAACTACTGCCGCAAATGTTGGTATTACGCGCTACATCCGCGATGCTAAATGCACGTCGAAAGTCCATTAAAATACATAGGGGAAAATAAAAGATAGACGACATAGAAGAACTAATAAGCGATTCCAAAGTGAAACGAATATTCCCGTTTTAACTTTCGTTAGTAAAAAGCAATATAGAAAATGGAAGAGTATTTTGAAAGAATGTTATTCCATTTGAATCTTAATTTAATTTATACGCTATATATGTAGCACATTTCGAAAAGAATTATTCAGAAAAATATTTTATCACTGTATTTCTATATCGCTCTCCTATTTACTTTTGCGTATCCTTCAAAATCAATATCACGACCCGAATTGAATCAGGCAACTTTATAACGTTTTAAACGAGGTCAAATATTTCAACGACTTTTCTTTATTTGTCTGGATAAAGTAGATCTTTATATAATTGTAAAATATTCAAACGGTAATATTTAAGACAGAAAATTATTGTAAGTAAATATTAAAACAGTCGTTAAATATTTCGTACTCTTTCAAGATATTCTTTACGGCAAGTACATAGTTCTATTACTTATGCAAGATAACGGATTATTAGTATTATATTGATAACGGTTTATCTTCCACGATTGTTCCAACATTCACAGCCAAGCAAACATACATATACGTTACATTGTTAGCACGTATGTATGTATGTATGTATGTATGTATGTATGTATGTATGTATGTATGTATGTATTCGGTTTTTAACTGAAAGGCTTAATCCATGAGGTTTCTTGCCTCTTTAAAACATAGCATACGATTACCATTACTAATGAGGTAAACGTAATTACGCGTTCGTGTTGTGTTGATTAACACCAGAGAACGAGGTCGTTTGATTTGATTCGATTCCCCTTGTTTACGATAGCTTGAAACTTCCACAATATTAATTATCGATCTTTCTCCGTGATGACCTCGGAAATTAATCTAGAGAATTTAATAAGGAAATTGATTAAAGCGTAAAAGGGAAGAGAAAACGAAGATCTTATTAAGACATTTGCTCGTGTGTAACGAGCGTAAACGACGGATTATGCTTAGGGAAAAAAAAAAGAGAAATAACAGAGCCAACAGCACACTATACAGAGAGGAGGCCAATCCTACATTGAATTGATTTCATAACTTTTCTACTTGGAAACGCGGTCAGCCAGACTTTCTGGCGCGACTGTACCCCCTCCTCCCGACTAATTTTGCCGATTAGAATTTTAGCATGATGTACACTCCGTGGTAAAAACCTGGCCGCTTTTCCTTCGCGCGCATTCTTTCACTTGACAATCCGAGTGTACACGCATTATCTTGTAATTATTACCAGTTTAAGCCGCACGCTTAACACATGTAAATCAAGTATCGAAAACAACTTTCTCCTGAAATATGACGTATTCACGACTAACACAAAGCGAAACGAACAAACTTATTTCGACTCCGACAATTTTCCACGATAGATAAAAATATTTTCTTATCGCCGGTAGCATTTTTTTTAAATAAACCACAACGCTTTATCATTGCATTTAACGATTCTTTAAGCGTTATCTCGATCGTACAAGAGTCTTTTATCGGATCTCATTTCGGTGAGCACGCGATCAAACAAACCTAAATGCGACAACCAATTTTATAATTTACCAAAATGGAAAGAAAACCTTGCATGATTAGAGATGTTTCGGGAAAATTAGAATTTTCTAGAAAAATTTCATGCGTTTCAAATTTACGTAGTCTTTCTGCTGAGATTTAATTGCTAGAAATACATACAAATATTCTTTGAGTCGCTGCTAACGAAATAATGTGACAAAGAGCGTTCCTATTGTTCGTGTCAAATCGAAACACTTGTTTTTCGAGATCCGCCCCCGCGGTGCAATTTACTTTGTAAAATATGGTGAGCTCTGCGAAGCTACAAAAGTAAATTCCATTAAAGCAGCAACGGGGTACTTTCCTTTAATGTTGTTAGCAGGAAAGAGCGTGAGCGACTGCTGGTGGGGAAGATTCTGAGGGGCCGTATAAGGGTAGAAGCAAGAACGAATCATACCGAATCAACGAGCAACGCTTAATTCAATATTTTCATACATGTGTTTCCTTAAAAAAAATAAATAAATAAATAAATAAAAGAACAAGAAAAAATAACAAAAGAAATTATTTTTTGTTAACCTTGGAAAGAACTTCAA
Source organism: Bombus campestris (assembly GCA_905333015.3). NCBI lineage: Eukaryota > Metazoa > Arthropoda > Insecta > Hymenoptera > Apidae > Bombus > Bombus campestris. The sequence goes on along the minus strand of HG995136.1, from coordinate 10,593,883 downwards.
CCTATCTAAAAAGGATAAGCTCGAATGATTAATGAATTAACTGATTAATAACGCTCTTATTACATCGTATTAAGTGAAAATGGGGTAGGCTAACCTATATTTATTTTTCACGGATTATAAATATTTGGCTCGGCTGAACGGGCAAAGATCGATACACGCACTCGGCACGCGCGTGTGAGCGCGAATAAATATGCCCGGTCGCGTGTACACAAATTTTAATTATGAATCGTCAATTGAATTCTAGGAAACAAGATCGTGCAGTTCTGTAAGCCGCGTGCGCGCGCGTCAACGCGGATGAATTATCGGCTAATTTCCTTTGCTGGTGAAAGATCGTAAAATTTATCTGACGACTAGTTTTTGCGATACGCGTTGTACGCGGTAGCTTTACGCGATAACTGAAAGTGCGCTTAGCGTCGCGATCATTATTTGAAGTACATTTTCAAAGGCGTGTACCACTATTGTTAGTGAAGCACCTGTCCCGCTCGGTTCGTTGAATTTGGCTCGTGCTGTACGTGTGTAAGTGCGCGCGCATCGTGTCACGCGTACCAACACGAGCTCGTACAAGGGTACACGAATCAGAAGAGAAAGAGAGCCATGTAAACAATACGAGTATGCGACCACATGTATGCACCGCCGATTACCGAATATATGCGTGAAATAATAAGATAAGAATTAGACGTGCTTGTGATTCGCGATTGATTCCCTAATGTTATCGTATTAGAATTACAAATATAAAACAGGAATTCGCAATTCTCCGTGAGAGGTAAAATTATAGAGTAAACTAGGAAGAACGCAACACGCATGACGAATTCGAAAATAATTCTAATATAAAGAAGCAAAAGAGGAATAAATAAGAGAGAGAGAGAGAGAGAGAGAGAAGGATAGAAAGAGATAAAATGGCTTCGTAACCGACTATAAAATTTATTAACGATTTGCAAGAAGAAGAAAAATACGACAGTCAGTGGATGAGTCATGAGATAATTATCTCACAAGCACGGTCAATATTTTTATCGTTGGTATATTTGCGATAGATTCATAACACGTTGGCGAATAGAGAATATAGAACAACGGAGAGAAGCGAATATTATATTACATAAATCCCGAGAGAAAATGATTGCCGTGAGAAATAGTTTTTGTTATAAAAGCCTGAACAAAGGCAGCAAAGTTATCGACGACGTGAATTACGGGCGAGCGCACTAAATTTTGAATTTAATCTTTTTAGAGATGTCGTACGTTCGTGTAATATTGAAATCCTTAAACGTAAATAGTGCCATGTCAGGGCATGACGTAATTTTCACGATGCAAAAATAGACCATTCGTTCGAAACAATTTTAATATAACACCGGGCAACTATACAGTTGTGCTTGCTGTGCGAAAAATTGTAGAAAGATAACGTGTTTATATTTGATGCATGAATTGAAGGACGTTCGATACAAAACGTATCTCGTGGAAATTACAGCCAACGTTAAAATAAATATTTTGTTATTTTTTACGACTCTTGAATCGCGTACAGAAAAACCAGTAATACATACATATATGTATGTTTGTCTGTTTGCCGCAAGGACGGAGCATTATTTTAATCGCGATTCACGTATTATTTAAACCAACTGCAACGCACGGAATTAATAAATAGAAGCGACAATATATTTGTTTATAAAGTTTGCTTTTACCAGTTATTAAATTCAGTTTGAAATACATGCTTTCTGTTAAATTTAATTGGATTATTAAATTGTTTGTTTTCTATCGATTGTTTATTTAAATTGAACTACCAAATTTGAATATTTAATTGTCCGTATATTGTTCAAATATAATTTATACACAGCAAATCCGAGATTAAAATTTAAAAAATTTATTATTAATATTATTATATTAAAATATTCACTGATTTATATAAACTCCGTGAAATATTACTTAAAACATTAACAAAACATTACTTAGTTTATACGATAAGTATTCAATGTTGCATAATAACATCATTTCACCGTGCCTCACTTATCATACTCCAAATAGCTTCGCGTCGTATAAATATATAATTTTATTACGTCATAGACGCTCGAGTATAGGTCGCAAGGGGATGAGAATTTTCGCTGGCGCACTGATTATTATTGCATCTGCCAGTAGCATTTTTTACAATTTGTATTTCCCATTTCAGCAACAACGGGACAAGAAAAACGAAGAAGAAGAAAGTAACAGACAAAAAGGAACAAAAATGTCTATGGACGCTAAATAGCTCGCCAGGAAAGTATACTTTATTCGAAAGGCCAGAGAGAATATTTTAAGTCGTTATACGGTGAACAAAGGCGACGAAAAACTGTAGAAGTTTGTTGTCTCCTTATTGCGAGAAAAAGACAATAGAGGCTGCTTTACGTGTATTAGATACTCGGTTGAGTTACGATAACAAAAATGACGCTCACCGCTTAGGCCCTGATATAATAAGTACAATCGTGACTCGCGACCCCGCATTATCGATTTAATTCTCAAATGTATACTTTCAATTCGTCCACTAATAATAAAGACAGCGAGAGCGAGCGAGCGAACGAGTGAGTGAGTCAGTAAGCGTGCAAGAAGGAGGGAGCACTGGAATAGAAGGGGAGATGACAAAAAAAAAAGAAGAAAACTGGAAAAAAAGATACACGAGTTATGTTAAAAATAACGAAAAAGTATTGCCAACAAATCAATAATTACGGATCAATGGTTGCTATAATTTAAGTGGTAAATAACACCAATTTAATCGCTTTCGTTATCATAAATAAAAGATGGAGCAAGAGAGTAGAAACTTGTCGATAATAAAAGTTGTTGTAAAACTTCTCATTCGACTGTACATCCTTTCCACGAAACACTTCTAAATATATTTTTCTCACGGCAGCCAAACATACACTCTTAAAATTTCCTTTAAACAGACGACGTTCTATTTATCTACCCGTTGTACCATAATATTTCGTCCTAATAATAACGGACGTACTTATCGATTCGACTTTTGGACGTGTGCACGAATAACGTTGTTGTGTTTTCACTTACGACCCTTTTCTTTCACACGATTCCATTTAATCTCGACGATGTTTTTTTTTGGAAAAAAGGAAAGAGAAAGCGCGAAAAAAAAACAGCTAAACAATTCGGGGAAAAATGTAATTTCTCATTAAATCGTTGTTAGGACAATGCGAGTCGAGGTGGCTGTGTTAAATCGGGTTAAGGCACATCTATAAATACCTCACTAACTGCGAGTGAGAGAACATGAAAAAGAGAGGGAGAGAGAAAGAAGCACAAAGTGTACTGGTGGAAGCATGAGAAAGAAAGAAAGAAAGAATACAAGAGATAAAGAAAGAGGAAGGAGGGAGAGAGCGAGACATGTAAACGTAGAAGAACAGAGAGAAATAGTAAGCAAGCGTACGAATAAGCAAGAGAAAGAACGAATAGAGTGGGGGTGGAATAAGGGTGGAGAGGGGGTGAGAAAGGGGGGGAGGTGGCGGTGGAAGGCTAAGAAACGTGCGAGAGAGATAAACGCAGAATCACAAAGTTGACACAGAGAAATGAAAATGAAACAGAGAAAGACGACGCGCTGATAACGGTGGAGGAGGGAGACAGTTAATCAGTCCTTCTAATAGTGTGGCACATTGAAGATACACACAATTGCATTCGTTGCCAGATGTCTAAGTACACGACCGTCTCCCCTCCATTGACTACCCCTTCCCCCACTCATCACCACGCTGTCACTTCTGCATTACGGACGAGCGAGAACACATAGAGTGAATTCGACACAACGAGCGGAGGGAAGAGAAAGATCGCAGGCGCGCGGAATCTGTATTTAAGCCAGTGCAAGCCAACTTTTTAATTACAAATTTTTTTCAAATTACTATCAGCTCACCTCTATCTTTTCCATTTCTTTGCTGCACGACTGTCACTTACTATTCCCACAGTCATCTAGGATCCTTTGGCACACACACACTGACGGCACATAGCGCGATATATCACGAGCTACACAAACGCGGTGTGCGTGTATCGAAACGATATAAGTTTGACGCGCGCGGACCAGCGACTCACGGTGCGGCGCACGCCGCTGTCCCATCAAGACTACTTTGTATTTACTCTAATTATGTGACGTCACGGATACACTGCTCGCCCCACCATTCGCCGCCGGAGGCGCCCGAGCTATGACGAGCGTGCTCGAGCGACACCGAGGTCGAGCGAGCAACGCGCATGGCGAAGCCACCAGTCACCTGTCGTCTCTTCTCCTTCTTGTAGAACGCTTAGTCCAGTACATCGTGAAACGCTACCAATTTTATACACCGTGCGCCTCTTTCTCATCTCGAACTCTAGTATTCGCGGTTACGTATTTTTCTATCGTCACGATCTTATTCTACCACTAATTGATAAGAAAACTTCGATTTCCAACGGACACTCCCAAGCGTCGCGTCGTGCAGATAAAACTACATGGCCGATTTTTGTGCTCTCTAACCTTAACCTGACGTAAAAATTTGTGCTCCTGGTGATATGTTGCTTCACGTTCGAACTACGGACTCAAGAAACCCTTCATGTTCGTGTATCTACGTTGGATATTAATATCCTGTGATCGATTAGATTTCAAAATGTCAAACTTTTGCTAAGAGTAATTGAACGTTTGACGTTTAACTCGTGACGCATATTTACGGATTCTGTTATGAATCAGCTGATAGTGCAAGAGTGCCGTTTGTCAAAAAATGAATATTTCATAATTAGTTGATCATTATCATAAAACAATGTGTCTACAAAGATAAAATACGATATTGATAAAATTGTAATTGACATTGATTGTGCTTTGTAAATTTTAATCATTACGTTTAATGTAAGTGCGGTTACATTTAATTATTTATTGTAAAAACCAAGTGTTGGAATTTAAAGGAATCTATAAAGAATGGCGTTAAAAAAGTTGAATGTATTTTGAGAAGCATAAAAATGTGTAAAAGATTAATAAAAATAATCAGTAATGATATTCAAGTGGTCGAAATCGGGCAACAAATAAGATATTGTAAGAATTTACTGTTTTATAAATTACTGTACGTAAAATGACCATCAATTCCGAATTTAACGAACATGGTCGATATAGATGGACAAGTGTGTCGATAAAAGTGCATAATAAATCACACCACCGTTGGAAAATCATATTTATTTGTTCCATTTATTATCCAAAGCTCATTTCCAATGTCCAATTTTCATAAAAAATCTCACGCGTTGAAAATACTTGCCTTTATCGAACACACAAATTACAAAAATCAATGTCTACCTTTGTGATAGACATGTTACATTCCCCTGCATTACGCTTTATAGGTTAACTTCGTTTTCTCGTTCCGTATAATGAATAGACTTCCGATAATTTTGCATTCGCGATATAATTCCCTTTTTATTTATTTAACAGTTTTTGTATAACTTTCATATATTATATGACAGAAATTTAAGTGGTTGCTCCAGATAAAGATTTTGTTGTAGCGGAAGGCAACGTGCACGAGGAAATATATAAGAATATATATGTCATATATATTCCTATACATACACATATATACATATATATGTATATATGTATATACACATACACATATGTATGAATATATTAATGTATATATATGTATATGTATATACTTACAATATATGTTGAAGAAACATGTTTAGATGTCGATAGACGGATTTTAGGCCTATTTCGCGAAACATTGATTTGCACGGTGCTACGATTAGCAAACTAATAGATATATGCTTGTATAGATTTAATTACAGTGATTATTTCGTTGTTGCTCTTTTCTTTTCTAATTTTTTATTCAGACATCTTTCATGTCCTTCCGTTGCAATTGTTTCATAAAAACGGGACATTATTTAAAGACAGATTAAATGAATGTAAATGAGAATGAATTATTTTCTTGAATTATAGCAAAAAATACAAACAAAAAGAAATGTGTTCGGAACTGTAATCGATAATGCATGGAGCTACGAAATTAAATTTTTTGACTAGTTAAAAAAAAGATGAAAAATTTAAATACAAAGTCAAATGCATTTTTTATTAGTCTAAAAATTAGTTTCCAAGATTTATTTGTTATTATTTCTTACTTATTTTAGCAAGTATTTGGAAATAATGATTTGCAATTAATTGGTGGAAACTTATGCAACGGAATCACATGGCGTACGGCCATTACGAGAAATCAGTTTGTGCGAATTATACACACGTCATTAATCGCTGTAAATCCTTTTCTACCAGGACGATCAATGACTATCAAAACTATATTACGTGAATTTTTACCTTAATTTATAAACATTGTTTGATATGACTGAACAAACGGCAATACGATGAAGCTGAGAAATAGATCCGCTAATTTATCCGTTAACTGGGTTTCGAATCGAGATGGGTTCTCTGTCTGTAAAAATTGTATGATCATACGTCTATCCAATATTTATACGTTATCACGCTTCTTTAAATATATCTTTGAGAAAGAACAGAATCTTACCGATGTTCTAGCACTAATTAATGATCGTATGACGGAAGAAATAGCACTTTTATCACACTCGGAATTATAATTGACATGGCGCGGTCAACTAACCGAATCGAAAATTGCACTGCGCAGCCAAACTTAAAATTGGAGGGAAAACCGTTCTGACGATAGCGCCACTAACCACCTTCGCTATCTAGTTATAGATGTAGGAACTACGATGATTTTTCTATTGTGCCCAAAATCACGTACGCAAATTTTTCGAAGTTGAGATTATCCTTGACTAATTGGACTTAAAAATTCAGTGCCCTTTTCGTTCTGTGTTATTCAATTCGAAAATTCATATCTCTCGTAATAACCGTCCTACACATCTTTAATCATATTTACGAATTTTATTCGAGCTTGTGCATAGTGTAAGAAAGTATTCGAAATTGCGACCGTTTGTGGATCAGGTTATGATTAACGTTGCAACTCAAACTGGCAAAACGAACTTGACAAGCTTTGCTGTTTAAGCAGTATAGGGAGGAACGCACAATTCTTTCCAGATATTGAACAAGTACATTATCGCGTACGTTTAAACGACCAATCGTTTATCAATTTTATATCCAGTTTTATGCTCGTAATTATCTAAACTGGAGTTAGGATATGAATTGTATTATCTTTTTTCTTAACATGGTCAAGGTAACGTACGTGACATATTTTTGTTGTAAAATGTTTTACACTCAGAGGACACTAATTTTTCATACGTTATAATAATTTTTAGGTGAATTTAAAGACACTATAATTTTGAATGTTACGTTTTTACGCCACTGTTGCCAATATATTGGTTTTCTTGGTCCTCTAAGAGTCAATAACTGAAACAATGCGAAATAACAAATTTATTCGCTATTTTAAGCACGTCGGTGACAAAATATCAATGGAATTGAAGGAGTCCCAGCATGTTCCATTAACAATCAATTGTCTAAATCTAAATTTGTCGGTACTGTAACCAGAGCATAAGTGGAGTGAGGAAAATATCACAGCTGGCCCCCGGAAACGTCGAAAATCCAAAATAAAGGAGGGACATTGAGGGCCTTCGAGGAACTGCCCGGTCGTCCCAGCACCGACCTTCTTAAACCTGTTCTTTCACACGTGTTTGCCACGTCGAGTATCATTGATAAAACGTATCTGTAAAATATAGAAAAAATGATACAAATAGTAATCATCTAAATTCTAAAAAAGGATTTTCTCAGTAAGCGAACCGGGCTGATCGGGCTTCCTTTTTGCGCGTATATTCATATTATACATGTATATTCTGTAACTAATAGTAATATTAATTGTATGATCGCTATTAACTATTTTTATTATTATTATCATTGGCTCGCACGCTAAACCGATCGCTGTGCCGGTGCACTGTATTCACACGTCTTACTTCGAACTTACTTCTTGTATTTATAGAATTTATTCTGTATTGAATAAAAAAATATTATAATAATTTCTTCAGATTGTGAAACAGAGCCTTAAGATTAGGCATTAGTTACTCTTTCGAAATGACGCCATAGCGTCGCATGCACGTTGCGTTAGAAGCTCATAGATAAGTTTTCGAACAAAATATCTTTCACTATCTGGTTTCAATCTTGTCGAGTCAATGTTGTTATCCCATAATTCAACGTACCTGAAATTTAATACGGTCGAGCGCACCGGTACAGTAATTGGCTTCTACTTGTATTAAGGAAAGCGTGTCGAGGTCGCACGAGGCTTCTGAATTTTTGTTCGAAACGCTACTTTACATAGGGAAATTATAATCACAGATTGATTTAGCGCGTAAATTTCTAAGCGGTCGCGCGTTCCACGACGATTCATCACGTTCGTTTCTTTTTGTCCATTTTTAGGATTCATCGTTTAGATACGTATATATGCAATTCATAATTCAAAGTCTATCATAGTTTTTGGTCGCTAAAGGATATTAGGTTCTTCGTGTCTTTGCTTGTCGATCGCATTCAGTTTTCTTCTTTCGATACTCATTAAATATTCATGTTGATTATATTTAATTAATTATTATATAACTCACAAGCTATTCGATAAGAACACATAAACATTATTTCATCAAGGATTATCAGTTGTAATTGCCATTAGACTGAAAAGAATATTAAACGAAAGATTAATTTCAGGTTAACTTCCAAATATACTCCACACAGATGTACTTACAAATTGTTAAAAGATTTAACGCCAAACATCTGAAACAACGAATCCACCAAATACAACAGGTACAGATAGACTTTGAAACAATCTAAACTTGGCGATTCAAAGGATACATCTAGCTGTTTCCTGAGATCTTTACGACATACTTCAAGCAGTCTGATATGAGGAACCCGTACGTAAATCTCGTATCTACGTACTTTCGTACTCGAATTGAAGCCTCGCACGAACGCGGTGCCGTAAAATCGTTAAATTTCTTAAAATAATTTCTTTTCTCTTTCCTAGTGTCATTCATGTCGCTCGAGAGCTCTCCCTCACAAAAGGCTACCGCTTTAGAACATACCCATCAATGAATAAATAGTCTAAAAGCATATCACAACTAATACTTTCAATTGTTGCTGCTTTGATTCAGTTTGCTTGCAAAAGCATTAAGAAAAATTTTGTTAAAGAACTGTAGCTTATTTAAAGTGCATTTCCATGTCAGCTTTTTATATGTATAAATTGAATGTTAGAATTTTTGGCTGGAAAAATTCGCTAGTGTCCCTATACCAATCGCTCTCTTTTCTCCGTTAGCCTTGAAAGGAAAAGCGTACACTCGAGCGAGCAACTCGACGTAAATCATGGACCTTTTATCGAATAATCGAACATGTATGTACTTAATTACTCCGCGTCCCCAGTATTTGTTCCCCCATCGTCTTGATTGCTACCATTCGCAGTTTCTGCAGTATTATCAGCCGATTCGACGTTTTCTTCGACCAAAAGTTCGGTCTCTATTATTCTTTCTTCTGTCTCCTCTCCCAAAGGATTTTCGTCCTCTTCGGATCCTTCCTCGGGTTCCTCCACCGACAAATTCCCTGTTTCGTTCAGACATTCCGACATCTGTTTCTTGTCTTTTATGGTTTCTTCGTTAATGGAAATCATTTCTTCATTTCTGAACGCGTCCGCAACTTTCTGCTCGATGGTTAGCTGTCTGACGGCGTTCTCCAGGTTCTCTCGTAAGACTCGGTTCATCTTCGTTTCTTCGTCCTGCCACGTTGACGGCATGAACGACATCCGTACGGTTTGATACAATCTCTTAAATCCTAATTTCCTGTACAAACTCTGACTCGCGTCATTTTCAGGACGTATCACAACGAACGGCTGGTACCCCTTGTCGACGACTTTTTTGGTCAAGTACCTACGATTTTACTATTATGAATGGAGAAATATCGTTGGCGAAAGACCTTCTCGAGATTATTTATCGTAACACATTCGCTGCCACTAAAATATAACGATCTATTCTGCATTATATTATGCATTTCTGGGTACGGTGTCCACCGCTTTGTTAGTTTCTCAAATTTTTTTGAAACAAACAATCACGACTGTAGCAGTGAAAGTGTTAAACGATTATATCATGAAGATATAAAGATATAACAATAGAAGATAAGATTCGTTTACCTTGCTAATTTTGTACCGTAGCCCTTCCGTCTGTATTCTGGCTTGGTCTGCATGGAGAACATGGCCCCATAGTAAGACTGGACCATCCACGCTGCTAAACTTCCCTTAACGAAGACTCCTGCTGCTGGAAGGATTCTGATTAGCCGCAGAAAGACCTCATGACACTCCATATCGTTAGCAGGATACAGTTCATAGATTCCTTCGGCGTGTTCTGCTTTCAGCGGTTGAACTTGTATGTCAGGATCTGCGTCCTCGTCTGCTTCCTCCACGCAGTTTAGGTTGTTCGGGTCCGCACACATGTAGACATCTCCAGCCACCCTCTCTATAGTTCCTATCCCCTCGTAAAGACGTGTCAACTCTTCCGCTAAGGCATAGTGTATGAAGTTAATGTACAAAGGCTTCGACCAATCGATCAAAACATCTTCGTTCCTCAATAATGTGAGTAGTTCCAGTCGGTCGTTAGGACAAAAGACGCCCACGCTCTCGAACAGCAAACCATGAGGCTGAAAGGCGATGAAGTGATTACGTTAAAGAAGAGATTGGTCTTCTATCGGCGCTAAAACTAAGGGAAGTTGTGAAAGGCCTTGTCCTCGGGCGCATGAATTATTTATCATTGGGTTTTGTCGCCGAACGTTCAGATTTACTCTGCCCCGACTTTTAACATCGTAAAATACCATTTGAAATGTAACTTTGCCCCTTTGGAGAATTTAAGCACGTTGGTTTCAATGCGATCAGACAAATAAATACAATAGAAAATATCAGGGTTTGCGCGTTTTGATTTACGAATTGGCAAATTTCAGGAAAGGACAAGAGAATTTAACGGTAACAAGTTATCGAACGCACAAGATTGCGGACAGGTTAATTAAGTAAAGAACATCGAGCGAGATAGGGTGTAGATTAGAAGAGTCACGACTGAGGTCAGGTAATGAACTGGCAAGGCTGTGAAACAAAAGATTGGCCGAAAGCCAAGCAAGTATCTGGGCCAACTTTTCTACACCTCTACGCGATACGTTCGGAAACAAGATGAATTTACCAAAGGCATATGAGATAGGTACACATTCCTTTTTCAATTTTACATACTTTATCCGCGTGAGTATTTAATTGAATCATCGAGTACTTTGTTTCATAGAAACGATTTTAAAATATTTTATCTTGTAAATTTATGAAAGAAGATAAATTACACGGACAATGTTCGATATCTTTTTCCCTGATATACTCGAGGGAAATAAACGTAGTATGAGTGCACTGTTGCGAGATAGGATCAGTCGCGGTTAAAGTATAATTTGGAACGAATGGAGATTTATTTTATACTCACAGATAGTGTCATTCCGGGGAAATGTAAGCAGATCGCGTCCTCGGGCCAGTTATTAGCTACGTAGAAATTAAAATCCCATACTCTGTCGTGCATGTAGGTCAACAAAGTTTGATGGAACTGTAAAACAGAGAGGGCAGTTACGTTAAAAGCTGCAAACAATCGACGAAGAGTTTGTACTCTGTTTCAAACCAGTAGTTTCCCAGTTGAATAACCACCGTGCCAAGTAAACGGACAAAATGACAAGTAATCTTTTTGCACTGTAGCAGTTACAAAGCTGTGAATCCGCGAAGAAACAGTTGGAAATCTTTTCATCTCGCGGAAGAATTAGAAGAGTACAAGCTGTTGGGGTAGTTAAGGGGTGGATTTCTTTCCCGTGGTGAGCATTGACTAAAGGCAACGTCTGAGATGAAAAGGTGGATATTTACAGGGAAGCTGCAAGATAAAGAGTAATCTAGCCAAGGGCGACGCTCCAGACGTCGACTCTTAAAATAAAACACGTGCTATCTCTGATACGTTCGTGTCCAAAGCATTCCCTCTTTCTTCCTCAAATATCGTAATGATTTTCAATTTTGCAGTGTGGAAAATAGTCACGATGAGTTCCATTCGTTCGACCACTTTTGCCACCAACAGACATCGAAATCGAATCATATTGCTACAAAAGACTATAGTTGCCAATACATAACTGTAACAGACGACCATTTAAAATTCTAGTGATATCTGTATCGATTGGAAAATATACATATTGAATGCAGATGCATCATACGAGTTACCAGCTCCGTAACAACCTCTCGGTTGAAAGTAAGTAAATAATCGACAGTATTGCGGAACGTCGTAGTCTGTCCTAGATTTTATATAACCGTTGCATCAGGCAGAATGGACGAATATCATGCACGATACACTGTTAACGTTCTAGCGATTTCACACGTCAATTTAATTTGGAATTTGAATACGACGGAATAGCGTCGCGCGTCTTTTGCCCGTTACTGCCGATGTCTCTTCTATTATTTTTATTTTTATTTTTTACGTTTTATTTTTTCGTCAAGCGTATGGAATTGTAGCTTCCTCGGTCGTATAGAAAGACAGGCAAATTCCTCGCATCTCGTTTTCTGAAAAAGGAACGTAAGCGTGCTCGCTTTTACTTGAAATATTTTTCTGAGCACAGATGTCGTGTAATAAAATGTTTCACATGCATCGCGTGAAGTATAACCGGCGTAAATTTACATATCACTGGCTCGATCGTGAAAAGAGCCGAGAGAGATGATGCAAATAAGAAAGTTGCAAGAATTGTCCCGATTCGTTTGGTATCTTTCGAGCGAAAATGCTTCTCTTCGCGCTCGACGTGTCGCACCGCGTATACATAAAATTAATTTCGTGAAATTGAATCTTGATATCGAGTAAAATATTAACAATTAAATTTGTTTCAGCAGCCCCTTCTTATCTAATTCTCTATGTCAATTAATCTTAAAAATAAATGATAAAGTTCCTTTTTCATTTTCTCTTTAAAATTTCATTTTTATTATACACTGGCAAAAGTGAAACTAAAGGAGTTTATTTACCTTATCATGACCTTAAATAATCCAACGTTATTGAACAAACTTTAAATTGCTAGCGAGATAAAAGTCATGCAAGCTAATTTACCCGGTTTAGAGATAATAATAGAGTAACACGTAACGTGCGTTAACGTGGCGAATAAACGAGACCTGGCAGCTTTATTATTTTTAATATATGACCGTATTTTTCCTTTTTCCTTAATGAATATACTTGCAACCAATGTATACGTGTTTCACGCTTCGTATGACACATTCTGTTTTAACAAAAAGTAGAATATTACCGTAACAGAAATACTTCGTTATTTCATGAACAGTTGATTGATATTTTTTCAGGTCGTACTAGCTGTACCTATTTATATGAAAGAAAAGAAACGAAATGGTGTCATTATGTACACTTCTGTTAGTAGTGTACTATAGTTATCTTACCTCATCGCCATTTACTACCGCTGTAGACAATCTCCCCTAAGCCAAAGAGCTAATGTAAGGAAGAAAAGATGATGTACGTTGGGCTTCGAGTTTCTCTCGCTTCATCCACTTGTCACGGAAACAAAAGAAGAAAGAGGCGATTCAAAAAGTGGTCCGGCGAAGCTACTCAGTATCGAACCTCTTCGAGACAGGCTGTCGTTGCTCGTTAAGGATCATCGTGACGCGTTGTAAGCGTGCAAGGAGCATCGATTCAAATGCGGATTCGAAACAGCCGTACGGCATCGCGTGTCCACGTCCGGACACAACCTTGACCTTGCCTTTTCGTTGGTTGGCACAGCTTTATTCGAGAATAAATGACGCAGCCGGCATGCGCCATCGGTTCATGCTGGCCAAGCATTATAACACACAACGCGAGTACCAATGGTCATCGTTAATTCTTCCGAATCGCGCAAACTGCTAATGCGAAGCGGAATCGCAGAAGAGATGAAAAAATAACTCCGGAGAACCATTCTTTGCGATCTGAACGGAACCATCTTTTGGAATTTTGCATTAAAGAAATTAAAGACGGTACGTTTGTATCCAGTTACGACCAAATTTTTATATCTTTGTTAGTTAGTTTTCGAAAGATATCCATTGCGAAGAATGGTAATATGAAGTACGCTATAATGGATTGCAAAATAATAAAATGCAATGAAACTACCTTTCGATCATCTTTTTCCAGAAAAGCCTAAATTCGAGAGGATTGTGTATCGCTTGTGCCTGGTATAATACAGATGGTAAATTACAAACGTTACGTGAGACGTAAGAACTTATGATCGCAGATAAGCAATCGACGACTTTCTCGATAACGTTAAACGCTTACAACATCGAATTCCAATGGAGTGTAGCAAGAACGAATCTCTGTCGATATCGCAGCGAGATTACGAGATCGACACCGTGCGTTGATCATGGAAACGCAACCTTGGCCTTGACTCCGCTACACCTTGCACATCGGTACCGGAATTGAGGTGGCGTGGCCAGCAGTCGTAACACCGGTAGTCCCGCCAGCCGTCGACGAGCAACAAACAAAGCTCTTTTTAGATCGATAACTCACTGGCTCGAGAGTGAAAGGAGGAAAGAGAAAAAGATGGATCGATGCCGGCGAAGTAAATTCTCTCTCTCTCTCTCTCTCTCTCTCTCCCTCCCTCTCTATAAATTCGTTCCCTCGCCGTTTTCAGCTTTAAATATTTGGAGATCGCTGACACGAAATTCCTCAGGTTTACTATATAATGCACAATTCAGACTTGATTACAAATTTCAATTACGCCTTTATTACGATATCTTAAATTACTTCGATCTATGTACTCGGGTGTTCAGAAAAAAGTATACAGACTGTTGCTCATTCCTACTATAGGTGTTCCAGTGTTTTGAACGTCCATCAATACCTTTTACTGCAGCAGTACGTGTGAAGAAAATACCGAGGTCGTAACGAACGGATACGAGACATTTAGTATAGATATTTACCGTGTTATACGTATAACGATACTATTCGATCGAGATACATACTATGTAGTATCTTTTCTAGAAAGAAACTTTAAAATTACGTACAGTACTTTCTTATTTCCATTGATATTTTATAGGTATGCGTATAAAATGCTACAAAAAAGGAAGAAGAAGAAGATCTTATAGTCGATGCATGAGATGAAATGTTTAACGCGAACACACTATAATGAAGAAAAGGAACGAAGAGGCTCGCAAGTAAACTTAATGAAAACAAACTGTACGTATAACGACGCAGCGTAACAATAAGGAACGGAACGTTATACTCGAGGAGAATGAACGGAAAGAAAACGCCAAAATCAAGAAGATGAACTAAGATGCCGATTACGCTTGAACGATAAGACTGATGATACAGATGATACTGATATCACTGAAGGTGGTCTCTTCAGTTCGCCAGGTATATCGATCGTAGTTGTGACGTCATAACGACGTCAGCCGAATGAATTCGGTGGAGATCGGCTTCAAGACTTGCGACACCCGAGACTCGGTGTACGGTGCGTAACTTGCCGATTTGTCAGGCCACTACATGCGGCGAACATTGCTGCAACAGCGTGCATAGAAGGCAATTCATAAATCGAGATAGCATCATAAATGACCGATAATGGTGATCCATATTATCGTTAATAATATTTTTATAATTTTAAAAAGTAACTTTTTTCCATCATTTTTCATACGTTTCTCTATCATCGATCAAATGGATATTGAATACAGTTCCCTGACTGTGTAGAAGATTAGCATTCATGAGATACTAATGTATGCATGGGGACGCAATCTGTTTCACAGAAGTACTTCATCGATAAGTACAACGTCGAGTGATTTGAAATTTATAATCTGCATCAGATATCAAAATTTATTAAAAATAGCAGATGCCCTGAAACTTTTGAGTGGCATTGCGTAATAAGGGTCTTGTAGCGATATTAAAATGAACTATGATACAGTCGTTCAAAAAGTATCAACTTTATACACATGGCTGATCGTGGCGAACGTACGGCGATGGCGACGAACACGAGGACATGTTTTACCATCGCGTAATCGGTGTACACGCGATTGATCTATCGAAACGTGTCGTCAGCAAAGAGATTTCAACCTCGGTTTGGTATCATACATTAATACGTGCCTAGCTTTCTATGTACCACTTAGAAAAAATATCACGCCGCGTTGCTCGCGCCACTTTACGACCCTGCGTGCAAATATCCCGGCGAGAATATCGCCGTTGCACAAAGCGTCCTGTACACGGTTACGACCTTGACACTAACCTAGCACAACGGCCGACCACTTATACCGGGTTACGGCGGAAATACTACGCAAGGATCTCTTCCTTTACACCGGTAATCTTATCCTGTCGATCCTCGCCCCCCTCTTCCCTCGGGAGTCCTGCGGATATCCTCCCCCTATCGCCCGGCCAATTTTCTCCCAACTCCACGACAGATTCTGTATCCCTATTTCTTCTTCTCACTGTATATTTATATCAAATATTTTCTCTTTCTTTCACTCGTCCTTTCTTTGATCGTTTTTTAAGTTTATCTTAATCCTCCATGAGATTGTTTATGCGACGCAAGGTGCGACGTTTTATTCGTGCATTTCTTCAAAGCGAATTTTTCTTTTTTCCCAAGAACCTTTTAATTCTTGGGTCCTCTGAGATTCTATTTGTCTAATTATCATAAATCTCGGACACTAGGGACACTATCGCATACCATATTATATGACATATAACATCAAATAATAATCGACGGGCTAAAGATCGCGCTGGTGTAAGTCAAGATCGTAAGGATTTCTTATTTCAATTCTTAAATGTACCATCGGTGTAGTTCCACATTGAATCGAGTTAAAAATTTATTCTCTGTTGATACGTTTTCGAGACTTGGAGGAATATAGTAAACTTTTTATAATAATAAATACAAATCATTAAGAGCCTGTGTAATAAATAGGGAAGAAAAATTAAGCCTGGGTAGAAAGGATGCAGCTTGTTCACGGAAGATGCGAATATATGTATAATCATGAAAGTTAAAGTCATGAAAAGTGACGAAGGTTAGATCGACTTGAGGTCTATTCTGGAACATCTTCGAGCCAATCGTGTTCCAAGTTTAGGATAGAAAGCTAACGTGAACGTCTTCCAAGGACTTCAGGCTGCGGAGCGATAATTTAAAGGTGGCAAGCGCGTGCAGGTATTGGCCTTCGTTCGCACTAAATTCCTTGTGGGTTGTTTTATCGCGTCGCAGTGAATTCCAAGGACCTTAACCTTGCGATATTAATCGTGTCGTGCATTCTGTGCGCGTAGATTTACGTGTCACCTTTTCTACAGCAGCGCAGATCTATGTGTTCACCTAGCCTGCATTTCTAACCAAATCCAAGGTCTCGTCTGGCTCTCATAGCGTGATTTAGAATAGCGTTTTTGAGTAGAAGATGCCACGAAGCTCTTAATTAAATTTTCGTCCGCAAGAATTGGCCCGCGAATCTCGTAAATCAGCTGCCTTTCACGTATTCGCATTACTGCCGCAAAAGAATATAGTAATTTCCAGAGAACCACTGTAATTATATGAGCGTTGGAATAATTTATTCGGAACCGGTTATTTTGATTTTCGAAATGTAAACGCGCTCGAGATCGATGGCTGGAATTATTATTAGTCGAAAACACGGCATCCGAGAGGAACGGGGAATATTTCCAAGCAGGGGAAACCTAATTTGCACGTGTAACGAAACGAATTAAGTTTTTCCCTAGGGCACGTAATTCCTGATTCATTGGTTTTTGCATGAAAAAAAGTACCATTAATTACGGCGAAATTTAACTTATACACCTTTCAACCGTAAAACTCTATTCCATTCTCTTCGGAGTTTACGTGTTCTATCTGGCATTTCTTCATTTTTTAACATATATTCGAGATATCTCTTGTCTTTTATCTTCTGAGCAAAATTGTGATATACAGACTGTTGCGAAATAACAATTAAATGTCTGAAATTGAACGAAGACAAATAAATATGGTACGAAGAAAATGAAATAGGTAATTTCAGTAATTCATAATGGAGACTCTAAGGGCAAGACAAATTACAAACTCTAGTGGTCTTGCCAGGATTTCCTCAATTTTTTGGCCTAAACGCGAGCCGAGCAAATTCAAAGGGAAATTGCACGCACCTTTAAGGATTCGGGCAGATAGCCAGCAAGGAAGTCCAAGAGTCGAGGCAGCTCTTCCTCGCTGAGCAGACGAAAGTTCCGACCTCGTTCCATCGCTTCGGGGCACTCCATGCTGAAACTAATTACCAAGAGATGATTGTGTAAGTGGCACGAACTTTCAAACCTCGGTCGGTCTCCGCCGGCCATAAAACACGTGACTCTATGTCCCTGTTCATAATATGTTCAATAATATTGCTTCTTGCTCCATTGAATTTCTAAAAACTTTCTTGTAATGATTTATTCTGCAAATTTCCCTTTTTGTATTCGACTGTTTATTCCGATCTTTTATGTCGTATGAACGAAAATTGTGAGATAGAGTGTCCTCGGGACGACCCTATACAACCGTAATGTGATCTTTAACGATCTCTAAAATAACTTTCGTGTGACTTCAGATGATCTTCAAAACCGTGACTTCGCATGATTTGACATTAACACGACCTTAACAATGAACGACCTTCGTTTAAGACACGACATTGATTCCAATGTCGAATAATTAAAAAAATGACAAGGAACGTCAAATATTATTAGCTGCAGTCTTATTTCCGACGAATCATATAATTTACAACGATCGGTCTCCAATTACTCGTTTGCAACAATGACTCGACAGTTGATCGAACGTTTTAATTTTTCAGGAATAATAATCGAAGAAACATGGAAACATCGTAAAGATGAAAAAGAAATACATAAACTGACCTGCGATTAGCGAGCATTAAAACCACGAGATCTTATTTCCATGCTCGTTCACAGATGTTTATCGATGGACGATGATTACATAATTAAAGGTACTTTTGAACTTTTAAATGTTAGAGAGCCAACACTTTCTGTGCATAGTCAAGGTCTGACTTTGGTTTATCGTGGCAAGCGGAATGTGTCCACGTGTTACACACATCCATCATCGCCCGCGCTAATTGTTTCAACCTTCCAATCTTGTTTCGCATGAGAGAGAGAGGGAGAGAGAAAATTATAAATGAAAATTTAATTGGATAATTAGAAAGACGACGAACACACTACGAAGACCAGCACATTCCTTTTAAGGGTTTTATATTATACTTTTTTATAGACTTTTGTAGAGCACAGAATTTGTCGAAGACTCAGGCTCGAAAGTAATTGATATTTTTGAGTTAAATACGTATTTAGGGCATTTGAAAAAAAAAGTCGAAGAAGTAGGAAACGGATTCCTAAAAGATTTTCTGGACGATACTGATTTAGTTTTTAAGAATTGCAAAACACTTCCAAAAAAGATAAGAATCTAATATTTTTCAGGACTAGAGATCAAAATTTCAGATATTCGGTGCTCGAGAACTTGTGATTTCAAAGGTTAAAGAATTACGTAGAATATAGAACAACTTAGGATGACTTAATCTTTTGCCTATACACATAGTGAATAAAGCTAAAGCACATTATCTTTCAAATATCGATAACGTGCGTTTGTAACACCCTTACCTAACCCTGTACTATCAATAAAGTCGTCGATGAATAAAATATAATTTCTGTGCTCTTCGTCATCAGCTGAGAATTAGGGGATCTCTGATGCCATTTTAACAATGCGATACATTATAGCACTATAACAAGAAAATAACGTTAATAGAAATTTGGATAAGCGATCTCTCTCTTGAATTTTCTTGCAAGCGATTTATTTTATCAGGGAGAAATTACAAAAGCCATCAAATTTAGCGTTAATGGAATGAACGTTTAGTATTTTAACTTACTTTTGTCAGTAGATAAATCAACTGTTGTTGACAAATTAATTGTACCGTGAAAATACTTTGCGCAGGATATCAAAGTACACTGAATTTATTAAAAGCAAACTATTAAACTTGCTGACCGCGTTGTAGCCTTTATCGTGAAAGATTAATTGCCTGTAATCGATGGACCGAAAACACATATGGACAATATCGATTAGCCGCATGTATAAACATAAAGTAGTATATCGGAAAATTGAACGAAAATATTGAATTTTTATTGAGTTCTATGTCTTATACAAACAAACTCGTTGTTATCAGTAAATTACTTTCGGAATAAATTCATTTTACCGGGTATCCTTGTCTCTGAATAAATCGGTTAAAGTGTAAAACAGCGTAACTTTTAATATCATGGACGCCATTAGAATTAATGCGAATATTTACTTTGCAACATTATATCAAACATACTTTCAACAGTATGATGATTTAATTAAATTGTGCGATTAAACGAGTTTTCAGCATAGGATTAACGATACGTGTGAATAAAGTAATCTGACTGAAAGAAGTAAGTATAGGCACAGGGAAATCCAGCAAGATGTAATAGGATTGTCCCTCATGACCCATAAAATCCCGAGAGCACTGAAAAGAATAATTCTTTTGAACTCGCCCACCTATTTTATTTCTCGTTTCCTCCAAAGAGGGAATATTTTTGCTTAGATATTTCATCAGACATTTTCTTGCCAATTTATTACCGTAACTTACCCCTTGCCGCATGTCTGCGTAATTGCTTTTCTATTTTCACAGTAAAATAGAACAGACGTCGTCCAAATCTAGTTGATTCAACGGCACCGTATTTTGAAATGGATCGAAGAAACATTTGTAATCAACCACAGAAATAAGAATGAGAAAGAAAATGATAAAAGGAGAACAAACATCGAGACGTGGCACGTTCACAGCATCCCAAGCTGCTTACGATGAGTCTTCGCTTACTGGTAAGTAATCAACGATTATATACGTGCCTATTTGCAGGTTCTTCTCTACGGAGAATTACACCGGTGTCACGATAATGCCACAACAGGAAGCACTATGTAATCGGAGCCGCTTAACGCGCAACAAATAAGCTCCCAGAGGCGCGCTACCGCCAAAAGATCGTTTGTAGGTGTCATTCGCAGTAATACCAATTTATCGCGTTTACGTAATTATTATAAAAAAAAAACTCACTATCGTTAGATTCGTTCGATTTACCTGAATGAATCGCGTGAGCCTTGTTCCAGCAAGACGAGGAAGAATCACCGCGATCGACGGATGTTCGATTGTCGAAAGAAAGGAGAATTACGCGACGTAAGATCGGCCGGAGGTGAGAATGGCTGCGGGCTGTTGTCAAGGGGTAGTTCCAACGGAGGCACCTGCCCTCGCCGCCCCCTGAACCCGCACTGCCGCCCCTGGGTCACCGTTACCCTCCTTGCACCGACCACCGCCGTGCTGCTCCTAGCGCAGGCGCTCTTTCATTTCAAAGACGTATCACTCCCTCTCGGTACCCAGCACTGCGCAATTTCTGATTCAATCTACTTTAGGAATTCTTAGTCGAATTTTTATAAATTATCTGGTTTAGAAAAATTTAATCGATGTAATAGTTGTGACTACAACAGAATATATAAAAATATTATGTTGTATTGAATATATTGGATGACGAGAAGAGAATTATTTTTTATTGAGTATACATAAATATAGCGTTATTCTAGGCAAACGTTACAATTATAAATATTAGTTTATTTTGTGCAAGTGTGACAATTATAATGTACCATAATGAACATAGAAAGAAGTGAAGTACGCCTTGTGCGTGGAAATCGATATTTTTGTGCAAAGATATCATTGATATGTAGTTATGTTTCTCAAGCTGTATTTTCTTATTATACTTAGAGAAATTGTCTTTTCCATTCGTTTCTTCGATCCTTCATATATATATATATATATATATATATATATATATATATATACGTATATATAAAGCTTGTAACCCTTTGAACACTGCACTTTACTCGAGATTACTGATGCAATACGCTCAGGTCTTTAGACACGTAATCGCTTTATGTTACACGATACTATGGACTGGAGAAACATTTATGAAATAAATAAGCATAGGTTAATCCAAGTACTCGCGCTTAGTTCTTTATTGACAATTTATTAATTCTTATGACGAAAACATATATATCTATCTATTTTCGATACTCCATTATTTTTCATTCTTATTAATTTCAGTCTTATGTACAATAGTGACATGAACGTAAATAAAAAATATTGCAATGGAATTTTTGTTTGGAAAATTTTAAGCATTATTGCGTTTGTGATGAACCCTCACCATTGTACGGTACTGCGTCAAACGTCGTGGCGCAGAAAAGCACAGCTTCCACTTCTCTTCATTTTCGCAGATCGATCCGACCGACTGACAAACGTAATCGAAAATCTCGAGGTTAAAGTTGCCTATGCCAGTGGTGTGCGTAAGGAAAGTCTAGACGTAAATTACTTAAGTTTCATGTGACAAATTCCTTCACAAGTGTGTTTTTTATAACGAATCAGCAATGTTGTTTCATAAAAATTTGTATGGAAAATACCAATATAGCCTTCTTAACTTGTGAAAGAGCAGGCAACAATAGTCATGTACAATTTTATCCAATCATTTGCATAACTATCGTATCCTGGATAATTTAACCAAGTATTTTAAGAGACTGTAGGATCTCTTATATCGATATAAAGAGTGTCAAAAAAGTAGCAAACTTTTCAGAATTTAGTTCATTTGCTAGAAGAATATGCTGTTAAAGGGATTTATTAAAGTGAACTCGCGGCATGACCTTTTCGTTCAGAAGATCGTGCAATCTTATCTTTATCGATAGGAAAGTGGATGAAGAAGAAAGTAATTACATATTTTCAACACGAGCATAAGTGTGCAATTGTTAATTGATATGTGGACGAGCTGGTTTGGCACAGGTAGTTTCTATTTCTTGATTTCCTCTTTAGCTCTTGATACTAAAGTATTATTATAAATTGTTCAAAGCAGAGCCTTCATTTTTATTCATTAATAGTCGATGATAGATAAATCAAGTATTTAAATATTCCCTCGATATCTAGTCATCCCTTCTTTTAACAGACGCGCATGCGTCTTGAACTTAACGCGCGTTATCAAATATTGCTAGACACATAACCTACAAGAGCTTGTGTACAGTTGTTTTAACGAATATAACGAATGAAAAATTAATAATTTTCTAAATTATTTTTGATGGTATGTGTTAATTAAGAATTAAGTAAGTACAGCGAGTTATTGATAAATTATAGAATATATGTGTATATAAAAAGGGTTAAAATGTTTACTACTCTAAGCCTAATCGATGTATTATATTTGTGTAGTATGTATATGTATACATAAATAAACTATGTAGTAATATAAATGATACTTATAAGTATTACATGCTAATAGTTCATATTTAAAAAAAAGATCTTTAATAAAAATTGTTATAAATTAAATTGCCAAAAATAGTTGAAACGCGCTATTTATCTGCGCAAGATATGTTTATTTGTGTACAACTATATGCTATAAAACGGAAATTAATTTAATTTTGTTTATATACACACTAATAATTTGGATATTATAAAAATACGTAATTTTTTTAAAAGATGAAAAGGAATACAATGTGTTTTATCCGTTTTTACAGATTATATTAACAAAGTGAGTATGTCAAGAAGAAAACCTGGCAGTGGTGACAGACAATTCAACAACGTGGATTATACACAGCTTACAGAAACTGACAATGGCTTTGTTGATTCACAGGTCAGATATCATCCTTTATATACATTTTAAATATTCTTCTATTTCATAATAACGTAAATAGATTAATTAAAGTCGATCAAAATATCATGTAATTAAATTAAAAATGATACAAAGACAAATACCAATGATTAATTACATTTGTCTCTAACAGTTTGTGAATCCACCTGTGAAAATACCATGGAAAGCCATTATGTTAGCTGCTCTTCTTTTTGTTGGAGGTACTATTATGCTCATCATGGGTAGTCTAATTGTAAGTGGACATATTGATTCAAAGGTAAGATATTTTAAATACCTTTTTTAAATATTTTTGGCCCAAAAATATATAATACAGTTATTATTACATTTTATCATATCTAAGAAGAATATTCTATTCATTTTACTTGTAGCTGTATTATTTGTAATGACAATTTCATTATAATTTAGAGTATGTAGTGTGTATTTAATAATTACTTTATCTTTTACAGTATTCAGATCGTATGTGGCCAGTTATTATTTTAGGAATTCTAATGTTTATACCAGGTGCTTATCATATGAGGGTAGCTATTTTAGCTTATCAAAAGGTACCAGGTTATTCATTTGATGATATTCCAGAGTTTGATTAATGGACTACAATTTTTTTACTAGTATTAGTTGAAAGGTCGAACATTGTTATTAATATATTAAACATTTAATTTACATCAAACTGTTTTATATAAATTGTAGATATATGTTTTTCTTGAAATACATATGTAAGTATTTAAAGCTAATATGACAGTACAATTTGTTGTACTTAATACATTTGTTGTACATTTTATGCAAGTATTGGATTTAATCTTAATTTAATTTAATTTTAAAACATATGGCAATTATTCAGAATATCAAATGTTTAATTGTCAGTATTACAACTATAATACATGTTATTTTTGTATAACTGTAGTATACTTTCAAGAAGAACACAAATTCGCATGTACATATTCTACCATTGTGTAATTACATAATACCAATGTTCTGTGCAGTTTTATTGTACAATTTACCAAAACATAGTCAACTTAAAAATAACAAAACCATTTTTTAATTTGTAATAACTTACGTATAAAACAGCTTAGAAAAATGTAAAGAAATATTAATCCAAAAAGTTATCCACTTTGATAAGGAGTGGAATCTTATCTTCATTACTTTTCTATCTTATCCTTTAAATAACTTAACACACTTTTCTTAGTTAATTTACATATTTTATCTGACATCCTTTTTGCTATTAAAATGGGTGGATTAAATTAACTTCTCAATGTATTTTTCATTAAAATTTTGCTTTTTTCAATCCTTCAGATTGGACTTTTCTTTTACCAATAAATTTCTTATTTAAAGGGATATTTTGTAAAGAATTCATTTATGATATTGGTAAATTTCCGTAATGAATTTTATATTAGGTATAACTTGCCTCAAAATTAAGATATATATTGAATTCTCTTGGGTTAATATTACCGAGTCCATGTCCAACATGCAATAAAAGTTGTATCATTGAATCCAGTATTGCAAGATATATTTCTTCTTTTGTCCAATTGGTATTAGGTTGTTCGAAAAGTTTCTTTCGTTTTATAAGGAAGTAATAGACGCACAATGTTTTTTGTCTTATATTAGTTTATTGAATTATGTACGAACGTAATAATAGAGATATTACGAAATGGATCATACCTAATTCAATAAAATAATATAAAACAGAAATTGTTGTTCATCTATTATCACCTTATGAAACGAAAGAAACTTTTCGGACAACCTAATATTTACATTAAGATGCACCAGTGGAGACAACTTATCTAAAAAAATAATGAAGATAATATATGTATCGATATAAATATTTCTTATGAATAAATTTCAATTTTATTTTTTTAAATATAAAAATGCATTAGTACGTATCTGTTTGTCCTACCTGTATTCTAGAATATATTCCTAATCCAACTGCAGTATGATATAATCATTTTGACAAATCAATATTAGTATCAAATAACTTAGCAATTAATGCACGATATGTAACAAATTCCCACAAATTTTTCTTGGTTAAATTAATCAAAGCATATCTACCAATATCAAACAATATTTGGTAACATACGGTAGGCACTCTAGTTTGGACTACAAGGTGCATAAAAAATAAAATATATTTATGAGAAATTTTAAATAAATATTAATATTTAATTGTGTATCTTTATTTTATTTATAGTAATAATAATAGTCACATATTGGGTTTTGCCTATTGTGATCTTATCTCAATGAATACAAAGATTTTTCTTATTTTCTACTCCCATATTCTAATCACCTTTAAGTCACTTAAGTAAATCTTTATTTTATTATAGTAAATTATGATAGAAGTGAACAAGTTCATACAAATTTAGCATTTACGATTTAAAATAATATAAAACATAAATTTTATACCACAATTTGAGAATTAGCTAATAACATTTTATGTAATTGATAAAAACATCTAACTATTTTTGTCAGATTTAAACAACATTCTCTGATTCATTTACCATAGAACATGAATCTGGTGATCCAATGCCTTGATCATATTCAAATAGTGTATCTTCTTTTATGCCTTGAATTTTGTTTTTATTCTTTAAAAAATGTATTAAGGATGACAGTATATTATAATTTATTTTACAATTTAGTTTATGGATAATATTAAAATTTACTTCCTCAGTATGTGATTGTGTGCTTATACATTCTTGTAAAATAATTTCTATAATTTCTGGATCCAGGTGCCCTATCTTAAGCAATAAATTTTTCAATGCAATCCAATATTCACTGTGCATAATATATTCTTTCAGTATTTTTGAAATCCAATTTATGAATTCAAAGTCATTATTATTCACAATGGTTCACAGTGTATCAGTAATCACTTTGATAGAATATCCAGTTCTTTTCATCCATTCAATAGTATTGAATGCTATATCATTGGTTAAAACTTTTAACTTGTGTAATTTTTCAAATATTTTTAATATATAACGATTATATTATATAATATATAATATATAAGATTCATTTTCTCTGATGGTACACAACTTCTACTTAACTTTCTTTTTTTGGGAGTATTATTAGTATCATTCTGGTTAGTACTGTTACATTTTTGACTTAATAAATCTTTGCTCTTATATGAATCTTATACGAATTCTTATTAGGAGTATGTATTATATTATTTCCCTCTTCAACAAAGTTTTTATTGTTACAGTCTGAATTGTAATTTTCATTATATTTATCTTTTTTTTAAATTTTGATCTAATTCTGATAGCCAGTACATCTGTCTTCTTTTTATTCGTATTTTGTCTATAATAGATTTAGTATATTGTTTCCATGTAAGTTTTGTGTTTAAGTGGAGTCGTAGGTATTTAACTTGCCTTGTTTATGTTATGCGAGTGCCATTCAATTGGATGTAATATGGTTAGTGTAATATGGTTGCATTTACTGGGATTTGCTTTTATTTTTTTATCTTGTAGCCATTTTTCTATTTTTTTGTGATGTGCTCTTGTAGTAATGTGACTGCTGTTTCTGGATTAGTGTGCCTGACTTGAATAAATATATCGATCCAAATTAGAAGTTACGTGCGTAGACGGACATTAGGACAATTGGTGTTACAGAGTCAAAAAGTATATATATTATAAGGTTGTCGTTTCAGGGCTGTTTGAAGCATTAAGTGCCCATTTTTTTCTTACAACACAACTTATTTACCCTCACCTACTACATTTTTATACCAACTAGAAGTACGAGGAGGCAGGCACGAGTTACCATAAGTTACGAACATGCCTGTTATCAGTTAAGAAGATTAGAAAGTACAAAATTATTCGAATAATTAATTCCAACAAGAAGTGTTTATATTAACAATTATACCGTAAATAATTAGTACATGAATTTTAGAAAACTTTCTTGATTCTTTCATAAATTGATGACATTAAATTCGAAAACTTATTACAAAGAATGCAAATAAGATTATACAAATCTTTCACATAAATAAATTACAAGTACAATTAAATATAGGGTATGTTAAATTAAAAAGAAAAAGATATTTTTAATTATATAAAAAGTATACGTTTCTTTTAAATATGGCAGCAATATAATTTTTAAAGCTTAATAAAAACAGCGCTTATTTCATACTACTACAGTTGTTACAATCGGAGATATTGAGAACAGTAGTCAACGCCTCATGTTATATCAGAAACGAGGATATACGTAGACTTATAAATACCAACGGTCAAGGAAGAAATTGGCAGGTACGCAGAAAGATACAAGGGAAGAATTGCAACATCCAAACGACTGCTGAAACGAGCAAAACTCACATAAAAAGAAGATTAAAAAGAAAACACCTACCTGACCTCACTAAAGAAATAAAATAATCAAACTGGAAAATGGTATTTCGCTGGGGATAGTCATCCACATGTTATTTAGCAATTAAGTTAGAAAAATTTACTAAATATCCAGCTCGACAAATTGTAAAGTACAAATAAATAATAAAATAAAAAAAATTTCATACTAGCTACATGCAATGTATTTCAATCCATGTATTACAAATGAAACGGTTAAAATTTATGCGACTTTCCGCGTTTACATACATGTATATATACAAAAATTCCTGAAATAAGACCCCGCTGCGCGACAACCGTGTACACGAATTATTACGTCAACCACTGATTGGGAAGTTGCATTTCAATAAAGAAAAAAAAAACAATTGTGGACGTTTCTAGCACTTGTAACCAACCTCAACGAAAGATTGTTCACGATATTTTTCCTAAAAAGCAGGCATACCTTTCTAAGATACGCTTAAGGGCCTGGAAACACAATACATTGGACTGTCTCTATAGCGTATCTAAAGAGAATCAATGGAGTGGTATGCTCGTAAGCTGTTTCATTTGCCAAACACGTACTAAGTGCGTCTTGTAGAAGTTGTGACAACGACCATACCTAAATCCACGTCATTCCCCAGTACCTGACAATGAATCTTTAAATTTCGACCTTACCTTTGCACACGGCCCTACACCAAATTTTCCCCATCACGTAGGGCACTCAGGATCCTCTCCAGTCTCCTCAACTCCGACAAACTCAACGTATAAAACTGTGAGCATTCGAGCATTCATCTTGGGTATAGTCTTGGTCGCGATTTGAACAACTATTTTAATACTTTGTAACTTCGCTACTTCATTGTAATATTGTACTTAACCACTTTTGTGAATAAAAGCATATAAAAGTATAAAAGGACAGTCAAGTTAAGCTATCGCTCAGCTCTTCCTTTTTTATCACGAATTTTACGTGACAAGATCTACGATCAAATATAATTTTATAATCACCATTATTTAACATTTTTTTTTATCTCCATACTTTTTAACTGTGGGGATATTTGACAGATTGGTTATTCGACATAAAAATTATATTCAATCGTTAGCTTTAACCTTATAGAAACTGTTAGATATTTACGATTACTTTCCACGTTTACTTTTCACGTTTAATTTTACAATAAAAAGGGGGAGAGGAAAGATCTAGCGAAGAAAGTAGTGCCAGAGCTATTTAGAATTGTGAAAAAATATCTAAGTATGGAAGGAATATTTTTCTGAAAAAAAATCCACTAACGAATGTCACGTACGTTATTATTAAAAAAAATAGTAGCCAAAGAATGCAGCAGTCTTTCCATGGAAAAACAACATTGATTGCTATGTGTACAAACTTATAAAACGATTTGCAAAAATCAATCAGTCTATGCTTGAGGCTGGTAAACGGTATTATCCAAATTGTTAAAAGCCATTTGTTCATCGATCCAATCACGCGCTGAGGCAACATTGGCATAAACACCTGGAGTTCCACCTTCCGCGCAACCGATTCCCCATGCTACAATACCTGCTTGCAAATACGTACTAGGATTACTCTTCATGGGGCATACAAGAGGACCTCCTCCATCACCCTAAAAGAAAATTTTATATTCTATAATACATGATATATGATTTACGCGATACTGCATGATAATACATGATAAAAAAAAGCTATAATGGATTTGACGACTGATTATAAGATCTATGTATAATAATTAATTTACTTTGCAAGTATCTTTGCCAGCCTCTCCGCCAGCGCACATGAAGGTATCGTGAAGAACGAAGTATTTTCCTAGTCTAGTTTCTCGAAGCTTGTTCTGACATTCCTTATGAGACACTGTCGGCAATTCTACTTTCTTCAAGATTACCTGGTAGTGTCCCTCTTTACCTATAAACCAACAAACGTTCCAATTAGAAGTTCGAGAATTTTTAGAATAAGATTGAATAGATCTATTCAAATTGATAGATTAGAGACACGCTGGTTCGGTTGGTTGGGCACTAATTTATAACCGGAAAATCCTCGATTCTCAAATCCCGATTGAGTTTCGTAATTGTATCGTGTTTATATCAACACGCTTTCTAGTAGTTCGAAATCCACGTAAAACTGTAGGCGCTCGCCTGGAGATCTTTACCAAAGATGTCTCTTCCCCAGCCACTAGCGAAACATCGAGAATTATCGAACACAGCATTTCGTTCTGGCAGGCAAACGAGATCCACGTTGTCCACGAGATTCAGCGGCTCGGACAAGATCAAAATGGCAAAATCATAAAATAGAGTGCCGGCTTTATAATTTTGGTGAACGATTACTTTCTCTACTTTACGATCTTGATGAGGATATATTTCGTCCTTAGTTTGAGTGTCCCATTCTCCAGCACGAACTTTCAGCTCAGATGGTTGTTTTCTATTAAAAAATTATGAGAGTGTTTAGTTACAAAATGCCAGATGAATCAATGTCAATCATAATATTTAGAAGGACTAGATTATTTACCCTTGCACACAATGAGCGGCTGTTAGAACAGCCAGCTTGTGAATCAAGGAACCTCCGCATTGATAAAGGTTCACTTTCTCATTTCCAATCATTTCTTCCTTCAATATAGCCACCATCCACGGGAACTCGCCAAATTGCGCTTCATTATCTTTGTCGCCGGTAATTCTGAAACCAACGCCGTTGGGGTGTCTTTGCCCGCAACCTTTTCTCTCGATTGGCGAGGGCGTAATTATTTCATCGGGATTAGTCCTGTCTGGTGGCTTACAGCAGACGTCCAAGTAGTTCGCGCACTTGCCCCACGAGGCTCTGTATCGTTAACATTGTGTATACTGTTATGTATTATGTATTTCCATAAATCAATATTATAATGAAGATATTATACAAAAACATAAGATATAATTTATACAATGACATTACTATGATCCAGTGACGTGTAAAAATTTTTGGCTAGACAAATTTCTCACTTCATATTTCAAAGGCCGCATCAAAAGAATTTTAACTGTAATACTAGTTAAAGTAATTGACGATATCACTTTTATTACATAAAGTGAAAAATCTATTTGGAGTAAATCCAAAGATAGTCTCATGCGGCATGCACATTCGATTCAATGAGAATTAACGCTCACACGAACAAGTAATAAACAAACCTAATACCCACATGTTTTGTTAGACAACGAATCATCGTACGTGCAAAATCAGCTTTGCTGTGTATTTATTCATACTCAATAAATATGCCTATATGTTCTTAGTGTAGATACAATTAATCCAATGTTACCTGACAACCGTGCATTACTTCTGCCAATAACAGTGCCATTAACACTAACGCTTGCCATTTTGAGACTAATCTTTAGAACTCACCCCGCATAACTAGTCTCATCATCGAAACCGAACCTGATATCAATGAGTGTTTCTCCGTTGTCTGAAATGGTGCCGTTTCGACATAGGTAATACGGCACGCATGTACAGTCTTCTGGTGGTTGTTTCGGCTTATTATCTGTACCCAGAATAGTCGCCGCTGTAGTGGAGGGTGGTTGTTGAGTAAATACGTCCGATATTAAAGCATTCAAGTCAGCGTCCGCGATAGGGGTCTGAGTTGAAGAATTTGTTCCAGATAGGCTCGCTATCAAGGAATCCAATCCACCATCGTTTTGGGGGGCTGATACGACTAAAGAAAAGCTGGATACGGTCAGTGTCAATAGTATTCTCCACATTGCCGTGTTGAAAGTTCTGAAACAGAATTATTCTATAGATTAGAGTGGATCTTTACAATCTCAAGAGCATGAGGTGCAATGGCTCTTGAGATCTTGAGTTCTTGAAATGGTATAAGTAGGGACTATCGGTTAAGACGATGTTAACCAGACCTTTTTCGGGTTTGGGATAAACCCTTGGGGGAATTTGTCAAGTCACGAGAGGATAGATTAAATGATTTACTTGATTGATCAATGAATGTTTTTGGAATGAAGATTCGATTCGATGCAAGAAAATAATCTTACCGCTCTCGAGGCGATAAAATATTTTTATGCAGAAAACTCGTTAATCTAGTTACGCCAGTTTCACAAAAAAAAGAGAGAGAGAGAGAAAAAATGCGGTTGGTTCATCGATAGTTTGCACATACTTGAATGTCCGCAAAAGGACAAAATGGATGCCCTAAGGTAAATGTCTATGGGCATCGCAAGAGATTACAGGCTGTGGCTATGGTAGTCCCATTTTGTTTTGCATATAAATAAGAATGACTTCACGAAGATGAAACCGGTATGACGTGACGATGTCCCTCTCTTCCTCTCTCCTTCCCCTTTAGATACACAAGAATACGAGAAGCGTTTAGACAAATTTACCGTAGGGGAAACTCGAGGCGTTCAATCGTTAACATTGGCCATTATTCGTCTTTTATGTAGTTTCATTCTAATTTCTTCTAACG
This sequence comes from Bombus campestris, assembly GCA_905333015.3. NCBI lineage: Eukaryota > Metazoa > Arthropoda > Insecta > Hymenoptera > Apidae > Bombus > Bombus campestris. The sequence continues at coordinate 10,561,590 of HG995136.1, read as the reverse complement.
CTTTCAAAACATATACAACACAGGGTAATCGTTCATAGTCGACGTTAGCGTCCAACGTAAGATAATTTATCTTCATTACACTAGTCGACGAGACAGATGATCAATTATATTGATAAATGTAATTGTCGTTTACCTCGATAAAAAAAATACGTTTGATATTCTGGGAAATATTGGACTTGAAGAGGCTATAGAAATCCGGAGAAGTTCACGGTTTAATGAATAATAATTAGTTAGTTTTGCAATCTAACCGCAATCATTGAAATTAAGGTAAGCGTTTCAAGGTTTCGTAGAAAAAATAATAATCTGTTTCACTGCGTAACCAAACGTAAACCAACATTTGACTATAAACTTCGTCATGGGTGGCTGAACGCGATTAATTGTCCAGCATATTACGCAATGTTTTTAAATAATCCATGAATTCTAAATAAGCAAAATTTTCCTGTTCGAAATTTTCAAGATTTATCGCGATAGCTTAAAAGACATGTAAATAAAATTATCAAAGCGGAAAATCGTAGAAACATACAGTCGAAACAATAATGCCAAGAGCTAAATGTAAAACTTAACAGAATATCGTTTTAATGGGAAATTATTATGTAAGCATCTGGCCCCGCATTCGCATCAGATCGGGTATTCGTGACACTGACCTTTTTCTTGATCAACTTGACACTGTTATATGAAACCGATCGACTACCCGGTCGGAACATCCATATTCTCGAATTGAAATATTCTTTCACTCTTTTATGTCGATCAACCGAACGAACTTGTCACTAAGATATAAAATCAACCATCAAAGATACTTTTACAGAAATTACTCTAACCGTAATAAGTACATACGTATTTATCACATCTCGAGGAAACAAGTGTTCGTATTACCCGTCAAGGACTTCCAAGAAAACTTCCAACAATTTCTTCATACCTTTACCTTCTTTTATATCTTTATAAACAGTGTGACACATGTTGTGCCTAGAATTTCTCTGTAGTTCCATAAGGTTTATTCACATAATTAGCAAACTGATTTTTTTATAGAAATGAAAAGATCTAAAATTTATAATCATATTTCTATTACTTTAATTCTTTAATTTTCTTAAACACCAAGAAATATATAATTACAATACAATATATTACGTTCATTTAATACTTGGTATATCAAAAACAATAGAGTACTTACTATAAATCGATCTTAAATATACGCTGCCGAGTTTTCTTCTGAAACAGCAACACGATAAAATGTCGAGCTCACGATTTCTTCGTTTGCACATATAGCGGTCAAGCTTCGAGCATTTATGAGAATTGCCCCCACCAGTGTTCGTGATTTCATGATTCTCCATTCCAACGTTCATATATAACGCGTATTATTTCCTCTGAACTCTTAACCCATTGGGTATCGACGTGATCTTGCTCCCACCAGTTAGGTGGTATTCCCCATGCGCAACCATGGAACTTATTCGAGCAGATTTATTTCCTTTTCGGAATAGGTAGAATTCCCTTTTTTAACAATCTCGTTATTACTTATAAATGTTCACGCTCTTATTTATAAATTGTACAACTTTCTACAATACGTACGCCTTAACGCTGATTTCCAAGGTCTGTTGATGTCCAAACTCGGAAGTTTGTCTTTCGAGATATTCATAATAAAAACTGAATTTGATTTCCTCTTGGATTCGTTACCGAAACAAGTTTTCGTGAATTTAAACAATGGTATTTCTATTAGTAAAAATAAGATTGTAACAGGCTACTAACTTTGCGTATATTCATCGAACGATAACCTCTCGAGGATTTGTATCTATCTCCATTTAATTTCAACCGCTGTTGCTTCTAAAAAACGTGTCGGGAATTTAACATGTTCTTAGAACCCTCCATTTTTTATGCTAAGGTCAAGTATACTCCTTAACTATTCTGATTTCGGTTACCTGTACATATTCCGAATCAAAAAAAGATACTAAAGTTATTTCTTTGTTGTTACTTTGTGCTTTCTTTGTTGTTTTGGGCATATAAGTCTAATGCAGACAAACCATTCTTGTTCGCGCAATATCACCACGATTATATACTTTTCTCTGTTTTCCTAGTTAAAAACAACGAAGATAGACATATTATGATCACAGTGACATCGCGCGCACAAATCGTTTGTATCAGACTTTACTCGAATAAATGATTTGACGTATAATAATTCATTTATTTTACACTAGATGTCGCGACGATGGATAGATGATATCGATGCAATTTAGATGCGTTGTAAAAAAATAGGTCGCAACAATGTCCCATTAATCGTTCTTATCAGCTCGTGAGATTTTACAATAGCTGACATAACATTCACGTTATAATATATAGCGATGCATATCGTAGATAATTGATAGAAGAACAGTATTATTATCTGAGAGAATATCATAATAGCGTGCATTGTTCACCTCCTAGTGACTCAAAACTGTAATCAATATTTTTCTAACCGAATGACATAGTTTAGTTTCATAGAATATTTAGAGGAAATATTTGTAGTTTTATAGGTTATGTTTGTTATTGCTTCGGTACACATTGCGTTTATTCGAGCATAAAATATTTCTTTTTCTTCTTTATTATTTAATTTGTACCTTACAATTTATCCAGCTGGACATTTGGTAAATTTTTCTAACTTCATTGCTAAATAACATCTGAATGGCTATCCCCAGCAGGATACCATCTTCAAATTTGACTCTTTTATTTCTTTAGTGAGGTCAGTCGTGTGTTTTCTCTTTGATCTTCTTTCTATGAGAGTTTTACACGCTTCAGCAGCCAGCTGGTTTGTATGTTGCCATTCTTCTCTTGTATCTTTCTGCGTACCTGCCGATTTCTTCCTTGACCGTTGGTATTTATAAGTCTTTCCGTATATCCTCGTTTCTACCATGGGGCGTTAAACTATTGTTCTCAGTATCTTGGATTGTAGCGATTCTAGCTGATTTATGTAGCTCATTGTTGCTGTCGAACAAAAAGTATGGCTACGAGGAAAATCCATATAGAAATAGATCCTAGAAAGGTAAATCCCAGATAGAGAGATAAATCCAAATAGAAATAAATGCCGTCACGATAGATAATTTTATCAAACCGCCAAATTATCACATTCGTTACATTTACAAAGACGAATATTTTCTTGCGCTGTGTATCCTTTTATGGTACACAATTTTATGCAGTAAATGACACAAAAATATGTATCATAAATTAAAAAGACTAGATAAAAAATTTATAAACTATATTTATTTTCTATTACGCCCCGTATGTTGCCAATTGTTGACCGATCCATTGCGAGTATTGCGCTACATTCGTGTAAACGGCGGGAATATTTGATGATCCGCAACCGATTCCCCAAGACACTATACCAGCCTAAGAAAAGAAGTACAAAATATTTTTTATACTTTTTTTTCTCATTTATAGGCACCTTTAGAACATAATACTTGAAGTAACGTTATACCTGAAAGTATTGTCCCGTAACTGTAGGACACACAAGAGGTCCACCGCCGTCTCCACGACATGTGTCCCTATTTGCTTCACCCCCAGCACAAACAAAAGAGTTATGTAGCTGAAAATACGTTCCTAATCTCGTCGTTCGAAGACGATTTTGACAATCGATTCTGTCCACCAGAGGAAGTTCCAGTTTCCTTAACTCAGTTTGATACGTTCCACCTGTGTTGCGACATTTGATTACAATTTGATAAATAGGAGGATGTTGCGATTACGTATAAATAAAAAAAGATATAAATATCATAATGATCTTACCGAACGAGTTCTTTCCCCAACCTGTGCCGATACACTTAGTACCAGCAGGAGATGTTAATCCTTGCTGCGGCATACAAATAGGAGCAACGTTGACATTCAATTTCACCGGTCCGTTTAAAATGACCACTGCTATGTCATTGTATAGAGCAGCACTATAGAATTGGGGATGTGTTATTATGGCTTTTATGTTTGCGTCTTGAAAGGGTAATGGTTGGTCGCTAGCTTGATTTTCCAGATCCCATTGACCAAAACGCGCTATCGGTCTACCATTTCCTAAACTAAGAAGCTGTATTTCAATATCCTTTTCTCGTAAATTTTAGTATTCAATAGTCGAGTTGAATTTTTAGTTATAAAATTTGCATAATCTGCTTACTTGGTAACACAATGCGCAGCCGTAAGGACAGCGCTCTTGGTAATCATAGATCCTCCGCATTGGAATAGATATTTACCATCTGATTGTATTGTTAACAGAGCTACCATCCACGGAAACTCGGCGAAATACGTTTTTCCAGTGTCCACAGGGTAAGGTTGGGCTGTGAGAAAATAAAACATCAGGTTCGATTAACTTAATGTTCCATTAATTTAACAAAACTCAACAATCATTTACAACAATTTATGTACCTGCCGCGTACGTTTTATTCTGAATACCACACCCAGGTTGCGAGAAGGATGCTTCACCGTTTATAATACTCTCTCCTAATCCACCTAAATCGCGATTTCTTGCTACATTGATCGTAGAAGAGGGTCGACAACAAATTTCGTCCGTGTTTCCACACACGGAGAACCTTGGATCGATGGCCCCAGCTCCATCTGTACTGACAGAGTTTCCTGGCGTGCATAACCAACTTTTCATACAATAACAAGCCTGTGAAGTCCCAGGATTTCTAACGGGCCCGATCACCACTGGAATTCCATTTCCATAGCCTGTATTTATCCCCTGACAGCAAGAGGTAGGCACAGGACACGTCTGTCGATTGTAAGTCACCAGAGGATTCACGATCCCAACGTTTACAGGAATCACGACCCCGTTGTTGCACTGGATTGCATTTCCACATATTACACAAATTTGTGGAGAGATAACCGGAGGATTGGTTACTACAGGATACTGGATCACGCTGGTCGGTATACAGCACACCATATTGCTGCTGGGACACTGGATATATTGCAGACGAGGATTGATTACGCCTTCTCCACCATAGCCGATGATTCCGTTTGCATCACATTGAGTTACAAGCACGCAGACACAGATTGGGACAGGTTGAGGGTCTGTAGTTGGAAAGATTACCGGCGGGACAGTAGAGGTGGTCGTTGCCTTCGTAGTGGTAGTTGTCTTCATAGTAGTAGTAGTAGTAGTAGTAGTAGTAGTAGTAGTAGTAGTAGTAGTGGGTTTCTTTGTTGTAGTTGTAGTAGGTTTCATAGTAGTGGTGGTGACTGTTACGTTCCGTAGATGACAACACACTTCCAAGTCTCCTGTGCATCTTCGGTATCTGTTTTGACATAAGAAACCATTAGTCAACCAAACGAATTAATTTTATTGGTAGTATAGAAAAATTTACCGAATGTTGATGATTCCAATATTTTCTGTAATTATGGTACCGTTAGCGTCACATAGGTAGTAAGGAACGCAAATGCAGTCTGCGGTTGGCGGGGTGGTTGGCACGTTCTCTATCTTCTGGATCTTTTTCTTCAGTTTGAGTAGATGAAACAAGAATAAGGGTGACGATGCACCGTGAAACGTTCTGTCCACTTTTCTCGCCTCTTCGTTCGATTTGTTAGAAGATATTATTTTTGAAATCATCAAGAAGATCGTGATAAAGTAAACTAGCACAAAAGGCCGCAGCATGGCTTGTTTTCTGTTCGCTGGCTCGTTGTCTATTGAACGACTTTTAACACGACTCGTCGTTTATGTATACAGGATGTGTCGGTTTCCTGACATACTCGGAATATCCAGATTTCATGCACAAGGCTAATAGGTTTTTTTTATTATATGGACCAAGTTCTCAATTTTCTAAACAATAGCTCAACTACGTCATGGTTTATCCACTGGCTCGAAGATGCGGCCAGATAAAAATTAATGTTCCCGCACACGTCGCTGCTCATCGTGACAAAATGTTTACGAGCTCTTCTTTCTGTTTGGTTATTCTATATTTAGTCAAGAGCTCTTTTGATACGCTAGACTTGTCTATAATAAAATCATTGACAATATCCACTTATACTAGAACGATTATTTGAGCAACTCGTCGTAACGAATACAAAGAGTGACCCACTTACCTAGTAAACCATTGGCTATCACAAAAGTATCGGCATAAAATATTATGACTAGCTACGAGTTAATCTGCGCGCGAAATAAATAACTTGCGTTTAAATAGCGTCGAACAAAGTAACTTGGGTGTTCCTGATGTCGATGTTTGACGGAAAGGGAATGTCGGATTAAGAAGAAAAGATATTACGATTTAGTCACGATGCAAAAAGTGCTACAAAAATCCTGACAGTTAATCATCGAAACGCAGCGACCTGATTGACTCTACCGGTTGGAAGCGTGCGAAACGATTTGTGCTCGGCGACGCGTATGTCGTATAAAACGTGGACAGTTTCCATGAAATCCACTGTCACGCAAAGGTTGATGGTTTCTGCCTGTAAAATGTGATATCTTCCCTTTCTTTTTTTCTATACGCGATTTTCTGATAAAGAACAATTAAACATCGATTACTTCTCTTGAGTTAGGTTATATTTTGAAATAAGCATTCGTTTAAATTGCAGATTCTTTAATAAACATCGATAATCATGATACAAATTATCAGACTACGTACACTTAAATAATGTCACGCCAATAACATAATATTAATAATATAGTAATACAAACAACATTAATGATAAGAAAAATGATGAGATGCAAACATTTATAATGTATCATGACGGCAGTATGCAAAATATACCGTAAAATTACAATGCAGAAATGGCGAGCGCATCGTTGTGAAAAGATCGAAACTAAATTAAAATATGATATGTCCTTTTTTTCATTCGTATCAAAATAAATTCAAAATAAATAAGCATTCATCGTACTATTGATCATCATCGAATTACAAAATTAGCATCTGTTTTTCTCTCTCGTGTGTTCTTGGAGATTCTAAAAAATTTCGTCACATTCAATCGCTCGCCATATAATACATAAATATGCTTGACAAAGGAGTGATCATGCGATCGAAGAATAATCGCGCGGAAATTAATATTTGTACAATTCTTGTTGGATCATCGGGAATAGTGTTGAGATATATCGAAGATGAACGAAGTGTGGAACGAGTAAGGAATATTACAGCGTAATAACCATCGGAATTAGCTGCCTTCTCTGTACTCTCTCTTTAGGGCTCTCTTCTGGCTGCTATTACTACGTTATCACCTGCCGCTCATAATCGTAAACCACACTGGCATCAGATTACGGTAACGTCATCTCGCGTTTTATTGTGAATCATCTACTATACGTACTATACGTATAACGCCAGCGACGGTGCACATAGCAAACGCAACATGGCTACCTTTTCTTTAATCATTTCGCGCATTGTTTTTATATATACTATAAAAAGAAAATCTCAGGTCACGTTATAATTTACGATATATCAATAGAATAAAAATTTTTTCGATTATTCCTCGCATTTATTATCTCTTTGGACTGCTATACATCATAATCAATAGATAATACTTAATTACAAATAGTATTTATGTATATATTATTATGTATATATTATTATGTTAATAGTTATATAAATATTATGAATACAATATCTTTATAAACAATTTATATCTTAGGGTGAATATAGAAACAGCAGTCTATGCATCGACCCTTAATTCTTTATAACACTAATTTTACGTAACATTCATAAGTTCTACATAGAGAAAAAATTCAAAAAATATAGAAATGCAACGAAAGTAACAAAACAAAGTAACTCCCTAGATTTGGGATCTCTAGTTTACCCATTAGGAGAACAAAAAAGACAATAAGACGCACGAGCGACCGTTTTGATCTCGTTCTTAGAACTTGTTAAGTCTCTCTCGCCTTGAATACAGTCAATTTATGGTACAAAAGTATTCGGCAATCATAACGTATCTCCAGGAGTAATATTGTCATTCTTATTCGATAGGTAATAATATCTTAACACGTAAATACCAATAATTACTATATAATAGGAACTTGAACATAAAAGACTCTGTAATAGAAATCTAATTAATGTACATATAATCTATAAACTTATTGTTCCATCCATATTACTAAATTCCTTGAAATTTTGATTAAAAATTACGACATGGAATTCGATCTTACATAGAGGAAATACTTGAGCAATGCAACTCTACAGAGAGCAGGAGTGACTGTTCTTCCTCTCCTATCTCGTTGCGTGCACAAACAAGTCTCAGAAGCAGATCTGAAGTACTATTGAATTGCATGAAACAATTCTAATGCGATGTCAAAACCACCTAATAGGTTACGTTTCCTCAGACATAATCTCCAATATGACGAGCCGATACCTTTACATACAACTGTGCAACTGTTTGATTACTAATTGTGAAATCTATTAATAAATTATTTCGAAAAACAATTATTTTCTCTTCTTTCCTTAAATAATTTCGTTAAATGCTATCGCCAAACGATATACTGTATTTCAAATCCCCTGTGAAAGTTAACCTTAAATCTACTCGTCACTACATATGGATATACGCAAAAGAAAAATTTTCGATTACTCGAAAATAAATTTGCCAAATAAAGTATAAAGAATATACTAAAGGTTCGACATTATCGCTTAATCTAATTCAAAAATGTTTCCAGAACTAAAAAAGCAAACTCGCTGCAGAGAAACTAATGCATTCACCCGCTCGTTCATCTGTGTTAATCCTGAATGCATGAGAGCGATATTTTACCGCGCGATCTCCCTACGACCATGCGTCTTATTTCTTTGTTTTCTTATTAAGAACGATAAAGACAGATATATGAAAGCAGCGGAATAGCGCGGTAAAATGTCGGTCGTATACATTCAGGGTTAATATGACAGAACGATACGTACTTGTCTGATTCGACTTGACACGCTTAGACAAATGCGTGACGGATGACCAAAGTGAAATACGCGCACTAAGAAAGATCGGTGAAACGGCGAACAAAAAAGCCACTGCCTGGAAAGAGCCACGAATCTGACCGTCAGCTATCGAAGTACCGATCAAAAGAATGTAAACATGACGACTAATTGCTGGTATTCTCGTTTCGGTGACCTTCGACGAGACTCACAGTCAAGAGACACAGGAACGAGAGGCTTTGCAATTTCGTCGGTTTAATCAAAGTAACTAAACATCCATAAATATATCTAGAGATTACGCGCGATTTCATTTTTTAATTACTTCGATTAGTCGAAAATGACGAGCGTCATGAAAGAAGTCTGGTAAATTAAAAGTAAAATGTACGAGCTGCTAACTTTTGTATATATTCTACGTACGTATTGAATTGTTATGGAACTATAAAGTATACACTTTAAAAGGAACTTTATTTCATTGGTCCCTCTCGTCGGTCGCTTAAGAGAAGCTAACCTTAAAAAGAAAAACTTTCCTCTTATGATTTTGGTTAACCGTTAGTAAAGGACAAACGCAGTCTCCATGTTACATTTAATATTGGTAAATAAAACTGCGTAAACACTTTCAAGTCGCAATATCATATAAGAATTGCTTTGTTTGATTTCAACTCAAATAAGTATAGTTCTCTCTGTCCATTGACGTGTCTCGATAAAAGAAAATCTTGGCTCGAGGCATTTAAGATCGGAAAACGTGATTTACTTTCGTTAAACGGCTTATAGAGAATCAATACGTTGTCTCCGATTTTGAACATCATACATCTGGCTGTTATGTAAAAATTGTTAGTCTTCTTATTCACATTATCACAGTACATATTCGTTTCATCAATCGAATTCAATTCGTTGTTACATCCGCGTAAAACTCTGTTTAAGATTAATATTAAGAGATATACGTGTTCGTTGGCGTTTCGCAAATGCGATAAACGTATATAAATTAAAAAAATATATTTATAGTATTAGGTGTTGGCTTAAGAAAAATAGAAAAATAAATTTATATTCATATAAAAATAAATATTTGTTCGCAATATTGTAAGGAACAACTATTGCGTTAAAATATACATTTGACGAGGATATAATGTGGCACCACGTTTCGTATAATTTCCCTACAACTAACAATAAGATCTTTGGATTCAGCCTCTCGATTGTCTAGACGATTCGTGTTACAAGAACGGTCTCTGCTTTTTCTAGAAATTTCGAGGTTTACTTTACATTTCCCTTTTCACTACGTACTATATTGCACGAATAGCAAGAAGTAAATACAATGTAAGTGAAAAACACAGATAATCGAGTGAAAGAAATGCAAAATAAATTTTCACCGCGGCAGATCAACGTGATGGCAACTTTGTTGCACAAATCGTTGCTAGAAATTAGGACGCACACTCTTATAAGGTACTTTATTTCGTCGCTTGTTTTCGAAAGAAGCGACGATGGTGAGATTACCTGTCAACAGATGATATACCGAAACGCTTGAGAAGTTCAAAGCATCTGTTCTTCGAAGTCCTCGAGGAAAAGTAGTTAGATACATCGATGTTTTATGGCACGACGATGGTGACACGTGTGTTCGAGTGTCACGTACGTTTTACTTGATGCGTCGTTTGCCCATGGAGTTTCTCAATAACTTGAACGTGTTCACCGTCGCTAATGTTCCAGGCTTCTGGCTCTTCGGGCAATACTTAACCGTATGAGCCACGTCTCCGTACGCACCGCAAATTGGACATGTATAGGCCCTAAAGATTCAAAGAAAAAATAGTGTGAATATAATTTGAAGATTATAGTTCTTGAGATTTTTTCTTTTTAATACTTTTTCTGCAGCTTAATAATAATAATAATAATAATAATAATAATAATAATAATAATAATAATAATTTACCAATTCAGAATATCAATGATTCAACAAGTTATGAGTCAGTTTATAAAGTTCTTTTTCAAATAGGATGATTACTATAAAATTTCATTTGTTTAATTTACAAGTTAGTTATTATATAATACAAAAAAGAAAACAGTAATATATATCTATATATAGTAATGATTTGTAAAGTTTCACTAATGGTATTAGTTCAATTCTGTAAGATCTTGGAGTTATAAATTATAAGTTTAGACTGCAGAAGGTTAGAAAAAATATATTGGAGGGAAAAGTGAAAGTTCAATTTACCTTAAAACTGGACAAGAAACGCGGCCTTCAGCATCTTTTAATAAATGTTTCCTATAATAAGCCTCCTCTTCGCCATTATTTCTACAGAAGACGCATTCTGTAGGTAAAGGTTTCTTATTTTTCTTGCGGCGTGGTATTTCTGGCACCGTAAAATTGTCCAAGTCTGGACAGTATTCAAAATCACGCCCATTTTGACGGAACTCCTCCATTACTTCATCGACTATAACAAACAAGTAATATTACATGAATTGCCTTTCTTCAAAGTACATAGAAAAGGAAGAAGAAAAACAAATGAAAAGCGATTGAAGTAACGTAATGTATGAATAATAAATAAAAAGTAATTCTACATGAGAAACTTATTAGTGAAAAAATCGCAGTCAATCATTAGTCAATCAAGGCAATCGTTAGTCATCGAAAGCTTGCGAAGGTGATGGAACGATTACAAAGAAATACAATACTCCGGGGATATAATCGTGTCTAGTTTATTTTCGTCGAGCGAGGGCTTTTTCGAGGTCTAATGCGAGTAAGTGTAAATCGAGAAAATAACGGCCGTAAGTCTTGTGTTTCATAGTTTGTAAACAGATTCGTCCTGATTTTTCGAGTAACGAAAAACAACATTGTCGTATAATCGAACATAAATATTATTTCTAACAATTATTATGATTGTCACGACTTAAAAGCCATCGAAAGATTCTGAAAAGAATATTTGTATTGATAACACATTCTCTGTGAAAAAAATATTGAAAACACATTCTCTAACAATAAAATTTCTATGTTTTCATTTTGAACAGAAGTGTTGAGATACGAATATTACCATCACAGTTATCATCTTTCAACTCCCTTAACCTAAGGTGGAGCATAAAAAACGTACCATTTTCTGTTTATGTTTACTCGATCTCGAATATCTGTATCACGGTAAGAACGATCATATAGTTTCTTTTTCTTCCTTTGTCTTTTCTCTTCGAAGAAACAAATAGTCAACATGTTGTTACGTGTTCATAAAATATTGGTAAAATACGAACTAAAAAATAATTATATGGATTTAACGACTAAACTAGCAGGTGATATTTTTTACTTGATTCGGTGAACTCGATCGAATATGCGTTTCTAGCGATCGTGAAGGACGAGTTATTCCGCAAGAACGTTTTAGAATACAGAATTCCTCTTATCGATTCGTTTGTTTACAAACTATGTAAGGTATCTGTTAATCGGAACGCGATCTCATCGCGCATTATGAACCATGATATGTACACGCAATTTCAAATTGAAACGCAATATCGAAACATTAAATTAAAAGCTATAATCACTACCTAATTTATCGAATTTTAATCAGTAATCAATCTACCGAACAGAACAGATTTGGTACCATTTCGTGTTACATATATAAGAAACGCGTTGCTTGTGAATTGGTGTGACGCGTTTCTTGTTTTTAGCGAAACAAACGATCATCGATGACAATTCATATTCATCGTAAGTCATAGTGAATTCATAATGAGAAAACTATTGTGGTTACGTCTAAAGATTATTTACGCTACTATTTAGTTAATATGATTTAATAAAGAAGAAATATTTACAAAAATATTATGACGTACGGATTAGAATTTGCTGTAGAACGCATCGTGTTATTAAATTACGTCATTTTGAATAGCGAACAGAAGCAAAGAAAGAATAAAATTTCTACGGAATGAAAAATATGAAGATGTTATATCGTTTACGACGCAGAAGATTACGTTACATTACACAATGCTACGTTACATCATCTACATACGTAATTTGGAAATTTAACGTTGACTAAAATAGCTTTTTATCTCACCAACTCTAAAGATCGATATAAAATCGATAAAGAATTCTGTCTCGTTTCGATCGATCTTCAACGTTAGTATTACTTAAAGATTCTTCCAGCAAATTCCATACCTTCGAAATCGTGTGAAATTATAGAAATATCCTTGAAAATAATCAATGCTAAATCAACTTACCATCCGGAAGTGAAGAGTTTGGAGTTTCGATTGTAAAATTGGAAAACAATCTTTTTATTTCCTCTTCGAGACTAGTGTTGAACGGATAAAACATGTTCGATACCTCTGGCAATGGAAGTGTTTGCGTGCACAAGATATGCATTGTGAAGGTAAACGAAGAGAAGGTGAAAATGAGAAAAACAGGTGGCGCACTTTTCACGAGAAAACGCTGAAAATGTAGAGACTGCGGAAAACAGCGAGCGAAACGTTCCGATCCAGCACAGTCGAGTTTCGAAATTCAACTGCCGAGCTAGAATGTCACACTATGTTACTGTGACCAACGATCGCTACCAAAGGGCCCGATGGTGGGGATGGTGCTCTACACTTGGGCCTGTATTCATAATTATATGTAGGTAAGTACGTAATATGATACAATAAAATATACAGTGATCGATTTTGAGCGTTTCCAATGAAAAAATACTTGAATTAGCGATCGAATAATATAAGATGACCTTAAAATTTATAAATTGTTTAAAAATTTGTAAATGTAAATTGTAAAGCGTAAATTAGTACATTCTGTTGGTACCAAAAATATTGAAATTACCATTTTCTGGGTTTTGAAACAGCTTTTATTAGATATCGATAACGAAGGTGTTTTAAGTTTAACTCTCAGACAAAAGAGCGAATCGAGATGAAACGAATGCCGTATCAGGATATGTTTGTATTATCTGAATACCTTTGATCTCTTCGCGCGATCACAATGACTTTAGATTGTAATTTAAATTCGCAGACGTTATATTCCAGGCTACGAAAGAAGACACAGTTTTTCACTCATTTATTTTTAATGTCAAGATGTATATCAGTTATATAAAAATACTGTTAGAAAACGATCGTTCGCATTGCGGTAGTTTTTAACGATCGGCTCGTTATAGTTTGACGGATCGCTTTTGCGGCAACTCGCGGTTCCGATCGATCTGGATCGAAATCGTTATCATTCTTCTTGGTGAAAAAAGACACAAAAGAATGTTCGCTAATCTTCATCTTTATTGTTACTGTGTAAATATGTAGGCACTGAACAAATAATGTTTCATAATTTGTTTACAAACATTTACATTTACTTTTTTTTTGTTCAATCATTGAATATTCTCTGCGAGCAGCTTGGCCAACATTAGCCAAGACCGCTTTTAATCCATCTGCTCGACCTTTTAACATCCTTACGCGTAAATACCATTATCGTCTTTCAGCATTGTATGCACTCGACCCAATTTCTAATTACGATCTCAATATTTTTTATCAATATATATATATAATATATATATTTATATATATATATTTACTTTATTTTTTATGTATACTTTAATCTCTATCCGCTAATATAATGTTTTTCTAGTCTAAAAATTACCACGATTATTAAAGATAATATATACTCCTGGGAAATTATAATTAAAATAATAGTAAATATAATAATATGTCAAACATATATGTCCTGTGTCCATGTGTATGAATGTAAAAAAAGAGGAAAGGAGATAGGTAGAACGATAAGGGAACAGAGAGAGAAAAAGAAAGGAATAAAGCAAGCTGTGGTTCGCGCAAGAAAAAGAATTACAGATAATGAACGCAAATTCTAAACTTTGGCTAATGAGAAACGATACTTGGTGGAAACGAGAATGCGATGTCGCTCCATCGATCGATCGGTGGTATCCGTCGTCGCATTCTCCGATGATTTTCAAAATATTTCTGTGTATACATAGTACTAATTAAATTAAACCAAATTAACGTAAACTTTGAGAAAGAAAGAGAAAACAGAAAAAGGAGACAAATGGGCAGTGGAAGAGGAAGTTTTCTGTACGAAACGGATGCGTTACGAATGCGCATGCGCGTAACGCGCGCGTGTATGTGTACGCGATGGTCGGGCATATGACGATAATTCGCCATCGGTAAAAGAGAAAAACAAAAAACTGATTTCGTTTCGTTTTGTATCTTTTCTTTCTGTTTTTACTTTTCGATTCTTACGGACAGCAGAGAGAGAAAGAACGAGAACGCGGAACAGAGGGGTTTCGAACTGTTTTTATCGTCTAACCGTTTCAGCCTTTTCTTCGTGTCTCAGGTATAAAACTAAACGGGCGATAAAGCCTTCGTGTAAAACTATACTCATATACTTTGTCTTCTCTATTGTGCTTAAGTGTAACAACCTCTTTTGCTATACATGCGTGTTTTATTACATTTTGTTTTTCATTTTTTTTTTCTTTTACTTCTTCGTTATTCTCCTTGTATACACGTATACACTCGGGAATTTTCATGTGTATTTGTAAAATTGACAGAGACTCGATTGCGTTGTTATACATGAGACACTGATAACGGCGATGCTGTTCTCTTAACAACGAAACGTAACGCTGGTTAATTTTAACCGACGATCGTTAATTTTAATACGCATTTAAATATCGTCGATTAAGAGTTCCTCATATAACTTCTTTTCCCCCGGTTTTCTTTCTTTTTTTTCTTTTTTGTTTATTTTCCTTTCATTTCTTCTATCTCGTTTGTATTTGTATTTTTTTTTTTTTTTTAAATGATCTTCGTACGTCGATGTCGCGGTGGTCCGTTTTGGAATAGCTATATAATTATTATAAATATATTCATATGTGTATTGTGTCTCTGCGTGCGCGTCCGTGCATACGCACGCGTACACGCTCTTTGTGCGTGCGGATGCACACGCGCGTACACGTATACAATAGGTCCATGCGTTTTTTTCTTTTTGTTAATGCGCGTGTAATGCAAATATGTGTGACAGTGACATAGTGTATACTAGGAATGTACATAGTGTACGTAGATATAATTAGATTGTGTATAAAACGATGATACATACTATATTCATTACTCGTTTATATCAAACGACACATAATTATGATATCAATTTTTTTAGTCTCATTGTACGATGCGCACGGCGATCGGGCATCGTTCGCCAATAATAGGCTAGTCTTGTCCTGTCTTCTCATACAATGTCGATGTACTCCGGCGATCTTGTCGACGGTTTACAAGGTCGCGCGGCGTGAGAT
Source organism: Bombus campestris (assembly GCA_905333015.3). NCBI lineage: Eukaryota > Metazoa > Arthropoda > Insecta > Hymenoptera > Apidae > Bombus > Bombus campestris. The sequence goes on along the minus strand of HG995136.1, from coordinate 10,545,581 downwards.
TACCATTACAAGAACCTCCAAATGAATGGCCATCAGTCTTTGAGACGTACGGTTTGGCATACGCGCGATCTCTTCGTTAAACGAAAAAAGATAATAAAGAATATATATATGTATTAAACGAATCGACGATTTCGTCTAATAATAATCGTAAGAAGATAATCGTTAACCGTCTTGGTGCCTAAAAACGAAGGATAAGAGACGCGATGCAAAGACGGGCAGGACAAAACACGTGAAACGTTCCCTTTTTTTTTTTTTTTTTTCAAAAGCGTCCATGGCACCAACAGGGTTAACAAAAGTCCCATTGTAATTTGTACTCTCGCGAAGAAGATTCGTTTTTAAAAAGAATATGATCGCATTTCGATTAGAATAAAAGAGAAAAGAGACGTTGCAAAAAAGAAAAAAGAAAAAAAAAGACTAACGTTAAACTTGGTGTCCGTATGGACGGTAAAAAGAGTAGGTAATTTTTCCAAGGATCAATTGGCCGATAGAAAACAAAAATGAAACTGAAACAAAAAAATCAACGATCAATTGAGAAAATTAAGCAAACAAAAAGAAAAAAGAAATAGAAACATCGAACACCTTTGTCTGATGAATTTTTTTTATCTTTCTTAACTTCCTGTTAAATTCGTTCGTTTATTTTTGTTCAAAATGGCTCGATGTTGATCCTCAAAAACATGACCATCCATTTTGGACAATCCGCGTTGATTATTAATATTAAATATTAATACTTCTAGTCGTATACTCTTGCTAGAGTAAAAGTGGTCTTGTGCGCCCCAGCTACGTTTCACCGGGACGTGCATAGGCAATACAGAGTGCTTCAGGCGCATATATTTTTGCGTTCTTGATATGCGATAGTACTAACCTAACAAAACTTGTCCTTACATTTCTCATTTGGTATGTCTTAGTCTTACTTTACTTAAAAAAGGAAATAGTAACAATAATAATATTAATAATAATAATAATGATGATGATGATGATGATGATGATGATGATGATAATAATATTAATAATAATAATAATAATAATAATAATAATAATAATAATAATAATAATAATAGTAATAATAGTAATAATAATAATAATAATGAACGACAGAGTACGGAAGGGGATGAGGAAGAAAGAGATCGAGAGGATTGGAAAAGAGATTTCGAAAGATATCATGAAATTCGAGGAGAGTTAAATTAATGAATGGGAGGATGAACAGATCTATATCATCGACGGTGTCCCATAGTTTACGAATAAAAATATCGAACGGTGCAAAGTTATCGTATAAAATTGATACTTATACGTGGTAAAATGGTCGGTCCAGAGCACTCGTAAAGTAATCAGAAAGATTATCCTCTGTTCTTGATTCCGACAGAGTTAAACAATACAATATATATATTTACTAAAAACAAAAAAGAAATAGAGAAAAAAACAGAAAACGTAAAACAACTTGTTTTCATTTCGGAAAATACTAGTGATCCTCGTCGAACGTATAACGCTATTTCTCCCATGCTCATGGAGCAGTTAATCGTTTAAACATCATCTTTATCATTAATAGTCAGTCGATTTTAGAATTTCCTCTAGAGAAAAAGAGATATATATACATATATATATATATATATATATATATTTATATATATATATATATATATATATATATGTAATATTCTTTGCGTGCTCACGTTTCCACGCATTCGATCGCTCTATTTAACCTACGCTTCTGTATGTACACATTTCACAGTACCACTTTTTTTTTTTCGCTTCAATTCTCTCCTCGTCGCTAACCCTCCTCTATGACACTGTGTGTTCTTCCTGTGCGTCCGGCTTTTCTTTTTTTTCACAAATTACACCATTTTTTTTCTCTAGATTACTTTACAAGTACCCTCTCTGCATAAGGTCCTCTCAACACAACTAAGTCTTATATCGTCGAAAAATATCATATCGAGAATACCTCTACTATACTATTACTTCTTACTTAGTGTTTTTGTTTGTTTGTTTGTTTTTTGTCGCCTTCAGCGGACAGGAATACTCATATCTTTTCCCGGTCGAAATGTCTCATGTAGTACAGTTTAAATCGTGCGCACATGCAACTTTGTTTTTTCGCTCTTCTTCGCGTCTAGCTACGCGTAGACGCGACGCCAACAAACAATTTGTTTTTCTTACGAGTTTAAACGCAAGCTCCTCGCAAGTTTCTCGCAAGTAGGTACGCACCAACAAGGCATCATCGATCGATCGGCCCAAAATAGTCGCATCGATATACCTTTTTCTTTTTCTTTTTTCCTTCATCTTCCCCGTTCTTATTTCCATTCGTTTCTTTCATCCCCGCTTTTGCAAAGCAATATGGATTTGAATGCGATTGCACGACGCTAAAAACAGCATGTCCCTTCTTCGTTTTCCCATTTCTGCTTTGCATTTTCTTCCCTCTAAAATAGCCATTAAACGCACACTTTGTGGCAAATAATATTAATTTAAGGTCTTACTATTGCACCGATATTTACAATGGACGTTATGCGTGTATTTCCTTTTTAAGTGATATTTGATATCGATCAGCAATCATTGCTTATATAAAAGCCATTTAAGACGCCAACAACTTAATTTATATATACATAAAAAAAAGAAAATAAAAAATTTAAAAAAGGAAACAAAAGGAGGAAAAAAATGCTCGCGCATATATAATATACTTAAACGAATTTTCTAAAAAAATATCATCTATAGATGCGATAAATTGTATATACTGTCGTCAATACAAAGTGAGAAAGGGAGTCGAGAGAGAGAGAGAGAGAGAGAGAGAGAGAGAGAGAGAGAGAGAGAGAGAGAGAGAGAGAGAAAGAGAGAGAGAGAGAGGGAGAGACAGAAAGTGAGCGAAAGAACCAAGGAAAATAGAATTGTACCGTTTCCTCCTTAACGGATCGAATCCCGATTTTTCTAACGTTCTACATAGTTAAACGAGCATTCCTTTAGCAGAAGATCGTCCTTGAGAAGGCATGCCTTGAAATGTACAAACCAAACCGTTCGAAACAGAAAACGCAAGTGCGAAATTTGTCATTGGCCGATATGCTTTGACAAAAAATGATATATGCTACAAATTATAATCTCGGCGAATCGCATCTGTAAAACATTTCTAACGCTCGAACGATTTAAGGCTCCCGTTGCAAAAGTGTATTTTCAATATACCGCTGAAATATACGCTCGTGCAATGTTTGTTTAAAACGACGATCGCACGAGAAACATCTATTCTCGAAGAACTGTCACTCTGGGATCGCTATACTGACGGGTCTACGGGTGAATAATATTGTCGCTCTTTACGTGCTACCATACAGACACATGCGGCAGAAAATAGTCTAGGCATTCTTTTCGCGATACACCCTACATCGTTATTCAAAAGGAACTTCGATTGAACTTTATTACAAGTTTCTTTCTTTCTTTCTTTCTTTTTTTCATTCATCTCTTTTCTTCATTCTTTCTTTTTTTTTTTCTTTGTGTGTGTGTTTCCCCTTTCTTTTTAGTCCTAGTTTTTCTGTTTCTCATTTTGTTTGTTCCTTGTCAAGAAGGCCAAACACGATCTCGATAATCGCTACTGACTTTGGATTTAAAGCGAACCAATTTTGAAGTAACGAAGAACCGTATCGCTAGGTACTAACTCTTAAGAAGGAATCGTTCTCTAGTTTCGACGCACTCTGTTCGTTTTACTCGGAAAATATATGCGGCAGGCATTGCTCCCGTGCAACGGGATAGAATCGAACCGGATCCAAAGGCAGGACCACCGAACACAACAAGCCCTTCGATTCGCAAGCTCCTTCGTCGAAAATAAGTCGACTCCGCATTCAATATATCCCTCGATATAACTCTCGCTAATAACGTTTTCTTTCTTTTTTTGTTTCCTGTTTACTCGCGACAGTTTCGCCTGCTGTCGACGCAACTGCAACCTATGCCACGACGACGATCGAACACGCGAGATTGTCTAAAGCTACGTTTTTGCTGGCGTGGGCTGGCGTGCGTGGAGCGTCAACGAACGGGCCAAGGCTGCGACGACGACGTCACGACGACAAATAATTATTAACACGGACAGCGCGACGCGTTTCACCTTCTTCTTCATCTTCATCTTCTTCTACTTCAAATGAAAATTCGTGAGGAAGCGAGTAAACACGTTGGAATAGAATCTGCGAGGGCACAGCTCGGATCTGTAGTTAGCGCTCGGTGCACGGGGATTCGCCGGTTGCAGATAAGGCCTGAATAGTTAGGGTTTGCTGTTGTCGTTGTTCAACGACAACGGATCGGTGATCTTTTGCTGTTGTTGTTGTTGTTGCTGTTGTTGCGTCACCTCGCTAACAGCGCCGCCACTCATCAGTTTCGCGTTGTTGTTCTCCGTGTTCGAAACTTTCGCGTACTCCCGTTTGCGGGGCATGCCTTCTGTTTTCACGATCGTGATATCCGGGTTGTTTTCGAGCACCGAGGTCGCTGGCTTTGGGACGGGCGTTGGTACCTCGATGTAGCCGCCTCCCTCTCTTTTGATGGGAGTCGAGGTTGTCGGTGTCGCTGTCGTGGCTGCGTTCGCGTTGATCTTCTGCAGGATATCGTTCACCGACTCGTTGTTCTCCGGAGTCTCGTTGTTGCCGTCGATGGCACCCGACGCAACGCTCAAGTCACCGGCTAGCGAAATCCTGTCTGGACCCTGTAGCGTTGACAAATAAGTTGCCAACGTGTGGACGGTCACGTTAAGGAACTCGGCTGCACGGAACAACGTGATCTCTTTTCTTCGTAATTTGGCTAACACTTCCGCTGGCCCAGGCTCTGACCAAAAGTCCCTTACTCTGTAACAGATTTTTATTATCGTAATTATTTCAAGCTTAAAATTTTTGCCTGTTAAAGTAATCGAAAGAAAAAGGGAGAAGACCAGGAGGAAGAAAAAGTCTGCTTCGAACACAGCAGCGTAAAAACGAAGCCGACGAAAGCAGGTTAATGCACGATTTCACCTAGCACGCGTCTCAAATTTATTCCCAGGAAAATTTCTGTTTTCTTTCCTCGTACCTTCGTGTTCGCGATTTTCACGATTCGAAATGAAAACTCTCTCGAAAGGTAAAGAGTTACGAGGTTACGAACGTGAGCGCGCGCTCGTTTTAAATACGATGCATAAACGCGATACGGTCATAAAGCACGAAGAAAGCAGTAACCGGTCGCGACAAAGGCAATCAAAAACCGTCAAGTCTGTTCTCCATTACCTATACGGATGTTTAAGGCAACCATAACTGTCGCGATATCTGCCGTAGAGGGTTCCGTAAGACACGCCAAGTATCTCGGCAGCAGTCTTCATTTCCAGTTCTTTGCTCTTAATGGCATCCATAACGCGTCGCGTGAACGGCTCCTCCCAGAACTCTTGGCGGCGTCCCGTCGTCAGGTAATCGTTCATCTTCACGACGTCTCGGAATTGCTCGGGGATCGATAGGTTCGTGGCGTTGGAATTCGAGGGAGTGGTAGGCGCTGCAGCAAAATCAAACCACGTTAAATTCTTCGCGCCTACCGAACAGGACGCGCACCTCTGCATAGAACGTGTGTCTGTGTAGTATCGTCCTCCGGAGTAACGCCTAATCGCGACTACTTTTGTTCGATCGACCAAGTCACGTACCTTTCTTTTCCTGGTCGGATGCGTTGTCATCCTTCGACATGTACGATAGCTGCAAAGCACGACGATACACACAGCTTGTTAAAATATCATCGTAGGGCGTTACCAAAGCGATCGTATATCAAGTATGTAATGAAAAAGAAAAAAAAAAAAAAAGAAATGAAGAAGCTATCCTTACCACCGGCAGTGGCGTTTCGTTATTTTCATTCATCATCATTTCGTCGTCCCAACTCTCGTGGTCACCGCCCTCGCTCATCATTTCCTCCTGGGAAATCGAGAACGTTTGAAATACACGCGTCAAAGAGATAACCGCTATGTAACTGTCGATTGCGATCGATGTGATGGAGAGATTAATTCCGATACGCCTCAATCTTTTTACCATATTTTACGAAATATTAGTTTCTCTGCGTATTTGGACTCTACGTTCAATGTGCTAATCATTTCTTTATATCGTTGTTAATCGATTCTTAATCGCCGAGTGTTACGATCTTCGTCAGTTGACGTTTAATTATACGATAAATGGCTATTCATTTCAAAACATAAAATATCTGTTACAAAATTCACAAGACGTGATGAAATTACCTTTCAATTATTTTTGGAAGAACGAGAGACATATCCGAGTCGGTATAAATTTAAGAAAAATGAAAGGGAAGACGAAGAACGTTTAGGATCGTTCAATCAACAGCGATCGAAGGGTTTGCAGTAACAAGGGTCCAGCTCCAATATTTAAATTATATTTAGCGGAAGATAAAGAAAAAAGAAGTGTAGCTCTCGTATTTATATTTGAATATTAATCGATCGCGAAATTGTAGCACGTTGGAAAAAGTCTGTAATTTGATTTTGACTGACTTTAAATTGATCTCTGTCGGTTTATTCGAATTACTGGAAAGTAGAGCTTCGCCTCCTTGTTCTAGCAGTCTCTTCGTTTGATGGACATATTACGATAAATGGAACGCTAAAATGAACCATACTTGACGTACATTTCCGGTGATACATGTGATTTTCGGTGTAAAAACATCGTGAGCCGAGGGTGGGTCGTCCAGAGGCGGACGCCCTCTGCGTCTTTGCTTCGGAGGTGGTGGTTCGTCGGCGTCGCCTTCCCTGAGGACCGTCTCGACACCTGGAGTCGCCGCGCCGGGACTGTGACCGCTGTTTCCTAGATCATTTTGCGTGGAATCGCTACGCCAGCTCACCTCGGCCAGGCCCTTGATATGCAAATCCTCCGCGGTTTTCAGCAGGGACGACAATCTCGTCTGAAACATCGACGCATCGCGATTTTAATCAATCTAGCAAACAGAAACGAATCCCATCTTCAAAAGATGCAGAGCTTTCTTTGTCGTGGAGGAAAGCTGCTCTTTGTCGTTTAATCCTTTCAGAGGTTGTCAGTCATAGTTTTCGTCCGCGAATTCGATCGAGTTGATAAAATTTCGAACCTCGTCTAAAAATCAAACACGTTTGTTTCTATGATATGAGTGGTACGTGCTTCAGGAGTTTCGCACCAATTTTCTGAAATGCCTTGTACGTATAGTAAAATAAAGAGACACGAAATCCGCGTAAGAAGAAAGGTACATGGTAGATATCCTCGATATTCTCCGACTAATCAAGGTAAGTAGAGTTCCCTTTCGTTTCGGCCGACGTTAAGCCTGAGTGGTTTCACCATTCCTGGCAAGAGTTACCGGCAGCGATATTTTTAACCGATCCGCTTTCAATATTTCCGCGGTGATTCCAGGAAACGAGCATAAATGGTATAATGTACGAAGCGCGTCGTTTCAACGTTTTTGGCACGAGCTTCCACGTATTTTCTTCTTCTCGCGTGGAATGTTCGCGGAAGTTCCTTCGTCCAAGTCTACAGGGTAGCATGTCTACAGGGTGTGCCAGAAAATTGTTGCCGAACTTCAGGGTCATGCGAAATGCAAACCGATCGACTTCCAAAATTCTAATCGATTTTTTTACACGGAATTGAGTTCCACCAGGTTCGAAAAGGAAAATTTTTCCAACTAAAAATAAAACAATAACGTTTGCTGCATCGTCGTTTCATCTTTGTTATTCAATTAACGGAATCGATCGATCTGGCTTCTGGACGAATTCTGAAATTTCCCACCCAATTTTCTGGAACACCCTTTACAGTACACAGATGTAAATATACGAGGGGAGTCGAACTTGGTAAGAAATTCGTCCAGCTGCAGAGCTAAGTAAATCTAATTACCTCTGCTCCGTTCGTTCTCGAAAAGCCGTAGGAAAAAGCGATCGCGCGGCACTAGTAAAAATTAGTAATTCCATTAATCCTGGCTGCTTCAATTTGCCCTGTCCGGGGCATACTCGTAGCAGCCGAATCTGTTCGATCGAAAGCCGGGATTCGAGGCAGCGAATAATGAATCGGATCGCCACGGCTACGAGACAGAGAAGGAAAAATCCGATATAACGTTTTGTATCGGGCCAACTGGACGCCTCGCTGGAATAGGTCCGATTATTATTTGCCAATTTTCGTTGCGATAATAACAGAGCGACCGAGAGAATGCTAAATAATATGAGAACTTTCTACAAACGGTTCTCCGCGGCTTTCTATCAGCCACGAACGGAATTGGAAAAATGCTTATGTGGGTCAGCGTCTCCGGCAGCGGATAATGTGTATTTCAGAAACGACCGTCACCACCATAGGCGCCATTCCCGCTTTCGTTTCAGCTTGCCTGACAAAAAAAAAAAAAAAAAAAAAAAAAAAAAAAAAACACGCGCACGGCCCCGACCTCGCGCAAATCCGATCGACGACAGCCAAAGCTCGTTTACCGACCACGATCGAACAACTTCGATGCGCCCCGCGTTCCACACGCCGTGCACAGATTTTCACCAGAGCCGGATTTTTCGCAGGCGAAACGTGGCCAAGCCGGAGAAAGCTCTCGCGAACCCGACTGCCTGATCACGACTAGAAACACGGAAGAACCAGAACCCGTTGCTGATGTCGAGATCCTCTTTCCAACCTGGATCCGATTCTTATCCAGCGACACGCGTTTCACCTCGCACGAGCACGAGACACGTGAAACGGTACGTACACCTTCGTGTCTCTTCGGTATTCGATGGTGTTTTGCTTTTCTTAGGGACGATGTTGACGAGCAATTGAAATAGTAGAGAGAAATTAAGGTCCTACGATAAAGTTGGGATTTCGAATGGAATTTATCGAGGAATTGGGTCAAATTTTCTACGCTTGCTTTTTCTTTCGAATTCCTTGTTCGACCTCTTACACTGAGAAATGGATACCATCGTTCGTAAGCGTGTTGTTAGGATTATTTACGACCCGATCCTACTTTTTTATCGTTAGAAAATTTCTCAAGCTCGAAGGTGGAATGGAAGAGCAGTCATTTAAAGTACAAAGATTTTTTGGAAACATCGAATAAACGTGCGAGATAAATTTTTGTCCACATAGTGTTTTCTTAATTGCGTTTGTGAACATACACAATCTCGTTTACCTTTTCTCAACCTCGTTATTTACTGTCTTCTTTCTATCCCCTTGAATACTTCCATTAAATTAAAATAATTGAATAAATACAAAAATCCGATAGTTGCGTCAATGCTCAATTACCGCGAGTCTAGTAATTAAGTTGCGGATAATTAAAATGACGTAACATACGCGCGTCGGTAGGAGCAAACGTGTCAACAGAGACCGGTGTCCATTGGTCGACGCCGGTTTATCGTTTTCTTACGAGTAGCGAGTAAACGATGCAGAGCAATGCAATTTTCCACCGCGCGTGTTTCCCGTTTCTTGTCAAGCCACAGTTCAAACAACCAACGCATTTGCACACGACATACACCGAGATTAAAATAGGATCAACGTGGAAGACCAAAAACCTGTTCGATCGTTAATTAGGCGGCAGTGTAATATGACTATCGATTGGATTTTCATCGCGACGGTTTTCACCGATGACAAAGTGCTTCCTTCTTCTCTTTTGTTCGATTACCATGCGGAGAGAAGAAGACGAGCACGAGAAGAAACGATTGACCGCGCTCGGTAAAACAAATTGCATCTTCGGGTGGATTTTTGCTCGCAGGGATTAATGGGAAGTTCGGGTCGCTTTGAAGCGTGGCATTCTCGAACCCCGAAGAGTCAGAAGTCTTCAATTATTAATAAATTGAGGCCAGCCGCGTCCCCGCGCCGTTCCCCGCGACATTTTTCCCTCCGTCAGCGGCATACAAGTGCCCTCGTAAATGTCCACGATGTAAATAAGTCGTCAATCGAGTCTGAAGAGAGGCGAAAGAGCTACGTTCCGCGGGCTTTATTTCTTTAATCAGTTTTCATTTCGAGCAGCGCCGCTCGTTGAAAAAGCCCGATCAACGTTTCTCAAACGACTTTGTCCAACTCTCTTCCCGTGCACGATAAACGTCCGGATATTTGGCCACGCTCGATCCATAACAGCAGCTATACATCGGAACAGGTGTATTTTTGCGAATCGATCAATGCCACTCAACGTCGATTCTTAAAATTGGTCGAAATAAAAGGTGAAAAATATTAAAAAAAAAAAAAAAAAGCTTCTCTCGTTCTATCAATTGGACAGTAGGGAATCATGGTTGGTAACGAAAAGAGGGCTGACTCGAGTCGCAGTGGGCCAATTCGTGGCCATTTATCCGACCGATACGATTACATATTAAAAGATATATTTAGATCACGAAATGCTTTATAGTACTTACGTGATCAATGTTAATCTCTCCCTTGTACATGAACTCGACGAGAACTTTGATGTCTGAGAATTTGACGTCTCGCATTATGACAATGGGATCCTTCTCCTCGTACTGGGACAGGATCGTGTCGAAGTACGTGCTGCACGCTGATAGAACTACCTGCGAAAACAAAAGCGAAAGGGCGCGTTAATGAAGGGACTGAACGATCCGTCGAAAGTTTCGACGCTTGCAAATCGACCATTAAAACGAGGCAAACCGGTTACGCGCAGGGAACGTGACCGACAAACGCGTCCTTGACAAATATTCGAGTTCAATGGACAGGAGAATATCAAGAACGAAGAAAATTGAGGACCACAGCGAAAGTTAATTCATAGGTCCGGATAAGGGCACGCGACGCCGCGTCGCTCTTCATTAATTACCCCGAAAATTGGCACGCCGCACGTGAGCTGTTATTCCGCGCGCACACGTACATACGCTGGCATACACAGAGGTACGCACACGTAGCATACGTAAAAGCACACACGTATACGTATATCCTTGTTCGTAAGTACCATGAAAGTATCATAATTATTACGACAGAAAGTGTAATTAACGTTAGAAATGACTAGGAAATTTAATTCATTTGATAGATTTAACACACGTCAGATTATTCTAACGGCATTTAAACTAAAAATCTGCTGAGATCAATTCGATACAAAATTATATAATTATTATAATTTACTGTATTATTATACATTTGGTAGAAAATAATCGTTTCTTCGATACTCTGGATTAATTGTACCGTTTCGTATGAAAGCAGCAGGTGTTCTGCTGTCTACTTATGAATGGGAGTGAACGTAAGACATACGCGGATACGCATACGTAGGAACGATGACGATGGCAATGAACAGATCACGAAGATGATGGAATTCTTAAGCGGCGCTTCCGAACAGTGGCGATAAAATATGTATTTCCGCTTCGGCGCTCAAGCCAGCTACTCTATGCACAGATCTGTCATGAAAGTCAATGAAGCACTCAACGAACAGGCTACTCTCTCGTTCTCTGACCGCTGTGACTTTTTTTCTTAGCGCTAAAGCTTGTTACACACTTGCCCGAACTTAACGCTTTCCACTCAGGCCCGTGGAAAGGAAAAGAAAGAAAGAAAAAGAGAGAAAGAAACACGTGTTTCACGCTCAACTTGCACACGTGCTCATCGCGTAATATCTACCATGGTGCGACACATCGTTGTGCATGTAGCTATTATCCATTCTCCGAAGGTTTAAGCCTCTCCGTTGAACATAAAATTAAAATTAAAATCAAAACGCACGATAGGAGGCAGGATCTTTCGAGACCGAACTCGATCGTACGGAACAGGACACGTCGACACGTTGGTGTCGATCTCTCCTAATTGAAATGGAAACGGAGACAGGTGAACCGAACTGTAGCGAACTGGAGCAATCTTAATAGACGAAACCGAATCGAAAGGGACCGTGTTAAATTGAATCGAATCGATATCGAAAGCCTTGAGAACTGAAACACGCTTGGATTTAGGTCAGATCGGTTTAGACACGGAAACACAGCCAAGAATCAGTTTAAGATCGATTGGACGAGTGCAGAGCGGGCTTAAAGCGATTCAAGAACGGCTTCGCACGCCTACGTATTTAGCACCGTTGAACAACCGGTATTTCTGTCAATCGTGATTTTATTTGCTGACACGTCATTTATAAACGACACATCCCCCGTCAGTATCCTGTCTACCGGTTCTATCGTAATTTTCTCGCCTCGCGTCGCTCTTTCCTTTTCTCGTACGTTAATCTGGTTATCGCGAAATATAGAAGATATAATCTTGTAAGCGATGTGTAGCTGGAAAAATTTATTTGCCAGTTTCAATTTAAAAGATCGCCATCCAGCTTTTCGCGTAACGAACGCACAACGGAGTGCTTAGTTTAAAAGATATCGATATCGCCATTATGTAGAATATAAATTGTTTTCAATCTGCGGGAAATTTATTACCCTCGCTGCCGTTCATTAACTTGTTTGTTGCCCGAGATTAAACCGGGTATATATCGTTTTCCATTCGACGATACAAACCAGCCTGGCTTAGCCTAGATTTGTCACGTATCATCGATACTTTCAGACCTGTCAAACGCATTTAGCGCGTTTCATCGCGGATCATCCGCCAGCGCTGGGAAAAATTACTTTCTCCGGCGCTCTCGCAAGAAATCGATGCTTTTTCCATTCTTTCGTAGTTTCAAACGAACGAAACGTGCCTGGATGCAACAAGTCACGCGTTGCAGGAAGAATACATTTCGTTCCGATTATCCTTGTAATTTTCCTCGGACTAGACGCGAAGATTCTTCCGAAATTCCACGTTCGAGAAATCACCACGAGTTACGCGAAAGTTTCCTTAGAATCGGCGGAAAATATTTCGCTTGAAGTTTACATTTGCTTTTTTGTCAATAAAATGTCGCGTTATAAAAGGGGCGTATTAAAATTGTAACAAAGATTAAAATGAATATTTTAAACGAAAGGAATTATTTCCAATCTGTTCTTTACTCGATCACGAGTTCTAATTGTCAACCGAACGGGACACGAGCGTACACGTACGATTTTCCCTTCGAATTTGCATTTTATTTCACGAAACGTAAACCCAACGTAAATCGTGTCCCCCTATGTTTTTTTTTCTTTTTTTTTTTTACTGTTCCTTTTTTTTCGTTCGTCTCTTTTCGTTTTCTCTTTGTCGCTCGAGCATGGTTTCTATCGACTCCCGTATACCAGAGCGTTCGCGTAATTCCTTGAAAATTATTCTGCGAAATAACAATAGAATTTTACGTGCAAGTAAAAAGAGGCAACTGAATACGTATTAATTCGTACCACGGTGTATTGCTGCATCGCAAACGCCCCCGTTTCGTTTTGGTTGCGAATTATTTATTCCTTAACCCTTTAACCGGGGCTATACAGGTGCGAGGGAGAGACAGAGAGAGACAGGGAGAGAGAGAGAATTATCATGAATTTGTTTCCTCCTTCCCTTTTCTTCATTTTTTGTTGTTTGTTTTTCCGTTTTTGTTCGCGGAAACAAATGTTTCCTAGCTATGAGTGGCATTATGGTTAGAGCGACGTGTATTATCGAAAACGTTGTCTGACAATTCCGCGTATCAAATCGTCCGATTTTTCACAACGTGCCCGAAACAATTCAACCAATTGCAAACGTCGAATTTGATTGCCGGTTACAGAAAGAACGTCGGATATTGCGCTTTTCCCTGGAAATAATTGCTCAGTTAAAGCGTTAATCGTTTCATACATCAAACAATTTTCCGTCAAAAGGAACCTCGAATATCCTGGCCCGCTCTTTGAAAATTGTCATTGCAACATTGATCACTCCACACGCGCAAATCGTTTTTAATCATAACGAGCATCAAATATCCTATTATTCTCGGGGGGGGGGGGGGGGAAGGCATTTTGTGCTTGTATGTATGGAAATGAAAAGCGGTACCAAAAATATCTACGTTCCATGCTCGCGTTCGTAAACAATTAATTATTTCGTACCAAAGGATGTAGAGATCTGGTCTCCCTTGCACCATCGTTTGGCTACTAATATCGGTGAATTTACAAATTACACATTGTCTTTCACAATCCCGTAGTCTTTTGCGTGAAGTAAAGTAATCGGTTAACTTGAAGATTCCAGGGGAAGAATTTTTCGTCTTTTAATGCTTCTTATTCGGCTTACTTTCCTGTTTCTTTGTTTGTTTGTTTGTTTGTCTGTTCTTAGTGAAATTCGATAAGCGAGATTTCACCCATTTTGCCGAACAGTTAGAAAGCTGAAATTTCGAACACGCTCTCATTTCCACTGATAATACAACATAATTTAAAAAAAATTGACAACCTTTTTTAATGGTTTTTATTCAGCTTACTTTTCATGTTCACTTTTAATGCTAACACGATATACGATATAATATTTTTCGGTTTGTTTGTTTGTTTGTCTGTCTGAGTGAAATTTCACTCACCTTGCGAACAGCTAGAAAGCTTAACTTTGGAAACACGTTCATTTTTGACGATAATACGATATAATTTTAAAAAACTGACAAGCTTTTTCCGCCTACTTCTCAGTTTGTTTGTTTCTCTCTGTGTGGGTGGAATTTTGCAAGCGAAATTTCACTCGCTTCCCGAACAGCTAGAAAGCTAGAAATTTTTAAGATTCGAAAGCAAAGAATAAAATGCGCAAATTTGAAAAACTACAAGAAAAGAAAAAAAAATTGGTTTATATTTCGAGACGTGCTAGAAAGAAGAAAATAATTTTCCTAATCAGGTATCGTTAAATAAGTAATTGACCGTAGTGATAATATACAGGGAAGCCTGTATCATGTTGAACGCTAGCGGTAATCTTACACCAGGATTTCGCTCAATTGTTCAACTCGTTCAACTGTTCGAAGTATAAAGCCGGCGTGCTCGTGTTGGTTCAGCTCCAAAGTTTTCAGAATTTTTACACTTTCAAAGACCCTCTATTTGATTAGATAAAAATCGCGGGTTCGCGATTTCAGTCAAATATTCTTTCTACTTCGTAATCGTTAGGGAATTGTCATCCTTGCCGTCGTTTAGAAATTCCTTTATCCGAAAAGTTCATCCAAGAGAACGGAAAAGAGAACCAATTTACCGATGCTGGTACCTAACTTATGATTTCTGACTCGCAAAATTATCTCGGTGGTTACATTAATTCGACGCCACCTAAAAAAAGGTTCTGGTAATAATTTTCTAAAAGACACTGTGTGTCAGATGGCGGCATCTGATAGTATTATCGACCGTTCAATAAAATTTCCGAACATTTGCTGAAAGAAGGACGTGGTACGACGCAAACTAGTAGCAGGATCAAAGTATCGTGGAAAGGCCGGAGAAGCCGCGAAACATCTGGAAGCAGCTGCGTTTCTCGATTCGTCTGGCGCGCGGCGAGCGTATCGCGATCGCGGAAGAATAGTTTCCCATGGAAGAAGCCGAGGAACTCTCAGGTACGAAAGAGTGTCTGGCTCTCGGCCCCGCCCAGTCAATAGCCTGAATATTTAATGTTAGAAGTTCCGTATTGATTTTCGCGATTTTTACGTCTCCGCAAATAAGGCCGTAAAAGACCTTACGCCGCCGTGTCTGTTTCTTAGTATACGTACGTATACAGTTTCCTTGCAAACGCACACGTGTACACAAACGTGTACACAGACGCAGACCTATACGCAGACATTCACACGCACGTATAAACGCATATACACGAGCGCGAAGCAGATCAAGTGGGGAGGGGGGAGAGAAAGACCAAGAGAGAACGAGAGAGAGAAAATAGAGAGAGAAAAGATAGAGAAAGAGAGAGAGAGAGAGACGCGCGTTACTTTTCAGTGCCAGCTATATAACGCTTTTTATTATGCCGAGCCGCTTTTATGGGGAAATACTGCGATGAAAAAAGAGGAAGACGTCGAGACGCGCGGGGGAGGAAGGAAAGGGCAGAAGAAGAAAGAAATTGCACTGCCCGGGTTTCATATCGAGTCATTACGATCCCCGGGCACTTTCACCCCCCTCCCCCTCTGCCGCCACGTCCCGACGTCGAACCCGCGCCTACCCACCCCACGCACCCACCCATCCCAGTTGCAGACCCCTCCTTACCCACCCCTCCTCGTACCACCTCATCCCTCCTCGCCCTTCCTCGTTTCCGCCGCCCACGACGTCTTCTCTGACATTAAACTTTTTATCGTGCATAACGGGGTGCTTCGTCTTTCGCCCGGGAATATAAAAAAAAAAAAAAAATAGCAATAAAAAATAAAAGAAAGAAAGAGAAAAGGAAGGAGAAAGGAGGATGGGTGGCCCGGAGAAAGGAAGGAGGAGGAGGAGGACGAGGAGGAGGAAGAGGATGGGGTAGGAGGATGAGGGGTAGGTAGGAGGACGAAAGGAGGATATAAATGGACGGGGCCGATGGTGAGCGACCCCTTCCTCGGAGACGGGGGCGCGCCGCGTCGAATTTGTCGATTCGCCGGTTTTCTCTCCCCGGCGTAAAAGCTTGGCAGACGCAATCGATTGTACCTACGTGTGCACACCCCCGTGGGGCTGACGCGGACCCGACCGAGGGGGGTGGTGGCAAAGAAGCACGGAATGATAGCCGACGTATCGTTGTTGATGTTAACGCTGCCTTACGGTTATTTATTGATATGCGCGGCCTCGTTGCCTCGCTGCAATAACGCCACGTCGCGTCGGCACGGGCCGCGAGACGCGACTGTCTCTCACGATCGTTGCGAATTTTTCACCCCTTTGGTCGTTTTGCCTTTGCCATTCGCCGTCTCGACCAGCCAACCTTCGCACACGCTCTTTCGGCGTTCTCGTCTCGCCTGGAAATTCCCACGGACTTTCCAGAAAGAACACGAGGCTTTCGTTCGAAGAGGCGGTAGTTAGCATTTTTTCTACCCGCCGAACCTTTGGAGACTTTAACGCCTCCTTCGAAACACAGAACGAACGCTTCCATTTTTACGAAAAGCGAAAAACATATCTCACACGCGGAGTAGTAGACTTTTGCTTGCCAGTTGGCCTTTACGGCACTGAACCTCAGGTCGGACAATCGAAAATATATACCGACTATCGTTTACCGGTTGACGGGTCAACAAACACGCGATAACGGACCGTGTCGATGATTTTTCTGCTGGTCGATCTCGTTCGCCTCTCGACGGAAATGTGATCGGTTTAAAGCAGAAATGGATAACCGACAATGTACACAGCCTAGCGAATTTCAGTGGCAACGCGAAATAATCGAAACGCGTGTCGAAAGAGCACCAAACCTGTTAAAGTAATATTTAGAAAGCGAAGGTTCGCTTTTGCGACTCGTTCATTGTCATTACCAATGCAGGAAAAATAATAATTGCGAACGCTGCTTCACCGTGTAATCCATATTATTCCCGTTTAACGTCTGAGAAAGCGTAACCGGGACGTTTTCTACTTTTAACGTACGCGTCGCAAGCGCATGGCAAACGAGTCGATGATTCTCCAACGAGTAATTCTATCGGTTAAATATCCCGCTCGATGTTTCGACTAAAATATTTAAATACCATGGAACGGTGGACAAAGAGCCAGAGAAAGTTAGTCGATGTGTTTGCTTTTGGGGGGTTGGATGGTCAAAGGAGGGTAGAGCGGGTGGTTGAAGAAGACATAGTTTTTGATCGAGCGTCGAAATATGACGCACGGTTTGTGGCTGTCGTCCGACGCAAGGGGCATTCGCTCGCTACGAAGTTCATTAGAAAAACGAGATTACCGGCCTCTGCCTGCAGTTACGTAATTCGATCGATAGTTCAGGCGTTTCCCGTTTCTGGCGACCGACGAGGAGAAGCAAAAGGGGAGAGACACTGAAACAGACAGCGCAGGAGGAAAACGAAACAGAAGGGTAAAAAGGAATTTGCGGGCGCGACGGAGGTAGGTGCGCCCTTGAAAAAGGGACTCGCAGCCAAAAAATCGAATCTGCGCCTTCGAAACGTGTGCACGACGCGACGTTTCCTTTCGTAATATCGAGCAACGAGAGAGAGAGAGAGAGAGAGAAGAAAAATACTGACAAGCTGTTGGAAAGAATCGGAGCAACGAAATTAAATCCGATTTTGCCAAGGACTTTTTTTCGTGCATCTCATCTGCACACTTTTCTTTTTTTTTCCCACTTTTCCAAACTAATCTCGCGTTTCGTTAAAACCATTACACGAAAGAGGTTAATGAGCCTGTAACTGAACGTTTCGAAGTTAAAAGGACTTTTATAAAACAAGGTAAACGGTCTAGACAAGCTTCCTGAGTTGCTGTCGAATTTTCTGCGAGAAGGAAATAAAAAGAAAAGAAAAGAAAAGAAAGATATATAGATCATGTACCGTTTTCGGAGCAATCAGAGTCCACGACCAACGATTACACAATGCAAATAAAAAAATCTATCCCGATATCTAATTTCTCTATCAATCTGTTCCTGCGAGGGAATTTTCAGTAAGTTTGTTACGACGTAGCAGGCAATTTAGATTATTGGTCACATTGGGGCGGAAAGATATGACGAAATGCAATTAGCAGAAACCGACGTCTCTAACGATCGAGGAATCGATGCAACGTAAAAGCCTAGTGAAGAAAGAAAAAGGAGAAGAAAAAGAAGACGAAGATGGGTCTGAAAGGGCGAGAGCCTTGGATCGAATCGAAGTTCCCGTTGTGACGCTGAAAGTGATCGTGGAGCGAGGTCGACGACACTCGCGAGGCAGCCGGTTGTCGTTTATATTAACGAGAAACCATCCAAACAGATTCTCTTCACACACACACAAAAAAAAAAAAAAAAGAAAGGAAAAAGAAACGTCTTACGTAATTCCATAAATAACGCATACGCACGATTTGCATGTGGTCGACTATACATCTCCCAAGTTCATCGTATTCCATCTATGAATGGAGAGCCGAAATCAGTGAAAACCAACATGTTCGCCTCGCGAGTGCTGCAACGTCTCTGCTTTCGACTTTAGAAGCTCGTAGCCATTGCGCAATTTCGTTGGATTCGGTATCAATCGTTCGAGTTCCTTTTCATCCAGTCGAATGCAACTATATGGGATCGTTAACAAACTGGCTGGTTGCGTGAAATTACGTAACCGTTCTCCAGCAACAAAATCGAAGCGAAACACGCGAGGCGTGCGAACTGGTCGAATGGTAGCGAAGTATTAGCAATCTGTACGACCTACTCAGTCTACCGCGTTCCAAAGAACGTTATTAGATTATCGGCGAACACGGCACGGCCATCTCTATGTAGCGTTACAAGTTCGCCTGGTCGCAGCTGTAACGCGGGACCAACTGGTGGCATAACGCGTTCTAGGTCGAGGGAAGGATCGTAACCGACGAGTGAACGAATTCTGAGAAAGCGGCCGACCGTGAAGGCCAGGGCCGTGACAAAGCGAACGGTGAAATTTTCGAATTTTCACCTTGGTCCTGCTTCCGTCGAGCGACGCGGAATACACACAGGCGCACGCGAGCTAGACGCTGTCTCTGTGATATGATATCACGGGAGGAAAGGGAAAGGCCGCGGCTGCTGCGAGAGAAGGGAGGAATAGAGAGGATAGCGGAGGGTCACGACGACAAAAGGGACAATGCTGCGGATAGAGACAGAGAGAAAGGAGGATGGAGTAGCGGAGGCGAATGAAGGCAAAGTGAAAAAGAGATAATGAGAAACAGCGTGCTAGAGTAAAAGGACGGGGACAGGGAGGAGTAGAAATAGTGCTGCGGCGAGGGGGAGAAAAAGAGGCAAAGTCAAAGAGCGAACGTGGGAAGGGTAGGAAGAGGAAAGAAAGAAAGAAAAAAAAAATAGAAAAGAGGGGCCAGCGAAAAATGATAAAAAAGTCGGGAGGAGAGAAAGGATAGGGCGAAGGAAGACTGAAGCGGAAGGGGGAACGGCAGAATTGACGGCGAGGGAGAGAAGGAAAAAATGGAAAAGGAGAGGTGCAATGGGAAAGGGTGCGAGGAAGAAAGGAAGAGCGAGGGAGTCGAAGGGAAGAAAAAGAGAGAACCGGAATCGAGAAGGAGAGAAGACGAACGCAATTGTCCGAGGTGAATGTGTGTACGCTCCGAATGTACATCCCAGTTCAGAAGTATTAGGATAGTTATCAACAAGACCTAAGTAAACTCGAAAAATTAGGTAATTTTCAAAATGTTCGAGAATTCGTTATTTCGTTCTTAACGTTAGATCGGAAAGCTCTGGTATATCTGATGTTGGAGTAATAAAATTTCATGTAAGAAATCGAACTCTTTCCTCGTCCGTGTACCGCGTCTTTCGATCGCCACTCTTTTTACCGAGGTAGTTTCAATCTCCGAACTCGCACTATTTTGCACTACGTTACACGTTGTCGAACATATTACAATTACCATTGGGACACGTTATCGTCTTATAAACCATTAGCTCGCAATTTTTAAGAAACGAATAAGTAAAATTAAACGCTATAATACAATAGTAGTAGCTTTGTACGTGATACGGTTTCCGCGAACGTTTGATTAATTCGGACCTCCTCGTAGTTTCGGGCTATGTTTTTCATAAAGCGTTAGTGGGACATGGATGCTTTATGGTCTAACGCGTCGAACGAGATAGCGATTGCTAACGGTTCGGTTAATTTCCTAACGATTTTTCGAGTTTACTCAACTTTTCATGCACGTGCCAATACTTATGAACGGGAGTGTACGTACGCGTCTCCACTTGCTCGCGCCGTATGTATATGGGGCTTGCGTGTCTCCACGATCGCAGTGGCGTAAGGAACACGCCGATCTCTACAAAGTAGAACGTAGTCACGCGCTGATTTTCTAATAACCCAGCGAGATTTCATTGATTTGTAATCGTCACGCTCCAACGACTTAACAACCGAGGAAACGTAAGCGCGACGTTGTCCGACAGATCGAGAGGAACAAATCGCACACGTGTGTGAACAACGTGCGATTTATTCGAGCGATTTCGAAAGTTTTTGGAAAATTCGAGCAATGCGAAGGCCGATCTAGCCCGGCACATTGCTCGATTCCTTTGACCGGTTACACGTTTGCCTCTCTCTTCCAGGGAAAAACCAACGAGACAACGTTCCACACCCGATCCTAAGCGCCTTTCCAACGTTTCGCGTAGTACTACGTGTTCCTTGCTCGACTTTGATAGCCAATCGCGCGAAAGATAAGGCGAAACCACGCCTTCTATAGCGAAATGTTCCTAGGATATACGATTAAACGTGAATGCGCACAGAGTGCCACGTTTCGACGATTAATATAATACAGCGCGATTGACTTCTTCAACTTTCGTTATTAGGCTTAACGACACCACCCTCCGTACGATGAACGATGCTTTCTTCCAGATCGCTCAGATGAGTTTTATCGACGCATCTTCACCATTAGTATCTCGAATCAAGCTCTTTTTACCGCTTTGTCGTGCCACTTTGCAAATCGAGTTACCTCGTTATAACGCGATCTACCGACTATTCCGTTACGCCAACTTTACACCACAGTCAACGACAATCGCTATTCTTGACAAATGTAAAATTTTACGACCATCTGCGTGCCTGATGACTCGGATGACACCTGATTTAACGGATTTGCGGTACCACGAACTTTTAAATACCTGGCAGCACTTCTCCGTAGGTCGATAGGCGAGATCCTGTGACAAACCTCGGAGTTTCCAAACGGTCGTACGAAGACCTATCGAAAGATCCCCACGACATAACTCGTAACTTCTCGAATTCCATTGGGGCGTTACATTCCGCCACCTCCACGCATATCCTCGCATAGCACTGGCTTTCGGTTCTCCTTTGAAAGGCAAGGATACGAGGTACGTTTCTGTCTGGAAATAAGCAACTTGCCGACAGAGTGAGAAATCCAAGAACAAGTAAGAGGCCCGCGAAAGCGAAAAGTCATAAATTTTTCTGCTCGAACGAACAGTGACATCGTTTAATAAAAGACGAATAGAATACGCGTAATGCTTTCTCTCTCTGGTATTAGCGATTCTGACGTGTCGTGTGCTGCTCGGCCGATCACTTTATAATTTGCCGCTATCTCCAGCCTGTCGCCCGTTCTCCGTGTTCTTTCTTGTCCCGTTCGAGAACAAAGTCAAGCCGAACGGTATACGCGTCTCGCGATAGGCCGGCACCCAGCGCATTGCCTATCTAAAGGCAAAACTATATTATCGATATTAATATTAATACTAACAACAATAAAAGTATATTATAGCGTTGATAATATTGAAACGATGCGCTTTAGTCGCAGAACCGCCGGTCATACCTCGCAACAGACAAGTTAAATCGCCATCTATCTGTAAATCTCTTCACACGTCGCGAAACCGTTTAAGTATCGTGACAACACAGCTGTCTGTGCGCCTGCACACGCACGCTACTTTTCTGCGTAAATACATTCAAAAATCGCAATCAATCAATCGTAATCAATCTATCTCCTCCAATCACACGCGACGAGAGCTAACACGATTGGTTACACCCCTTGACCGAACGTGAACCTTTCGCCCGACACTATATACACATATACTTGTAATTCGAGATCGCTACGACGAACGTCGTTTGTTGTTTGGAACACGTAAGCCGAAGTTCTCCAGAATTTCTATACGGCTATACGTTGATCGAACTTTTGTACGGACGATCGATAAAGTTGCACATACGCGAATCGTCGTTCTTTATTCTTGGTGCATTAAACGCAAGAGTATTTTCTACCGTCGGTAATAATATCAATTTTACCGATACTTAGAATTCCTACACCACTGCGCGGTAATTTTCTTCGTATGGAAATAGCGAACAGAAATAATATTCCTGAATATTCCTTGAAAGATTAGAGGAAATACTGTGAGAAATATTTCAACGGTCTATCAGAGACGGGAGATTCGAACGTAGGTGATTCTTCTGTTCATTATGCGATTAGACCAACACCCGTTGAAACCCGTCTGCTTTCGTAAATAACCTCGGATTGAACGAGTTTACCGGGTCAAGTTCATAAATCGAAATACAGAAAGGAAGAAGTACACTTATAAGAATAACTCGTCTCTTTCTTAAGATAACGAGCATTGATTTCGCAATAAT
The DNA here is from genome assembly GCA_905333015.3 of Bombus campestris. Lineage (NCBI taxonomy): Eukaryota > Metazoa > Arthropoda > Insecta > Hymenoptera > Apidae > Bombus > Bombus campestris. The sequence goes on along the minus strand of HG995136.1, from coordinate 10,522,772 downwards.
CGCGTGTAGTGATAACACGTAAGAAAGTAAAGGAGTATGCAAGAAGATGAAAAAGCTGCATGAAAAGTAGAGTTGATCGAGCTAACTGTTGAGAAGGCTCGAACGACGTTAACATCTGACGTTTATTCAAATAAGTTGGACGAACGATCGATTAGGATACTTACGCGGTAATCAACCGCGTGAGTGCATAAATTTTTGTAAAATACAGTTATCCGTGGGAACGGCGTTCGGATCGCGTGCGAGCTGAAATTGCAAGTTTCGTGGAGGCGTGGAGTGGATCGGTGGATCCCGAAGGGTCTGCGAATAGGTGGCGCGATTCTTCGTCATCGCGAAGCTTGGTCTGCGAATTGCTACGTTGAAACGTGGCTCGCGAGACGTCGAGACAGCTGCGACAATGTGGATGTACGCCAATAGGGGCCGAGGCAAACGAGCAAGAGCGAGATCTAATGAAAAATATTAAACTCCGAGACACGAGTAAAACAAATTAATCTTCTACGCCACTGCTGATGGTAGAAGAGAGAAAGAGAATTGGCTGTGTGAACGTGTATGTGTATATGTGTGTGTGTGTGTTGTGTGTGTGTTTCGAGGGAAGAGAAGCGTGACTCAGTGTGAACGCAGACGACAAAAGAGAGAAAGAGAAAGAGAGAGAGAGAGAGAGAGAGAGAGAGAGAGAGAGAGAGAGAGAGGAAGGATGGAGAAAAAAGTACTTACGCCTGTACGAAAATATCGATTATATTTTTTTACGAGTTCACTCGCTTCGGCGGGTGTTAATTTCGTGAAACGACCTTTTCCTTCGCCACGCGTCGCTCGTAAAATCCCATTAACACGTGCGAGAGCACTCGTCCTCTCTGTCTCTCTCTTCTCTCTCTCTCTCTCTCTCTGTTTGCTATTCGTGCTTTCGCCATCCTCTTTCTTCGTCCGTCCGGCTATCCCGACGCGCACCGGGAGAAAATTCAAGCGCGCGTTTCCCACCCGGGCTTTTGAAGAATCACCAACGCGCCGATTTTCCCCGGGGTGTCGGTGAGACCGGCTGCGTTTTCACTGCTTTCTCTTTTTTTTTTCTTTTTTTCACGCCGGTGTCACCGAATTTCGACCTCCTTTTTCTCTTCGTTTCATTGCCGGCAACGCGTCGTTTAATGAACGCTTTGTTTACCTGCTCGTCGGTGTTAATCGAGTCTTTTGTCGAGCGCGTGCTCCAAGAACGAATCTCTCGTCGAACAAATCTTTTCTATTTATGTTTGCACGAGTGGGTGGATCGTGTGTGCTCTGACCGGAGAAGCACGATCTTTATTCCGTGGCATTAATTAACGTGTTCATTGCGTACGACGCGAATCCAAGTTGCCGCGTGGCTTTAACTTACGTACAACCCCGTTCCCATGAGTATTCGTTCGCTTAGCACGATTTAAATAAACTTACAGAATCATCAGGAAATTATCGAAACGTTGGAGAATTACCGTCTCACTGGAAACGTTAAACCGGCTAAAGAACGCACACGCATACATGGAACATCGTAATGATTAGACTGTAGATACTTATGCATTTATGTAAAACTATAAATTTACAGAAAACCGTACAGTATATGTAGAAATATATAAAAGTACAGGAAATATCCACGATAAAGTATTCGTAATTTAGCGCTGGTTTTTTTTATTTTTTTTTTATTTTTAATAAACGAAAGGAATCTCTAAAACATAACTAAACATAAATTTCCATAAAAATCCGCAGTCTGGTAATATAACAATCTCCGTTTGCTATAACGAAACGAATCTTTCTCTTGCCTATAGATCTATCGGCTCTTTCCAATTACCATTACGTACCGTTGCAGATATCAAAGGATATTACGATGCAACAAGGGATTGATTATTAGTGGCGATCGTTTTCATATCGCGATATCTCGCAGAAAATCGCATATGTAGATGATTTTCGGGCGAGCGTCGCGGCTACGCTCGGCTGTTGGCTCACGGAATAAAGGCGTACTATTATTTATACAGTTAGGAAGCGGCGCGTCGTGTTTTTTAGAACACAGGATGTCCGGGTTTAACGACCCTGGCACCTGGCAACCCTTCTGGCACGGCATATAATTACCCGCGAGGCACACGGTGTTGTAATGTGCATCTCCTGTTGGCGGGATAGAACCTGAGAACACGCGTGGATATCATCGTCACGGTCGCAGACCGCGAGGAATCTCACTGTCGTTTTCTTTGCGTTTCCGCGCCCGCTTTGATTGATAGACCGACCCCGATTGTCGGTTCACATAGTGACCAACGATCGAAAAATAGCGACAACGATCGAACCCAACAACCGTCAGTTGACTAGGTTCCCAGACGATTCGTAAAGTGGCGCGATCCTTTACCTTTTCCCAGAGATCTTTGGACGACGACTTGCAACTACTTGGGACTCGTCCAACCTTGGGATTCGTTTCGCGAAATTGATTTCCATGGAGCTTGAAACGTTGAACGAAAGTGAAGGTCGGTCGATCGAAATGTTAGATTTTGAACGTCACACCCTGACCGGAATACGCGAGAGATCGGAATATACTTAGGTTTCGTGACGAGTCGGGAAATTCAGTGAACGGTGAATTTCGCATAAATGAAAAATGAATTTAACCTAGAAACTATTCGGTATCTAGTACGGAGTATACATAGAATCTGGTCTATAGGTGAAAACTGCTTTTGAAAAAATAGGTCGCGATGCGGTTAGTCGGCACGGCCATCCTTGAGCGTATCGTTCAGCGATTTTAACGCGAAAGTTTACAGAGATGAAAGATCACCGGTGAAAATTTCGCTGGAATTTTTCATTTTCATTTCGTTGAATCGCCTTGCCAATAGCATCTTTTTCATCGTCCGGCTACTCAAAGAATATAAAAGAGACCCGACTCGATGTCGCGCGTCCATTCCACAAAACTCGAGATTAACGGAACGTTGGTCGTCAAGAAAAACCATCGGTCCAACTGTTAAACCGCATTTTTATGAAACCGTGTCTTCCATACGGTCCCAGATCGGAAGGTGCTTAGGACGATTACTATAATATCGCATGTATCATTTTCTTATAATACAACGTTTCAAATGAGATAATAACCGTTCAACGTTTACATAATTACCAGTTGATTTTATATGTTTATTTAAGTCAGCCTAAGTGTTTATACCGCACAAAGATATACATCTTAGCTGTCGAAGAGACGAACGAATTCACTTTTCTTCTGTTTCCACGTGTTCGTCACGAAATCGATATTTTTTCCGTTAACGTGTCTCGACGATTCAACTTGATGGTGTTTCTATGCCAGTTACGAAACGAACTCTATCTTGGCCAATCTCTCTAACGAGTTTAACGACGTGCAGAGGCATATCGTATCGGTAGGAATTGTCCTGGGCTTTAAAATTATTCACAAAACACGGATATCCATTCATTTAATAACAATAGTCGGAAATCAAGCTGTCTGCATCAGGGATCGTCGGGTCCCGGCACTTGAAATCGGTTTATTTTACGAAAAAGACGACCTCAGCTGCCACGTGCAAAGCCAAAAGCGTTACATCGAACAGCAATCGATATTTAACCTCTCACCGGCGGCGATCGTGAAAACGAACAACAAGGAAGTAAACGCACCACCGTCATAAAACAAACCACAACATTGTAGCACGACTGATGTTACATTTTGATCGTACCACCGCCTCTGTCGTTTATATTTCAATCCGAACGAGTATTTCCACCTACACTGTCATTCGCGTATATCTTGCCGTTCGTATTTTCCGTGGTCTTTCTCGCAAAAAAAAAAAAAAAAAAAAAAAAAAAGAATAAGAAAAAAAGAAAATGAGAAGAAAAAACGTGACAAATCTCTCGTTAAAATATCTCGCCACTTTGACCGGCTATCGAAAAATAAACGCGTCTATCTTCTGATTCATCTATCGAAAATACGTTCTACGAATTGTCGAGATAAGATTTTTTGAGAAATTTCGAAATTTGCGAAATTTCAGACTGTAGAGATAATAAACTCGTTGCTAGATGCTTACGGAGTTACGGGGAAAACAAATGAACTCGTTAATTGACTTTCCAATCTCTCGGACATAATAACAACTTTTTTATTCACAGATGCACTATTTTTGAATACGTGGTGTTCCATCGCTATCAAAAACGAAATATCATCGGGCAAAACAATGGAGACGAGAAAAAAAGCAACTTCTATTTTTCCCCCATTCGTGATCGCATCTACGATCATTGAGCACACCTGGATACAGGTGGTAGAGGCAAGGGGAGCAGCTGTCTGTAATTCCTGACCTTACGAGCCGCGATGGGATCTGGACAGTTCAACCAACCACTCTAGTCGCGTGACAAACGTTTCGAGTAATTGCGAACACCTTTATTCGAGATCGGAAAGTGCATTTGAAATCGAAGACGAATCGTTCATGTGGAAGGGACTTTTTCTACAACGAAGAAACCGATCAACGTAAATAAAAATGTACCGAGAATTAAAAAACGATAGAATAAAACTTCGTCGAGGATGGAAACCCCTAAGAGATCGGATCTTAAACCGAGCTTGCGACTATACCAAAAACAAGTGAAAATTCGAATTTCGAGATTCTTTTCCTCCGAGTTTCGTAGAATTTGAAAAAATGTCAGAAACTCGTAAGACGGGCCCTTTCGCAATAATTTTCGTTACAGTAATTGAATAGCGGTATAGTGATTTTCGTTTCGTAAATCTCAGCGACCCTAAAGTCACGGTAACTCGAAGATTTCAGTTCTCCCCTTGACATTCGAATTACGCAGGTTGAACCGTATTTCTGTACGGGGTGTACGTGGGAAGAGAGGCATGGGTGGACCCGCTGGTTACACGTTGGTGTCGTTTTTGATCCCGAGGGGTGTCTCGAAGAGTGCGCGCACTCGTCCGCGCGTTGGCTTTTGTTTTCCGGCGCGATGACGCGGCGGCGGCGGCGGCGGCGGCGGCGGCGGCGGCGTCCGCGCGACATCACCCTCTCCTCTATTTCTCGTTGTGTGTGTTGCCGGTTTCCCGCGCAGAGCGGCGCGGCACGGCACGGCATCGCGACGCGCGCGCGACCAAGCCTGCCGGTGTGTACGAGGCCGAAAAGGAACGAGGAAAAAGGCCGCGCGCGTCGGCGTCGCTCGGTGGCGGCATTCTAAATTTAGGAGGAAGTATTGATTTTACAATTTGGACCCCTCCCAAAGTAAAAAATAAACCAAGCCAAACGTACTCTACTTTGATAGAGTGCCTCTCCTCTGCGCGGCTCGTTTCGACGCACAGCCGAGACGGAGATACAAAAAGGGAAACATGGAAGGGGTGGCGGCGAGCCGTCGGGCTCGAAAGGGAGGGGTGAAACAGCCCCCGCGAAAAGGGGCGGGTGGGGGGAAGAAAAGAAGAAGATAGCGATTGCCAGGGAAAGTGAGAGGGTGAGAGGCTAAGGGGGCGAAACGAAGCACAGCGGGAGCAAAGCTAGAACGAAAGAAGAAAAAGAAAGGCAGAAACGAGAGAAAAAAAGAAAGAAAGAAAGAAAAGGGTGGAGGTGGAGGTTGGTTGAACGGGAGTCGGCTGGGGCCGAAGGAGAACCACCGTTCTTTCTTCGAGGGGGTGGGGAACAGAGAGTGGCGAAATACCGTAGTTCTGGCCTGGTAAGAAACAAAGAACAGAAAATTGATCGTTTGTTAAGTTTTATGTTCCCCGGGGCAGGCGAGGGTGGTCTGCCGCCCCCACCCTTCTCCGTTGACTTTTCCTCTCGCTCTATCGTTCGTCCTCGGCTTCGTCGGCCGGCTCGTCTCGTCTCTTTTCACCCGCCTCGCGACGCGCAATAAGACGAATCGAGGAAATTCTCCGCCCGGCATTGCGCCGCCAACCAAGAGGTGGGCACGCAGAAAAACCTACCAAGAGAAAGAGAGAGACAGAGAGAGAGAGAGAGAAAGGGATAGGCGAAACGGGACTCGGCAGAGAACCGATAGAGAGACACGTGTATGAGGAAAAACGCAAGGGGATGAAACGGATGAACGCTATCGTCCAAGTCGATGGAAGCTGGACGAGATTGGGTCCTCCCGTTGTCGTCTACTCGCCAGCTTTTTCCACTCACCAAGGACGAAGTTTAATTACGGAAAAACGCGTTTCTAGAACTGGCAATTTTTCTTTTTATTTTTTCTTTTTTTTTTTTGCTTTTCTTTCGAAAAACGTCGAATTTCTTTCTCGAATCGCCCTCCGTTTAACTGGGAACGATGATGACGATTTCAGTCGCAACCGCTTAATCCAAACCGATTTTTCTAACGCGATTTCGATTCGTGGAACAGGTTTTTTGCTCCTGGTTTAAGGGTACGGAAAAAGAAAGAGGAAATGTAGCCGGAGTGTGTATGTGTGTGTGTGTAGCAATTTAGGCGAAAAAAAGGGCGGAAAACTGTGTATCCAATTTACGGAAAGTGAAAATGGAGTACTATGCGTTCCGACGATGATACAATGCACCTGTAACGCGTTAAACGACGCAGAGCGAACGAGCGTGTGCCTCTAAAACATTTCAAAGCGTAAAATAGCTGAAACCGAACGCACGCATGGAAAAGGGATTTTAAAGGGAATAGAAGGTTATCGAGTTGGACCAAGGACAGAGTTTATCGCCGTTAAAGGGCTACGGATCAGCTATAACAATTATTCTTTCGGTTCAACATCCGTGGATATTCTAACGAATTTTCCCTTTCCAAAATACCAGCTTTTTCATCTACGATCGGATTTTAAATTTTTCATCAGCTTGTTCAGCTCGTCCAGTATAAAGACACCAAACGCGTCAAATATTAAATATTTTCACGTTTCCTGTTGGAATTAAGTGACACGTGCCAATTAATCCACCAAGTTGAATCATTTATATAGAGTAAAATGTAAAATCCGATGGTCATGCGATAGTAACAAAGATTCTTCCGCACGTTGCCTTTTTGCTAAAAAATAAAACACGCGATACTCGTCATACAAAGTTGACTAAACTTTCGTCAAGCCAAAGTTAATACGAATGAAAGGATTCATAACAAAAACGATCCTTGTCCATGATCTTTCCCAGAAAAAAACAAAAGGACGCTCCAGTTGAAATTTAATATCAATTGAATTCTTTCAAACGATACATTCATCGTATTGTACGATAGTTGCAAGCGTCTCTGCAATTATATCAGAATACGATTGTAATTCGATGAATTTACCAACTTTATCTGATTAAATTACAAAGTTGCTGATCTTTCAACGGCAAACGAATTCCTACAAAAACGATAAATCGTTTCTCGTAATATCGATTGCATCGTGCCGTGTGTCTCGCTTTTGCCTACCAAAAATCCGAAAGATTTAACAAGGGTTGTTTTCGTTGCGAAGCCGATTAATTTCATGCATCGCGAGATATAATTTTCCACGTTGAATCGATGAATTCGCGGAAATTTGAACGTTCGTCGCAACACGTGACAAAAAGGGCAACGCGAGGGAATGTTAAAACGTGTCTTTGTTTACCTTGTGCGCTCTGAGAGTCTTGCCCTCGCAGGCTAAAGTGACGTCGCAATAAGCTTGTCGCTCGAGCAGCTGTGAGAACATGGTCTGTAGGTTGCTGTGATGGTATTTCCATCGTAGGCAATATTGTTGGGGGAACATGTTGGAGGATGACGTCGCGGGTGGTGTCGTTGCTGAACTGCCTCGTTGCTGAAGCATGCGCGGATCTGGCACTGCCAGTAGCTTGTCCAAGCCAAAGATCCGTTCTTGCGGTTCACCGTAATCCCACCGCCTTCCTTCTTCGTTCTGCAACATTAGTCTCGGGTCAGGAAGATCGCAATTTTTGACCATTCCACGCAAAGCTATTAGCTAAACTAGTAACATTTCGGTTGAATAGATGTAGATATCTCTCTCTTTCGAGGAATAGGTGTTGCTCGTTCGAAAGCAGGGATTAAAAAAGACGCGAGGTATCGAGTAACTAACGCGGCGAACGTTGCGACAGATCGTGAAACGAATCTTTATAGAAAATTACCTTAATTACCAGGCAAAGGGTCGTTTCTACGCTGCACGATATACGCGTATCGCAATTTAATAGTCGATTTATAAGGCGATAGTTTTCGAGTTCCCACGGTACTCGGCTCTGCGAGTATGTTTTCTGCTTGGATATTAATCGGCAAGCTTTCAGTTAGGAGAAGCTTAAAGAAAAGGAGAAATCGAAAAATCGGCGTGTGATAATTAACGACGATAATATTGAAATATTTTATTGATAAAAAATTTGGCGTGAAATAGCCGATTTATAAGGCGATAGATTTCGAGTTCCCACGGTACTCGGCTCGGCGAGTATGTTTTCTGCTTGGATATTAATCGGCAAGCTTTCAGTTAGGAGAAGCTTAAAGAAAACGAGGAATCGAAAAATCGGCGTGTGATAATTAACGACGATAATATTGAAATATTTTGTTGATAAAAATTTGGCGTGAAATAGCCGATTTATAAGGCGATAGATTTCGAGTTCCCACGGTACTCGGCTCTGCGAGTATGTTTTCTGCTTGGATATTAATCGGCAAGCTTTCAGCGAGGAGAAGCTAAAAGAAAAGGAGGAATCGAAAAATCGGCGTGTGATAATTAACGACGATAATATTGAAATATTTTATTGATAAAAAGCTGACGTAAAAATCCGCAGTCTAATTACGCCTAACAGAAAATTACATTTGAAAATGACTACACTACGCGATTCAATAGTACGCTGTAATTGATACGTTTCCTGTTAGGTCATTTTGTTCCGCGCATTTCCGCAACGTCTGGCAAGCGTAGTAGAACTGTTGCATTTACGACTTTTTATTTCTTCCGGTTCTACGTTAGTTCGATGTTACAGTTCGACGCTATTTACAACGCATCCGCGATGTAAATGAGAGTCGAGCGTGCAAACAGGGGACGAGGAAAAAGCTAACGCACGGAAACTTGCGTACGTTCGGAAAAGGTTCTTACAGAAGGTATCGGTCGATGCGCAGTCAGTCGACAGGCTCGTTCTCCAAGTCGAAGCAACCCGGACCTCTGTCAATCGGATGAATGCCTGCAACACGGTGGCCTTCGAAGCATTTACACGCGAGTCCGTTCGAACGTGTACCTCGATCACGGCTGCCCCTGACGATCCTCAGTCTCACGTGTTTTCTCTGTAACATGCGGATAAAGGGATTGGCCATCAGACAGAGTCGATCTGAGAGTGCAACGCGTCTTGAAAAATTCCACTTTCGCATTCGTTTCGTTCGAACAAAGTTACCTCCACTTTCAGTTTCATTCGCGAAAGGCTCGACTTGATTTAGATATTAGGAGATGAAAGTTATTTGATTACGCGTTAATCAAAGAAGACGCTATTTTTGACGTGGTACGTCGTACAACTTATCGGTTATCGGAACACCGATCATCGGTTATAGAAACATCGGTTGAAGGAAATACGATACTGAACCTGAATTTGCTATTTTTCTTAGAGATAAATAAATAATAATATCTTATATCTATGAGCGATAAAAGCAACTAAAATTGATTCGTCTTTGTTAACTCTTAGTTCTATAAATATAAATGTTTCTCGTTAAGATTCGATTACAGAATTAGATTCCAATGGTCTGGATCTAGTTCGATGAGGTTTATGTATCTCGCGTTTGTTTTTCTTCTCATCGCCCCTGCTAATTTCCATTAGTTTCATTTAGATCGATTATATTATATTCAGTTTGAACAAGTCGCCGATAGCCAGCTTTCCATTGTGCACCGATGACCGATAGAAACACCAGACGTGGCAACGTGTTTAATTTACAACTTCACCGAGGGATACGACCGACTGCTTTTATGAAGCAATTTGCTGCGATGCTTACTCGCTTATGACTTCGCTGGGCGGTTAAGTACAGAGGAAAGAAACTAAGAAATTCCGCTCTCGGAGAGTCTAATAATTGCTTCCTACCGTCGTTTGTCTCGCAGCAACGATATTAATTGATAATTGAAAAACTTTCTGAAAAACAGATCGAAGGATTTTTGTTGGACAATAACCGCGAACGAGCGGCACGTGCGCGACTCGACGTTATACAGCAACGTGTTAATTACATTCGAAAAAATCCGAATTTTTGCGCCAATGTCTACGATCCAGTAGTCGTCGATTCGTCCTCTTTAAAAGGAATCATCGAAACATGGACAAGGCGTAAAATATCTAGCACTTAAAAATTGCAATTTCTTTCGAAAATTCCAGGAATTAGATTAGAAAGTTGTAATCAAGAACAGAATACAGAACGAGGAAATAATTTCTGTTATGTCTAATTCAACGAGATTAGATTACTGCAGCTGAATTTCTTCTGCAGTTGTTTGAAAGATTGGAAACGAAGGGAGATCGATGCGAGGAACGGGATGATTTCGCGGGGGAAAGAAAGTTCCCGGGAAAACTGCGGGAAAAAGAAGTTTTCATTGCATTATCTGGAAACGATTAACGTGAGCCGCGTGTATCTATTAGCATAATTATCGAGAGTGACTTTGTAAAATCGTGAAAGTCGAATATCGACATTTAACTTTCATCGGCTTCGCCGGCCGCTGATGAAGTTCCATTAGAAACGAATCGGAAAGCTGATTTAGCGAATTTCTGATTAAAACTGGCGACGTCCAGTCACATGTGGTTATAATCTAATGGAGAAGTGACACGCGATCAATTGTCCCGTGTAACGTTGTTTATTTCGTCAATTAAATCCAGATTAATCTCCAATCTACAATGGTCGTGAATTAGAAAAGACACGGATTCCGACAAAGATTCGTGTCCGCGCTAAAAATTCAATGCCAATTTTTCCCGAATCTTCTACATTCGACTGAACTTCGTTCCGGGGCGCGCGCGGAATTTCTGACTTCTTTTTTAAAAATAACATTCGCGTCATGAGAATATGACATACTTTCACGAGTTCGTTGTATCGCAACAGGCACCATGAAATTTTGCACCGTTTAATAGAATTTAATTATTCAACAATAAATAATTGAATTGACGAAAATCTGTGTCTGTAGTAACGTCATCGCTGTTTTGTAGTTTTCAAGGCCGATCAATGTGGCTTCCGTGCGACTTAATCGTCGACCACGTTAAAGAAGAGAACTTAGTTTTCTATAGAAACGTGACTTGCCGCGTTCTTCATCTTATAGTCTTCGCGCGTTATAAAAGACACGTTACACGTTCCAAGCGTCTCAAAACGAAATCCATCCTCTAATCTTTCTTCTTCCTTTTTTTTTTTTTTTTTTTTTTTTTTTTACGTAAACTGGAAGAAAAGTAGGGAATAATTTTGAATGGAACGCGCATCATCTTCCGGTTTTCAGTCAGTAAACTAGTCAACGTATCTTATCGAAGACGGAGGGTAATATCTAAGGCAGAGAGTTTAGGCTGCACGCTCGACTGCGGTTTTAAAATTCCCCGCAGGCAAGCAAGCCACCATGGAACTCGTCGGTGGATCGTGGGAATCAATAAATTCCCCGTATCGGAAATCGCTGAGGGTACAATACGCGGAAAAATCGACAAGGCGCGAATTTGCACGAAATTACGACCCCTTCTCTCTTTCATCGTCTTCTCAATTTCGTACACCAACATATTTTTATCCCCCCTTTCTCTCTCTCTCTCTCTTTCTACATCCCTTTTTTCATCTCTCATCGTATTACCAGTCTCCCTATTCCTCCTACTGGATCCTCCTATTGTCTTTTTACGTCCTCGATCTCTGCTCTACGACCGGCTCCTCATTTTCTACACTTTTCTCTCCGTCCCCTTTCTAATTTTCATCTCTCGAATTCCTCCGTCACCACCGCGTCTTACCTTACATTTGCCTTTTTTTCCCTCTTGGCCGAAAAAATGCCGATGGCGCGTCAAAAGACCGTTCTCCACGAGGTAACCGGATGTCAAACATTTTTGTCGGGGCTGGAGGGCAGCTCGGTATTCAGGTCTCGTTACGTACACGGGGATAGCACACACGGACGAGAAGCGTAGGAAGCACGGGCGCGCGAAAACGATGCTCGCTCGGTAGCCTAGATTCCCTGAGATACTTTCTATTGTGTTTACGGTTCGGATTAGAGTACCTTTCGCCGTTGAGAAAATGCCCGACTCAACGGGACGCGGAAGAGCGCCGGCAAGCGGTGACCTTTTCGAAATCCGGATCAAATTGGGAAATCGGGTTAACCCCTCACCGGCGGGACACCCGTCGCTCCTACGATCCGAGATAACAGCGACGAGCACGACAATCGTGACTGTCGTTTGCTAATTAACTTACACGTGGATAGCGTTCGAACCAATTCGAACGTCGACAAGTGTCGAAACGTTGATCCGTATTCTTAGCATCGACGAGAATTGTCTATGGACGCGAATCGAGTTTTAAAATTCGCCCGTCTCTTCCCTTTCCCGTCTTCCGTCACTAAAAGAGCTAACATCATTCGTCAAATTTGACGAGTCACACGAGTTACGAATCGCCGACGCTAACGAATTTTCTCGCGCTATGCGAGAAAGTTTGTTAATTAAACGAACGAAACTGTTGCCTATAGTCGATTGGATCTGCGAATCAATCGATCATCGTATTTAGTGTAAAACTGTCGAATTATAGGAAACGAGAGTTTGCGATCTATATATATATATGTGTGTGTGTGATAACTGGTAGATTTACCGGTATTATTAGTTGTTTAATTGTGGTATTTGAGTGAACATTGGTAACCGATGATCCGACTAGAGCAAAGTGGAAAATCGTAACGTTTCTCGAACGAACCGAACGTTCGGAATTTAGAACAGTACGGTACATTCGATATGTTTGAAACACGCTCGTACCAACACGAGGCTCGGGTCTACTACGGTTCAACGAATAATTGTAGGAAATTTTTATCCGCGAAATACTGGGAATACTGAATTTTGATATTACTACGTATTTTCAAGAAAGTAATTAAAAGCGGAAAGCCGAAATTAAAAGAAGAGCGTGGTACGCAGCGTAATGGCAGGGATGAGAAGCCCGATTTTAATTATAGTTCCTCTAAAACCACTCGGTTTCTGAATTAATAAAGGAAGGATTGGAACCAAAGAGAGTAGCCGAGCCTCTTCTCTTTTCAATTCCTTCCTAGAACGCGTTAAAATCAACGGCGCATTAATTCCGAAGTTCTCGTTAAGCCGATACCGATACTTATACACGGAAGAATCGTGGTGGAATTTTTCCGAGCATCGAGCCGGTCATCTTTTATCTTCTTTTTCGCTGGAAAAATCCTCGTGGTCACAACGACGACGACGACGACGACGACACGGTTTTCTTTCGTTCGCAGGTTGCGAGCTCTACAAATTAATCGGAAGATTAATTCGCGATCGTTTCTCCAACTTTTGAAACGGTCGATGAGCCACTCGTGAATTCACCGAGCTTCTTCCGCCCTTTTTTCCTTCGATTATTCCGCCGACCGAAGCGTTTATTGCTGCGTGGCGAACGAGCCGCGCCGAGTGGCCCCGTCGAGAGGCCAGAATACTGTTATAATTCACGTAATCGAACCGTTTACGCCACCGGCCACTGGAAAATCGTAAAAACAGTTGAACCGTACGCGCACTTGGTTATTCACCTGCCATACGTTTCCCAAATTTCTCGATGCACCTCACTAAACCAGACTCGAATCCACGCGATCGTTTCGGCGTACACTGCGTCTCGTGGCGCGATTGTTTTTATACAGTTTCGTTATAGATCGACAGAAGATTAGAAGATTTATAATGCTAACGGTAGAAATACTTGAAAAATATTGAAAGAATATGACAGCGTGAACACTATATAGTGGAGGAGTAACATGATTAAGTCAACGCGAGACCGGCAGCGATAGCAAGATTTCTGCGTTCTATTCGGAGGTTCAGGGTTCGATTCCTCGATATCCTTAGAATGTTATCGTAAGTCATTTTTCGCCTGAATTTAATATAACGTAACTTGTGAGTATAATTTACACGTTTCAAGCGAATTCTTTCGAATATTTAGGAAATTCTCTGAAATTTCAAAATTTCCCGAATTCAACGCGTATTTATCTTCTTAGCTACTGAAAAAAAGCATTTTCGAGATACGCGCTCTCGGTTCCTAAACACAGAGAGTACATTATTACATATAATGAGCCGGATAACTACAATGGCGTCATTCATGGACAAAAACAAGAAATTATGGAATAAATATTATACGATATGTATAAAATATGCTAAGACTGGTTAGATAACACGAGATATATAAAAGTACTTGACGTCTTTCGATATTTCATTCGATCCAAAAAAAAATAAGAAGTGAGAAAAAACGCGTTAAAAAATTGAAGAGACGACGAATGTGTTTTTACGTACATCGAAGTGAAAAAAAAAAAAGAATTCCACGTGGCGCGAATGATAGATACGAAAGTTTCTGAAACGAAGTGTAGCCCTGCGAGAGAGAGAGAGAGAGAGAGTCTTTCAAAGGCGGGAAAATTTTTCGATTCGTCTCGAAAGGCAGCGGAGGAAACCTCCAGAAGTTTGAAAACAATAAATCAACGCGGAGGAAGCAGGTTTAATTAACCTTAAACGTCAGACAAAGGTATGGCGGATCTGAATTTGGAGTGAAAAAAAAAAAAAAATTGAAGTTTTCTGGAAACTTTGCGGGCAACGATTGAAAGTAACTCTCCGGGATACTTTTGAATAGCTCCGGGCCAACGACAATCGGCGAAAGTTGAAACTTTGGCAGGCGGGAAGCCATGAAACTTCCAAGACTGCAATTAACCGTGGAACAACTAAAAGATAATTCGTAGGGCAAGTTAGCGAAGGAATTATTTTCTTTCGATTAAAAAAAAAAAAAAAAAAGAAGAAGAAGGTAAAGAAAGAAAGAAGTAGAGACTATCTAAAAGCGAAACTGTCGAAGTATGAGCAGCAGCGAGAGACGTCGTCGCGTCGCAGGGATTTCCGATAAAAATCTGTTCTTTCGAAAGGTCAAAGAGGATCTCGAGGAATTCTATGCTGACGTAACTGGTTATTATCGTTACAGAAGGCGTTTTATCAGCTGTTCGTATCACATTCGCGAGGAAAAGCGAGACGACGAAAACCGTTGGAACGTAGAGAAAATTTGCGAATGGTTCTTATTGAAAATGCCACGTTCCTTGAGCGTGACAGGTTCGACGCCCTTTTTATCGACTTCTCGCGTACCATCTTTCGCTTCCACATTGCTTTTTCTATCGCGATACCGCACCTCCCTCTTCCTTGTCCCTCCATCTCACTACGCTGCAAAGATCTTGCATATACGCGCAACGATAGTTGGGCATAACGGTTCCGCGGTCGCGAGTTACTGCACGAGAAGACAAGACGAGCGAAACAAGAACATTTCCCTCCCTCCAAGTACGTTCCGCCGACTCCATTTATTTTCTCGAAAATGGGTTACTCAGCTTTTCGTTATCACTAGCATGTACCATAAATTGATTCCACTTATCTTCCATTCACCGTGAGCTATTTCGAAACACGATTCTCCGAGAATTAGAGAATTTCCGAGAAAACACAGTGAAGTAGATCGCAGCAGAACGAACCAGAGTGAATCAAAGCGAACCTAACGAAACCGAAATCAACTGGAACGAACCCGATCGTACAATTATTCTTCCGTTCCATACGACAACGAAATTTCCATAGACGAGGCACGACAGAAACGTTCCTTCCTCGTCGTGGGACGAATTTTCAGATTCGCAAATACGGTTTGCTCTGACCGACTTTCCTAGCGATTTCATTCTTTTTCTTTTTTTTTTTTTTTCTTTTTGTTTTATGGGAAGCGACAAAGAGCCGCGCAACGAGACCCACGATAGTGGCTTTATCGCGCACTTCGAGATAAACTTCGCCGCACGCTGCGTCCAGATCATTTTCTCTCGTTCTCTTTCGTCGATTCTCTCTCGTGCACACGAGGGGGGCGTATACACACTGCTTGCTTTTCCTCGTGCACGCACGTGCCACATTACATACAACCTTCTCCCGTTTCGTGGAAAAGAGAACGTATACATATATATAGAGAAAGAGAAAGAGAGTGGGAGGTAGAGAAAGCGAAAAAGAGAGAGATAATTGAACGAATGCAGAGTCACTGGTCGCGGCAAGGAGATCGCCTCGTTTCATGGATTCTATTGATTTCCAGCGGAAACATCAACGTCCCCCGACACAACAAGTGGTGACGAAACGTCGAACCCGTGACGAAAACAAACGCGAGAACGCGTGGAAATTGAAAATCACCGTTCCCAGGCGCGTTTTCCACGGTACCGAGCTAGTCGAGGTGTCGACAATATTTGCAGCTAGATCTACGTGTATGGAATTTTTTTTCCCCCCGTATGTTTGGAAACGAGCATTTCCATCGGCCATTTCAATCGCGAAGTCGATTCGAGAAGCGTCACGCTAAAAAATATTTGTCCCGCGCGAATGGTTTGTCGCTTGGCAAACATTCGAAAATCATCGAGACCACGGCGCAGTACGAAGGTGGGAGGTGCGAAAAGTCAAGGAAAGTAAAAGTTGCTCGGTACCATCCCCGGCTCGAGATCCTACGCGTCTCCCTTTGAAAAGTTTCACCGAAGCGTCGTGGTTTTAAAATTCCAGCTTGTGGAAAAAAGAGAAAGAAGAAAAAGGGGGAGAGAGAGAGAGAGAGAGAAGGCAAGAGCACGCGAGGGCGCAAAGCGGCTTGGTCCATCGGGAAAAGTAAATTCTCGAAATTACCTGTTACATAAAAACGAAATTTCCACGGCATGGTCGTAAACTTTCGAGAAGAGAAAAAAAACAGGGCGAGATAAATTCGTAAAAAAGGCGAGCTTTTTGGTTTATTACGCGATATTTCCGCGTAGCTGGAAAGCCGGCAAGGGGAGAGAGGGGACGGGTAAAGTCGACTTAAAAGCGTAAGCTCCGCGAATTTTACTACGCAAGCTGCGGCGAAAAAAACGTGACTTGGTCTTTTCGAAAAACGGGCGTAAACTCAAACGCATCTCCCTTTTGGCCCGTCCCCTTTTTCTCTCCATTTTTCCACCCTCTTTTTTCCATTCTTCTTTTTCTTCCTATTTTTATTCTTTTTGTTTTATTTTATCTACATCGTGCTGCCGGCTGGCGTGCACCGAACGCGAACATCAAAGAGAAGTATAATTACGCGCGTAGCGTCGTTTCCGCGCTCGCCAATTGCGTGCCATAACGCGGCGAGATCGTTTGGGTTTGTGATCGCGTTAGTGCGACCAAACCAGATTCGGAATAGATAAGGGAAGCTTGGCGAAACAACAGAAAACCGCGCAATACGGTTCTTCTCCTGTCATCTTCTCGATGAAAAGGATTTTCTTTCGGATAGGAAAATTTGATTCGCCGAAATATGAAAAACGGATCGATGGAAGAGTGATTGGTCAAACTACCGGTGCAACGAACGTCTGACGTATGGCGCGATTAGCGCGATTAGACGCCACTCGGCGACACGCAGGTGAAAGGAGCGACGCATTAATCATGCGAGTCACAACATCGGACCGACACGCTCGAACAACTGTAACTGAGAATAAACTTCGCGTTACGCCGACTCGAAAAGCGTGAAAAACATGGAATATTTTTCACGGTGTACAGTAAAGTTGTATCTCGGGGCGAGAATTTTGACAAAGCGCTACGAAGCCGAAAATAAAGAGGACTTGCTAGTCACGTAGTCGAACAGGTCGAGTTACCTGCGAGCCACGATTTCCTCTGTGCTTTCATCTTCGAAAACAACGATGACGAATAAACGACACCGAAGTAAAAGCGAAAGGGAACGAGCAGAGCATTTTGGTCACGTTCGGGATGCGCCGTGCAATCGGAAGAACTACGAACTCGTGTAAACTACTTGGCGATTTATATGTGCGCGACGAAACAGATTTACGAAGATCGTGGCAAGGAAAATCGTGCTCGTTTTAATGAAAACCAACGAATGATTTATAATTTACTCGTTTACTGGTCTATAATTGTTTTCGAATATCGCTGCATGTAACGACAGAGATCGTCCGTGTCCAATTAAACGTACTGACGATCAAACGTACACCCAGTGAACGGATAATTGCCACCTGTTTGCGAGACACGAAGCGAAAACGCGGCATTTTGTTTGGAAAAATGACGTTTCTTTCCCTCGGTGCGTCGTTTCACGAGGTACGTTCGCGACGCTTGGAGTGGGCATCGTGACACGACCGAAGCGTGGCATGGAACACGTTCAAGGAAACGAGAGTCGAGTTCAACGAGGATCGCAACACACGCACACGCACGTATACAAGTGGGAAACGACAGGTACGCACAAAGACACGGGCACGTAACCGCAGAAAAAGGTATGGTGCAACAACAACAGCAGCAGCAGCAACAGACGCACAGACACACTGTATGCAATTACCGCGTACCGAGTCTCGTTTCCACGCGTCGACCACGCGCGCTGCTCTTTGTCCCGTCCCGTCCGCGATCGAGTCAGAAACCGTGGAAAACGAAGGAGGCTCGAGCAAAAAAGCCTTGTGGATCCATTAAGGGTACCAGCCGCGTTCTCGTAAACGCTTCATCGCCGCTTAAGGAGGTTCGCATTCGTAACAACGAGTCACACAAGCACAACAACGTGCAACACCACGACGAATACCACACGACGACGACACCACGACGAACGCTACCACGAAGACGACAATAGAACGACGACGACGAGAAGCGAGATGATTGCAAAGACGATTTTCGCGGACACGGGCGCCAGTCGCGGAAATTAAGGAGTCACGTTATAAAACGCAACGACCTACAATGCTACAAATGCCACGGAACCGTCCTGTGTCTCTTCTGGCCTCCCCCGTCTCGCCTACCCCCTGCTCGACCAGCCGCCATCGCCGCCGCCACTGCCTCCTTTTCTCCGTTCGTTCGATGTGTATCCCTCCTCCTTTTAGCTTTTTCCTCCCCTTGGCAGCCCCTTCTTAGGCCGACACAGTCCCCTCCCGGCCTAGCCATCGCCAACCACCACCTCCCACTACCTTTCTACGATACGATGCGATACGATACGATACGATACGAAACCAGACGATATGATACGATATGATGTGCGATACGATGCGATGCGATGCGATGCGATGCGATGCGATGCGATGCGATGCGATGCGATGCCGCTCCCCTTTGCCCCGCGAAACGATACGCCACTGTACCTATGCACCATCAGTCGAAAACATACGCCAACTTCCCCTTGTTTCCCTTTATTATTTTTCGATATTACGCTAGAACTCTGCTCGTCTGAATTCGCCGAATTATCGGCGGATAATCAGTCCGTACATAATCAGGATTTATTCATTTTCCTCGCTACCGTTTGTTTTTCGTTCGCATAATCGAAGCTCGTCTTCGAAGAGATGAATTTGATCGGTGAAAGTTCCATTAATCTAAGTAAAATTTCGTTTCGATAACGAAGTCTATTTCTTCTATTGGCTTCTCTGTTGCCATTCATAAACGTATTCGTTGACTATCTGTCCTTTTTTCCACGTTACATGACCGGTTGTGATTTTATGGAATTTGGGTGTTTTGCGGGCGCGTCGTTGATGCAGTGTAAGTACGTCACAGGGCGATGATAAGACGCCCGAAGAAAACGGAGGCTCGTACGAGCCATTGCCTGATAAGAGCATGGACAGTGCGCAGGAGAACGTTTTCTGACTGCGTGCGATTACCTGTTTCGTACGCTGGAAAACGGCGATTTTTAAGATTACGACGACGTTGTGCCGATACATTGGCATCGTATGAGCGTCGACTATCGAGTATATCTGTTTGCTCGCTTATTTATCTATTTCTCGATTCTTAATTCTTCTAAGAAACGTTTGAATCACGCTCTTGTCTCGACGAACAGAAAGCTACTCTCAGCTAGTCTGATATACAGTGCTGGACAGAAGTATTGGCACAGCATGATTGTTATGATAGAAATGCTTATAACTACTAAACAAATTGATTTAAACAAAAAACTTTTTGACGTATTTATTTATTATCTATTCTAGTTTATTACATAACAAGAGCAACAATATAAATAAAATAATACGCAAAATAATAACAAAAATATATTTTTTGAACATTTTATGGGTGGACAAAACTATTGGCACAGTAGAATATTTACGCTTATAACTAATTACATAATAAACTTCTAATATTTTGTTGGCAGTCCTTTTCTTTTAAGGACTTCCTTTAATCTTCTGGGCATCGAGTGGACTAATTTTTTAGTGAATTCAGGTACAATATTGCTCCATTCCTGCAGAAGAACTTTCTTCAGTTCAGACTTGCTTGTGATATTATGTTTCCTAATTCTTTTTTCCAATTCGTTCCACACGTGCTCAATGGGATTCATATCGGGACTTTGAGGTGGTGTGTTTAATGTGTGGGCAGTATTATATATTATCCACTGACGAACAATATACGCCATATGTTTAGGATCTCGATCCTGCTGAAAATAGAAATCCCTGGGGAGGTTTAATTTTTGAGTACTTTTCAAAAGATTTTGCTTGAGTATATTTAAATATACATATTTATCCATTATCTTATCAATGAATATAAGTTCTCCTACACCCGATGATGCCATACATCCCCACACCATTAAACCACCACCCCCATGTTTCATGGTGGCTTGCAGATTCAGTTCGTCCATCTCTGTGTTGGGTTTTCGCCATACTAATATTCTGCCGTCAGATTTAAAAATATTAAACTTACTTTCATCTGAAAACATGATCTTTTCCCAAAAATCAGTATCTTTCGTAACAAACTCTTTCGCGAATTCCACTCTTTTCTTTTGGTTTATTTTACTGATGTAGGGCTTTCTTCGTGCTGCACGGGCAGAATAACCGGCATCCTTCAATACCCTACGTACAGTTTTGGTACTTACTTCTTTTTCACACTCAGCTTTTAACATCGAAGCAATTTCAGTCGAATTAGTTTTTGGATCCTTCTTTACAATATTTACGATTTTCCTTTTTTCTCGAATTGTTACCTTAGAAGGGCGACCACTCCTAATTTGATTCTCTAGATTTTCTTCACTTTTAAAGCGTTTTATGACTGAACGCACAGTAAAACGACTTC
This sequence comes from Bombus campestris, assembly GCA_905333015.3. Classification (NCBI taxonomy): domain Eukaryota; kingdom Metazoa; phylum Arthropoda; class Insecta; order Hymenoptera; family Apidae; genus Bombus; species Bombus campestris. Next base: position 10,501,803 of record HG995136.1, on the reverse strand, counting down.
TGTTTATGATTTGTGCAATTTCGTTGTAAGATTTATTCATCTTATATAAATTTAATATTATTTTTCTTTCTTCAATTGTGGTTTCTTTCGTTTTTCTAGACATTATTACTCTTTCTTGGTTTTTTGTTGTTTAATAACTGAAGTCTCCAGTTTCACTGATCGAGTGTTATAATAAAAGACTAACGGGGGATTTCCCTTCGCTACTTCCAAATGACGATCGGAAATCGTTGAAAACGGCGACGATACATTGTTTGTTCCATGCTGTGCCAATACTTTTGTCCACCCATAAAATGTTCAAAAAATATATTTTTGTTATTATTTTGCGTATTATTTTATTTATATTGTTGCTCTTGTTATGTAATAAACTAGGATAGATAATAAATAAATACGTCAAAAAGTTTTTTGTTTAAATCAATTTGTTTAATAGTTATAAGCATTTGTATCATAACAATCTTGCTGTGCCAATACTTTTGTCCAGCACTGTATGTTTCAACGAAGTCTGCGGCAAGATATTGGAACGAAAAATCGTGCGTATCGGCCACGATTATCACATTTTTTGTCAGCGATAGGCAAGTACGACTGTAGCGAAAATGTCTGAAAGAACGTGGCAGGGTTTAATAACGACCTGTTTGTGTATTTTCGAAAGGATTGGAATTTTACAAGTAGGTCTTATCATGCGGCTCTCCGCCGCTCCGAAGAAATACGTAACCGCATCGATAACCTTTCGCGTAGAACTTCGACCGGCCGTTCCGAGACGACACGATTTTTCAGAAAAACTTACGCGTGTCCTTGGAAATTTCTCGACCACGGAAGTAGCGAAAACGAAAAAGGAAAGAGATTCGTCTTCTGATTCGTAGCGGAGAGGGGAAAAAAGTGCGAAGATAAGAGCGAGAGCAATTTGTCAGCAGATAAGAGAAAGACGCGTTTACTAGAAGGAACGAAGGCGAAGCCGAAGAGAAAATAGAAGACTGGGAGACAGGCTGGCGTGTGAAACGAACGAAAAGAACAATCCAGAAGCTCATGGAGCGGCTCTCGGTCGGGTTTCTTCCGTTCTAGGCCAGCCCCGATTCTCTTTGCTGATCGCACAATGCGCTTCACGATGGTAAACCATTGCGAATATCAATATTTCTCTTACCAACGATACGCTTATCGTACGTGTGCTTTTTAAACGTTACATCTTCGTTGGAAGATCCGAGTTAGAAGACACGAAGTAACACGCGTTGAAGCTACAAGTGGTTCTTCTCTGGTATTATGGGATCCGTAGAGGGGATGATTTTTGCAGCAAACTTTTCCATTTTACGTTAGCCGACGAGGAAAATATCGTGTTCGAGAAATATATTACGACGCGAATATGTTTGTCGTTGATTGAATTGATCGAAGCTCGCTGTAAGTTAACTAGGACACCGTCTGTCTGTACGGAAATTTCATAAACCGGAACCGCGTGTACTTCAAATTCCGAAGAAACGGAGAAACCATCGAGTCGATTCGAAGACCAGAGAAGAAATACGTGCCAAAGGATAGTGTTTCGATACGAAATACTTGAGAACGAAAAACACGGTACCGTTAGGTAGAGAAATATAAATCTCTGAAAAATATTAAGACAAGCAACGGTTTAACGATATCTTCGATATTTTGATATTATAGCGAGCAATGTTTTTCAACGTACGGAACAATTCTGTGAAAGATACATCGTACGACTTGTGTTTCTTTCTTTTTCTCGCTTTGTTTTTGCCTTTGGTCCGGCTAAAAATCGATATCTCGACGAAAACACGTTTTTAATTTGTTCGTTCCCCGTGGTAAGTATCGCTGCAAGTTCCCATGGGAACGAGATCATTTCCGCTTATTTCTCAACGTATCCGGGCTCCCAGTTACATCACACGTCGTTATCGCTTTACCCAATGCGAAGACAAAATATTGCTGGGATAAGTTGCACGCTATCCAACGCGTGAAAGAGGAGGGGAGCGATAATCGATGAGATACGACGACGCTAATCGCGAACGCAGAAACACGAGGTATTCCTTTGCTCTCTTTCTCTCCACGATAAGCGCCACGTTCTTTTACCTTCGAGCGTTGCCACCGCTTCCGGTTATTGGACGGTGACCAACTGTTTTCCTCGAGTACCACGAAGTCACTGCCAAATTGATTTTTTCCCGAACCATGGCAATTTTCAGCATGGCCCACGAATGCGCGCGATCGTTTCTTTTAACCATGCTGCTTCTCTTCTTCTCGCTTCTTCTTCGCGTTTCCGCTTTAAACATTTGCCACCCCCTTCCCCTTTGCTTTTTGAACGCTCCGTTCGTAAGAAGATATTGCGTTGGCAACTAGGTGATTGCGGATTTTGTCATTAGTTGGTATTGACAAAATCCGCAATCACTTAGTTGCCAACCCAATAGCAAAGTCACGTGGAATACTAAAATCGATTTAAAAAGCTATCCGTGTTTCAGTAATATCCATCGAAATAGAAGATCCAACTGCAGGAGAAGATGCGAGGTAAGTTTGATGCGGTTTTCGAATTGCTAAAAAGTCGACAGAGCCAAGCAAGAACCCGTCGTTGTGTCCAGCAAGACCACATGAATACACAGAATTTTCAACGAGTTACGTGGTGTATGCAAAGCGAGAAAAAATATTGTATTAAGTTACGCTTCATCGAGTCACACGGACCTGCGATCGCGCGTGTGTACACGCTCGCATACGAACGCGGGTCTTCAGCGAGATCCACTAAAGCGAGCGTTAGTCAAGTGCACTCGACGATTACTAGGCGACATACTCCACTGATCTTCATAGCCGTCTTTCCCCCGAGTCAAAGACTGCCGCGAACGATACCGAAAAACCTTTCTATATATCTACCTTTTCTTTGTCTATCGTGGAAATCGGTTCGATTCGTCCTGGATTTCAAGAAAGAACGACGATTATTTTTGGCCAGTTCGATCGTCTTGCCATGCGATTTCGCGACGACAGTCGACGGTGTCACGGCTAAAATAACGAGCAACGCTAAAAATTGAACGATTCCATGTCGATCGATTAAAGAGGATAAATTCCAAAGGGTACGAAGGTCGAGACCGATATTGTTCATCCGGAGCAACGTTGTTGGCCTGACCGTTCGTCTGTTCGTCGTATTCTCGCCTTTCTCTCTCTCTCTCTCTCTCTCTCTCTCTGTCTTCGATACACGTAGAGAGTGGACGCAGCAGCAACCTTTTAAAAAGCGAAACACCGCTACCTTCGAAATGGGCAATTTTAGCGGGGAAAAGGTTTTTTTGACCAGACTGCGTTCGGACCCTGTTTTTTACTCGAAATACGAGTCCGAGGACCTTGTCGAAACTGAAAAGGACGGCAAGGTAGAGAAAAGGAAAAAATATAAACGCAGAAACATTTTTAATCCTTACTTGGCCAACTGAAACGCTTACCGAAGTTCGACGTTTTAATATTCAAAAAGCTTTTGCATAAATTTTGTAAAGATATCCGTGCAATGAGGCAACGTTGCGAAGGTAACGTATAATATCAAACATTACCGCGATACTTCGCTAAAAAAGAAAACGTCGGTGCATATTAGGGTTAAGAGGACTTTGGAACATGTTTTTCGCGAAAGACGGCTCCGAGTGGAACGTAAGTAACAATAACGCCGAGAGGCAATTGGAATCGATCGGCCAAGGGACAATTACGAAAATAAAGCGTCGAACACAACGGCATCGGCTGTAAACTGGGGCTCGCGTCGGTGAAATCTTGGTAGAGTTGGTTGGAGACATCCGCAGGCCCGCGACGCGAGGCTTACGCTACTGAAAAGAGACTTCTGGATTCTCAGAGCGTGCCTGGTAAATAATAATACGTCGTTGCTAATGGAAACCTACTTCGCGTTGGCTTCTCCAGAGTAGGTTTCGCGAAAGGGAGAAGTGTGTCATGCACAAAAGCCTTTTCCAAATCGTCTTAAAGCTTTGTCACTATTATCAGAATGATGTCAGATGTTTCTTTTTCTTTCTTTTCTCTATTTTTCTTTCTTTATTTTTTTTTTTATTTTTTTTATTTTATTTTATTACAACGGAACAAAGAGAGTTCTATTTTAGAAGCACCGTAATTGCGTTTTCACCGTGAGAAGAAGGATGTGGCATAACCAAAGCGTAAGTTCAACCCTTGCTGCGTTCCTTGGGTCGTTCTCCACCAAATCGCTTTCATTCGATATCGCTGGGAAATTTCTCGAGTTTCGGGAAAATATGAAAATATTCCGCTTTCGCGCCGTAGTAGCGCTTTCTTAATCCCGTTGTTCCCGTTTCCTCTGTGAGTCTCTTTTAATCGCGTTGCCCATACGACGAAATTGCGAAATCTACAAAAAAGCGAGGTTGACCACGAGAGGCACGTGCAACATCCATTTTCAGTCGCGTAGGTCCGAGGAGAACAACAGGATTAACAGCCCACGTTGAAAGCTTCCCTTTCGATCGAAACGAAAGCGAGATGGGGATAGAAAAAGTTCGAGAATCGCGACAAACTTACCCCAGCTACGCTATCGCGATCTATGATAAAATAATAATTAGGAATTCTACGGAAGGAAGATGGGTGCAAGAAAGTTTGAGAAAGCTGGAAAGTTCATCAAGAGACTCGGAAAAATCTCAGTAATTACTGGTTTTCCGGCGTAGACGTCGACAGACATTTGGGAGAAAGTTTTGGGAAGAGCGGGGAATTGGATTTTCGGATGGAAGCGTGCTCGCAGACACAATGAGATCAGTTGGTTCAATTAAGTAGAAGGATACTGTCGTTGAACGGGGCTACATAGCAGAGTCTACACGAACCTGGAGCTTCGAAGAGAAGACCATTCCCCTCCGACGCCTCCTCCTCGGCTAGTCGGGTCCCGAGTCGGCGTAGACACAACCGGTTTCCGCGGTGTTCACCCGCTTTTTGAGAAAAAATTGAACCAGTTTGTAAAACGAAAAAAGCTCTCCCCACCAGCCGCGTAGACGCCCCTCCTCTATCCCTTTACTCGGATTGCCGCGGAGACTCATGGGAACCGAAGCGATTCCAAGCGTCCCGGAATCCGATGCGCATCAAATGAAAAAGCCTCCAACGTTGCCAAGATTTTGACCCCCTCTCTCTTTTCCCGCTTCATCCTCCGTTTCTGCGCCTCTCCCACGATCGAAAGAAAGAGAGAAGGAGAGAAAGAAACTAAAACCACCTTTCGCCTTTCCCTTTTTTCCTTCCCTCCAATTTTTTCGTCCGCGCCACGAACGCAGCACCGCGGCAAAACAAAAATCCGCCGCACGAAAAAACCGCGAAGGTGTTGCTCTGTGGGCGACGCGGCGGTACCAAAATGTCGCAGCAGCCTGGTAGATGTGCGAGTGCGTAAGACGCGAAAACGCGAAGGCTTAGGCGGCCTATCGTGAAACACACCGCGGTCCTGAATACGTTCTAGGGAAGAGCGTGGTTGCAACGTAGGCCGCCTCGAGGCTTCCTGGCAGGGACTATTGATTTTCGAATTGGTTCAAAATTTCCATAATACCACGACGGCTGAGAGGGTACGCCGAAGCGCGGTTTCGGGTAGAAGGGGGGGGGAGGGTGAGTGGAGAAGGAGGAATAGAGACAGCGACGGGCAGGAGAAACAGACGAGGGCCGGAGGAGAGAAAACAGAGAAAGAGAAGAGAGACGCGTACGGCGAGTACAGTCGTACACTGTGTAGATAGAAGGAGAGGCCGATGCAGGGAAAACCATGAGGGGAAGAGAGGTATAGAGAACGAGAGGGAGAGATAGAACGAAAGAAGGGGAGGAAGAAGAAGGGTGGAAGCCGAATGCACGTCAGAGGGTGAGTCGCCACGGCCTCGGACGGTTTCGAACTTGGCAAAGTTCAGCGGCTCAAAAGAGACACCCCGCACCCACTCCACCCTTTCGAGAGCACCCCACCATGATTCACCCTTCCTCCTTCTTCCCCTGCACCGTTTCTCGCTTCTCCTAGGCTTCTCTCGCCCGTCGGCCAACTTCATTCCTGCACCAACCCCCGCGCACCAACAATTCCCCCACAAACGAACCGAGCATCTCGCGCGCACGTGTACACGTATAACGTGTACTATATGTCAGTGTACATGTGCGCATCGTCACATACACAAACGCGTTCCCCTTCCTATCTGCACCCTCCTCTGTCATTTGCCGAGCACCTCCGCACAACACGCCGCGCGCTTTCCTCTATGTGTCCGTGTAACAACGATACCGACGACGTGAACGACCGCTCGTTCCTCGTTCCTCGTTGCGTTACATCGTGCTAACGATACCACCGGCAAGGGTATTACCCTCCTTGTCCCGTTCGGCATCGCTTTCCAGAAGGAACGGTGTTTAATGCGTTATCCGAACATCTCGCCCCGGAGACATTCTCTCTCTCTCTTTCTTTCTCTTTCTCTTCCCCCGCAGCTTTTTTTGCTCGTCTCTTCTTCTTCTCTACTCGCGCGCTTTTTGTCCCGCCTGTAACTTTTGCCTTCGACCTGTACACGCTTTCAGGATTCATCGTACGATTACCAAGAAATACGCGATTACCGTCTAATTATCCTAGGGGCAGTAAAGCGTACCAATTACAGGATCGAACTACGGTTTCGCTTACCACTCTGTGTCTCGTATATTGAAACACGCGATGCGATTCGACGAAGCTGCCGAGAATCGAAAAACAAATGTCGCTTTCGAGAATAGAAGCAGAAGCTTCGTTGCTAGCCCGTGCAAAAAAATTTAATCTCTTCCCATTGACGCGGATCGAGCCAACGGATCGGCATTTCTCAAAATTCTCCATACGGAGTCCCGTAATTTGCGCGCGAGCGAGATCAAAAGCGCTTCGGCAAAATTCTTGGAGGCCACGAGGCTCGCACAGAGAAGAAGAGAGAAAGCATTGTTGGCCACCGTACCGCGGACAGAATGACGTACGACCAGACGTTGCATTCCTCTCTTTTTACGAATTCCTCCCCCTTTTCCTCCTGCCGCTGTTTCTTCGCTCGGATCCTGCTGCTCCCTTCGCGACAAGGATAAAAAAAAGAAGAAGAAGAGAAAGACAGAAACAAAATCCTTAAAAAAAAAAAGATATGATAAAGAAATAAAGAGACGGAGAGATGTAAAAAAGGGGGAGAGTGCAGACGAAAAAAGTCGAGTAAGAGAGGATGGAAAGAAGGAAGAAAAAAGTTAGAGTTTCGACTCTGTCCATGGACTCTCCAGTTTTTTTTTTTTTTTTTTTTTTTCGAGATAGGGCAGCGAGCCGGTCGTTCGACGGCTACGGGCAGGATCCACTTGAAAAGTGCGCGGTAACTCCGCCAAAAGGGGCATGAATCGTCGAGCGTGCCGTGACATGACCTGTCCTAACTGGACGGATCTCGTACCGTGCACGGCTACCGTGCTCTCTTCTGCACGATCACACTTCGCTCGGGTTACTTCGTTCTACCTCTTCTCTTCGGCCACTTCTCCCACCGAGCCTCGCCTCCGCATCCCTTCTTAACGACGCGTGTTTCGCCAACCGGACCAGCTTTACGCTTAAAACTGTATCCGTATCTCGCCTTCCTTTTGCTTCCTTTATCCCTACTACGGCCAAGTGAAATTGAGCACTAGTTCGCGTTGTAAACGGTTCAGACGCGGCTGACCCCGATGCAGCGCTATGCGATTCTAGATGCCTGTTTTTCGACAAGCAGATCGACCACACTACTTCAACGATGAATTTAGGATTAGAAGGTTGTCTGTGTGGAATCGTGCGGCACGTACGAAAAGTCTGCGATTCTTTGGAAACCGTGGCGGTATAGTTTATAATATAGGAAAGTTTCGAAAGATTCGTGGTAGTACATTAAATATGTAAGAATGTAGTTGAGAAAAAATGACTGTAGCTTTCCCATGGCGAAATCTACTTGGTAACCTTACATTCCTGGATAATTGAAATAGTATCATTGTAATCGCGTTATAGCTACGAAAAAATTGCAATTCTTTGGAAATTGCTGCTGTAACTTGTAACACAAAATCGAAGGAAAGTTTCTAAAGTTTCATGGATCTTTAAGCGTATTAAACATGTGAAAAAGTAGTTCAGACATAAATGACCTTAATATACGGTTCTAACTTTAGGATTCCCGCTAGAGCCTTTTATCGATTGCCGTCAAGTTTCTTATAACCGCGACGTTGTTCCCTAGGTTTTTGTCTATCGTTTGCACGAGGAAAAAATTTTGCCAGCGTTTCTCGAAATTTTACCGCCCGCTAGAATAACGGATATTAGCTGTAACGCGCGTCTTGCAGCGCATTAACGATCAGACGAGTTGGCAAATTTGCTCGTCAACGACAACGCGTTAACGAGAGGGTCGAGCTAGGCACGTAAATACTTTTCAAGCTCATTAAGTGCACACTGAGAGAGTATGACAATTTTCGCGCTGCTTCTCCACCGGTTATCATCCGTGCAAAAACACACTTACGTTTGAACGTTCACGAGGATTCCCGAGAGCTCGGTGAATTTCAAATTAGATAAAAACCGTAATTCAAAAAGCGTTTATAACCACCCACTGATATATTATAAACGCGATTAAAAATACCCCGTTCATTTTTTATTCTTCTTACGAGTAATTATACGCCCTTTTTACAGTCTGTCACACAAGAGCGTGTCTGCGATATTTCTGTAAATATTTATATATTTGTAAAAAAATTTATATGTATTGAATCTACATCTAAAACACTAATACGCTATTACAGTAGGGTGTCCAATCTCCTCCATTAGCGATTATAGCTTGACATCGTTTCGGCATACTCTCGACTAATTTTTGAGCGTAGGATTCTGGTAACGACCTCCATATCTTTCGAATGTGATGTACAAGTGTTCTTATTTTTGTGATACGTCTTCCTCTCAGCTTGCCTAATAGGACACCATGCCCAAAACGAAGATTCATCAGTGAATATTATATTACTCCAATCACGATCTCTGTTTTCATTCGCCCATGCCAGACGATTTTCGACGTTTCGCGTACGCGGCACTCATATTAAAAAGCTCTGTTCCTTTCACTGTTTCAAATGAAACTGAAAGGTATTCAGCAACGCGTATTAGAGAAGTTTTCGTTTGTTTACATTCTTTTTATCTCATTCTGATTAGGTGTCAGGTTTCGCAGATATCGCAGACACGCTCTTGTGTGACAGACTGTATATTTAAAACACTTTGTCAGACAATTCCCTTTAACGCTAAACCTATCAAGGTACAAATTAAAATATTTATAGTACGCAATTGAATATTACTCGAATCGTTAAAAATTCATACGACCTAATCTATACAATTTTTGTGAAAAATTAGAACGCTATAAAACTACCGACAAAGCTAAAACGTAAGAGTACGAGAGAAGTTGAGATAGATGTGAAAAATTGAATAAACGGAAACAAACATAAATCTGGAAAATTTCAACGAAAAATTACGAGTTGGTTGTTCAAAGAACTCTGGTAATTCTAGCGTCAAAATGAAATACTAGAAAATAATTACACTCGTTAGTGGAAATAACAAGTTCTCAAAATGACCCGACTACGATAAGAAAAAGAAAAAAGAAGAAAGAAAGAGGAAAGAGAAAAGGGAGAAACAGGTACAGTACCAGCGATGGAGGAAAAGTAAGAACCGATTTGTTAACGAGGTTTCTCGACGTAATTAACTGGATGAGGATGCGTACGGGACATATAGGTTTAGTGTGCGAATTAGCCGCATCAACATAATTATAGAACATGCATGCCGTCGTTTATACTTACCGATTATAATTATAACACATGGAACAAATTGAAGTTTGCTTAACGGTCTAGCCTGCCGACCGACAGTAAATTCAACGACAAGTTAACGTTCCCATGTAGCGCAAAAACTGAACGGCATGTAAACGCCGAATCGATAAATCTATTACGATAAGAGGACGTGTTACAACTTCACCGTTACTCATACGCAATACACACACACACACACACACACAAACACACACACACACATGAACAAATGCAACAGGACACACATACACGCGTACAATAACGAGTAGAAAAACTTCCGTTAGCTTCCTAACCGGGCAAGTAAAAGGAACGATAGTCCGGCGTGCAGCTTTTTAATTTCCCATTTTCCCGCGGTCGATACACCAAGTTTTTTGCATTTTTTTACATTTTCTTAGCGATCTATCGTGCGAAAGTAAGAAGCACCGTTGCTCGATTTTGCGCCGGTGATTTCGACTCTGGGAACGAAATCACGATTCCTATCAAATTCTTTAGCAAATATAATTGCCATCCTGATACTTCGCCACCTACGCAATCTTTCCCTTTGTTCTCCTGCCAATTTCTGCAGGCCACTCTAATTCTTTTTTCGCGGCTTTACTTTAATTAATTAGTTAGTTAATTATAATTAACGAATGCAAACGATACCGAGCGTCGACGTTGATCAATATAGATTACCATAGAGGCGCGTGGACTCGGAGACGATTCCAGTTACCACCAGCCAGTCCCGACAGCAGACATTAAAGCGTAGTTCTGGTCGGGCAATTTCACTTTTGTCGGTAGCCGAATTACTCTATCCCTTTAAGCGTAGCGCGACGAGAAAGAGAAAAGCTTCGAAAGTCGAAAGTCGGTCGCAGTCGCGAGATTGAAAAGGGACGAGGAGCCTGCCTTCTTTCTGCGACTCGACGTCAGCTCAAAATCCAGTTTCTTCGTAAAGAAAGAGAAAGAGCCGGAAATTTTCTCAAGTTCGAAGGCTATCCTGTTTTTTGTTCCACGGAATCTTCGAGCTGGCGCAGGGGGCAGGGAGGGAGGGTATCGTTTGATCGTAGAGGATTTACTCCCGTGACTGAAACAGCGGAGGATATGGCAAAGAGAGAAAAAAAGGGGGCAAGAATCGAGCACGGTCCACAGGTAGACGCATCGAAATCGAGGGGGGTTGACTGGAATCGAAAGAAACGCACGCACGGTCGGGTTAAAACCGTGGCAGCGAGGTCGCGAAGGCTCGTCGACGACGACCCACTGCCACCCTGTGCGACCGGAGCTCGATTCGAAATCCGAGGAAAAGAAGAAGCCGAGAATCAAACAGGCGAACAGAGAAAGAAAGAGGGAGCGAGAGAAAGAGAGAGAGAGAGAGAGAGAAAGAAAGGAAAAGATATCGAAGAGTAGTAAGGGCTCCTCGTCGTCCTCCCACTCTAAGATCCCGGCTTAGCGACCGGAAAATAAGAATAAAAAGCCCCACGGGATGAGAGGAATTAAAAAACCATAAAAGTACCGTCTACGCCAATGCGATTGGAAACGTTGCGATATAACGTGCGACGTTCCAATAATATCGCACCGTCCTTGTACTTATTTCGTTTTCTCTCAAGAACAGGGGAAAATTTCAATCTAGAGGCATGTATATTTTTTGCTGGCAATTTGCAAGTTCGATCGTCTCCCTCGTTGGAAACGACGACGACGACGACGACGACGACGACAACGACGACGACGAGGACGACCACGACTGCGATTACGACGATATGACGAAGAGAAGAGGACCGAGATTATCCGACGAGAGTAATTTCGTTTGGCGATTAAAATTAAAATGGTGATTCCATGGGCGGAAGACGCGCGGAAAGTTACGCTGAAAAATTCGATATTTAACGTAGGTATAATATTAACAGTTTTCCAATAAGTGGACAAAAATATCGAGAAAGTATCGGACCGAAGGGAAACTACAATGTATTTACCATGGCTCGGTTCCGAGCAGCGTGTACCAAACGATGCAACGAATATACGCGGTGCTTTCAATTAACACAAATTTCACACGAGAGCGTCTCGTTCGACTAGTGGCTTCGGAGCACTGGCCAGCGTATCAAGATTCACCGGGCAATTTATTTTGCTGCTATGCGAATGCGAATGACCGGCAGAAGCTCGTGAACACGAGTATCATCAATGTTAAGAGCATCTTAACACAGACTGATGAGAATACGAGGTTAGTTGTATGCAGCTGTCACTGTACTCGATTCGTCGTGTATCGTCGTACGTAGTAGCGTGGAGGCCAGTTACGGTGCAAAAGCCTGGTGGTTTGATTATGCGTGAGACAGAGCGGATACGACTCGTACCAGGGACTGTACTCCGGCGAGACGCGTTTAACCAGTAGGGCTATTTCGAATATTCGTTAAAAAGTATCTGTCGTGCGACTCGACTCGGTTCAATTCGACTCGGTTCGACTCGGCTCGATTTATGTACAGCGATGGAAGTCGAAGGGGAAGGAAAAGAGAACAAGCAGACGTGCGGACACGAAGTCCTGATCACCGAGATAAAAACGATAAAAACAATTTACGCGAAATGTGAATATAAAGAACGTTCCCCCCGGCGCGTGCATTTACAATTATCGTCGCGATCGCAAACGAGATTCCAGCACGTTTCGGAGCGATCGATCGGAGCGCCGTTCCGACCAGCTCTAGTTACTTTAACCGTGTGTTCTCGGCGAACGAATGTAATGAAAGAACAAGAAACAGCCGACTAGAAGCGAAAGGAACACACGAAGGGAAGAGCAAAAGCGTAGAAAGAGAAAGAGAAACAAAGACCGGGGCAACCATGAGCGAGAAATACGAAGGATTGGAAAGGCAAAGAGAAGAAGATGGAATAAAATGGTGAGCCGGTAGAGTGTAGAGTCGTGACGAGGAGGTGAAACAACGTTGGCCTAGGAGAGAAGTTAGAGATGGCAATGTAACAGGCTCTCTATTCGCACGTAAGCACCGCCGACATACGTGTTTGATCGCGATACACACGGCCAAAAGAGTAGGAAGCCCGTGTGCACACAAATTCCGGGGCTCGTCTGGATCCGACTAGTCGACTGCACGTTTTTCGAAATATAGGAAAGTTATGAAATATCGTGAGCGCCGTGAAACTTTTAATGCGAGGTCCGGTGGCTTGGTCGTCCCCTTCCCCCCTTCTTCCCATTCTCGCTCTCCTCGACAGCCTCTATATAGAATACACCTGGCCGTATAAGCGAGGCTCCTACCCCTAGTGTGGCATGGGGTGGCGCGGGTAACTTTTTTATTAAAAAAGTTTTTCGAAATAAAAATCAGACGCTGTCCTGGTGGGGATAGACACGCGGCCCCTTACACGTACGCCCACGCTTACTCAAGAATATACAGTAGGCAGAGCCTTCTTCGTCGCGCAACTTTCTGCTCCTATGCACAGACTCGCATTAAACACACGCATCTGCTCGTAACTCACGATCGTTTATTAATCGCGGGCGGGCGGACGGCAGGTTAGGCTTAAAGAGACATTGTCGAGGGCTATATACTTTTCGTATTACATCGCTCGATACACCGAAAAGTCACAGGACTTTGAACCGATGCGACGACGTTCGCGTTTCTCTTGTTTCGTTATACCTATAGAAGGGAGGATGAGAAAGGCAGACGTTTCTCTTGGAAATAGATCTGGCCTTTATCGGGCGCGCTCGGCATTTATCCTTGGCGCATAACGCCAAAGTGGAGGAGAAGTCGGCCTGTGTCTTCGGCTGTTGTAACATTTCTCTGCCATGTAAATAACATTTTTTTCCCCGATAATCGATGCCCGAAACAAACAAACCACTCAACGAGTCCGGTCAGCGAAACATCCGGGGGCACCTCCTCCCTTTTGATATGGGTCAACCAAAACCGCGGCACCGCTAGCCCTCGTGAGGCTTCGCGGCCCCATCCCTCCGTATGTCGGCTGTTCGCCGACGAATCCACCGGTGTTCCCTCGCTTGCGCGCACACAGTGCATACATACAGAGGCCACGTAGAAGAGATCGCTCGCTTGTGCACGTGTACACGTACAGAGACAGAGAGAGAGAGAGAGAGAGAGAGAGAGAGAGAGAGAAGGCGAGAACGAGAGCGCAGGCAAGGAGAGGACGAGAGCGTGCGTACAATCAGAGAAACTGCGAAAGCGACGGCGTCGTAGCGGAGGGTACGAACCAGCCAGGAGGAGACCGAGGAGCAAGAGGCGGAGGCGGAGAAGGAGGATGAAGAGTACGGAGCAGGAGACGGAGGAGAAAGAGGCGGAGGAGGCAGAAAAGCGGAGGTGGCTCGTTCGGGGGATCTTTATCAAAGTCAACGCACGCCGGTCACCATGGCAACGAAATTGGATTTTTTTTTCGAAGTTTTTTCGGCCCTTCTCGCCGGCGCCCATTCCCGAAGGGGGCGAGAGAGGAGATGGAGGCTCGACGGAGGAGATGGCGGTGGCAGCGGCGGCGGTGGCAGCGGCGGCGGCGGCGGCGGCGGCGGCGGCGGCGGCGGTGGCGGCAGTGGCGGAGCAGGCAGAGGGAAAAGTGGTAGGAGAGATCGGAGGAAAAGAGAAAAGGGGAAAGAGAGCTAGAAAGAGAGAAAGAGTATCGAGAAGGTCGGGGAGGCTCTGACGAACGGCGACCGGGGAAGCCAATAATTCGAATTGAGAACAGCCAATGGCCGTGCATCTGATTTTTTGTCGTATCATCGTCGAGGTCGTCCGCCCTCTCCCTAGCCCCCGCATTGCTCCCCCACCCCCGCCCCCCTTCCGCCCGTCGCGGCCGCGCGACGAAAGGGGCCGCTCTGCCTCGCTTTTTGTAAAATCTCCCATCTTCCACCATTGCCTCTCTCCACCACCACATACACTACCACCATCACCTCTGTCCTTCTCCGTCTTCTCCTCCACCTCCACTTACCTCCTCCGCCTCCACCTCCGCGTCGTTCTAACTCTTCGTTGTCCTGGACTCTCTCCTATGGTGTTTTGTTGGATATATGTATATATATACATACGTGTATGTGTATATATACCATACACATATATGTACACCATAGGAGACGTGTACATCGGTCGGAGGTGTCCCGTCGATGTACAGTGGCGAAAAGGCTCGAGTACGATACACTGACTCTGACAGGAGGAAACGTTACACTAATCGGCCGGGATGTCTCTTCGATTTAGCTATTTCGTCCGAGTCAATTTCGTCAAAGGGGGCAAACTTTTTCAACCTGACTCCGGGCAAACGCTTTTCTTCCGATCCTTTCCTTTGTATAGTACAACCTAGAATTCGACAGAAGCTCTTCCCTCTGTCGAACGCCAGTGGCATGTGTACAAAAAAACTATATTTTCATCGTCTAGAAATCTCTTGAAATTTCATAAAAGACCCTTGCTCGCAATTACTCAGAATAACACAAGTTCTTAGTATCGAGTAAATTAGAAACTCGAAAAAAGCAAAATCGCGATAACCAAAAGCTTCGATACTAACCCTTTGACAGCAAAGACAATACACTCGAGTAACCCGGAGCGAGGCAAGTACGAGCCTGAGGGGAGGGATTACAACCTTCGGTGGTCGTCATAAGACTGAATCGAATACATACGTATGTAAGTATATTGTGGCGCATGTAGAGGAATCGTCGTAAATAGGCAGGAAGAGACGAGGAGGAACTATTCGAAAACATGGATCTGTATTTAGCCGTGTGAACTTTCATTACGATTTCAATGACGTCCAAGGTAACAAGACTTGGTCCAAATATAAATGGCCCGCGATATTATAAAAATATGATGATCCGCGAGGGATTGGCCCGTTTCCGTGTGCCGAAGATACACGGACTAGGCCACGTCCTTCGCCAGACGAGGTTGCTTTCGGGTTAATCCGGTCTCCTCGCTAAAAGCAAGCAAGCGAGAACCGAGCGTGGTTGTCCTTTTCAGAATCTCGCGGGTATCACGTACCCGAGCGAGCCACATACACACTCCCGCCCCCTGCTGTTCCCTCCTCTTCCTCTTGCCGCCCCTTCCTGGGCCAGTGTAGCGGCGCGAGTTGAAAGCTCGAGAGCGGGAAAGAGTACGGGAACTTCCGGTGGAACGATCCAACGAGTCAGGCATTCCGCGGCGGCAAAGTTCGAGCTGGTCGGGCCCGAGGCTCGCTCTTAATGACGCCAGAATCAACGGCGGAAGTGTGCTTTAGAGTTCTCGAGCACGACTCGAAGCGATCGAGCCGAACGAGATCGTTGTTTGCCCCGTGAAGCCGTTTCGTAAACAGCTGCCCGCTACTGGTTCGCGATGTTCGCGTTCTCTAGAGCCTGCTCGAGCGGCTTCTTCGGGGAAATGAATTTTAAAAAAGGGGACGACCGTTTAAGTCGACGTTAGAACCATTTGAGCCAAACAGATTTTTAGAAGAAGAAGGAAAAACGATTGCAGTAAAAGTGTAATTGGACGAGAAACGATTTTAAGCGAAGCGGACGCGGAGCTTGAGTCGGCTTATCGTGAAAGAAAGATATACGCTATTGATCGGTGTTAACAACCGGAAGTAATACGATACGCTATTGACACGTTATAAATAAGAAGGGGGCAAGGTAGCGGCGCGCGTGGTTCGCGGAGCTTTTGCATCGTGGCCGGCAATACGATTACGCGCCGGCTCTCGACCGTTTTTTAAATTATACCGTAAATTACACGGCATCGCGTGAGTATCCTAAAGTATTTAATAAGCATGCATACACGTTTGTTTATGCGCCGAGGAACGTCTCCCCTCTTCTTCCACTCTGTTTCGCCGCAGCACTATCGATCCAGAAAAATCCTGTGAACCGAAACGCGGAAACGCGTACATGCAATGACCGATGATCGCATGCCGCAAAAACGCGGCCTGTGAGGATTCCGTTCGATATTTTATGAATCATGGACCGCCAGGCATCGCACGGCATCCTCTCCGCGTTATTCGTGTCAACCACCTGCACGAGTACGTATATACGTTGTACAACGTCTGATGTTATTTCGTAGTCATCACAGTCATCGTTGTAATCGTGTTCCCTAACTATTGTTGATGGATAATGTCTAAAGAATCGACTTTTTACCACTTTTACATCTTTTACGTTAAATATGTTTGTTTGCTGTCTTTGCTTATAATCCAACGACGTATGCAACGAAAATTAAAGAAACGGAAAAGAATAAGAGAAACGCGGATGAAACCTACAAATAACTTGATCACTCGTTACACGTGCTTATCTTATTCATTGCTATGCTTATCGTGAGAAAATTAACGATTATTAGAAAACATTGTATAATCGAGCGTTTGCTCGACGTTAATGTAGGTAATCCCAACGACATAGAAGGATTTTCCCAAGAGCGGTATTGGCTAGTTCGAGCACAACCAGCCGGATTTCCAAAGAATCGGTCGCGTCGTTAAAATGCAACAGGTTTTCGAGACCGGCCGGATGGATCCGAGTTCTCAATCCGGCAGAGCATTCCTCTAGAGAGCAAAGCCTCTCTTCTCCCTTTGCGCGCCAAGACTCCGAATGACCCGTGCCTTTTACAATTTTACTTCGAGTTCGCTACGCTTAATGAGAATAACAACGATGGCCGTCAAACGCCACCCAGAATAGAAGCGTTCCAATTTAGTTCTCGCAACCTTTCCCACTGTCCTAGAAATCCATACGTTCCTCGTACTTTTCGCGTTACGTAACATTTTCGCTTCCCACGATACTTTTTCAATTTTTGCTAATGCCAACGACTTCGTGCCGGTTGTTACTTTCGAACCACGCTGTATTCCAATTGTACACGATCGTCGTTAACAGGTCATAAAATCCTGGCAGCGGTATGCGAGATACAATGACCTAGCACTTCTGCTGGCAGACGGTCTGCGAACAATCGACGATGGAATAAAAGGTGTTGCACGATTTCGCTAAGCAAGAAAATCGATCGGCAAAGATACACTACGTTAAAAATTGCCGATCGTTGAAATAACAAGAATACGTTTTAACACAACTTTTCCTGGTGGTCAAACGTCTCACTCTTTTTCATCTATCATAACCGGACGTATCGTATACTGAGGAAGAAAAATACTCGGTCGATATTATTGTTCATGAGCTTTTACCATGAACTCTTGCCACCAATTACCATTTATAATTGGAATCAATTATCGATATGCATTGTTAATCCTATTGTATTCCAGCATACGTACATGGTGTATAACGCATGTGATCGTTAATCTATCTTCGCTAAATATCCTATATCGCGTGTGATTCCGGCATTAATTCACAATCGAAGTAAAATCTATCAAAAACACTCGCCAATAGTAGATCTCGATCCTTAATATTGTTTCGTAGTAAATGGAATTTCAAATGCTTCGATGGAATAAAATTCTATTCCACTGACGAATTATAGGAAGGATCTATAATACATTTATCAAAAAGTTTTCTCTTGTTCCCTATAGTTTGGAAGATAGCGTCAAAGAAAGGAATCTCTGAGAGCGAGGGAAAATGAAATTTAAAACTGCTTGGCTAAAAAGATATCCTCGTCCCTTTATCTGATATTCATTGTATAAACGCGTAGAACTTTCATCGAAATCAGCGTGGCGGATGTTCCTTAGTAAATCCTTTGAATAAATCTGGTCACGTGACTAGTTATCAGTCCACAGCATCGACGGGGAAGAGAAAAATCGAATCCTCGACCAATCGATTCGCACAGCTGGTTTTCCACAGCGTGCACGTACGCATAGAGAGATAGAATAAACGAGTTCCGGGCGTGTGTGAGTGTGCATGCGTGTATGGGCCACGTACCACGCGGCCAAGCAATGGGAATGACGCTCTCTCGAGTGCTACTGATACTACTGAATGAACTTTGACACCGCCTCTACTCGTATGACTAATACGAATATACTGTGTGATCCACTGTGTTACTAAGCTTTTTTGTTCTTTCTATGTGTCACTTACGTTGACTCATAAAAATATTTAGACAATTATTATAGAAAACTTCTATGTCCATATAATGCATAAAAGAATTCGGAATATCATTAGGCACTGTAAAAAGAAACGACCGTTACGATTACGTCAGTAGGATTTGAAATGAATTTAAAAATGTACGTGGAACTTACAATTTCTTCAGACAGTTACTTAGTAAAGCATTAGCAGATGTACTAATAGCAGGCAAAATTTCAGAATATTTCGTACAACACACATGATACATTCTATGCAGCTATCGATCATTCGTTTTGTTCAAATAATAAATTTATTATCAACTTGCTAACAGCAACCAATTTACTAGACGGTAAGCGCAGTTCGATGCTACGGATCGATCGATCGATCGGAAATCGTGTATCGCTGAATCAATTCAACAGTCAGGCAAGATTGGTAGAGCAACAGCACCGTATGATGTTCTGTGCGATCGCAACGAGCGTACGCGTAGCGTAGGTTCAAACGCACGTGTGTAAGTCTGTCAGCTCGCCCCTTCCAACGACGTCGCTCTCCCTCCTTTCACGGCTCTGACGAAACTCTCGACTCTATTGGTCCGGCCCTTACCCTTCCCCGCGCTACCGCAGACGACTCATTCCATTCAGTCACCCGTACGAATTCGACGCTACCACGCTACGACCATGCCGCGTGCTCTCTTTCCTTTCTCACTCTCGCGCCTCGTTTCGCTTTCTTTTCCCTCTACAGTAGTTACATCTATCCCTCTCGCTTGTTGTGTTGTTCGTGGTTCTGCCTCGATCTTTCCGCCGTGCTGCCTCGATGCCACGCTCTCTGTCTCGCCGCGCGGCACACACAACAGCAACGTGCGTCGCGGAAACGTTCGCACAGTTTCTAACCTGACCTACGCGTCGCACGGCCAGGGGCGAGAGATCTCGGTGCAATGTCATCCTGTTAAGAAGTTCGCGTTTTCTTCGAACATCCATGAATTCGTTTTAACCCGGAGAAATTGAAAATATCGTGAGAAGATTTCGTAGCTGGAGATATTATCATGGTGGAAATATGTTTTTAATTTCAATTGGTTCTTATGAAAACGGCAATTAAAAATAAATATTACATATTACGTACGTTGTTCCGTCGAAGTCGCCTGTCAAAGCTGTACGATACTTCCTAGCTGTGAGAATGATCGATGACTCATAGTCCTCGAGTCCGGAAGTGAATCACTCGGTAGCTGTTGCTTGTATCACGCGGCACAAATTTGATTCGAACTACAGACGGTCTCGACACACTTGGCACAACTCTTCGAAACTTTCTACGAAAGCACGCGCGCAAAAAATGTTGGCGTTTGAATGGTTGTTACAGGCGAATCTGTGAGCGCGGGTCCGAATGCGATCGCGGATCGAACGGCGACATTCGATTACGTTCGATATATCTCGCGTAAAAAAGTTAACCAGCACAAACGCGAGGGGACGCGTGTTTGAAAAAAAAAAAAGTTTCCAACGGTATCAATGAAAGTCACCAGCAGAGAGCAGGCGCGTACAGAAAAAGCAGAGATAACAATATACGATTTCCGCCGAGTCAGCGGCAAGATACGCTGCAAAACATAGTGTTCAAGTTAAAATAGTCGACTATAGTCTCTTGAGGTCCGAAGAAGCTCAGTTGCCTTCGTCGCGCGCAGAGATGCGCGAGACCGCTGTCTCTCCCTCCCTTTCCCACTCCTGACTCATTCGCGTTATCCGTCTCGTTCTCCCTCTTTCTTCCTCTCTGTCTTTCCTTCGCCTTTTTCGCTCGGTGCGTCTTCTCTCTCGCTCACACCGCTACTTCTGTACCCTTTTGTCCGGGAAAAAGAAACGCAGGTCGAGAGAGCCCGTGCCCTCGGTTATGGTTATATTCTATACACGAATGTAAAATCGGAGTGACGAGAAACCGAACGGCGCTATTTCGATTTCCATTCGAACGTACGGGAAGAATCGCAGAGCTTGTAGCTTGTATGTCTTTCGATCTCGGCCAATCGCACGGAGATAAATATTCGATTGAACTTTTGCGGAAAAGCAATTCGTCGAACGAGCGATAAGAAAGGTCAGCGTTCGTTGCGCGACTGCCGGAGCGCGATTCTCACTCGGCTCGTTGAAATTTAAGTAGATTCGATCGGAATCGTTTACGCTCAACGGTTCGCGTACTTAACACCGACACGACACACAGATGTCACGTTTAACTCTCCCGGCCGACGTAAATTTTATTGCGACATCGATGCGAACTCCGATGCAGAGAGTTCAATACACGAGAAACGATACCAACAATGCTCTCTATTCATTCCATCGTCTATGTTGCGTATTTTTCCCCTTCCGACGTGGTCGCGCCCGAATACGTGAGATCTCTGAAAGGAGAGGCTGCAAGCACGTTTTTCCTAAAACACGTACGCGGATTCGCGACCGTACACGCACATCTCTACCCCACCTCGTCACATTTTCGACTTCCGTATGTTGTGTGTATAATACGCGCACGCACCACGTTTCCCCCCGAACGAATATAACGCGTGTATGTCACTGGCGTGTGCGAGTGAGCGAGTCGGAACGATGCACACAGCGAAAGAGAGAAAGAAAGGGAAAGGGAAAGGGATGGAGAGGAAGGGAGGGGAGTCCGAAGAAAATAGTAAAGGATTGAGAGAGAGGGTGAGACACAGAGGGAAATAAAAAACGAAGATGAGTCTAACTTCCGAGCGACGAAAAAAGAAACGCAGAATGGAAAGCGGCGGGTGGCGCGCGAAGGGTAAGCGTGGAGCGCGCGGAAGGGCGCGAGAAAAGGGCACGTGTAACAACACGACGAAGGGCGGTCCGCTCACGGTCCTTCACTCGCCGGTGTGAAAAGTGAAATGACAACACGCACTTCGCGCGTCGTTGACTCTGACAACAGGGTACCCGTACAGTCTGGATACGATACTGTGAACTCGGCACGGTTCGTAGCAGCGCTTTTCTCAAGAGGGCGGGAGGCAGAAGAGAGTAAGAGAGAATCGAAGAGAGGAATAGAGAAAGAGGAAAGAGGATGGAGTAAAAGAGAGCGCACGCGAGGAAGAACGCGAGAGGTCGGTCGGTGGTAGGAGATGCGGGAGGGGCCGGAATTCTCTCTGTTATAGATTAAAATTTTTTACGGGGAAGATATTGATTGTTGCTTTTTATTAATGTAACATTAAAGTGGCGCCGCAAAAGTGGGGGAAACTCCCGCCGACGAGTCGGTTGCTCTCGATAGTGGGGAGAGGTTGTTTGGGGTAGGGATCCGCACTGAAGGTAGGGTAGAGTAAACGACATAGAAAGAAACGGGAAGGGGGAAGGGGAAGTGAGGCACAGGAAGACGCGTGGTGGGGTTACTCCGCGAAGAGAGAGGAGAAGAGAAAAGCAAGAAAAGTAAGAACGGCCGCCGTGCCGCGCCGCGTACTCTGGAAAACGACGGCAGGAGGAAGTAAAAAAGAAACGGGGGAAGAGAGGATTTCGCGAGGAGGCCAGACAAGGCGAGGCACAAGGTGGGAGGGGGTGGGTGATCCAGGCCGGAGGTTGGGGGTTCGAAGCGGCGGAAATAGTGCCATAAATACGAACATTTTTCGTAGCGTCTTGCAGCCCTGTTTTGACAATCATCCCCTCCATCGACTCTGTCCCTCCGTCATGCAATTCCCTCCTTCTCCTTCTGCGCGGCCTTTTTCCCCACGAGACTATCCCCACTCCTTCGTCTCCTCGACAGCCGCGCTTTTGGATCTTAAGCACGCGGATACACGTATATAGGGGAACGGCGAACGGCGGACAACGGACGCACCGTAGATGTGACGGTGGTAGCGGCGGCGACGGCGAGCAACGACGACGACGACGCTTCGTTTTACGCCCCTTTACCTCACCTACCAGTCACCCTTTTCACTCTCTTCCTATCCTACTCTTCTCTTTCCCCTGCTGCCCCTGCCCACAACCTATTCTTCTACTCACTTTGACATTTTTCGCGAGTTAAGGCCCGCTCGAAGTTCGCGGAAATCCATCTTGCGCTGGCTCGAAGGAGTACATACTACGTATCACCTTCTTGCTCACTCGCGATCTACTCCATACCCTTCCCCCCTTCGATCTCATTCTCTCACACTATCTCTCTCTTGCTCTGTCCCGAGTCTCGAGCCCCCGAACCCCACGGCCGACACCCGTCCCTCCTACGACTACGGTTCTTCCTCCTACTCCGTCCGCTCCTCTCTTTCTCTTTCATTTTTCTTTTTTTTTTTTTTTCTTCGATTCTTCTGCCTTCTTTTTTCAGGGGGAGCGAACCGAGAGACGCGAACGGCGGATCGATTCTTCGTTTCGAGAGGTCTGCAACGAGAGAGAGAGGGTGACCGAGAGGGACAGGGGTGGAAAAGGTTGCGGGTGTGTATGTATGTGTACGGAATTCCATGAGGCTCGTAATTACCGAATCACCGATGCGACGCAACGCGAACGATCGCATCGATAAGACGCGTACAACTAATTTTCGGGCCATAAACAAGCCTATAGGATCAACTAATTGTCCGGTCGTTAATCATCGATAGATAGGTGTGGTGTGCGTGACGGCGATTAATCGTCACGAACTCGCGGAGAAACTACTTGCAGTTTCGTATTACACGAACAGCGCGATCTGTATAGGTTGCGTGGCCCGTGTAACTCTGCACGTTAGCCTGTAACGTTATACCTCGTTCTTTACCACCACACGTGCAATCCTGTCTATATCTTTTTTTCCACTTGCGGATTAATGCGTCTTTTACGCCGAAAAGCGTAGGTTTTTTTTTTTATTCCAGTTACGTTTTTTAGCGTTTTGCAAAGAGACGTTTCCAGGCAAGCACGCTTTCCAAGAATACGTCTATGAGTTATGTGCTACGAGGGAGTATAAAATTCGTTTCGATTCTACCAGAGACAAGTAAAAAACGAGTATAAGTTCAACACGCTATGGATCGGTGGTATCTTGTTGCCGGTGCGGTGCGCGTGTGACTTCCGGGTGGAAGTACAGGAAAGAAGCTCTTCTCTCTTTGGGATTGTATTTCGTCGTGACGAAGCGTTGTCCCGCTCCTGGCCCTTTCGTGTGCCGGAGAAGCCATACAGGCGTCGTGGAAGGGAAACGAAACTACCTGTATAGCCCAAGCAACCATCGACGTTATTCGATCGATTTAAAGGTCGTTTTGTTATCAACGCGAAATTTCGGAGACCATAATACCGTTCTTCGCAATTTTCGTTCGAACAAGGGGAGTTACGTTAAGACCATTCCGTTCAATTAAGCAAGCAGACTGTTTCCCCTTCTTTCGCTTTATTTAGCTTGTCCTTTCACCGAGAACAAATCCGTTAGTGACGCTTCTGCACGATTATCACAATCATTAGTAGATTATCTCGTGTATACACGTGGAAGCAAAAAAAAGAATTACTGGATGAGCCACAAAGCCTCGAACATACGGTTACACAAAGCTTCTGCAAACAAAAAATCGGAGCTGCCAGTAGGAAACTCTTTTCGAAACTTCCGATAAAACGAGACGACGAAACGGGGAACCGGTGGCGTTCCATTTCTGAGGACAGGACGCGTTTACCAAACGGCGCGGCGCGACGTATCTTATCGCGTTACGGAAAGGAATTTTGATTAGGGAGGCAGCTCCTTTCTTACGACGACTCTGCAATGCGACTCGATGGATATGACTCTTTGCGGCGGTTTCGGTGTAGTAACCCCGTAGTCGACCCGTTCGAAAGCCATGGGAATGAAATCGTAGAAGTAAAAAGTGCACAGGGAGGAAGAGGAGGGATTTATTAAAGCGAAAAAACGATATCAGGCAGCCTTCTGCTTTCTCGTTCATCACAGTCCTCGGCAGCGATATATTTTCTTCTTTCTTTTTCGAATAACGAGCATCATCGTTATGGCTTTCCCCCACTTGCCCCCTTTGGCGTCCTACCGCCTTCTCCCAGCCCCTCCCCCTCACCAGTCTTCTTCCCTCGTCTTTCCGCCTTTCCACCCCCCCCACTACCTTTTGTTCGTTCGCAGCGAGTGAACCGAGTCCAGGTTTAATTCTCAAAGCGATAGCAATTTCCAGGCGCAGGAAAAAAAGAATAAAAAGGGGGCGGCGGTGGTGGCGGTAGAGAAAAGAGAACCACCCCCCTGTCATATTCGATCGATCCCGACCTAAGCAATTAATCTATTTAACCTTTCTACTCTGCCGCGCCGGAAATAAAGGAACGGCCAAGGATTAAATTATTGCATGCTTGAAATTCCGAAGGGATCGAGGAAACTGAGCGACGGGCGTTCGCGGAATTGCGAAACGGAGGGCTTTTAACGGCGGACAGACACGGGAGACACACGGTGTAATGATTATAAGATACCTTTTCACCGGACACGAGAACGCACAACGTTTCGTATAACCTTTCGACTCGAATCTTATGATAGTTGCGCCATTTCTACGGTGGATACAAAAAGTATTGCCACGCCACTGTATTTCTTATAGCGTTCACAAACTAATTAATCAAGTGCAAGTACCAAAGTATCAAATTTCGTATCGTTTAGTAGCACTTTCATACGACTATAAAGATCTGATATTAGGAAGATAAAACGTAAGACATCGTGAAACAACTCTTCGATAAAGTTTAGCGAGTGACGTTAGGCCTATCAAAATGAAAGTTCAGAAAAGCAGCATTTCATATACGACAACCTAATGTAATCCGTGTATCGTATCATCGATCCGACATTGTTTCTGGAGACATCAAATCGTGAATCAGATAGCGAACGTTTGTCGGAACGCGTTAACAGCGACGCGATTTGTATATCATTCGTCGGTTCCTGCATCGTCGGCGTTTGGTGATGGAAAAGTTGATTTTAAAACGGTCCTAGTATCTCGACGATTTTTCAATAATTAATCAAATCGAACCTCGCAAAAACCGTGCTCGAAACGACTGTACAATTTAGTCTCGTTTATAGCGATCATCGTATGCGGTACTCGATGACACTCGTCGCAGCGTCATTTTGTCAAGTCTTTTTCCGTTCTTTATGACTCTCGACTCGTGGTCGATCTATCTATCTCGTTTTCAGCTCAGGTACGCGTAACTTACTGGAATTTATTTACACCGGATGAAAATGTTTTTAACTGGAGATCGAAATGCACAGCTAAGTGCCACCCAGCTTCTGCTAAATTGATTTTTCAACGGATGCTTCATGCGTGTGTACCGGCTACCGTATACGAATTATTATTCAAGCATGACGTGCGAAAGCTTTGAACAAATTATAATCGTCGCAATTTCTATCCGCCATTTCTAAACTAAGGAAAACTTTAAGTTTCCTTCATTAATATTTCAAGTACGTAGCAACCTGAACGTATCCTGAAAAATCCAAAAATACCAGAATAGAATACTTTGATTAAAGGGGGGGGGGCAGAATGATCTCACACGATGCTTTCAAATTCTCATTACCAATGCCTCCGGATCTAATAAAGAATTTTTGCCATGTTCGCTTGGTTCTTTTGTCCATCGTTACACGAGCTCGAAGTGATGCATCGCACCATTTCGCCGTACACCATATAAATTTTAATTTTGACGCGACACGAGCAGATAATGGTGTCTCGGCAAGCCTTTTCGATTGTACCCTCTTTGTCGTTTCGAGGCGGGCGTGCAAATCCGGTGTGTGAATGCGCTAGGGTCGATCGAAGGTCGCGAGTGTCATCATATGCATGAAAATATTCGCAGAAAAGCAGGGAACTCCAGACACACGTCGATCGAAACGTGGAAAACATTATATCATCCAAGTTTGCTAATCTTATAATGCGTTTCTCTTGTTTCGTGACTAATCTAATCCCGATTAAACGAGAAGAAATAGTAAATCAGTAGAAATTTGTCTTGGAGACTGCTAAATAAATTTCGTGATTCTACAGAGGTTGTCCGTCCTGTCTGTCTGCAAATATTGTCACGCTGATTCTCCAGGGCTCTACAGTCTACATATATCGCAAGCAATGCACGAATAAACGTAAAAGTCGATTGTATTTGTTACGAGCAAGAAACACTAGAATTGCAAATGGAACGATCTACACATGGCGACTTCAACAATGAAGTTGTCGAGAAGTAAATAAAGAAAAAAAAAAAAGAAAAAAAGAAAAAGTATAAAATGATGTAGTCGCGAAAAGTTACTGACGTTCATACGTATTTGTAAGCGTAGTACTCGGAAGCGCTATGGCATTTTGACCTTTACTAAGGAAACCTGCTATTACTGGATTTTCCATTCCCTCTGCACATGATCAAGCTACATAAATTACGATGTCAATTCGATAGACTATAATTGCACTTCCTCAGACTGGAAATTTGTCCATATCTTACATTAACACGACACTGTGACAGTGATTAGTCAAGACTGGTTTAAAAATAATTTTCCACCAAAATCATAAAGCAAGGAGCTGCGTGTCAATATGCAAAATTCAAGGAGAATACGCATCAAAGCACGTACAATTTCCAAGTACGTAATTACTAATTCCATCCCCGATGACTTTCCCCTACGATCCGATTGAAAATTCTCGCATCGGTTTATTAGAGGGTGAAGTTAAAAAAAAAAAAAAAAAACACGGTTTTCGTTAGTCGTACTTAGACATAGAGTGGCATTCAGAGAAAAAGAGAGAGAGAGAGAGAGAGAAGAGACAGTTTTCTCCAGGTGGCTGGAACAAAGGCTGTCTTTCAACACGACAGAGGCATCGGTGCTCGGCATCTAGCCGCGTAGACGGCGACGACAATCGCAAAATCAATTTGCATTATTCGTTTAAAAGTGTGCTGGTCCGTGACGTCAGTGGGGAGCGGGGCAGGGCGGAGCGGATAGGCGCGTAAGAGGGTGTCGAACGGAGGCAAGTGGCCCCGTCTGGTCGTCGATGCTCTCAAACAATCCCTTTTCTCCACTTCCACCACCTAGCGCACCGTCACCGGGCTGCCCCCCATCGCACCGCCGCGCCATCCCCACCGTTTTCTCCGACGAGTCACCGAGAACACCCCTTCCGCGATCCACCCCTCCAGCCAACCCCTTTATCATACTTTTGTATACGTCCCTTAGCCATCGAAGCCTATGCAACCCCCTGTCTTCCCTCGCAACCTCGCTATTCTCGCGACAGCCACCCCCTCCGCGGCTTTTTACCCCCGCACGCACAAACACTGGCCCATGTCCCATGTATTCTACGCTCACCACTCCACTCTCTTTCCTTCGTTCGTTCGCTTTCTTCCTCCATCCTATACTTATTCCCCTTCTTTCTCGGTCTTCCTCTGTGCATGAAACGCGACCCTTAACCCTCTGTTTACTTAGGATTATCAAGTTTCTGCGTACTTGATTCAGTAATAAAAGTTATTTCGTGGACGGTTCCTTCCCGCTGCCGTTTTAATAGCCGACGCCGAGACTTTTGTCGGTATTCATCGGCGGTGGTCTGTCCAGGATATTCGAAAGAAATTTCAGTAATTATCGGTGTAATTATAAATGCTACTTTCGCGGGAAATACTTGACGCTTGCGCGGCTTTCTTTTCAGTAATCGAGGAGTGGAGGGGAGAAACGCGATATAAATCTTATTTTATCTATGTTTTATAGGAAAGTAACACTTAAAACCAGAAAATCAAGAAATATACATATCGTGTTTTCGTTCTGCGATCGTGACTGTAGTAAAGATCAGGGAAAAAGAGAATTCTCGCATCCTGATTTTCTTTTGGACTTGCAATTTACCTAGTTGGTTGAAACGCTGCGAGATTTTGCATTCGACCAGCTCCGATAGATGTCGAATTGAGTTTCGTGTTTCAGACGAGACGAATCTCTCGAGAAAAAGTAACCAAGTAGAGGAAACTTTGCAGAAGCTCGAAACGAAGTGTCCGAGATTCGAGGGAAGAAAGATGTCTGAGAGGCAGGCGGTGGAAGGCTATTCGCCTTTTAAGATAAAACAAGGTTAAAATTCTGCGAGTCCGATTTTCGACGACTTCCTCCCCGCCCCTTCAAAAGTAAGAAAAACGTCTGCGTAGCGATCGGCAAACAGTCGCGGAAGAGAGAAGTTATTATCTCGAAAAATCAGCCTCGGCATGCTTTTCTATAAATCTTACGGCATTACGTCCCCCTCACGAGCCGGTGAGAGGTGGTACCAGTTAAATGGGAAAAGTTTTGCTTTTAGCGAGCCAGCTCGCGGCTACCTCGAATAGGAAAAAAGAGAAAATTGTTCCACTCGGCTGTCGATGTCGTTTAAGGACGAAAATCTGCGACATCTGAATAGGCGTTTTCGAAAAATATCGTTTCTTCTCTTTGTATATCAAACTTTCAATAGAGTAGAAATCAAGATTTCGATGAAATTCCTCGAATAAAACTTCAATAGAATTTTTATAAAAAAAAAAAAAAGAGGGGAGGACAATTAACAGTAAAAAGATCAAACTTTCCTTCAAGACAGCGCTTTCCAGTTAACGCACAAAATGGTTTCATCGAATCGCGTTTTATGATGTAGTTCTTTTTTCTTTTTTTTTTTTTTTTTTTTTTTTTAACCCGCGGCTTTTTCTCACTCGTTTAAATAAACAAATAAATAAAATGGAGCGCGAAATCACGGCGATCGACGTGTTTATCGCTCGCCATGAAATTCATTTGGAACGAATGCGAGCACCTGTCGATTCCGCGCGTCTGTTTTCGAAAAATCCCGGGATCGCGGGATTCAATTTACCGCGTATAATCGCGCGCGGTGTCGTTTCAATTTCGACTCGCGATAAAAGTCGTGATACACGCGTTTACAACGACACGATACTGCGAAACACCGCGTCCATCGAGCGGTTTAATTAAGGCGGAACGTTTGCCGATGGACGTTTCCATTGACTGCGACTCGAGCAGCTCGCTGAAATATGTACGAGCCATGGCTTTTTGGAGCTTGTTTCCTTTCTCGGAAATTGATTCGATTTTTCACGTTTTTACGTTTCTCGCGTGAGAAACTATTCGAAGGTAGACATTTAATTGGAATTAGACATTTTTAACGAAGTACAAGACTGTTTCGAAAAACCACCGAAATTCAAAGGAATATTCTGAATGTACGTAGCAGAGGTTGTGCGACGACGTCCATCAGTTTCTTTCCTTGGTAGAACAAACCGTGTATTTCGATATCATCGCCATATCCATCCAGCCGTACAATAACCCCTTCAAGATCTGTTCCATTATCAACGGTACTTTACGCGGAAAAACCGATCCTCCATGCTCAAGGAGGATCTTCTACTTCTGTTTAATAACGCGACACAAGCTGCTCGGTTAATGTGCCGTGGCATCTCGGTGCAAAAGCGACCGACTCACTACGCTACAGGAAGCTGCTCGCGTTTCTTATTATCGATCCTTTGTAATTATGTCGTCAAACGTTCTAACGAGCTACGCTTGCCAGCGAATCCAGTCGATTTCCAGGCCTATAGAGGAGTCACGATCAAATCGAAACTGACTTCTTACGATCTGTAATCCTTTCACTTTTTTCAACGAACGCTTCTTTTTTTTTTTATTTTATCTTAAATCTCGAAATATTACCTTAATTTCGACGAAGACAGTGGAATCGTTAATCTCCCCCTTCCCTCCTATTTTTTTTTTTTTTTTTTTTTTTAAGCAAAAAAGCTTCGTACTTTTGTTCGATAGCGAAGTTTCGTTACTTACAAGGACACGTAGTGAACTCCTACTCGCGGTTTTTTTCGGTTTTACGATCTGCCAAAGTGGTTACTTTCAGG
Organism: Bombus campestris; assembly: GCA_905333015.3. NCBI lineage: Eukaryota > Metazoa > Arthropoda > Insecta > Hymenoptera > Apidae > Bombus > Bombus campestris. Next base: position 10,471,533 of record HG995136.1, on the reverse strand, counting down.
GAGAACACCTTTGTGTTCGAGGGTCGCTCCTTTTTATTCCTTCGTATGGGATTGTGCGAATCGCCGACTGTTCCGTTGCTCTGCCTATGCCAGAAAAGATATAAGGAGCCGAGATTCTTCGACTCGTTAATAAGCACCTCAACGTGCACGAACTAACTGGTCGATAAAAAGAAGATCGACTTCGGGTATCTGTTTCCAAGAACCTATTCCAACCTATTCTACTAGCAAACCAGAATTTTCTACACGTTTGAAATATACATACTCGTTTTCCGTTTTCTTTCTCCTTTATCTCGACACGAGTTAAGAAAGATACGTACGTATATGTATAATGTAAAAATAAGGCGATCCTGTCTATGAATTGCTGATAATTTTCCATCTTCGAATAACAATTAGAAGCACTCGAGGCAAAAGTTTCGCCAGAAATACAAGGGAACGTAGTTTCTCTTTCGTTTACAATTATTTTCTGACCTGCAGTCATGGAGGACCTATTAATTCAATTTCACCGAAAACCTTTCCACCTTTTCACGGGAACTTACTCTCTGCTGAAATTACGAAACTTTTAAGTAGAAGATTCTTTAGCCTGTGTTTCGAACGAACGCAACAATACTATGGAATAACTAACGACATTTTCTTTTTCTCTTTCTCGTTTCTTCCATTCTCTTTCCCCGAATCTCCCTTACTTTCCTAACAAAAAACTGCCCCTTTCTCCCGACACGCCGAAGAGAATTCTTTGTTTGAGACAGCAGAGAAGTACGAGAAGTGCGTGTCAAATAGGTAAGCAATGAGACTCGGGTGCGCTTTATGGCACGTCATAGGGCCACGATTATTCCCTAGCTTTAGTCCTGAGCTTCATTGTTCTAAAGTGGCCTACTTTGACACCACGGCTTTACAATCTTTCCAACGGTATAAGTTACCCTTCCTTCTGTTTATAAAACTACGCCGACGTAAAATAATCTGCGGTATTGCCAATAATTTTATGGCGAAATCCTATTCTACAGGAATCCTTAAAATACTCGAGGTAACCCGTATTTCTTACCTTATGAGCGAAGTTATATCGTACAGGCTGTCACGAGAGAGTAACTAAATATTTGGAATTGAATGAAGACAGCACAAAAAAATAATGGAACTGCTGTTTCCACGGTTAACTAAGGAGACCTGTGTATATTGTTGTATGAAACTGTACACGACGCCATCCGATATTGTTTCGTTCGTAGCAAAGTTTTTGTACTCGATAATTTGTATTTTACGATCCATGAATCACTCTTATCGGTGGTTTTTGCAAATTAAAGAAACAAAGGAAAAAAGAACGAAGATAAATAAGTCGTAGAACGGAAGGAACAAACGAGTAAAAAATATAAATGAAAGAAAATAGAACGGAATAGAGAAAAGATTGAAAAACACAGGACCAGCTGGAAAAAAAAAGAAAAAGAAGGGAGGAGGGGGGAAATCAATTCGGTTTGCGGCCGCGTCGTGCGAACGTCGCTTGAATACTGTTTTGGACGCAACGTGTGAAAATCAAAGAGATTTCTCCGTGGCGCATCGTGACATCCTCGAGCATGCAACAACCCGAGAGTTCTCTCTTCCTTCTCGGAGATTAGCCACGTTTCTTGGGTAGACGGTTCGACACCTTATTCCCTACTCGCGCATCGTGCCACTATCTTATTGACGTTTAATTGTCTCCGCGGTTCTTCTACTCATTCTACTCATTCAACACGCACGAGTATCATTTCAAGGAATTATACCGTGTGAAAGTGGAATTCCATGAAACACGTGGGAAAGCTTCTCGTATAGCCGTCGACAATTTTATGGAAAATCTAGAAATCGTAGAGTCAAAAGGACTAATTATTCTTCAACTTCAAACACCTATCGCCGTTTTCACATCCGTTTCTCTTTTTGTGCAAATAGGTTTCTTTCTCTGTCATCTTGTAACAACTAAATTGCAATAATTTTAGAAATTTTACTTTGCAAACAATTTCCCCCTCCCCTCTATACGTTCAATCATCGCCTAAGGGAAAAAAAAAAAAAAGAAAAAAGAATAATCTACGTTGATATTCGTGCGATGATATTTCTAAACGAGTAGGAGAGAAATCCATGAAATAAATTGAAAACCGTTCCAGAGGTTTCGCTATGGCGAAAAAAGTATTAGCGGCGTGCGCGATACTAACTTTCACGCGTACATAAATTGACGAACGACTCATGATTCGGCTCAATTTCTCTTGATTCCACACTCTGTGGCACTATTTTTTGTTGGCTATCGACTTTTCCATAGGTGGCCACGCCAACGTTAGTTTTGCCTTCGTCGGTATTAATCATACTGACAATTTCGCCTGTGGCGTTACCTCGCTACGGAATTTGAAGTTTTTGTCCGGACGCACCGTGATGGAGAGAAAACCAAACCGACGACAGTAGCTGTGTTTTGAAATTCGATCTACTTTTCGCTCGGTTTCATCATCTCCCGCGTTTTACGGCCTTTCGTCCAAAGCGACAATTCACTGGTGATGCTTAAGTACCCTATCGTCTACGATCAATTTCTTAATGTAACAAGCTCCAGTATACTTATTGCTTGTCAATTACTTAACGACGTCACTTTCAGTGATATTTAAAGAGATAAAACGACACGTGTAAATGAGCTGTTTACATAATAATCGCTATGTTTAAAATATCTAAACGAGACAGTTTAGTGTAAGCAGAAAAATCCAATCGTGGCGAATTAAAAACACAAGAAAGAGCACAACTGTCAGTGTACTGCGTACAAAATTAATTCGCTCTTAATAAAAAACTGATGAATTACACATGATATGATATAACAAGTACGAAGAGCTTTTTGAATAAGTTTATATTTTTCTTATCGACTTCAAAACATCTCGGTGACGCACGATACTTAACCGGTTTCATTTCGACGAAACAGAAAATTCCTAGTAAATAGAAATTGTAGTGGAAAAAAAAGATCTAAGCTTCTTGCGGCCTTAGAAACAAAACTGGTGACCAGCGTTCGTCACGGATTATTAGTATTTACCAGGAAAAAGATGCTGGTAACAACGAAAGTATAAATCACTCTTACAAGTTAGCATTAGAGACGCAAGAAAAAAAAGCGAAGAAAAAATGGCAATACTCGAAACGTGTCGAGGACGTTGGAGAAGTCGAGTACGCGGTTTGCTGTAAATTATCCTGTAATATTAGTACTTAAACAGGTTAGAAAATTCAACTTAAGACACATACGAGAGGAAAGAAAAATAGAAACGATGAAAATATTTACAGCGTTAGTTTCGTACGCGTCGACGGAAATTAAGAACCGAAAATTCCCTACGCGTATGTGCTCGTAACGGACCGCTGACGCGTACCGAGTATATCGCATTTCGTTTAATATTTACACACGAACAATACCGCGAAACAAAGTATATGCACTCGCGACAAATAAAAATGATAACAGAGAAACGATATAGCTAATTATCTGTCGGTGCGATGTTTTCAACAATAGGACGAAAGGCGACGCAAATGATATCAAGTGTTTCGAACGTTTACGCGGGTCACTATCCCGCCCGTTACAGAAATACGCGTATATACACGCGAGAGGGAAGATCGGTGCAGCTGGCCGCGAGCAACCGAGAGAAAACACATTTTTCAACGCACGGAAAAAGATTGAACGAGGCCGAGTCAAGACGTTCGCACGCTTATCTTCGATATTGACTCCTATCCCCACCATCTTCACAGAGACACTGCATCTATCTACAATGGAACATTTACCATAGAAAATCTTCATCTATATCAAACATTTTGAAGTTTCATTAGCATTGTTATGAAACACGGCTGTCTTGATTATATCAATATTTAATTAATAATCATGCCAAATTTAAAACTAATCTGAAGATGTACGTAGAAGTTACAACACATTTGAACCAAAACTGATTAACTTTGTTTCTCAATTTTATTATGTAAGCGTATTATATTATTACTATTATTATATATTACATAAGTATATTATTCGTAGAGGATTTCTACCGATGTCTGAACATTTTATAAACTCTTTGATATACATATAATCGATCGATATAAATACATAGTTTGTTATTCACTGGCAATAAAGCTCGGAGCAATTTTATATTTGGAATAAACAATTCGTTGTCTCTTTGCGACCTTGCTATAATGGTTGCCAAATTCTCGACAGATCCTTCCGTGTCGGATCGCTAGCAATCTTTTTGATATCAAGGAGTGCGTAAAACGTAACAGCAGGTTTATACCAGTCTGACAATCAAAGCCCATAATACATTGGCATGCAACGAAATCACATGGTTGCATGAGTTCTCCATATCGTTCTTACTCTTATCGATCAATCAAATTGTGTTTGCGTGCTTCTTTTTATGATCGATCTTTGAATCCTCACAATTACTATTATTACAACAACAACTACTACTACTACACTATTATTGTATCATAGTTGCAATTATCGACAGCGTAACACTTTTTTTTTTTTCTTTCCACGCGTTCCTCGCTATTACACGCCGGGGAAATTTTTTCCCACTGATTTTTTACATAGCTAACCGTTTAATATTCAAACTAATCGATGGAAAAATATGCGAAACGGTCATGTGAAAACATGTTGAAAACAAGAAGAAAAGATGAGTAATTTTGGTCGACGTTTGAGACGATGAAAAAAGAAAGGGCGTTTATAATAAACATCGAGGACATAAATACAAATGTTCAAAGTTGTTCGTCGGTTTCTTCTAAACTCGATGGCAGACAAGTACGGCTAACGAGCTAACTGTACGATGGAGTCAGAGTTTACTAAACTTACAAACCCCGTAAAGCTCAAATATAATAAAATTACGCGTTCATTTCGCTTGATTTCAGAAAATGATATATCTCGTTTCGTCTGAAACATATATATGAGGAACAAACGACGATATTTGTATTCTCATTTGGCGAATGCAATTTATATTCTAATTTATTATTTGCATAGTTGCGACTTTTTACAAAGATAAAAAATGATCATGAAATCGATTCATGAAAACGCCAGAAGCGCTTCTAAGCTATGTTTCCGTTTCTCGATGCAAATACCGCAATTGATGCTTACTTTATTTTTTTCAGAGAAAAGAAGAAATCCATAAAAATTCATGAAGACGAGAAAAGTGTCGATTTCCAACGCTCAATTTCGAAAGTATTTTGAAAAAAAAATGCACAGATTCGATGATGTCGATCGGTAATTTTCCGATGTGTCGCCGAACGGCGATCGGTTCGTTCGTATTTTATTTTTGGAAAAACGCATTTCCGCGCCGGCGATGACATAAATTACTACGACTAACGCGCTCTGCTCCACGTGTCTGCAATGACGTCAAGTAATTGCTCTTTTTCGAAGAGTTTAATAATTCGCTATGACGCACCGTCAATGGAACCACTGAGGCGAGGTACGCGAATGAGATAATGCAATTCCTACGGAGAAAAAAAGGAAGCACGTATGAAAAATACGCCTCGCATAATAGGATTTCATAATTTTCTACTGTTTCCCAAAAAAACGACATACGTAACGTAGACGTCTGTTTTAACGAGCGAGCCAAGGGAATGGACGCGCGATTCAATTTTTCCTCTGATAAAACTCTTTTTCGCTCTTCGATTGTGCGCGACAAGGTGTATTTCGAAGATAAGTACAACGTTGCCGATCGTCCGTGCAAAAAGACATTTAACGTTCTATCAGATTTCACGAGAACATAATATACGTCACGAGGAAAGGAAAGAAGGAAAGAAAAAGAAAGAAAAAGAAAAAGAAAAAAGAAATAGAAAAAAGAAATGAAAAACGTACGTGTAACGCGATATCGGGCTGTTATAAAAGTTGCAACAGCAGTTTGGCTTTTGCAAAAACGGCGAAACTGATTAGAAGTTTTCCTAGAACGAAAAATTTCCGCGTGAAGATAAGCATAGAATTAACTATCGTCCTCGGTTACTACGCGGCACTGTTCATGGAAAATAATCTGATTCGTAATGATGAGTCATTTTGAAATCATTCTGATTCGAAATTTCGCAATTTAGAGACGCAATTTCTGTTTGAAAGCGTAAAATGTTTCTTTTAGAGTATTTTAGAGCCCCGTGAATACGTCGACTATAAAAATGTTGCGTCTCGCGGTTCGATTCAAACCCTCCCGCTTCCCGCGCTTTTGCGCCAGCACGCGAAATAAACAAATCTCCAGTTGCTTTGATTGGTTACAGTTAGATGCACTATCTTGGAGCATCGAACGCGTGTACACACGTGCTGAATAGTCGGTAACGTCCAAGTGTTAAGAACCGCGCCTATGCCTTCAAAGGTATACGCATAAACCGGTCAGGTGTATGTATTCATTCTTCGATCGTTTAAGGTTATGTCTGTTCTGAAAAGTACACACGGCTTCCGCGAAGAGTATCATTTCGAAAACAGACAAAAAAGGTCGAAGAAATCATGTACATTCGCGTAGAATTACGGGGGCACGATGTTTCGTATTAACGTTTGTTGTCCTACGAATACGTGCTCGTTTCTTCTCTTTCTCGCTCCTGTTTATTTTTCCTCTCTAGCGTTCTTTGTTCAATCGTACGGACGCTCGTAGCACATATACGTAACACGCAACGAATTATACAAACAGCGAAAATGCAGGAGCAGCACATCAATGAAGGCAGGAGGTTAGTTGACAGGCGGCGTCGTCGTCGTTCCTTACCAACAGCATGACTGTCATCGATATCGTGATTGCGACCGTCATTGTATATTAACATTAAAATTCGCAATCGGAAAATTCATGTCGACGCTCCTGTCGAGATACGAGCGGAGGTGGGAGAGAGCGCGTTTACACGAAGCACGAGGAAGGGGGACGGCGCGAGAAGGGAGAGAGAGAGAGTAAAAAGAGAGAGGGACAACGAGAAAGAGGGAGAAAGAGAAAGAGACGCCGGTCTAACATGGCAGACGATGCCATGCAGGCAGGAAAAAACAAGATCTAACGTTGGGACCGTGTGTGTGATAGACGGAAAGACAGTCGAGATGCGCGTGAATCTAATAAAGTATATAGTGCGTACTCACGTTCTCACGTATCGGTTAACTGCGTTGTCGAGGTCCTTAACGTGGTGGTGACCGAGGGAAGAATAACGTGGAGAGCAGAGAGAGAAAACACCACGCGGGGTCACGCACTCCGTTCCGTGCGGGTCTCGTCAACGGAAAAACAACACCCGGCGTCTTTTTACGTTCCCAATGCCCGGTTGTCGGTTTCACGAAATAGGAAAAAGTAAGCCACCCGCACCACACAACAACCGCGCGCGTGTGTTACAAAGTGCGTCGCCGTTCGTTTGTTGTTTTTGATAACGCAGGTGTTGCACGGGGCGTGGAAGGGTGCGCGGCACATACAAACGTTCTACGCACGAGGTTCCTCTCTCTAACGAGGAGACGTGACGATCAGACGTGACGAACAAAATGGCGTTTACCGGACCGCCCGCGCGCGATCAGGTGGAAAATGCCGGAATGCTGCTGCTAGGAAAGATCGACTGACTGCCGAGGTCTGCGGCCCTAAGTGGTTTGACGTTAAGAACGAGCTGAACGAGCAAGAAGGAAGAACAGAGACAGACAAAGACGGAAGAAAAGAGAGAGGGAGATCACAGCCAGTCAGAGCGAGACAGAGAGGGAGAAGGAAGCGACTGAGAGAACCGTCAACGGGTATGAGAGAAACAGAGATACATCGAGCCTAAAGGAAGGGATGCGCGCTATGGTAGGGGTTGAGGGATGGTCATAAGCGAAAGAGGGGAAACATCCCACTATTTTCCACTGTCCTCGGACGACTTCGACTACCTTCGATTGCTTTCGACTATAAGCAGGGCCGTCTCGCATTATGTCTAATATGGGTGGGAATTTTCCCGCTGTTAGAAACAAATGCCGTAAACATCTTTACGAATCTTATAAATACCTACGAACACGCACGCATCGCCCTCCTACCATTATTTCACGTTTCGTCCGCTGGAACTTTTAACGGTTCATTTCAACTTCTCTAGTTCGCGTGCAACGTTCTTGCCTTCCGTTATTATACATCATCGCTATATTATATACTCGTAGAAAATAAATTATCGAACGAACATTTCCTACTCTACTTTCTCCCTCGTTGTTTCACGAGCTTTTCGATCTCCCGCTGAAAGTTCCCAATTTAAATTTAAATTTCATATTACTATTATACAAATTTCTGATTTTTTAACCGATCTTCTCACTAACGTGGAAAAGTCGGCAGTTGAATGTAGAGCAGATGAATCGTTGGAAGAATTTATGAAAAACGAAAGAATATCTATTAATGAATTATATAACGAACATGTTCATAAATGTCATCTTATAGGACATTATAAAAAAAGTTCGAATTGTGTCAAAACGTAACAGAGTATTCTCCAAACAATTATTCTGTTGAGACATTTCGCGAAGACGCAAAACACGCGACGCTTCTCGGCTTGATAAGTTCCAAGTTAATTACGTTCTCTCGGTTTCTATCGGACATTGCCCGCTAAAAGGTTTCGTAAAACAGCGCTGCACCGCCCTAGAACGCGCGATGGCTCGAGGGCCGCGAATCTTTTCCGGCAGCTTCGTTCCTCTCCTTCTTTTCTTCTTTCCTTCGCCGGTTCGTTTCGCTCGCTCGCTCACTCCTTTCTACATTCGCGTTCAACCGTCTCGCGAGGAATTTCTAAAAATCAATATAGGCGCAAAGCGAGGAGGGGCCGCAAAAAAATTCGATATCCCCTTCGCCTCAGTTCCTTTTTACCTTTTTTAGCGTCTCTACTTTTTTTTTCTGCAACGAGAATTGCGCAGTCGAGAGAGCCTCGTCCCCTTATGGTCCCCAGAGGGAAGGTTGGCTATTCGAATCAACTCGATCTTCGAGGAAGAGAATTCACGAAGGAAGTGGCAACGCGAACCTACGGGCACTGAAGAAGCGCGGGAGAATTTATTTTCTCAGAAGTGTAGCGCGGCCTCGGTACAGTCTCTGCCGTTACCGGCTGAATAATTTCATCCTCCCGTACACGTCCCGAGATAAGCCTACGCTCCAGCATGAATGCGATCAAACGTATCGCTGACATACCAAGTTTGTGCATCTTTCTCAACCATCAAATATTCGCATATCTTTTTTCCTTTTGTCCAACGTATTTCTAATTCTTCGAAAATTTTATAAAAGTTCAGTATCCTTTCTTCTTATTTTTCCGCCCGATCGTTTGCAGTTCTCAACGTTTTGAGATACATAGGTTAAAGACCTGTTACCTAGGGAACGGTCGGTCATATTGCATGGCACGACGTTACTAGCGAATACACGCAATACATCTTATTCTCCAGCACATCCGAAAGATTAATTCTATACCGTCACTATGAAAATTCTTGTTGCAAATTTTAGTAAAATGAAGAATGAGATATTATAAGATACGAAAGGGCTGCAATCAACCGAGATTGAAGGAAGATCATTAATTTCATTTGCCAACATCCTCGAAACGTTTACTTTGCAGAGTGCCAGACGAAGCTATTGATTGTCTTTCGAAAGTTTCCGCCTGTTCCTGAATTAAATAGGGTTACATATTCGATGCGAGATTATTATTATTCCCAGAACTTTCAAAAAGATAAGGTCTTGATCCATGAGAAGGGGCCGATTGAACAAAAACACAACCAAAACGATCTTATTGAAATGCAATGCGACATACAGAGTGCTTTGTATAGGAGTGATTTTACACTTGTAAAATTCGAGCAGCAGGGCCTCGTTTATTCTAAACACAAATACTAGCCTTGAATTTTGTGAGTAATTGTGTAAGGATTTTATCGAGCACACCAACAAAGATAAGAGGCTTGGGGAACTGAAGTGCAGTATACCTATATGTAAGTATGTGAACTAGAAATGGGTAAAAGATCGGCTGGTCCAATGTATCGTATCGCAGCCAGATGTAATACGAGCACCACAGCAAAGGCTGATACCAAATGCTCTCAACGTTCGACTGTGTGTCACAGGGACTAACTTTCAGTTCAGTTTCAGAATAATTGTCGTATTATGGTCTTTCTTGCGATGCATTCTTCTAATTGATCGCAGCGTTTCTGACAATGATGAGTTCCCTGTGCTACACAGCCACGGTAAATCCGATCATGCTGTTTCGTCGCATGGTCGAACAATGTGTAATCAGAACCAAGTAAATTGTTCTTCATTCCGAATCGCGTGTACCTTTTGCAACGTGTGGCGAACGTGTGTTTTCATAGAGGAAGGAAGATTAAGTAAAAATCCGTTTGCTGACTCGTTATCGCGAGTTGATAATTACTTTTTCACGCTGTTTAGCCAGCAGTGTGCATTGGAGGGATAGTGCATTGACGGAAATGGAAAAAAAGAGAAGAGAAAAAATTGACGTTACGTGTTCTATCGACTTACCAGGTATATACTTGCTTTTTCGGAAATCTGTCTTTTTAACCGGAAGCACTTGGAAATACAATAGTGCCGTGGAGAACATTTAACCAATCCCATACCTACTGCTAGGAAATAAAGGCTTGGGATTGGCTGGTACAAACCTCAAGGTCGAGGATATCTCTTACCCTTCCTACAGACGGTCGTATCGCACAGTCGCCCTGGGACCAGGTACAATGGTCTTTCCGTGTAAGGTTGATGGTTCCATAATTTTTCCACATTGCAAAAACACGCAGCTGCATTCGACTTATTCTACATTAATTCACTTTAAACCTTGGGATATATAATTAAATATATAAGAAGCAGTAACTGTAGCAAAATTATCGAACCAACATTAATTACGAATATTAAATCGTAAAATCATTAATAAAATAAAAAATTATCAACAACTTTTTGACATCAACATTAATACACAAAAGGAATAAATTCATATTCTAAAATGTAATGATTGATATTTTTTTCATTTGTTTATAATGAATAAATGAAATAGTACTTTTTTGAAAAGTCTCAGCCTGGTCCAATTGAAGGACAATTTATCAGCGGCACGCATTCATATGCACAGCAAGATTACAAAATTGGACTTCTGATCGACGCACTTTATACGCGACATTAAATGCATACGCTTCTAATATGCCGTACTGATTGGGTCTGATTGCCGTCCGTAATAAAGTTCAACTTTATGCGAAAGAATAATTCCCTTGTTACGCATGTGAACTCGAAACTCCAAGATCTTGTTTTAAATATTCGATAACAAAAAAGATTAGAGAACTTATAGTCATAAAATGAATATAAATAAGGTATCAAATGATCAATAACGTATGTAATAAATTCGTGTAACATGGAAAAACGAAGCACATGCGTATGCAGCACAACCTGAGAAAGATAGGCCTTTTCTCGACCAGATGATGCGCTCAAAGTTCGCAAAGAAAAGGGCAAAGTATAGTCGCTGCAGTTCTGCTCAGCCTGCTTTCCTTATTTTCGTCGAGATTAAGGCTATTTCGAGGCAAAATTCCAACTTCCAACTGTTGCGCAAATCGTCACGCGCAAACGCAGTTTCGGAGGCGTGGCGATCAACAAAGGGCCCGGAAACGGCCGATATGATGCTGTTTTCCATCTTCTTTCCCTTTTCCTCTTCGATTTACAACCTTCTGCTAGGCAGTTTATCGGAATCCAGAGAAGTGAACTGTGTCACAAGGAAACCGAGCTGATTGTCGCAAAGGGGTGAAACAGCACCTTCCAAAATGGTCTTTCCTTTATAGTATTCGTCTGGAATCCGAGATATTCATTTTTATCACAATTATTATAGAAAAAAAACAAGACACTCGTTTTATCTTTGGTGATCCTTTTCTTTAATTTCATTGTATCGTTACGTTATCGTTAAATCTTAAATACTGTCACATATGTGTAAAGTATCGTGTATTGAAGTTGTCATTTTAGTTTCCCGAAATTTTCGCGTTTTCACATCGAATTAACTGAATCTATTAACCTAGAACTGCGTCCCGTTACAGAAGTATAAATGCTGCACGTTTGCACAATCGATTTGTTTGACGATCATATACCTTGCAGCACTACATATATTTCAGGAATGCACAAAAATGTTTGATAATACTAATGCAAGGAAACATAAAAAAAAAAAAAAGAAAAAAGAAGAAACACATAGAACGAATTAATTTGTTGTAATCTAATACGATAATAACGTCCTTCTGGATTCCGGCGTCACGAAACAACACTCGAAGTGCAACGGCAAAGTGGCTGTATACCGAAACACTTCTGCGCTATACGGCATCCACAAAAAAAAAAAAAAAAAAATAAAATATAGAGAAAATAAATTTCGACTCTCGAAACCGTACCATTCGCACCGTATACTTTATATTTTTTGTTTTTATAAAAAAAAGTTACCTGAGAACTTCTAACGATTTGTAATTTATCATGGTAAGCAACGAAATATTTATTAAAAATCTTGAAAATAGAATATCCGCTCAGAAACTCGATATATTCTGTTAAATATTTTAAATGATTACTGTATTTTGTGAAAAAATGTAGAAAATTCTTAAAATAAAAGATCAAGTTTTTCCTAACCTTAAACCGATTTCAGGATGTATCAGCATTTTCCGAAGATGCTTTCGATGTGAAAGATTGGATTAATAAAACGTTTAAATCTGTCGAGGCACAAGAAAACAAAGATGTAAGTCATACAGTTAGTGTGATCTCGATTGCGCGGGTTCTATTTCTTTCCTCGACACAGTTTTTGACTTTCAGTTGCACTAGTACAGTCAGTTACTAAACTGACTGCTTCTATTGCATCGCGGTCAATGACACCATATGCCTTTTTATAGATAATTCTTTTTCGCTATATCGCATATAAAAATATTATAACATTAAATAAAAAATGTTTTAGAAACTTTTTTTAATCGTTTCTTTATATAAATAACAATTTCGAATGCGAAATCGCCACGACATTCAAATTCAAAGAAAAATTTCTGATTTTCTATTTCTTTGTATAAATATTTTTTATATATTACCTTATTAGGCATTTGTTTCATCATTGGTAATGAAATTACAATTGTATGTGCAACAAGTCAATGGGGCTTTAGAAGAAACCAGTCAGTCTGTTCTTTCAAGTTTGCCAAGAGTTTTAAGAGATACTCAACTTTTGCAACAAGAAGCTTTAGCTCTGAGAGAAAAAATGGTTGCAGTTAAACAAGAAATAGAAAAGGTTTTGATTCTGATATTTTTGTCTGAAATGATTGAATGCCTCTATTGTTTCTCTATTATTATGATACTATTTTATTAAATAGGTTGAAAAAGACACTGCTTCATCAATGGCGACATTAGAGAGAATAGATAAAATAAAAACAGACTTACAGATTGCTAAACAAGGATTACATGAAGCTGATAATTGGAGTATACTTGCCAATGATGTTGAAGAGGTATAGTATTCAGTGAGATAAGGAAATGCTTATAAATTTTGGCTTCATGTTATTTTTAACATTCCAGGTATTTGAGTCAGGAGATATAGAAGCTATAGCAAATAAACTGTTCAGTATGCAAAAATCACTGGCTATGCTCGTAAATGTTATTGACTACGAAGATAAAAAATTACAATTGGAAGGTTTAAAAAATCGGTTAGAAGCCATAGCTAGTCCAAAGTTGGTTCAGGCATTTACTGCTGCAAATTTGGGTATGTTATATTGAATGTAATTGTAACCTTTGTCACTGTATAAAAATTAACTAATATTTTTGTTTCAGAACAATCTAAAGTTTATGTGGATATTTTTAGTAAAATGGAACGCTTGCCTCAACTTCTCAAGTATTATCACAATTGTCTGAAAGTATCATTGGGACAAGAATGGCGCAGAACTATTGAATTAGCACAAGATGAAAATGTTTCTTACTGGTTACATACTTATTACGATAAATTATTATCTAGTTGGAATGATCAGGTAGCTTTTATTTAAAAAATGTTGTGTTAACGTATATAACATAAGTTTTATTCTTATGGTAACATGATTTCAATACAGGTGAAATGGTGTCATCAAGTATTCCCAAGTACCTCAGTTGATGTAATTATTGAGATATATGCTGATCTTTTAAGAAGTTTGGACCCAGGCATTCCAGAATGTATAGAAGCTCTTTTAAAACAACATACAAATGCTATGCAATTGTCACATTTACTTGAACTTAAACGAATTACAAGGCACTTTGCTGTGAACTTGCAAGGTGCTATTGAAACATCATCACATGGAAAATTACAGACTTCAAAATTGCTAGCATTGGCACAAGCAATATATGCACCTTATGTTCCATATGTTACAAAATACAATATTTATGAAACAGCTCAACTTGAATATCAGTTGCAATCTATAGACTCTGTTCAAGATGATTTAAGTGATACGATCAATAACTTTTCCCTTAGCCTTTCGAGAGTAATGGAATATGCAAATGAGGCCAATAAAAGATGTAAACTCTTTACAGATGGTTGTGGTTATCCCAGCGTATTAAAATCCCTGACTGTAATGTTAAACTAACTAAAATGCTAAGATAAAAAGGCTTTCTCATTATGTATATGTAATAAGATGTTTATTTTTACAGCATTACTTCAATAAATATCTTGACAAATATCAAGTGGCTATACGGCAATTAGAACACAAAAAAGTAAAACACGAGGATTGGAATTTGTTCCAAATGTGCCTTACTTTGATGCAAACTATAGGTACCATTTTTATTTCCCTTTTTTAAATAAATTTGATGTAATATTGTCAATTCCAACATATACAGGTGATCTTTTGGGACAGATTCAACAATTTGAGAAATCTTTGATAATTGACATTACAGAAGCTAATAATAAACTGCAAAGTACTAGTGGTAGCGTTTTTAATCAATATAAAAAATTACTTTTACATACATCAAGTCAAAATGAATTGGAAAATTTAACTGCATCTTTTCAAAAAGGTAATCGATATAAAGATCTTTTCATAGATGGCATCAATTACTTCATATTTAAATAAATGTTTTCTTTTACAGAAGAAGAAACAATTCTTGATCCAATAATAAAGTCTATTCACAAACTATGTTCTGATTTACATCGTGCAACATATGAAGTAATCTTTGCTCCTATCTTTACGCAATTATTATCAGTGCAAAAAGCACCGGCATGGTCAACAGAAATCAACAAAATGACGCATTTGAGTGCAGATTTACCCGATTACAGCTTTGCTCCTCAGGAATATATAACACAAGTTGGACAATATTTGATGACATTACCACAGCATTTAGAGCCATTTTTACTGAGGGAAAATCCGAGCCTTACGCAGGCATTAAAAGCAGCAGATCCACAATATGCACAAAGTTCCACTGAATCTGGATTTACTGGTATTTTATTAGAAATTATTACTAAAGAAACATGTCAAATGTTTCTAGATCAAACATTAGGAATTTGTCAGCTAAGTTCTGCTGCATGTAAACAACTTGCAACTGACATAGGTACGTACCTTTGTATCAAAAAATGAAATATTAAGAACATTTTCTTCAGTTTCTTAATATGTACAATATATATTGCAGATTACCTTGGTAATGTATTAGAGGAACTTGGTCTATCCTTATCAGAAAATCTACAACATATGTCTCTTTTATTAAGACTCCCACCAGAAGATTACCAGAAGAGTAGCTCTGGATGCAATGCCAGAGTTGTAGCTGCAGTCAGACAAATGAGAAATATAACGTTTTCTGGCTAAGTAACGCGCAATGGCAAAACAGTAAGTCATAAATTACAATACATAACAGTGGTAGTAATTATAATTTCGTATAATTTATTTAAATGTTTTATATATGTAAACAAATGAAATATTCTTGTACAAAAAATAATTATATTTAAATATACAATATATGTATGTATATTTATTTAACTTTAAACATTATATCTCTAGAAATCTTATTTTTCTTATTCTAATTGGAATCCATATTTCAATTATTAATTGGTAATTAATAATTACGTTCATTATCTTAATTGATATACTAATGTGAAAATTTTCTACTTTCCTGTCTCGTTAAAAATATTCTTTCATACTTTTTCTTTTCCTCTTTTTCTAAAGCTTCCCTTTTTAAAAAGTATTAAAAACATTCTTCATACTTTTAAAAATATACAATTTTATAGTTTTAGTAATACATAAGATATTACATAAAAATGTATTGTGCAGTAGATATAATAGCTTATTACAATTACATAATTAGTTATTACATAAACGGTAATTGTATTATTTTTGTTTCAATATGGCATTTATAACTATATCTATTGCATCATTTATAGACCTGGAAGGATTATGAATATTATATTTCTTATCAATATTATGATCTTTCTGATCACATGATTACGGTTACGATTAACATATTATTACTTTTAGAATAAAAAATTAATAATACCTATCAAAGGAAGTATCACAA
Organism: Bombus campestris; assembly: GCA_905333015.3. NCBI lineage: Eukaryota > Metazoa > Arthropoda > Insecta > Hymenoptera > Apidae > Bombus > Bombus campestris. The sequence continues at coordinate 10,455,187 of HG995136.1, read as the reverse complement.
GATTGATTTTGGTAGTGTACTTTGGATGCTAATGTCACGTTTTTAAGTAAATTAATAACTTTTTTATCATTTGATTTAAGCATTTTGTATATTACTATCAGAGAAGATAACATGTCAATCTAAAATGTGAAATGAATTAGCTAAGCTATTAATAGATTTTAAATAGTATATATATACTTACCTTCGCACAACTTGTTATTGTCTTTGTTAATACTTGTATACTCAGTTTTTGATATCTTTTTGTATTTAAAATAATTTTTAATATTTCTTTTGCTAGATAAGGAAACTGTGTGCTTATAATATTTTCCTCTATTATATGTGAGTGTTGTAGTAAACGTGTAATTTCCATACTTATACTACTGATTGCAGCATTAAACATAATAGTTATATATGAAAGATAAGAACTCTCATCGTCAAAGGTATTTTTAATAACGGAGAAATATTTTTGCGTTAATTTACGCAGTATTTTTCTGTCCTACAATTAATAAGTTATTTAATGAAGAACATATTTACCGTGTCCTTTTTACATAACTCATTACGCATACTTACGTTTGTATATTTAAGTAATATATCTTTGCTACATTTAGTTAAAGTAACCATTACAATACATACAAAATTTGGTACAACAATGTTTAATAAATTTGGTTCTTGTTTGTCATAAGCCATTTTACTAAAATCTAATAACGTCATTATTGCATCAAATGCGTCATTCAAAAAAATTATACCATTTGGTGATGATAAACAACTGCAATATAAAAGTACGATATCACAACATAGTTTCGGAGTAGTATTGCACTCTTTCAGTAGTAAATTTGACATATCAAAAGTACTTTTTATTATATTTATACAAGTATAATGATTTTCTATAATGTTAACATTTATTTGCGATATGTGTGTCACTATTGTCCTGTATAAAAAGAAAGGATATGTTAACAATAATGATACTTCTAGAAAATTGATAAGAATATGTAATTAACTTTCATACCTCCTGACCCATAATAAAATCTCTGAAAAATGTTCTGATGTGTCAAATACATCCTTTTTATGTAATATTGCAATCATTGATATATATTCTTTAAACAAATTTATAATTATATCTTTGGATACTAGAGTTTTTATATTGCACTCATTATTCACTTCACTTTCTATAAAACTTCTTAGCCTATGTAAACTTTCCCAAAATTTAAGTATGTCCTTATGATATTTATTCATTAAAACTGACTGATATTCAACATGCAGTAAATGTTTTAGAATTCGTAAACTTAATTCTAAACCCTTCTCATTAATTTGGAAATCATGTGCAGTATTCTAAATGAACATTTAATAGTATATATCTTATTGTTATTAATACATTTATTAAACAATATCTTTACCTGATTATGTCTTGCATTTGTATTTAAAGATTGTGTAAAAAGATTCGTTAATGCGAAAAAAATTGTATCTCCCTTATTCCATTTCATGAGAAGATACACAGTTGAAAGGAGACTTTCATCAGGAGTATTGGGATCACACAGTTGTTGTATCAACATTTCCAGAACACCAATTTTATTAAAAAAAAATTTCGGAGGTATTAAAGAAAATAAAAATATTATTGACTCGTTTATTGGTGTTTCCTGAAAAAGGATTACATACATATTATAGGGACCTATAGGGAATAAATTATGAATACCTACTCTGAAATTCTTGAAAAGCTCTGGTAATGTATGCGCAATTAGTTGTAAAATATTAATTTCTTTTTTGTACAATATTCCTTCGTCACTGTGTTCAATATTTGCTATTAATAACATAGCAATAATATCGATATATATATTTATAGCTCTATAATTATCAAAGTCATCATTCCAACTATTTGAAGAATCTATTCCGATAAACACAATTATTAATGTTTAAACATAAACTTGATAAACTTAATATCACACAATAATTATATATTATTACCATTTTCGTATCTATTCTGCTTGGTTTTAAATTTAAATTTTTTATTATAATTTTTGTTTAATATTCTTGCTACAGGTAAACATTCCATTTCTTCTCTTATCACAGATAACAAGGTTTCAATAAGCTTCGTGGATGTACTCAAACTTATAATAGATTTAGAATGCAAACAAAATCTTCTAATGGCATTTATATTGCTTGTTGCTATATATGCTAATTCATCCTTTATTTTATCGTGATGTGTGCCATTCGACGATATACGTAACCACATAAGTTTTACTAATTCTTGCAAAACAAATTCATCTTGAGTAGTCTGAAAATAATAATAAGGCATTAAATTTAATATTATTTTTATTTGCAAATAGTCAAATATTATTTTGTATAATGTATACCTCTAAGCGATCGAGAACATAGGTCAAGGGTACTATATCCCAGAATGGTATTCCAAGTTGGTTTTGTGCATGGTAAAGAAGTTTTATTAACGCTTCAAATACCATTTGATCTTCGTCATAAATACTGTTTGCGAAGTTTGATAGAAAATCTTTAAGTATCGCATGAGATCGTTCTTTAACCAATATTCTTTTTAAACCAGTAAAAATGCTTGCCCTTATTTCGGAATTACTGGCGTTTTTTGTATGTTGTAGTAGTATGTTTAACCAGCTCCGAATAATATTGTTTGGAACATGATTCCAATATTTTTCTAACATTTTAAATAGACCCTAAAGATGTTCACATTTCTTAAATATCAATAATTAGTTCTGAAATATTTAACCCCTTGCCTTATAGTTTTGTTAGTAACTATTTAAGTAAGTGGTGATAATGTTCAGACTGAAGAAACAGAACTCTTTATTGAATTGAAAGCATAATCCATGTCCTTCTATGATGTGTACTAATATTGTAAAGCAAGAGGTTAAAGTAATAATAGACAAATTACCATACTTTTATAGTAACATTGCACACTTCAGAATCTGAATCTTTCAAGAGATCTGTTATTGTTTCATAATATTTTTGAATATAGATTTTATTTCTGTCTCTTGGAGTACATGTATATTGAACAGAACTTGTTATAAAGAGAATCTCTACAGCATTGCATATGATGAAAGACCCATGTGCCTGTGATAAGAATTAATTTGATGCTTATAACAAATTATGTATATGTGTATATGTAAATTTCATTCTGGTAGTACCTTTAAATGTTGCCAAAGTAAAGGTTTACATTCATTGTGAATCATTAATTTTGCTGCTTGATGCTTGCTGTCATGCATAGCAGCAACAAATGAAAGCAGATTTTTACCAAGCTTTCCCCTTCCTGTATCATCTCTATGTGTTCGGAAACAATGAAAAATAATACTTTGTAAACAATTTTCAACGATAAATTTCTTAAATTTTTCAGTTCCATTTAACCATGCTGTTACATATAGATCTGCATATGCAGGAATATAATTGTGTTCAATATCTTGTAATACTACCCTTACATTATTATGAATTCCCTAAAATATCCATTATGTTAATGTTAGTTTGCTATAAATTGATATTTATAACTATTTTGGCATGATTTATAACTTGTACCAATATATATTGCTCCCCAAGCGTAAATAAATGTAATATCAACATTCGACCCTCTTCAAGGGACATCACAGTTTTTTCTCGAACAAGTTTAAGTAGTTCTTGCACATCTTCAGTGCATTTCAACAATGTGATGCTAGATCTTATCTCATATAAACGTTTTATATGTTGCTAAAAATATAATTAATGAATCAGTTATTTAAAGTTACATTGTTCACATGTATTTATACACTCAATGCATAATTACCAATGAAGTTTTGCTACTTTTGATGAGGTATTTCAATACATTTCTTATCACTTTCTCTTTCCATGTCATGTCTAATATCCACCACTTTTCCAGCAAATTTGATATTTCATTTTTAGCCTTTAGAGAGATTTTTATTTAAAAATTAAAAAATATGGATATTAAAAGAATAAATGATAATAATTAAACATCAACCTGTTCATTTTTTATATTTGGTAGCACAGCAGAATGTAGTAATATTATGTTCTGTAATAGAACATTGGGTATAAACTTTCGTTGTACAATTGTTTCAAGAGCCATAATAGTTATTGTACGTATTAATTTAATCATAAGATTAAATTCCTGAAATGATAACATAGATGTATTATATTGATGATAATAATAATAATTATATTAACAATAATAAAATGACAAAATATACAATATATTCATCTAAGTGATCTTACTTTCACATGTTTGTCCTTATTCTTTGATGTTTGTTTACATAATTTTTGTGCTTCTAATAATATAGTTTTTATATGTAGCCATAGTTCACAAAGTTCATCTTCTGATAGTAATACAATATTTTTTACATTGTTATTCTAAAATAATAATTCATTGTAAATAAAAACTTATTAGAGTATTAAAACTGATCTTTCTATACAAAAATATAAAGATTATCATAGGAACTAAATAATACATATACAGAATATGTGTATGAATTATAGTTTAATAGTAACATATACTGTTAATAAAATATGTAATTTTATTCATTTATAAATACCAGTTTTTTGCATATGTTGTTAGCGAGGTGGTTCTTATTTTTCAATATTCGAAAAAGTATTTTATCCCTTAATAATTGATGTCGTTGCGACATTTTTTAATAATATTACCACAGCTTTGATCTTTAAAATCAAACGTATATTATATACGTATTTTTTTAAGATCTGAAAAAGCGATATCATATATTTTTGATACATACATTGGATAATTTCGATGTATATAATAAAAAACTGTAAAAAAAAAAATACAATGAAATAAAGATTGTAAATTGAGTAATATACTTCTATATTTGCTATAAATAAATCATAAAAAAGTTTAGTCATAGCTAAAAGATAATAACGCTAATTATAAAAAGACGTCGAAAAATACTTAAATTACACACTGAAAAAAAAAAAAGAAATAATTGTAAGAATGCCTTTTTAAAATTAATAAAGTAACAAATGATGACAAAAGTTATTACTGTAATCCATTTTGAAAATAAATATAATCGTTTATTTCAGAATTTCATGAATATTTCAAATTCTTTATGATATGTTCCAAATGCGCAAGCACATGTTTGACAACAAGCAAAAATGAGTGTTAAGAAAACGTACAGAAATAACGAGAAGCTATGTAAATCACTTCAATGTAAAACATTATCTACCATCATTTGTAGTAATGGGTATTAAAATAAAAGTAATAAACAGTTGCACTTTTTCAATGAAATTTATTATGAAGTTTAACAAAATCTATCACTTTTATTTGCTATTATGTGGAAGTCGCCATATTGATCATTTAATGCAAAACAGTTATAGTTCAGACATGCTTTTAAAAGCATATTACAATGAGTACAATTTTGATTATGTACAATATATGTATACATAATTATCTCTAAACTAACAATACTAATTTAAGAAAGCAGACCGCAGTATTTAAAAAAGCCAGAAGTTTATAATTGTCATCAAAAAGAGGTGTTGTATTTAAGCATAAACAAAACGTATTCTAGATTTAACACACAATGTATTTTCACGTCACATTTTACAATCCTAGTACAGCCTAGATAGAAGATAGATCTATTGCCACATATAAGCTATAGAATAGATCTGCAGCTTATGGGATTTCTTGTCGCATTTAGAGCGATGATTGGAGGAACTATATATCCGACTCAACCATGTACTATGGTACGGTTGGAAGTTACTTTACATTGAGTCGATAACATTGCATCTGATACAAAAATGATAACGACTTCGTTACAATACATGCATGTGTCAATGGATGTATATATGTAATTGTAATTTATATATTTTTTTATGGACTATGTGGGTCGATACACAAAGTTAAGTATTTTAAATTATTTTTCTAAATATAAAGTATAATGCGAACGATTTAATGAATAATTAAAAAGATACTTAGAAAATAAAAATATATACAAATATGAGATATATAATAAAGGCATTTTGATAGAATTATTTTTATTCTGATAAAAATGTAAGTACTTTAATTTAATTTCTATTACATATAGATAGGGAAATCTGCAACGTCCAAGTTATTTTGCTTAACATTACATAATTTCGAATACTTACATTTTGTCAAATTTCAAAACAATTAATATCGTAAACAAATTCACATAGGTATCATACTTTAATCTGACTTTATTGACTACAGATATACTTAAACCGAAATATTGTTAACCAATCTATCCACATAATTCACAACGTTTCAGGTGCCTTTTTAACATTCAGAACATGTTTTCCTTATATATACATATATATTTATATATACGTTGCCAAGATATATAATTATAAAATAACTTAAAAAGTTTTCAGCACCATATACGTAATTTCGTGGTGCATTATCGATGCACCAAAAAGGCTTATTAAAATTGGAAAGAAGAAAGCTCGAACAACATCGAGGTACTGTCTGTAACAATTTTTACGAGTTTCCTCCTATCGAGCACGAGCAAAGATTCTTAAGATTGAGCATGTTCCTTTCTAGTTTTGCACACGTATAGTCGCGGCCAGGTATTCAAATAGTTAAGAATTAACGATACGCGTAAGTTACAATTAAACGAATTTCCTTTGACAAGCGTCGAATTTTGTTATATTATCTGATAAAATGCAACGAATGCAAATGTCGACTTGCTAAGTAGAGATATTTACGAACCTTTCAAATCTTTAACTCGAAGCTTTGTTCGCCTCTAAATATATCTACAATTTCTGCGGTGTATTTCGAAATTTCCAAGAAGACGGTCGTCGCATTAGCTGCATTCTCTTCCTACGATCTAGCAAAATCAACTATACTCATACAACAAATTCCCAACTAAACGACAATATTACGTTCTCGAGTGGCATCTTTCGCTCAGCGTTCACAGTGGCTGTTAAAGCACAGGACGATAAATTACATATGCGATGGATTCGATAAGATCGACAATTGCTTGTTACAATTCTCCTTCGAGATAGTTACAGCGTTTGTGCGTAAATTTTCTGCTCGGTATACCGTGCGCGCAAACAACTTATAAACAGATGCGATTCTATATTAAAACAGTAGTTATCACGTCATAGTTGCCAACTCTCAAGCAAAAAATAATACCATGCACCTCACTCGGGCAAGGATTCGCATACGTTTCAATGATTTCTAATTTCAATCGCTCGCGCTATTTCATCGCTAGGAAACAAGTGCTTCAACGTTGAAATAAAGCCGATTCGAGGTTAACATTCGATTCCAACTGTCTTCCAGATCTAACAAAACTCAGACTTTAAGGGAAGCGCAGATCGTTACGCGTCTTTTCGTGTCTCGTTCTGTTTCACGACTCGAGTTCGAACGTAACGGAACGTAAACGGATTGCTGTCACGTGGAACCTTAAAATTTCAGAATCATAGGACAAGTGGCTGGTCGTCAACGGGATCTTACAAATTTCTCTACGGTCTTATTACAGTTACGAACGTTATGTAACGCTTCGCGAGTTCTAATTTCCATGAAAAAGTGCAATGATCGTGTAGTTTCATACGGTCGTTTATCGGTCATCGATCACCGCACGTCTCCCTATCTCTGCTAGCTACAGTTACGTATGTATATAGACAAATTATACGTAGAAAGTTGAGTGGCACTATTCGAAAGTTGCCTGAGTACGTTTTGTTTGTTGACTAGATTTCATAAAATTCATCCCTTTCTCTCGTAAATACAACTGACTCTTTTATTTCTTCTTCTTCTTCTTCTTCTTCTTCCTCTTCTTCTCCTTTACCTTCTTATTTTTTTTTTTTTTTTTTTTTACAATGATCCAGTGATGTTTGGCGGAAACACGAGAGCTACAGCTTAGAAAAGCTTAGAAATGGAATCGCATGCGATTTTCGGATATCGGCGGTAAATCACGTGTCTCTATTAATAAGGTCTACGCTTGATCGTAAGCAACATTGATCGAGTGCGATAAACACCGGAAGTTTTCCTTTCCCCGTTATCGTTACGCGTGTACCTATATATTATAAAACTCGATTAGAACCGTAGTGTATGGTCGTGTAAACGACGTTACGCACACGGGTCTCGGGATACGCGATAAAAAGCATAATACAGAAGTTTCTAAGAACCTCTTGGATGACTGTGAGCAACGGTGTTACAGATCGGTTACGAATGGCTGATTCTTTTCTTCTTTTTTACTTTATCGTTGCTTTGCTTTTTTTTTAATGTAACCCGATGAACAGGACAAATTCTCCTATGCCTATTTAACTAGATGCTCGATTACAATCGATGAGAATCACGTTCTTGCGAAACTGAAATAGAAATTATGAGAGAAACTATGTACAAACGAATCGTGTAACGTTAGTGCTAGGCGCACAATGTCGCGCGATGCATTATGCATTTTCATAGGTTTATAGGTGTCTCTGCTGCTGATCGTTTTATCGCTGCACGTAGAAATTCAAATAAGTCGACAGAAAAGGCTTGCTCTTATTCCTTGATACGATCAGCAGCAGTTTCTAAATTTCATGCCACCTTCTTCTTACTTGTCTTCTTGCTGCGGGGCAGGGTAGCGAAGCTTGTTATCTGAAAAATAAAGACGAATTCTGTGTGTTATCATCGTTCTGTTAGCGAGTGAACGTTCGATCCTCAAATAAAACTGCCCGATATCGCGCTATTTACATTTTTATGTATTTGATCATTCGCTAGGCGTTCTTTACGACGCAGTCTTTAAAACAAAGATCGATTCAATAATAGTTTACACACCACACTGACTTTAGGAAACAGATACTACAACATGAGGGGAGGGGGGAGCATACTGGCAGAAAAATTCCCCTCAGGTGGTATCGTTTCCTTCTCGAAGCAACGGTTAATATATCGTATAGCTGTGTCGCTGTAATCGTGTTAATCGTCGAGTAACATGCATGTTTAACATTCTAGTAAGAAGTAACACTCGGTAAGCGATTAGTGATCTAACGAATTATCAAAAGAAAAAAAAACACTCTAGAAACCATATCCATACGATCGGAACCAACGAACTAATCCGTTTCTTCTCTCCAGATTTCCTCAGTACGACAAAGTGGACGAAAAGGACTAGGAAGGAGCGATGATATTGGGTTTACTTAAATCGTCGACGAAAACCAGTCAATGAGACCCGTCTAACTCTCGCAACGTACACGATTATAGCTTATACGATATTAAATAACAGCAATTAGAAAATATCTGACTCTAATCTTTTGCCAATTTTCGGTGACTGCGACGCTTCTCTTTTCCGCGATTCTACGCTCGCGCACTCCACTTTCTCCTCGGTAATTTTCTTTGTTTCATCGTTCTCTGTTTTATTCGTGTTTTCCATATCGTCGCTTGGCGCGAGTACGTAAGTGTCTGAACTGTTAGAACTGTCAGAAATATCGTTCTCGCTTTTATCGACGTTCTGAACGTTTATCTCTTGACCGGAACCGGATGGCTTCGGCGCAAGTTCGATAATCGTTTCCTGAGGTTCGATGCTGTTCGATCTGGTCTCGGACGTGCTGATATCCGAACTGGAGTCGTCTGTTTTCGAAGCCTTGCGTTCTTTCGAAAACGCGCTGTGGAAGATATTTTTCGGAATAGCGAGCAACTTCGAGAAGCCTTCCTTTGTTCGCTGCCTCTTACACTTCTTCCCCTTTGACTTCGCGCCAGTAGCGTGAGCGATAAACACGTCTTTCGTGGTGCCGGTGTTTGAGAAGGTCTTTAAGGTTCCAGTTTTAATTACCAAAGTGGCTTTCAAAGCGCTCTGAGCATCGGTCTCGTTCAAGTCCTCTTCGCTCTCCGTGAGAGGTACTTTGGGAGCTGGTTTCTTGTTGTACTTACCAGCTCGGCCAAGACTGTCGGAATTACTACGCGACACACTCGGAGTTGTCCAAACGTCCAAGTAGCTGGCGCTGTTGTATTCCGGAACCATGTTTATCTCGTCTTTGTCGTCAGTTGTATTTTCTGCTTCTTTTGTTCTTTCTGACGATGCTTTCGCGTCTTCGCCATCTTTTCTTACGTGTTCATTCTCGTTCGCTGTTTCAACATCCACATTCTGCGACGAGTCTTTCGAGGATAACCTCTCAGTGACGGGTGTAACGCTACGCTGCAATTTTTCCTGCGTGTGGACGATGTTATTCACCGCCTTGCGAGCGTCGTTTAACAGTTGTTTCAGCTCGTCGAACTTATCCTGACAGAGTTCATCCATTACAGTCCGTGTTGACCGTTCGGCTAATTTTTCGGAAGAAGCTTCGTCACAAGTAAAATTATTCGTAATATTTTCTACCGTGTTTTCGGTCTTTGCGTCTTGTGTTTCGATTCGCTTCGTCTGTGCATCGTTAATTGATCTTTCTGCAGCCGATAAAGGTTCAGGATCGGTCCTCGCCTCTATACTTTCAATTATTCGAACCTCCGCGGCTAACACTGGCTCTGGCTGTGAATTATCGATCGTTTCCGTCGTTTCTTTTTTTTCTAGCTCCGGCGGGCCTGATTGACTGGTACTTTTAAGTAAATCATCGTTACCTGCGGTAAAGGTGCCACGATCGAATTTCATATAATCAGCAACGTTACTGTTTTTCGAGAGTAGAAGCAAGATCTCGAGAGCTTGTTCAGGAGTGATGAGATTCAAAGGTGTCGGAAATGAGACATTTTTGGAGGAAGGAGGATCGATGCTGTCGGAATCCTCTCCCGAGTCCTTCAAATATCATAAAAATCGTTGTATTATCAAATGAAACGTCTAATCAAGTGATGCTACATAATTCGAAAAGATAAAATAGAACGAATTTAAATCGTCATTAAGGACTAGGCGTGGCAAGAATCGAAGAGCGCCTATGGAAAACGCTGTGTGTAATATCTCGTAATTGTAAAGAAAACTCGACTCGAACGAACGTCCAAACTCGTTTAGATAGATGACATAGACAAAAGCGAAGAAACAATTAACTAACGTCTACTAGCGCTTGTGTATCCTCTTTGTAGAGGCAACGTTCTGACACCTTCTAGCGTTATTAATGTCTGTTTAGAGAGTGCGCTCAAATACTATATCGCGGTATTCTCGTTGCCATGTAGAATATCTTCTGATAAAAAAATTGCAATTTTTCAATCTCGTCACTCACGGCGTTTTCCAACGCTCCTCGAATCGTCGTAACGTTTTAAGTACACGTTTCAATTTCTCTGATATGAAATTGCAAAGTCCAGACGGAAGAAATAATTACGTATCCTTGATACGATGTTTGATACACAGAATGTCGAGGGGAAAATTTGCCAATGTCCTTAATGAATTAATCAAGGTTCAACTTCGTCGCAGACTCGTCTTTGCTGTTTCATTCTAGTCTAGTTTATTTTCAGACGCCTTGCTTCTAGTCTGTTTATCAGCGTCATTTGGAACAGTTGCAGTAAAGTTTCGGTTGCAGAAATGAAATTGGGGCTCGAGTGCGCGGAATTAAACCTTGATTTATGTTCTTATACGGATTCGGCCGGTTGAATTTAGTACCTCTGGGGTCTTCTTCGTGGTGGAGCGAGGTTTTGCGCGTGTTCTTGCACCGACGCTCGATGTTCGAACCAACGAATCGCCTTGAGATGTACGGCTGGATTGTAGCGCTTCCCCGCTGCTGTACCCGCTGGAGATGTCGTCCGAAGACCTTATATTACTGCAACCAACGATCCGTTTACAGTTTAAAACGTTCACGTTACGGATATTAGAACGCTACACGTTCGTATTATGATTATTCGTTAAAAACGAGATACGAACGTTAAGCTAGCTGTTGGCTCCCTAGACCTTGGCTGTAGAACGTCAACGTCCACTTCGGAAAAATACATCTCCACTCGATTGGTGCTGGACTGAGTCCGACGAGGACTATACCCTCTTCTTCCCACATGCTCTCTTCGACGAGGTTCCACTGCAAATTGTTGACAAATTTCCATCAAAGTATGTTCTTTTAATGTCTGATTAACAAAGTTGCTACTGTGGACGCACGTGCTGCGTCGTGTCAATCGTTTTCACCGATTATGATATTTCGTTCGCAATTTCCTTTGTCGATGAATTTACACGATCGAATTCTATCCTTTAACGTTGCGGCTGCGAAAAAGGAAGAAGATTCTAGGGTAGGACGTTTTTAGCTAAGAACCACAAAATACAGTGCCGTGAATAATTATAAACTCAGCGCTATTTTCTGATTTTTCGTAACATTGAAATAAAAAGAATCGTTTGTTATAATACCGTAATTGTAATACGAAACAAAACGAGAGACACAAGGAATAAAAACTGTCTTCTCTCCAAGTCTGGAAGAAATTGGATTTCCTCGTTAAAATTGTGTTTCTCCCTGTGAAAAGATACAAACTCAGTGTTAGTTTTCTTACCTCTGCAATGTTCAATGTTTAGTGGATTATTCCCTTTATCTTCAATTACTTCTTCAATCTATTAAATTAGGCTATCCACTGACTTATTTAAAGTTTCAGATTTTATTTTAAAGTAAACTTTTCTCTCTACTAGAATTCCACGTAGATTCTCGATCGGCTTCGGATCGGTACTCGATGTCCCATGTTAGCAACTGTGTCCCGAAATTTTGAAACTTTTCTGCACTGGCGGCTGCATTGTCTTTTTTATCTTCTATCTCAGTTACGAAAGACGATCCATTCGACTTTACGAATACACCATCTGCCGATATCCTCTCGAGCGTGCAATTTACGAAAACGATTTCGTCTAACGTTACCCTGGTTTCTCGGAAATATCGAAGAACCAATGCAGAAAACGTGTTTGAGTCTATAATTATTCGAAGCATCGTGGATAGCGGGGAAAAATTGGCGAACTCCTAATATATAGACCGTTTGTCCACCGAACAGTTTAAATAAACAGAGTTTTACATCGAAGGAAGCGAACAGCGTTATGGTTATTCGCGGGAGAATTCGTAAAAATGACTAGAGCCATGATCGGCCAATAACCTTCCATGTCCGTCTCGTCGTGCATGTGCGGCGTGTTTCTATTCTCGTCCTCTTTCTCGCCGGTCAGGTCGCTCAGGCTGTAGCTCTTCTTTAAATGCTGTACCAGACCACCACCGCCCTGAAAAACCAATCCTCCGTTTTTTTCAACTTGCCGGGTAATCCACGATTGCGTGCCGCGTCGTTTGTTAAGAACCAGTGAGCAGAAAAATCAAACTCATCGATCGAGCACAGAGAAACGTACAGTTACACGTTGAAGATACATACAGCGAAGACTAAAACAAAGTATCACGTAGGGTGTTAAAAAAGAAGAAGGCGCTTAGACTCGAAGAGTCGATAGTACTCGGCGAGAGGAATGACAAATTTCTAATAAACACGTAAGTCCTGCGAAGCCCGTAAAGCGATCCTTCTAACGCAACATCGACTTTTATCGTTTACGACAGCGTTCGACGTCGTGGATGAAGCTTTTCGCGATTTCCATCGGCGGATGGAAATTTTCTATCGACGCGAGAGAGAAACATATCGAAGGTTTACCGTAACAAACGCGAAGAATTATGCAAAACGTACGATGCTGATATTCAAAGATATGTAAAATACGAAACAATTTTCTATCTGAATTCTACTTTCTAAATTATCTTCGTAATAATACGAAATCGCGTAGATATTGGCCAACTATCGATCGGAAGTTTCTTAATTCCTCTCGGTGAGTCTCTTACGAACCCTAAAGTCATAGACCTTCTCATCTCAATACTTTGTACGAAGAGAAAGAAAAAAAATAAAAATATATTCTTACCAACCCGAAAAAAGGTGTTAATGTGTTATCTGCCGACACCGGAGCGTGTGTTCGATCTGTCGTGCGTGTTTTTAGCGACCGATCTAGGCCGGGTTCGACAACGCGAACGCGTTGCGGTCTCTCGCCTATCCGGCTACGTTTCTTTCCGACTTTCATTCTGGCACGAGTTAACGGCTAGCGTTCCGCGTGTCCAGCGATAGAACCGGGTTCTCTTGATTAACTGGACCAACTCGTTAGACGGGATTTGCACGGTACGAACGACGAAGAATCGATCGATCCGGATGATCGTGGGGTACTAGCGTTTATTTTCCACGAAAAAGAGAACGGAGCAAGAGTGAGGGACCAACACATTACATCCTTATCCATAGAATATATTTATTCGAAAAAAAACGGGAATAAAAAAAAAAAAAATGAAATGAAACATATCAATAGCATCGTTGAGTAAAATCTTTGGGATATAAAAGTCTTACTTTCTAAGCGTTTCAATGGCAAATCCTCGTATTACTATAGCTTTCTTAGATTCTCGACGATTCTAATATGCTTGGAGATGTTCGGTTGGTGTACAAGTAACGAGGATGTGTATCCTATGCAATTACTTTCCATCACATTTACATCAATCTGATATATGTATGAGATTTAACAACAGTTACAGCTATGGGAACTACAGCAAGGAACGACACGCTCTGTGATCGATGCCTCCTTAAGCACTACCTGATGTTCGTCGGTGATTACGTGCCAGCAAAAAGTACAGTACTTCGATTACTTCGTAAGCAAATCGTGCGATCCAGATAACAAGTGTTCGTGCAAATTGCATATACAAAATTGCCAGTGATCGTCGAATTCTTCCTGTTACATACCTCGGCGCAGTACAGTCTTAAACTCTGTCTTTTTGATACGAGTCTAGTTGATAGAAATGAAATACCGTGTATTCGATCGATACTCCGATTATTCGACGGCTTGTTCGTGAAAAAGGATTCAACATGGTTATTTCATATATTTATTTGTTAAGAATAGTTTATCAGTTTGCAACAATAGACGAAAATTTTTTGGATTATCGTAATCGACGAAATCTCATATTGTCATCTGTCGTAAGGCACCAGTTCTCCCGACTTACCAAAATTATCACGGTTCGCGATCAATCACGATGGATTACTCTTAATGATAATTGGTATAACAAATGATATAAGTCGCAGCATTCGCAGAAAGGCGGCACGCAATGATAGTTTCTTAATGTTCATCAAACCTTGAACGTTTCGCAGCTGAGGTTACATTATGCTAAAGACCTCTGGTATATATCAGATAAAAAAACATCTTTATCGTTGTATATAGTATCGTAACGCGCGTATGGATGTAACAAATAATTTCACGGGAGTAAAATTTCAAAAACTCTCCTCTCATCAAAATGATCAAATTCCTTTTCATCCGTGTCTTTCCAACCATTCCGTAATCCGTCTTAACGAATACCTTCTTCAGGATTAACTCGACTCTAAAACAGAGAGAGAGAGAGAGAGAGAGAGAGAGAGAGAGAAAACGGAAAATCACTCTAAGACTCTCAACAAACACACGCATAATTTCCCTAAAACCCATTCCACTCGAATCTGTATAAATGTAAAAACGCTATGTTAATCTTAAATCGGTAACTTGCACTCCTTTTCGACGAAAGCCTGTCGAGGATTATTCTTGCGATTCTCCGAGACTACGTTAAATCGTTGGTTTCCACGGGTTCACAGAACGACACTGTGTTTCAGTATTCAGTCAAGGTGGATGCATACTGCTGGTCCAACTCATCGTCGCTGAATATGGAGCCAGTGTCGCAAGCGTGTGACCTGAGTCGCCTCGAGTTGCCTTCGGTTCGCTCTTTTCTGGTTTTCCGCACCTTGTACGTTTTCTTCGGCGATGGCACCTTGAAAACGTTCCCTTCTGCTACACGATTAATTTCAACCAGCTCGTCGTCCGTGTTCATATCGTTGCTCACGTAGGGCATCAAGTCGACAGGGATCAAGTCATCGGAGCTACTGCTTGAATGCGACAGGCTGCTCGGTTTCTGGATGGCGTCTATCTGGTCCGTCTTTTCCTTCGAGGTCGTTGGGAGCTTGGCTAAGCTAGAAACGGCCGAGGCCGATTGGATCGTTGATAGCTCAGTCACCATGATTTGGTCTGACTTCAGAATATGCTGACCACCCCGGCGTTCCGATGTGTTTTTGGAAGGATTTTTTTTTTTTTTGTTTATGCATATACACGAACGTCGTGGAATGTTTGATGTTACAGGTCGAACATAACAAACACGTGTGTACGTAGAACATGGTATTTTTTTTTTTTTTTTGACAATATATAACGACGAGTTGTTAAAGGAACGACGATGATTGGCAGTGGTTAGACGATGTGTAGTGATGATGATCGACGTTGGTGTTTGTTTGATTAGAGGCGGCGTGCAGGATAGGCGTGCAGGACAACGTAAACATAAAAAACAAGAAAAAAAAGAAAATTGAACGATTAGCGAGTTGAGAAGCGGTGGCTGCAGCGAGTTAATATTTTACGTGAAGTTATGGACTTTTGATCGTTTTGTTACGAGGAAAAGATTCAGATTAAAGGATAGACTATGTTGTATATATTCTGTATATCTTTTATATAACGTCTACGATCTACTTGGAATTTTTCGTATCTTATTATTCCATGTTTAATCTCAGAATGACTTTCATTCCATAAAGGAATATCTTTCCCGTTACTGTTTACTTTTCCTGTTAAACAAGACGATCGGATTCGTCGTTACGGCATCTGTAAGCGAGTGTACTTTTAAATTGGAAACTTACCTTGATAGCGGTTTGCATGAGAACCGTGGTAGCATAATTCACACCTTTCGATCCGAGGTGCAACACTGCCGAATAACCTTGCTCCGTCGCGCGTGCTAAGGCATCGTCGATCTCAGCCTCGCGCCGGATCAAAGCCGGGTGAACGAAGCGTCTGTAGAGAATGCTCGAGCCTTTAGTGGCTGGGCTCAACAGCCAGATCACCAGGATAGTCTTGATTTCATAGTAAAAGGGGAACCTATACGAGCAAGATCAAAACACAAATGTTACGCGTACGAAACGATGGAAAAATCGATGGTCGTAATTATTGGTCGGTAAAATACTACACATTTTCATGGAAGAACGTAAAATTTCTAGCTCGAACGCAAAAATATAACCAACGATAAAATTGAGAAGCTTTTTTGAAAAATGTTAAATTATTTTGCAAGTCTCGGTTCTAATTTTTCTAACATCGATCGATCGACTTTTAACAGACCATGGAGGGTCAACATTTCATTTGCAACTTTTCCCAATGTACATATCACGTCGTATAATAACATTTATCTTATAGTCTTGATCATCTTCACATAAATCGCAATAACTTGGCAATGAAACGTTGTAGTATTTTATTGTAATAAAAATGGCCCTTCTGTCAGGTGTACGGCGACTTTTCTTGGTAACTGTACGTATTTACGATGGACCTTAGGGCCTTTGTTTTTCAGAAAGCTCGTCAATTGTCGTTACGCGTGACGCAGCCGTGAACCACGAAGCCACATCATCGCGAAAGGAGGGTAAAAAAAGAAAAAGGGGAAAATAATTGGGTAGTGTAATGGCCAGGCGTAGGATAGTGGACGATAGGAGAGGAAAGAGAGAATGTGAGAAAGAGGGAGGGAAGGAGAGGAAAGTGCGAGGGTATTCCTGGCTAGAAATACACCGGCAACTCTCCTTTTTGGTTGTAATTCGAGTATGAAGGGAGAGATCTGGCACAGCAGGCAGGAACACCAGAAACAGAGACGGAAGACGAGACGCTGGTAGAATCCTCAGAAGTGCATGTAAGCCAATATCCATCTCGGCCGAAATTAGACTTTCGGAATTCCCAGTGGCGAGCGGACCACGCGGTTCACCTCGGTTTATTGGCCCCGGTTCGCTCGAATTTTATTCGCTTCCGGCGAAAACGGGGCCATGACCGACCGACCAAGCCAAACGCTTCGCGACTCCAGATAGCCCTGTCTACGAAGCACATGCCCTTTCCATCCAGCGAACGCGTGCAACCGCTGTTTCAGCCTCTTTCATCGCGAGTACTCTTTGGATTAACAAGTTACGAGAGGGAAGGGACCACGGTGGTGTCGACCTCTCCTCTTCTATTTGACCTTTCCAGTGCTCGTACGCTGCTAGCTATACTACGGTATGTATCAAAGTTAGAGGAGAAATATGACCCAGGCGTTGCTCACCAAAAGCTGAAGAAGACGTCGGTGAATGTTTCCGCGCACGTGAACAGCGCGAACACGATCCAATACATCATCCATTTCACCTGAAAACGAAAGTACAAATTCTTACACTCTGTCTCCAGACGGATCTCTGCGACGAAACGATGTACTGTACGCTCTTAGGAATACGATGATCGTCATCTTGGAGGAACTCTTACTTCGTCTCGGCTTTCGCATGGGATACATTAGATCGCTGTATAAATTCCGTTTGCCATTTTGTTCGCGTAAGCTATCGATGTTTGTAATTAGCCCGAGAATGTTTACGCATTCATGGGAAATTTGAATGTACAAATATGTGCAGAACGTACATATATAGAGATATAAGAGATATAACATCCACGTACATAGAGGCTGCGCATCAAATTGGTAGAAGTATTCTAACCAGACAACGGTCTTCGATCCACAGCAACCTAATATTAGCTTTTAACGTTATGCGAAAACAAGAGGAAAACGCAAAGGGAATGTAAATATAAGCTTGGAATTTAACCGGGAATTCTCTGGAGAAGACATTGGAGCATAAAGCGACACGAGTCAATCCAGAAGCAAAGTTCGTCGAGGACAAGTGCGGTCGATTTTTAACAAAGAAGTCTGAGAGAACTAGCCCTCGTGGATAAATATTTACGGAGCAAAGTTTATGCTTTCCTAGAAACAATGTTTAGCCGCAACGTTATCGAGCAAGTTCAGCTGAAACTTGGTTCGTACCTGGAAGCACGCTTATACTCTATTCCCATTAATTAGAATGATCAAACATAATCGCTATTAATGGAAGACGAAGTAAGAATATCTCTCTAGTTATTTCAGCGGGTGGTCTTGATAGATACTCACGTATTCTTTCACATTCTTCGTTCTCACTGCCTTGTACGAAGCGTAGGCTGGATACAAATTGCCAAACACTAATCTGAAAATCGGATACAGGAGAATGTAAGTCAGCGATCGGGGCATTACGATAACTAGGAACGCGGCCAGGATCCGAAGGCTGCCCAGACCCATTTTCTTTGGCAATTGATCCGCGCAGTATCGACCGACAGCGAACAGACTCGTGGCCAATATTCGAGGGACACCCGTTTTACAGATCGTCCAGAGAAACGGATTTTCCTCGAGTTCGTCCGGCCGAGGCTCGTTTCTTTTGATTTCCATTCCACACCGGGAGTCTTCCCCGTACCTCGCCTGGATTCTCGATTTCTATTCGCGGACTCTTTCTCCGAGTGTTTTTCGATTCTCGTCGGTCCGATCCGACGCATCAAACTGTAAAATCGAACCAGGAAAATCGTGCCTTGAAAAATCAATCTTACTCTGCCTGTAAAAGTAAACTAACAGAAAAATAAGCGAAAGGAAACTTACAGACTCGGCGAACAGATTGAAAAATCGGACAGAGACGTGTCTCGTTCTGATAGGTATAGTTCGTCGATCGACGAAATAACCGAACGATGAAGTAATCAAAGATTATAGAAGAACGATCGAACGAAGGGAATACTATGATGTGTGTACTTTCACTCACGGATTTTCTACAGTCGCGTTCATACGGCGGATCCTTTCGTTGCAAACGATGATCTCGTAGGCGTGAAACGAAGTTGAATCGAGGCTGATTGCGAGGGTAATTAGCGGCAGCGCGGATATCAAGCGGTCGATTCGTGGACGCAATTGGCAACGCAGGTAGCTTCTACATGACGTTCCCTTTTCGTGAACTGCTCTCCGCCGCGACGCACTTGTTGCATCCTCTAGCCTCGGAAACGCTTCACATCGTCGTTTCACGGCTACGAATCGATTCGTTTTCCACGAAAGGATCGCCCAGAGCAGACGATTCGCGCTGTTCGATCGAGGAAAATTCGCGCTTTCGTCGGTCACGGGCTCGGCGGCCGCTTGTTCCGGCCGCGGATGCTTCCAGTTAAAGACTAAATGCGTAACTGCGTTCTGGCACCGACGTGTCGACTACATCGACACCATACAGGCTCTATTTTAGCGCCTTAAGCCGCTGTCACGCGAGCCGGATACGAATATTCGCCCAACTCGCCTTGGCGATAACGATTCAACCGATCCGATAGACGCGTTTCGTCTTCACGGACTGTTCTAAGATGCTGTGTGACTTCAGCTGTCGTTTGTCTCGTGTAAATATAACATTAGCACAATGTCTATTGTTGTTAATGGAAATCTAACACGCTGATTGGATAAATTGGTTCTCCAAATGTATTTCAGAAGAAGCTGAGGAGTGTAGTAAGATATTTGAATCAGCTAGAAGATATTGCATAAGAACTAATAATGCGAAGAACAAAATGACGCAAAAGGAATAGCATATAGATACTACTGAATTATGTTAATCACAGTTGAAACTATTACCATTGAACAAACTTTTTTCTCTTTCGTCAGTAGAATGTATGGCCGTCGAATTTTCAATGTAAGTACACGGTATATTTCGCTATTTACTACACCGTTAATAACAGGTTAAATAATTTGTTTTCAAACGTAGATCACTTGAAAATTATTCCTAATTGAGTTTGGCAAATTGCAGACCAAATTATTTAACTTCACTCAACTAACTCCAATTTACATTGTTTCCAATGTTGGAGAGTACCGTCGTATTTAAAATAACAGTGTTTTTCGTTATTACCACATTGCGTGTCTCTTGTTTTTTCCTGTTTCCGTTGCTGCTATTTCACACTTTTTTCAACGGCGGCATAAACCGCCGTTGACATTAACAAACATTACTTCGACAAGAAAAATCGCTCGAGCAAGATGTAATTTTCGACTGAATTCGATATTTAGAGAATGATCGCGAAGCTAGGGAGGATGGGTTCGGCGAACGAGCTTGGCCAAGCGAGAATCGCGCGAAACTACGGACGATCGCACTTTGCAGGTAATACGATGATTGTCAGCAATGTCGATTGCGTAACAGGGCGTCATTTGTGCGCAGTCTGTGCTGGTATTTGCGCATTAACGAACCACACAAACGGAATTTTTCGACTTTTTGAGAAATATTCTGAAGAATATTGGTATCTTTGTCTTGGAGCCTGGGTAGTGACTAATCCACTCACGTTTAGAGAATCTTAGAGGAAATTAGAATATACACTGGATCAAACGTTCTCAAACCTATGTTGTGTTTATAAATATCCTGGCAATGGAAAATTATTTGGATTCAGAATGAGGAACTCGATAAGCATTGGCTGCCTGTGTAAAGCATAGCTTACACGAAAGTAAAAATTCCAATAGACGTTTGATGATTTTTTGCCAACTCGTTGCTGCACTCGCTACAGTGTTTGACGTGGTTTGAGACTCGGAACTAAGAGAATCTATTTGACGAGAAATGCCAAACGTTTTAACAATTCTGGAATTAAGATTGGGAGTGGAGATGGTAAAATTCAGATTGTGAAAAACACGTTGGGCGCAATGACTCAAGGATCATAAGTTAAGGATTACGTCGATTAAGGAACGTGCCAAAAATGATGACTCGGTTGTTGCGAAGAGAGAAAACTGAAATATGTACAAATTGCAGTCGTTGAAAGGGCACAACATTACACCTATGTAAACTATCGCTATTCATTCGTACAATTTCAATTGCACGAAGTTGAGAGCCACTATGGAAATTGTAATTAACTCGTTCATCCAGACAGGTCCTTGCTCTGTGGTTTGAACGTTACGAATGAAAATTCGTTGTAAATGGAAAACAGAGGCAAAATTCACGATGAACGGTCGAGGACACGCTTTCTTTGGGGCAAAGGCTTTGCAATATGGAAACGTGGCTAGTGTACGAATTTCGCGATGGAAAAAGTCGCTCGTGGAGGATCCGCGGCAAAACGTGACGGAATCCAGGCTGCAGGCGAATGAACGACAATGATCTTGACCTCGTACGAATAAACATGTCGTTGTAGACGATGCTCGCCTTCGCTTGTTCCTGCGTTTGTGCTCGTGAACGCGTATGCACGTTTACGCGGCTGCATTAATAAACATGAAACTGATAGTCCGGTAACAATTGCTACGAGTCGCGTCTACGGTTTTATCGAGCCAGTCGGTCGTTTCGACTGTTTGAATTTTCCAGTGATTTTATCGATCAGTCAATGGCCACAGTACCTGAATATCACAAAAGAAAAACGTAATAAGCGAAATGGAGCCAAAGGTTACGTTCATTGTAAACTATCTCTGACTTACAGTCTGTTAACGTTCCCTTTGTACTTTTATTATAGCTTTTTAATACCAAACTCTAAATAAGATTTTTCGTTTGATTATATCTGGTAAACCCTGGGATATCCTGAATATTTCATTCTATCCTGAATAGGTTGTTAGACAAGGACGAAATATGTGCAGCCCGTGTATGTGATAAACGCGTGTATCAAAAGATCAACGATTGTACCGTCTGTTCTCGTACTTTTTTGGAAAAGTTTGGGAAAAATCGGCATACAAGAACACGTTTTACAGTCGTATGCATAAAGCGATCTGTTTTACTTATACGAAAGTTTGTGAAATGGCATTCTCGCGTTTTTTAAGAGGCGATCGAAAAGCTCGATTCACGAGCAGCGTTGTCAATGAACCGTAATGACTGGCTACAAAAAACAAAAGAGAATAGTTATTGTTTTACATTGTCGAAAGAAAATTTACTTGCCCATTGTATTCACGCAACAGGTTCCGTTGCGCGAGTTGCGTCCATTGTGCGCCTGATAAATTCAAAAAGCAGCAAACTCGTTGCGATTTGCCATTTTATTTTGAAAATCTACCAACGAATCCCCGAAACGCTGTGAATATTTATTTACAAACGTATGGCTATTTTTATCGCGACTGAAAATGAAAATGAAACGCTTACAGCGATCGTGAATCTGTGTGATTGTGTACGTATGAGCACATGTTTCCTTCGAACGATGGAATCGACTGATACTCACGAACATCGAACGAATGTTTATGATATTAATTCATAGGATGGCTAGTATCATGTGAGCATTTGGTTGCACGTGGCAAGAATACAGTCCATATGCAACCTTATATATGTAGTATCGGGAAAAGGGACGTACCTGACAATGGGTCATACCTGTGGCCCTTTACAACATTGGGGTAATTGAAAGGAATGTACCTGGGAATGGGTCAGGCACATCTGGAGAACAGACGGAAGGCGTGAGGCAGTCGAGTAGAGTCAGTTGAGTTAGTCAATTGCGGAGAGTCAGTTGAGTAGAGTGAGTTGAATAGAAGCAGTTGAGTGGAGTAGTTTGAGTTGAGCGGTTGAGAAGTTGGAAGCCGAGTGTTAAGACGTACGACGATATTGTAATCAGTTTTGTGTTGAGTATTGCTTGTACGAATAAACTTGAACTTAACTCTGAATAAACCATCCTTTCTTGTCTTTGCTCTAGATAGAAAAACAACACATTTTTAAGTTACTATATATATTGTAGGAAAAATGCAGTCACTTGGATACAACGTGGGAGCATTTGCTAATTAAAGGTTGCGAGAAATATGTCGGTTCCATATTCGAAATACGGTTCGACAAGAAATAACGGGAATACGTGCTGGATACTCGCGTCCAGGTAACTTTTCATCGCGCTTCAGGGTCGACCCAGTTTTCTATTTTAATCGTAGCCCTTCTCAAACCACAATTTTCCTCGAGTCCCTCTTTATTATCTCTTGTCCATTAATTAAAACTCTGGCGGATACGAAAATCATCATTATCTTTCTTTCCACGTCAGCCACTGATTGGTTGGGCGGGTTTTGCTTGATTCTGCTCCGTGGAAACGTATCGGTTCTTGCTGATTCGAACCGAACGGTGTCGTTATTAAGCGGGCTATTAACATTCTACCGGTCGGATAGAGTGACAAGGTAAGCGCATAGGTAACGAATCAGAGTGATTCGTTTACAGCTTTAATGAGCGAGGTACGAAAACGTCGTAACGAGGGCGTGTCCGGTTATTTCGAGATGGGGACAAGGAGCATCAACCTGATCCATCGGTACATATCGCTGCGACATACGCGTAGAATAAGCTAGATACAAACCGCTATAAATAGATAAGTTAAGCGAGTCTAAACTGCACATAGGCTTTTTAATCCTTTCAGGATTGGACCATTTTTAGCCAACGAGAAAACTTGATTTTCTTATCTCACGATTTAATCTCAGTAGTTTCACTAAAAATTTAACTTAGTTAAGAGCGAATGGATTAAGAAACCGATCGAGGAAATTGATTAGATAAAAATAACGCACACAGAGACATTCGTGTATAATAAAAAAAAAAAAAAAAGAAAGAATATTCTTGCCTCGATAAATACAGCTACTTTCAGCTGACAATTCTATCAGTGTGATCGTATAAAGATTCGGTAGCAAAAATCTCGAAGTGTTCGATGTAAATCTTTTTACCCTAACAGGGTCTTCCTGTTTTACATCGTAGGAAAAAAAAAAGTGGTTGTCGAGTTGGTTCAGCTTTTTTCGTCGAGCGTCTCTGGAACTTTTCCAAAGTCGGCAAGTGTTGTTCGGCCGAACAATTTTGAAACTGCATCGGAATACCGTGGATGCGGTATTTCACGAGGTTTGCCAGCACGTCCTTGGAGGCGATGACAAAGCTCGAAGAAAAAGAAGATATTCGTCGAGGTTTCCATTCTTTGTTTCTAGCGCATGATTTCCTTTCTTGGTTGGCCTGATCGCTTTTAAACGAGACCAATAGCCTTTGTTACTTTTAACAATACAACGACCCGAAACAAAGTCTGGCTCTCGTATCCGCAATCACAGAAGACGATAATCGAGCGGTGTAATAAAACTTCATGTAGAAAAGATTATATCGATTGCACACGAGTTGCTTTCTTTAATCAAGCTACAAGCCTTCTTTCGTAATTAAAGAGAATTCGTGAGTGGAGATGCGATTCATCTGGTATTTCTAATTTCGAGAAGTATTGCAAACGCGGCTACCTTTATCAAGAATGCTTAATAACTTTCACCTTCGTGATAACGATTTACACGTGAGATACTGCTGCGTTGCATGTAAACGGTCGCTTAATTACGAAGATGAATGGGCGCGACAAAGAATCATGCGGGTAATCCATAACACCGACCCGATCAAGTCGAAGGACTCACGAATTTAGATGACCAAGTATTGTGTTATAGAAGAAGGGAGTCAGGGACGAAAGGAGATCTAAAAATATACATTGAAGAAAAAAAGAAAAACGAGTTTGCTCTCTTTTCGTTTATCTCCATGATTGATTTATTGCTCTCTTTCACACAAAGTCAGGAACGCATTGTCTAGCCATTCACGACTCACAAATATCATTTAGGAAATGAATAAAAAATTAATCACGGCGCCATCGAGTCAAGGAGTCATCCCGATCGATCAACGAGCCTTAATCCTTTCATAATGTAAGAGGAGAGAGAAAACTGTCAACTATAATACTAAGAATTATTATAATTGTCGATTCGTTCGAACCTGGCTAATATTGAAAAGCTAAAATGAAAATTCCCGATGCAATTGTATTCGAAATCATTCATTGTAAACTGCCGTCATTTTATTACACGGCGAAAGGATCAACGTAATCTGAACGTATTTTAAACACTTCGCTTGGCAATATTTACAACGTTATACAATTTTGCCGAGCAAGTTTTGGATCAGTGTCACCGCAGTTGCAATCTCGGATGATGCCGTACGCGTTTCCATGTATTTCAACGAGCTTCATTTCAAACCACGTTCTTCGAAATTTCACATCCGCGCTGGAAATATCTACAATGTTATACAATCTTGTTTACCGATCAGCATTTTGATCAATGTCACGCGTATTCGGATATCGTTAGTGGACGTTACGCAACTCGATGTTTTTGAATGATGAATCGTTTGTCTGTTTTCATGGACGCGACGTTGATCTAACTATAGTTGACGTAACTATTCGAAATTATATAAAAATTGAAAAATGTAAAAAGTCAGCCGCAGGATTTGTACGTGTTGGCGAACTCGTAAAAAATCCTAAGCTAAAATTTAAATAATTATACGCTTATAAAAAAAATTCGCCGACTTTATTCCGTTCGTACGCTGCTTGCCTTTTAAAAAGTTTCCGAAACTCATTAGCGAGGCGGTGTGTGCATTATTTTTCATGAAATTGAAACGCCTCTGAACGATTTACCAACACTCTGTGATTTTACAGCTACCAAATCAACGTATCGATTTTCCAGTTACGCGATTAATTTTTCCCTGAATTACGCAAATTACGTTACGCGTTCTGCCTTTTCTCGCGAACAAATATATATTCGCAAACGATCGTGTTCGTCGAAATCGTGACACCCCGTGTTATTTCGATTAATCGAGATTGAGGAAATTTATACGACTTTATTTACGTTCCAACTGTTCTTAATCGACGTTATTTTTGTTTACTCTCTCGTCGAAAAGTGTTAAACGACGTGGCTTCCGGTAGAAACATTGGCTCGAGTTTGTCCTGTTTCTCTCACGTTTTCGATATAATTTTTAAGGGAGAAGGTAAGAATGTAACGGATATAGTATTCACCACGGTTACTCGTTTAAAAATGGGCAAATGGATGTTTCGTGTATAATGGTAGGCCTCTATAGGCACGGCCACCGACGTTGTACTTTTCAGAGGCAAAGGGCAAGTCATTATGAATCAGAAAATGTTGTCTGGTCGTGTTAACTATTCCTATCACGAAGATTTCGACCTTATACAGAACGTTATTTGTCGCTGGAAATCCGATAGAAACCTTTCGGTTGAGCTTGCTGCTCTTTTAATACGCTCCGATACCAGTCTAATGAGATTTAGGCTGCGTATGGACGATAAAAGCTCGACAAGTTCTCTCTAAGAAGACGATCGAAAGCCAACCGCGGTTTCGACGCAGAAGCTTCTTCGCTGTAACGAATTCAACATTGACCTCGACCACTCGGACCGTTCACCAGCTGATCGTTCATTAACTCGGCGATCGCGGATCGGAGGATTAGAAAGTGGCCAAGAACAACCGCTTGCATCCCCACGAGTGCTCCTCTGCAAAAAAAGACTCGCCTCCAACTTCACGAAGAACGTCGATGAACTCGATTCTCGTTAATAAAGGCTTCTTCTCTCGAGATTTTCTGAAGCGAATATCTTTGTCCGTTCTTTTGCTATTTTAGGAAACTTTTACAGCAAGAGTTGGAACGAAGTTTACAAGGTCCTGGATGGACGGCCGGAACTTGGATGGCGGAGCTTTCCAGTCTGAAAAGCTTAAAGGCGACAACTTTCTTCTTGAAGGAAGCTGACGTTTTAAATGCTGTAGGAGAGAGCGCTGGCACGATCGAATTTCACGAGCTGCACATTTTACGCGTAGATTTTTGACTGCTTAAGGGCAGCATTCGCTTTCTCTCAACCCAGTCGCGAACTTTTTTTACTCTGGAGAAGTCGCGTTGTTGGTTGGATCGCGCGCGTTCGTCCGGTCTCTTTATTGTCACGCCGTGCCGACAAAAGTTGTTCCGGGGTAACGACCAGCCGACTGATTCAACTAACGTTTTCTAAGCAACCGGTCGAACAAGCGGTTCCTATCTTGCAGCCGCCTCCTTTCTCCTCTTGTTCTTTTCTCTCACTCCGACTACTTTTTTCCACCGCTTCTTCGGGATCTCGTTGCTCCTCTTGACAAAGACGAATGGCACCGGTGATTCCTCTTGCGAACGAATTAGTCGGTCGTCGAGTTTCTGCGACCTCCGGGAAAACAGGGGACCAACTCGTAGAGTTTGACCCGATCGGAGAACGAAATAGGTTTCGATAGAATGTGCAGCGTCATTCACGATTCGTCGTTCGCTCGATCAAATATTAATCGTGACTGAGAGAACTCGAGTTCACGTGCGAACAACCACGACTTTCTAGATTAGAGAATATCTTGAAATTTGCTGCAAAGATAAAACTACTTTGATGGTAGTTCGATTTAAGATTATTTGGATGCCCGGTATTATTTTTCAAAGTCGAAACATCAACGCAAGAATCGTCGATTTTTCAGAATTCTTTCTAAACATTCCTCGGTTTTAACACTTAGATATCGAAGAGGATCGACAACTCTGCTCCAGGATTCGACGATCGTGGAAATATGGTGTATGATTTCAGGCAAACTATCAGCTGGACTTCCTTCTCGCGGGAGCTCGATAACCTTTGGAAAAGTTCCCAACTACGGCAACTTTGAAAGCCGATTGAAAATTTCGTTCAACGTTCCCTTGATACTTCACGCTCTTTATAAACCGTTTCGAACATTAAAAACTTCGGTCCCAATTAAACTCTCTTAAACCAGAGACTTCGCGTCGGTTGTTTTAACGGCTGGACCATTCCATCGTTTAAACTCTGCTCTTTTCTACCTAATTTCGCAGATCGAGCTTTCCCATCAAGGACGACACTTTACAGCTCTCACCGATTCGTTTTGAATGGACGACTTGGTCGATGAACTCGTTGGCTCGATTCTGGATGCGATCAAAGATCGACGAAATCGTTTCAGATCTGTCGTGCTTCTCTCGGTACAAACATAAATCAGAATAACGTGGGACGAAGCGATAATTCGCGGGAACGAAACTCACAGTGTCGCGCAAGATGTACGTGTGACAAGACTCAAAGTCTCGAAGTTTGTGTCGGATGTATGTTCCACGAGCGTCGCGACGCCCGAACTGGAAGCTGGCCACTTCTGTGCTTGGGTTTATATTTAAACAGCGAAGAGTGGCCGACGAATACAACGACGACGCATCGTCTTCCTTAGGAGAGAACGAGAGAGACCGAGTAAAAGTAAGGGTAGAGTGTCGTAGAGGGAGAAATACCAGACGGGAGAAAAAAGACGATTTTGCAGTGCCCGAAACCGAAAATATTCCGAGAGAAATGCGCAAGCATGACTGATTTATTTGGTGTTATTTAAAGAAGAAATATCAGATTCTCAAGAATACGCGATTTAATCGAGGACAACGATGGAATTTGTATTCCGATAATTTGTTTCTATCGATTTAGGTCACGAAAAATTCTTAACGTCTTTTTTTCACGAAAATCGAAAGCGTTGGTTTACGATAAAGGGCATTGGCTGCAAGCTTTCTGGAGGCACATGGTGCTGGTCTACGGCGGAGATGTTGGGAAATCCATGCTATAAAAGATCCACAAACATCGCGGATGAATCGCGGACCTCCCACGCAGTGCGTTGAGTCTGAACTTTCTCAAACGCGCCAGTCCACAGCTTGCATATGCCGAAACGTTTACGAATCTGCATCCCGCGAAAAAATTTAAGAAAGAGCTGAATTAATGCGACTTCGTGTTTCAAGATTTATAGAAAGCACAGTGTGGCTCGCGTCTCCTCACCTCGATCCAAAATTATTTCTTTAATAAGAATTTCCAACATACTCAAATCCTTGATCCGGATCAACCAGCGGTGTTTCGAAAATATTAAACCTAGAAAAATATAAAAACACTCGAAAATGTGAGAAGAAAATACACATTTCTCCAATACGAATTCCCAGTATATTGAAATTTCGACTCGAGGCAATCCGCGCCTGTTGAAAAGATACAGACGCCAGAAAATTGGAAAGGAATAATTTTTCTAAAAAGAGTTTCCGACATCTTCAAACTGACCGAGGTCCCATCAAAGTTCTATCTGTCAAGATACATCAGAAGACAAGAAAAGAAGGAAGAAGAAATGGAAGTGAGAAATTATCTCACGTGTGCCTCTAATATCGAGATCGGGAACAAAGCAAGAGAGAAAAACCTTCGGGTTCAGGCTCGCATTCCAGTGCGTCGTTCCAATTCTGTTCCCCTACGGTCATCTAGCTTGCTCGAGTATGGCCACTAGCCACCCACCTATCTAGAAGACGAATAAAAAGACGAGAGGGAGTGTTCGGTTGAGAAAAAAAAAAGACATAGAAGAAGAAGAAGGGACAAGGTAGAGGAAGGGGCGGGATGAAAGAGTAGAGAGGCAAGAAAGGAGGATATCGCGACGATACCAGGAGCGTAAGGTCTCAGGGTACGCCCAAAGGGTCATCACCCTGGCATGGCACGATGCTTTCGTTTCTGGCCGCGCCACCCTTCTCGGGCTCTACGAGTCTCGTGCTCTTTACCACACCCCCGTGACGTGCACTTTTGCTCCTTGGCGCGTCTCCAGGGACGAAGAAATATGGCTTGGTCTGCGAGAAAATGGCGTAATTATATACGAGGGCGGGAAAAAGGAGGGTGTAAATCAAAACGGAGCCCTCTCTCTCTTTCTCTCTCTTTCTCTAGAGCTGTTCGAGGTACTGTGCTCGGGAAGAAGCGGGGAAACCGAAACGTGGAAGGAGAGAAGCATGAACTTGTTATCTACCGGCGCGAGCTTCGACATTCCCTTCGACCCGCGAACGCTATCATCTATCGGTACTCCGGGGAATCGTTGGCGCGCAACTGCGATAACATTTCCACCGATCGAGCCGACGCGTGCCTCTCACTTTGTTTCCGAGAGCACGAAAACCATTTTCAGAGCTTACAGTCTAGAGTTTAACGATGTTCGACCCGTGGAGCTTTCGAAAAGGCACGAATCTGTGTTGAGATTTAACCCATTAAGAACCATCATAAAAGGCAACTCCATTTTTTTTCTGGTCATCTCTTTTGATGGCTGTCTCTTCTGATTTCAAGTTACTTTTTTTTTTAATGACGAAAAAGCGGTTCTATCTCGCTGGTCAGTTAGAAATTTTGCGTTAATCCAGCGGTATATGGTGGAAGCCTCGCAATAGGATGGAAAAGTGCGGTGAACGAACCGCATCGTAATTAGCGAATGGAATTCTTAATTATTCTAATGAGTGCAATGACGTCACGTGCTGGAGGATCCTAAGTACCCGACCATATTACCGCAACACCGACGTAACTTCTTTCCTGCTCTATGCGACGTTTTCTCTTTTTTTCCCTTCCAGTCGTAGGCAGCCTTTTGAAATACTCGAGGCCCCTTTACGCGAATTTCTCCTGGTCGAGCCACCGCGTCTCGTACGCTCAGCCGAACGCGGTGTAACAACGCCAGAATCACGCGATGTCTACCTCCAGCAGTTGAAGAAACTATCGTTGCTTTAAATCGTGGAAAGTCGCCTCGACGAAGAAATAAGTTGGGAGATC
Organism: Bombus campestris; assembly: GCA_905333015.3. Classification (NCBI taxonomy): domain Eukaryota; kingdom Metazoa; phylum Arthropoda; class Insecta; order Hymenoptera; family Apidae; genus Bombus; species Bombus campestris. The sequence continues at coordinate 10,424,234 of HG995136.1, read as the reverse complement.
GCGTCGAAAATATACGATAAGATAATAATAATTACTCGATTATGTGCGAACGTAGTGATAAAATTGTTCCATTCGTATGATGTATGAAATAAAAGTTACACTGATCGAGCTGTAAAATTAGAAAGCAAGAAAACAGTGATAACTAGACTACGAATTTTTATGAACACAATTAAAGAATTGGAATTTAATTTAGCCTCGGAAGTATCGTTTAAAAACGTACGAGTGTAACGATCAATACTATCGCGAAGCAATAGATTTTAATTCGAAATTTTCGGTTTTCTTGGTTCACAGAAGCAGGTCACAACGAGCAATACTTCCAAACGCGATTCTATGCAAATAGAATCAACAGCCACGAAGAAACGGCAGTGTTTCGCGTTGGAATCGGTGGTCGACAACGGGCACAGCAACCGGAGCAATGCCTGCATCCATAGAAAATGAGATACCTTTCAGCAACATCGAAAATATAGGTCATGGAACGAAACGGAGAGGAAGCTAGGTAAATGGAATGAGAGTGTGCGCGCAGGTGTCGACAGAAGAAGAAAGAGAGTCAGTCGGTAGGTTTTATCTCTACCTGGTTGCTATAGGATTTACGAAATTAATCGTTGCGCGTGTACCCGTTTCACTTTTCACCGAGACACGGTTTTCGTTTAGCAACGCTAGGAACAAACACATCGTGCTTCAATACATTTCAGTGAGATTGTTGTGCCGATTCTAATAATTTCCAATAGTGTACGCTGGTAACCGTACGTTGGAATATTTTCTGCCAAATGATACCGTTTCCAGCGGTATTTGAGCAAGCAAAAGGAAAAAGAAATAAGCAACAGCTACCCTTGACGACTGTTTAGATGGCGGAGATTCTCTGTGAAACGCCTGTGCCGCGTGCAACACACCGGAAAGGTTAATACAGAGATCTTTTCTGAAACGAAATATCGATTGACGACGAACCGCTAGAGAATCGTGCTACCCTGCACAGCTGTAACGGGAGAACCCGCAAGAAAAGAGACGAGACCTGAAGAGAAGAGAAGAGAAGAGAAGAGAAGAGAAGAGAAGAGAAGAGAAGAAGAAGGAGAGAAAAAGGGCGGAGAAAGAGGAAACGAGGGTGCCGCACGAACGTCCTTGCTCATATACCACCAGCAGAACCACCCTCCTGTTGCCAACCGGGCATCGATCCAACGACCACGTTCCTCTGGTCTACCAAGAAAGCATCCCTTGGTGTACTACCCGTTTCCTTCCGCTCGCAAACTTCCTTTCCTCCAAGATCTATCGAGCTGTATTACTTTTAGACACGTTACCGGTCGTGAGAGAATTATTCTGAAAATTTCATTCCAATATCGACGTGCAGCTACGAATAAACGACCTCAACGTTGGACACTTTCCAAAGTTTTTAAAGAGTTTGACGCAAGCGTGTCGCTAATGCGAACATGTGGAATCTATCTTTACTTTCGAGTTTATTTTTACAAAATATTCTATCGATTAAAAACAATGTATAAATGAAAAATAAAGGGAAGAAGAACGTCTTTAGTAGTTGATACACATACCAACAAAGAATTCGGACACTTACAATGTGGCAATATTATCATGATCGCATTGATAAAGTTTGAAATAAACGCAAAAATGTATGTAAAAGTTACATGATATTTATCGCAAACATGCACTTTGCACGCATCGCAAGATTATTTAAACAGTAAAATATTCATTATATCAATGGACGTCAATTCTTAATGGGATTGCTTTTAGCATTGGTTGTATATTTAAGCCAACTGCCTACGATATATTAATTTTTTACGTAATACATATTCATAAAAATTTCCCATGATAAGTGTTCGAATACCTTCGTAAAATATTGTATATGTATTCGTAGGATAGAACGCGTTGAAAAGGTGAAAGGGAACTGCACTCGCGTATTCTTAATGCGGTAAAAAGACAATGCTTGATGCACACAAAGACTATCGAATACGTGAGTCATACTTCTTAAACGATATACATAACAAGAGTGAGATAACGCTCTGTGACATTATCGAGAAACGAAACATCTGTCGAGGAACATCGCGATGCACCAATGAATCAGCCATAAGGCATAGAAATAGTAGAAATCTCTTTGTTACCTTGCTTTTTATATTCCATCTCATTGTTATCGTAAATCAAACGGATGGAAAGGATATCGTCTATATTAAAGCAATGTTTAAACATTTTACGATTATATGAAGATCCTACTGTAACTGCATAGGTATACTACCAAATATATTACTCGAAGAAATATATTATCCGTACAAATTCAGAATTTTTACTACTCCATCTCAAGTAAAGCTATTATTCTTAGATATATTGGATATATTCCTCTTAGAAGACTAAAGATACATTAAGAATTTAAGGAAACTTTTAACGTATCTCCTTCACTTGTGAAAATTTTCCTCCTTTCTATATTCTTGTTTCCTTATTCTCTCTTTTTATGGTTGTTTTTATGTCCTTCCTATTTTTCGTATTCCTTGCTATCTTTTCTTTTATATTTAAATCTCCTTTCTGGTATCTTCGCACTGCTCCTTTATTGCACAATTTCTTTTTCGATACTCTATTCTTGCAATTTCTACTAATTCCGCTAAGAAATCTTTTTTTAAGCAGATAGATCGATCCTATGTACTATCGAACGATACTCGAAAGCATAACCGGTCGGATCGGCGAATTTTAAGAGGCTCGCCTTGTGCTCGATCTGAGATCAGCGTTTCTCCGAGTCGTTTCAATTTATTGTCAAGCACAACGAACGTGAGTCATGTCTCGGCAAGACTATCACCGTGCACACGTGTTATCGACGGTATACGTTTACTAACGCCGTCAACAAAACGTGCTCCCTAACGAGAGGACGCACGATGCTGTACCAAGTTCTCATCATTATGACGTAGCTTTCCAATCAGCTGATGCTCGGTCAGACGTTCATCTTCGATGACGGCTTTCAGATACACGCACGAAAACGTTCTGTATTGACGTCGAAGATTCCACTTTGACTGATGCAACGTCACGCTTCGTTTTCACTCTTTCGTCTAATTTTCTAAACCTACTCCAAGTTTAATATTTGTTTCTATTTGAAATGTTTCGTCGAATATTTCCAAATTTCCTAATTCATAAAAGGACGATGGCAAAAATAACTTTTGAAAGAATCACAAATGTTTCACTTCGGTTTGCAAGGTCTCCTAATTTAAATCAGTTCGATCTAAAATGCTTCGTTGAATATTTAAAAGTTCCCGAATTTATAAGAGTTCAAGATTACAAGCAATGATAAAAATAATTATTGGAAAAATCACAGAAACCTCGGAACAGCTGAGGACCGATTAACGAAGTATACATAATTCTTCGTAGATAAGATAAATATGCCAATATTCGTATCTCTTTGTGACGCACAATATATAGTACGTATTTAATCAGTTGATGATATTGAAAACAATATCCGGTAAACCACAAAAGGCTCCGCGCTATGATTCTTCACTATTCGACTAACAATAAGGGTCTTTTGTCCTCCTTCGAACGTGTCTGGCTATTTTTAAACATTCGGTATGCAGAAATGGGTACGGACAATAAAGACCAGGAGGATGTAAGAGCATCGATTCGGACCGTGGAACACGTCCAAACGCGTTTAAACAAGTTCTATCGTAGTTTTAGACCAGCTTGTGAATACGAAAAATCGAAACGATACAATCGATTGCCTAACAGAATTAAATTTCACAGCAACTCCAATAATTTATACTCTAAGTAGTATCAATTTCCACGATATTTAATTACAAATATATTTTGATTTTCTTCAGTAATGTCTATATATAGATTTAATTCTAAATACCAAGTAAACTTTTATGCGCAAGGTGTAACATGAGTGTACGTTGGGAATGGAGGGGAGGAGGAGCTCCTGCTGTTGGGACTCAAAAGTTAATGGTTAGGTTAGGTTTCCATTACATGCATACATAGGGCTATTGCGACAAGATTACATACTTTCGCAGCATGTGAACTTCTCTGTGATATTCATCTTGCTATACGCAAATTTAGTCGATTGCGATAGGTTCCTTTCAATTAAAATTTTACGTATAATTAAAGTCGACACATCCTTCTCGAGCGTAAAATTTTCTGTTTATCGTTCGTATCTCTAATATGAGAATGTGGAGAAAATTTCCTCTTACCTTATCCGATCAAAATTTTTTCGAAATGCTCCGATACAGGGGGATCGATATCGCCATGAATTAATTTCACCGATGAATCGATATCTCGTTCGAGTAACTAGGACGATTTTCAAATAGGATGGCAATCGGTTAGGCGTCGTTGTAGAACTTGTAACCAAACATGGAAATCTTTCTTCGAGCCCTGTTGCGACGACGCGATGACATAATTTCTCCACGTCAAGGCAGATTCGTGAATGGTCGTGTAACTTTTCACTGGAACACTGCACCTCTGATCTTATTCGCATTACATGACCACGTCAACGAGACACCCTTTGCGATTTCTTTGTTAAAAGAGGGGTTGCGAGAAAAGAAGGGTACCGACTACTAGACGTTCAGGCTATTATGCGATCTCCATTTCGGAGCATCAAGTAAAAATACAAATCGATGGATGGTTAAATCGTACACTGGAGAAGAGAGAGTCAAAAACGAAAATGAACCGTGTGAATTGACAAATAGAATCGAACAACCCTGAGTTAATGATGGCGAGAATCCAGGCGCAGCTGACTTCATATTCACACTATTTCCTCGTATTTCGGTTATTATGGGTTTGAATACTCACATGACGAGTCGCGAGATGATCGAAGATATCATATTAACGGTTTCGAACAATATACGGTGTACGCGCGATCGGAAGAAGCGAGCAATTAATGCGGACGGCCGTTTGTAGCACCACTGCTCACAGGTCAACCATGTTGGACTGGCAGCTGGCTGCTGCTGCGCGTGTGACGTCACGTCGTGTTTTCGTCACGTGACCGCAGGGCTGTACAAACAGTTGGTATCTCTTAACATTTCTCTCTAGCGGGGAATTTAATTTATTGTTATATCGAAGCCAAAGAAAGTCTAAAGAATTTTCATTTATTTTTTCTAAAACGAGGATAAAGAGCACCGTCAGAATAAAAAAGAGAATATAAATTTTGAATAACGTAAACATCAATAATGGGAGTAACTGTTTAATTTAATCGATGGATATCTAACTTTAATCTACCATCAAAGTGTCTTACAACGTACCAAAGCGCAGTAAGAGGAAAAAGAATATATCACGTGATACTCGTAATTAATCATCGTTAAAGAACGGAGTAATACCATGTTTGCAAAGATACAGAGGAATGAAGCTCCAATGTAGAGGAACGTTTCCCAGACCACCAGTCCTGTACAAACAAATAAATCGAGTGGCAAAGATCGACGAGACAGCAATTTGTTCGTGTCAAGAATAGTGACGCGTGTTGCGATTTATAACACACTATACACATATCAGTTCGTTTTTTGGGAAACACACTTCATAAAAATAACAGCGAAATGGAATATTAAAAAGGTTTCATTGCATTTTTTCACGAGTGCAAGTAGCAACAGGAGAAAGTACCTTAACCCCACAGCCTGCTCCCATAATGCGATCCTTCAGTTGACATTTTCCCCGCCCCGCCAAAAACACGGACTCACGAGTTTCGTTCGCGGTCGGTGTTACGGCCCTAGAGTTCTCTTCGCTCCATGCTCGTGCCATGAGTTGTAGCAATGCGAAAGAACTTTGCCGCTGCGCGACTCTGTAGCGAAGAGAAAAGAAATGAGATAAGAGAAGCGAAGAGAAGAGAAAAGATGGGAAGAGGAAAGAGGGGAAGAAAAGATAAGAAGAGAGGAATGAAGGAAAGGAACGAAAAGTGTAGAGAAGGCAAGAGAAGAGAAAAGAAGGGAAGAGAAGAGAGGAAGAGAGAAGAGACGAGAAGAGAAGAGAAGAGAAGAGAAGAAAACTGTATAGATGAGATGATGGGAACGGAAGGGAAGGGTGAGATGTGGCTAAAAGGGGAAGAATAGTTAGTGGTGGGGAGAGAGAGTATCGGTGGCGACGCGGCGCGGTGCGGCATAGCGCGCGGCACGGCTGCTTGGCCGCGAAGAGGGTGGCGGGGTGGAGGGGAGGCGTCGGCGCGAACGTCGGAGCAGGCGGGGGCCTGGGGTGTTCGAGGGTAGAGGACGATGGCGGGAGGTCGAACCGTGAAGCGGGGTAGGAGGCAGGAGTCGCGGGAAGGAGCCGTGCCTCCCTGCCGTCCGCCCGCAGTGCGCGCTACGCGATATCACTGGCCGGTCATGTGTGTGTCACTCTCACGTTCACACTGGTACCGTTCGGAGTACTTGGTTACCGCGCTGCCGCCGTTACCGTCAACCGAGCAGTGTGTGTCCAGTATACACGGTGTGCGGCCGGAAGTTTAAAGTGCCTCTCGTTCCGTGTCCTGGACGTGGCGAAAGCAGGCGAAATCCTGTCGGCGCGGGGGACATCATCGGGGAGACGACGACGACGAGGACTACGGGCGCGCAGGTGGAGCGGATTGTAAAAGGGAAGAAAGATCGGCTGCGTGGTGCGCGACGGAGGAAAAGGAAAAAAGAAGGAAAGGAGAACGACGACGACGACAACGACGAGGACGAGGACGAGGACGAGGACGAGGACGACGAGGACGACGAGGACGACGACAAGGTGTCGAGAAGAGGAAAGTGGTATATCGGAGCGATCACCAAGACGTTTTCGGTGGTACGGTGTCCAGTGTCCAGACGCACGTATGTAGGAGCAAGGAGTGGCTGCTGCTGGTGGTGGCCGACCGTCCAAGGAAGAGAGAAGAAAAGAGGAGAAAGGAGAAGAGGATCGTGCGCGCCTCATGGCCCTGTTGTTTGCTGGCCCGTCGTGATCACGAGGAGAGAAGCAGATCCGAGTGACTGTGCTGTTGGTGTCTTTGGTGAAAAATAACGAAGTGGTGATCGGTGCTCGGTTGTTCTTCTCTGCGGTTCAGTGCTACGTGGGGTTTTCTTTTTTGGGGGAGAGGCACGCTCGCTGGAGGATCGGAATAGAGGAAAAGAGAACGGCACAGTTCGTGGGGGAGAGAGAAAGCGAGTGCGAGAGTGCGAGAGGGAAAGATAGCGAGATATACAGGGATAGAAGAAGGAGAGAGAGACAGAGAAGCGAGAAGGAGAAGTAGACGTATAGAGAAGTAGAGGAGGAGAAAGGGTGATTGGAAGACCCGGCTGGCGATCCGAATTCGCGGATTCGACACGCCGCGGTTGCCGATCCATAATATGGCGTACAAGTTTCGCGAAGAGATCGTGGGAAAGAGGTTTCTCTCGGTGAGTGGTTTCACCAAGCTAAAGGTGAATAAGATCAGTGAGTGGGGGTGGCGTGCAGGGGTGATTCGTGCTGCCAGTCACAGGGATAACGGCTGTCATGATCTTCAGGTGAGTATCATCCACCTAACGGACATTCTTTATTTGTACGATTTTTGTCGTTTCGATTAATCGTAAACACGAGTCGAGTTTACGTAGGCTAACTTTGGTTCGATGCATGCGGCCTATCTGGCATCGCGCGCGCGACACGCTGTTTCTGTTTACATTAGCGATCGACCTTTCGAACATTCGAACTTCGCGTCTACTTCGCCTCGATCCGAGAAGCCCGCGCTTCTACCTCTACAATACCAAAAGAAACCTTGCGTCATAGGTGTTTTTATCGTGTCTGACACTACATTTCGATGAAAAAAACTTTCTGAATATTGCATAGGTTATTTCCATCGTTTTTTCATACATTTCCCACGTTTCATAAAACTTTCTTACGACGATAGTGAAATTAATATACAAAAATGTTCATTCGATAAAGTATTAATACTCTGAAACGAACAATGGTTATATAAACACGTGCTTTTTCATAGTTTCGTGCGTTCTAAATATTATTTCTATGAATAATATAGACATAGCGGTTGAGAAGGAAAAATGTGTTCATACGCTTAATATCGAGATGAAGTTTTATTACTATGTACATATATATAAATATAACGAACCGTTCCTCTTTTTACTTAGTCGATAAATATCTTTTCTATTCTAACTATGGAAAGATTCACAGATTAAAAAGGTTAAAAATATTCCTCAACAGCTTCTGTCGAATTTCAATGAGCCTATTCTTCCCAACTTATACATATTTTCGGATAATACATGAGATTCAAGGCAGGGTTGATGAATAGCAAATTCAGTCCTTGATAATAGGATATTAATTATATGTTAATAACATTCATAGCTAAAATAGAGTCATGATACAATACGATGTTCAGTATTGAAAATTTTTTATTTTACGGCACTTGACTAATATATCGAATATATTCGGTTGCAGAGAAGTTGTGAATAATTATGTGAATTCATAGTTTTATCAACACAATTAAATAGATGGAAACTAAATAGGTATTTATCTTACCATTTTAATATTTATATTTAATCCTTTAGATATCTTTGCATATTATGCGTATACTGCAGATTTTTACATTTACTGAAATTTAAATAAAATTTGTTTTTATTTGAATAAATTTTCCATAAATGCATTAATATTCGCATTCTATCTATAGCTTATTTTTTGCTTTCCATTATCAAGTATTTTTTAAATTTAATTTTGGGGTACATCAATTTACTCTCATCCAGAAATAAAACGAATATCATTCATGTACTTTTCTACTGCCTATTCTATGTTGTGCAAAAGTATTATTACGAACTTGTTGTTGTTACTTCACGTCTAAAACGTTTTATCTTGAAAATATTTAGTATTCTCTTATCAGCACTTGTTGATTCGTACGGTGTCTAACCAGTCTTAAGATCAAGTACTCTTCCGTTAAACCGTCTTGAGATAGACGATTGGTCTGTTGCTTGCAACTTCTCAAATTTCATCGAATAAGTCTCGTTTATCATACGCGCACAACAGAAGAAATAACAATTAGAAATAACTCATCTCCAGAACAAATCATCTCCAGAACTGTGGAATTCTTGTGCATGTTTCTCGTAGGAAATCATAAATCGGTCGACGTTATCATCCGTTCACGATCCATCGAGAAGCTGTTGATCGAGCTTGATCAGAGATAAGCGAGTTTAAACGTCCGCGAAATCGTTGCCAAAACGCGAACCGAAGCAAAATAGGCAAGTTAACGTTATGCTCTGCGTTGCTTTTGTCAGATTACGTAAGCTATCGTGCGATCCGCTTACCTGAGAGTTTCTTTTTTTTCTTATCGCGACATAACATAAGTCATAACTATTCTAGTTTTCGAGGACGTTATCGATACACGTATGTATATACGTACATCGCAAAATGCAACCAGTTTGGATTACACGGCTGGTATTTGTCAATTACACGGTGCGTGGCCAAAATTTGTTAAAGTTTTCTATTAGCCGTTTAAAAGCTACCTCGATCAACTCGATAAATTGGAAGGTACCATAAAGTGATGATAATATACGATTATTTATGTTATCTTCTTGCGATGTATGAATTTATGGAAGCAAGCTATTTGTTTCTTGAGAATGAAATATTAATCGAATACACATGTAATGAAACTAAGAAATCGATTAGAAATCAATCAAGAAATTAAGATCAATTAAGAAATCTAAGAGACTCTCGTGTATCGTCTCGTTGGTGGATTGTATTGGTTGAAAAACCTGTATTGTTAAACGCGACAAAGACTGAGATCTTGTCTTTATTAATAATAACGTTTAGTTATGCAACTAACATTACATGTTAAATAACTTACATTTCTGCACGATTACAGGTCTATCGGTTAAGTAAAGTCATTTTCATAATAAACGTTGTTATCCGGTTCAAAATTCAACAACAATTGAATTTCAAATTCGACCATACTTATACGATGATCTTCGTCTTTTTAACGTGGAATTTCATTTCATTCAATAATTCATTCAAGGATATTTACGAGTAGTTACAAGTACAAAGTCCTGAATTCTAGAGCTCACGTTGTTTGGTGCAAGTCAGTTGAATATTTTTAACGCCAGGCGTTCCGTTTTATTTTTTTCAACGGGCTTTTTCAAAGTCCGACTGGAACGCCGAAAAGCAAGTGTTTGGTGGTTCGAAATGTATTTCTTTTCAAAGAAAACACGTTTCGAGACCCGGGTCCCTATAATTAATGTTCGATAAATTCGAAATGAAATTTTGATATTAACATTAATATTTGTGATATTATATCGCGTACATTAATATTCCTTTTTGACCGTAAAACCAACCATACAGCTAAAGCTGATATAAGACCGGTATAATTGTTTTGTTTGTGGAAAAGCGACATTAATTTTCTCCGCCATTGAATTCGAATCATTTACATATAATTCAACGTTCGCAACGTAGTGTTACCAGTAAAACGTTTCAGATATCTACGTTTCCTACGTAGCATATATATTCCATTAGCATAAGCATACAGCTACACTAGCGTTCATTTTATCAATGTCGACGAATCAATAATGAATCAATATAATTAGTAGTGGTAATTATAACTTTTTTCTGCAATCACCGGATTATTATTTTTTTATTTACACGTCACACGAAGCTCAGAAAATTACAAATGTCTATTTCATTATTAAATATTGGCTTTTAAAAATCAATTTAATCGCATCTCAATATTTCATTATACATAGCTACGATAAATAATTAGAAGCAATGAAATTTGATTTATTCCAAGCTTTTTAATTAAAATACGTCCTGCCGACAAATAGACGGTGGTGTTCACATCATTTTATTAAATCATTCTTGCAACTCTATTGTGCGACCAACTACCTAATATTTATTTTAAATCGACCACTACGAACTTACCATTAGCGTTTCAAGAACTCTGCCCCGGCTACTCTAGGTATTCTAAATGTTTTAAGCATCGAGCCAATTGTAGGCTATTCCAGATATTCTAACTACTATAAGTGTTCTACTATTCATACTGCGTATTACTCTAGATTGACAAGATGCTCCAGAAGTTGTACGCGTTATACTTACTAGACTTTGATTATTCAGGTGCTACGAGCAATCTGAAATTGTAAATTACAACGCTACGAAACATTATATATGTTCGAAATTTTAATATACATTTTCAAATTGGTTTCAAAGATCGATACGATCATGATAGCTGGTTACAGTAGGAATCAAAATTTGTAGCATTTTCTAGAAACGTTGCAATAATTTCGCGAGATGTTCTGTACATAATTAGGTTTATTGGACGATTGGCCATTTGTTACTCGAGTGACTCGATGTCGAATTCGTCTGCGAATTTACGATGGCGCCAACAAGTATCTGGTCTCTGGAATGAATTTAGTTGACATCTGTTTACTATTTACCAGTTGGAGGTCATTCGCTGCGCTGGCATCGAGCCGTGGTCCGAGGTCATTGAATGCGAAGCGCTTGTCGCGACCGTTCGCTTTCTCCTTCCTCGAAAATGATACGATTCTGTTTGATGGTTCGGATAAAGAATAGATTCTATGCCGTTTATATCGTCGTGACTGGGTGTCGATGCGTCGATTCCAACGAAAGCCAGTCGACCAACGAATGTAGCATTTTCTACATAAAGTCATAGTATGCTGGAACATACTAATTGGATTATTCTTCTATATAATTACTATACGTTTGATTTTCATAACATCAAGTAACACGAAATTTAATGTACTCGGTCCTCTATAGCATTCTAATTTTATTCGTAATAAAGCGTTCTCTTTTCATAGATCCTGGCGTTCATTTCCGCTGTATAGCAATTAATTGGCAAGCAAAATTATTTCAAGCGTAGGAATTCAAAGATCTCTTTGTTTTAACGTTTCAAGCTATAAAACACGATTAAAATCTAATTAAAACGCGAACATTTATCGTTCTCCTCTATAAATGCGTTACATAAATCTCCGGATAGCTTTGTTAACAGGTAGCACAGATAGATCTATGCGTTTCACGATTTTCTTACCAAAGAATATCGTCCTCTGATAGAACTCACCATATTCCGAGCAATTCAATGGAATATCATGTCCTAGTATCATCGAAAGAATGGACAAAATCTCCCACGTACAATTTTATAGATTTCGTTCTGCGGCCAGTCGAAAACAGCTGACCCTTGCATTCTCGTTGGCAATCTACGAGAGAAAACCGTGTAACCGTAGGGAATTAGCCGAAAGTGTTAGGTTCAGGGCCCTGGTAATTCGTCGACCGTAAATTTCGGGGTCCAGAGTTGGCAATAATTTTGGGGTTATCGGCATGTCCGGGCCCCCGTTTGTTCTTTCTCGGAGATTCATGCACGCCGATGTACCTCGTATGTGCTGCATAACGGTGCTTCACCGTGGACGTGGCAGGTGCACGAAAAAGGCGGTCTGTTCCACCAGTTCGATGGAGACGAGGCAAAGAGGGGGAGTTGTTTCGACCCATTTACGATTGATGAAACATTGATATTCCTCTCAGATCGGTCCTTGATATTGTACAAGGTTCCCACCGAGGTCCGTGAAATTCTCCTCTTGGTTCGCCTTCCAAGAACGCCATGATATTCGTTTTCAAAACGGCGACGATCTCGGTAATCGTTCCAATTTGCATTTACGACACGTTGCGCGAGTTCTTGCTAATTTGCACTGTTGCGTGTATTCCGTAGAATCCACTCAGCGGAATTTACAGCTTTGTCATACCGCGTTTCGACTGCTGCCAGCTGACGAGCTTTCTTATAAACGTCGCTCGTGTCTTCCAAGAGCCAAGTACATTGAAAGTACATGTTAGAACGATGGTATTTTGTATAGATTGGAAACTATTCATTGTTTGTACATTGGTCGAAATAGTAATAATTATCGTCATATGTTTTATATTCATTCATATATTTTAACTAAAATTTTATAGCACTATATATATCTTCTTTATAAAATCATTTGACCGATTATTCAACACGGAATTTGTCAATTAAAATCGAACGCGAAAACATACGAAATGATCGATACACGATACATTACATGGTTCTTCTTTGAAAAAGAAAAAGAAGAAGACAAGATGCCTAAGGTCTGTTGTAATTTATGCTCCATTTGCTAGGAGGAATTCGAAGGAAAGCCAGGACTCTGCTGGCTGTGGCAAGACCGAGATTTCCTTCGTCCTCCTTCGACACTTCTCTTTCCTCCCCGTCTCCTGCCGTTCTCCACCGCGGCCTCTTCTCCGTAGAAGAATTCCATTCACCTTAAAGTGCAATAAAACGAGGAATAGCGTCTACCATTGTACTTGCGCCCTACCACGTAAAAAAGAATGACGCGTCTCTGATTCACTCTGTTCGCGACTGAAAATAGATAAAAAGATTTATCGATGAATGGCATTTTGTAAATCAAGTGACGGTCAAGTTACAGATAGTCTCGTAGCAATTGCGCAACATGGTGAATATTTTGTTGAAAAAAATTCAAACGTCTCGATGAGAGATTCCTTTGATTTCCTGCAACAACGACAAACGTGGACACGGCTCGTTTTCGTTACGAGTCCATTAATTATACATATTATTTTACACTTATCGAGAAGCAACAGATGATGGCGATTAAATGCGAGTTTAACACGTTGCTTCAAAGCGAAACAAAGGTGGAACGTGTCTGGCTTTGCGCTTTCCTCTTAACAGGAAATCCACTTTGCCTTTTCCCCTGTCCTCTGCGGGTTCAAAAGAGTCGGTATCGTTAGCTATGGGGTTCGAGAAGATGTTACATATTCGTAAGAGTCTCGTGGATCAGGTCTCTTTACAAAATCACTTCTTTGGTTCGAGTCGTCCCTTACACTCTGTTGCTCAGAGGATTGCCTCAGCCGGATGATTCCAAAACTCTGGATACATAGGAAAGAAACACGTGGATAGTGATGTGGTTCGTTCAGCTCGTTAAGAAGATCACCTAACCGTTCGACCGACTCGAGTTAACGAGCTTTATTTGGTAAGCAGGAAAAAAATCTTTTTGTTCCTATCTTCCGCATTTATCTCGATTTTTTCCATAGCTCGCTTCGTGGTTTTAGAAGATCGTTGAATAAACGTCAGGATGCAGTTCCGTTGTACTTTTCTTCATGGACGAGCATCTATTTTGTAAATTGCACCAAGTTTCAAACGTTATAATTACTTTTCAAATTAGAGAAATTTTGATGCCGCTTAATTTTGGCCAGTTAAAGGAACCAAAATTGCCTGTGGATATGACCGGTGAACAAGGGTAGCGGATTTTACCATTTAATCGAATGAAGCGGCGGCTGACTAACTAAAACGGTTAATTGACCAAAATAGTTGGCTAATGCAACTATAATGCTAGTTGAACGGGTTAGCTATTGGTCTCGGTTATTTTATTCAAATTAAGAACAAGAAGTTTCGTTATTATTTTCCTCTTACCGTTCACCTTTAATTGATTGTCGACGCTTTATTCCCTCGCTGCTAAACAGAATCCTGAAATCTGTATACAGACGTTTACAAAAGTATTTGAATATTAGAGAAAGTCGATATTTCGAACGTTTTTGGAAGTTACACACGACTATCATAACCACAGCGATCACGTTGCGTCGTCTTAATTATTCAGAATTTGCACACCGGTTATATTGGTCGTAAACTTTCATAAGAAATCACATAATCGCTGAAATAGTCAATTATCTGCAATCAGTGCATATCTATACTTGTCTTAATAGTTCATTCTTGGAAGATGTAAAAATTAAAAGGGTTATTTTCCATATTTGTCTATTTATTTCCTAATCAACTACCAGGTTGAGCTGTTACGATTTAATTCGTTAATCAGACTTAAGTTTGATTATTTATCCGGCACAAGGTCGCTCGTCTGAGCGATGTCACAGGGTCAAGTGACTATTTTCGTAGCGTCCTATAGTCGATATTTCAAACCACCTCCCTTAATTTCATTATCGACCATATCCGCGTACGGGATATCGTAATTGATTAAGCAACACTGACGTCAGTTTATCATAAACGTTAGCTAAATCTTGGTACCTCAGAAGTTGCACGATATCATCTGGATTACATCACATCGAGCACTGAATATTTCGGTCATTAGGGTAATCAGTGTTGTCCCAAATAATTACCAAAGATAAGAACCTAATTGGGGCAAAATCGACGAAGGTCGTAACCGGAAGAATCGGATGTAGCCAAGACCTTTGATAAAGTAGAGCGTAAAATATGACTATAGAACACATACAGATTGCGTGGTTGTTCAAAGCGCGTACAAAAGTATAGAGCATTCGACATGAAAATATTTGCTTTAAAACTATTAAAATCAGCCTGATAACTTAATTGCCGCACGGTATAATCAGGATTGGAATTCACGAGAAACCAAATTCGACGTTATAATTTTCTTCCGGACATCTAACGCATCAACCGCTTTTGCATCTGAAAATGTGAAAACTTTGCTGCGCGATACATCAGATGCATCAAATTTCCCGGTCAAAAACTGCATTCGTCGTGCATCATTTCATTTGAAAAAGTATCCCTCCATAAATTCCGGGCGCAATCTTGGAAACGGCGCCATACATTTCACGAGACAGCGTAGAGTCGCGTATCCGCGATCTTAGTTAGCAATCTTTCAAATTCGCATATGGAGAGGGTTGACTGTAGCGACGACGCGACGCAACGAATCTACGAATTGGAAACGCACGAATGTGCTTGTATGTAGTTCAACGACCTCGATCGAACCGCGTGAAATCACGCGTCACGTTTCGACGACGAGAGTATCAATTTCGTTGTGCAAATATTCAGCCGTAATAATTGAGGTCGAAACCGATCGCGGACGTTATTTCGAGGGCCCTATCATTATCGTGAGCATTCTAATATTAAAATCCGGGTGCAACGGCCGCGATACGGTTAGAAGATGATGCGGTTCGATGCACGCCCTGCAGGAACGTTACCGAGGATCGTTTCCATTCCCCTCGCCGGTTTCACCGGCAGATTCCGATTCGTTCGCCAATATCGAAATATTTCGGTCTTTGTTTGCTCGTTGATATTGTGCGTTATGCAAGCTCCGGCACCCACGCGGCCAGACACGCTGCCGCGACTTTCTATCGCACGTAAACCGCAATCGCGGTTCTTTACACTGACTCATGCTCGTAGGGATTCCGGAAAAAAAGCGTACGCTAGGATCCAGAGCTATGAAATTCTTTCTTTCGCCACTTTTTGCAACGAAAGTTTCCTTGGAAAGTGTTGAACAGCGGTAGGGAGAGCGTCAAGGTAGCCGATAATTTTATAGATATTTTCTTATTTATAAGCATCTAGGTATTTGTGTTCAACGACAGAAAACGATAACTCCGTATATTTCAACAATACGATTTTCTTATTTCGTGGTGGCAACTTTTCAAAATGAATTTCGTTACGATATTCTTTGTAATAATATTGTACGATGTGATAGTCACGCGAATATTGTTCTGCAACAGTTTATATCTAAATCGTGAATCAAGAAAATTCGATTTTTTTTTTTGCAAATAAAAGAGAAGGGCATAGTAAAATCGACGAAAAAACGTGCAAGTCAGATTTTGACCGCAGGGACAGTTTCGTCGGATTTCCCGTTCATGGTGGTGCTAAAATTCCAGAATGAAAAATAGCGAGACTCTTTCGCTGGGTGAACTGTAACGCGCGCAGACAATAGTCCTGTTACATTTTGCTCGTTTTCGTCCGCGAAACAATCCTGTTCGGTTCCTGCAGTTTCGAGGGTACTTTATTCTCGCGAGACAAAGACACGCCGGACAATTCTATGTGATACGTCACACTTTGCCCGCGTTTTAATGAACTCTTTAACAATCGCGAGACGTTCTACGAGAGTGGGATATATGGACCATTGGATTTTGCCTATGGTGCTTATTTGAAAGATCGTATATTTATATAATTTATTCCTTAGGTGTTCAAACAGCGAAAATCATCATTTTTCCTTTACTCTGAATAGGAATTCGGTTCGGAAGATCTGGATATTCATAAATAAATTTCTCGTACGTTTCGTTATTTCTTGCGTTCCCCAACCTAACCTCAACCTAACCTCAACCTAACCTCGATCGGCTGCCAATGCCAATTTCAGGTTAGAACGTAATTTTACTTCAGGTTAAAAATTATACATTAGTAAAATTCTTGTCGTAAAAATATTTCAGATAATTTTTATAGTAGTTTCGCGCAATTTTATACAATGCAGTACGTGTAATACTTGTGTGACAGATTTCTAAACGATGAAATAAAATTACATTTTGGCATCAAACTTTTGGCAGCCACTGTACGAAGATACTAAGCTTAATAACCGCAGACAAGAATGTATCAACACGTAGTTAATTTTATCGTAGATATAATACCGTGCATTCTGATGTTAATACCGACCCTAACATTCATAGATTTTCTTAGTACGTCACTACTGCGTAAAATGCAATTTTATCATAAAAGCGAAATATTCATTTTCAAAGCCATTCCTCTGTATTTATAACGTTATTATTTCACCGTATTTATATGTACATTATTATTTTCCGAAAACCGAAACAATAACTTTTGATATAATTTCCGCTTATGTTACGACAAACGAATATTTCGAACGACGAACTTTTTCAACAAGAACTAACCTAATTCTCATTTCGCTTTTAATCATCGTTCACGATTTTTCCAGCGAAAGAATAAAGCCCAGAGAACAATACAGACGCTTCAATTGTTTGGAACCTTAACATCATTATTTTATTTATAACAAAAGTCAAACTTTTAATTAACGAACATCGAATCCGATCGTATGACCAGTTTATCCTTCGTCTTCTCTAATATGCACTACTCCTGGATACTGTTTTAATCTATAAATTATATCAAAACAGCTTCTAAGAATTTTCAAATTCTCCAACTTGTAATTCAACGAATAATATTATTTTATTATTTGTTTCGTTCTCGCCATTCGACATAGAATAACTTCCAGCTATCAGCCATACAACCGTACATGATCTCTATCCAAATAATCTCTACCCGACAATTCCAATGATTTCAATGAACAATATTGATAAATAATATTGGATTCATGGGAAATTTGAAGATGCAAAAAATACACACAATGTGGAAAAACATACAAACTACTCGATGCAGAGTATTCGTAATAATAGTATGTAGTAGGTGGAAGAAGTCTCAGCTGAGATTCCAATCTTTTAGTTAACGAAATCATAATCATCGCGAACTATCGTGCACAACGCACGTTGATGGGCACCTCGTCGTTAGTACTGATTAATCGAAGAAACAAACAGAGAAAAGAAGGTAGTCGTCGAAGGGATTGGAAGGTATCGCGAGCTATTGCAGTTGCAAGTCTGGGTAGACACGGTACACTCCGTCACATAGCATCAACCCACCTATTCAACGCCGACTCGTTGTAAACAATGACTTCGTGTCCGACCCAGATTCTAAGCCCACGTAGAAAGCGGACTTGCTTGCATAATCCGAACGCGGAGTATACATATGCACGATGCAGGCTGCGTTCGTGGTTCGTGAGCCGACCTCACGACTCCAGACGGGTCTTACACCTGTACAGAACACCCACATTGCGCGAGTGTTTCGTATATTCGTATAGGAACCGGCGTTGTTCCTCATCCATCGATCGCTTTGGCTTTCCATTCTTTGTTGATAACTGGTTACGCCGTTGAATGGTTTATCGAGTAGCGCTAGCGGACAAAAGCACGTGTGCTCTTGGACGACGAGGGACGGTGAATCGAAAAAAGAAATGGGAGAAGAAAAGGAAATTTAATAGAGTGAAACGCCCATACTCATGGCAAATAGTTTCAGAAGTTTGTGGCGAATAGTAGCTAAAGACTGCGTAAATTTCATTTATTAGTCAACCGCGAGCAGAGTTACGCTTGACTAAGCACCGTCGTACAGTGTTGAAAATCTCAAGCGATGGAATTTACGAATTGTCGACTAGGAATTATTTACATTTTTAGGATCGTCATTGATACAGGGGTTCAGCCGCAGTTACCGAAAGAAGCCGGCTGCGTTCTATGGTTATCGTCTAGCAGGCAAGAAGCTGTTCCCGTTAGCTGAGCACTTTCACCCGGATCATCACGACCCAGATGATCGTGTCTCTCTAACGGGCCCGTCTTTTCTCCTGGCCGATGCACAAGACCGAAGTTGCTCGCGAATATGAGTTCTAGTCCTCTGAATGTTTCAACCGTGTTTTAACCGCGATCGCGGACAATGCCGCGAAAAGCTTGCCAGTGTTCCGCTTGCACGGTTTTCAAGCGTGTGTATGCCTTGGCCAGAGGCTGTAGAAAACGGAGGAAGATGGCTTGCTGCCTAGATGGAAAGAGGTAGAAGGAGAAAGAGAACCGGAGAAAGAAAAGAGAAGAAACGGTCGGGAGAACAGGTTCCTGGCAGACCAGGCGACTAACCGCCAGGGACCCAGGTCACTCACCCAGATTCTACAAACAGCCAAACACACGGACCTTTCCTTGCTTCGGTTTCTCCTCCTCGGTTACTTTTCTTTCCTGTCTCTGCTCTTTTCTTCCTCGAACCTTCGATAAACCTGGAATATCGTGACATCGGGGTCAAACCTATCCCTAGGAATCTCAGATGAATCGACGTTAGTTAGGTGAAATATTTGTTCGACTCTACGTCTCTGTAGTGCACAATCAGTGGATTCAATTGGATTTTTTTAATCGCAAACAATTCCGTAGTCGTTGTAACGCGTGTAAGAGGATTATTCTGTATGCATTTAGTCGCGTACTTGACAAAACAAGCGAAGAAAACTATGTTTGCACGGTGCTCCGCTTCGAGGTAGCCAGGAATCCATCGTCTTCGTATATTTTCACACGTGTAATGTTTTCGCGTCTTGAGGTAGGTTTGTCTTAAAGACGAAAGACTGATAGTGCATCGGACAGGCAAACGTTTCGATATCCTTGTTGCAGCGATTGAATATTTTGTGGAGGACTAAAGCTTACTCTTTAGGAAAAATCGACGTGAATTTTGTTAAGAGCACTGGCATATTTTTAGCAATAGCAGAGACGAAGAATGCGAAATTAAAAACAACGGCTTTTATAGTTGCAACGTTAATAAACGCATGACGTACATCTGATGCCTGCGTCTTTCGCGTACTGGAAATCCGCCGTCCGTGGATAACGTTTGATCGATTTCGTCGTGACATTTGGCCGCGGCTCAAGACCTTTCCTATCGTTCACGATTCCAGTTCCATATTCGCTCGGCGAAGAGTGTAACACGTGTGTAAGAAGGAAGCAGAGGGATGCTAGTATAACTGCATCACGTCCATAGCTTTGTGCATGCGCTACACTCGCGAGCTCCATTATAGATTTATTGTTCTTCTAATTATACCCTGTTATTCTTGCCAACGAGCCACGCGGATCTGCGTAACTTTAAGGATCTTAACAAATTTTCTAACCGATTTATAAATTTCTCTTCGTTTCCTATACGAATCCCTCGGAAGACGAATTCATCCATTTTTTATCAATTTCGTAATTTCATTACGTTTACGTAAGTAAACGATTGATATGGAATACTCAAGAAACGAAGGACTAGCTTCCATAAGACGATCGATCGCAAGAAGACGACATAAATAAAGGTAAATTGAAAGGCAAAGTTAAAAATACAGGGTTTGCAATATCGTCACTTTCAATTTGTCGAATTGATCGCTATGGCTTTTAAATGGCTGATATATAAATTACGAAGCAAATACAAATTGAAGTGCTTATTCGACAATAGGTCATCTAGAACGAGACGAAGAACCACGAGTCCACTTAAATGACACACTTTCTTTATCTACCGGTTTGTTGGTTTTAGAACGGTCGATGTTACATGTTACGCGTTATCAGTAGCTTCTATACCCCTCTCGAACCACTCAGAGCTGGCCACGAGATTTCTCGGATTGTTTCTTCGAAGGAAGGGTTCGATTTCGTCTGTCTTCTTTATCTGAACGCGTGCAAAATCCCACACCGAGCTGCCACGATAACGATAACGATAGCTTATCGTCAATTGCTTAATTTATCTCGACGACCTTTTTGACCTCGCGCTTCAGCTGATCTCTATTGGCTTCCGACGTTAACGCGGAGATCTCTGACGTAACGGGACGCCTAAAATTCGTTACGAATCGTCCTTTGAACTCTATCAATTTGTTCTGCGAACCAGGCGGTTTTGCCTGTAAGCTAAATATTTTTAGCGGTAGTTTTTTGTTGAGGTTATTAGGTGTACACGAATGCAAAGAGACGCGTGGGTAAATTG
The DNA here is from genome assembly GCA_905333015.3 of Bombus campestris. NCBI lineage: Eukaryota > Metazoa > Arthropoda > Insecta > Hymenoptera > Apidae > Bombus > Bombus campestris. The sequence continues at coordinate 10,403,089 of HG995136.1, read as the reverse complement.
TAAGATAGAAAATATATATATTTTAAGCTGAAGTGTAAATACAAAGGAGGAATACAATATATGAGCTGGTCTAGATCCGCACGCTAGCAATGTTACTCTATAACTGAAAAAAGAAACCTGAAGCCAACGTCGCCTGTCTACTGTTTATGGTTTTGCCTTCGTCCCAATCTTTTGTCTATCGCTGTCGATGGCTTCAATGCTTAAGAAAACTAAAACCAGATGTAGAGTTTCCTTAGAAGTTGTGACCACTTCAACATTTTTAATTAATTAACGTACAAGCAATACTATGATAAATACAACGGTGTGGAAGAACGGTGTTCTGTAGCCACTGTGTATATAAGTTTGATTAATCTGTGCAAAGTTCAAGATTAAAGCTTAGATGATTCTAATAACCCTACCTTTTTATATGTTATGCATTTGCAACGATCCGTGGACGTGGAAATGCATACGAACAGTAGCGTAGGTTGATGTTGGTGCAGGGAACGGCGGTTAACTTACGGTGAAACACCTGAAGATATCGAGGATGTACAGTTAGTCGACCTTGTCTGGATAACATTAAAAAATAAAAACGTCACGCCGACGCGTGGTATTTATTGGCTTGCGCCATGGGGCCAGGCACGCTCGCTGACCACCGACGAAGCGGAAGAAAGAGGGGGCAAAGAAGCGCAGAAGAGAAATATACGGTCAAAGAATGCAGTTCTTGGTGCATTCCAAGTCACGTGCTTCTGCACGGCCTGTAATTTTATTGTCGCGCGAATATATATCGCCAGCCACTTAAACGTCTGTTGTCTTTTTCGTTGGCTGTCGTTCTCCTGATCTCGCAGTATGAAAGGTCGAAATCGTCCAGCCACTTCTTCGTTTAGAAGAGCGGCTCGCTCTAATGGCTGGGAGAATCTTTTTCTACGAAAGAATGGGAACGACGCTGTTACGCTGCTGTCAGAGAAGCATCCGCGATTCTCTAGATGCAGCCAGGCGCCGATTAACGACTTCTATTAAATCTTTTGCTGGCTACCTTTAAATTTGCTATTATTTTCCCAAGGTAAAAGGTTGTGCGATGGTTCGCATACCATGCAGTGTTTCGAATCAGACTTCCAACGATAGCCGCTTTTTAATTAATTTGACAAATTTGATCGCGATAAGCGTACAACATTCGTTAGCGAACATAGGCGAGATCATAAATTAAACTTTCGAGACGCAATTTAATGACTCCGTACTAAGAATCCTTTTGCCTGTATCAAAGCCTCTGATCCTAATCTCCTCGTACCTTTGCCAATTCGTTTCTACAGATATCTGAAATATAATAATTACATTCCTCGCCATATGCCTTACCCGGGCCGTATTCTCTACGCATTATTCAAGATGAAACCGGTCGATAGCCACATTCTTTCTTCTAAATTCTACACGCTAGCGCCCGGAGTGTACGTGTATAGACTTTAAGAAGCAACGAACTCGTAACGCACAAAGTGTCAGATAAATGGGAAAAAGTAAAAAGGTCGTCAAGGCGTAGTTATTTTCTTTTTCTTTTTTCTATATCTCGCGAGGGTGGAAAGCGTGTCCTGTTGGGGCACGTAAGGGCGCGACAAGCTAGTTCGAGGTTTCCGGAACGACGATGTGCATGCGTGCACACGTTACGGGTGCACCGTCACGTACGTGCGAGCGTGCGTCCACGTTTTATCTGTATGGTGGCAATGCACGTGTGCGCCGCCTCGCATTATGTCACAACGTGGCCATGCTGCGCGCGTGTGCGCGCCACTGTATCGGGGTCAATGACCCTGACGTGTACGTACTTATAGGGGCCGTGCCGACGACCCTCGAATTTCGATACTCGCACCGGCCTCCGTGACACTCACAAAAATTCGAACACGCTTTCCGTAATTGTAAATCGTTATCTTCTCGCTTATCGGTATACGGTATCGCGTATCGATGGATTGATGCTAATTAAACGCGTGCTTCTCTCAACGAGGTTTATTACGATAGCGTTATTTAGTTACCTGTATAGTGGTAATTATGCACTTGAAGGTAATCGATGCGGTTTTCTAAATTTAACGTTAGAATAGGAAGATTATGCGACGTTTTGTGCTGTTCACTTGGTAACCAACGACTAGACTGTAGGATACTTGTGCGCATTCATGTTCCTGCGAACAAGACGAAAGTAGGGATTTGTTTGGCAAAGTGAATTTTATTAACGGATATTTTAGCAAGAGATGATAATGGTAAACTATTTGAAAATTAATAACGCTACTCTTCGTAGCTATGATTAAATTTCCTTGCGTAAATAAAAGTCTACCACCCGCGGCCGAGAACTCCGCGTAATAAATACCGGTTTTGAAAGAGATAATAATTTGAGAAGAAGCCCGCTAACTTTTCGCGTAAAACGCAATTTGCCAGCGAAATCCGTTGCCCGTATTTAGTGGCGGCCCACATATTCTTTTTGCCCCGGCGAAGGCTTTTTCCTTTAGCGCGAATAAACACAGGAAATACTTTTAACAAGCTTCGTATTTTAAGCTTCAGATAACGGGAATTTTATAATAACGAATAAAATGTATGGAAAATAAGGAGCAGAAACCTACTCAACTCTAGCAAGAGGAAGATAGCACAGCAAAGTGTAAAATGAAAGAACACGGTCGTGGATAGATAAGTAAATGATTAATTATCTTAGTTGGATTCTTTCGTCTTTTTCCTGAAACTCTTCATTCGCAAGTAGTCGGAAACGCGATCGTGTGAAAAATAATCCAGGGAATACGACAAAGTTAAAGTAAGAATAGTTCCATATATTTTCATATTTCTAATAATAAAAGAATAAGTCACATAAACTCGAACAAATATAAATATTTTAATTCTCATATCGAACTGTTATCGAAACTTGCCAACTTGTTCCTTCGATTTGCAGTTTCTAACAAGCAGTTTCCATTTTTCTGAATATTCTGGGTTATCGTGAGAGCGGGTGAACATGCACTGGCAAAGTTCACTTGCTTTTCACGCGATCCCGATATACGAAACGGTCTGATGGAAGGCGCGCGGAGCGCCTCGAATCACAAACAGAGCCAGCATCCTTTGAAAAGTCCGTGCGCTGGTTCGTAGAAGAGGCCATTCGGACCAATCGCGATGGAAACACGCAGATAGAGGCGCGTGTCTGTGCTCGGGCTGCGAGAGAGGCACGCTTCAACGCTAACAAAAACGGAATGTCTGTAGTGGCCGCGCGTTAAAAGTGTGCACTTCAGTTTCTTCCGTGCCTTTTCTGCGCTTTTTTCCTGGCTTTCGAACGACTCGCTGGAGAAGGGGGCCTCGTACGTGCGAGGAATGCGTGCACCGCGACACGAAAAACCGCCTATCAAGATATTCCACTCAACACGCACGGATGTCTTATTTCCTGTAACTTGCGAAATTGAGAGCCGATCGACAGGCTTCTCTGCGATACTTATTAGCTCCGAGTTTTCGCCATCATTTGCAATTCGGAGAGTCGGCTGCACGCTCGATCGATTCCCCTGCCAATGTCGTTGCTGGTTCGCGTTTCTTTAACGTTCGAATACTTTAGAGAATACAAGATCAATGAACGTATTTAATGAACCTAGTTATAGAAACGAATAGAAAATAAAAATGTTGAGGGGCTTCCAAAGATTATAGAATCGATAAGTAGAGCAACTTCATTGTTGGTGATACGCTTGGGATAATATTCGTTCGTTTTGTTATTCGTTCATTGAAAATGGCCCTTACGCAAGATTAATTCGCTAGGTATGCGAGAAACATAGTCGTGACATTTTATAATATCACCACAGTCGTTTATTCGATCGTTCGAAGACGCCGATGAAAACGTCAAGCTGAATGATCGTGAGGTACGTTTCGCGTGACAGGTGGTTCTTTTCGCGTTTCAAGCCATTCTGGATCATACATATTTCCCATACCATACATATTTCTCTACTAACGATGCACCGACATGGATCTCTCCATTAGAATCGTCGAATCAGCCGAGCAGAACGTTGCCTCATTCGTTATACTCTAATTCCTTTCTTCTCTTTTGAATGTTCTTTTCATCGATCACTTGAAAAAGAAAGAAAGAGAGAGAGAGAGAAAAAGGAAAGACTTGCGGAAGAAAAGCTCGTCGAAGAAGTTGTCGCGAAACGACTGCAAACACTGACCATAAATATTAGAGCAAATTATGAAGGGGCTACTCGCGAGGTGGTTTCAACTTGGTCGTCGTCGTTGTCGTCGTCTTCGGGTGAATAAGACGCGAACAAAAGGGATGGGCGTGGGAGGCAGAAAGCGGGCCAGGAAAGAAAGCTCGAAAGAAGGGCAGAGAGGAGATCGTTATGGAAGCATAAAAAGCTTCGCGACGAGATAATAGCTCGCGAGAACGTCGCAGAACGGGGGCTCGTGATGCATGCAAGAATGACGACAGAGAAAGAAGGCCGAGGAAAGATGTGTGTATATGGACAAAAAGTGCAGGAGAAAGAGAATGAAGAGCAAAACGAGAGGGATACGGTTTCGTATATAGGCCAAAGGGTTGCGCCGAGATCAATAAATTCCTCTCGCTACCGAGTTGAAATCCCTGCCTACCGAAACTTCCACCTATTGGATCATCTCTAAATGCAGTTTCGTTGGTTTCGACGGTACGACCGAGCAAACACCGGGTCACGAGGGATATGAACGCGACCCATTTTTCTAGCGAGACACTCGACATGTGCTCGTCAAAGGAAACAACGTTTCCGAGACGAGTGTGTTGGGGATCAGCGTGACGGATTAAAAATTCCAGAACCTGCCTTTAGAAGTCTCTCGACGAGATTCTCCACGGCATTAATCGTATTAACCCTTTGAATTTGGTCTTGAGTTTGTTAATATGAAATTCATGTAACAATTCATTCGTCGATTATCAATTTCTTTCTGTTATTACCGTTTCCAGTAATAATCCTTGCAATTGCGTCAAATGCTACAACTATGCTTTAAAACATTACAAAACGTAATTGTACATAGACGTTAACGCATTCGATGTATGCTATTCGTTAGTCGTGGCAAGTAAGAATTCATCCACTGAAATCCCGTTCAGTAAAAAGAAACGACGAACTGTTTCTCGAGTGCGGAAAGTTAATTAGCAGTTGATCTCTGATCCGTGAACGTGGACGTGTCGTCCATGATTTCCTGAAACCAATTACTCTCTCGTACTCGACTACGGTCAATCGGTGAAACTTTTCCTGAATGTTTTCTCATCCACCTATCATATCAATTTTCCGATCGATGATCGAAGAAAAATCGATGGATTATCGGGTCGTTGGAGAAAAAACGACGAAGAAGGGATATTGTCGAGGCGATCTCCGATCGCGTTCGATCGGCTCACCCTTCTCGCGTGTTTCCCTTCTCTCTCGCGCGTGGCTTTGCGTCGTGCTGGCTCTTTGTCCGGCTTCACTTTCTTCCACGGGCAACTAGGCTAGTCGTAACACACAGTAGAAAAGTTTCCTCGCCGCCCCCCTCGGGAGAGACCGGCCGAAGTTCTTTCGTTTAATTCCCGCTCAGCTGACTGCGACTCGCTTTCACCGTTCCCCGGTCAACGATCACGCACGTGCTTCCCTCGCTCCGCCGGACTTGCATGTTTTTTTTTATCCACGTTCCACGCGACTCTATGCTTCTCTTTATCCGCTTGACCCGATACCCCGTTGCCTCCAACGACTCTTGCTTTCCACGCGGTACACGGGCCAATTGTACTGTGAAACTGGGCCAACCATTTTTCCGACTTTAACCGACGATACACATACACGCACGTACACTACCGCTTGTAATTATTCGGTCGACTAGAGAAGTCGATGCACGTTGCGCGAATAATTGAAGAAGATACGTGTTATTTTTAATTAATGATAGCATCGATACGGTGTTCGCTGTTTCGATGGAACTTTTCAACAGACAAACTGTTTAACTTTGTTTTTTCTAACCTTCTGTGTTTCGTTACTCGTTGATGCTCGATTCTTAAAAAGAAAAAAAAAAAAAAAAAAGAAACTAATGTCTTTGAAACAACGATAAAATGGTTACATATATAATAATTGAGTTTCAGCTGCATCTGAAAGGAATATACAGTAAAAGCGGAGGAAAAGTAATTACCAAGGATCGTACATATCGGCTGTACTTTGACTCAGCTTCGATGATTCAGCAAGAAATAAGAAAAATTGAAGCGAGTCTGGAGGAATTAGCATTTTGTTTTGACAGCGTCTGCCAATATGGTCTGACTAATGTGAAAAATAATGATCGTGGTGGAAAATAAACCGCGGGAAACAGGTCACGGATGTGTTTCTTATTTATTCCATGTATATCGATGGTAAACAAGTTTGAGGTACGCAAGCTCTGTTATTGTTCAGAGTAACCCTAACTGTTATTTATCGGAAAAGGCAGAACCATGAATGGGTTTCATTATCGTCGTTAGATTCGCGGTATCTTCGATTACTCCGCGATACAAATCGATATAGCAATCCAGACGGCGATCGAGTTCGGGCAAATTCATTAGCTCGGCACGGAACGCAATTTGCGGAACCAATTCGTACGACTCGTGCACCAGGTACCACGATAACCACCCTGTTCTTCGATTTCGAATCCATTGCCTATTCCCAGACGAACTTACATTGCCTGGTCGAGTTCTCTTCGAGCAGCTCGTCGAATCGCCAAACTATCCCGTTTCGAACGTTCCGCGATATACGTCAAAACTATCGTAACTGGACACTGAGAACGTAGTTGAACGTGTATGAAATAATTGCAAATATAGCGACTAATTGGCGAAGAGTGGCGTGATAGGACTATCCTATCGGTTTCCAAATTTACACCGAAATTACATTCCTATGAACATCTATATTTATTGAAAAATTCGATCGATCAGATAAGACGAACGTACGTGCGTATACAAGTAGATAGATCTACTAGGAGGTGGGACATTGACGAGGAAAGAAAAGAGCAAGCAAAGAGCAGACGAAGGAAGGAGCAGCCGAGGAGGCAAGTTGCCATGGTGACCATCAAAGGCGCCGATCAGACACGAAGGGATGAAGCCCCTTTTACCGTCGACTTTGTTACACAGAAGCCACCACGAACCGGAAAATAGGTTCTACCCCTCTGCTCTTCTTCGTCCATCGCTTCTACCCTACTCTACTCTTTCAACTATCAGCCGAGTGGAAACTATTTTTGAAATTGAAAGGACACCAAAAGATTTATCCTTTCGATGACTCGGAGAAATAGAATCGCGCCTTTCTCATCTTCCTAACCATTGTTTTTCCTTCGCTTTCGTCTTGTTCGTACTTTGAAATTTTAGTTTCTCTCTTTCCTCGTCTCGGTCGAATAAAACTACCTCCATCCACGTACAAAGTACGCCTTCAGGAGCAACGCACAAGGAACACACTCGCGCGATACAGTATCTACTTGATAGAGTAGCAGAACGTTGAGCGTATGTTCCTTATTGTTGAGGTTATTAGATGTGCGAAGAGAGGAACGCGTGGATAAATTGTAAAGTAGAAAATATATTTTAATACAGAAGTGTAAATACAAGTAGGAATATAATTTGAGCTGGTCCAGATCCGCACGCTAGCAGTGTTACCCTATGACCGAAAGCCCTGAAGCCATCGTCCCAGTCTATTGTCTTTACGCTGTCGATGGCTTCGGTGTTTGAGAAAACTAAAAAGTCCGGATGTAGAGTTTTCTTAGAAGAAGAAAACTTCAACGCTTATCTCTGACTCGTTGGTTGCCAAAAATTCCAGATTTCATAGACATCGCCTTTCATAGACTAATTGTGTCTTAATTAAGATTTTTTTTTTTATTATTTAGTAGATTATTTACAATCAATTCTCATAGAGAATTTTAAGTAAATTTTTTTGGCGTGGCACTGTAACTTGGATTATAGAAGTTTATAGTGTGTTTAATTCTAATTGAATCTAATGCTTCGATCTAAGGGGTATTGCCTTTTTAGTCTGCGGATCTGATCCGTCGTGTCGAGTAATTGGGTAACTAATGGGTTTTGGTGGTTGTTAACTCTTATATTATCTGTTTCTTATACTTGGTTATTTCTTCCTTGACCGTGGGTATCTTAAAGTCAAGATGTATCGTTTCGTTGGTAACATACCAAGGTGCATCTATCAAGGATCTTAGAGTTTTTCATTGGAATCGTTGGAGAATTTCTATGTTGGAGTTGCTCGCTGTTTCCCATAGTTGGATCCCATAGGTCCAAACAGGTTTTAATATGGCTTTGTATAGCATTATTTTACTCTGCATGTTTAAGTTAGAGCGTCTGCCAGTGAACCAGTAGGATCTTTTTAGTTTTGTTTTCGGTTCTTTGGATTTATCTACGATGTGCCATTTCCATGTCATTCTTCTGTCTAGAATCATGCTCAGATATCTGACTGAATCTCTGTTTGGTATTAGAATATTATTTATGGTAACCTGTCTTAATTAAGATAAAAGAGAGAAATAAGACATAGAAGAGAATCGGCTAGTCCGAGCGATATCGATTCATTGGTCGCGTGATTCCTCACTGTACTTTGTTTCGCGAGTGTCGTTCTCGTACGAAGAAAGTCACTGTATAGAGACGGAGGAAACGAGGATACAGAAAATCAGTATCGCGATACTGATCGTGATACCAGTACGTGGCATACGTCCACGCAGTGTTGGCGACAATTTGTTATACACGAATGTTGGTCGGGAATTAGCCCAACATCGTCAATTAGTGGAATTCGAAGTTGCGACAAAGTCAATTCGAGCGCTGTTAATTCGACGAAAAGACATTTTTTGCCGAGTGTCCGCGAAGAAAAGCGTCACGTGGGAACGTGGCTGTCTCTTACGAAACTCACTTACATAGGCATAATTGAACTTTACACAGATCGGATTGGCGCAGACGTTCCAGACACAAAATTCGATTACAACTTCTTCGCCTTCCTCTTGCGCAGTGAGAGTCGAAAATGGTAAACGAGTTGTTGCATTTCCTCGAACGATCACCGTCCATTTCCACGATACGCGAATCAATGAATAGAAACTCGATTTCTCTCGAGGAAAAACTGCAACGAATTCCTGCTACGTAGTTTTTATAACGGACGGAATTCTTTGAAGCGAGAACAGAAGAGGTGGGTTCCTATCCTTTTTGCGCCACTGTGATATTTTTTGGCGAGCGCGTTCAACGTGGAAAAAGTGCACGGACTCCCACGTAGCTCGCGGAGGGCCATCTCTAGAGAGTTACACATAAAAATAGAGCTGGACAGTGCACGTGTGCTACCCTCTTCGTCCCAGCCATGCCATCGCCTTCTCTCCAGTACTTTGTCGACTATTCTCGTCCCGCCCTCGGATATCCTTCCTCCATATTTTATTCTTTTATTCGCTTTAGAGAAACATACTCCGTTTTCTCTTAATAATTACTTCGCTTTGTCCCAAACATTATAATGTTTCTTTGGTCAGATATAACGAAACATTGTCATGGAACTTCAATCGAAACTATTATTATATTGCACTTTGTTGAAGTGGTCGCCACTTCTAAGAAAACTCTACATCTGATCTTTAGTTTTCTCAAGCACCGAAGCCATCGACAGCGCATAGACAAAAGACTGTCGAAGACAAACCAAAAACGGTACACGTGCAACGTTGGCTTCAGGGTTTTTCAGTCATAGGGTAACGCTGCTAGTGTCACGTAATAAATAACGAGGCGTTGTACGGATAGGGCGAACACTTTATTGGCACGACGATCTTACAGATTAATTGCAGAGCACAGACTAACTTACGGACTAAAGAACAGGGGTTTTTATATCTTCATTGTGATTACGGGTGGGAGTTCGGTTATTGTTTTATTCCAGAGGTCGCTAGATGACCAGAGGTAGGCAGATGACTGTCGTTATCGCATGAGTAATTGTTGTTCAGAGGTCGGCAGATGATTATCGTTGTCGCTTTGTTTATTAGGGATTTCGTCTGTGACACTAGCGTGCGGATCTGGACCAGCTCAATCGCATTCCGAACTTCGTACTTACACTTTTATATTCAAATATATATTTTTCTACCTTACAATTTATCCACGCGTTCCTTTGTATTCACCTACATCCAATAACCTCAACATATTTATATTATATTCCGATTATTATCGGGAATGCGATGGTCAGACGTGGAATAGCAAAACAAGGCAATTGGAACGATAGGTTCGTTGGTTTGCGGCGAAGTCTCGGTTAATGGAGCTGGCTCACTTGCATGGCGGGAAGAAAAAAAGGAACAGGGTCGTGACGTTGTAAACAAGTCATTAGTCACGTCGTGAGCGTCGATCTCAGACGGAGAGTGACTCGTTTTGGCTATTGCTATTCAGCCAGCGTACGGCCCACGTTTTTTCGGTCGTGGCCGAAAAGTCAAGGCTATTTCTGAGAAAGGACCGTTCTGGGAAAAGTATGACCAACTCACCGTACGATAAACGGGACACCGCGTCCAGACGTCTGCTTTACGATTCTTTAATCTTTTTTTTTTCCTGCAGCTCGTTGGATTTAACTTTTTAGTAAGGAAAAAAAAAAACCAATTCTGTTTCGTAACATAATACGTAATATACTAAAAATAGATTGTAAAATATCGAAGGTTAATAATAGACTCGCCATGTTCCATCAAAATTTCCTTTCTTTTTTTAAGCTACTCGCCATGTTCCATCAAAATTTCCTTTCTTTTTTTAAGCTGCTCGCCTACGAACATACAGTCTGTCACACAAGAGCGTGTCTGCGATATCTGCGAAACCTGACACCTAATCAGAATGAGATAAAAAGAATGTAAACAAACGAAAACTTCTCTAATACGCGTTGCTGAATACCTTTCAGTTTCATTTGAAACAGTGAAAGGAACAGAGCTTTTTAATATGAGTGCCGCGTACGCGAAACATCGAAAATCGTCTGGCATGGGCGAATGAAAACAGAGATCGTGATTGGAGTAATATAATATTCACTGATGAATCTTCGTTTTGGGCATGGTGTCCTATTAGGCAAGCTGAGAGGAAGACGTATCACAAAAATAAGAACACTTGTACATCACATTCGAAAGATATGGAGGTCGTTACCAGAATCCTACGCTCAAAAATTAGTCGAGAGTATGCCGAAACGATGTCAAGCTATAATCGCTAATGGAGGAGATTGGACACCCTACTGTAATAGCGTATTAGTGTTTTAGATGTAGATTCAATTCATATAAATTTTTTTACAAATATATAAATATTTACAGAAATATCGCAGACACGCTCTTGTGTGACAGACTGTAGATGCGCGAATGTACGTTAAGTACAAGAGATATATAGCTTCAAAAGGACGTAATAGTCGCGCGGAAGCGAAGATAATACAAGGAATAAGCTTGTGGATCAATTGACATACCGTGGCTCCGATTATCCCTCTTCATCTTGCATCTTCATTGAATCGACGTATCAAAGAATATCACTGTACTTCGCGGTGCTTCGTTTGTCGACGATGTATCAGCTGATTTTGCAACGTTCGCTCGAACCCCGAGGAACCGCAGATCCCAGAACGCTACGTTTAAAAACCTGTCTCGCATTAATTAACACGTTGACGCTGGCGTGGGCCATCGGCGGTTCACACGTGTCTGTCCCGTTGGACGGCGTGCATCGCAATGGCTACACATGTATTTCACAAAATAGGTAGTACAAAATATGTTTATATTATTTTACCTCAACATTATAAGCAGACATACAACAGTAAAAACATAACAATTCAATATTATAGACTTAACATTGAGGCGATAAAGAACAATAACTCGAGCAATAACTCACGAATAGGTTTTTTTAATGAGTTTTATTTTTGTACTAGTTGCACTTACAAAGCGTCGCGAAGATGACTTGTGCGCGGTTCGGTTGCTTCTAACTCTCCTCGGGTTTTCCTCGTTTTCCTACTTGTAGGGAGGGTTTTCTCCCGAAGTAGGGATGGGATAAACCCGAAGTTTGTAGAGCAATAAACTATTTGGGAACTAGGAGGCCCATTTGCTTTTTAGGAGGTCCCAGGGTTTTTCCTTAATTTCGGTGTCTGTCCTCGGACATTGTTTCTGTCAGTTAGTTTCCTGTTTATTGCTTTTCTCTCGTTCTTTCGTAGCCATGTGGCCCACTCATGTGTTTTACCCTGAGACCTTCTTTATGGCAGTGTTCCGCCACAACATAATTATTTCCTTTTTTCGAGCAATTTTTTAAAACATGTTAGACACAGTGCCCTTATAACGATCACAATTACTTTTTTCGTTCTTTTCGCGGCATACTCTCTGCCTTTTATTCGAGAAATGCGTTTATAACATTCTTTACACCGCTGCCTCGTTTTGCTCGCGGGCCCTTGGTACGACCGCAGAAAATGTGAATCTCATTCGAGTAAAGTTGTTCGAATGTTTCAAAGTAAAGTAAAACTGCGTTTTAAAAACCGTCTTAATTAACTAAATCACCTTGAACGAAGGGGATGATAATTCGGCAAGGATGCCAGGAAAAGATGGAAATATGCAAACCTAAAAATAGTTGTAGGCGAGTGTAGGCCTTTCAGTGATAGATGGCACGGCGGGGGTGGAGATTCGATATTTCGAGCCCTATCTGGGCGTTGCCCGATAAAGCTTGTCGTGGAGGTGGTCTGAACGAGAAACGGGTTCGTGGAAGGGGATTGAAGGGTGCTGGGTAACCACGGATGTACAGGAAAGGGGTGTGCTCTGACCAAAGGCGGCTGCATTCGTTTCCATCAAACCCCTCGTCACAGCACCGTGCTACGCTCTCCGCTTCGATGCGAGAGACTAGTCGGAGCCACGATGTCGCCACTACTAACGAAAAATTGTGTTTCGTTTTTGCCCATTTCCTCGGCTTCTCCAGCTCATATCCTTGTCGCCATTCTTTTTCGCTCCTTTTTTCGAAACTCTTTTTTGTATCAAAGGGCAATTCGGTCATTACCGGCAACGTTTCTTGGCAATGATCGGCGTTATGACGAACAGCCAACTTTCAATTAATATTAGGTTGTCCGAAAAGTTTCTTTCGTTTCATAAGGTTTTTTTTTTTTAATTTATGTAGTAACGTAGGTGATGTGTGTTTGTTGTTAGTTTCTAGAGCAAGGACAAGGAATGATGGTTATTGAGAGTTAAGTTCGTTTATTCGTATGAGCAATGCTCAACATATAGCTGACTGTGATCGTCGTGCGTCATCTACTCGGCTTCCAGCTTCAACTTCACGTCTTCCCATCGACTTCCAACTCCAACTCTACGTCTTCCCATCGACTTCCCAACTCCAACTCCACATCTTCACGTCTTCACGTTTTCTCTGCCACTCCCCGTCTTCACGTCTTAGCCTTGACTCCTCAACTGCAACTGCCTCGACTTCTTAATGTACTCTCCTTTTACCCCCAGATGTGCCTGACCCATTTTCAGGTAGATCCCCTTTAATTACAACGATGTTGTAAAGGGCCTCAGGTATGGCCCATTGTCAGGCACGTCCCTTTTCCCGATACTACATTTATTTATTTAATTTTACAATTTGTCCAGAAGGACATTTGGTAAAATGTTATAACTTGAAAAACATAGCATGTGGATGGTTACCCCCAGCGGGGTTCCATCTTCCAGGTTGTTTATTGTATTTCTATTGCGATGTCTGCGGGATGCTTCTTCTTCAGTCCTCTTTCTATTAGGGTTTCATTTGTTTCAGCTACAAGCTGGTTTGGGTGTGTTGCGAGTCTTTCTTTGTACTTTTTTGCGTATCCAGCGATTTCCTCTTTGACTGTTGGAATTTTTACATCTTTCCGTATATCTTTATTTCTGACGTACCATGGAGCCTTAACTATTGTTGTAAGAATTTTGGCTTGCATAGTCTCCATTTTGCTTATATGGCTCTTTGCTGCTGTTCCCCATAGTGGTATTCCGTACGTCCAGATTGGTTTTATGATTGTTTTGTATATCTTTAATTTATTTTCCATGCTTAGTTTGGACTTTCGACTTGTTAGCCAATGCATTTGCCTCCTTGCTGTTTGTATTTTGTCTATTACTGATTTGATATGCTGCTTCCATGTGAGTTGTGCATCTATGTGGAGTCCTAGGTATTTGTGATTTTTTTTTTTTTTTTTTTTTGTTTTGTGGAACATGCGAAAGAAAACCAGGATTGTATCCTGGAAATTGTCTCAAGATACATATATCATACACTTAAAAATTACAAAATACAACAATAGTGTGAATAAAACTGTAATTTAAGTGTATTTCTTTCTTCCTTTATTTATTCAAATTGTCCTATTTTTTAGTTAAATTTCAAATAAAAAAAACTTAAAAGCGTTGAGAGTTGCTGGTAACGAGATTGAAATAAAATTCAGAGTGCAAAGGGTTAACAGAGAGGAAGAGAAAGGAACCGATTGCACACTGAGAAAATAGCAGTAGATAAATAAGAGCGATAGACGATTCGGTAGAGCGATCCGTGTTTTCGATGCAGGGTTAGGAATACCGTTACATCCCCTTTAAAGCCGGTTTCTCCATCCCTCGCAAATACTAGATCGCCCATTCACTCGTGCCGCACCACCGTGACGACCTCTGTCACGGAGAACCCCATACGGAGGTAATTTATCGAAGATACGTCATTGGGAAACTCATTAGGTATACGAAGCCTTCATACATCGATTTCATCGAGCACACTGTGAAAAAAGATATTGATAGAGCGTAGGATCTCGTAACGCTACTTCCACTTGCAATCGTTAACGATTGTTTTCAGGCCTTCTTTCATAAAATTCGTTCTTTTCCAACAATGTTATTTTCAGCGATGATTTTGTGGTTTCAGACACGGATTAAAGCGAATCGTTGCACACGTCGAATATAGAGAAACTTGGCTAGAGTCGTCACGTGTCAGGTAATACGTAATGAGTAATGAAAATCGTGATAAGATTGTAAAACCAGATGTAAGAAAGATATAGCGATTGAGTAGTGTCATGGGTGATTTAACGCGTGGCGATCGTTCGATTCGCGCGAGCCTGGTAATTCGAAGAACGCGTTAAAATAGATAATGGAGAATCGTGAAGATTTCCACTTAGGTTTGGAATTTAGCCAAGAAAGTTAAGAAAAATATTTACTTTAGCGATCAGACATTTCTTCGACTTTTCCTTTTCGTATGAACAGCTGTATCTATAAGCACATGGTCGAAAGGCGAACATTAAAACGTTCGCTTAATCGATCGTCGATCGATCGAATCTTCTGCTTCGCTGACGAACGAGTAGTTTCATTTCTTTCCTGTTACTTCTTATTACAGATTCTTCTAGAGAAACTTGATTAATACAAGGAAAATATCTAACTATGCACGCGCAGACTGTCTTCGGTGTAATTTGTATTTTTTATTTTTTTTCTCTATTGACACGCGGAGAAAATGACGGTGGAAACGTCCTCGAGTCTCGATCGCCTCGAAACCTGTTGGATACGCGACACGGATGATTCGACTTTCGATTACGAAATTCACTGTGACTCGGATCAGCGTGAAAGATGTTCGAACTCGATCATTCGAACGACCAAGAAATATCGTGCTATCGGCTTCAATGGCCCATATTAGAGTTTCAGTCTGTTAAAGGGGTCCATATCCGATCTTGCGAGGCTGGCAATGTTTTGTCCTCGTTTCGTTGTTCGATCGGAGGAACGGTATTGGCTGTATCGAGAGCAGAAGAACGTTCTCCTTTCTACGTGTGACTTTCCACGCGTATTCCTCTATATTCTACCTACGTTGCGACCAAGAATATCAGTTCCTTAAAATATAGAAAATACGCTTGAGCGTTTACAGTCGAACTATCGTCGAGTATTTAAACATAAGCGACGTTGTACTTAGCAAACTTTCTAACAACCTTGATATTTAATATTCGCGCGATTCTATCACGTAGTAGTATGCTTTCGAACGATATAAAAGCGATTGAGAAAAGTTAATAATAGTGACGATATTTGACAAAGTTAAATACAAGTACAAAGAGAGATAAATATTAAAGAAATATATACAAAAGTTTGGAATAAATTATGTTCGAGCATATTAGTATTGTGCTATGTACTACGAAACTATTTCTACCAAAACCAGTGAAAATGATCTTTAAATGGTCTTTAAAAAATACCTAATAATAGAATATTTTTATATTTATTGATTTATTACTTCCATGTTACGTAGTACATCTTTTGTATTATTAATCCATCTGGGACCATGATCCCTAAACGAGGGTCGGTTGACACATTTATGAAATTGTAGAACCAGTGATTTTGACTGCTGTGGTATTTCTAGCGTTGACATCTCATTTTCCCCATAACTAATATCATCGTATCGAATGATACGCGGTACAAATTTTCAAAACGTGTGGCAAGTTGTAGAAAACGAGGAAACTGGTTAATTGGGGTTCGATAAACACATTGCAGGACCCTTTTACACTTTGAAAAGTACCAGTCATTCTGAATGGTATTGGTATAAGTAGCCTTGATGCAAAATTATTTCAAGTTTGAATACGTAAAAAACAAAATGAAATTCATTATATTATTCTTTTAGTTATCGCTGCGAAAGTCATTACATCGTTGCGGAGAAAAATATAACACGAAGTAGGGATTTTAAAATAAAATTATAAAACCAGTCAATTTTAATTGGTATGGTAGTTCTAGCGTTAGGATATCAAATTTTTCATTGATTAAAAAAAAAAAGAAAAAAAATGGAAAATTTCAGTGAGTCGAATTTCATGAAAGTTCGTCGTTATGCTTCTGCAGGGATACGTTGCAGTAGAATTATTTAAAGCCTAATACGGAAGAAACGTGATTTCATCTGTATTCTAGTGCTCGATGACCCATGCTTATCCAAATTCATGAGACACCCGGTATATAATCGAGTGTTGAACGGGGCTGCTAGCCAGAGTTGAAACCGACCGACCGCTGCAAGGTCAGGCGGTGGCCTCCAACTTCCGGTGGTGGTATTCTCACACATAGACATATCATACGTACGCAGTATAAAAGGGGGCATTCCCTTTCCCCTCTCTTCCTTCTCTGTAACACCCACACTTCCCTCCCCCCTTACCCCTTTTATCTTCCTTCCTTCTCATCTCCCTCCTTTTGCTCTTCCAACTCAACTTCCTCCTCCTTTCTCCTTACTCTCTGCTCTTCTTTCTTCCCGAGTCTCGACGATTCTCTCGCACGCACTCCGATTTCCTAGAAGTCTAACTCCGTTTGCCTCCTCCTCGATACTCTCTTCTTCTTCTTCTTCTTCTTCTTCCGCATCGTCCATCGCTTGCCTCTCTCTCTCTCTCTCTCTCTCCTTTTGAATTTATTAAGAGTAGAAATCAATTCGATGGCTTTCCCAAGATAAATTTCTAATTGATTTTTATCGAGTTGAAAAATATCTCTGATATAAATTAATAATTAATTCAGTGTAAAATAATTACCGAATTAGTTTATCGTTAAATCATCGAATCAACTTCTGTATCGAATATATTGCGCATATAGTTTATTACAATTGGCAATTTCCAAGTGTATAATTTCTACATCTTATCCGTCTTTCTATAATACATTGAATGCTGTCATCGGTTTCCTCCACGTTCAGCATTTATTCCTTTCCCTCCACTCGGATCTTATTCGGGTTAATATCATTTCTAAAAGCGATTTCGCCTATTATTTCGTAAAGGAGAATTGGATTGGAGAAAGGGAAGAGGTAATAGGAAAGAGCTGCGTAACTAGTATCGAAATCGGATGTACGTTTACGACCGACCAAGATTCACGCCAGCAACAGTTCTTCCTCTCTTTCGAAACGTTTCCCTCGAGCAAAGAGAAGTTTCGCCGCCCGTCTTCCTTTCTCTTTGCAGGACTGCAGACGATGCGAAAAAAAAAAAAAAAACACACCTAGTTACATGCTGATGCACTTGCAGCGTTTAACGTTTACGCTGAATCACGTGGTAGAGGTCGTATTCTCCCAAAGCGAATTTTTATTTTATTCGAAGAATACCATTCGATCTGATCCATTTCCAAATAATTCCATGTAAATGTCGTTCGAAGTATATATCGAAAGTGAAAGAGTTGGGATTTTTCCACCGTCGATATTACACTGCGTTACGGCGATTCTACATTTCTGCCATCAGATCTCCGATCAAAGAATTCTATAAACCTGTATTATCGCAGCTAATTCTGGAAGAAATTTCGTGTAATAGATCGCAATTCCTTCAACGATCGATTAACATGTTTCTGGAGACAGAGGTAACCAGCGAAGTTTATTATATAAAGATCGTCGAAAGGAAATCTCAGGTGAAAATATCAGCATTTAGTGTGTCGAATCGATAAGAATTTCTCGACCGATGGATAATTTTAGCGGGTTGGTGAAATCAGAGGTAACCGAATGGCAGCAAGGTGGTATAAAAAAGCAACCCTTTGTAGCACCTGCGAGGCGTCCGCCTCGGTTCGATCGGCCGACCAGCCAGCGAGCGGAGCGGCTAGGTGGCCAGAAACAGGTCACCGCAACCAGCCGCCACTCTTTTTCTCTTCTTCTCGCTCGCTCTTCATCCGCCGTTCCTCTCCACGCGGCCTATTTTCGCGAAAATACACGAGCCCGAGCTCCGCATGAAAAGCGCGCGCTGCAGCGAAACAGGGACAAAGAGGAACGAGAGAAACAGCTCGGTCGGTGGAAAGAGGGTCGCGAGGCACAGGGTAGCTGTTTGAGAGAGAAGCTCGTACCTAGCGACGCCACGAGGAATGGAAAAAAGATCTTTTGTCGAGAAGTGTGCACCTCCCTCGTGTAACCATCCCCCACCCTTACCTCCGGGCCCACTCGTAATTCCCGGGAAAATAGGGTTCACGTTTCGACGAGAGCTCGTCTGCGCACATATCTCGTTTCTACGGTGCGTATTGCTGCGCACTCCTATTCCCTCTGCTCCCTCCATCTCTCTTTTTCCCTGTTTTTCTTTTTTCCACCCCTTTCTTTTTCCTTCTTACCGCTGTCCGTGTGTATTTTTCCCGTTGGATTTTTCCTCTGTCTCGGTGCGTCGCGTAGTCGATCTTTAAAAAGAATTTCACAATTTCCTTGCAAGATATCGTAATACACGAAATAATTGTCAGCTACGCTGGCAAACAAAGTTCGATCACTTTTGAATAGATAAAAACGAGATCGAAACGATCTCTTCGCTTTCTTTTCGATAATTCCGCGCGAAAAATTTTACCAGCGTATTTTTCTCCTCAAAGCTTTCCATCGCATTGTCTCGCCACGCGTTACGGTGACGATTTTTAAAAAGAATTCCAGGATTTTCTTAGAGGAATATACGTACGTCGTACAGGGAATAATTATTGGCTGCGCTGGAAAGCAAAGTCCGCTCTTCCTTCGGCGAGTTTCCAAGCGAAAGAAAAACGAAGATCGAAATTATTTCTCTACTTTTTTTTTTTTTTTAGGTCTCGCCGCGTTCCATGTGGTTAAGACTATGATGAAAAACGTTGGTCACGCTCGATGATTTCTGCTAGAGTTAAATAACAGTAATGAAACGACGCGGAGGAAATAAATAATTCCACAGTCGCCTGTAGTGCGAGACATTTTTTCCACTAATTTCTACCCAGATCCGCAATATGCACGACGCGAGACATCTTCGTTTTCTAAGAAAAAATTGGAATTCTCGCGTTCGGTGTTCCATTTAAATATTAATATCTGCATCGAGTCCATCGAAATATCAATCCCTACGTACGTCGATTTCATGGAAATTGTCTACCTCTTCGATAAAAGTCGAGGAATTTCTTTCCAAGTGCAATTTACAGCCGCTCCAATTACGTTTACGTCATTTACGCTCGGCCTAATTACGTTTACTTTATTTACGCTCGTTCTACTTACAACCACCGCCAAAGAAAATTAACGAGATTCGCGACTACCGAGCTTTCTTCAACGCCGTTGCTGCCCCGTGATTGGCCCACCGACACAAATAAACTATCTGGAACAACGGCTTTTTTTCTTATGCTTAGGTTAATTAACCGTAAAGAAAAGGAAATCGTAATTATCTCGAACGTATGTACAGAAATAGTAAGGCAGGTGTGCAAGTTATAATCACAGAAGGGATTGAAGGCTGCTAAGATGCATACGAGAAGTTGTTCTACGAAAAAACAACGGATCTATAAACTTCATGGGGAAAATCATGGTTTCACCGATCGATAGGATACCATATGCACTTTATACCGCAGTCGGTAAAATTGGAAAATTTAAATTTACTAAGGTGTCCATTTTTATGTATAATTAGAGACACTTCTCGTAACTAAGAATGTACATGATTATTAGGTCGTCCGGAAAGTTTCTTTCGTTTCATAAGGAAATAATAGTTGCACGACATTTTCAGTTTTATATTATTTTATCCAATTACGTATGATCCATTTTCCTCTATCAAGATAAAGATCACAACGTTCGACAGATTAGGTTTCATGTTCGTATAAAGACGCGTCGTTGTAAGAGACGTGTCTGCAAGAGAAAGACACTTTTCGGACGACATAATACATTTTAAAATTTGCTGTAATTTATACACAGTATGGTAAAGATCTACGCGCATAGTGTGCATTCAAAGTTATAAAACGCATCAATTTAACACTAGAACCACCGATAGTTAACATGAAGCTATTTCTATCAAAGCCAGTTGAAATGACTGGTATTTAAAAAATACGTAATAATAGAATATTTTTATATTTATTGGTTTATTACTTCCATGTTACGTAGTACATTTTTCGTATTATTAATCCATCTGGAACCATCATCCCTAAACGAGGGTTGACACATTTATAAAATTGTAGAACAAGTGAAAATGTCTTTAAAGAATATGTAATAATAGAATATTTGTATATTTATTGATTTATTACTTCCTTACAGAAGGAATAACATGTTATGTAGTACATTTTTGGTATTGTTAATCCATCTGGGACCATCATCCCTAAACGAGGGTTGACACATTTATAAAATAGTAAAACCAGTGATTTTGACTGCTGTGATATTTTTAGCGTTAGCATCGCATTTTCCTCATAACTAAGATCATCGTATCGAATGATACACGGTACAAATTTTCAAAACGTGTGGCAAGTTGTAGAAAACGAGGAAACTGGTTAATCGGAGTTCGATAAATACATTATAGAACCCTTTTACACTTTGAAAAGTATCAGTCATTTTGAATGGTATTGGTATAAGTAGCCTTGATACAAAATTATTTCAAGTTTGAATATATAAAAAACAAAATAAAATTCATTATATTATTCTTTTAGTTATCGCTGCGAAAGTCATTACATCGTTGCGGAGAAAAATATAACACGAAGTAGGGATTTTAAAATAAAATTATAAAACCAGTCAATTTGGCTGTTATGGTAGTTCTAGTGTTAAAATTAATCCGCGACTACGTTAATGGTTAAGATCTTTAATTTTACACTTCGCTCGTATCGTTTGCACTTGGTATACTTGCGTTTTGGTAGGAAAGCGCGTCGGTTGTATATATTCGTAGCGTAGTTCGAAGCATCGTATGGCGGGTGGAACGCAGTCGTGAACACGTGCGTTGAATAAAGGCAAAACTAATGATACACTGAGGGATTCGGGACAGCGACGGGCGCGAAATAAAGCCGAGGAAAAATGGACCGTGACTTTTCGCTCGTCTGCTCTTCCGCCATCCTCGTATTCGCGGGGGACGTTGTTAACGCGAAGGGTTGACACAATGCGGCCACGTTCCTTCTTTCGTATGTGTACGGCGAAGTTGAAGTCGCTGTGGATAGCCGTGGCAACGGTGCAGTTTTTCATCATCCGACTCCCGTCGACGCCGTTGGGTTTTGTTCCTCGGGAAGGGTCATGCGATACTCTGAACGCTACCTTCAAATATCAGGGTTCCTCTGTCTCTTCTCTTCTTCTTCGTTTTTTCTACCGACTGTTCTCCACACTCCAAAAACATTTTGCTCGTTAACCCTTGCGTCAATAGCCGTCTATCCTTCTGTATATTCTCGTTTCACGGTCTTTATTTTTCTAGAAACATTCTATAAAAATATGTCGAGTTAGCATTAGGATTAGAGGCGTTTAACGAACCTTCGTTTGGATTAGCCATTTTTGTGTTATACAGTATAGATGATAGTTAATGGTACGAATAATATGATTTGAGGTGGTTGATGAAGGTGCCCACAAGAAATACTCTTCATGTTCAACAAAGAAGGTTTATTAAACTATTAACAACCAACAATCAACAATTTACGATCAACAATTAACGATCAGCGATTAACGATCAAGAGTTAATAATCACGTATCTCGAATTGTGTTTGCTTCGCTATGACGCTGAACCTTTCGCACTTCGCAGCTCGGGGCAGAATGAATCTTTTGTTCGAAACTAAGCGGATTCCTTTCTTCGTTGCCCCTCGATATCCCCACCACGCACGCGTGTATTAGACGTCCGCGACGGTTGCCGAATATTCGGCGAGAGAACCGTAGGGATATCGATGGTATATGCGTATCGGCCTTACGCTTTGAAGGTGTAGCGCTTTGTGTCGCGAAGCCGTTGGAAAGTCCCGTGGTCGAGTGCCGTCACGGATTATTACAGAATAAAGTTCACTAGCAATAATCAGTTTTACTACACAATAATAAGTTCTCGCTGAATACTTACATTATAATAACAATTACTTAGACACTAAATGAAGATAATAATAAATTCACAAGATGATTATATGACTATTACAGAGTTTGACAATTAACCGTGACGATTAGATACTCGAGATGCTAATGACAATAATCTTAGGTTCAGTAATACACTGTCAACAAGATTTTTTTTTATTTGGTAGACTTTTTACGATCGATTCTCATTGAGAATTATAGATAAATTAATTTGGGGCGGTACTGTAACTTGGTGTTACGTCGCGTAAGACGGTCCGTGCGACGTCCCTCGTGGTCTGACCGCCGAGGTCCACACACCGTTAAACTGACCCTCGATAAACCTAAGGAACCACCATAATCCGAATCCTTTCAGTTTAATTTCTATTCATATAAGTATTTTCGGTTTATGGATGGTCCTTAAAACAGTCCTTAGGTTTATCGCACGCTCTTATAACTTACGGAGAAAGCGGTTGTTGATCTATTAAAAGTAGCAGGTATTTCCCATTAAAAAGGACACCCATACCGAGCTTTCCTCCGTAATTGTACGAGACGGGTCATCACTGTTCTACCAAACGTCGCGCAGTCAACACGACTGTTCCTATAAGCTTCGCGTAGTCAACTTAAAACATAGTCCTCGCTACGATCAAAGTGATATTATCTTAATCTATTCTTTATTACTACTACTCATCTATCAAGTGTATTATTCTTCATCACCTGTATCAATTATCTCTTCTGTCACGACGGAACCTCAAGTGTAACAAGTTGTTAAAAATACAAATATTATAAGACTGTAGACTACAGTTTTGTTCCCCAACAAATACCCCTATTATCCCACAAGAAGTAAGGGGATCGACCTGTTCGTGGTGTCGATCGTTATAATCGTAACGGGAATTTACGACTCCCTTTGACGCGCTTCAACGCGAACGCGTCTCCCCGCGAATGGACGAAAATACACTTGGATTATAAGAGTTTATAGTATGTTTGATTCTAGTTGAATCTAATGCTTAAATGTAAAGGGTAATTCTTTTTAGTCTGCAAATCTGATCCGCCGTGTCAAGGAATTGGGTGACTAATATTTTTTGGTGGTTCTTAACTCTTATGTTATATCTGTTACTGAATTTGCTCAACAGGATAGCAAACGCGCTTACTTGTTAAAATCCCAAATGAAATTGAACTTCCGTACTTTGCTATGCATCTCTCTGTACCCCTTGAGTTAACTATCTTTTTAAGGAGAGCCATACAACTGCGTCATACCTCTTTTAGGCAAAAACGTCCATCCCGTGACCGTGGCTACGTTTAGCGACCAGATGTGTCACTTCGAGCCCAAGCTTGCCGTCATAAATCTCGGGCAAACATAATCGGATTAAATCATAAACAACAGCTATAATAAAAAGTCTAGACTAAACCATTGGGGATTTCCCAAAAATTCCAAAGGGAAGGCTCGATGTTCTTTCATCTCCGACATATATGTTTCGGAATGTTTGGGAAAGTCCCAAATACTTCAGTCCAGACTTTTATTATAGCCGTATTTAAACGATAAAACTGAGAAATAGCCGTTCACGAGCTAAGTCGATTATGATTATCCGAGATTGATGACAGTGGGCTTGGGCTCGAAGTGACATAATGGGTCGCTGAACGTAGCCGCGGTCACGGGAGGGACGTGTACCTAACAGAGGTACAAAGTAATTGAATAACTCTCCTTAAAACAGGGATTGACACGAGGAATACGGAGAGGGGTATACAAGGGCAGTTCCACTTGGACCGAGGTTCAATTCGATAAGTTCTACTAGTACAGGGAACACGTGCGTCAAGTTCAATATCGCATTTGTCATCCCGTTGACCGTGGATTCGTTGTTGAGTGTAAGATCATCGCCATTCGCATCCCGAGTATCTAATTACCATGGTTACTTGTCAAATTCCGTCACAATCATAATTGGACCAGTAAATATCTTCGCTCTTGCGTAACAACAATGTCTAATGCAAAGAAAGACTCGTTACACGCCCCTAACTCTAATGACAACCCGACATATATAATATTTCGTATTACCTTTGGATCTTCTGTTTTCGCGGTTATCGAAACGAACAGCGAAATAAAGAAGCAGTTGACAAAATTTCTATCGACGATACGTCTAGAGAAAAGTAAAGTTTAGTACGGCAGGTAGAATGAAATGGATATTCGTAATGAAGAAATCACGAAAGGTCGTTCCATCTACCTGTTGGCTTGTTATATTCGTCGAGTATAAACAGGGGACGAAGAATGGCCATTCACAAACTGCCTTTAACATCTTACGGCTTGTTTTATCACCATACTCGTTAAACTTAACTATTTGTCTTCAAAACACTGTGACTAATACAAAATCACCGGGATCATTGCGTGCGTATATAATTTCGCTCTAACGACCTTTGATTTTATGAACTGAAACGAAATTTGAAATTTAGATAAAGATTCGACACGAACTTCGTACAATGCCGTATCGTACCGTATCGTTATAATTCGCCAGAATCCAACGTAAGCTATTAAATTCCGGAAAAAATTTCATAGTCGAGAGACGAAGTAGATCTGTTGTATCCTTCTTAAGGATTGCCTGTGGCAAACAGATTTCCATTCGTAAAATAGTCTTTCAAAGGACTATATTTTTAAACGAATTCCGATTAAGAACAAAGAAGGGGAATTGAATAAGAGGCTCGCATATAGGAGAATCTCTCTACCTTCATTTTCTTCGCGTTCAGACGAATAGCCGAGCTTCCAGTTGTTTCCGTGCTCTCGTTTCCAGTATTTAACGCGAGTTGATCCGATATTCGATCGACAGACGTGTCGCAGGCGATGACGCAGGCCGCCCTTTGAAACTGCGTTTCACGCAAGTGGAATGCCGGCCTGTTTGTCGCAGGAAACCAACTTTCCTCGTGTGCTTATTTTCCAGTTCTATTCTTCCCCTCTTTCGCCCTACTTTCCCATTTCGATAGTTCAAACACTTCGGGAAGTTTGTTGGGCTACCGATTGGATACGACGATCCTCGAAATACTCACCGCCTGATCGATTCCTTTCTCCTCCACCACCTTCTTTCTTTTTTCAAATTAAATAAATGCTGTCCGTTTAAAATGTACAAAATGAGAAATTGTCCATGGATTTTGTAATTGTTCGTAGAAACTTTATGCGTTTACAGAAACTCCATAGGTTTATTGGGTTGGCAATTAAGTGATTGCGGATTTTGTCATTAGGCAGCAATGACAAAACCCGCAACCACTTAGTTGTCAATCCAATAGAATGGTAAACTTTAGAAAATTTCCTTGAGTTTTTGCAAAGTACACGGACGTACGTTTCGATCGTGGAATTTCTTCGTTGCAAGTGTTAAACTTCACCCGTCGATGTCTCCCACGTTAAACCAGAAGAACGTAGCTCTGAAACAAAGCGATTTTCAGGGATCACGAGCGCCAGTTGCCTCTTAATTATCGAGCACGCGTTGCAAAAACCAAAGGAAGCCCGTGGGTCGCGAAAGGGCATCGTAAAAGTGAACGTGAGCGTGAAATGATCGAAGAGCACAGCGTACGTAACTAGAGAGCTGTATTTAACGTAATGGTTAATTGGACCTTGCGCAACCAGCCATCGAGGGACGGTCCGCTCTTTTCCATTTAATTCGCTTCGACTCCGCCTTCGATTCCGCACCGTGTCGGAACATTTTCCCCGATTGAAATTCTTTCCACCTTACTCCTCCAATTCTTTGTAACTGCCAACCTGTGGACCGCGTCCACCACGTCATCGTGCTCCTTAGAACCGTCACTCATTCTTCCGCGGATCGAAACATGTGGAGTAACGTGGACACGTAACGGAACACGTCCAAGTACGCGCTTGGTATACCGTTGTTCGAATGATTTATGTGTTTGTCGATCGACTCGAAATATGCACTCTAACGCTTCATAGTGGGCCGTTGATTAAAAAAAAAAAAAAAAAAAAAAAGTGTTCACGCGCTGCATGAGCCGTTTACAGTCCAAACTCTGGTCGACTCAACTGTTTTACGTTTCTTCAACTTCTCGTTGCGATTCACTTGATCGATGCTTATCTCGTAAAATTTCACCAATTTCCTTTACTTTTTGTTACGTGAAATCGACCGGTTTGACAAATAGACGGCTCGTATAGCGTTCGAAGTAACCTTTGATGACCTTGAACACTCGAGCGACGCGTGTCATCGGTCTTGCTTTCGTTGCTGTTAAAATAAGCAGATACAAAGACAGATGCATGACACACGGTTTAAAAATGTTGCCAATGACCTTGGCGATCCTATTTCATCGGCGTTTCCGCTTCATCGGAACGGTTCTAACCCGATATCCTCTGTGATACTTTGAACGTCTTCAATTTGTTTTGGAACGTTCTTTGACGTTAGATCAGTTGGATAGGGTGATTTAAGAGGCTGATTTAACAATAATATAATAGAAGAAATTACCTGGTTGAAATGATCGAGTATTAGGAACGCGTTATCTATGCCGTAGAATCTGGGGACAAGGCGACTTTTCTCAACGCCTCTGGTCGTTGTTTCACGTCGCCAGAAGGTGGGAATGATAGCGATTAGAGTCACGAAAGGTACGAAGGAAGCGAGCCAGTAGCCCCCCGTTTTAGGTTTAAAAAGAACAAACACGGGGCGCGAACGTGTGGTGTATCTGATCGGGAAGTGGTCGGAATAAAATGCAAATGCGTACCACTTTATTTCACAGCGTCTCTCCTTTTTCACAAAACCAAGACCGCCTTTCTCGACGTTGAAAACGGAAGGAACGTCTGGCGAAAAAAAAAAAAAAAAAAAAAAATTACACGTTAAAGTGGAAGCAAAACATTCTGAGAAAGTATTAAAACACCTGAAATAGAAAATCTTTATGCATATGGCATTATCGTGTGCATTGTGTGCGTTCCAACGAGACACGATTATCGTGATCAAGTAGCGGCACAATACCAGTCTGAAAGTGTACACAGAAATTCCAAACTACGTATTTAATATTACAAACGCGTATCTACAACGAAAGAATCAAGCATAACCAG
Organism: Bombus campestris; assembly: GCA_905333015.3. Classification (NCBI taxonomy): domain Eukaryota; kingdom Metazoa; phylum Arthropoda; class Insecta; order Hymenoptera; family Apidae; genus Bombus; species Bombus campestris. Next base: position 10,375,541 of record HG995136.1, on the reverse strand, counting down.
CTGTTTTATGTACAAAGTATGTATTAAATACGATGCCACCGAGTGCTGAGGTTTACGAATATTATGCATAATCGACTGCTTCGATACTTTTATAATTTATAATGCGGGATATACGCAGCAGCGCAAAATATTCTGTAGCTTCTGTACGGATATTCCGATTTGTTTTAAATGTACCAATACATATATACCAATGCAATCAAGATAATCAAGATAATCGAGCGTCATTATGTTTCTAATGAAACTTGAAAACGTTTTGTACGAGACACGTAATTTATTTGTAAAAGATCCGAACACTTTCGTGGCCAACTGTACACGCGAGATACGAGGGAAGAAAAAAAGAAACGAAAGTATCGTTGGCTGGAGGGAAGAACAACACGCGTGCACCGTTTCTTCTCGTTCCGCGTTCGGAACGAGGGGAACGCGAAACGGACCGCGACGGTGCGCGATACGAGAAGGTGGGGGCGCGAGGTAAATCGTGATCGAAGGTGGAAGGTAGAAGGGGGAAGGTTCGCGTCTGTAGTAGGAGACGGTTGTGGTAGGTCATGAGAACAAAATGGCCGATCGTCGGTTGCCCTGGCAACGGAATCGGGCGGTACCAGAACGTTGCCCAGAGGCGGAGCTTTTAAATCTTGGCGGCCATTACTGATCCCCACTCCGATAGCTATCGCCGCCTGGCGGACGAACCAGGAACCAACGAGCCTCGTTTTCCCCGCGCTTTTGGCGGACATTGCTATGACCGTGTGTATTCGATAAAATCAAGGGCATGCGGAGATTTATCTTGGCCGGTCCCCGAGGACTTTTGTTTTATAGCGCCTCCGGATAACGAAGTAAGTAATTTATACGTTTCCTTCGCGCTATTGCGTACAGCATTCCTTTTGTAGCGAGATCGCTCGAGGTTAGGTTTGGACATAGGAAAATCGTCAACAGGAGCGTCGTTAACGGAGAGTGTTTGAAAGAATTCTTAAAGAAACCGTTAAAGATATGGCTGGAAGAGTGCGAAAAGAGTGCGAAAAGAGTGCGAAGTGACTGCTGGAACAAACCAAGCGGAATTCCACTGTCCAGTGGTTCGAGTAAATCGACGGGAAAAATTGTCGTTACTGTTACGCCTTTCTTTCTCTTTCGATAAATACGATTTTTATATCTCACTCGTCCGCTCATCGGCGCGAATCTTTCAGTTTGATAATTTAGACATTCGAATAGGCATTGGAGAAGCAAAAGGCCGACGTATTTGGAAATTACAAAATTCGAAACTTTGAGAATTTACTTACCCGAATCTTTTCTTTCTTTTTTTTTTTTTCCATTTTTTCTAGTAACATCTCTCTGTAACTTTCATATCCAGCAGAGATATAACGAAAGAAAAGCGAAAGAATGCAAATGGACGAGCTGTCAGAGGCGTGCGGCAATTTTCTCGGTATTATGATGTATGATCGCGACGCAAACATTGTACGATGTCGTATCACGCGGGCAACATTTTACAGGGATATATCTATCGCAGTGGGAAGAGTATAAAACGTAGACACCATATAACGGAGAGAGCCCTTTCGGAAAACATCGGTACAAGCGCCGGCCTCGACGACCTAGCAGCTCCGATTAATGTTGATTTATGTATTAATTGGCTGACGCGCCGCGGCCGTAACGGGTCACGCGTGTGCCTTTGAGTTCGTTGCGCTGCATGGGAGGAATGTTGATCGTTTGGTGCTTGCGTTCGCTCGTAAAATCAACCGAACGAACGACAAATAGTCGGCCCGATTGATCCTCGCTGCGAAAATCCAAGCGGGCGTCGCGTTATATCGCACACGGCGATATTGGCCGTTAAAAAATATCGCGTTACGTCAGAAAGTTGTATAAATAGGAAGTTTGACGCATTTGCCGATGGTGAAACGATACACGGTCACTTTCACCGCAGGTTACTCGACACAGTGATCGCGTTTATTAGGCGACGGGCAGGCCAACCTGCAATTAGCGATCGCTCTCTGTTCCCTGGCGTCGAATTTATCGCGTTAACGAAGAGCCGGAGTAAACCGGCCGTGAGAATTCACCGTTCTCTCCCTTTTCATTGCCCCTTTAACGCCGCTCGTGATTTATGAATAATGGATATCGTTAATCGACCGATATCCAACTTCTGTTCCTCGCCTCTCGCTTCGTCTTCCCTTTTTTCTCTCCTTCGTTTCGCTGTGTCGACGGACACAAAGACACACACTTGTACAGTTCCGTTTAAGACCTAAACGCGTGTCACGTCGAAGACACAACAGATCGTGAAATTAACGGATCGCCGATGATTTCTTCGCGTTGCGGTTCGAACGAAATGATTCTTTCACGAATGGGATGAAGAAACGAGAACTTCGTACGCGACAATGAGATTTATCGTAGAAATCCAACAGAGTGACGGTTACAATAGCGTGGTTCGGAATGTCAGGACAGACTGACTCGAGATGTTACAACGGACTGTCTTAGCGCTGCTTTTTGGAAGGTCCTTCTACCGACGGTCTAGTCCCTTTGGAGGGGGCATTGTTATTGTTTCAACAGATGTGGCATGCGAGGTGTTCGGTCGATCTGGTTACTGAGCGTGTGATCTTCTTAAGTGTGTGACACGCGCGTAACAACGCTGCTACGAGGCAGAACGTTTTAATTTGTTACATCAAGCCGCGTAAGCAAATCGATCCGTTATTAAACTGAAAATGTCTATAGAATTTTCGAGACGCTTATCGCAAATATACATCGAGTGGTTTTTAATCGTATATGTACGCAATGTAACGAGTCACATACGTCGGGTACGCTGGCACTCGATATCGAGGCTCGTCAATAATTGACGGATAATTGATCGTTTAAATTACTTGTACGTTCTCCGCCAAGTACGTACTCGCGGTAAATATTTTCTAGCTTAAATGTACGTACTCGCGGCTCTATTGGCTTGGCAACTAAGTGATCGCGGATTTTGTAGTTAGCACCTAATGAGAAAACCCGCAATCACTTAGTTGCCAAGCCAATATCTTAGCTTAATCGAGCTTCGTTGCAGCCTTAACGAAGTTTCCAAATGTTTCGTAAAAGGTATGGAAGCTAAGTACGCGTTTAAGACGAATAACAGGCTGAGAAGGACAAAGTTGGCGTATCGAATTCGCGGTAAAACGATCCATAGAAAGCGGAACAAAGCTCGATTGAATAGCGGTAGACGGACGATAGTGTCATCGAACCCTGGGTGTCGAAGAAGCGCGGTACATGAACGAACGTCTTTCTTGCAGATCCTCGTAGAATACGACGACGTAGAGTGGCAAAGAAGAGAATGGCTATCGCCGCACAGAGACGCAGTGTTTTCGTTCTTCTTAGTGGAAAAGGGTCTGTATTGGGCCGAGCGACCTGACCCCAGGCATGCCAGCCTCATCGCCATCGATCACCACAATCACGCGAATAATAACCACCACCATCATCGTATCAACGGGAAACCCCTGAGGGGTGCCACTGCTGTCGCAAACACTGTCGCCTGGCCGGCTCTAGTAAGTGCGCCTTGTCCTTCGTTTCTCTCCCCTTCGCCTCTCCTTGCGCGTCCTTCTTTCCCGGACGCTTTATCGATTAACGAACCCTTCGCGTGGCCGCATCAGCCAGGACGTTCCGTTGATCCCGCTTAAGCGCCCATTGGCGCAGAAACGCGCTCGCAAAATTGCAACTTTCGGATTCCAATAGACGAGAATATCGCGCAGTTTACATGCAAAGTATTCCCGATCATCGTTGCGTTTCAGCGCGAAAGTACATCCAACGTAGCCATTTTCCACCCCTTGGTCCGCTCGTTTAGGGATAATTAAGAGTTTTAATTTGAATAAACGCGCCATCGATTATAAGCGTCGTCCTTTGTTCTCCGAAGCGTCTAGAGAGTTTCGTTAAATATTCCGCGTAATATGTAAATATTTCGACGAAATCAAATTAATCCTGAATCGAAACTCACTCGTAGACGTTTTACCCCCTGGTGGCGCGAGCAGAGTTACCGGAAGACGCGATGCCTCTCGAGTTCATGCAAGATCGAAGGCTGGATTTCGTCGACTACTCGCTGAAGCTGAAGCCATTTACCGTGAGTATCATCTTCGTTTTATTTCTCTTAGATTTCCTCGATACATCTGTGAACGATGCTTTCGTTACGAACTCTGAATATTTAGAAATTCAACTTGCAACGTGCGATCCTCTCGTGCAGCAAACACCGGCGTATGAAATATTCCGATCGATCAGACGGATATCAAGTTGGTTACGAAGTCTCTCCGGCTTTTTCTTTTCAACGAGAAAGCGCTGTTAGGAGATCTTTGGCCGATTAAGTGGCACGCAAGTTCCCTAAACCGATCCAGCCGCTTCGCAACTGCAAACTTACTTCGTTAGAGCGGCGAGGAAACTTGGCAGCAAGTTGCGAGGCTATTGACCTATCCGACAACCCTCGGGGGAACCGTTGTCGTGACTACGAGTAATCTTTCGAGGGATGCGATCTCTGCTGACCGAATATCGCCTTTGGGTCATCCAGGGTCACCTAAAATTTACAATCCGCAGAATCGTCCTCGTTTTATCCTTCCTTTTTATTTCTATTTTTTCCTACAATTTTTAACTTAACTTACTTGTACGTGTCATGCTGTTTTATAACAATCGAATAATCCGTCACTTTCCTCTGTAAACACAGAAGAGAAATCATTTTTAGATATATAACATAAGGTAGAAGATAGACGTCTCCGGCTCTTTGAAATAACCACGGCAGAAGGACACTTTGCAACCCCTAATGGACTGTTAAAACGCGTGTAAGACGGAACGGAAAGCGGACGGTCTATCTATGTCGACCCTTACGCGATCGACTTTCTATATTCGAAGACGCGGCCAGAGACATCCATAAGGAAGGATAAATCGACGAGCGTGTGGTTTTTCTGCGATGGACGGAGGGCGAGCATGCTTGAAAAGTTTTTACGTTCGAATGGACGGACGCGGATGCGGGGAATTGTTTCCAAGTAATTAAACTAGCGGAACTTTTACCGTTAAAAGTTTTCTCGACTGCCGACGAATTGTAAGTCGTTCACGTACAGCGAAAAGTTGCACAAAGACTGTGGTCAGGAGATCAGCTGCACCGGAGTTTCGCGAGCCTATCTGCGCTGGTTACGTATTAACACGTTCGTCGCCCAACGTGATTCGGCTAAGTTTCCTGCGGGGCCCAAATTCGACCATCGGTACGCAGAATGTAAATAGAGCGACAAGCAGCAATTCATCGTTTATCCCTTTCGATTAATTATAAAAAAAAGATTATTTATTTCTGAAATGGAGAAAGCGACAAGCTATCCAGTTAGAGTATTCCGAGGGATCACATGGCAAATATCTGGGATCTTTCATTTAGTCGAGAAGCATACTTGCGAGACGTACATAGGTGATTTTTTCCTCCTCAAAATGTTCAGTAAACAGCGTGAAAATATATTTGAAAGCGAGGAGAGTAGCGATGACGGAGTCTGTAACTATTTTTCAAAGTGCCCAAAATCATCCCAAATGTGTTTGCAATGTTTTAACGAATACCATACGATATAGGATAACGTAATATATTATGCGGAATGTAAATTAATAAAAAGTATGGTATAATGTGTTTTTAACATTTTTATGTTGTATATCCTATATATAATATCGTATATTTAATTAACTCGAACAAGAAGGGCCCCCACGGAAGTATACCTGTCGCATAGATACGTGCGACGTGGCGACCAACTTGCTAAGGACGATTATCGCACAGATAGTTGCATTTGACGAGGAAAATAGCGTGTCTCTTGTCATTTTCTGTCTCTTTCCATTAAATTTTCTTCCTCTTAACGTCTTTTTCTCTCTCTTTAACGCAATCGGTTGCTACTAAAATACGACAAACCGTGTTTGGAATTGCATTCTTTTTCTTTTTTTAAACCAGAAATTCCCTCGTTTGTTCAAATCTACTGCTAGCTGTTTCGTTCGTTTTCACAAAGGCAGAGAGAACATAGTCTTTAAAATGCTTTGAAAAAACTACAACGCAGCAGTCGTATCGGTAGCGTTAAATAGTTGAATGGATGCAGCATATAAGCGAAGAACGGTGAATCTATCGATCTTGTAAGACTTGTTTGCCTCTTATCCGCTTCATTGATGCACTAGAGCCATTCATAATAGCGATCCTCAAATTATTTAGAGCAGCGTATAAAGGAAAGTCGCCAGGCTATCGATAAAATGATCCCGTGGCCTGACAATTGAACTTCACCGTGTTACGCGCGATAAATAGAAGGAGAGAGAAAAAAATGTCACGGCAGAAATAATTTCATCAGGGTTAGTGGAAATTGCTCGTGCTTGGCCATCACCGGCTTCGCGTTCGATTATCGATTTCTGATAGCCGCAGCTGCACCTTTCCTTCGCCGGAACAAAACAGAATCTTAAAAAGAGAAAGGAGAAGCTAGAAAAAGGGGAAGGAAGAAGAAAGAAGCGTGGAACGAAAGAAGAAAGCGGCGGAAGGAAAGGAAAAATAAGACGCAGGAATGTTTCCAGTGAACAAAGCGAAAGGAGCAAAAAAAGTATATGACTGCGACGACGCGGCGTGCCACAAAAGGACGAGAAAGAAGCTTCGACAATGGCGTAGCAAAGTCCAACCGGTGAAAAAGAAACAAGAAGATGAAGTTAAGAGGAACCTGAAGGATATAGAAAGAAGAAAGGTGGAAAGAAAGAGGCGCGGAGTAGTCGTGAAAAAGAGAAGACGAAGAAAGAGAAAGAAGGGAGGGAAAAGAGGAAGGGAAAAAGGAGAAAAGAAATTGGTCGGCTTGGCTGGACCGCAAAAGGGTGAAGAGTCTGCTGACCCTGAACTATAAATGCAACGGGTTCTTTCTGCAAGCTGTTTCGAGGCGCATAGCTACTAGCAACACGCATACCGAGGGAGCCGTGTAATCGCGCCGTGCCGCGCCGACACGTACTTACGCCCGGGAAGAAGCGATCACGTGGATATTCGTTCGCGACTCGCGCGAAGCTTCCAACAGCTACCCTACTATTTGCTCTTGTTTCGTTGGCAGTTGCCGGTTCGGTGACTCGTGTTGACACCGCGCGTGCACTAACATCGTCGAACGTTGGAGAATGGCCAACGCAAGGCGCCAACATATTCCCGTTTTGCCTAACGGTGCGCAATACAACGATGCAACCTACCACTACAGCTTTCGCATCTTTCCTTTCGCAAGATTACACGCGCTGCGTCCTAAAGATTTATCGATAGGAGCAAGATTTATGGTTATAATCCTTGGAAATATGTACAGTGAGTTGCGCAAGTACTCATCCACCTTGTCCTCGACTTTCACGACGCGTTACTCTTGCCACTTGATCGATCCTTTAGTTTTCCATTCTTCGACCACGGTCCAAGCTGAAAATTCTCGCAACGGATGAGTACACGCGCGATAGGAAACGACGTTGATTTGGCCACTCGGTGGTGATATTACGTGGAACGTCGGGCAAATTGTTAAGCGCTCTCGACGCTTCGGTAATAGCGTTATAATTGCCGTTATATTACTACCATTATCGTGCATCACCGTCATGCTTCGCGTCGTGATTGCACAACGCATCTGACGTAACAGGGCGATGATGACGTAACGAGACGTTGACGCAACGCTTCCTCGGCGAACGCGTGTGTAAGTATGTACTTTGTGCGTTCGCGAGGGTATCAAGGAGGAAAAAGTTGTGGTGGAACGACACGAGCAGAGAAACGACTTTATCGATCGTTCGAGTTCCCAAGGATCGAGCTGTTACGTCCTAGACTCGACTGGATTCCTGCAGGCTTGTTGCCCCTGTGGCTCTCCGCTTTCCACTTTCGACTTACCAATTACCGGACGCTTTATCGATTCGAGTAAACGAATTGGCCAAACCGAAACGAAGTCGACTACGCGCAGATCGGATTTGTCTGATCGGTAAGGCGTGGCGCGCGCAATGAATCGCCAACAGGGAACAATTAATCAGCCAATCGCGAGACCAAGCATCGGATACCGTTTCGAGGAACTCTGCATTGCTCGTTCAAGACGATCGATGGCGAACATCGACAGACGATATTTTCTTTGTTACAATCATGGCGATCTGTAGCGTGGCAAAATATTCGCATTCTTTAGTTTCGTCGATCGATGCAAACATATCCAAAGAACGAGGATCCGCGGCAACCTGTGATGGAATTTGATTGCGAATTTCTATTCGTTTATGGGAAATTTCAAAATCCGTTGCAAAACTCGATGAACGTGCCGGTCTATGGGAAACTATTGTACTTGCGCATTACACGATTCTCTACTCGAGCTTCAAATCTCGATAAGACCTCGCATAACGACGCTTCAACCGATCGTTGTTCTTGCAGCAGGACTGGGAGCTGACCAAGGGCTCGGTGCCCTGGGCAAGCGCTGTCAGGCGATGGGCAGAAATGCAGGATGGCCAGAGAATTCTGTTAACCACGCCGAGCGTTCTCGTTGGCTTCAGGGTCGAGGTTTATCGGGCCGAGGGCACTACGCAATGGTACACCGCTGTCATCGTTGGTTACAACGAGTCCACCAAGGTAGCGTCCTCTTTTTCCCACGTACACTAGGTCACGAAAGTATCTGAACGCTTACCTTGAAAAACATTTACGTTCGTATTACGTTCGTGTTATGTTCAACATTTTCACGTTTCATTGGCATTCGACTACTTTCGTAAGAATTAAAAAGGCGATAAAAATTCATGAATCCTATCGTTCGATCGACGATAGTTACGAGCAGAGAATCAGAAGATCGTAGAGACTTTCACTTTCCGAAACAGTTCTCCGTTAGGCTTTACGCAAGATTCGTTACGATCGATTCGCTAGACCCGTTGACGGGAATAGTTACATCGATACGGTTCAACGAGACGATAGTCCATCGACTGGAACAACCTTTGACACTTAAATTGACAAATACGGTTTGCTCGGGGACATATATTACTCGATTTCTGCCTTTCCACGCAAACACCCGCGAGAACCGTAAATTGCTTGCGAGAAGGATTTATCACTGTTCGAAACTAGTCTAATGTCTCGATCTATAGATCGAGTCGACGCGAAAATGAAAGACGCTTTCGCATCGTTGCTTCCTTTCCCAAGGAATTCCCAGCTCGATGTTTATTTGAGACCTCGCGGACCGTGTAGCATCCATCGATCAATGGCAATTGTCTATAATAAATCGTCTCTCGCGTATTTAGCACAGTTAATATACGATGATATTTGTTTTAAGATTCGAGTAACAGTTTCGAGCAGCGTAATAAATCCAAGATGTCAGAATGCGAAATCACGATTGATTTCTCTTTTTATTGCTTATTCGTGGTTCTGCGATGCAATTTTTAGGATTTGACTGTCACCGATGACACGGTTCTCGAGGATCACAACGAGGACCCTAGTTTAGTACAAATGCGGCTGATTGGCGATGGAGGTGAGTCCGCGAATAATATTCGCTAGAAATAATCGCACGGAATCGAATCTTTCCGATAGACGGATAAACCAACTTTTCCATATCGTTTTTCTTTTTAACGAAATAACCTTTTAACGCAATAGAACGGAATTCTTTAAGAAGTGGCTGTAAGAGATGAATGTTTTTCTTTTTTTTTCTTTTCTTTTCTTTCTTTTACGAAGCGAATATTACTTTTTTAGAAGAAAGGAAAAAAGAGACAGAACATCGTGTCAATTTTAGCTCGTTCCTTTTTCTGCAGTCGTCGAGAGCATCATGAGAGGCGAGGTCGTCGGCATGACACCGAGGAGGTCGAGGTCATCGACTGCTCTGACGCACGCGCTTGTTGTGGTGAGTGAAATTCAATTCCGTTCTATTATTAAATCGCTATGTAGTTTACGATAGTATAAACGACAAGAGCAATGTGTCATACCACATTTTCCATTTTTCTCGCTTCTCTTTCGAATTTATTTATCAAGTCAAAACGTCAGGACTGATATACATTATCGTCGTTGTTCTTTCGTAACGCAGTCGTACAAAATATTCGATTCTTGTATATAAGAGAAGCAACGCTTTTGTTCTTTCTCGCAGTTTCTTTTATTTTTTGTTATTAACATAATCGTTGCTTTCGAACCGACGCGTACTGTTATATCATTCGTACGATACCACCTTCAATGTGGAACTAAAAATCAATTATTCTACGATATTTTACAATAATTCGTATCAAACGTATATGTAAAGTTTTACAATTGCATGACGATTATTTGTTGGCGTACAGCGCTGTGGAGAAACGAGTTCCCACTTTGAGGCAGACGGTATAGAAAGATTTTCAAAGAGACAACATGAGAAACGGACCTACTCCGGTCACTTGTTACCCGATTAGTATCGTTATCTTGATTAATACCTGCTCAAGATCGTGACGTGTTCGCAAGTTGCCTCGATCGGGGGACTGATTGTTTCGAGTCACGAATTGAACAGCGCGATAACCTCCTCGAAGTAAACATGTAACTTCTGCAAAGATAGCTCCCCTCTGGTCGATCGACATGACTGAAATAAATTTTCTTCCGACGATAGAGAGGCAACTTATGTCTCCAAAGAAAATACGTTTCTTCGACTGACGAACATTCGTTTTTATTTGCTTAAAAAAAAAAAAAAAAAAAAAAAAAAAAAACACGAAACAAAGTTGGCACGTAGAAAAGAATAAAAATCGTTCGATGAGTAAACAAGCTTGTCGCGTATTGACTCGAAAATTCTTTCGTCCTTGAATACCACTCTCGCATCTACGAGATAATGAGCAATGTAATTTCCAACCTATCGTACCGCGTGTTATCACCTTATCGCTCGTTACCGTGACATCGTTACCGCGAGATTTCTTAATTTTTCCACCGTCATTGAATATATGTATTAATATCAACCAGTGGCAGATAAAACGCGAATCGTGGCAAACCGCAAGGTCTGAAAAGATATAATAGCACCGCTATATACCGTCGAAATGCGGGTGTTCGTGAAAGTATTCGAATACTTGTAGAAACAGTTTATGAAGGTTCGATATTTATTTGGGACAAACCTGAAAGTACATGTACGTAGAAGTTGCGAGATATTTGTTTGAACAGCGCAAAACGTATATCGTTATATGCATGTGTGTTCCTATGAACACAGACAAAGTGTTTAAATCTCGAATACATTTGTGGGTCATTATAAATAAGTAAAGAAAGGAAGGAAGAAAAAATAGGCAAGAAAAGCGGAAAATATTTGGCGAAAGCACGTGATTCTGTGTGCGAACCGACCGCTTCCCTTTAATGCGGGAAATCAATAAAGTCGTGTTTGCGGCACCCTCGAGCTTTCAGGAATCGGGAATAGAGTCCGTTGCTACCTTGGCGGCCGACTTCCGTTCGTCGTGAACGCGGTTGCCCCACCTTCCTCGTGTTCTCTTCGCTCGATTTCCTGGCGAGACGGCAATCGAACATACCAGACGGTCCCTTCGAAAGGACAATCTCCGTCACCGTGCATTCTCGATTCACCCCTCCCCTTCGCCCTTTCTTTTTTTCAACCACGCTGTTCGTCTTCAACGAACTTCATTTCGTTACACAGTTTTAGAATCTGAAAATATCTACACCGATTACGAGTTATTTATCGCAAATGTATTTGCACCTATGAATAGAGTCTTAAAGATAGAGTCACACTAAATATCAACAGTTATTAATATAAGGAATAATCGTAGTGGTCTTAAATAATTTCACGACCTCAATGAGGTACGTTTGCAATGAATATCTGTATAAGTAACTTCTATGTACAATTTCAGACATCGACAATATAATCGGAATGTTGTTTCGGTGCTAATCAAATTTCGAAATCTTTTTATATAATTTGTATATTCGGAACAGACTTTTATAAACGTCCTCTCGTAAACCAATCTTACACCAAATAAAGTAGTTTCTTGGCAAAATAGATCGTCTCTTTTCCCGATGAATGTTAAATTAAGAATTCAACGAAATCTTCGAAGCAACCTAATCACATCGGTAATTGAACGAGAAACTAGATCGATCGAAGTTGAAAGCGGTAGGTTCGTAAACGGCAATCAGAAGTCGCTTTTCAGAGCTGTTCGGTGTCTCAATCGCGGCGAAGCCGAAGCGTTAACCCTGGTTGCTCGGCGCGACGACTTTCGACGATCCGGAATTTTCTATCGTTAGCGAGTAATTGTGTGAAAGTTTCGAATTCGATGTCATCGGAGTTGCCAGCGTCCATAGAAAGAGATATTCCATCTTTGAAATTTCTACTTACCTCGCGAGAGAAAAACTTCTTACGGAGAACTCCGAATTCTCTGTATCCATCGACCTAACAATCTCGTTAATGCGAGAGGAATCTCCCCCTCCCCCTTTGCTCACCTTCGATCCCTCCTTTGCCAACTGACTGTTCCATAAATCATTTCTGCGAAATCTATTCGAGCTCGGCGATTATATCAACCGTTTGCCCCGACCCGCATGAAATTACTTCTAAAATCTAACCCGCAAGAATTATCTATTGTACTTTCATTCGCGACGTTCCACATGCAAATCTATTTCAGCTCTATCATAGGTGGAATTTTATAAGTCGAAAGTTAGTAATAAAATTTCTTGTACGATAGTTGTTAATGCTTCCATTTCACTGTGCGGTGGTAATTGAACCGAGTGACACGTAATATTCAAATAGAGTCTATGAAACGTTAGATGTTAATTTCGTTTAACGAAGGAATTTCACGAATACAGAAATAATATTAATCATAACGCGAATGAAATAATGTAGATATCGTGCGTTCCACGTGTATTCTCACTGACTTCTATTTTATCAAATCGTTGGATCCGTAGATCAGAAAAAATGCGCTAATCTTTAATGGATCGCGTTCCAACTCTCGTGATATATCAGCGAATTCTGATAACAAAGATTATCGATTTAAAAGACAAAATAATTAACAAGCAGGATATTACGAAGGAGAAATTATAAAAAAAAAAAAAAAAAAAAAAAAAAAAAAACCGGCTCCAGTTGTATCTTCCTCGTGTTTTCGAACTTCTTTGAAACTCGTATATGTAGTTTCTGAGAAGATCGCGATGTAACAGTTTCTGCGGTCCCGTTGTGAGACTGGAATCCGTCGAGTGTAGAAGCTGGTTCGAAGGCTGCGTGTAAAGTTGGCGGAATTCGTGACTCGCAGGATACTTTGGGTCGACAGCCCTAAGTCAGGAAGTTCCGAGCTGGCTTATACGAGTTCGAAAACTCGCCGAAAGGGATTAAGCCAGCGACTGCTTGCTCGTAATGGAACTTGCTCTCCAGTTTCGAGACGCTTCTTGGAAATAGCCATTAGAGCCACTTTAAAGATTGCACTGTGAACGAACTCTTGCCTTTCGAACGTTCCACGGGAATTCCTCCTTTTTTGCCCGGCTTATACGAACACTTTGCTCCGCGAAACGTTCATTCATATCTCGTCGTATCGCTTCGAGGAAACTGCGAGATAAAGCGGAGACTTTATAAAAAGGATTATCCGTGAGACGAAGAAATTGTCGACCGATCGATTCGAATTTTTACGGGAAAACCTGACTGTACTTTCCGGCTGTGAAAAATTCAAACGATAAAAACATCTTCTATGAGATATTTTAAAACACTGACGTATTACCTTCCATTTAATCGCTCGTTTATCTTTGATAACGATTAAAAGTCGGAGATAAAAGCGTAATTACGATTAGTCATAAGCCACTTTACCAATTCTATTTTCTAAAAGAAAAATCGGATAATTAATTTTACTTAACTTATCGATACCGATTCGATTATCCAAAGATGAATCGATCAAATCGAAGAACCAAAGGGAATAAATCAACAGCTTTTTATTCTTCGTTGAAACGTCCGTGATTGAAATTCGTCTAAGAAGGTTTATATTTTGTTCTTTTTCATCGACGCGTAACGGTGCAATCTCCCCTCGCACTTTCGTCTTCCGTTTCCCGATCCGCTATGGGATCTCCCAACAATATCGAGTCCCGCGAAGGAATTCGGTCTACACCAACTCACGCGTTCCTATACGTGAGAAAGGGGATGGGGGAGATTGGTAGTTCCCCCACGGCATCCCGTTCCTCGTGTTTCTCATTAAATCCACGAACAGCTTCTTTAAAAGGGGTCTTGGAGTCGTCAATTAAATGCCTTCTTCGCTAGCGAGGGGAAACTCTTGCCGAAAGCCCTACGAGTCACCGACTTTACCTGCTCCTCTATCAAGTATAAGATATAAATTATGTATAGGGTGTAAAGACAAAAGAGACTGGATCGAGGAGAATAGAAGATAAGTAAGGTCAGACGAAGACGACTTTCATTTCGAGTTCGTTAGCTCGGCTAACGATTCGACGCGGGCCAATATATTTTTTCCTCCACTCGTGCGAAAAGCATCGATTCGCCGGCGGCTCAATTAACAATCCAAACGAATGCCAACACCAAACCAGACATCGCAACAGCCGAGACTCGAAATACCCTCGGTGGACAGACCGATTCATCCGAATGTAAATATCGGGCAAACACCCTAGCGAGAGAGAGCAAGGGGGTTGGCCGTCGGCCAATCTCCCTCCTCCGAACTTTGCTCAAGTTCACCTGGTATGTTGGACTCGTAAACTTCCTCTTGTTTCCGCCTTGCTTTTTCACCCTTCTTTTTCCTTTCTCCTACCCCCGTCTTCAGAAGCTCTTCTACCATTTTCATGGGCCTCGTCTCATCTTTATACCTGGCTGGGGTATCTAGCCGCTTTAAAGAGTCGTTCAGCCAATAGGGGTGGTTGGCCGAGTCTGCACCGGCGGCTCAAAGAAAACGACCGAGCCTCGTGGCACGTGGGAGGACAGAGGTTGGAGGGGTTGGTCGGCGAGGTGGAGCGAGACCGACGCCCCTGCGGGGCGAAGTGGGATACCGATGGAAAGAAGAGAGATGGTCGAGCGGTTGCTGGATCCGAATGAAACGGAAGGGGATGAGCATCAAGAGAGGGGAGAATGCAGGCCTAGGGGTTAGAGTGGCAGAAAGAGAAACGTGCAGAGTGGCAAGGGTCGCGAGAGTATGGAGAGAACGGGGTGGAAGTCGGGCTCTGAAGCTGCGAACCCAGAATGGGAATCGGCACTCGAGAATGGCAAAAGGGGGTGCGTAGCGTGGAAAGTAGGTGGGGCACGGTATGGCTGGCTGGATGGGGTTGGGGCGGCGGTCGGTAGCTGTATTGATTCTCAGGCAGGTCAGGCTGGTGGGGGCCCACGATGGTGGGGGTGGCTGGTAGTTGGCGCGAAACACATCCCTGCCGCCCGGCCAGAGCTAACGCAAAACATCAGCCTACAAATTGGTGAATTTCGTTCCCCGACTGTCTGGAATTCCGACAACTTTGCGCCCTTTCTAGGCTTAAACCTCACCACGACGCGGCGTCCTCTGGCTCGCGTTCCTCGAAATTCGGCCGCCTTCTCTCGTTCGACCGAACAAATTCCTCTTTCACTCTTGTTTTATTCTGTTTACGTTCGAGCGTTGAGAGATTCGGAAGATACACTTACGTAATCGCATTCGACCAGACATCGACGAAATACGCGAACGAAGCAGTGTAAGGGTTATGAATCGTTAACGAGCCTATCCGGATACCATCCAACTTTCCCATTTATTCCGTATCGACGGAAATACTTCCGCTTAGCAATAGCGCGTTACCGGCGAGAGCGGATTCGGTGGTGGATCGTGTATCGATTCGTCCGATCCGAGGACGAAACGGCCGACATTTTTAAACGAGTCAGTGGATTATCGTTTCCAAGCGAAATCGAATATGTGCATATGTCGCGCTCCTCTCGTCTTGGTATTCCTCGATTCGATCAAACGCTCCACGTCGCTTCGCTTCTTTTGTGCGCGACTCAATTTCGCGGTAATTAAATTTGCATCGGAAGTTTCATGAAAGTTTAATCGCCAGGGTCCTGGGCGAAAAGTCGACTGACCTCTACAAAGATCGAATTATTACGCTGACGAAAAAAGAGAAAAAGAGAAAAGAAAAAGGAAGGAGAAGAGGAAATAGAGAAAAGAAGAAATGGAATTCGTTAAATTTGTCGATACAGAAGCGAAAAAAAGAGGCATCGGGCGGAAATGCTCGTTAGAAAATAGCAAGTAAATTAATTGCGATACCGCATTCGACCGCACTTTCTCTCTCCCTTCCTCTCTACCACGGGAACGCGTTCGCGAACAAATTATTCAGCTTGAAGTATTTCAGAGAATTTCCTTTCCGCGCCCCGTGAATTATCCAGTGATTATATTTACGTTTCCGAAAGCTTCTTATAAAGCTTAT
This sequence comes from Bombus campestris, assembly GCA_905333015.3. Taxonomy (NCBI): domain Eukaryota; kingdom Metazoa; phylum Arthropoda; class Insecta; order Hymenoptera; family Apidae; genus Bombus; species Bombus campestris. The sequence goes on along the minus strand of HG995136.1, from coordinate 10,359,322 downwards.
CATTTTCCACGCGTCCCTAATGAACAGTTTTCCATTAAACGAAATGGCGCTTTTGATAATCTTTGATTCGAGATAGATCTCTGGAATTTCGGTAATAAATCGTCACTGAATATTTTACTCGAACGAAATTCTTATACTCTACTGCACGACTGATCGGTACGAAAACGACGTTCCTCCCCTTCCGGTAAGAGTTATTTGCAAAGAGCGGAGGCCGGTATCGTAGGGCTTAGGATCATTTATTCCGCAGCATCTCGCGATAGATGGGGTTGACCCTGGCAATTTCTCCTTGAATCTCTCGTGGCGGAGGGTTGTTTGTGGCCCCTCCCTCGCGCCGACTCTCTCAATATTGTTAACGCGCAGAGAGTTCAATCGCACGTGCACGTTCCACATCGATGTGCTTCGTACAGCAGCCTAGACTCGCTGTGTGGGTAACGTGCACTCATACACAGGCAAGTACGTAGGTAGTAGCATTGGCTGGCGCCAGAAGGCCTTCATCGCCCGTTCCACCTGTTTGTGCTGGAGTTTTCCCCGCTTAGAAACTTTCAGTTCCCAACAACAAAGTTCCCGGCTGGCCGAACTACTCTCGAATGACGTGCCGGATCGATACTTTGTAAGCCTCATAAATAAAGCCGCCACGCTCCGTGACTTGTTCGCCCTACCTTCCGCGTTTCATCGTCTATGCATAGCGGTCTATCCTCGTGCACGGCCGATCGTTCAACGCGTCGTTTTATTTATACACTTGGAACCCGAAGTTTTATCAATCGAATGGAATCGAGTCCACCGACAGAGAAAGAAGGAATGAGAGAGAGAGTGTGAGAAAGAGAGAGGGAGGGAGGGTATAAGACGTATATACATACATTTGAAATGCAGAATTCGAGCCAAAGAAATTTAGATACTCGGAATGATCGAGGATTTGGCGAAAAGAGCAGGGCACACGCTCCTGAACCCTATCGATTGCCAATAAATTCCGCGTAGCTGTAACCAGTAAAGCGTAAAGGTAGCCATTTCGTTCACGGTTGGCCAAGTCACAATGGGTTTCCGCGTACAATCTCGGCTTCTGTTCACGTACACGGTATAGTGAAATTAGCGGAGATACTCTCACACAGCGTAGACTCGACACGAGACGCACTCGTTGGAGCCCGACCGATGCGAACTTGCTCTAGATACCGTCGATCCGTGAGATCGCGCCGAGCCAAGCACAAAAGATTCCCTTGGCTTTTCTCTCTTTGCTTGTGGCGTCGTTTCTCGAGCGAGGAACGCGCCAGGGCTCGATAAATCTTCCGACCAATTCGATTGCGAGCGAGGCATTATGCAAACGATCGTGACGATGCGTTTCCTCGCTACGGGAAATTGTACTGTCAAATGGTTTGCTGTTCGATCCAAAGTTTCATGACATAACGATCGCTCTGCTTTATGTCGACGTAATTCGAGTCTCTAAAAGCTGATACATACGCTTGAAATTCATTTACCAAATGTCTCTCGTAAAGCCAGAAATCGGAGAGACTGTACTTGGTTATAGGAGGCTGAAACTGGGCTGGTGGAAAGAGAAAGCTATAATAGAAGATAGGAGACCGAGAAAAGAGGAAGAGGAAAAGGCCGAGAGTTTATCGGGTATGCATCAACGAGCCACGTTCGCAATATTATCGTCGGTCGCGTGACGCTCCCGGTTTTCGAAGGCGGCTGCTCGTTGCCTAGGGTCTCGAGATGGGGGTCGTAGCAACGGAACGGAATGGAACGGAACGGGATGGAACGGATAAGGGAGAGAAGGGCGGCGAGGGAGGAAGTAGTAGGATCGGAAGGTTGGACCGGGAGAGTGAAACGCTAAAGAGGGGAAAGAGGGGTAAGGTGGTCCGGCAAGGAAAGCAAGGGAACGCGAGGAGGGAGTGGCGGCGGATCGGGTGATCGGGCGTCGGTGTGTCGTAGGCCGGGAGTGGAGACAGAGAGCGGGAGCAGGCGTCGGAGCCGTGGGCAGAGACGCGTAGTGGGGGTGAGAGGATTCCACGAAGCTCGCGGAGCACCAGTAGACGGCAGCACTGCGGGCCGCGCGTATCGCAGTTCGTGTCTGATCGTCTGCGCGCTTTTGTCTCTACACTTGTCGACTTGCCGTCGTCGTCTCGAGGGTGAACGTGCCCCCACCCTCGCGACTTATCCCACCCCAAAGATTTTCTATTATTGCCGTCGTGTCGTATCGGCGCGTACGGGTAGTGACGCTTTCGTGCCGGCGCTTTATCCGTTGGTTCCGTGCTTTTTCCCTGGTTCCCGACTATGATCCAGCCGGAAATAGGAAGTGTTTGTTAATCGCTGATTCGGAAACACGAGGAGAGTGCGCAATAAACCACAGGAGAAAACCAATCGAGAGAGTTGCATCCAGAAATAGATTGATAATTAAATAGAGATAGATAGATAGATAGATAGTGAGAGAGAGAGAGAGAGAGAGAGAAAGGGAGGAAAGGAAGAGAGAGGTGATACTGCGAAAGACCGTCGGAGCCCTCTGGTTCGGAAAGAAGATCAACGATTGACGCGGTGTCGCGATTCGCGATTGCCTTGCCGTGAAGTTTGCTACGCGTCCTTGGTACGCGAACGTCGTGTCTAGAGTCGGCTGAAAATTCCACCGGCTCTCGGTTCGTTGGACGAATGATGGGCGGGGGCTGAAGTTTATCGGGAACGAGGATTTTGTTCGAGCATCCCGGTTCAACCTGACTGCCGGTCGCTCTCCTTTTGCCAAGTTTGACACAGTTGTGTTGTTTGAAGCGCGTCTACGAGACAAGAACCAGCCATATTTGACGCGGATGCCCTCACGTTATTCTCTGGAATTCAAAGTTATTCGGCTCGTGTTCGAAAACGGTGGTGTGTAATGTATATGTGCTTTCGAATCGCGATAAATCCGTTCGCGGAGACGCGCGTGAAAGAAATTGTGATTTACGCGATAGATGCGAGTTGCGAGTGAAATGCGCCTCGAATTGGCAACATTCCCAGACGCAGTGCTCCCTAACGATGCCGCCGCGTTTCTAACCGAATACGATACGCAGTCCGAACGTTTTAAACGGAATTTACCAATTATTTCGAGCTCGATCTTCCGAGCATCCCAGAGCTAAACGCGTCGCGCGGAATCGTCAAATATTTCGAGAATATTTCGATCTGCTCTCGTGAAGTATCACAGTGTCGTCGCATCGTAGCCAAACGGATCGAGAAATCCTATCGATATGTGAGGCTCGTAACTAGAATCGATTCGATCGATGTCGATAGGTCCCCGCTTCGAAGGCCGAGTGAACCGAGGGAATGATTGTCACAGTGAAGATACACGTCGTATTTTGAGCGTGCAGGATTTTAACGTTTAGAATCGTGATACAGCCGGTGGTGTATATATACATATATATGTATATAGATATATATGTATATGTATATGCACGTATACGATACATGTATATCGGTTTCTCGTGCCGCGTGACGCGCGATTTTTAATTCTAACCCCGGCGCTCGATGAATGATTGTGTGCTGTGTCAAGTAAAGTGAAAGTCAAACGCAACGGACGGCCATTTTTCATGGATAAACGTGCAGCACGGTGACCGGCTCGAACTGGTTTCAATTCCACGGCTCCAGCGCCACGAGACGTAAGTGTTCCATCGCTAAAGATCCACTCTGATTGCCACCTCCGCCTTTAATGGCGGAGTTAATACGATTTCCTTATCAACCCGCGAAGAAAATAGAACGTGATTCAGTGATTCTACAACATTATACGTGTTAGACCGACACTCGGAGCGTTTCACGCAAACCTTCCATTTTTCATCTTCGAAATTTCCATTATAGCTGTACGCATTATAGTAAGTTTACCATAAGTATAAATCGAGTTTCGTCGCGATAATATTTACTTTGTTATATCAGGAATATTAAAAGGTAGTTTGCAGCGTTCGATTCCATACACGTCGCGGATATTAAACAACGTAAATTCGTAATTTGTCGCTCGTGCGTTTCCTTCAAAGCAGAGTGTAGATGGTCACTAGTTCGAATTTACAGCTTTATGCTTCGAATTCCCCGGAAACTGCTGCTCTCGTTAAATCGCGCCCGAGCTCAATCGCTTTGAATTCTAATCCCCTGTATCTATTTGTTTTAACGCCATTAAATTTAGGAGGATAAACAACGCCGCGGGCGGTCCAATTTTTGAGAAGGCACCGAAAGTATACGCGAGAAAGAACAAAGGTTCTTGGCTCTCGGCGAATTTGATTATTCCTCCTACGTTTTTTCGGCCAGCCCTTCTTTTATTTGCGCGTACACGCGTAACATGATTAACGTGTCCGGTAAGTGACAGAACGCAAAGCTCAACCAAGAGAGAGCAAAAGTTCGTTAGCTATCGAAACTTCCTTTTGTTTATATGGCGAGGAAATAGCTTTAGAAGAAAGTATAGAAGCTTTTCTCGTAACTTTCGAAAGGAACGACTTTGAAATTCTGTCGACTGTGTACTTGAGACACCGCAAACACTTAGCGTGCCTTTGGATAATGTGTGCGAGCTTATAAGCTGGTAAAACTCATGGAAACCGATGCCGTTCAAGAACGACGCTTTCGCATCGATTCGAACAGAATTGCGCAAATGCTTGTTGACTAATCCTTTTGCAAGCCCGAGCAAGCTCTATTTACGATAATTATTCAAAGTCGGGTTATCTTTTATCAGGTTGAATTAACACGTCCACTGAGTACGATGCAAATTCTTTTAGGTTATGTTTACAGCGCCAACTTCGGAGTGCACTATTAAAAATCACAAAATTTTATAATACACCGACAAGTACTATAAAATTATTTGTTAACGTGCAGCGTTGTAGGTTATGAAAATGAATTAACCGAACGGGTTCAAAAATATAAAACGGATAGTAGTTGGTGAAATGAATGTGTAAATGTTCGATATGACACACATGTGCCTACATAAAAGTCCTAATCAAAATGTTCTAACCACAAACCTGACACGAAAGAGATTCGGCGACAAAGAGGCTCCGATTGAAAGGAGATATACAGAGCGAAATAGGATCGATCTGAAGGAAAAATTCGAGAGCCCTTTCCCTTATTCGCGCGTGTAGAAACTTTTGAGCGATGGTGTACGCGAGATCCTTTATGTACGCGTGTAGAAAAGAGAGTGAAACAGAGCGAGCGCGGATGCGGCTAGAGAAGGAAGAGAAGCAAGAGACGGTCGCAGGAGGGAAAAGGGTGGGTGTATGGGTGGACGAGCGAGCTTGGAGAGAAAGAGAGACGAATGGAAGGGAAAATGAATTCTCGTTGGCAGTCAGATAACCCGGTACGATCGATCGGAATATCTGCCGGTCCGTTGGCGTTACACACACCGCTTACATAGAAACGCGCTTATATATAGAACATCGGCCATGTGCCGAGAGACGAGCGCCGCGCGCATACGTAGATACTCGTACATATGTACGAATGTCTACATAAACGCGTCTGCGACTCTTTGCGAACGACGGGAACGCGTGTACTATGCATGAATGCGTATACAGGGTGGCTCGATTTAACCGCGCTACCACTTTTCAAAGAACTGCCGTGAAAGGTAACTTTTTCGCCAGCATTTGCTGAATTAGCTTTTTTATTCTCTCCTCTTCTCATTATTTTTCTCTTTTTTTTCTATTTGTGTTTTTTTTTTTTTATACTGTTCAGCTTGTATTTTTCAAGAGTCCTGGGCCAACGTTGGGGAAACAAGCTTCTAAATTAAAAATTGCATATCTTAAAAATAGATAATCAACCCACCATGTTTTGTAAAAAGAAAAACAACCGTGGCTCTAACTTGGATATTACGACGATCGATATTTTTGAAATATTCAATGAAATATGTTTAGCCCCAAGATCAAATAGGAAGGGAATTTTGTTTAAGTAAAATCGATCGTCGATACTTTAAGGTCGAATATTGCTTTCATGTAAACACAAAAATATCACTTATCCATATTTTTCTTTCATGGTTATCGTGTAAGTTGGTTATAGACTCTTATCAAAAGGAGCAACAGATGTGTAGAATATTTATCACTAGATTCGTCCAAGATTTAGTTGTGAGCGCAATCTTTCAAGAAGGCAAAAAGATTACTCTTTCATCGGTAGGTAGGGTATAACTATCTATTTATTATTACTTCAACGAAAAATTCTGAATCAATAATCGTTTCTAGCGTGCGAATCGAAGATGACTCCTGTTTTGTCGTCTCTCGAAATCATTCCACTTCGCTACGAATAGCAACGTTCAGTCATATTTAATCAGCCGCTATTGCATATATGACAGTCGTATTCCCAGATTCCTCTTTCAGACATCGGCTGCCCGACAATTATTCATAAGCGCAAAATTTGTCTCCGAGGGTGAATTTAAGAGAAGTTAGACTATCCGCCAAGTCAGAGGTCAATCGATCTACTAAACGGCTGAACGAATAGATCGAAGCAGAGGGGAAATATCCGAGGAATTAGCGAGCAAATATTCGCACGTTGCTCGTTCGTCTGGAAACTTTGAGCGAACCAAAATTCTCAACGATCCAATCGAGCAAGGCTCGGATAGCGGTGTGCTAATGGGCGTGAATACGCGGCTGTTATCAGTCGTTGTCACTTATCACGCGTCAAGGTACGCGAATCGAACAGACGGATCCCTCCTGACTGTCAATACCTCGCCGAGATACTTGACTTGTATGTGAGTCAAGTATGCGCATAGATAAAACGAGTCACGTCGACCGTATCTCTCTTACAGCGGTTGCTGTCGCATGTCAAAGTCGCGTAAACGATACGCTCTGTTACGTGAATTCGTTCACGATCGCATAATGCTTTCTTCAATGGCGACTGTCTTTCATATTCCGTATCTACCACCGTTTTCGATTGGTTCGATGTCTTTGGTACCTTGCAATGAACTGGCAGGCTTTTTCGCAGAAAGACGAAATATATAGAAGTAGGAGAACACATTTTTGGTGAATCGTGCGCAAAGGCAACGAAGGAAAGTGCGAGAAAAAGATAAAAAGAGGCGAGGAAATTGATCGAGATCTCTGGATAGGATAAAATGGCGAATATACCGCGAACGAAGGGGGGGTCGACAGCATGGGTGGACCAGTTTACAGGCAGGAAAGAGCAACCGGTATCCAGAGAACCGGTTGGCCACGATAGTAGGCGGTAAAAATCGGTAAACAAGCGAGCTGGCTAGCTTTATCGCGCCAACCTTCGTGTCTGCATACGTTATCGATCAAAAGTTTGGCTATTATAGTCTTGGTGTATCGTGAAACGATACAAAACTGAAATACGAACGTTGCATCGTTTTTCGAGTTTGAGTCGCCGTAGAAGAAGAGATTCAGAACCAAATGAAAGATGTTCGATAGATCGTAAAAGTCTTTTCTCGCAAATTGAACTCTTACGTTATCGAAGCTGGTCCGTACTATTCGTTAGTTAGGTCGATATTCTCGGCTGGCTACGCCAATGCATATTTGCGCGCTGATCTTTTCCAGTTACATAGGTAACCACTTAAGCAGCGCCAGACTGTTCCCGTGCACACGCACACATACGTACGTCCGATCGCCGCACACACAGCTTCGACTTTCCGTGTCGCCATTAATTAGATTAGCATATGCCGGAAAAAGGTGCTATCCGCCTATATCCGCCTGCGGCAACGATATCACTAGCAACAGCGGAGGTTGCTCGGTGCGTTAATGGCATTATGGGATCATCCGTGAGGCAACCGTAACGCTCTGCCCAGACTGCATATCCTTCGACCACTACACGACCCTGTTACAGTAATTGCGCGATGCCCCTGCCATACGTTTATCGTTATCGGATACCTAAACGTGTTCACGAACGCTCTTCACCGTCTTCTAAATTTTGTAGACGATCGCTTTTACGAGAAATTTCCGCGCCAAGCTTCTGCGTATCATGGAAATTTATTTATCGGAAGAAAACTTTGCTTATTCGCTGCTATCGGAATACGGTTACTTGTATTTTCACTATCATCGTGATAAGAGGTAAATCGTAATTAAACGCTCGAGCGTCCCATGCCAAAGGCTACGTATAAATCATGCTCCTAAGCCAGTGATACAGGCTCTTATGGATATTCGTCGGGTTCGTCGGTGAAATCGATTAGGTAGCTCGCGTGCGAGTAACGAGCGAGTCGATACGATCTTCGGTCGGCGTATTTCTAACGAGTCTCGCCGCGACGAAACATTAATAATTCGGTCGTGCGAGATTCCTCGGTCGGCCCACTTATTCCGCATTCTTGGTGCGGATATCGAAGGAAGCCGAAGCTACGCCACTGGCGCAGCAACAGCGACACAAAGCCCGGAGCGACGGCGCAAACTATTTATTTCACGAGCTTCCCCCGTGTAGACGACCGCCTCCCCTTTTAATGCTTGCCTGTGTGTACACGAGTTGTAGATCAGCCGGCCGAGGCTACATAAGGGGAAGCGGTCGGTATGTGAGGAAGGTACATACATATACGCGAGACTACATAAGGACCACATAATGTGCGTGGCCATGTGCATCCGGCGGAATGCGACGGCCTAGGTGAAATGCCTGGTCCCGTGCCAGAGACTTTAACCTCGATTCACAATAAAACAGGCTGGAGTCTTCTTTTCTGGCACTCAGACTAGAGGAGGTCGCGACCTGTCCCCTCGCTGTTTCAACCAGAGGGACCGAGTTGCACGAGAAAAAAGGATTATAAGGCACGTCCTTTCTAGTACTCGCGAATATTTTGTTATCCGTTTGTCGTGTGTTTGCGACCATATTGCTGAAATATACAGTTGATCGAAAACCATTGGAGCACGTTGCATATTTAGATTTACGTTTTACTCGAAATTGTGAAATAGCATAATCGATGTTAGCGAGATCGTCGAATGATCGTAAAATTTGGAAACTGGTGAATTTGGTGGAACTACGAATGCTCTTCGAACAGTTAAACTCGTATCAGATCGATGGATAACTTTCGATGGAATCCGACAGAATGCACGTCGTTCGAAACTCTGCTTAGTTTATTCGCTGTTCAGAGCATCTTATCGGGAGTATCTCTTCGGAGGCAATTCCCCATCACCTTTTCGTATATTCATGACCGATACTGGCTTTTAATTTCTCTCGAGGCGTCTCCACCACTCTTGCAGCTTGTTCCTCAAGAATATTCACCGTCCGATAATCCAGCCGCGTATCCTTTCCACGCTCGTAAATTCGCCTACATCTCGCCTTCTTTCGTGTTTCCCTCTTCGCGCAGCGTACCCGGTGGCCCCTTTACACCGCCATTGTATAGCGTGACCCAAACAAACGAGACTTGTATAAATTCTCGAATCTTTACCATTGTCTGGCGAAAATAATACCAAAGTTCATGGTACGCGAGCGTCGAGATTTTATTTGAAATAATTACAATGACTTTCGAGTAGTTTGATATTTCGGTGCTGTACGGGGTGCCCCGAACAAAATTTCTTTCAAAATTTCTTCGATGAATATTCACGTTTGTTCGACGAAAATTAGTCTGCGTGTGTTTATGCGAGTTCATATTTTCGTGAACACAGGCAAACTAAATAATATTTTATTAATACACAGATTAAATAATATTTGTTACAATTTGTAATAAGTATTAAATATCGCACTTTGAATATTTATTTGAACTATTTTATAATACTGTGCATCTATAAATTTCCCGTAAACGCGTAAAAGTCTACGGTGTTTTAATAATAAAATTTACACTGTGCACCTATTTGCATTCTACGCGGATCACCCAGTATACGGAACGGCGTGGCGGCGTTTATCTCTAGTGCCGTCCACGCTGTCGCGTTTATCTACGGTAATAAATGCGCCAGTTGAACAAAGACGCGGACCGCCTGCACCCCGTTTATTCGCAACCCTGTCCAAGTTAGCCTTCGAGTGCCGTCGCGTGACTTTACGAGTGACAACAAAGGGGCCAGACTGACGTTACTATCATACATCCGTAGGGAAATACAGACGTAATAAAGAAGTCAAGTGTTCTCGAACCGTACTTTCGTTTTTAGCGTTACTTTAGAAACTGCCTGGCAAATGTAAATCTATTTCGCTTGTATTTCAGCCGCGACCTGGAAGAAGACCCCGAGGACGTCCAGGAAACGCCGCACAACTGCAAACTACTCCTAGGATACAGAGTCCAATCTCGCAGCATCTGGAAAAAGGTAAGAACATTGTCGTATACGCAGGTGTAGCTCTAATTATCCATCTGCATCTGCGTTAATTGTTACAAGTACAGCGAAATCTCTATATTCGCGAACATAGATCACGTAGCTTATATATATCTATGGCAGAATTTAATTCATCGATCGGTCAAACAATTAGATACTGGTGAAAATATCCAATGATAAAATAGTTTCTCGTTAGAAGGATCATTTGCTGGTTTTTCTGCAGCGCTCATATAATTTTCAGGATTGAGAATTCTCGATTAGAAACTTCCCATTCAATCTTTCACGACCACGGCTTAAATCGGTGAAACTAATTCTGAACTTAGGGTAGGTAAAACCGCGAATACAGAGATTTTACTGTATATCGAATTCAGTGCAAGGTCTCAAATTAGTTACAATTTATAAGATCTTTCTATACTATCGCCCAAGCTATCAACCCTTTCATATTTATATTAAGAAAGAGTCTAACTTCCCCGTTGGACTCTAGTCGCCACATAAAAATTCCAACGTGATATACCACGCAATAACTGGGCTTTGGCGACCAGAGAAAAGGCAAATATTTCATCTACAAACAATCAGTAGGAGAAAAGAATAATAGAGCAAAACCTCGTTCTAACGCGTGGGCTATATCTATCCTATGGTTGATGAAGGGAGGTCGGATAGGGTCGTACCTAATAGGGCACGATCGAGCGAGCCACTCAAAGGTCGGACAAGAAGGTTTCCGACCATAGGATCGAGCATTGGGCTCATTGATTAAACCAGTGTGAGAAAAGGAGAAAAAGAGAGAGAGAGAGAGAGGCGAACCCATGTGGAATTAGGGCCGCCTTAAAGTGCATCGTCTCTCTAGGGACAGAGACTGCGCTGTAGAGGACAGGGTATAGAAAAAGAGCAGGCTGTGAAAGGGAAAGAAGAAGTTAAGGGCGGAGCGGAAGAAGAGGGGTAAAAAAGAAAGCTTGGGTGGGAAGGATGGAAAAGATATCTGGGTAGGCAGGGAGGCGCGCCAAGGGGAATAAATGATTCGAAGAACCAAGAAGAACCGGTCCACAAACAAAAGACTCGTTGCCTGGTCTGGTTGAATCTCTTCTGGTTTTAAGGGGCGAGGGGAGATGGAAAGAATCGTAGCTCGTACGAGGGATTTCACGCAGGAAGGAAGTGCTGACTCTGAAGCGAAAGAGGGTGCTGATGTTGATGGAACTCCGGGATTTTCAAGCTTTGTCCGAAAACGAACACTCAACGTCGGAGCTATCGGATTGGTCGCAACGATATAACGACGATCGTAATTTTTCATAGAAATTTTACGATAGCCTTTCGATAGCGTAGCTTTTTTCAAGATTTGAATGATTTTTTAAATTCCTGGATGAGAATGGAACATCAATCGGGTAATTATTGAAATGAAACCGAGAAATTGACAGAAAGTAGAGTTGATATCAATCTGGTTGTCCGTATATTCTGACTCTGGCAAATTAATTTGATCTGCCCGCAGAAATCCAATCACGCATCGAATCGTTTCAATTTCTAAATATCTGACTAATTTTAGACGTTGCCAATGAATTAAACTCGATTTATGCTTAAATATCGCAGTATTTACTTTCGAATTCTCGGTGGTTCTGCGAACGCCTGAATAATTGAGACGCTGCCCCGTATTGGAAATGTCAAATTTTAACCAGCAAGTCATATTCGCGGAGAGAAATTTCAACTATAATCCGATTTTCTACGTTGCATTGCGCTTCAATTACGGAACCGGTATATTCATCGGCGACAGTTGGTTCTCCACAATGGCATTTGCTCTAGGAAATTAACGAAAGACCGCGTAATTCGACAGAGAGAAACTATTCTTGGCATGCTTTGGCAAGCCTGCCATTCGCAAATTTTATTTCCAGACCCGTTCTCGTCTGATAGTTTCTTAATCGACAAAGTTATTTCATTAATTCGCCAATTATTCCACGCCAGAATCATATCGACCATTGGGCACTCGAGGTGATTCGGCAATCAGTTTTACTCTAATCGATTAATTCGCTGTTATACTGCGCTAATCGTTAAGTTCCTTTGCTAAAAATATAAAAGATACACAATGCACGTTATATCAACGATATCGAGCGTGACTTTCGCTAATTCGCTGTTTCCATCAAGAAATTATAATTCTTCTCGTAGCTTCAGTAGCTTGGAATTTCTTTTCTAAGCGATAGATTCGCGACAGAAATTAGTAATAAATATTAACATTCATCCGCTAGTAATTAACAATGGTATTCCATCAGCATTTGTCACGTCGTTAACAGAACACGTTTTCCGATTTCGTGTTGATTAGAGGGAAGTGGATAGCTGTCGTCGAGTTAGAAATCTTGAGCGCATCACTCTTCTTTTCTTTTCTCTGCACAGGCAGCAGGAAGTCGAAAGAGAAGCGAGTGCGTCGCAAAAGTCCCCTTACGTCATCGGACAGATATAGCCGTCGCGATTGCTTCTCTATTTCTCGTTTCATCCTCGTTTCCTGCATGTCCACTCGAGCCTCTAGAGCCTAGAGTCTAGACCTAGAGTCTAGAGTATGCATACTTGGCCGTGCGCAAGATCGCCTGCAATCCTCTCGAAAGCGTAAAACATCGATGCGAAAAGTTGGTCGCGTGTTCCACAATGCCGTTCTGTGGGATTCCCCGTGATTTTTCAATTTCTCCACGGAGAAAGATTAATAGCACGACAATGGAAATATATTAGACACGTGCGTTCTATCGAATGTACAATCTGCGTTTGATCGAAAGTTGGAGATTACGTAGAGTGGGTCACGAAAGTATTCGAACACTCGTAGAAACTTCTTATGGATATATTATGTGTGTTACACGAAACGGGTCTGAAAACGTATGCAATCGCTCATACATCTCAAAATCATTAAGATACGTAAACGTTTAATTAGATATTGTTAGTAAGTTAGAAAATTTGGCGAGATCAGCTTTAGCGCTAATTATATGTATGAGATTGCTATTCCTGCCGTATTTTAATTTTTTATTAAATATATTCCGACACAGACGTGTGTCTATATAAAATTATGACAACGTACGATAATCGTGTCTCGTGTTAAATAAATTTCAAGAAGTTTCGTATAAGATGCATAATACGTTTATAAAAATAATTTCGTGAATCACTGGACGTTTAGACAGGTTCGCAATCGATCGAAAGCTCGCGATTACGTATTCTCCGAGGGAGAAAAGAGAAAACTACGCGGAGAACGATAATTCTCGGTGTTCTAGAGTAATAGAAAACGTTCGAAGGAAGATCCGGAGCATCGGTTTCGATTCTGTCGCCGCGTGGAAAGCAAAGAAATTTATGCGATCGTTCTGGGAACTTATCCAGTGTTTCACGAGCAAAGATTCAAAGCCACGATCTTTCTTTCTGCGAGGTACGAGGTAGAGGCACGCGCTAATAAAGTAACGAGGGCTCCTTTGAAGTGGGACCTGCGTCGCTGTAATTCCTCGCTTCGTCTCGACCAACTTCTCTTTTCTCCCCTTTTTCTCCCTCCGCCTCCCTCCGAAAATAAACGCATCGCATAAAACGCGAACCGGATGACACGTTGCTGAAAATACAACTACGAGACGCTGTCAGCTCTCTCTCTCTCTCTCTCTCTCTCTCTCTCTCTCTCTCTCTCTCTCCCTCTCTCTCTGCATCGGGCGATGATACTTCGTAGTAATAGCGAGCAAAAACCGGGGGTGGAATGGAATTCTTCTCTATTTCGGCCCGAGGAAAATCCACGTCGCGTAAATATTTTAGAAGAGAAACTCAAAAGAAAATGGAAGAAAGAAGAGTAGATATACTGTACGTGAAAATATTATGCGTTAATTAGCGAAACGTGTGTCGTTGAAAATTTTATCTGTGAAAGTTCCAATATCAAGATAAAAAACATTATGTATGTTGAGATGGTAAAAGTACGATACAACGCGATGGAACATAATTCAGAGACTGTACTATTCTAAATTCCAGGCATTTCCTATTTGAAAATCTCTTTCACTGTATTCGAGCAAACTCCGCATAGTCTGTATACAGCCTCGAAACTTTGGATAGTCGTGCCAGTCTCAAGTTGCTCGGTCGATTCGCGTATCTCTGACACTTGAAACTCAGTTACTTGATAGAAACAATCGTCAAAAATTCCTGTTCCCACATTACCGATAATTAAAAAATAATTCATAGTTTCTTCTTCCTAATTAGCAGAACACCGAACACGAGGAATTTAATATTTCAGCAGCGCATGCATAAAAAAGGCAACTTCCGTAGTAAAAATACCGTGACACATTAATCACAGAATTCTCAACGATTCTAACAGGTTCAGAAATTAATTTCGCTCGTTACGGAAATACTTTTCGTTTGATCGACGATCGCTTGCGCAAAAAGCGGTGAATGTAGTTCCACTAAAAAAAAAAAGAAGAAAAAAAGAAACGAGTGCAAGTTTGGTAAAAAAATATACATGGAGCGAGGAGATTGTACGAGAATGAGATTGATAGCAGTGGTTACTGGTTGTAATACGTACGACTCGCTTGGCAGCTTACCAATCCTGGTTGCAAAGACGTCGACACTTGTTTTTTCTTCTTTCTTTCCTCGTCCGCCAACTTCTCAAAGTCGAGCCCCTCGTCCGACAGTCCTCGCTCGAGGAAGAAGAAACGTCGCTCTATAAGTCTTCAAAGAGCGAACCGTGAGAAAAGGTGGGCTACTCCTGGGAACATAGTAAATCGAGATTTATTGAGAATCGAACGAGCGAAAGACGTGTTCGTTAGAGGCGACTCCCTCTACGGTTACGAGATCGTGAAACGTATTCGAATCGGTGATTTCCTTCTTCTATCGACGCAAAAATAGCCAGAGAATCCGATTAATGAACGACTGTAATGTATAGAGGAGATTCGCAGAGGTGTTCCATATTATGTTCGTTATAGAAAATTACATGGATTTATTATATATATTTTACAATTTTACTACGAACTTTTACTTTTAAAATTCACCACGAAATTTCCACTTGACAGTTTTCCATGGTAAATGTTCAAATATTTCCGCCAGACAGATTTCTCTGAGCTGTTCGTCATTCTGATTGCACAACCCTTCGTCTCCCTTGATTTCAAAATCTAACTATTATAATATACGAGAACGCGTTAAGACGATCGCAGGGCGATTTTCAATTACTCGTCGACCGGTGGAGTAATCGTTTCAAAGTTTAGGAGAACGATGTAGATACAGTCGCAACGAGGACACACTGCAAACGGCGGATTAAAGTATCGTTGAACAGCACGTGGGCGGTCTGTCGTATTCCCGTAGTATATGCATTTAACATTAGGCGCGCGGCGTATGCACGAATTGCAAGCTAGTCGAACCACATGTCGACAAGGCCGCATCTGGCGGCCAATGAACGGCGTGTAGCCTGTAAATGGCTTGGAAAAAGCTGGTATCACTGTCTGGTCGAAATACCTCACGTTTCGGACCCGATACTAACCAGCCTAATTAGCCACCAGACTATGCATCTCCGGATTTCCAAATGTGTCCCCTATTCATTCAATAATGAAGCGAATAGAATATGAAACATAAACTATGTTCCATAATTGAAGAGTTTCCAACGATAAGGGAACAGTTTTGATATTCTATATTCGAAAGATTTGCATTGAAAGGCGCGAAAGTTTATTACCGCGCACGTTAGTCGACTATGAATTTATGATGCGTTTGAAAAGGTGATTCGATTTTGATTGATTTCGAATTTGATTTCTTCTATCTTCCTCCTTTTTTTTTCTTTTTTTTTCCTTTTTTGTTCTTTCGAATTACTGGAAAATGGAAATTACAAGTTTCAATTGCCACGAGGAATTCTCGTATAAAGTCTCGCATTGAAAAAGAAAAAAGAAAAGAACAAAAAACGTTTGTTCGAAGATTGAGGGGAGAAAATGGATCGTTCGGTTTTTCGCGTTTTAATTCACCGTTCCGAAGCGGCAAATCGCTGGGCGACGAGGCTGCGCGTAGGAAACGCCGTTCGACGAATGCATAATTTCGAGATCGATATCGGCTGTGTTGGCATACGCGTTCACGTATGCGCAGTTGCGCAACACCACGGACAGCCACGGAACAGCAGGGGAAAGGGAGAGAGAGGTTTTGCATCGCTTGACCCGAATGGACACCGATCGCACATCGTCGCACAGTATGCGAGGCGAGCCAGGACTTTTGAATGAATCCACAGTCACCTACTTGGTGACTCATCCATCGTCGATCGTGTTGTTCGTGTGTGACGATCCATCGCGCATGCGCATGACACCTCCTTCCTGGCTATGTTGTATTAGATCGTGACACATGGAATGTTCGATCTCCTTTCTCAGAATAGATGTGTCTTTATTTTTCATCGGAGTAAGTTGGAAAATTATTTTCAAAAAAATCTCGTTCTCTCGAAGTCTAGTCGCTCGATTTTTCAATTTCAGATACAACTATATACGTATTAGCGTTATTTGTGCAGATTCATCAAGCTTGATTCACACTAGCGATCACAATACGCCGAGATCACGTCAAATCAGCAAAATCGCTGACACGTAATCCAGTGAGAACGTTCACAGTAGGCGGTTCGATCGAGTTTCCTAGCGACCAAGATCCCGCTCAATCGTCGAAAAGAAACATGGAGCGTTTAATTGAATTTGTACGAAATTACAGCAAACTACTACGTGATTTCAGTCACGCAAATTTTTATACGTATGCTTGGAAAACGACATCGTTTCTCCTTCGAGCGAATAGGCACGAAAGAGACTGCGGCGAGATTTGATTGTCTCTGATCGTCCAGTGTGAATGCTTTGGCAAATTTCTACATTCGATTGTGATGCGACCGTACCTTTGACTAGTTTCGCTAATGCGAACCGTTGCTAAGTTTAGACTCGTAAAGGCAAATGACTAATTTCATGTGTATTCATTGTAGCACATTGGGAGTTCGTGAATATTCATTGTTGCAAATAGAACGTTGCAGGCCTTGCAATGCTATTTTCGGCAAAAGATAAATGAAAGCAAGAAGCATAAATCGACGTTTCGATATAAATCAGACTGCAGGCACGCAACATACTCTTTGATACAATCTACGTAAAGGATCTGAAATTTCATATGTTGTAACCTAATTTAATATCTTGAATTACTTCGTTTAATTTACATAGAAGTACGTAATGTCTTCCTTTGATCGTTTAAAACAGTTAACACAATCGTCAGAGCAGCCGAGTTATCTGGAAATCGAAATTCTTCTTGCGATCGTTAAAACAGTTAACACAATGGCTAGAAATTGCAAGTTATCGAGGAAGCGGAATTGCAACAACCGATAAACAATTCTGGACAGGTTTTATTTGATCTGGATAGGTTTGGTTGGCGCGAACCGTAATTTTCATCGAGCAACCAATCCCGCGGCAGTTAAATTAAAAGCCTGAATTTAATGATGCGGCCGAGTATTGATTTGCAAGGTGAATGCGCACAGCGCTATTTACACGTCCCATTCGCAGTCTCCCACCATTTTTTTCGCCCGACGACGCGCACGAGATTAATTCATCGATCGGCCGGAAATTCTTTTTCCCGCGGATGTCGCGCATCCGATGCAATGTTCCCCGAGGAAATTTCATTACCGGCTATACCAGAAGAAATTTCTTCTGCTTGACTCCGCGCCCGTTTCTGCCGATAATTTCACGCCTGTGGAATCCGCGCGTGCACGACGCTACACGCGATAAATTTTTTACGTCGCCGCGTGTATGTACCGCACGTTCCCTCTTCCGTCGGAATATCCCGCCACATGAAATCTAATTTGTTTGCACGATGAAAAAGAGAAATAATAGATAGGGCAAGAGGGAAAAAATACCTTTCGCGTTTTATCTGGTAAAAGAGAAAAAAGTCTAAAAATTGCGGAATTTCCTATTTATTTTATTTAGAGAATAAAGTCCCATTAAATGTACAAGAAGTTTGAAATACAACATGTGCGTTGGAAAAGGCTTATAAACGCAGAGACACGTAGTTTGTGAATGGAAATTCTAAATCGATAGGATCTAATATTAGATGGAAGATCGTAAATTGCTTGGTATCCAACTATGGAAAAGGAAGTTGATCGAAATCCAGTCGTTTAACTTTGATCAGCTTTGCAGATCTACGAACTATCAAATCTATCGATAATTGTAGGCAATCTACCGTGAGAGTAGATAATTAGAATTCTAATTAATCGTTTATTATACTTGGAATATCGACAATTTTCTTAATTTGAACGTAAAAACTTCTATTACGTAATTGTATCGAATCCCAGCCCGTTAAGTGCCAGATAAAATAAATAAACTGTTGCAATTGTTGTCTTCGCTCGAACTTTTCGAAACAAGAAAATTATCAGGGGATGCCAGTACGGCAATAAACACACAGTGGTTGCGAATTTGTACACAGGTGGATGGCGATCTCGAGGCAATTAGGAGGCTATATCCGTTTCAGTTTGAGCTTGACTCGCCCGTTTCACCCACTAGTTGCAGAACTCGGATAATTATTGTTGCCAACTAACTTTTGGTTTGCTCGCTCGTACTCTGCTCTTCCACCACCGCGTACGTACAACCAGCAGCTGGAATTCCCTTGAACTCACGGGTCGCGTGAAATATCGTGTTTTTGCTTCCTTTCAAACGCTTTTCCCTTCCTCTCGTTCTACGTGCTACCAATATCGTACTTCTTTATCCTTTACGTTAAATAATATCGCGAGTCTGACGTTCTTTCTAGTTTATCGATTACCAAATGTATCCAGAGATTAATTGCCTTTCCGGTCCTTTGGTTCGGTTGCAAGCAGTTTTCCACGGATGGTCATCGATCTTCCTGATTTTACGAGCCGTCGCGAGGTCTCCTTGGTCTTTGAAACCGCTGCTTTTAAGGGATCGTAAAGAGCCTCGGGTATTCTATCCTCTTTGACTCGGTTGGTCGAGCTTTTCTGCCAGGGAATTTTATCGCCAACGATCAGGGAGCACCTTCGCCTTACGAATATTGATGACGTCGACGGCTTGAGACCGTTCCAGTAAGAACCAACCGGGGATAAGGCTCAGGCTGGTTCACGTTTCACTCCTGAATCGATGAGCTTCTTCCCGCTGCTTCTTCCCTTAACCCGTATCACACAGCACCGTGTCACAATCCTGCCTTTTATCAGCGTTAACACTCGAGATTTGGCCAGTGAATTTACCGACAAGAATATTCGGCTGAATTATTTTATTTACATTCGGACGTTGCTGCACGATCGAACTAATATTAGTATCGTAGAACCTGCGTTGGATTTCGACTATCTGTGAACTACGATCGAACGTAATTTCGGTTTGCACGAACGCGTATTTATTAATTGATAAATTATCGTACAAGAGTGTCTAGAGTTGTATCGTTGTTCTCGCGTACGTGCCTGAAAAAACGTATCGAAGTTTCGTTTCGAGGAAAAGAGAAAATTTTACGGACGGGAAGAAAGTATTTTTGCCCTGAGCGTTTCGCAGGTTACGACTTCTCGATCCCGAGGGCACGTTAGTCCTCAGGGACGTGAAGTGTTTGGCAGTAGTTACCGGAGCTCGATCCTCGCACGTCTCGCACAACTTTCGGGTAAACTTTGTCGAAGTAATTTCTGTCATCGTTCGAAGATCTTGGAATGTGCAGTTCGAACACTTGCACGCCCTTTGCGAAGCGTTCTTGCCTCGCAATCACGTTGACTATCTACGAGACCAGCGACTCGGCATCTTTGAAAAATTCACGAAAATACCAAGCAAGCTTTTGATAATCGGTTTTTCAGTAATTGCAATAGAAATTGTCGTGGAAGTCGTAACGCGAGCAAGCTTTATAGAGATTTTCTTCGTTGGAGTTTTTACGCTCGAGTAATAACGTCCCTTTGAGATATCAGGTTTTCCAAGGAAGGAGCTCGAGTCTCGAAGCGATTGCAGTTTTCTCGAAGCAGAAATATCAGGCTCGTTAATAAGCTTCCCAGAGGGAAAGGAAACCGAGAAAGAAAGATGATTGGTCGTGGAAAGCTACAGGATGATAACCTGATCTTTCTGTCTTTTTTAAGTGGCATTACGACTTGCAACACGAATGACGTAACGATGTGTCTTTCACACGAAAGATCGGTCGGTGCGAAGCTTAGAAAGTACACGCTTCGCGAAACTGGCTTTTCCCACGTTAAAAAGTAGCGTCGATTACTATGTCAACAGAAATAAAGACGATAAAGTCCTAAGCAATAAGAAAGAATCTCGCTCCTGATCGATTTATATAAACTACTCTAAATTACTCAATCAAGTTAGTGAATTAACGTGTAAACTTTCGACTGTTTAACGATTCCTATCGTACACGTATGAAAGGGAAAATCGTCAGCCAGAAAATTATACGATGCGATAACGCAAGTACGTATGGAAAATGAGAAACGATTTGGACAATCGACGCAGCGAAATCGAACATTCAACGTGTTACAAATTAACGTAAAAACGATGGAGTGTCCATTTATTTTTGAAATACCCGCAGCAAGTCATCTGTTCCATATTCCATTCTATCCAACGAAAGAATTAGCAATGCAGTTAAAAGCTCGTGTTTATATCCCACAACACCTGAACGCATTGGAACGCAAATATCCATTTAAATGGCGTCTAGGTCGACCCTCGGCGCTCCTCTCTGTTTCCCTCGGTTTCCCCGATGATTGCATAATCGGTCGAACAAGCCAAAGGTCTCCGGGAGCAGCTGTTCGTCGTCGAATTCCAGTGCACACCTTCCGTCTGTGAGCGCGTTCGAGAGGGGTTGAGGTGCACGCAGGTGCAATCTGACGGTGGCTGCGACGGGTAGCAGGTGGTGCATGGACAGATATCGATGAGTTCCCAACCGGGGATCTCTACCGATTTCTCCATCCTTCGTGTCCTACGATCATCGGACGCGAGACACGGCGGTCTCCCAACAGACAAAAACCGCTTCCTTCCATCTTTTTACTTTTGCCATGCTCTCGTGTCTGTCGCGTGATTGCGAGTCGTTTAATCCGGCCGTAATACCGGATCAGAAATCGCATTAATTTTCCTTCCACCGCAATTTGCGAGCCTCGCTAATCTTTCTTCGAATGCAACCAGGTCCCACCCTGTTCCAACCGACGCGTCCGTCGATCTGTTTCAATCGCTGCGAGGCATTGTTAATTTTACTCTCGTAATTCGTAGTTTCCAGGGTTGGAACTTGATTTTCCAACGTACTTGTTCTTCGGAGTTCCTTTTTTATTCGCGGATTTTTATAAGTCTGCGAGGAATTGAAAGATCGAGAAACGCGAATATCGGATACCTCGATGCGGAGTGTTCTTTACAATGTTCAGTTGGCGAGATCATCTACCTTTCTACCGCGTCTTTCATTTATCGCGGTTACGTATCTTAAATAATACGTCCGTGTTCGCGCAGATTTTGCACTTTACTTTGCTGTTTACTTCTGGCCTCTGATCCGACGACTAAAACATTCCAGCTAGGATTAGATAGAGGAAAAAGGCGCGGGATCGACGATTGGAAAAATCGATGGGCGCGATCGAATTGCAATTTACACAGGTGGGCAATAGCCGATGGATGGTAGAGAAGAAGAACGATGGCGTGTCGAGGGTAAGGTTGGTGCACGGCACAAAACCGAAAGTGAGATTAGCTTCGTTCCGGCTGGCAGGCCGCCAACTTTTCCCCTGCTCGGTGCCGGTTTTATTGCGCTCACGCACGCACGCAGACACGCTGCGGATTTTGCGCGACCCGCTATTCCCGTACATCCGGGTCTTGCTCCGACGGATATATCGAAGCGAGACCCTCGCGTCGCATTATTCTTACAGATGGTCACATTTCGCCGCGGATTTATCGGCGTAACTGCGGACGCACGCGCGCCCGATTTTTCTCTCTCTGCGTCTGGTAATTGGACTCGCCAAACCGTCACTGATATAAGCCTTTCAACGACCATTTGGCTCTCGGTTTCCAAACTTCTCTCTCATTTCGAACGACGCATCTTTCTCGCGTGTAACTGTGTTTATTAAGAGCGCGAGGAGAGGAAACGCGAATTACAGACATCCGAGGCGCTAAATCCGCTATCTCTAAGAAACAGAAAGTAAAGAAAATCGATGGAATTATCGATGAAGGTAATCGTCGATCGCAGACGACTGTTTCGTCGCTAAATTTTCAAACAGCGGGGTTAAATGCTTTGCTCTGCGAACGTCGCTGTTGTTTATTCATTCGTTTAACTCTGTTCTCTTCGCATCTGAATCTTTGCTTCGTTATCAAACATCGACGGATGGAAACTGAGAGTAGTTTGGTGAAAATAATGGAAGAAAGAAAGGGACGTAGGAAATGGAACACGAATATTTTAGTTCTGAACGTAAGTATTAGACAAGAATTACGATAGAAAAAATGTTAAAAAGGCGCCAGATCGTAGCCGTTTCGTTGAAGAATCGTACGTTTCAATGGACTCGAAATATTTCGGTTCGCTATTCTCGGTTCAAAGTAGCGCCGGTCATTCGTCAAACGGAGACTGAGTTACAAAATCTCTCCTCGACGTTTCGTTGCATTCCACTCCTTTGAAATGCGTCCGTCTATTTCGGGAAAACGCTGAGAAAGACGGGCACGCGCACCGATGACTCGAGCAATCGGCTATTCAGCGGTCGCGTTCCCGGGAAACGGGATTCTCAGTGGAAAAGGAACAGGCGGAAAATACCGGGATCGTAAGAGAATTTTGCGCGTTCTCGTCGTTTAACGACTCCACTCGTCTCGTTCGGTCGGCGAGCCTTCTCTCTGCGAGTTCTCCGACCTCGTAAAACATCTTGCTTCACCGTAGCGCCGAAAGTAATTGCTACTGGCGTGAGTTTAATCTCTCGTGTTCCTGATCTCGCGACCGAGAGGCATTTTAACTTCGAACTGTAACTCGTCCAAGCATTTCCTGCTAACTTTTATTCTATCGTTTGGATCGTTATTTCAGAGCAACGTGAAATTCCGATCGGTCGATCGTTTTCCTCATAATCTACGTTACATCTCGATTACAAGATTATTCGTGAAAATTTTCTACGGTGAATGTTCGAAGATATTCCCTGTAAATTTTACATTTTAAGCTTTCCGCTTTTTTTTTTTTTTTCAAAAATATAAATCGACGGAACAGCGAGCAAGGAGTGGCGATATTTTTACAGCAACGTGAAAAACGGTTAATAGAGAAATAGAACTGGACGATCGAGCAACATAAGGGTTAATAAACGTGAAGAACGGTGGTGGTAACGGTGATCGGAGGTGAAACATGGGCAGCACACGATCGCAGCTCATTAAAGAGCGCATCGTCGGCCGGCTAAATGCATCTGCACGCGCGTCTCGCAGCTGCGCACGCTTTTGCGTGCATTATGCATGCACGCGTTGCCGGGCGACGATGCGAGCCAGGCACGCCCACCGTTTTCGCACTCGCATCAAACTACTGCTTGTTTTTCTGTCCTTTTACCTTTCCCTTTTCTCTCTTTTTCCTCTTTTCTTCTCCTTTTTTCTGCCCCTCTACCTGCACTCCACTTCTTTTTTCCATTTGCCGAGCGTTTTTAACGTTCGTTCACCTTTGCGATAATTTTCATTCGAACAAGAAAGTATTTTCGCGTCGCTAAAGAGAGAATAACACGGTTCGGGAATAGGAGTAGCCTCGTTAATTAAGTTTCTTCTTTTCCACTCTTTCTTTTTTTTTTTCTTTTTTGTTTCATTTTTATTTCAATTCGGGCTGTTTCCCTTTCGCGATTCGGTTTCCATGGAAGCCCCGTTTCATTTCCGATCGTTCGTCACAGCTCCATCGGCGGAGAAAAAATATCTTTTCCATTTATACCGCTTCGTGAGATTTAGATTGTACCGAAACGCGCGCACGGCCCGAACTCGAACGAAAAATGAAAACGGGGGAAAAAGTGAAATGCGAGGGAAGGAGGAAATACGCGTAGAAGAACTATCAACGAACACACAGCGGAACGGACGACGAAAATATGCGATCTTGAATGAAAACTAGCCACGGATCCGGATCGAAGATTTTTATCGATTTTTACGTTCGAGGCTATTGGACCGCAGAAGTCGAAAGAAAAAAAAAAAAAAAAAAAAAAATGAATCAAGGGAGAAATGTAACGAGTTTTATTCCTTTTTTTTTCTGTTTGCTTGCTTTTTGACGCGCCACAGAACGTAATGAGTAGGACGAACAAAAGATCGATATTAATTTATTTACTTCCGAATATGCACGAGTCGCGGGTTAAAATGGGTGCGCTATAAAATATGCCGGAAGTCGTTGCTGTATGAACGGCGAATAATTAATTCATTATTCCTGCGATAATTTCACACGAGTTGCATTATTCTGGCTTGTCTAATTCGTCCCACGTACTCCCCTTCTCTCTTTCTCTTGGCGCTGTTCGCCTTTAAAATTCTTTCCACGCAACGATAATTTTATTTAAAAGCAGGTAAATCCGTGGAACGATGATTTCCTTCCCCTTGAAATTGCTAAGAACGCGTGGATTAAATTCTGTCGCGTCGAATATAGATTCTCGCTATACAATACGCTATATTTAAGTACAGAAATTCTAAAAACAGAAAAGACCGAGGGATAAAGCCGTCGGAATATATTTCGTAGTCTCCACGATGTTACAACCTTCAAACAGCCCACGTTCTTCTCACAGTCTAAGGAACCCGTGTAGTTGGCTCAAAGAATTCAAGAATATAAGGAGACACGAGACAAAAAACAAAATTCCATTGTGTGGGATGTTTCTGCTCACCCACACGAGTACGCGACCTATCGACCAGTCTAGACAGAAAAGCTGTCGCAGGACGTAGAAAAGGCCTGTCCTAATTGTCGAGATCGGCGTGAGTCAGCCTATTGTTGTACACCGTTCCTCGTGCAGAGACAGAGAATCCCTGCTAGCCGTATAAATAAAGCATCGAGGCGAACGAGATGGATAGAGGAAGTTGCGTGCAGAGATCCTTTGGTCGCCGAGAACTGAAAACTGCACGTAGGAAGTCAAGGATTGCAAGAGCTACATAATAAACTATGAATCAGTGAATTGTGGGTTGTAAACGGCGGTCGAGCATTCTGGTTGGCTTGGCCTTGGATTCTAGAAGCAGCACTCGTGGAATTTACTACTGGGGAAAGTCGCGATTTGCTTCGATAGAATAACGTTGAGTAATAGTTGCGCCTTGTTTCCAATGCTTTCACGTATCTCTGTGATCGTTCAGAGAATAAAAGTTCAATTTTCTATCGTTAACCCTTTCGCAGTGATAGTCGTAGAAAAGTCTGATTTTATAGGCTGCAGGTACGAACTTGTTGAATTTTTGCGACCACCGAACGGCTGTGAAATCTATCTGTTGAGAATTGTGGATTTTAATCGACGAAATAAATGTATAGTAACGCTTAGATTATACTTGAAATTGATATCAAAATAGTTTCAGATTTATCTGATTTGCGATTCACAAGATATTCGTCGATACACATTTGCACGCGTCTCAGCACTCTCTTTGTTTCGGCATCTTCTTTACCAGAAACCAACGGAACAGTTGTATTCTTCTGTTCTACTACGTGGCTAATTTAGTGTAGCATACAAAATTACACATGTCTCGATACTATTAACGCTTAACGCGGGGAAAAGCAAAGCGCGAACAATGAGATTTAAATTATACATTATCTGCTTACTCTCGGATGGCAAGTATCCGGCATCAATGAACAAAAGTGTTACAAACCGCTCATTGTTCGTTGAAGAAGATCAAGAAGCTATTCACGAAAGATGGCAAAGGAAGGTGGTTGTGCAATGGGTGCCGTTCGCACACAATTTCGCCTCGACACGCCAGTTAAATATGCATTTATCGCATCGGCCGTTGGGAAGAATAAATAATTCCTTGGGCGCAACAATACGAATTGTTCCATTGTGTGTAATTTCATTTATAAATTACAACCGGCGTTTCAAATTTTTCTCTTTCCACGCGGCCAGACTCCGACCAGCCAACTCGTACATAGCCAACCAATTAATTAACTAATAACAGAATGCGCGGCGCATTGCTAGGAAATCAGAGAGCGTTTCCGCATTGTGTTCTGAAAATTAAAATATCGTAATTTCTGTCGGGCCGGCATTACCGATATTAATTGCTTACTTTCCACCTCATTTTTCACTCGACCAAACGAAAGCTACGGTGAAAACACTTTATTTCATCGTTGCTTCGTTATGAATAGTCATTTACTTTCCAAATTTATCATAAATCGTGTAATTAATAATTAAACCGCTGATGGCTATGCATTCGCCGTATTTTTACGATCCTGCTGAACAGTTGGATACTTTTTTTACTGGAAAACTCGGTGCGTGGAGAACTCAGCGTTCAGTATATCGTATACAACGACCACAAAGATCCGAAGCGTTCCTTTCCAAAAACAAGAATGCGGCCGAATCGTGCAGAAGAAATAAGGAAATAGTCTCATGGAAGGTTCTCAGAGCCGTTAAAGGCGCCGCCTCGTATTTACAAGGGATCCTCTTTAAGGTAGCTACGGGATTGGGAAAACGGGTCGATAACGCCGTCTCGAAACAACCTCCCTCTTCCGGTAACCAACCCCTCGTGCATTGTAACTACCGCGCACAGCCTTGCCACGCGAGGCTACAAAGGAACGAGAGAGAGAGACAGACAGACAGACAGACAGACGGAGAAAGAGAGAGAGAGAGGGAGAGAGCTTCGCCTCTGGGATAGAAAACTAGGGAAGGGGTGGAAGAGAGGGAGGATGCTCATTCAGAGAGAGGGCGACTGTGTTTATCGGAAGGGGTTGCTCACGACCCCGCAAACATCCCCGAATGACGACGCTTCCCTCCGCACTTATATTTGCCTGGCGCTCGTGCGCGAATATCCAACTCGATGCTCGTAAATTGCGTCACGGCTCTTTGTCATTCTGATCAAATTTTCGGATGACGGAGACAGATTGGTAAATCCGTTTGTGGTGGTATTTTATACACATGGATTTAATAAACGATTCGCGTCACGATAGCGAACCAATGATTCTTCAGCGGGTTTTCCCCTACCGAAAATTCTAAGTGAAATATTGTAGAAAAGTTGTGAAAGATGCTATCTCTAATCGTAAGCCGTAAAACGATCGGATAAATGGAACTGGATATAGCGACAGATATTTACAGCTGAACACGTTTCTCAAATGCGTAAACGTTCGTGACTTAACCCTTTGCACTCCTATGTCGAGTGTGACTCGACATCAGTTTTTATCTCAGGAGCTCCTTTGTCGAGTTCCACTCGACATTCTTTCATGTCCACCTCTTTTTTGTGAAACGAAGAAAAGGAGGATTGCATGCTGGAAATTGTTTCAAGATATATCATACACTTAAAAATTACAAAATACAACAATAGTGTGAATAAAACTGGTATTCAAGTGAATTTATTTTTTAATTTATTCAAATTGTCTTATTTTTTAGTTAAAGTAAATTTCAAATAAAACGCCCAAAAGCGTTGGGTGCTGCTGGTAACGAAATTGAAATAAAATTCAAAGTACAAAGGGTTAATAATCATTCGGTAACCTCTGTAGTCGATACAAACGTGTAAATAATCGATGCTCGATTGAAAAATATCACCAAAAGTATCTGGCTGCTTCCGCCTGCTCGATTCGCATGATTTCATCCTGCAACTTGTATCGCGAAGAACAATGGAAAGCTAGAAATATCTACAGCTATGCTATATAGTTAGTCGAGTCTTCTCCGTTGGTTCTCTTTCTTCGATTAAACTTGGCCCTGTATCCTCTCACATATCGCGGTTTAAATTCCGGCTAACCTTTATAGAAGGAAACCGTTTTAGCCAGACTGAATTCGTGGCTCGATCGTAGCAAAATTACGGTGTAAACGGCGAATTATCGAAGTCGCCGGTTCAGCGTCCGCGGTTGACCGCCAATCTCGCTTCGCTACTCCATCGTGCTTCAAATTCTGCAACTGGCTCAACTTATTTCCCCATAAATCGAATTTAATTCCTCCTCCTCTCTCTCTCTCTCTCCCTCTGCATTTAGCTGCATAGTTCGATCGCGCCTAATAGAGTTCCATTTCGCAATTCCGGCCTTTTGGTCGCTCTAATTGTGGAAAGTAGCTTTGTCCGTACGCGTGCTTTGCGGCGAGGATCCAAGAACAAAGAGACGAGTGTCAAAGGGTGTACAGGAAATTGACCAGTTACTAGTTGTAGACTATAGGCTTGCAATTTTGGGCAGAAAGAAGTTTTGAATAGGTTAATTTTAGAAGTAGCTTTAAATTGGAATTTCGCGTCGGACAGGAAAACCAGATAATTTGACGTTTATAGAATGGTTCAAAGAAGCTGTCTTTTCGATATGGAGCCATAAAATATAAGTCGGAGCGGCACGTTGGAACGCAAACAACTGACGAACAGGATCAACCTGTCGTGACACTTTCCACGGTGTGTCGAACATGTCTTTCCTTTTCAGTCTGCGATTGTTTTTCTCGCTGTTTTCTCACCCTTTTCTTTCCTTTTCTGCTCAGCTTTGTTAGACCGACCGTTCCACGCGAGGTCCGTGTCGAACAATGTTCAACAACTTTTACTTCATTATGACCGTCCAATCCACCGACTGTGCGTCGGAATAGACTTTATCTTTTTCTGCCTCTGCGTGCATGGATAGCTTAACACATACGTGATCGTTGACCCGTGATATTTACCGGAAGCTTTTCCGATAATGTAACCAACAGGACAGATTCTTGCTGTTTGATATTGAAATCGAATTGATAATGCGATTGTTGCTTTATCGCGATTCGATATAATACAGTTGTTTTCCGAATATTTAACTTGCAGTTGAAAAGGTTAGAGGAGAAGTAAAAACGTAGAACATTTCAATTTCAATCTTGGCCGTTCCATATTTGCATTTCAGACTAGATTTTAAACCATGCAAATTTCGTCTCATTTCTTGAAAGCGATTTAATAAACGATCGGCTTTGTACATTTGTGTTACGTGGCGTTAAATAGAAGGCAAGGATTCCTGTTATCGGAAGAGGAGAACGTCACCGATAAAAAGGGACAGAGTGGCACAGAATCTCCGTGAATATCGGCGCGGCACGCTCCGCAAACATTTGTCGCCGAACATTTTAACCAGTTCCTCTTTTTCTCTCACTTCTACAAATTCTCTGTGCCACGCGATGGATTCGTTCTTTTTTTCGTTCGAATACGCGGTCACGGAATTTAAAGCGGCACTTTTCATCAATTTTGCCAGTTATATCTTGAAGTGGATAACGCTAGAAGCATACCGATCGAATGGTATTCTTTCGAGATCGTGTTTCGTTAAAACGTACTTTGGCTTCCGACGATTCCTCTCGTTTTACAGTTTTTTTTCCCCTCTCGAGTCGTTTCGTTTCTCCCGCTTGGCTGCTCCAGTGACCGCTCCTCCAGTCGTTTTTCTTCTTCGCCGGAGAAGAAAAACCGTGACAGTTGATTTACGAGGCACTTCTTGAATTACCAAGTTGAAATTTTCTCCTTGGCCTTGTTTGCCAACCTAAGAACGTCGCGCACTTTTGGCAGCTGGATTTTTACATTTCGGACGTCCTGACAAATCTACAAACATCTTCCGATCTCCTCGGCGAGGGTAAAGAATCGAGACATTGGAAATTTGCGATGTTTCGCGATTTTCATTCCAAGTTCTCCACTCGGATCGGCATTAATCTTCGCTTCGATAAATCATTCTCGTTTCAACAGATAGAGGAACTGTTAACTTGACGCTGCAAATAGTAACAGCGATAATAACGCGAAACGAGTTTAAACGAAATCAAGTTTTTGCCATTCCTCGCGACACAATATCGTTAACGATCTACGTAATTATTCGCTTCCGTTCGAGTCAGATCATTACACGCTTCATCTCCACGTCCTATTCCTATTTTCCCTTTTTTTTTTTTTTTTTTTTTTTTTTTTTTTTTTTTTGTAGACACTCTCAACCAAAGGAAGTACACTATTAATTTATGACGTTCCTTCGTATAAAATCCGTCAAAAGGAAACCGGCAATCGAATCGTTGCAATCTGCACGATCAACAGTTTCTATTCCAGTTTCGAGGAAAAATGTGCTCGATGGCCTCAGAAAGCGGCCCGAATCGAGTCACGGAGATCGATTTGCAAAGCATCGAGGCTCCGCTCAATGAGACGTGGCAGGAGAGCGAGGAGAACGTGAGAGAACCCTGGCACGATATTGCAGCTGCAACAGCGGCGGCAACCGGTTTGATAATGACGTGTTGAACGAGTAAACGAGATAGGCCCGAGAATGCCGACTCGTCGAGGGGGAGACGGTGTTCCACGGAGTTGGAACGATACCGCGAAGAAAGACAGAAAAAAACCAGCGGAGAGAGGAAAGGGAGAGGAGAGGCTGGCTGGCGCACGGCAAAAAAACAGACTCCGTGGTCTCCGGCAGCGCATATTGAGCGTCACGACCGTTAAACCCGAGCCATCCCTGGTTGTTTCCCGTTCCTGCGGAGGAAGGAACGAGGGTCGTTTGACCGTCTATGTACGTCTTTTTCTTTCCTCTATATACGCTTATCTGTCCTTGTCCAACAGTATCGCGAGGACACATGGGCTTTTTTTGCCCGCAAAAAATCAGCTGCTCCTCGTCCACTCGTTGCGAACATGAAATCCTATCCTATCGCCTCCGGTTCTTCGCTCGTGGTACCAATGCTTTTTCTACTCTTTCTTCGAATCCTCTTCGACGTTCGTATAAACACGATCGTGTCTTTTATGGATTAGTGCTTGTATTACAAGGTGTAATTTACGGTCCATTTGGCGCTAATGCTTGTTTCACGAAATCTACACGGTTTCGCCAGTTCATTTAGTATTTTGGATCGCAAGAATATTCGGAGAAACTTCCTTCGTTCGTGGCCCCTGTGTAGCAATTTTTCGTGGCTATTTTCGGGCTAACTCTTTCTGTTTAGCAAACGTATTAATATCGTGATATTTAGTTGCTTCCAAACGTAGCGTTGATTTTTATATCGGTCATCCGCGTTCTTAGCGAAACTATATTACCAATTATAAATTGTCCTGTATTCAATCACGTTATGTTACTTCTAACAGAAAGAAACGAGTCGCTAGGAAATTTTTTTTTTTTATTTAATATTTTGCATTCACAATTTGTCCAATTTGGACATTTGGTAGAATTTTTTAGCTGTATATAATTATCATGTGGGTGGCTACCCCCAGCGGGGTACCAACTTCGTGTATGCTAGGTTATATCCTTTATGAGATCTGTTGAGTGTTTCCTCTTTAATCTTCTTTCTATGTTTGATGTGTTAATCGTTTCCACTGCCAGCCGATTCGGGTGCGTTGCTATTCTTTCTCTGTACCTTATTGCACATCTGCTGATCTCCTCCTTGACCGTTGGTATTCCCAGGTCTTTCCGAATGTCCTCGTTTCTAACGTACCATGGCGCGTTTATTATCGTTCTAAGAATTTTAGCTTGCATTGTCTCTATTCTGCTTATATGGCTCTTTGCTGCTGTTCCCTATAGTGGTATTCCGTACGTGCAGATTGGTTTTATGATTGTTTTGTATATTTTTGTATATGTTGTATTTTCTATGCTCGCTAGGAAATGTCGCTATATTTTCCACGCTTTCCACACTGAGAAATATCAAGATATTTAGCCCGCGTCACTGCGAAATTCACGATTTTACTCTGGCGCGAAAACGTAGATATCCAAAGTTGGAACGTGCGCCAAGTTTCAAATCGACGATTCGGCGGTGAGAAATAGCGGTAAACAGAGAGCGGAGACGCGACAGGTGTTTAAACATCTGGAGCTCCACGCCTTTGAAACTCTTACTTATTCAAGTATTCGTGGTATTCGAGCGGCCTGATCAAGCAAACGTTATTTCCAACGAATCCTTGACCGCTTTCGCGTAAGACCGAGCCATGTTTGTACAATTTTCGATACTTTCTCAATTTTCATTTCGCCCGAGCGAATAATTATCGAGCAAAATTGTATCGAGGTCGTTCGTTGTCAGGCGCATTTTCCCCTGTAAACCGTACGTACATGCATCGTTTGAAAAATTGCTGCAAGCAACTTTCGCTCGAGTTAATTAGAACTTTGAAAGCACACAAACGACTTTAGTAACAATTTCATTAAAAGTTTTCAAACTTTCCGGCTATCGACCGTCCTTTTGAGAGGATCGTTCCGCGAAAAATCTCTTAAAGTCCCGCTAGACTTTTATTAGTTTTCTTTTTGGTTATCGATTCCAGTTATTTTTCCGACAAAAGTTCCTGCCGTGCAAATCACGCCCGAATTATACAAGCAATTTCGATCAAGTTTCCTTTTGCTGTCTGTCTTATTACGAACACCTACGATGTTAATAGCGTGACTCACGGTCAACCTTGAACAAGTTATTCCTTGCGTAACACCTAGCGCAAATTACCACGCGATAACAGCTCCGCATATCGATTCGCCTAATTGCTTCGCTTTAAACTCCGCATCGATGTCAATTACCTGGAAAACATCGAGCTGAAAATTCATTAAGCAACCTGCATACATAGACTACAGAGGAAAACAGGTTAAATCGCGTTTCCTTATATAATGGACCAGAGTATAATACGCGCCTATATACTATAGGAAAATTTTAAGAAAATTTCTCGGATTTCGCGGTCGAATGTGAGAAAAGTAAAAGCCGTAATATCCGAATGGTTGTGCGAGGGGGGCTAAAAGAGAAAGGAGCAGGATAGTAGAGGGTATTCCCGATGAAACGATTCGCGGAGGCCTTGAAGACTGTGGAACACCGGTTTGTTCGCAAATGGTTTCCTGGCGTTCTCAAAAGAAGCACCTGGCGACGCGCTTTCGTGTCGGACTTCTTCCAAAGGAGGAGAAAAAATTGAGCAGAATTTTTTAACCGATCACTTTCACTCGTAATTGCTCGACCAATGTCGCTTTTCTCTTCTACGTTGCGGCAAAAATATTTTAATTTATATTCGAACACCTCTGTCGCGTCCTCTTAACGATCCAACAGCTGATAGATTTACGTAAAATCTATTGACGCAACTATTCGCAATTTATTTTTATACACCTTAACGAAAAGACTCGACGAAAAACGAGTTGACAGTGTACTTTGAGTAAACTTTAAACTTTAGCAATATAATCACAATGCTGGTCTCGTAACAGCGTTAATGAAATTTCGAAATATTCAGTAGAATGCATCCGTAAAAGGTATCAACAAGTCTTCGAATATTTTCGTAAGCCTATAACGTATATGTCGGAGATGAAAGGACATCGGAGCCTTCCTTTCGGAATATTTGAGAAAGTCCCAAATACTTTAGCCCAGACTTTTTATTATAGCCGTACTTAAACGATAAAACTGAGAAATAGCTGTTCACGAGCTAAGTCAATTATGATTATCCGAGATTTATGACAGCGGGCTTGGGCTCGAAGTGACATAAAGGGTCACTGAACGTAGCCGCGGTCACGGGAGAGACGTGTACCTAACAGAGGTACAAAGTAATTGAATAACTCTCCTTAAAACAGGGATTGACACGAGGAATACGGAGAGGGGTATATAAGGGCAGTTCCACTTGGACCGAGGTTCAATTCGATAAGTTCGACTAGTACAGGGAACACGTGCGTCAAGTTCAATATCGCATTTGTCATCCCGTTGACCGTGGGTTCGTTGTTGAGTGTAAGATCGTCGCCATTCGCATCCCGAGTATCTAATTACCATGGTTACTTGTCAAATTCCGTCACAATCATAATTGGACCAGTAAATGTCTTCGCTCTTGCGTAACAACAATGTCTAATCCAAAGAAAGATTCGTTACACACCCCTAACTCTAATGACAACCCGACATATAATATTTCAATTTGACCACTGTTTTTGGGCGTACGAGTAACAGCTGTGCTGACGAGCCACCTATAGCAAGCGACGAAAGGGTTGATTCGTGAGCGAGGTTAGATCGAGATATCTAATCACCGATGCTTTTGTGCAGTCGATAATGTTTGACCGACCACATGTTTGTCGGTCCATTCGACCTGACCCCTTTGTTTGCCCGAATGCCACAATTGAGTAACGCCGAGGTTTTGTTTCAGGTAAATATTCAATGTTTCGTTGCCTGTCCTAAGGGTTGTTACTGTCCTTCGGCTTTGGTAAGTTGTATACATCTATTTCCATTTGCGTACGTTCATTGTAGTTGGCGAGTAACAACAATCGAGTTACATCTAGCTCGAAGTGGAAACTTTTGGCGTAATTCGCTCATGCAAACGGTTTCTAACTATTTACAGTTATTTCGTCAATTTTTCCGTCAATTAATCAAGCTCGCCGCTTCCACGATGCGCTGTCCAAGAAGCTTTATCGTCGCGCCGTTCAGCCACGTCGTAATTTTCCATCTTATCGCCGCGGCAATTCATAAAACCGGCAATCACGTCGCGTTATTCGTCGCCGTACGTCCTCGTTTCTCCGAGCAAAACGTATAAAGCACAGAATATAGCCAGTCAAAGTCCGAAGTCGATAAGACCGTCTCATATCGTCGATAGACACAATAAAGCACAGCTTATTTATAAAGCAGAAGTTACTTTTATGAGAAAAAGTTCAACACGTTGTACATACCTTGTGTGTCGTTTTAGAGAACCGTCTTCGTTTCTAGTCTACGAAATTTATATCTCATCGTCCAAACGATTTATACCGAGAAACTTTCGCGATCGCGTTTTTCCCGTCGAAACACGATGAAATTATTTCAACGTACAAATTTTCTCCGATATGATCAATCGTTCGAATACTTTTGCGAGTAGCGCTGTATACGTTGCACACGAAACGCACAATGGATTGACCTATGATTTTACGGCAAACCAAGGGGGACGAACAAAATATCGTATGATTTTTTTCCCTTTATGCTCGTAGCTGACTGAACTGAAAGGTTCTGGGGTGCGATGAACCTAACGTATCGTCGCGATAACCCCTTCTCACCGTAAATAGCGCGAGTCCCAAGGGTTATCGGTCCGAGCGCGAGCGTGCAACGAAATCGTCGATTTCCGGGTAACGCGATGACCGACGATCGCATTGCAAAAATAGCTCGTGTCGGCGTTACGAAATCACTCGAAATTTCGCATACATGTGCTAGAAATATATGGAAATATGGAGGAAAAATTTTCCTCCGCGATTTTCGCGTCTCGATTTTACTCGTTGCTATTTTTATTCTTCCTCTAATTCTCATGTTATCGGGATATCAATTTCCTGTTTCGTATCACCGCCACGTTGACTTTCACCTACATGATCGAGCGTCCACATGTCTCAACCGCTTATCTCGTATTCTAATTACGCATCGTTCCACTTATCTTCCTCCAAAGTCTCTCGACACTCGTATTACTCCTTCTACAAAGTCTGCGTCTCGTGTGTTTGCAGTGCGGATATCCAGCTAGTTGATCTTTTACGTGGAATTAGTTTCTTTTGCATATTATTGCATTAGACCGTGCATATTTCTGCAAGTTCGTATCTGTGTGATACGAGACTGAAGAAACTGCGATTGAAGAACAAAAAAGAAAAAAAAAAATGGTAAAAAGGAGCATCGTAAAACGATAAAGGCTTTGCTTAGCACAAAAAAATTACTAAGAAGATTAAGAGAAATTGAATACAGTTTCAAGTTCAAGTCATAAAGAATATAGAATTGGTCATTTTGGTGAACACTCGAAGGGTTACAAATATTTACTTTGACTTTTATACCCTTTTTCGTATTTATATCGCATCTCTATCTTCTTCTCCAATGGATATCTTCGATCGTTCCCGCTGGTTTTCTCCATTTCGAAAACAAGTTGTCTGCGCGGATTTCGAAAGATCGGCACGGAGGCAGGTCTGAAACAGGTTTGAAGGCGACGTTGACGAAGCGCTGGCAAAACTCGCCCGTCCCTTCTATCGTTCAACTCCAGCGGGAGCCTTTTATTCCCTTAAGTACCTGCGAGGAGAAGAGGTCAGTGCACAGGAGAACCTGTTCTCCGTAACAGGTACCGAACGGATTTTTCTTTCTTCCTATGGGATGATCGATCATACCATCCAGCGGCTAGTTTGATTTTAAATAGAAGCGGAAGGTGTTGCGCTGAAAATATGTTGTTGGATTTAAACGATGTGCATGCGACCGAATCGTTTAAATCATAGAAGATTGCTTTTGTTATCAAATATTTTTCTTTATGATTCGACAAATTCACCGCGAATCCAATTTTACTGCGAGCTAACAAATAATTTGTATACGATTGTTCGATATTTTCATTCGATGCTAGTGTTAAATGTCTCTTTTCAATTTCGTCTTTTTTTTTTTTTTTTATTAGCGTTTTCCGTTCACACGCTATTGTATTTATTATATCGAAATTCGCATTGTTTAACGGCGCGTACTTTCGTACGATCGCAAAGATTCGGCGCAACGAAAATGAAACGTGGAGGCTAATTAAAAAACGCTTCGTTGTGAAACGAAGAAACGCGTGCGCGTAATATTAGAAAGAAAAATTGGTAATCTACGAGATGAAGGTTCATAATTTCCTATATCGCAATGGTACTACACAATTTCAAGGAAAAATTCCTTACGAACCGAATATTTAATTTCCGTGTTCCGACCGAATAATTTCTCTGCCGCGTGTGATTCGTCTGTCGTTAACTATTCTCGAGGTTAATTAAACCGTATAAGCGTATAAAGCGAGTGAGAAAAGAATGAAATCTATCGTTGAAAATGGTGACAGATGTGGTGGAAAAGAATGGGTATGAAACGAAGACCGAGCGAAGCAATTTCGATAATTGTATTCAACTACCGTGTTTGGCTCGGGGATCCTTTCTTCGGCTCTTGTTCCGTTACAAAGAAAGCGGTACCGTGCACGAGCGTTCAGCCTCGATGAAAGAAGAAGCGTTCACAATGCAGCCGGAAACAGGTTTCGGGATTCTTAAATGGTTGGCACCTTGCCAAGCTTCGTAATACGTCTGCGACTAATGTTTCTCGTTCCTCGTCTTGCTTTTCCTCCCTTTCGTTTCTTTTAACGGCCAGGGCTATCTGCCGGTCTGTTAATCCTCCTCGTCATGGCATCAGCAGGCTCCCTCGTAAACAGCTCGTTTTTATCGCTTGGCCCGATGAGGCCTGATGAGTTGACGACCTTGATGGTGTCGCGAGCGGCTCATCTCTCTTTAAGACGCGCCTTCAGTCTATACATTCACACTCCAAATACACATACTTGGATAACACGGTCGCTGGATCTGCGAATCTCGTATGGTTGTTTTCACTCGCCGTTATTTCGCCGTTATAACAGGGAAAATGGTAACCCGTTGATACCTCGATGCTTGCAACGTACTTGTGCGTTTCACATTCGCATACAGAATACCACGGTCGAAATCCACTCGCAATTCGGGGTATACATGAATACGTAATATATTTCTAACGTGAATTTTATAGCTTTATAGCTTTATAGTTATAGTCTAGTCCGCCGAAGTTCTGTCACTGAACGTAAACGCGCGCCAGAAATACGCACAGTGTGCGTGGTTGCTGTATATACGTTTTCTTAAGTCTTAAATAATTCTATAATAATTCTTGTAAGAACCGTATATGAAACATCGCTTCACTGTCAATGGATTTAATAGATTTTTTTAGCATGAAACAGTATAGGATCGTTTAGATGCTTGAAATATATTACGTGAAACGTTTTAATGTTGTTTCAACAGTGATTAACTTTAAGAAATGATTAATCCAATATGTCGATAAAATCAACAGAAAATGTTCTGCCGATGACAAAAGAATATATTATTGACTACAGATAGCATTTATATGCATCATTTGGATGTGGGATATATGGGGTGCCGGACTTAGGATTCGTCGCTTGGTCGCTGCCTATATGCGGTGTTCGAAGCGAAAGGGTTAAATGATATTCTTTTCTATGCATAACATTTTTCATCGTTTTATCGTTTCGGTACGTTTAAAATTGGTCCTATGACACGTTGACTGTCACGCGTGCCGCAGTACCAAGTTCTCTGCTAGGTACTCCCATCGATATTTTAATAATGCGAGTAAATAATTTTTTTAATAAACCATTTTCGTATTACTTTTATAACAATTCGATAGTTTTATTATTTCCTCTAGAATATCTTTTCAAATACCTACGACGATCGTTCGCAAGTATTCAAATAAGCGTCACCCGAGTACGGGTGACACTGTTCTACCGGAAACTTTGCTGTCACCCGAATACGGGTGTCGTGGCAGTCAACGTGATAAATAGCCCCTACATATTTTCTGATTCTACGTAAACTCCGCTTCCAAAGATATCGAAAGAAGGAATGTTTGATCAATTAGTTGATGAAGTTACAATCAATTATATACCAAGGTGCGAGTTATAAACAGTGGAAGAAATCCCAGAGACGTATGCCGTAAGACGTTGCACATAGCAGACATTCGTCTGCTTAACGACGTCAAGTGGAAGTAATCGGAAGGAGGCGTTTTTTTTTCAGAAGAGACGAAGCCACGACGGCTTGTTACAAAACTCCACTGATTATCCAGGGAATTTCCGTGCTTTTTCCGCTCGGTATGCACACCGAGGAGGGATATAGTTGGCTGTAAGGAAGAGGGGGAAGCCGTTTGACTTGCAAATCGCTTCGCGTTCCCTCCTCCCGTTTCTCCACGCTCGCCTGTTTTCCTCTTTCACCCACGTTCCTCTACGCGGAATGCAATTACCCTAATTGCCAGCACTCGAAGCAGCGCGTTGCGTTAGGGGTGGTCGTTATCGGCCACCACGAATTACATCGTTAAGCAGCGAGCGCAAGCACGCGAACGCTCACGAGATCAAAACTTCTTCTCTTTCTCAGCGCCATTATGAAATCTCGCGTCGAAAATGAGACCTCCTTGCCTCGCCAGCATCAATATGCAGCACGTCGCGTCCTTCCTTGCATATTCAGTCGCGCGTTAATTTCAATTTATGGATTTGGTGTTGGCTGATGATACGTTTATACGTATGCAGTGTGCACTACGTGCGGGTTAATGTCGCTGTCCACTATGGCATTCAAGGATACGTTATGTGATATATATATGTCGGAGATGAAAGGACATCGGAGCCTTTCTTTCTGAATGTTTGGGAAAGTCCCAAATACTTTAGTCCAGACTTTTTATTATAGCCGTACTTAAACGATAAAACTGAGAAATAGCCGTTCACGAGCTAAGTCGATTATGATTATCCGAGATTGATGACAGTGGGCTTGGGCTCGAAGTGACATAATGGGTCGCTGAACGTAGCCGCGGTCACGGGAGGGACGTGTACCTAACAGAGGTACAAAGTAATTGAATAACTCTCCTTAAAACAGGGATTGACACGAGGAATACGGAGAGGGGTATATAAGGGCAGTTCCACTTGGACCGAGGTTCAATTCGATAAGTTCGACCAGTACAGGGAACACGTGTGTCAAGTTCAATATCGCATTTGTCATCCCGTTGACCGTGGATTCGTTGTTGAGTCTAAGATCGTCGCCATTAGCATCCCGAGTATCTAATTACCATGGTTACTTGTCAAATTCCGTCACAATCATAATTGGACCAGTAAATATCTTCGCTCTTGCGTAACAAGAATGTCTAATCCAAAGAAAGATTCGTTACACGCCCCGTTTTCCACGGACAATCCAACATATATGTCGGGTTGTCATTAGAGTTTGGATTAGACATTGTTGTTACGCACGAGCGAAGATATTTATTAGTCCAATTATGATTGTGACGGAATTTGACAAGTAACCATGGTAATTAGATACTCGGGATGCGAATGGCAATGATCTTACACTCAACAACGAACCCACGGACAACGGGATGACAAATGCGATATTGAACTTGACGCACGTGTTCCCTGTACTGGTCGAACTTATCGAATTGAACCTCGGTCCAAGTGGAACTGCCCTTGTATACCCCTTTCCGTATTCCTCGTGTCAATCCCTGTTTTAAGGAGAGTTATTCAATTACTTTGTACCTATGTTAGGTACACGTCCCTCCCGTGACCGCGGCTACGTTCAGTGACCCTTTATGTCACTTCGAGCCCAAGCCCGCTGTCATAAATCTCGGATAATCATAATTGACTTAGCTCGTGAACGGCTATTTCTCAGTTTTATCGTTTAAGTACGGCTATAATAAAAAGTCTGGACTAAAGTATTTGAGACTTTCCCAAACATTCCGAAAGGAAGGCTCCGATGTCCTTTCATCTTCGACATATATATACAGGGTGTTGCGACACGTAACTTTGCAGTTTATAGCTCAGAATGTTTTTTCGTTAGATACAAGAGATCGGGATTGTGTTTTTGTTTGTGCCCAGATAGGCTGGTCTTGAGAAACGAATTCTCTTTTTGAAAAGATCAAACCACTTTGCATTGTTTGTCTAATAGCTCGAATATTGCTGGTTTGTAACATAAAATCAAATCTATCAGGTCGTCAGAAAAGTTTCGTTTTATAAGGAAATAATGGATGCACAAGATTTTCCGTTTTATATTTTATCGAATTACGTATGATCCATTTTGTTCTATCAAAATAAACAACGTTCGACGGATTAGGTTGCATGTTTGTATAAAAATGCATCGTTGTAAAAGACGTGTCCGTAAAAGAAGGACACTTTCCGGACAATCTAATACTTTTGTGTGTATTATAATATTTGTGTAAAAAGAAGGATTTATGTTAGAAGCCAATATAACGTTATTTATGCGAAGAAGAAAAGAAGATGGAGCTTTCTACGAATTCTTCGCGTCCGTGTTTAAAGCTGCTTGGTAAGCGATCAGTCTCCGGTTCCTACCTAGCAGCTTCGTGCAATTTCTCGCCTTTTTTTTTTCTATTGCCTGGATTCCGGCGATTCAAGTCGGTGAAGTGGCGTCGGACGGCTCGTCAAAGAACGAAAAAGGCGAAGGTCGAAACGCGGGGAGAGAAACCGGTTTTTAAATAGGCACCGTAATTGTTTCCACTGCTGGAACCGGAGGGATAAAGCTGGATTTCTGGTCGATGTGTAACAGGCCTGGCCATTAAAACTATGCAGAAGGATCCTCGGTGCCGTTGTTCTTCTCTTCTCCATTTTTAGAGAGCTCGTGCAATTCGGCCCGAGGCAAAGGCTCGTTCAGTCGATGGGCTCTCATCGAACCACTCGCCGAGATGTCTGTTTTGCTCTCGAGAAATGCTAGCGACTTATTCGAAACTACTAATTTCTCTGCTTCGAGTTTCCTACGATTACGAGTTAGAAACGCTGCCTGTTTCTTAGGGATGAACATGTTAAATCTCGGGTTGCAATGCCCGAGGTGATCGTGAAATATTTTCCAGAGATCGTCGCGGTTATTTTTAGTTGAAGATTTTTTTAACGCGAATTAAACACAATAAAGTTAAAGTATAAAAATAAACTTAGCATCTCAGTTTAAAATATCTGTTTCTAGTGCGTTTTTCTTGCCTCTGCCGCATAGAAAGAGATGATAAAAGGAAATCGTAATTTAACAAGGTTACACGGATCATCCGAAAGCGTATTTTTCTTCAGTTTCAAACTTTTCTTGGTATTTTTTTTTCGTCGACAGCTATTGATATCGAAATAACGCAAACAGTTCGGCGAAAAATATTCTTGGTCGAAGGCTCGACTGCGAAACCAGGTCTTCGCGCGTTATTTTCCTGCCTCCCGTTTATTATGCCACCTTTCGCGCGAACAAACGTACCGGCACGTCGAGAGTCTAACGAGAAAAAAAGAGAAACGAAATTCTCGATTCAAGGCGTCTCGACGCCCGCGTTTCTACTTGTCCACGGAAACAAAAGTTTGTTGTTGTTCCGCAAATAGCCTGCCAGTGCACGTATACTCGTATAACCAGACACATCTGAAGTGCATTTCAAAACAACAGTTGCTCTATCCCCTTTGTTATTCGATGCGAGCCATCCTACTGAAAACTCAGAGAACCTAAACTTTTCACCTAAGAACATTCTCCCACGATCGACGATCGATTTCATGGAAATCTTGATGCCCCAGAATCCAATGAAATTTTATACCAAAAGTTCGCGAATCGCGTGTCGCGCGATTATGCTCTTCCATATGATAACATATTTAGACTACGAAAAAGATGCGTATCAACCTATAATCTATGACTCGTCGATTCACTGATATCGTTAGCTGGAAAGCGATATACCGTGCAGAGAAGCCCTACAATAACGTGAAACGTTGAATCACGCACGATCTTTATGGCTGTCGCTGGGTTGTCGTCGCATTAGCGATTGTTCGTTGAAGAATCCAAAGGGAAAGCTATTCGGAGACACGTTCTGGTCGTGTCTGGTATACACGTGCGAGAAACACAATCCCGAACAGCTCGACCCGACTCAAATGTCCTTCCTCGTAGAAAGGGAGCGAGGGCAATAATCTTGAATATCCCCTGCGAAGTCACCGGAACGTGGAGTGCATTAAAATGCAAGAGGAACGTGGAGGGTGCTTAGGCAGCACATGCTCTTAATATCTTTTCACTAACCATTCTTAGTCTCCGCTTATTCGCTTCTTATTAATATTATATGTTGGCCTGTATGGAGAATCGATAAAGGAGTTTTAATTTATCACCGTATTAGTCGATATCTAAATATATATACATGCTATGTTGTATAATTGCAAGGGGTTAGAATTATTAATAACGATAACTCTATAAAAAAAGCTTTATCGGATTTGTCGACGTTGACGCGTTGGTGGTGGTTGGGCATGTATAATATCCTTTAAATTCTTCGTCAGATCTCGGTATCTCAGACATTCGACATTATATACACGTGTATAGAAGCTTACGATCACCACAGGGTGTCTGATATTGGATGATCGTGTTTTAATAAATTTCAGAATTTCATTACCCGCCTGTGATTAACGTTCAAAAATTCTTCGAAAATAAATAACTCGCTTTGAAAAGCTGATTTATCAGAAATAGATGATATAAATTATCATAGAGTGCAAGGAAAATTCAAGGAAATAAATTTCCTAATATTAACGCTTTTCAATTTATAGAGTTTCATTTACGAGCAACTGATATAAATAGTTAGATAAACGAAGTTATATATTTCGAGGGAAGAAAATATAAACGAATGAAAATAAGAGAGAGAATTTGATTTGACAGGTGGTAGTGTAATTCGTTAATTTCCCCGGTGTATAGAGACAGACAGAATGGTGTTGGACAAATTTAGAGCGCCACGACGATTCGAACCGATACTCGAAATAATCTACTTGGAAATGTCCTGACAGCTTTCAAGCACTCAGCTCATCGAGAATCATCGGATCGATACGTCGATCCTCGTCGCGAGAAATAGATAATTAATCGCCGATCGCCTCCGTTTTAGTCTCGTTCTCGTCATCCGACTGTCATTGAGCAACGTTTCAACGTCGATTCGCAATCCCTTTGTTCCGCGTGTCATCGCTAATTCCCCTGGAAATAGATTTGTCACACGATCAAGAAACTTTCATATCGCCATCGGAGTTTCAAATCCAATGCGAGTTTCGATTCTCATCGCTTCAGAATTTTGTCAAAAGATACTAATAACGTTAAAAAAAGAAGACTGGTATAGGCGAAATAACAAATTACAGACAGCACAACTGACCCTCCATTGGCAAATCGAGTCGTTTACACGTTCCAGTGAAATTTCGTCCGTGTATTTCTTCAAATTTATTATTATTTTTCCTAAAACAAACCTTCTGAACATTCGACCTACAAACTTATCGCGTAATATAGTAGAGATTTCATCAAGTATCCCCAAAGTTTCATCACACTTTGCGAACGTAGAATAACGCAATAAAGAAATTAGAGGTCGACACAAACAACTCGGTTTGTTCGCGAAAGATTCGAAAGTATGTTTGCCCATAGAAAATTAAGAGATACCACTTGGACCACTGATACACTACATTCGAAGATACCCAATCCTCACATCCACGTTCCGCATGCCATTTTTTCCATCTCTATAAGATAAAAGAAATCCTCTTTGGAAAATTGCGT
Source organism: Bombus campestris (assembly GCA_905333015.3). Taxonomy (NCBI): domain Eukaryota; kingdom Metazoa; phylum Arthropoda; class Insecta; order Hymenoptera; family Apidae; genus Bombus; species Bombus campestris. The sequence goes on along the minus strand of HG995136.1, from coordinate 10,315,328 downwards.
TTCTCGTGCGTTATGATAAAATACGTGACGTTACTACTTGTCGTTTAGACGCATCGCAAACGATGAACGCGAGTTTCTATCCAAACTCGATCGCGCTATGTTGCAGTCGTGTATAACCGGCCTGTAAATCGACCGATCGAATCCCGCTCACGTAACGTTCTCATAGAGACATTCGGCCGTGCCTGCATTATATGTATTTACGATCGATTGGAACACGCGGCTCGGTTATTTTTCTCCTTATTCCCCTCTCTCCTTGTCTCCTTGTATCCCCTCTGTGAATACCAACTATTATCCAGATCGCGGGCACGGATATCTGACTAAAGTCACGCGATCGTAATGCGGTGCCATTAACCCAGAATTCCTGGGCCACGAGGACGTAGGAAGAACGCCATCTCCTTCCCTCTACCGGCTCTTTCCACTTTCTGCTTCTTTTTTCCCTCCTCTGTCCTTCTCTCGCTCTCCTTTATTCTCTGTTTCTCTGGTCGCTTGGTCCATTGCGCGCGGGGACCTATTTCGCCGTGGATGGAATTTCAAGACGAAACGGGTGTTAACCTTGAGTAGGTATGCTGACTCCACTGACCGAGGAGGGTTTAGAGTTACCTCTCGACACTGTCGTTCGACAGGGACGCCGCTGGTCGACGATTATTCCGAGCTAAAACTCCCTGAGGAGTATCATGATCGTTACCATATTTCTTACTCTGGTCGTTCCTTTGCAAAGCTAGAAAGAGGAGGACTAGCGCCATTAGACGATACAATTGTGCCGTTCGGATACTTGCTTCGTGCCTCACACACCAAGCTGATTATATGCAGAATTTGCAAAATATAGAAAAGTAATCTCGCGAAAGTTATTTTTGGTATTTTAGTGCTATTCGCGTCATCGTTCGTTAGAACAGATTTATATGAGTTTGAGAATATGCGATTATGAGTATCGAATATTAATCACGTTATCTGTATCATGAAACTTAAAAGGGTGCAGTTGGCTATTCCTTTTTTTTTTTTTTTTTTTTTTTTTCAGACTCGATTGCAATTGGAGCTTTCTTTGTACACTTGACACTTTGACACATAATGGAAACGGTTAAACGGCGACGATAATGTCACGCTATACTTTGAACGCTGATACGGTAACCCGTGCTATTTTTTAGAAACCTCGGTTCATCCGTTATCTTGCTCCATCGAGGATAGAACCTCGTTTCTTACGTTCCCCTTCTCTCTGTTTTGACTCGGTTACCCTTTACGCTCTCAGTCCCTGACACGACAAACCTAATCCCCTCCGACCCACCGCTCTGCGAAGATTAGATCTCGTGCTCGCGCAACCCTGAAGAGCGTAACGCAATGGCGGCTATAAAAACGAGAAATCTCAAGGACACCTCTAATGGAATTTTGCTTCGAATCGCTTAATTACCCGATATTTATGTTCGCTAGCGAATACGAGTGTATTTCTTATCAGATTTTTCTCCAAGAAATCGCCATTATTTAGCGTATATCTTCGTATTGGATTTTTCCTTTCACTTAAGAAAATGTCGTGGGTTCGACGTGTACTTTGCTAATAAACGTGGCAACAGTTTTCCATTAGAACTACGTATATACGAGATTTTTCTATATCAGAGCTCGCTTCGACCCACCATTGGCGTTTGCCATATATCCGAAAGTTTCGACGAAATCGTTGTAAAAGCAGCGCTCGGTCTTTCAGTGTCCAATTTCGTTGCAATTGCAGGACGAACGAACACTTTTCTCTGCTAGGTGTACGTGAGAACATTTTCTGGTCGGCGATGAAAATAACAGGAGAGGGAGCAAGGTCGATTCGGGCCACGGTCGTTAAAGCTGTCTCTCTTTCGCTGTGGTTGTCGAGAAGGGACAAGGGAGAGGAAACGGAGCGAGCAGCGTGTCGGTCTCTCCCCTAGGATCTCCGGATCTGGTCGGTGCCAGTTTCGCAGCGCACTCGCAGAATCACGATCGATCGGATCGTGGGCGGTCTCTGAATCCGGTCGAGGGAGAGAAACAAGCTACAACCAGATTCGCCGAAAACGGGTCTGTTGCCTGCGGCAGTCGTAAAAAAACCGGCTCTACGCGCGGCTGAAACACGAGGACGCTTCTCGCGAACGCTATGCACCGAATCCGTGTACCTGCCAGCAGAATAAAAGCAAAACGAACACATCCGTGATGTCCGGTCACGAAGTCCGAGGGGAAAAAAAATTCACTCTGGTCCGCGTGTACCGTACCAGCCATTACAAGTCGTTAACGCGAACGATGGAGATGCTGTGTCGAGAATTTCTGCGCTTCTTTTTTTTTTCTTTTCTTTGTTTCTTTCCCCTTGCCTCGTTGCGGCGAGAGTACGGAACGTTTCACGAAAACCAGGTTAATTCCTCGGTTGCGTAACGCGAGCGAGTAATAACCAGTGAAACGTTTTATCGCCGCTGCTTTCTTCGTCATTCTTTACCACTTTCCGAGGAACTCGTTCGAGGAGATAAATCGAGTTTCCGATGAAAATCCAACCGTGCCAACATCGTCCGATTTTACAAATTTTTACGAGATATCTTGTTGTCGATATAGCACACGAGCAACAAATTAACATTTATAACTCCAAATATCCTTGTAGCGTCGCAAAAATGCGTCGCTGTAAATGCACTAGGATTTCTCTGCCTAATAGCAATAAGAAATTAAATAGTTAGGTAATTGCGAAAAATGCGAAAGAAATCTATCTATTGATCTATCTGTGCGAAGTATAATCCAAGTATAATCGTTTTCCGAATGTCTCCTAGCTGCAATGAAAACTATGTTTAGTTGGGTAGATCGGCGATACACCATCGTATTTAATATTTTACGCGTTAGAGGCCACAATCTCACGCAGTATCCGTACCTGTGTCTCTAACGATAATAAACGCGCGACTGACCTATATAAAGCAGCTGCGATACCGAAACCACGATATCGCGTTTAATAGAAGATCGCTCGTGGTTTGAGCGTCTTGGCGCAAAGTTGAATCCGTAAAAAGCACGATAACGGATACCTCTTATCCGACCACCCGTGCCGTGCAAACCAGCGTATCTCATTCCAGCGTAGCTCGCAAAGCTTACGGTATCGATTTGGTGTTACAGGGTTACAGCGTTACGAGGCATCCAATACCGCATCGGATATCGCAAAACCAGCACGCAGTTCAATTAGGATAGCAATTACGGGACAGGCTGCTGCTAGTCCTGCAATTTCGTCACTGAATCATTCCTATTGGTTTCAGAGTATCGTTTAACAGGGGTCGGGACGAATTCACCGATCGGTCAGAATTGATTGGTGCTTCTGGTAATTGTTTGGCGATTTCGTTTAAAACGGGGAATTAGATGTCATAGAAACACTTGTTGCGATCGTATCGCTGGTTAATATGCTCTTCTTTTAGTTTTCGCACAGCCAGAAATAATTCTTTGATCGAGTAAACCAACATTCGTATCTAAGGTAAAATATTGACAAAGTCGGTGATAAGAGAAGAATAAACGTAAAAGGTTTGTAGATTAAGTAACGTGCCAGTGAATTGGCTTGCTTCGAAATACCGTTTAAATATGTAATGGAATTCTTCGATCGAAGTCGTGAACTTTCGTTCAATTTCTCATAACCTGAAGGATTACCGCCTGCATTATTATTGTTATCTTTCTCTTTGAATGGAATATAAACAGAGATAGAATAATCTTCCTCGCGTTCAAAGTGTCGATTAATCGCATTTCAAATTCTTTATTCTCATTCAACAGTTTCGATACGATTCAATCGAATCGACTGAATTTTATTCAGCAGATTTAATCGGTGTTTTAATGCCGCTTATATCTTAACCACACTTTATAAGAAGACGTAGAAACACATAAATTTCCCATGAAATCGATTCGAACGGATATTTTCCATTTATTTCTCACTTGTTACCGCGCCGTGATTTCATACGAGAAAGGATTAATTAAGCACGAAGGGGGGAAAAAAAGACGAAGAGATTCTGTCTGTGATCAATCTTTGGCGAGGCATTCGTTCGTGCGACCGTAGTTGCGCACAAATTCTTGCGCAGAAGCAAACAGAGACTCGTGGCACACTGGAATCCGGTTCGCCGCTTCCAGTTCTCCACGCGATTCTTCCCGTGCGCCTTCGTCTTTCCCTTTCTTTCCATCGGCGTCGCGTCCTGGTTCAGCGAAACACGCCGAAAAGACGCGACAGAAACGAGGATCGTTGACCTCCAGGAACGCCCGAACTTTACCTTAGAACTATTCTCGTCGCGTTGCCCTATCTCGATCTATCGTCAGCCGAGGCGAGTGCTTCTCGGGGAACGGTTTCTCGTTAATCGCGTAGCGTATTGTAAATACGAATACTTTGGAATACTCGGGAACGTAAACTCACGATGTAGTGTATTCTAATCCCTGACGTAGAAATTCCACGGTGTTTGTTATCTAGCAAAATGTTGTTATATTATTTTCGATTCTCTCAGCGGTTCCACTTCGTTACAATGAAACGGTTCATGGATTGTTTGGACAACGCCGCTACTTCGGCATAACAGAAAGTTGGGAAGAGGAGATTCGCACAAATGTAACGATGAAAGGCAGACGCGAAGCATAAACGAACCGATAAAATACCGCCTCGGAAACGGTTCAAGAATTCGCTTAAATATACGAATTTCAAGTGCTGGCTGTGTGCGCGGCGATGCAAAACGAGCTCGCTCGGAAATCTTCGGAAGTGATCGTAGTCGTGCGTTGATCTTCGGCAATCTTCGTGCGCGCTCCCAGCTACGCGCGAACCTTCTGGAGTTTCTCGAAAATCGGAATTGCCGTGTGATGTGTGATGTGTTGCTCGTTTCTTCCTTCTTAAAACTATTTTCCTTGCGATTGATAGATTGAAATAATTTGATGAATTTGGTGACATTTGGTGAATTAGATCGGATGCGATCGAATACGACCGGTGTGTTAGAGCAAATGCCGTGTGAATTTCCGTCGAACGTGCATCAACGCTGTCGAGATTGTGCTAAGTGGAAGCAACCGTATTTTGTGACGTGATGATTACTGCGACTAAAAGGGATTACCTTCGACTGAAAACCTAGGTCTGGATTCTTAGGTAATGTGCTGCACAAACTCCTAGTACCGTTCGATCCGATTAAAGTCAACGCGAAGCCCTTGAAAGAATGCCAGCGAGGAAACAAGTGACAAGTTCCTGTTGGCGTTAAAAAATCCTCCACCATGATTGTTTTCGATGATTAGCGAATTTGTATCCTTCGACATTATCTCGCAGAATTTATTATACGTATATTTGATAGCTTTTCTTCGTAAACGCGTATCGTGTTCTTTGCAGTTTTGTAAAAGTGTCTGCGTTTCGAAAGCATCAAAATGCTAATTTGTTTTATATACACAATGGCCTATAAAAGTATTCGGGCGTCGAATACTTGTAGAAATTGTTTAAGAATGTAGTATGTATCTTACACGAAATATATTAAAATTCCATTAGAACTATTAGTAAGTTTTAATTATCGTGGTTGTATTGGTAAAGTTTGAAACAAATTTTAGAATATACTATAGAAACTACAAGATATTTAGTGCGAATAAATGCCTATTTCGCAGAAATCACACGAATATTCAAATAACGTATATCAATCTCTTATCAGGCTTTTTGTTTGCAGTAAACGTGTTGTAAGTTTTATATGTACTTTCAGATTGGTTTTATCAATATAATCCTAACACCGATATCTCGTTACAGCGTTAATGAAATTTTTTAATGTTTTATATAACACACGCAATATATATATATAAGCAATTAAATCGAGACACACTATCTCTAAAATTCTAGTAACCCGTTATTACACGGATGTTCTTACTTTCCATTGGGTCACGTCGTTTGGAGCAGGTGCTGCGTACACATTGCAGAGAGTAACGGTATACCTGTCTGGTGTTTTGTGGACTATCGCGATCCAAGTAATACGTCGACACCAATCGCATTCTATCGACTTTCGATTGTTACCAAATTAACCTGCAGTGCTTTGAGCTCGAATTAAGATCACATGCCCGGTGAAGCACGAAATAAAAACAGCCCAGGGACTCGAAGTAAAATCAACACACGCCTACACGTATACACACACACGCATAGTGTTCTCGTACACCCTAAGTTGAGCCGCGAGCAAAGGAACGGGAAGAGCAGCAGGTGGTGTTTGGAATTTAAACACGGCGAGGATCGCTGGCCCTTTAAGCGGCTCCGTTTAAATTCCAAAAATGGAATTTCAAATGTCGACGATAGGACGATCTTTATACCGCGGACGTTTAAAACGTCTGCGATAGAAACGAGTTCACGTTGTGTAGGGGTTGCCAGATTTATTTTAAGTTACAAATAAATAAATATTGGAAAAGCAAAAAATTGCAACAAAGTTGAAACATCGTAACTATATCGAGACTGAAATAATTGCTCTAATTCGCAGTAGACGCTCGTTCGTTAAGTCCATTACGCTTACAGCTCGATTCACGGGACAAGTTGCATCGAATCGCGAAAGCAATTATCCAGTATCCCGTAATTGGTCGATCAACGGTCGTTTTCTTATAAAGACATTAACTTCTCGAAGCTGGTTCGTCTTGGGATAGGCATTCGTATAGGTTTTTTCCCTCCGGTCGAGAACTCGAAATCCTGCACGTCCCTGGGTCATACAGAGAAGAGTAGAGGAGAGAAGAGAAGGCGAGTGTTGCGCGCGAGTATTCGATCGTGCAACGTCTCACACATTCGCGCGAGACGGAACGAGGACCCCCGGGGAACCCAGAAGCGGTCGTCCTTCGACGAAATAATTGCGGAACACGAGCTAGCTCGCGCTCTCTTGCCATTTAATGGCGGTATTCGCCGCGCGTACACCGTGCAGTCGTTATCCTCGATTTATGGCCAAGCCTGGCCTGAATCCTTATGCGGCGTTCAGTTAGGTACAGGTCCGCGGGAAAGGATAGCGGATGGTTTAAAGGAAGAGTCAGAGGAAGCCATAAGTCCGGTATATGGCCGTTACTCTCCATTTAGAGTGGCGCCTTCGCCGAGATCAATTTCGGCTCTCTACAGTCTCGTCTCTGAAGAGTTAAAAGCGTGCCGCTCAATTTCGTCCACCTTTTAATTGATTTGCTTTTTTGCCAACGAAGCCCGGTGATTACTTTCAGCGCCAATTTAGGCAGAAACAGCGCCATTCTTTTGCTAATCGCGTTAATTACTATTTCGAAATTTCCTTCTGCCTGATGTTCCCCTTTTATAGCGTATTGGTAGCCTATAACTTCTTCATCATAAAAATATCATTTCTCGGTGTCTTTATTACGTAATAATAACTCTATTTATCTAAACTCGTTGCAGAGCGATTGCAATACGATTAGATTCTTCTCGTTTGGACAAGTGGGTTCCATATTTCCGTTCACATAAGCGAACACTGAAGAACGTAGTTCAGCGAAATAGAATTCCAGTATACTTTTTAGTCACAAAGTTTATTTTTAGCGGCAGAGCACAAGATAGATTCTACTCTCCCTCGCGGCTGCATTTCCGAATCGTCGAGCTCCCGGACCGCAGACGTGCATCTTTTTTTCTCCCTTGGAATGTACGCGTTCGAATAAAAACAGCTGCCAAAGCTACAACGCCACTTCGTGGGAAAATTTATTTGTTTGCCTCGTCGCGGCAATAATTCCTAGCGGAGCTCGCCCTCCAAAGGGAAATCTTAATATTTCTATAAAACGTTGCTTATCGTTAAACACCTACGTAATTGCTTTTTGCCTGCGGGAGTATGTTATCTTCAAAATGCTGGAATATCTTCCACGATTCGAAGGAGCTTTCGAGCAACTCGTTGCGAAGTGTCCAGTCGACCACGACTGCTGGTAACGTTGAAATATGGAAGTTGGTCGAATTTCGTGTAGTTCGATACGAATATTCGTCGAGGCAAAACCTTGAACTCGAAAATATGTTTTCAAGGACAGGCGGCATACTTATTAGCCAGATACACCAGATATAAGCAGTATCTTGCTCTTGCGTATATGCCGCTTTGTGCAACCCGTCTCTATGGGAATGAACATCAGACCGTTTAAACGTTCCTTTTAGACGCGATGCTTGCGCAATGCTATTCGCGATGCAATCGGCTTCAGCCATATGAATATGTAATGCATGCGCTACGTTTCGCTCCGTTATTGACACGTGTGCATCGGTATCGAATTGAAACGTACGTAAATCATGTTTACGATAACTCGACGCAGCTAAATTTTCCTCTCTAGTTAGTCTGCGTTTCGCCGTTAAACGAAACCTTGTCGTTTGATCGGCTGATAGATAGAAGTACATAGGAGAAGCGCGTGGGTTTATCCGCTAGCAGTTTTCCAGGAGAAAGTCACGGTATAGCATCTCATTAACCGCTTGACGCTCACATTTATTTCCATTGAAACGGTAAATTGAAAGATAATGAATCTTTTTTAGTGAAATTGCTGAATAGACTGTTTCTTCCTCGTAGACACAAAAAAAAAAAAGAAAAAATAATTCTGCATTAGTATAGAAATGCTACTAGCTTATTTCTTCCAAACTTTAATGCAACATTTGAAAACTGCAGCAAGATCTGGTTTTCAACTAAAATTGAAGGAATTGCACATTATTACGTACCAATATAAGCTAATGGAAAGTATGTGCGAGAAGTCTAAGCTGTAGATTTAGTATCTCAAAGTACTATTATCGATACTAAAATTATTTACTTCAATAACTAACTAATTCGTTGATAAAACCATATCGATAGATGACTATGCGAGACAGGTTGAAGCTTTAAATGGATTAAACCCTGTGGAACTAATTTCTGCTGGGTTTTAAAGATTCGAGATCCGCGTCTGTATCGGGCAGGTAGGGTGCAGTTTTGCGCAGGTATTCTGCAAACAAAAAGCTCTGGGAATGAGCAGGCCAGGTTTCACGGTCGATCCTCGAGAAAGCCGAGAGATAGGAGAAATAACAATAGCGAGCGAGTAAGTCCGTGGTGAATGTTTACCTTTCCTAATTAAATGAAACTTCATCCTCTTCCTTCCAACGTGCTTCCTTTTAAACACGAGCACCATGGAACGTACAGACGATACCCTGGTCAAACCATTGACGCTGCGAAGGAAGAAGGGAGGCAGAGAGGATTGAAACGGATAAAAAAGTGTCGAGACAGAATATCGTGGCGGAGAGAGAAGCTGGATAATTTTTTGCGCCGGGAGAAAAAATTCGCGGGTAACCTTCCGCACCTTTTTTTCTCCCACGAATATAAAAGCCTGCCGTTCGCCTTGCAGAAAAGCGTGACAGGTTGATTCATTTACCTGTGCACCGCGAAAAATGTTGAACCTTCTCGAGGAAAAGAACATGGTCTAGCTTTAGATATCGGTTTTCCGGGACAAGTCACCGCAAACTTTACCCCGCTGTACCTGATAGTCGGCAATGAGTCACAGCTACCTTATCGTGCAGAAAGTAAACCAGCCTGATCCACACTTTTTGATACCCAGAACGCATACCGCCGCGGTATATTTTCCTACGTGTCAGTTTCTAATTAAATTCCAACACGAAAATATAATGGCATTGTAGTCGACGATGACGTGAACACGCGATGCGTCGTTCTCGCGTATAGCGCCACTCACCGTGCAACGGGTATCGTGCCAGGCAAGTCGAATAAAATTACTGCTTATTAGCAATTGGGACATTCTCCGCGTTTTTACTATTCGTGGATCGTGATCGTGAGTTACGTGCGACGAGATGCATTAAGGAAACGAGGCAAATAGACGATTCTGGTCACGGTACGCCGCGATTCACGTTACGAGCAGCGGGCTTTACGCGCGTATTCCAACAGATGCACCAGTACACATGTACCTACAGATTGTTTCACAAAGAGGATATAAGGCTTTGTAAAGCCTTGTGGCATAGCACTATGAGTGGAGTATACAATGTTCGATCGTTTTATTATACATAAGTATTTTACTTTCACGAGCCATCGTAAGTGCTCCAACGAATTATTTTCATAAGCAACATAAAAATTTGTCTTCGCGTTTTACAACGTGTCCTTCTTGAAGACGCAAGACTGTGAGCGGGAAATTGCGAACCGACACATCACCAGTGTGTCTTTCTTGAATATGTAAATACGATCATCGATCAACACATCCTTATCTTTCACCAAATATTTGATTTAAGCGTTGTGTCGTATCAGCTGAAAAATGTAGCGGGCGCCAAACGTGACATCGAAAAATCTGATTTTAGAGTCCACGTTTGTTACGTATCCTTCGCATCTATCGTTAAATAAGCTCAGAAAATCTGAAACTCTTCTTTTGTAACACCTTGTATAAATAGTTGGCATACAGGCACGCAAGTACATAGGTACATAGGTGTATATACGTATTTTCATGCGCAGCCAAAGCGTAACGCTCGTGTAGCGCCGTGATTAGACACGCCATGGACTTCCCAGAACCGGTTCTCCTTCTTGTCTCTCCTTTCTCTCTTTCTCTCTCCCCTTCTCTCTTTTGTTTCTGCCGGTTGGCGTTTCTTCCTTTCTCTCTGTTCGTCTCGATTATGGGTCGACGGAGGCGAGAAGATGGCAAGGGACAGCAGACTCGTAAAAAGACTGGCGTTTCGTTCGTTTCGCTGGCGCGACTTTCTCCTTGCGTAATCGAACTGCAGACTTTCTTCTTCCTCTCTGACCGAGCTTCTGGAAAATCGATTTACCAGCTAATCCAACAGTCGTCCTCGTTCTCTCACCTTCTACGCGCTGTTCACAAACAGGGAGAGATCGATTAATCGACTTTGAAATATTCTTATTCAAACACCGGTGAATTATTAATGAATTGCATAATAACCCGTAGTTAATGTTGCCGTGGGTCGATTTTTTTGCTCGCCAGGGAAACGAAGCGTTTCTCGTTCGCGTAGGAATTAGAGCGATTACGAGGCCGCGAACAGATAAACGAGGATAGAGGCTTATGTAATAATTCGACATGCTTGTTTTTAATTTACAAGTCGATAGGCGAGTTCCGAGAAAGTTTACAGTTAGATACGAATACGTACAACTGTGCAAATACGCGAGTGGGGAAAGGGAAGATATCGAATAAATTCGTTTCCTCCTTCAATCAAAATATTAACTTATTGCGATAAGATAAAACGTTCGTTCGATCTATATTAGCTTAATCCATAGATAGTTCTATTTCTGCACTCATTTGCGCTGTGATCGGTAACACGACATTAGCATCACGCAAACGTTAACTACCAGCGCATGATATACATATTTATTTATTTATATATTCACCTTAATTATTCTTCCTATGTTTCTGCTTTTTAAATATTCCCAGTTATTGAATTTTCCAATGAAAACAACAAAGACACTGTTTCATTGTTTTTTGTCGTGAAAATGAATAAAAATATGAATGCGCGTGAAGATCCGTCGTTTAATCATCGGTATCGCGCTCTATAGAATTATCATGCGAATCACGATGACGCACGATTATGCGTCCATACCGAATACATCAAATATGATAATTATCTGCGAGTTAACGATATTTCCAACTGACTGGTGATTATGCAAGGAACGCGGCAAGATATTCCGGTCCCATTTGTTGCGGTTATTTCCAGTTACTCAACGTGAATTATATTCTCTCGAGCAGAATCCAGGAAAATGTTGAACTTTTTTCCTAGAGTCGCGCTTGCTAATTTGACGAAAAATTTCCCTCGTAAGCGACGTCCGCGTCTCCTCTGTTTTCACGTCGCATAAAGTTTCCACGTCGCCATGGCAGAAATTAATAATTTTCCTTAATTAATCAGCGTGCCGGCATGACGCCGGTTAGATTCAGCTTTGAGAAACGAACCTCGTCCTCCACGTTGGACACGCATATTATACATCTAGCGACTTTGAACGAAGGATCCAGCTGGTTTGTCGATCCATTGAAATAAAGCGTTTCACTGCTATTTAACCGCGTGAAATTTCAATTAGTTGATAGATCCCTTGTTTATTCCTCGATAATTTGATAAAACGTTATTAAACGTGCTATGTACATTATACGTAAATAATATACTTACGACTAGATGCAAATTCGAGGTAATTCTCCGTAATTGCAGTTCGTGTTAAACGTTAAGTGCAGCTTTCTGTCTGGATGGACGAAAGTGTGTTATTAGTTACAGCGCTGCATAAGCGATACGCGAGTCTCTGTGTATGCATTTTCAATAATATCGCAATAATAGGGTAACGTACGGATGAACGGTGAATGTAATTGGCCGTGATGTGGCATGAGTTTGACGAGCGCGCTGCTTTTCTAATTTTATAGCGGATATTCTCTATCTCCGCGTGTATCGAATGAGAAAACGATTTTTCACTCAAATAGATTTCCTGTTTCTACGAACCCTTTCAGCTTTTTTTTTACCATTCGATCCTTTTTGGAATTATACGTCTCTAATTTGCTGGAATGGTAAGTTTAATTAATTCTACAAGCGCACTATCACGGTTACATAATTTTATTCGTCTATTTCAGTTTGTATGTTCGTCGTTCGACTCGATCGAACGAAATGTCTAAAAAATTTACTGAAATAAAAACTAAATCGATAAATAGTTAAAGCGCGATCCGGCGTATCTTTCGCAACATTTAATGAATTAAATAAATAGACGAGATAAGAAAGGATTGCGAAAAGCAGACGTAGAGAGAGATAGAGAATGGAGCAAGGCAGACAAGGTCAGCGACACAGAAATAGTGTCGTTAATAACGAAGAACCGGACAAAACGTCCTCATTAGCGTAATTAAGTCGAAGATCGTGTAACAAGCTGCTCATTCTGCCAACGCGGATTATACATACAAGCTGCCAGATATCCATAGGCGAAAGGTAGATGACGTACGCTTCTGTAAATGCATTGGTTTTTATCTCGTTGCCGCTTAATTTACAAGTTGCTCAAACGTACAATAAAAATTCGTAAGAATTATAAGTATTTGTTTAACGAGTGATTTAGAATATTATGGAAATAATTTAATCCGAGTGCTTTAAAGCGAATATTTATATTCTGTAAAAAAAACTTACTGAATAACACAGTAGACACCCGACTAAATTATTCGTATTTTTCAAAAGCCTAGAACAGTAAAAAAAAAAAAAAAGGAAAAACAGTAAAGCATAAACATAGGTACAATTTGCCCACGAAAGATAGAACAATATGCTTACGCACAGTTAAACCTCTTCCTCTCCATCGATGATATTCGTTCAATTTCGAAGAAAAAAGTGCTCGCTAAATCCATCAGAGCAAGGTCTATATAGAAAGAAAAGACTCCGCGGAACGCGCGCCAGTCAAAGGCTTAATCTTCTAGACTGCATTGTAGCAAATTCGCGTAGTCGTGCACGGTGTCGGAGCGAAGTGGATGCGCGTGTATGCGGAGTCACGGGCAGATCGTGTTGGAGCCGGGAGAGCGGGTTCAGTTTGTGACTACTTCGTGAATAATGCATGCCAGCCGCGAGCCCACGCCACCACGCTATATACGAAGATGCCAGACACGCTACTTGGAACCGGGCTTGTATCTATATGGCCACATAAAACCCAGGAGGGGCTTTATGTAGCCGAGCTATATACACGCACACACGTCCATTCGTTACACGTTGAACCGGCGAGCCCGCTCGACTATTTGTGTGTCGAGGCTCGTCGAACCGTGTACCGGGGAACGAGCGAGAGAAGCAGGTAAAGGGCGAAGGAAAGAGACATCGTAAATGCCGTGCCGCTGGGATTCACCGGCGATGCGTGTCCCTCCCGTGGGACACGTGCAGGAAACCCACCGGTGTGTGTCCACGTCCGCATTCACCTCCACGTCCACGCATCGTATGCGTTCTGTCTGTGTTTCGCTTTTACGCGAGATCGCAAAGGAAAACATAACCTGCTTCGGTCCGCGATCTCCCAAGCGAGCGTGTGCTAGTTTCTACGGCGGACAATAATCATACGGCTATTGAGATGCCTGTTTTTGTTCCTATCCGTGCAACTGGAATAGTAGTCCGAGTCTCGGCCACGTGCCATCGTTTCATAGGGAATTTGTAGGAACGATGTTAATTCGATCTGGAGACTCGATGAAAGGGCGTGAGAAATGGGCCGCGTGTGCGATAATTTGGCCCGTTAAGAGTTGAACGTTGAGTTAACATCGCGTTTCATTTGCGTTTTTACTTCGAACGTTTACTTCGAAATTTAAATTTCGGCTATCGAAGCAACGAACGACGATGCAAGATATGCTCTCGCGTAATGTTCTATTTATTTTGCTCAAACTTGGCAACGCTATTATCGAGAGAAAAATTGGTTTTGCAAAGGTTCAAGTTTCGTATTCGTAGATAAGGTAACGTTAACTGGTTAACAACGACGTAAAACACGAGCCATTGCAGTTTCACGAGATTACCGGAAGTGGAACGTGTGAAGTATGAGCAGATTGTTTCGCAAAGTTGCGTGCTAGTTTCGCCGAGTAGACACAATTCTATACGATTCCGCACAGTTTCCCCGTCGCGTCGTATCGAAACTTTGTTCGCGTCGCGCAAGTTTTCCGATTGCTCACATGCTCACCGCGAAATCCCTTAACTTTCGGTAGTTTCCTACGTCTCGTTGAAATTCGAATCGATCTGCCATACAATTTTTGTTAAGGATTTGTAGAAGATCTTTCTACTTATTGTCGGATCTTTCTTTGGCAAATTGAATCGTTTATATTCGCGCGTATTCTTTACCGTTCTAAGCTCTTAGAAGATCTGGAAAATTTCTGCAATACTTATCGAAATTTCTATTACGTTAAACGTTCAATTTTTAAGTCGAACGTTTTGAAAAACACGTAGGTGAGATGTTACCTGTAGGAACTAAATCTAAATATAGAAATTAAAAAAATACAAAATTCTAAACCACCATACTTCCAAAAGAACTAAGAAGCAATAAATGCAATTTATCGTACGATTGCTTAAATTTATCCCGTTAAACAAAAAAGGAAAGGAACACATAGTGCGATGGTCTACGGAATTGCCATTGATCAATGCATAAAAAAAATAATGAAAACGTGGACAGGATTATCGAGCGTGTCATCGAAAAAGGGGGTTGTGTTCCAGTGGATTAAATCCTTTGGCGTAGTACCGGAGGACTTTCTGGGGCATGGTAATCGGAGCCCTGGGGGTGTAAGATCGACAGGGTTTCCGGACAGTAGCTTCTGCGACGGTGAAAATGCAGGAACGGCGAAGGGACAAGTCGACAAACACGCTACGATTATAGGAGCTGCAAAAAGGGAGAAGGTAGCGAGAGAAGGGGATGAGAGATGACTAAATAAAATCAATTAAAAAGTTTCGCCGGGTCGGCAGGCGGGGAGACTTTTCGTGAAGTTTTCCGCCGTGCGCACTTCTCTGTGTATATAGCGTGACAGTAGCGAGTAGAACTTGCGCTATAAACCGACGATATACCAACACCAACGAGCAATTCATGGTAGTTTCGCTAACTTTCCGACTTTCGTGTCGAACTTGTTAATGGCTTTCTGTGGCGGTTCTCTGTTACCATCGCCTCGACCGTCCCCTCTATCAGCTTCTGTTTTCCCCTGCTACTCTCCACCAGAACTATCTATGAATTTATCTAACCATCGATATACTCGACTATCTAAGAACACCTCAGTACAACTTAACCGGTACAATAAATTCCCCATTCGATGTAGATTTGTCTCTGTTTCTCTTACACAATCCAATGCAACCCTTGCGCTAGATTTCTCCGTAACTGCTTCTCCGACAGCAATCGAGCACACGATTGTCTGGCGATTGTATCGACGTTAATTAACACGGGTCACATTCACTTTTCTCGAGCTCGATGTAATTCCTGTTGAACGTTCTGTACTACACGTTGCCTTCATCCTTTGACGGTGCAACCAAGAAACTACCGATCAGCACCCAGGAAGATTTAAAACTGGTACCTTTATCACGAGGATTTCTTTATTTCTGTTGTTGTATTGGGTTGGCAACTATGTGATTGCGGATCTTGTTAATATCACCTAATGACAAAATCCGCAATCGCTTAGTTGCCAACCCAATATAAAGAAAATACAAACGCGATTTTTTATTAAAAAAAAAAAAAAAACAAATTTAACGAAGATGGGAAAAATATGAAATTAATATCGTTAATTTCTTGACTTTTGAAATATTTTGATATTAAATAATTATAATTCACTAAGCACTAAGAACTGGTTCCTAACAAATCTATATTGTCTTTTTGTTGCAGGTAAGAAAATACTCGAGGTGGAAGGATCGATACTACGTGATTCGCAATTTTCTATTTTCCCCGTAAGTGGAAGAAAAATGTATGTATGTAGTATTCTGTTAGACTACTTTGGAGGTTTTATCTTTTCCGCGATACATCGGCCTGCTTTAAGAGAAATACCTTGAATTTCTGTGAGGTGCGATTCTATCCGATTACGCGAGCAAAGTCTGTGTAAAGTGAAACCGTATAAACGCTGCCGCATCGTTCTTCGCTCCTCTTTCTCGTTTCCGTGACAAAAATCGCTTCGCCAAGCTTTTGGCTGACCGTTCAGGAAGCTGTTTCGTTTATCTCGGCGGAACACGATAACGTTGTGTTTCTTGATACCGACCTCTTTTCGTAAGCGTAAGATTAGACGCGGAACGCGATTTCACGCACTTTTCCAGATCACGTGTTTCCTGTGAAGTCTTATTTATCGTTTTGAATTCCATTTTAAAATTCCTCGGTCCTTAGACCATCGCGTGGCACGCTTTCAATCTTCGACATTTTGATATTTTACTGTAACTTCTCCTACGTGCAAAAATCCTCAGTCTCTCGTTTTCTGCTATTCAATAATTTTGATTTCCTAGTAATAAAGTCCTAGTACATTGTAATTATACATTTAACATTGTACAATCGAAAACAATTTTTGAGAATCCTTACTATCGGCAGTTTCATTGCACCAGAGTCTTGCAAGCCAAGTTTTCGCAGTAATCGAGGAGAACATCTGTCAAGTATGACTAGGAGAAATCTCGATTCAAAGTAAGGCAGAAACCTGATCCACCTGATTGCATGCAATTAGCAGGTAAAACCTGTTTGGGACTTGGGCTCGAAATCTTAATTACAATCTGTGCGCCGATGTTTAAGTTAATATTATAGACTGACAGATACGTGGATACATTCTTATAATAATTTTCCCCTTTCGTTTCTCGAGACACGAACAAAAACTTGCTGTGTGAAATAACAAGTTAAAAACATTATGTAGTAAGTAGTCTTGGTTTCGCTGGGTTTCGAACTTTAAACCAGGTCATCCAGACCGAGAATTATTCACCTGGCTATCGGCACACGTAGCTCGTATCAGCCTCTGCGAACACCGCGATATTTTGATAACAAAGGTAGCGGATAAATTTAATCTGTTCGCCAGAAAGAAGTAAATGTGTGGACGATTTCGTTACTTTGCAAAAGATTGTGCGCTAACGCGTATTAGATTTAAACGTATCTACGCTGTTATTTCTGTGACTATCGGAGATTCGATGAAATATTCCATTTAGAGGGAATTTAAATAGAAGATTTGAATTTTTCCTAAGTCGATTTTACGAAAATTTGAATGTCCGCGTAATTGTTTACAATATCTAAAGAAATAATAGTATGTATGACATTTACTGTATAAAAATGTCACGTTCAGAGACAATAGAGTTTAATCTTGTCCAGATCCCGGAACAATGAAATTCGAAATAACAGGATGATCCGCGCGATAAATCCGGCAAAGCGATTTCCATTTCGATATCGCGCTCGTATCAGCAACGTATATATTTTAATTGTCCAGCCGGAGAAAGGATTACGTGTATTGGAAAGATTCACAGAGAGCGCCAACTTTCTTTCTCAAGTTGGAATTCCAAGTAATACCACGAAAGCTGAATCAATATTGACCGGAGTTAAATTCCGTGTATGTGACGATACTTAACCCAGATTCGGCAATTCGTTCTGCAAGAACTCGATGAACCGATAGTTGTACGCGACTAGATCGCTCGAATTTTCCTTAAATCCATTCAGCTTTGTTTCCGAGAAATCGCCTCGCCTCGTCAATGTAAATAAACGCTGTTGAATTTCAAGAGCGTGGAAATGTAAAAAAAGGAAACAACTGTCTCCAGATACTTTCAATTGGCAGGGTATTTATTCGCTTGGAAAACTGCAGCTACATGGAACTAAAAATAGATGGTTTAATAGAGGTTGTGTGAGAGTGTAATCGTTCAAAGACAGAAAGTTGGTCAAGAGTAACTGCAAGATCATCGGTCGACAAGGAGGATGTCACCATTAAACGCATGGCCATGTGCAAGATTACGCTGGCTTAAATCTCTGAAACCATTCGTATTTCAACGAACAGCGATCCTAACTTCGCGGCACGCCCACCAAGAAACGATACGCGAAATACCGCCTCGTCGAGGACGCGAAGAAATGGCACGGATTTACGACGACGGTTTTACACGATCCGCCGACCTTCTTTGATCGTCATTCATGCCTCGACCACGCTCACAGGCAAGAAAGGTCGAAGAAACGGTCCTGAGAAGAAGCAAAGTTTTTGGAGATGCTAGCAGATTCCAACGATTGCTTTGGAAGCGTACAGTGGCTTGCGAAAGTATTTCAACGCTTAACGTAGAAAACGTTTATTTATGTATTATGTGTCGTATAAAACATTTGGAAGTTTCAATGACACCGTGGACACGACTGTCACGACTATATTCATCGAATTTGAAGTCAATTTGGAAACGTATCTACATAGAAATTACAGGTTATATATTACCCTAGAAACTCGTATACGTAGTTCTATCGCATACACAGATTTGTTCCAAGCTTTACTGGATTTACTGGATTTAGAAATGTTTCGTACGAGACACAGAAAGCAAGATAAGAGACTTCTAGCGAGCTTGAGCGTTTGAATATTTTTGCCAGCAATTGTTCACGAGCGAAAAGAAAGAAGAAAGAGAGAGAGAGAGAGAGAGAGAGAAATTTGAAGAGGTCGAAAAGGAGACGAGAGATGGAGAAAATGGACAATGACGAATAAGTAGTTGTGAGACGCGGACGAACCAGCTGGCCCGACCACTCACGTTTACACGATAGTGATAAATTATTTATCTTGCGACGTTTGGCCAGCGGCCAGGATTTTCCGTCGCTTTCGGCTTTCAGCGATTCTTCGTCTATTTATACGTGTACATGCACGCCGCATCTGTCTTTCTCTGACGTCTCTTTTCCTCCGTTTCTTTCATTCCCTTTCTCTCTATGCATACTACGGTGTAACCTAAATTCACGGTCTTTCTCGCGTGAACAAAGATTACGAGCGGAAGATTAGATAAGGAGTCGCGCAAAGTCACGCAACGTTAAAAGGATAGAAATGACGAACGATCTAGGTTTCCCTTTTTTTGCCAAGCCCCCTTCACGGCAGCTCTCGTTGCTGAAATCGAATCGACGCAAAAACAGATGTTCCGTTCTCGCAGAATGGTGCCAGTTCCTCTTTTTTTCTCTCTCTCTTTGTCTGTGTGTTTGTGTGCATGTAGAATCGCAGCTCGTTGCTGATTCCGGTGATCTTTCACAGTATTGATTCGCGAAAGTATTTCAACACTTATGATACAGAGCTATTCGAACACTCACGATAGTACATCTTTTGTCGTAATATCGTCATTTTTCTGCATTTTCAATTTAATCGAATTATCCGTTATATTAAAATAAGTTTCGGTATTCAGCGAGACTTTAATATTCAGAAGATTCGTTTTGCGGTAAATGTCTTGCAACTTGTATATACATTTTCAAATTGGTTTCAACTTGTATCAGTACGATTACAGTAGTCGTGTTTCATCGTAATAGCAAAGAAATTTCTCTTTCTCCCTCTCTCTCGAATACTTTCATGGACAAGTATATACAACAATAGCTGGAAGGAGCGTTTCGTAGAAGGGGCTCGCTTTAAATAGGCATTGGAAGGTAGCAAAGCTGTTGAGTGCGGTCAAGATCGTTTCCGTGGTAACGATTACGTTTAACCAACGGGTAATTGCCGGTCGTAATTTACTAATTCGGGGGAAGAAAACCGCTCGAGGCGACAGAACCACGCCGGAGAACAAGGTCGTAATAAAGAGAGCGCGTGGAACGTTGCTCCGATGCGAATGATTTCCATACGATAAAATCGTTGGAGAATCCTGTTGGAAGCTTTTATCAAGATAAAATGGTTTCCACGATCGTTACATTTTCCCTCGACAAACGTTCACGTGGACGACCAGGTTCGCGTAATTTTATCGCGAGTTTCGCTGAAATCGTTGCGCGGAGATGATTCGCGCTCGGTGAAACTGCGCGTTGCTGAAACAATTTTCCAGCGATATTGGCGAAAACGCGAGGAACAAACTCTCAAATGGAACTGTTTGCCGTTGACGAGTGTGCAAGGAGCGAGCAGAGTGTGCGGAGCATAGCGTGGGTCGGGAGTGCGCGATAGGAGAAATGAAATCGCTATCTCGATTGAAGCATCGCGTCTGAATCATCCGCGTGATATCTGCGTGCATATCGACGTGTTTTCAGAGGGTGAGACCGAGAGAGAGAGAGAGAGAGAGAGAGAGAGGGTGAGCATAGGGCGAGAGGGGAAGGGCTTCTTCGCCCCCTCGATCGTTACACCGCAATTACTCGACGGCGTATTGATCCAACGACTCGCAGGCTCACGGTTCGCAGAATCCCTCGTTCAACCAACCCTCTCATTCTACCCCGCTCTCCGGACACCCTTTCGTTTCAAGAAGGAGAAAAAGCCCGGCCACGGATGGGCCAGCACGTAGGCAAGCGAAATCGTGGCATGGATACGCCCGAGAATAATCGTCAGCGATATTATAGTTTCCTTTTCAATGTCCAAGAGTCATTGACACGTACGTGTACTTCTTGAACAAATACTGGTCGGAAGGTGAATTTGTGGCGAATAGCTAGAAAAAGTAATTGCACGTTAAAATCGTGGCGAGAGAACTAGGAAATCTCGTAATGATTTTTTAGTAGGGCGACGCGATGCACAAAGGTGTGTAGAGGCTTAGGTGGAATGGGAAGAGCGCATCGGTGTGTAGACATTACGGGACCACGGCAATTATCCGGGACTTTCCTTTTGCACCTTACCTCTTTCTAGTCGCACACGCACACGCACACAAACCTACACAAACACACACTACCTCTCTATTGCTGTGTGTAGTTGCAGTTACACGGCAGTGTGCGGAGAAAAGAGAGGCAAATCCGATGTGCTCTCGGCGTTCAGGAACGAGAGAAACGAGCCACGAATGGCTTTTCAGCCTCGCTCGTGCGTGTACACAGCGACGAGACGATGGAAAGAGCCCTGGCCTGAGAGAAGAAGGAGGAGGTAACGGAGGAGGTTACAACCGGGGTTTAATGAAACCAGCCGAGGTCCGTCAAACCGGTTCAGCTAGTTCTCCGTTTGCCACGTTATCCCTCTTTTCCCCTCCACTGTTGGTTCGGTCGCTCGGTCGCTTGTTCGCTCGCGTAGAAGGGATCCCAGTGAGCAGGCAGAACAGAGATATCGACCTGTCTCTCTTTGTTCGATACACCAGTTCCCTGACTCTCTGCTCTCCCTCTTTGGCTCCGGTCTCCCTGTCGGACTGCATATCTCAGACACAGATCGCCGCCAGTGACTCCTGCACTCGTCTGCCCGCCTATGTAACCTTGCCTGGCTCTCTGTATTTGCGCGTGTATGTGTGTGCAGGCGCCTTCACACAGCCACGCGAGAACTTGTCTGCGTGAAATCCCCTTAACCGAGAGTACACCCACGACGACTGGGTCGAGAATTATGGCTCGAAGGGATCCTCGTATCCGCCCCTGTTTGATAGTCCCGTCGCGATATAAACTCACCAGGGTACTTTCCTGCCTCTCTTTCTCGCCATCCTTCCTCCAAACTGTTTCCCGATTTCGTTTCGACAAGTCTCTTTCTCTCTCTCTCTCTCTCTTTCTTTCTATTCAGCTCCAAAGACTGGAATGGAGGGGAAAGGTGAAAGGAAGAACGCTCTCCCAGTTGCTTCGCCGTAGGTGTTCCTCGTGCGTAAGTACGAACTCGTGACTTCGATGATCTCTGCTGGAACACAGGCACAAGACGTCTCCTGACCCACTCCATTCTTTTTTCTCGTGCTCCCCTGGAGCTTCCTTCGACTGGAAGAAGTCGCAGGCCATCGAGGTCAACTTGTTTTCTAACGAATTTACACGCTATTTTTCGGCTGACCTAATAGAATCGGTGAGAAGAAAGGTTAGGACGATCGGAAACGGGGAGAATTAAAAGGCTGGGTAAGGAGGAAAATCAGGAAGTTTGATCTACCTGTTTGCAAATGTAATTTCGTTTCATATTCATTCGTCATTGTAAACGCGCGGCTGTTGAACAAGACGAAGTACGCGTTTCGTGATAAATTTTTATCGTAATTAGCCTTTTCTGCGGCGCGGTTCCACGTTTAATCACAAATCAGCGGAGCCGCTAATTATCAGTTGCATCCTTTAATTAAATACGTCGTTAACGTAACGGAGTGTCCATAAAATATTTCTCAACGCGGCCCCTCGCGCGTTGTTCCACGTTGCAAGGCATTTGAAAGCGGCCGCGCGCATACAATGTTATCGGTGAAAACTTTCATCTCGCTATTTGCTCTAATTGCTGGCTCAGCCAGAAAGATTGGCAAACGTTATTTTCCCCGTTAATGAGTAAACGCACGCGGCCGCCTCGTAATGACTGTTTTTAATAGGAACAACTTTCTGCCGGGCGAATGAAGCGCACGCGCGCCTCCTCTCTTCTCTCCTCTCCTCTCTTCTCTTTTCTCTTCTCTCTTGTCGTCTCCTCTCGTCTTCTCTTCGTCTCGTCACGACGTGCAGCGTAACGCAATAATTTCTGTGGATACAGCGTTTGCCACCTGTTCTATTCGAATCCACGCCGACGTTTATTAGCTGAATTAATTAGTCGCCAAGCCGAGACGCGAGCGCAACAATGGTTCCATAATGTACACGAGACAGTACCGTCATTCTACCAAACGATAGCCAACGATCTCGCGCGAAATTTTCGGGTAGTTGGATCCAGAGCGAATCTGCTGCCTGCGCTCTGTAAAATTGGGATTTTCCATAAGTAAACTGTGCGCGTTTCCACGAATAAAATATCTGGGAAACTCTATAATTTATAAGTTAGAAGAATCTGTACGTACTTCATTGTTGATGCACCTACGCATCCATTTTAGCACAGAGAGAAAATCCCACGCTAAGGCAAATGAGCACCACCGGCACCGTGGTACGAGAATCTACCGAGTTTACGTCGTTAATGACGATAAGTCAGCAAAACGGGCATAAAGCTAACAAACTGAATAATGAATACTGATCTGTCG
Organism: Bombus campestris; assembly: GCA_905333015.3. Lineage (NCBI taxonomy): Eukaryota > Metazoa > Arthropoda > Insecta > Hymenoptera > Apidae > Bombus > Bombus campestris. The sequence continues at coordinate 10,292,047 of HG995136.1, read as the reverse complement.
GGTTGCGAGGCGAAGGTTAACGTCGTTGAAGTAGATACGAGCAATAAACGAGCTTTTAAAGACAGATAAGCATAAGATTCTTGCATACTTGGAGTTAACGAATCTCGGGAATTTGTAATTACAGGCTGAGAGATAGAGCGGAGACTTCGATGAACTTGAAGCTTTTTCTCTGGCGGAGGTTTAACGAGATCGGGAAAGTCAGGAGTAAAAGTTTTTAACTAATAGCTGGGTACTTGGGTTTCTCTCGCGTGAAACTTGCCTCTATTTCATTTTATGAGACGTTCGCCAAAGAAATGTCCAATAACTTTTTTACATCGATGAAGAAGAGTTAAGAAGGTTACGTTTTTATTTATTTTCCTCTTCTTTTCTCTTTTTCTTACGACGAAAAATATATCGGGAAGATTCTTCTACGGTGGATTCTTCTTCAAGAAATTCGATTCTTAGTTGTTTCCACGACAAGAGGAGTTGCTTTCACATTATCGATCGTTTTTCTCGATCTCGTGACACAGGATTTCCTTTTCTACACATAATACACTGTGCTAGCATATGAATAAAAATCGTAGCTCTTTCGAGTAGTTTCGATTCTAAGCAATTCCCGAGTACAGGTATCAGAGTATAGGTCACGCTACCTAGACTAGAACTCGATGAGTCATTCCTTTGTCAAGCAGGAAACCAGAGGTCAGTGTTCATCTTTGCCCACTTTCATCCGAGGAGAACGCGCCGAGTTAATTACTCGCTTTTGATTAAAAGTAAATAGTAGCATTAACGATTAGGTAAAACAAGATGGAAGGAATTGCGTAGTGTGTGACAGAAAAATACTCGAGATCGATTAGGACTTTTCAGCTAGAGACATCGATCGAGTCGCAACATTCCAATGTGGAATGTGGGTGTGTTCGCGATAAGCGTTCATTTTGTTTGAACGGTAACTGACACGATAAATCTTCTATCACCGTGTTATATCACTAGTTTTATCAGCGTGTTTGCTATATTGTATAAAAAAAAAAAAAAAAAAAAAAAAAAACTAACAGACTGACGCGTACGATGAGATAGAAATACAATCGATTGGAAAATAACCGTGACCATCCACAATCAATACGTTTCGTACGACATAATACACCAATAAAGAAGAAATCTATCTTTAACAAATATTTGTTACTCTCTTACCGTACGTTGACGTATCAAATAATAATAATAGGACAAATATTACAAGTTGCAGAATTCTATTTCGAGGAAATATCAAACACTCGGCTGACGAAGCTTCGATCACTCGTAGATCTGCCTTTTAAAAGAGTAAAAATAGAAGACCGTAGCGTTCGTTTTGTATTAGTTTCAGTAGCGAATTGCATTGATAGTGGAAAGCACTGTGGAATAACAGTCGGTTGTATAAGAGGAAGTATCGAAAAGCGAATCCGAGCGTATCGAATGGAAGAGAGCCAGTGGCGAAGTCGAAGCGGTCGTAAAAAACGTATTACCAGCGTTGAATCCCTATTTCCACGCAGCAGGGTCTCTGCCAAAAGCTACACTTTGCTCGAGACCCGTTTACGTCCGATACCGAGAAGCCTTTGAACCTAATGACTGCTTCTACTCTGCCGGCCGGGAGAGTCACGTCGGCGCAGTTCCAGAAAAAACAAGGGAGACTTTCCGGCGTCGAGACGCGACGTTAAAGTGGCCCATGACTCTGCTCTCCGTCGTTCCTTCTCTATTTCGCTCGCTACAGAGCTGGTCGTCCCATTTCGGCTACGAAGCCGGCGCACCAGAAACCGTCGTCTCGTCCAGGAATAACGACTGCCACAGAACGCAGTGAGTTACACGCACGTACCACGAAGCCATTGGCTGATGTTAAACTCACCGAGTGGCCTCAGGGGAGGTCAATTGGTCGTGACGTCACCGGTGCAACACAATAAAATATAATGGCCGAGGCAGCCTAAGCAAAACATGCGACCGGTTCGTGACCCGAACAAGACCCGTTCAGAGCTGTCTACCCACTTCTTCCGTTCCTTTGCTTGCTCCAGTAAAACGTCTCTTTTATCCAACATTTCATCGATTTCGTGTTATCGTCAGACACTTTGTTGATTTTATAGAATATAAACTCTACGTGTCGCAAATCTTAGTACGCAACGATTAGATCGAAAATATTTACGCGACTTCGTATCGGTACCAATATTAGTTAAAAAATATGGAATCTACGTAGGGAATTTCTTTAACTTATTATTTATACCGAATTATTATTGGAATATCCATCTAACCCGTATACTTTGTAATTATATGTTTGCATATTGTTTGCATCCTCGAATTTTCCATACAAGTGCGCAGTCTAATAGCTACAGAGAATGACAGAGAATAAACTAAATGGACTGTCCGGTGTGCGTCTAATTTCCGTCGAGCTATGATAAATGTGCGGAGGGACGTGTGCGGATTTCTAAAAAAGGAACGAAATACGATGACAGCACAAAGAGAATCGTCGTGATATAATCGTCGTTCCACTAAATATAATTATCATACAATGACGATGGCGCATGCCAGCGCGCTAATTACGCGATTAGACGACCCAGCCGGATCAGCGATTCCAAGAACGAGCGGCTGTCCATCTCGTCGCAGCGATCATACAGCTGTCTGTTGAACGAAAGGGATTAACGACAGAGCCATTAACGAGAGCAAGCGAATGACAAGTACGCGTGAAATGGCCGCGTTCCACGGCTCTTTACTCTATTCGACCATCTATCGTGTAAACATATGCGCTGGGATGCATCGGTTCGACGAGCCGAGGCCTTGAAAGGGTTCACCGTATCGGCTTCTCACGGCCCTGAGGCGGCCTCTCGAGATCTATACGCGTGTATATATATATATATATACTCTTCAAGAAACGTGATTCATCGAAATAGTGCGAAGACAACGTTTACGTAGAACCTAATCTCATTTCGCGAACAAGTTGAAATAAAAATTTCGATAACTGTACAGGATACTGCGTATCTCATAGATTGCAGCGAATTTTTAATGTCTCGTCAAAGTCGCTGTTCTGATTAATGTCCGAGTAATAAACGGTATTGAAACAATTAAGTTAAACGTTAATATCGAAGCAATATTAAAATATCAAAAAATAATCGATTCAACGGTAATCATGACAATAGTAGAAACAAATAATCGAACAAGAATAATTACCAGTAAATAACATGGAGCAATGATTTCTCGAGGGTCGCAGAGTCTGAATATTAATAAATCAGTGCATCGACGCATATTTCAACGCGCTGTCTAATTTATTCATGCATATTCTACTCACAAATTGGCGACTATGGTCGTGAGGCGCGAAAAGGAATATACGCGTCGAATTTCAATTCGCGCGGCTGACTGAAAGTCTTGGCGACGAAATATGATCGGGGATTGCATACTGCACATGGTATTCCCGGCGGTGGCGAGGCATAGGGCGCGATTATCGATCGACCAAGCTATCGTCAACGGCAGCGTGTTGTCCGTATTACGGTATAACGTTTTGTAGCAGGAAACGATAAATTCTAGGACACCCTGTAGATCGATCGATGTCCCGGAGAGAGCTATTCGCAGGGGTTAGGTCAGCCTACAGGTACGTAGCTAGATCACGCAGAGCCCGGTTATACGCGTGTCCTCTTCTCCCCTCTCACTCGTTTCCGTGTTTACAGCCTGCCATAAAGCCCATATCTAATAACGATCGACTGTTCCCGATTCTCCTCGCCGTACGATCAACTAAACTTTCCTACGGTCTCGTGTCACAAACGAAGCGCCAATAACGGATCCAGCATGCAGAATGAACTTTGAAATCGAAAACTGCGATACCGTTCGACCGAACCCGATCACAGTTTTATCCATGTCGATTATTTTCGATCGAAAGTCGAACGAATGCGAGAGTTGAACTAAAAAACTGGGAAATCGTGAAAACGGTTCGCGACAATGGAAAAGTGAATTGTCGGAGGAATTTGAAAAGTATCGCTGAACGTTTTATCTTTGTCTCGTAATTCTGTCACGTTGCATTCCAAGGGAATTGCGATGTGTTCGTTGAAACGAGATAATATTTATTGCCCCATTACGATTAGCGGTCGAGCCAGCTGCTGAACCTTCGACATAATTATCATTGAAGATGTATTATCTCGACGAAGGAAGGCGACTATAGTTTATTAATAGAACATAGCCGGCTGAAAGTCCTGATTACGTTAGTGTGCGAGCGACGCGTGCTCGATTTACAGCTAAATACATATTTGTTGTCAGTGATGTAGATAGATAGAATCGACGATAGCGTTCGACGAGATGATTTGTGGCGGTGCACGTTGCGAATTCTATGCAGGCACTTTTCATTCGCAACGCGTTTTACACGTTCTGGCTGGTGATTTTGGCGCATAGATTCCGGAGTCGTCGTACCGTGACCATCGGTGAAGTCGTTTTTACTGTTATGCTTTCAAGGCCGTTAACTCACGCCCACAAGGAGTTAAGACTATAGGCAAAGCTATAATCCAGCCAACATTTTGCATTTTAAGCTGATTATCCGTCGTGTAGTCGATCGGGTATACAAATTTTCTTAATAAATTTTTACATTCTCGTGAAAGTATTCTTTGAACACTTTTAACTGTGTATTCGCGTCGGTTTATGCACAAAATTCTATGTACATAAATTAAATCTTCGAGTTTATTTACATATGTGTTGAACGATCGGCAAGCCATATTGGTCGATTTCATAAATCGAAATGGTAGAGAAAAGTGACGTGATTTCAAAAGCAGCGTTTTTTCAAATTCGCCTTCAAAATTTACTACTATTCCTGCATTCTTTCCGTTATAAATCATCTTACGGGATTAAAATCTTCTTTTTTTTTTTTTTTTTTTTTTTTTTTTTAGAATTTAACATTAATCTCAAACATTAATCTATAGATTAATAAAATTATGAAACACGAGATATTGTAATTGCGCTTATAGACTACCCAGTCTTGTAATTGCGTCATTTTGTCACTGCAAACATAGTTTATTTATCCTGGACGAAATTTACGAAAATATGATTATCGAGCATTAAAATTACGGCGTGAACGATATTGTTGAGGCATACTGGCGAACTGGCTTAAATTTCATAATAACCACTGTCAAAGCCATCGAATTGCATCGAGGTTCCCTCTATGTCCACCCATGTCGAGGGCCGTGCTCGTGACATTTTGTGTACTCGCACGCATCTCCCTCTCTGCCTGTGTCGAGTTCACCTCTCTCGATCGGACTGGGTGCGCGAGTTGGCACATAGGTGCACCCTGTGGCGTGTGTAGGAGGTGGGGCATTCAAGCTTTATCGGTCGTAAACACGCGAGTAATTATCGTTGCCGGCCATCTTGGGCCGCAAGCACGTCACATCCGGTCACTGACCATTCAATCGTTGCGATCCAAACTACGGCTAATAAATAATTCAGAAACAATGGGGACATCTCGCCTCCGCCTCTGCTGAAAATCCGAGACAGTCGGCCCGTGCCGTTAACCTCTTTAATACTTGGATTACCGAATGAGAATTAACCGCCGCCTTCTGACACCCTCGCAAGTTCAAGGTTTGCTGCTACTCAAACGCGATTCTTATTACTTGGATAATAATTTTTATCGAATTTTGGGATTAACCCTTTGCACTCCTGCGTGGAGCGTGGGTAGACATCAGTTTTTATCTCAGAAGCTCCTTTGTCAAGTTCTACTCGACGTTCTTTCAGCCCGAACTTTTTTGCGAAACGTGCGAAAGAAAAGGAGGATTGCATGTTTCAAGAAATTGTTTCAAGATATATCATACACTTGAAAATGGCAAAATACAACAATAATGTGAATAAAAATGGTATTTAAGTGAATTTGTTTCTTCCTTTATTTATTTAAATTGTCTTATTTTGTAATCAAAGTTAATTTCAAATAAAACAAAAGCGCTTGGGAGCTGCTGGTAACGAAATTGAAATAAAATTCGGAGTGCAAAGTTAAGATAAAGAGCGGAGTTTGGCGGTCGTAGGACTCGCGAAGAAGGAAAGGCTGGATGTTTCCTTCGAATTGAAAAAGAAACGGAATAATAGACAGCGTGCTAAAATAATCGTTGTTATGTAAAAGAAAGATTTTTGTTTGATAAGAAGAAAATATGAGATTCGAGAGTCTATCGGTTGAAACTTTGTGGAATTCGACACGATGCGCCACAGTGCGCGAGTAACGGCGAATACATGAAGAGAAGCTCGCATTAATGATGATTGAAGGAGTGAAACGAAAGTACGAAGAGAATGCGCGGAATCGCCGAGGAAAATTACGTGGCATAGTCACGAATTTCATCGGAATGAGAAGCAATATCGTTCACAGTTGATGGTTACCCAACCACATGGATTGTGTAACGTGGGTTACGTTACTCGACGAAGATAAACTGTGTAAGAAGGAAATTTTACGATGATATAATTCTCAACGTGGTCATTCGATGTTGTCTCGTCTATCGAATATCAACAAAAATGGACTTATCGCATTTTTCTTCTGCCACCTTCGATCGTGACGTGTATTCGATGAAATTTAATAATATAAATCGACTAAAAAGGAGTAAAAAGGAGTCAACTTAATGAATTAACGTTCCACGTTCTTGCAAATCGTCTGCGTGTCTTTTTCTTCTTTTTTTTTTTTTTTTTTTTTTTCGACATTGCCGAAGAGACAAAAGAACCGGCGAGGAACATGACGAGAAAAAGAAGCAACGCGATCTCCTGTCGGAATAGCTGGAGTTTGTCATGTGTTGCCCATACGGAATCGGTTCTTATTTTTTCAGACTCTCGTAACTTGTCAGTGTCGTCGTCGTCGTCGTCGTTGCTGTCACAGAGTGTTCCGTGAACGGAAAGAAATGTGTCGCCGAGGCGATGTCGACGAACCGAATGACCAGCGGCTCTCAATCTTACCATTTTTATGTAAGCGAATTAGCGCTCTGGGTACTCGAGAAACATGCGCGCGAACTCGAAGATCGGCTCGATGACCGTGTACGAGCCACTTGAAATGCGAGCAAAGGAAATCGAACTCGTTCTTACAGATTGACCTAGTTCGTTTCTACGTCGATCATCCATTCTCTTATGAAAGACGTGCCACTTTAGTTCCGACGATAAATTACGTGGCACGGAGAATGTTCACTTGTATTCGCAATAACAGTGACGATTAACAATAACGATCTGTATTAACGACACGGTGATGCGCGTAAAAATCATCGCTTTCGTTCCACACTTAAACAATAACAAGTGATAAACAACAAGAACGCTTTTGTAAAAAATAATAAGCAACTTACACCGCTATGATACTCGCCCAGCAATGTGTCCTTTTATTTATTGTATACTCGCTAAACACAGAATTTCTAAAGTCTCGCTCGCCAAACGTAACGAGACCGCACAGATTCGTTCGATGGTTTCTCGGAGGATTGCGTCGGTAGAAAACTAGACGCGATCGTCAATCGGCGTTGGCAAAGACGAAAGGGAGCCGCCTCCCTTAATGCGGTAACGCGAATTATCGTCGATGAAAGCGGGAATCGAGGATTACCGACGTTCAATTGGACTGCGATTTGGCGTGGAACGAGATCGATCGGAGTATCGAGGTCGGTTTATCAAAGCGAACGTGACACGGGGATCGGCGTTAGTCGTTTTACGGGTAAATTAGGCAGTCGGCGCGCGGCTTGGCATGGGGCCTGCGAGTCTCCGCAGAAGAATAAGAAAAGAGCCGAGGGAAGGAGGTCTCTGGCGGCTGGCCAGCCCTTTTATTTTTATACTCGGTCCCCGGTGTCGTTTCTCGCTGTCTTCTACCCTCGATCGCCATTTTCCCCCGCTTTCGCACGAAATAAGTTTATCAACAAACGCGCGGGAGATCCTCGGCCGTTGCAGGGAGCGCCGGCAGAAATAGAGCGGGTCGAAAATAACCGCGCAAGACGAGACGCGAACCAGCCTCGAGAAACCATTTTCCGATCCTCTCCGCCGGTGCCTTCCGTTCCTTTCCTCGCTTCATTCACCGACCTGCCGACGTTCGACGCGATCGTAACTTGTACGCACGAGTCTCTCACAAGGCAATCGGCTCCATTTTTTTTTTTTCTTTTCTTTTATCAATAAAACATACAAAAGTGGCTCGTGAAAGTACGATTTATTTCGGTGATTTTTTATTTTTATAATAGGAATTCATATTGAAAGGAATGGATTCAATCCAACGGTTCGTTTAGTCGGGCAGTAGCCAACTAAAATTTCCTTCGAATGAAGCTCGCATAAGCAGAGTTCTGCGGAACTGAGTTTCTCTCAGTTTGAAAACTAGCGTAATAACCCTCCTGAAACTTTCGAGTGCAAGCGTACTAGCATGACGTTCGGATTTTGACAATGCGTTTAAATGGCCAGGAGACTCAGCCAACCGTGTTTAATCTGATCCCTAGGAAGAGGCAAGTCTGGCCAAGTCGATATCCATCGGAGCCGGGGGTTGCTTTGACCCTCTCCAAGAGAATCTATATCGTTGTTTTTCTGAACTCTACCCTTCTGAAAGGGCAGTCGTTCGAAGGTTCACGGTTCCGTATAAACACCAATTATCCAACAAACGAGGATAGATTTTTTTTTTTATTTTTTTACCAGGTCACAGTAGCACGATACCGTCGAGTCGATGGAAAAACCAAAGAGTTTGCGTTTCATCGAGTTGTTGCGCGTTTAAAAACCGTGACGGAATATCGACAGTGCTCTCTCGTCGGTTAATCGTCCGTCAAACGCGGAAAATGAAATCTGACTGGAACTGTCGCTGTGAAACATTGCCCGCTGGCCTGCTCTTTTTAGCTGAAAAAGATTCCACACCGTGAACGAAAATCCCGGCAAAGGGAGATTCCAAAAGGCAAATAAAAAATTTCACCGTAGCGAAAATTCATATCCTGTCTGCGCCGTATTTTTTCGCTGAGCACCTGGATCCTCGACCATATAATTCCGTAACTTTCAATACGTACACTGACGCCAGCTCCGACAGAAATTCTCCTCCTTTCCGCTGAAAATTCGCCGCTCGGATCGTTCCATTCTTCGCTGTTCCGTTCTCTCAGCGTGTACGTTCGAATAAATCACGAAATACTTGTCAGTATCTTGGACTCGCTTGCATAATTAAAACGATATAATTAACGAAGTTTCACGAGTCTCGGTGTAATTCAATTCCCTTGTACAATAGTAACAAGCTTAGTATAATAAATACGCCAAAGATGTTTATGCGTTTCATGCGAATAATAAACTTGCTATTGTAAAATCAATCTGAAATTAAATTAGTGTGCATCGTTTAACGATCTCAACACGGCCTGTAAATCGCAACTTCTATTTTTTTTCTCTAGAATTATCCCGATCTACACGCCAAGTTTCCGCTAATTAAAAACCAAATTCGTACAGTCATATTTAGTTTAGCCTCCGCACTCGCCATCGTCCCGTTGGAATCGCAGCAAATATCAGTCTAACCCGAGTACACCCGTTCGATTAGAAATTACGCGTTCGGACTCGCTTTGAGGTCGCGCCGAATTCCGGTGACCCGGTTTAAAGCGCGTCGAAACGAGCGCAAACAACGTGTTTGCATTCTAAAAGCGAACCGATCGTGTAACATTAAGCCGAGACCGAACTCGCATACGCTCGTGTCATCCGAAATGATCGTAAAACGTTCTTCGATACTCAACACGAGATGTTGATAATTGAATTTAATTTGTTACACCGATGGCTGACAACCCTTTGAATACGATGTGAACAAGATTAGAAACGCGATTTGCAAACGAGTAAACGACCGGTTAGCCGCTCAAAGAACCGGACATCACAAGGGAAAAAATGGATATAAATGTAAAATAAATAGAATTGTACCGCTTAAGTGTTAAATACGTATTCCTCTTAGATCTGCTAGCTATTGGAACGCGAGATATGCCAACTGCCAGTAAAACCGTTGCACGAATAAAAACCACGCGTCTGCCCTGTTTTTTCATCTTTTCCCCGTTCGAAATAATAATCGGTGGACGTTGGTTTCTGGTCTGGTCAACGTTCCGCGCTCGTGTCCCGGGAATAATAGCGAGAGAGGCGAGTTAAAATGTAAAGCAAAGTACGTCGGCGCTGTTCAATTACGCAGAGCGTAATGCATGCGGACTTTGGCGGGACAGGAGGACAAACCGCAGTCGCTAGGAGACGCGGAACGTCGAGTTTGCGAATGCAACCATCCACGTTACATGCACGCGTCCATGTATTCCGGATACATAGAGGTCTGCGCATCGGATAAACGCGCACCCCACGTATGCAACGCCGTTGCCCGCTCGAGTGCTTCTCCCCCTCCGGGTAATAACAGTAAATCCTTGGTAATAAATCCCTCTCCTCTGTCCCCTCTGCTCGTGCGCTGTCTCTCAGCCATGGCCTCTGCCTCCTCCACCTGTCCGTTCCACCGTTTCTTCTCTTTCTCCCCTGTTTCGCTCTCTACTGTTTCCGTTCCGCCTGTATCTCGTCGTGCACAACCCCGTTCGCAAGTACTAGGACATCGTAAAAATTAGGTTGACGCGGATGATCGTCAGGAAATAATCAAACCCTTTGACGATTATCGTTTGAAATGTTAGCATACGAAGAATTCATCTATTCGGTATTACACTAGCTTTGTCAATTACGTGTAATTAAATTTGATGTCTTTTACATTCATTTTCGCTGTATCTTTCGATAATTCAGTACCATCGTCCATTAATTAAATTCAGATTTTTAGCTAGACCTGATTTCGTCTGATGTACGTTTTCTTTCGCGAAGACTCCAGTTAGAGATGTCGTATTAGGTCGTCCGGAAAGTTTCTTTCGTTTTTTAACACGTGGACTGCCACGCGTGTTTTCAAGGAAGTCTCCGTCAGGCCACGCGTGCCGCAGTACCAAGCCTTCTCTGCTAGATACTCCCATCGATATTTTAGTAATGCGAATCGCTCGAGTGGTGGTCTCAAGAACGATCTCTCGTTTCCTTTGTTCGCAATATTAAAACCACTAGCTGTTGTTGAATATAACGAAGGAAAGTGTGGTATAGATTATTCCGACCAAATGGTTTCTTATGCCACCAAAATTAGAAAAGGAATCACTTGGCGTCCAACTCCTTCTGCGAATTTCTGTTGAAAATGCTTTGACGGTTTATAGAATTGTAACGAGGAACGATATAAATATTGGAATATTTAGAGAGATATTAGCTGCAAGATTATCAGGCTTGTCTGAAAATACAAAGAATCCTTGTCTTCGACCGAGTCAGCATAATATCGCCGTTTGGAAAAATGATTCTGGAACAAGCGTTAAACGCGCGTGCAAACTACATCATGCAAATAGAAGACGTCGAATGAACCGAACAAAGACACAAAAGAACTACGAAAAGTAATACGAAAATAGTTTATTAAAAAAATTATTTAGAATGTAAAACTTTAAAGCATTCTATACATAGTTGAAGTTGGTCGGGACAGTTTGGACAATAAGTTGTTGTTCTCTTGAAAGTTTTACATTCTAAATAATTTTTTTAATAAACCACTTTCGTATTACTTTTATAACAATTCAATAGTTTCATTATTTCCTCTGGAATATCTTTTCAAATTCCTCCGACGATCCTTCGCAAGTAGTCAAATAAGCGACACTCGAATACGGGTGTCGTGGCAGTCAACGTGATAAGGAAATAATAAATGCACAACATTTTCCGTTTTATATTATTTTATCCAATTACGTATGATCCATTTTGTTCTATCAAAATAAGGATCACAACGTTCGACAGATTAGGTTTCATGTGTTTAGGTTTCAGATTAGGTTGTTTGTGAGGTGTTGATAGTTAGGTGATAGTGCCGCGGCTGGTGTATACAGTCTGTCACACAAGAGCGTGTCTGCGATATCTGCGAAACCTGACACCTAATCAGAATGAGATAAAAAGAATGTAAACAAACGAAAACTTCTCTAATACGCGTTGCTGAATACCTTTCAGTTTCATTTGAAACAGTGAAAGGAACAGAGCTTTTTAATATGAGTGCCGCGTACGCGAAACGTCGAAAATCGTCTGGCATGGGCGAATGAAAACAGAGATCGTGATTGGAGTAATATAATATTCACTGATGAATCTTCGTTTTGGGCATGGTGTCCTATTAGGCGTGCTTGGACTATCCATGGAAGAAGGATGATTCAAAGAAGTGTAAAACACCCTATAAAAGTGCATGTTTGGGGTTGCTTTAACGCACGCGGTTTTGGGACTTTGTGCGTCTTTACAGACAATCTGAATGCACAAAAGATGGTGAAATTGTACCAAAGGGGACTTCTCACATCCGTGAAACGTTGGTTCAACCAAACCGAGGACCAATGGATATTGCAAGAAGACAACGACCCTAAACATCGAAGTCGCATCTGCACCCAATGGAAAGCGAAAAACGCCATCACAGTACTTCCTTGGCCATCGCAGTCCCCTGATGCAAACCCTATCGAAAATGTGTGGTCCCTAATGAAATGCAAGCTGAGAGGAAGACGTATCACAAAAATAAGAACACTTGTACATCACATTCGAAAGATATGGAGGTCGTTACCAGAATCCTACGCTCAAAAATTAGTCGAGAGTATGCCGAAACGATGTCAAGCTATAATCGCTAATGGAGGAGATTGGACACCCTACTAAGTAACAGCGTATTAGTGTTTTAGATGTAGATTCAATTCATATAAATTTTTTTACAAATATATAAATATTTACAGAAATATCGCAGACACGCTCTTGTGTGACAGACTGTAGGTCGCTGTGAGGTACTGCTGCTGCTGGGGTATAGGATATTTGTTTTCATTCAGGTTGGCTTCTTCTCATTTAGGAATCGTGGGGAAAAAGCCGGACTAAGAGCGCCGGGAATTTGAACCTGGTCTTGAACTTTTGTAACCAACGGCGCTAACCACAGCTCTACCGTCGTCCGGTCATAGAGAGGGTCTTTGTGTAGCACAAGTCACGGGACAGAGATCGTTGGAAAGTTTTACTATTTTTAAGAGTTTTACTATTTGTATAAAGATGCATAGTTGTAAAAGACGGGTCTGTAAAAGAAAGACACTTTCCGGACAACCTAATAATCGTCAATTACATTTCCTATGAGATCAGCGGTTGCCTTAATATTTATGAACGAGGGTGTACGCTACATGTTGTTTCTCTGGCGATACGTTTCATCTCGCTGGCGCTATCGCGTTATTGTTTCCGTCCTAGTCGTTAGATTCCAACGTACGCGTTGTCGCGGATTGTTCTCTCTACCGCTATCGCGTTTACAGCCAGTCGACCCTTGAAAACTCCCTAGGGTCGTATACCTACGTGGACGAAAAGCCAATTCCTCGGGTGCAACGTTTCAATGGTATCGAGGATTGCGGATCCGATTGAGGTGAAAGAGATGAAAGCTATGAGATGCTCTGTGAATCTAAGGAAGCGAAATAGGGGATTATTTGTTCAGCGGATCTATTACTGTCGTTCGAAACGAACAATTTTATCGAAACCACCAGCTCCCCGTTTTTTTAGAAAAATCTCTTTTAACTTTTTTAGAGGTTCTAATGATTTTTTTACGAAATTTATTTCGTATTTTCTGTAGTACACGTTTCACAGTTCGGCTATCGGCAATTCTAATCTTCTAATGAGTCGATGCGCTGATTCGGTATACCTTTCTGTCGCTGTGAGCTTGAAACGGCTGAGTCAGACTGACTAGATCTAATGTATGGGATTCCCGTTGCAAACGCAGCGTGTCATTCTTTATCAGAATTTTCTCGCATTTGCTTGATGAACACGTGTTTCCTACTAGTCGTTGAATTATCGTAGTATGCGCGACTCGGAGAGATTAGCGACTTTCCTCTGTAATTGCTTACGCGATACAACGTAGCGACCAGCTACGCCGCTCAATCGATCGACCTTAATCGACAAGAATGAACAAGGGTACACGAACAGTCTTCCACTTATCACGTAAACACAGCGCTGTGATCGATAAGAATGATTATACCTTGGATGACGCAAACGAAGGGAATGTCGGAAAAGAGGTCCATGGTGAATAATACGAGTGTAAAATGTACTTTTCAGCACGGTATATCGTGAAATTCTTATGAAATTTTCATTTACCTCGTACGTACAAAAAGAACAACGTTCACTCAGAGTCATTGCACTATGTATACCGAACATACGTTAATTGTAGCTGAAATCAAGCTCGACAAATTAGAATTTCGCGCAACCGAAGGCGAGCATTAATTTGTTAGGTATAAACGAAGTAAGGATGAACGTGATTTTCAAATTAAAGTTGCGAAGCAGTCTCTGTAAGAATCGATCGACTGACCTGGTATTCAATTATTGTTTCAGAAAAGAACTCGGCGCGCAACAGCCGACGAAGACGCGTGAGCGAGGGCGCGAGTCGCGAGAGACTAGAGAAAGACGGTGAAAGCAATTTATCGACGCGGCAGGAAGACCGAGAGAACAAGGGTCCACCTTCCGGCAGGCCCAGCAATCGTATACCACGAACCGTCTTAGAAGAGGCGAACAGCGCATCGAGCAGCGCGTCGAAGCTGCGAAAACGTGGAACCGCCGTAAAGAGTCCGGTGGAGGGTTCGTCGCAGAGACCTGTACGTCGAAGGCCGAGGTTCAGTTGCCAGGAAACGAAAACAGAGGCGGAAGAAGATACCGAGCACTCGGGCGGTGTAAAGTCTGGCGAGAAAGAGGAACGACTAGGTGGAAGACTCGAGGAGGACGAGCGTGGCGAGGAGGAGAACGAAGATCAGGAACGCTGCGATCCTCTGACTAAGAGGCTCAGAACAAGTCCGGTCGGTAGGAAGCTTAGATCCGAACGAAAGGGAGGTGGGAAAGGTTGCGAGGAGATAGCGTCGGATTTCGAGGAAGCGGAAGAGGAGGAAAGGAAGCAGGAGCGATCCGAAGGGGGAGAGGTCGAGAAGCTCGAGGAGAACGAGGAGAGTCAATCTAGGGAGCGAGACAGAGAACCAGAGCCTCCGCCTCCGAACAAAGTAGTAGACCCTGGAGGCGACACGGTTCTTCAACAGAGGCGATCGAACGCGGATCAGAAGGACGAAAGATTTGGAACGAAGGGAGATAGCGGCAGAGAGAAGGGCAAGGAACAGCAGGTGTTGGTGAATGGATCGCTGTTCGACTCGTCGGTTGTGGTCGACAAAGACAGCGTCCTCAGCGGTGCCGAAGCGAGCCTGTTGAAGTCCGGCTCGAACGGCAAGAGCGTCGAGGAGGAAGAGGACGAGGCCGAGGACGAGGACGAGGACGAGGACGAGCGCGAGGACGAGGAGGAGGACGGGGACGAGCCGGAACATCGAAATCGTGCTCGGGGACAAGAAGAGGAACCGGAAGGGCAGGAAGTGCAGGAAGAGCAGGAAGAGGAGGAAGAGGAGCGTGGCTCGCGAAGAACCGAGCTGACTACCGAGCTAGGCACGGAGGATAGCGTGGGTAGCGTGAGCGGCGCGAGGGCGGCGAGCGTCGAATCGGTGGTCGAGCTGCTGGAGTCGAGCAGTCAGGACTCAGGCTCCGTGCTGGAGAGGCTGAGTCCGCTTAGTAGCAGCGGCGGCGGCGGCTCTGGCAGGCAGAGCCTGCTCCTGGAGCAGCAACGGGAGCAGGAGCGAAATCGGCACAACGAGAGCCCTGTCATTCTAGCCGAGAGACTGAACAAGCCGCCACCGCCGGTAGCTGGTCACCATCATCATCACCTGCAGCAGTACCATCAGCATCACCACCACACGCCGCCGCATCATCATCAACAGCAACGTTACTCGACCGGTAGTCCGGTGATACATCATCATCCGCAGCAGCAGCAGCAGCAGCAGCAGCAGCAGCAGCAGCAGCTACAGCATCAGCATCAGGTAGCAAACAGTCCGCATCATCAGCAGCAACATCAGCAGTCGCAGCATCATCATCAGTTGTCCTCGTCGAGCCTCCTCGAGGTGCAACAGCAGTCTCACACATCGAGGGGCGGCGATGAGGCCGGCCTCATGGAAGTGGAGGCTGGGGCCGGGATACCTGGAAGCGGAGTGCTCGCTGGTGTGCCAGCAGCGGTCGGTATCCGAGCGGTCGGAGCCGCGGCTGGTAGCGGCGCCGCGAGTGCAGCTTATGGGGACAGCGGCTCCGACAGCGGGGTAAGTTCCCTGAGGAGCGCCGGCTCTGGCGACGAGAGAAGCGGTAGCAGAAGCTCGGCGCTCAGCGTCGACGAGACCACCAGCTCGTCGACACCAGCGGCGGCCGCCACACCAGCTAGAGTCTGGCACGTGCAAAGCGTCCAGCACACGTCCTTACTAATGGCGCATCCTCAGCCACCTCCCAGCGCAGGACCGAGCTCCGCGGCCGCCGTGGCTGCGGCAGCCGCTGCAACTGCTCCACCGGTCGGCTACCAGAATCCCGCACCGCCACCCGGCCATCATCATCCCGCCGTTGCGTCTGAAATGCTCTGGAGGTCGCAGAGGTACCCGCCGCTCCCGCACTCGTTGCTCGGACCTGCTCAACCCACTCCCGAGGAGATCGTCGAGAGGGAGAGGATGCTTCGGTGAGTTTTAACTCTATTTTCATTTACGAGATTTACGACGTTCTCTCGACGAAATACCTTTACCATAGGATTCAAATTGGATAAAATTGGCTCTTCTATCTGATTTAGAAGATGCGATAAAACAACGTCTTCGTTGTATCCATCGCCAAGCCTACTAATTTACCTATTGTCTGTGAAACTACACTCTCGTTTACCCCTGAACCAGTAAACCATTTCAAAGTTTCGTGTGCAACTTTTCGATAAACATAGCAATCACTGTCGTCGATACCGTCAAAGCGATTTTCGAAACGTCGAAGGACTCGCACTCTCTGGCACGGCCATCGACAACGACGGAGAACCTAGCGGGGCAATTTTTCGATTCGCTTGGCTCGGTTTCAATAGCGGCGCTGTTTTTGCACCTTGCGTGCATTCCGCTCGGTCAGGAAACGAAATGCCATCAGGGAAGTGAATGTCTCTCGAAGGCAGCTGCGTGCAACGTTTCTTGCCCGACCTCAGCCTTTCGAGCGTTCTTTGTTTGCTCTCTCGCGTGACTGCCGACTATAAGGGGGAGGAGACGAAAAAGTAGCCAGGGTGGAAGGAGACGGACGTGGCGGTGTCTACCTGTCTGCGTTTCCGGACGGCAGCTGCAACTTGCTGCCAACTTCCGTTGGGTGATCGCGATAAGATGCTGTTACCGATCGAATCCATTCAACGGTTTTGCTACCGAACCAATGACCCGAAATTCCTCGCTTTCCGATATAAATAAAACGAACCTAGATCGTTCACTGACTCCAACGTCGACGAACTTCCCTCTCGAGGTCGAACGGTTCAAGACCACTCGGTGAAGTTTGACGGCAAACTTCTTCGCTCGAGAATACCAAACTTCAGCTTGTTGCCCTGTCGTCAGCGTCTTTTTAACTCGTTGTAGGTTAACATATTCGTGAATCCTGCCAACTGTTTTTTTCATGAAAAATCCTGTTATTTCGAACGTACTTGCACAGTATTCAGCGTTTACCTCTTCAAAATTGTCTCATCGAAATTAAGCTGAAATGCAACAGCTGCGTCCGTGGTCAAACACTTTATTCCTGTAAAATATGCAAAACTAGTAAAATTCAAGTACTAAAAGCGAATATTTGAACACCACGTTTTATTAATATCCATCGAGATATAATTTTCATTTCAAGTAGATTCGAAGAATCAACGCGATACGCGTGTGTATCGGTAGCAGCGAATGCATTAAAACGTGGAGATTTCCAAACGCGTCTTTCAACGAATCGTCTACGAAGAGAAAAAATGCAACCTTGTAAAAATATTTGCTTGCAAAGTTTACGGACAGACTTTATGACGTGAACGCGTGTGTTTAAAGATCTAAAGCCTCATATCTGGTGCAAGGAAGAAGAGAGTGTCCCGGTCGACGAGCTATCACGATCACGCGTTCTTCCGCGACATTGGTATTGAACAGCGCCCTTCGTTTGTTGGTTTGTTCCTGGCAGCTCCGACGAAAATAAACCAGTCCTCGAGTACATACCACAGATCGCTTTCGGGTCGTTTATTTATGACAGCGAAAGCACCAAATATCCCAGGAAACTCTGGAGAATGAGAGTGTTGGTTGGAAAAGTGGCGTAACGGAGCCAAAGGAATCGTCGTCGCGTAAATTCGTTTCATCGCGGTGTCGAAATTGTGTCGTTCGTCCTACGCACACTTTTCACCGCCTATCATCGACTTAACGACGCACGTCATCGAGTAAATTGCCTCACAGTCATAGGTCCTGGCAATCTTAAGCTATCAGAATCATATTTGCGTCTCTACTCGAACGTAAATAAATTTTCCTTTCTATTTTGTGCGAAGACATTGATCCGGATCTGTAAAAGCGTCCTCATGACCATTTCGTATCCGGCTATACGAAATACAATTTCTATTACAATAAATATTTCTAAAACGACAAATTTCTTTCGCTCGTCTCTTTCTTTTTCTCTGTTTTCTGATCTTCTGGTAGTCGTCTGATAAAGTACAACAAGAAATAACGTCGTCGGGTATTTTTGCGACCAACTGTACAACTCGACAATTTCTTCATGTTGTCGTAAACAAGCTAATTCTCGAGCAAACGAACAGGTACGTACATAAATCGAGAGAAGACAGGCTAATAATTAAGAACGGGTCGATGTTGCAGCTCCTTCTGGTGCAAAACAAGTTGATATCGTCCCGTTGCGAATGATTGCACGCTACAAGACCGTGTTGCAACAGCAGGACCTACCGCCGCTCTAAACCTCCTGCTTCGCTAAATTGGTTTCGTGCATATTGCTAGACACGTTAATTCAGCTCGTGCCTTATCCTTGAATAATTTTTCCAGCAAGATCGGCAAGCACGCGTATCCAAGATAGATCGTTCGCACGAGGCCCAGATCTCGGCCGATTGCAGCCTGTATTTTCCAATGTCACGCGAAATCTTCATTAGGCTGGATGATATTCGTGTCGGCCGCTGCGGAACGCACCGTGCCGCACTCGAAACTCGAACGAACGAGCCGTATACTTTCTCGATAGTTTCGTTACTTTTCGTGCATCGTAGATCACGACTCCTCACGTGAGCCACGAAGCTTGAGCGCGCCGATCTTTATCGCCAGAAGGCGATCGACGAACCTAAGTACGAGCGGTGCAGAGCGTGAAATTCAACAGATTCCTGGAAGGATGCGGCGGAGAGTGGTTAGACGTTGCGGAGTTAACTTTGCCTCGTATCAGCCGTGTTCTACGACGAAGATTTAATTAACGGCGCGAAGTTGAGAGTATGGTTACGACCCGAGCGAAACTCGGACTACTTTCGCTTCACTCTCTCTCTCTCTCTCTCTCTCTCTCTCTCTCTCTCTCTCTCTTCCCTCCTCGTCCTCTTTTCTGTACCGTAGAAGCTCAGAGGCGCCCTTTCAGCTTGGAAATTTCGGTAACGAGCTTCCGTTCCCCTGCTTCGAATTAACGCGACGATTCGAAACTGTCGGTGGCGCAGTTGCGGTATCGAGCCAAGTGGCCGGGCACAACGATCGAACGAACACACTGCGGCAAAACATCGCGCAGTTTCGCCCTTTTTCCTCCGACGAGCGCATAGCCTTGCTGTTATTCTGCTCCAAATACGACCGATTACGTGGCTCCTACGTGTAACTGGCGCGATTTAACGCTTATGCAAGTTCTTCCCTCCTAAAGCTTTCCGTGAGCAGAAAGGAGGCAATCGACGATTCGTGGCGACAGAAACTGGCATTTGGGCACAAGGTCAGGCTACTTGTCTTTTTATCTCCTTCTTCTCGCGCGCATCTTCTTCTTCCACTTGTTCTTGCATGCTGGAAGACCTCGTCCAAGACCGTTCGCTAACCGGTACGGAGGGAAAGGAATGCTCGCCAGGAAGCTATAAAAATACGTAGCCAGGTTGCAGTAGTAAGAAAAGACCACCGGTACTCTCCCCGGTGTACAGTGCCACCAGTCTCGTCAAGGATCGCATCTGCATAGAAATATGGTCTCGCTACTGGTCGTTGGCAGTTTTTCCTAAATTGTTTCTCCCTGCTACGCTCTCCCTCCTCCTCCTGTGTCTTGGTAATACGCCTCGTTCCATGGAACGGGTTCTCGTTTGGCTACCTTGGAGCACGTTACGGCCAATCGCGTTCACGTTTATCCGCGCGATACGCGTTCGTTGATCCTGCGCCGTTTCGTCTCCTTTCGTTCTCACGTTCAAATTTTCCAGCGTTCGCGATGTTACGAAGGATCGATCGCGGATAGGATCGATTTACAGACGCGTAACTCGCTGCACGCTACACGATAATTAAAAGTAGGCAACCGAGGAAGAAGTTGAATTACGTAGCGAAATATCACAGCAGCGAGAAGAAGCGCGCGATGGGACAAAATGGTTGGAAGTCGAAAATGCTGCGTTCGTTGAACGTAGCTGGCTTCTGCATTGTCCTTTCGCCTCTTTGACGATTCGAATGAGTTCATTACGCAACCAATTGGTATCCATCACGCGCAGACTTTCTTCTTTCGTTTGTTCGGCTCGGGATGCCATTGAACACCGCGGACGAGCAATTTATCTCGAGGTCATCGCGTTATCGTCTCTCACGGGCTGACGGGGGACACGTTCAAAGGCCATGTGGGCGAAACGCAGACAATGATGGCCAGTCGTTATGCGGTTCACGTGGCACACGTCCATCAACGAGGATGGTTTGC
Source organism: Bombus campestris (assembly GCA_905333015.3). Lineage (NCBI taxonomy): Eukaryota > Metazoa > Arthropoda > Insecta > Hymenoptera > Apidae > Bombus > Bombus campestris. Next base: position 10,271,392 of record HG995136.1, on the reverse strand, counting down.
ACGCTGGTCACGCACACGCGTGCAAAATCTCCCTCTCGCTCCCTCTATCGACGTCTCGCGCTCCTTTCTCTTCGCTTGTAATTACCTACCTATTGGCGCTTGTCGCGCTGTGAATAAGCCGAATCCGTTGCCAGATTATACGCCACCGTGAAAGCTAGCTAGAAAGCTGGCCAAAATCCAAACGTTGAAATTCAGTTTTAAAGACAGAAAGAAATTGAAACTGGAAAGAAAATAGTTTTGGCTATGTCTCGCGAGCCTGCGGTTACCTTTGATTATTTTACCGCCAGACCGCGGAAATAGCCGGCGTTTATTGTCTATCCGTCTGCTAATTCTGTCGGAGGGAAATACGCGAGGAAATTTCGAGCTGCCTCGTTTTTTACGACCACACTGTTTTTACACTCGTGACGCGAGAAGTTGCTGCGAGTAACAATGCTTATTGACGTTATCTGGAACGTGTATCTACTGGTGTACCTTTCATAAGCGACCGTCTATTTTCTCGAGACCAGCATGCGCTAATAAACGTCTTTTTCTTCGACCTCTAAACACGTACGTAGTTGGAAAACCCTTGCCAAGTCTGGTCGGATCGTCGCGAACAAACGGCTATTAATTAAATTACTCGACTCGGTTACCGCTTATTGTCACGGCTAACGTTGTGTTTCGTTTCCCTTAACCAGAGAATAAGAAAATACTGGCTGGAATAGAAATGAATTTTTCAAAGCAACGCTGTCTTCTTTCGACGTTTTTTTTTTTTTTTTTCTTTTTTTAATATCGCTACGAGCAAACTCGTCGTTCTCGTTGCATTTACTTTCACATCGTACAGACGATATTCTCCGGTAGATACGAATATCGCAATCTTAAAACGTCGATGGATGATTGTTTGAAAGCTTGAGAAAAATAATAGGAGTGATATTTTCTAGGCTTTGAAGTTAGCGAGCCGAGTCGTCGGATCAAGGACAGATATCGTTCTATTATCTGACAGAGAAGGTTCGCAGAATCTATTTGAAAGAAGAAGTAAAAAAAGAAATAAACGGGGGAAGAAAAGGCAGAATACGGTGGAAGAGACCTATTGCGAAGTTAATAGGGTGAACGTGGAGGGAAAGAGGAAATTCAGCGTGTAACCGATTCCGAAGGTTCGTTCAGCTCGATTGAACTCTCCCATGTCGAGAGAAAAATCAGCGTTGCGCCAATGACTTCCTATTTCCTTCTACGTGGGCTCTATTCGGGTCAGTGACTTAACGAGTGGAATCCAGCCTCGAGACCGTATTCTCGGCTCGAAATCGTGTACACAAATAGCCCGGCGTATAATAATGCGCGGGATATATAGCTCATCTGCTATAATTGAAGCGACGTTCTGGTAGAAACGCGCCGGATCAGACATAAATATTTGATCCTGAAACGTTGCCTGATCTCGAGCGATGCGGAGCATGCGACAGCGCTATTAACGATTCTCAACGTGTCTCGTCTGCTGCAATTTTAATTAACCATCTATCCCGACTAATGAATTAAAATCCTTATCGCGCGGCGTTAAACCGAAAAACGTAAACCAGGTTCGTGTTGTAAGAGCAACGCTGAGAAAAAGAATTTGTCCATCGTATCCGCGAAGACGAAGTCGAGAGCAGCTGACATCGGTAAAATCACTGTCGTTGATTTTATCTATCCACTGGAAGCTCGACGACACAAGCGACGAATTTCCTCGGTTTGGTAAATTTTTTACCAAAAAGACTGTGAACGACGCGATGGCGAGTGCTCGTGGGTAACGATCTATCCTGCACAGTCAGGAAAGGAAAATGAAGCGGTGGTTTCTAATTCGAGAGACCATTAGAAAGACGAGCGTGCCATCCAACCCTTTCTTTCGTCGTGGAAAGAGGAGAGAGGGGGGAGGGCTAGGTCGAGGCTTTTCACGAGTGGAAGAACGCGCAACGAGATTTGCGTGGCCGAGAGCCATAAAACGCGTCACGCACACGTGATGCACGCGCGCTCCTTCCTCGCGCTCGCGTGCTCGTCCGTGTGGATGCCTAACTGCGTGTTCCTCCGAGTGGCTGAAGTGGCGAGCCCATTAGCGTGGATCATAAAGGTCCTTAACCTAGTGAGTCACCGCGGGTCAATAATTACTAGCGAGGACCACGCGATGCTCCTCCGTGCTCTTCTCTCTTCTATCCAATGTATTCAGAACGATCCATCGCGAAACCAAGTTGCTTCAATTGCGTCGATGAGAAAACGATGTGAAGATGTTTTGCGCGACTTTTTCCTCTCGTCGCGTAACGACGATTAAACGTTCGCCAATGTCTGCTCCGATTCTGCTACTCGACAACTTGTTATCCGCGTTAAAGAAACTATTCGCGAAGCTTCGGGTTAATCTATCGAGAGACAGATCCCAAGGTCGGATACTTGGTCTTGGGATTTTGATTAACTGAAAAACTCCGTCATCTGGCTCGCACGTATTGGCGCGGTGCGTGTCGCACGCAATCCTTATAACAGGTTACGTCGTCCACGAAGACGACTAGCTCCTGATGACGTGTCAGTGGCGGCAGGTGTGCGTCACGTGAAACTTCGTGCACCCAATGCATTATATTTAGAACTCGCGTCTCTCTCTTTTCTCTTCAGTTGCTATTGGAAGAAACGTGACAGGAGACAAGTGGCGCGTTACGAATCGTTAGCGGTTAATTCTTGCCATTCGCGCGTTTAGTGATACGCGTGGCGTCGTTAAATGCGGTCGCCGTTTCTTCCGAAATATTCCGGTTCGAAGGAATACGACAATGATTTTCCAACGAAAGCACATTGATCCTTCGTACCTTTTCGACCGAAGTTATTCGCTCGGATTTCTGCCGAATTCGCTCGTTTCGATAGACGAAGGATTTTTACGATCCCGTCGTATTTTCACTCCAACTATAGTGTATATGCTAGAGAATACCGATTCTATCAAAAACCTGTACATCCCTATTCGATATCTTGGAACGTGGTTTGCAAAGGATTTCAAACATGCCAGTCAAAGAACACTGTGCATCGAGCGATCCGACATTTATCGCCATTTTATTGGCCTTTTTACGCCAGCCTCCGATTCCATACAACAAAGGCGAATAAATATTTATCATGGCGAAACACGTGGCTCGACTATTTCTCGTGGTACGTGTCGTTCGCACAGAAAGCCGCTTTAAAAGCTTTAACTGCGATTTTCCAGTGGCCTGTCGCTCGACAAAAATATAAATAGGAATCGAGGTATAATTCGGCCTGTTTGTGTTAACAAAGAACGGTATTGTGGACGGTATCGTGGAAATTTCTCGATACAGTTGGCTCGATAATTGTTAATTGCAGAGGCACGCGATCGAGCGTTTAGCCTGGCGCGAACGTCTGTTTACGCGAACCGTCACGCTTGCTCGACTTTAATCGACGAGAGGGTTCTGACTCTCTTCGATCCAGCTTTTTCGAACGAGAGTAACGACGGCCCGGGCATTTTTTACGAGGAAGGTAAAACGGAACGGCCCATAAAACCGTGCGCGGCCCCGCAATTCCATCTCTCTTCGGCTCCAGCCTGAAATCGCATAAACTTTGCAACAAACTTCCTCATCGCGCATCTCCCTTCCCTCCTCATCCTCTCCTTGTGCCGCGTTCCACGGGTAAAGTTAACGAAACGATCGTGCCGGAGAGAAGGTGGAACGCTCTTTAACGGCGGCAAGCTTTACGACCACTAGGGTGTCTGGACTTTCAGGAATTTTTCAACTTCGAAACTGCGTAGATTATTCTTGCTATCCGAGCGTTAACATTTTCGTGGTCGACGACATATTAGTCGCGCGTCCTTGCTTTAGCAGAGTTTCAGACACGGTGGAACCTCGTTTATTCGAACCAGTCAAGGGACACACAGTAATTTGATAATAAATTCGATAAAAAAGCTTCGAAAGTTCTCCTCTCTGTCCCTTCTCGCTGGCGAATTGAACCAACGTTGGCAGAATTTTACATGTCGTAAATTACGAGTCATTGGTGTGTATCGATAGATTGTCTTGCGCTATGTTAACTAGCTCGAGGTTAAAAGAAACGAAGCTTTATGAATCGAAAGTCACCTGATTATACCATTTGATGTAAAAAAGTCGTAAAAGAGTGGTCCGATGTATAACTTGTAACTTGTCGACTTTGTAGCAGCGATAAATCAGAAAATTGTTGGGAAATTTGTTTCCGCGTCGCGTTCAACTATTCTTCCAAGCATATGTGATTTATTCACGATACAAGTAAACTTTAACTTATAGACATTGTTACGTCGCGTAAGACGGTCCGTGCGACGTCCCTCATGCTCTGACCGCCGAGGCCCACACATCGTTACACTGATCCTCGATAAACCTAAGGAACCACCATAATCCGAATCTTCTCGGTTTAATTTCTATTCACATAAGTATTTTCGGTTTATGGATGGTCCTTAAAACAGTCCTTAGGTTTATCGCACGCTCTTATAACTTACGGAGAAAGCGGTTGTTTGTCTATTAAAAGTAGCAGTTTTTTCCCATTAAAAAGGACACCCATACCGAGCTTTCCTCCGTAATTGTACGAGACGGGTCATCACTGTTCTACCAAACGTCGTGCAGTCAACACGACTGTTCCTATAAGCTTCGCGTAGTCAACTTAAAACATAGTCCTCGCTACGATCAAAGTGATATTATCTTAATCTATTCTTTATTACTACTACTCATCTATCAAGTGTATTATTCTTCATCACCTGTATCAATTATCTCTTCCGCCACGACGGAACCTCAAGTGTAACAAGTTGTTAAAAATACAAATATTATAAGACTGTAGACTACAGTTTTATTCCCCGACAAATACCCCTATTATCCCACAAGAAATAAGGGGATCGACCTGTTCGTGGTGTCGATCGTTACAATCGTAACGGGAATTTACGACTCCCGTTGACGCGCTTCAACGCGATCGCGTCTCCCCGCGACTGGACGAAAGTACAGACATTCAGCTTGGAATTTGTTCATCCGAGACTGATAATCAACTCATTCGTACTGTAGTATCATGGACGAAAGATCTAAGAGATATCTAGCGAACTAATAAACAATATCGTGAGAAAGCCAAAGTGCCGACAGGCCCAAATATCGCCGGTCCTTCGATCGAATAATTTCGCGAAAAAGGTCTGCGGGCGGTTGCGAAACACGTGCGTGGTGAGGCTAAGACAAAAGACAAAGGGATGCTAAGGGACAAAAACGAATTAACGGTCAATGTTAGTTGAGAATGCGAATTGCGTTGTCGAGAGAGCGTGTCCCGCGTGAAAGATAGCGTTGGACCCGTGGTGACAAGAGTTGCAAATTAACTATCTAGTTGTCTTAATTATAATACGTTATTGTATTTAGTTCACATTAAACAACCATCGTTTCCTGTTTAACCAACATCTGTTTAATTCATTTATTATAAATAAACTAATCGTATTAGAGATCCTACAGTACGAAGCGACTAATTAGGTAGAAATCGCGAACAGAACTGCACGTGATCTATCCTATAGCGTTCTCCGATTCGTGAATATCGATCTGCAGATCCGTAGTCGATGTCTGGCGGTAAAGAACGAATTTCACGGGGTTCTATATTCGGCCAGCGTTTACGAACGCGACACCGGTCTGACCATAAAGTCTTTGGTCTCGGGATCGCATCGAGATCGAGAAGTTTTTCGCTAGAACAGCACGGACGCGAACGTCGCCTCTAAAAATACACGCTGTAGCCTAGCATCGAGGTCGTCACGGACGAACGGGAGCGATCGAAGAGTCGTCGCAGGGGAAAAACGGCGAGACCGAGTCGCACGCGCACAGAAGCGAACATGGAGAAAGAAAAGGCCAGAGGTTGGAGAAGAGAGAGAGAGAGAGAGAGAGAGAGAGAGAGAGAGCGAAACGTAGGTGGTGAAACAGATTTTCGGTGGGTGGAGAGTCAGAGGAAAGGGAAACATGTTCGCTCTTTGCAAAGTAAATCCAGAATCGCAGCCAAGGACGTGGGTCCAGATAATTTTCCAAGAATTCGCGAACGCTGGATTCCCGAGAATGTATAAAGTACTCGTCAACAAACCTGTTCGCGAACGGTGTTTCGAAGCAACGATGTTCGCAAACATTTTACGAGTACTACTGTTTCGTAATAAACTCGCAAACGGCTCTCGAAAGCTACGCAACTATTTTACATACGGCGGAAGCTAACTGTAATGTTGGGAAATATATATAACGTTAATGAAAGTTGAAGACGTTACGAAGGCGTAACATGCGAATCGATACAAAACGAACAAAATACGGTTGGCGAGCATCGATTAGAAATGCGTGGTAGAACGTGGCGGAAACATCGATGAAACTTCAGCTGCGGTTGGATGACGATAATATCTCGGAGAAAAAACTAACTGGTTTGCGACAGTGGGTCGTTAGAGAGATGGTGGAGAAGAGGAAGGAACATGAATTGCTGGTGAATCGTGACTGCGACGAAATTCAAATCGATTCGCGACTAACCCGGTCGTAACAATGTCAGTAAACCTCGCTGGCGCGCTATAAAGGGGACGCAAAGTTCCAAAGTGTGTCGGGGCTGGAAAGAAAAACGGATCGAGAGATAAACCGACCGACTGAATTCGTTTTCGAGATCGCTGGTGCACGTCGGTTGTTTGCGTTTCGCGGCTAGGAAAAACAAGATGGGGAACGATTCTCGACACTTTGGCCTTTTAATAATAGCGCGTCTTATTCAACGTGGAAAAGAGTTCCACTTTGATATCGCGTTTTGGCATTGGCGTTGAATTCCTCCAGGAATATTTTTCTGTTAACTTTTCGTTCTATTTTTACGAAGCACGGCACTGCCGTTCGCTTAAATTGCAACAGATCGCGAGTGAATATTGTGATTCTTTTCACGTCGTAATTTTCCCCGGGGAAATGAATTGATTTAACAAGAACAAGCAAAGAGAACATAATATTTCTCATTTCCTCTGCTATCTGTTCGCTATCTCTATCGATATGTGTACAGTGAGTCGTTCGAATTTTAAAAGCAATAAGTCTATTGGAATTTAGTAGAAGTTGGAAAGAATCCGTCTCTCTCAAGAACGTGGCAGAACCTTTAAAGATGCTATTTTGTCGAGCATCTCTAGAAACGATATAGAAGCTTTGCTTCTTTTTACCCTGCAAACGTTTCTGTATCTTCGAGATAGCGCTGAAGCTATTTGATGTTGAACACGGGTAGTTTAATTGGCTTTGATGCCAACCTGTATCTCGGAAGACGATCTAGTCAACGCCCGTACTATACTTAGTCTGCCATCATCAATCGTTGATATTTTCATTGAAAACGCGGTCGCGGAATATCCTCGTTCATACAAATACCGGTCGCACTGGCCGGGGTATCCAGCGTCAAACGTAACTGGAACAACCAGTTATTCGACTCGCCTCGACTCGTCTCTCCGCAAACTTTCCTCCCTCCTTCTCTGTCTCGTTCGAACAGCGCTCGATTCGTGACTGGAAGCGAGTATTCTGGGTTACAGATGCACTCGGTCCATCCTGCACTCCTCAACCATCTTCTTAAAATCCCTGTGTAATTATTCACAGCTGGTTATTACGCCGCGTATAATGCGCTCATGGTTTTGCAATTCGCTCGAAATTCCTCGTAGAATCGCGACGATCGCGCAGAATTAGAGAACGACAGCCTCCAAACCGGCGGAAGTTGTCGGCAGAAGTTGGCTCATCCGGCCATCCTCGTAATCCCTTCCCCCGTTTGGGGGACGTAGCGCGCGCGCTCAGAATCCAGAATTTGTTCACACAAGCGAGTCGAAGCCTGCTAAGAGAGAGAGAGAGAGAGAGAGAAAGAGGGAGAGTGACACGGGGGCAGGGGCTGATGCCTAGCACGTTCCAGCGGAATGCCTGCGCGAGCGCCGCTTTTGCTTCGCCCAACGGAATACCAAGTGGCGTGTCTCGCGGCTCGAGAGCTCGAGGAACCTCGCGTTAAAGCGGGATGGAACGATTCTCTCGAAATTGCTAGGCCAACAGAAGCCACTTCGTTTCGTGCGCCATTCTCTCGTACTCTTTTCTCGTTTCTTCTTCCCTCGTTTCTACCCCTTTTGATATAACGTGGCGTGACTCATGCAAGTATTTGGAGGCTTCTTGAAACTCCTCTGCCGTGGATGTGTCATCTGTACTTGTATGGAACATTTCGAAATTTCATTAACATCGACGTCAGACACCTGAATTTTATCGTCATTTGTCTTTATAAATTTACGATCGATCCGTGTTATCAGTTTCAGTTACAAAGAAAATAGCGTTGCGTACGTAACAGAAGTTTTAACGTTGAGATTTTCGCAAGCCACTGTCTATCTTGGAATTCTGTCTATCTTGGCACTAAGGTTGGGGAAGGTAGATGGGAGAGACGGTGTGTGAGTCATGGAGGAATGAAAAGTCGAAGAGACGACGGTTAGAGCCACCTAAACTTGCACACCTCTAGCGCAACGAATTACGGCCTCTGGATACGGTAATTGGCGCGGCGATACCATCTTTCTGGGGTAAATTAATCTCGAGACGCAACGCCCCGGCGGGCCAATTAACATAACGGCGCTTTATCGCTCCGCTTCATCTTCTACTCGCGAGCAAACGATTCTACGCGAGAAAGTAGGCTGACGCTTCGGAACGTGTTTTCGATTTCGATACTGTTGCGTCTTGCGCTCGATCTTTAGATGGAAGATTTTCGCGGTTCAACGAAAACAGTCGTATCCAACGAAATCAACATCGATCAGGGAAAGAAGAACGAGCGAAACGGGAGGATCAGATGAAAGGAAAAGAAAACGAAACGGTAAATTTTCACAGTGCAAACGTGAGAGATTCTCGGTAAGCCGAAAGATGGAATACCAGCGGACGAGAGTGAAGATCAGCCTGGAGGTCAAACACGGTCCGCTTTCATCGTGAGCCACGAACCTTTGCGGTTTGCTCTCTTCCTTTTCTCTCCTTTCCCTCGGATCCAGGTCCCCGTCCCCTTCGCACTCCTTTTCTTCCTCGCTCGCCGGATACACACCGTAGTTATGCGTTACACATACAGCCAGACTGCATAATACATAATGTCCGAACGTAGGTAGGCGCTACATGGTCAGGTAAATGGGAGCCGAACCTGTCGAACCGGTTTTCCCTTCCTCGCCGTTCTCCTCCTTCGTCATGTTTCTGCCTCGACAGACCAAACGACCGATCCTGTCTTCCCTCCACCTTCCGTGGCCGCCTCTTCGCAACAGATAGACCATCGCCATCGGCATCGGCATCGGCCGTCAGCCTCTACCCACGATGGGTAGCCTCTTTCTCTCTTTCTCTGTCTCTCTCTCTCTCTTTCTCTCTCTCTCTCTCTCTCTCTCTCTCTCTTTCTATTTCTCTTTCTGTCCTTTTCGTAGCCGGTTTAAATTTAACGCGATCCAGACGAACGTGTCGCAAATCTCGCGAAATTTATCTGTTTTTTTAATTCGACGCGTCCGAGATAGCTGCATTTTGATAATATTTTTCCCCGTGGCCGAGTAGCTTCTGTGAATTTCATTTATATTTTGATATTTTGATCATCTTGCTTCTGACATACATGAGTTTTATTGAACGTCAGTAGATCGACTAGACCTGGCTTTTTACCAGATCGATGACTGTTTCCTATTTTAGGCTATTATCGTACATCTCGTTTCTCTATCCCAGCGAATTTATGTCGAATCCTGTTGATTGATAATGTAAATATCTGCAGACGACACAGGCGGTTGAATCCTCGGGAAATATTCTGTGACTCATCGTCCGGATCGTTGGTCTCGAACGCATTCCACAAATTTTACAAATCGTTCTACGCTACCGTAAATTAATCGAAAAGACATGGATGACCCTTTCCTCCTTCTTTTCTTTCTCTCGTTCTTCGAGTGTCGGCTGTAGACGATTCACGCGAGTTCTCATCTATCGATGATGTCCATCGCGATAGACAGCAGGTTATTAGGTTTTTTCAGCGTCTCCTTGTGCGCTGGTCGTGTGGTTTCGAGGGATCGGAGAGCCCGTCTGAACCCATTACCAGCCTGTAGTCGGGTTCCTACGGCAGAGCGAGGATAGAGTTGCAAGATTTGCGGCCAGGGACGAGCCAGGGGCTTTCCGGCCTCCGCTCTGGCAAACAAATTGCACAAACCGGACGGTGGTGTTTATATGGTGTTGGAAAATTTGGTAGAAGGCCGGTGCCTGTAATTTGTTGCCAGTTAATGGACGTTGGAATTAAGGGTCGGATATTAAGAAGGCTGTGATCTCGAAACCGATTTTGGAAATTACAACTCCCTTCGCCTCTCCCTCGACTATGATCGAAAGTCGTTAGGAACATCGTAGATTACTTAGAAACTTGTGAAAAGCAGACAGACGACCAACGGCCGGAGAAACGTTGAAAAGTTGACCGAGGCTGTGGAGTTTACAGATTTTAGTAAAATGTCAGCGATTGCGTAGGGAAAACGTAAAGAGAGAACTAGGTAAACGAGTTTCCTCCAATTATCTAAAATATCGTTGACCTCGAGTCGCAGCTCGAGGTAAACATGGCGAAGAAAAACTCGCAGATTTGACCTGGCTGCATACGTAAAAAACAAGCCTGACTCATCGTGAGTTACGCTGTGCACACGTAAACCAGCAACGTGTAATAGAAGTGAAACTGTTATTACGCGAAAAGATAGGGAGCGGGGAACGAGTTAACGCCGTTTCTCTCCTGTCTTTCGCGTTTAATTACCCCCGCTACTTGGAGAACTTTCTACAGACAGGTCCCTGTCTTTGACAGTTCTCGCCAGTTCTCTATCGATTTAATCGGAAGGTTTTCTGAAAAGAAAAAGGACCAACAACATCTATTACGAGTATCGAAAAGCCTACTCATCGCGTTAATCGAGAAACATTGATTTAGTTAATCGTAAAACATTCGTAAAGCAAAAATGTATGAGACAGCAGGAAATAAGGTTACAGCCAAAGAGGCGGTACCTTTAAACATCGAAATATGTGACTAAGTGCATTAGCTCCCCCAAGAAGCTTCTTTTATTTTATAAAAAAATAATGGATGCGCAATGTTTTATATTATTTTATCGAATTACGTATGGTCCATTTTGTTGTATCAGGATAAGGATCACAACGTTTGATAGATTAGGTTTCATGTTTGCATAAAGATGCATCGTTGCAAAAGACGTGTATATAAAAGTTGCCTCAAAATTTCGTTTTAATATCGTATTGTGATATTGAGGTGCAAGTAGTGCTTGATTATTAGCCATTGGGTCGTAGCTACTAAAGAACTAAAACTTCCATTTTAACTCTTATCCTTGCGTAAGCTTCTTTCATTGCGAACGGTTCGAACGAAAATAGAAATATAACGCGTAATGTCGTTTACGATCGTAATCCGATTCGCGTGTATCTTCCCTGGAACGAGCTTCGAGTTCCAGTTTCTCTATCTCGCCTTTGCGTCCTTCTTGCAGCGTGTTTCTTGCCCGTACAGCTTGCCGGCCAACAGACCGACTCCCTTTTCCGCTTAGGAACGCACACGCGTGTTCATCGAGCGAACAAAGCGAACAAAACTCGAGAGCGTTCCCTTCGCGTGGTTACGTATGTACGTTTCAACGACGTTTCCTCTCCTTTGTGCCCTGGCGCTCCTTATATAGTCTTCCGTCCCCTACTGCTCGCCCCAGCTCCTATCTGCAATTGCTTTCGAACTCTCAAATCGTCGCACACGATCGTTCTTTTCTTTTTTTCCTTTTAACGCTGCAACTGCGAGAATGGCCGCAACGATCGATCGCAAATTTTTTGCAGTAATTTCGTAGATTTTCTCCGGCGCGACTTCCAGCCATCTAGATTCTCCTTCTTTTTCATTTCTTTGATCCGAAATTATTTCTCATTCAAGTACATAGCGAGGAATACGTTTCCTCTGTTTCTTCGGAACGTTCTCGCGAACAAACGTACTCGCCCCGGATGATCGATGAGAACGAAGAAACGTGACCCACAAAGTGCAGTTTCGTTGCCCCCTCCGGTTCATGCGCGCAATTCCGACGTGTCTCAATCCACTTGACCTTGAACGATGCTCGAAAAAGAAACACGAGTGTTGTCGCGACAGCTCTAAATTGCCTCTTTATTATCTCTTAATAACGGCCCTCTCCCCCGCCTCCGAGGTAGCGCTGACTGGCAACTTTTTTCCAAGCGTTCGTTCGAAGCGGTAAAAGTAGACAGATAGCGGCTCCATTACCACGATTTTTTAAACGTTGCACGCACGTTTCAACGGTAGCCGGCTACGGTTAGAAAGATATTTACGCGCGTTACAAATAGGTCAGCCTGTGTGCGCGTGCATCCTATGCAAATTGCATCGGCTCTCGACGGAGCGCTATCGCGTTGTCGTCATCGGCGTGCATGACTAGTCGTGGACGAACGTATAAGTCGCACAACCCTGCCTTGGCCGAGTTTAGAGAAATGGAACGGCCGACCAACGTATTGTACGTACGTACGTCGAACGAGACGATATTCCGTTGGCACGTGCGCTTTTTGAAACACGGAAGAACCTCGAGACTCGACTGCGGAAAGTAAAAGTTGGTCTCTCTCGCTACTTTGTACCCGTCCTTGGCTCGTTTCTGGGGCTAATCGTGCGACTGTTAGCCCACGATAACTAGAATCGCTGCCTTACGTTTATTTATAACGACGGAAATTAACGGTCTGCCGTGTTTCTTGTTCAGATTTCTTTCTTTTTCTTTTTTTTCCTTTTTCTTCTTTATAACGGGAGGCCCGCAAAATTGCCGGGAGTATTTTTAGCTCTGTAATTTTGACGTAATTAATACACAACTCGACGAGAACATCGCGAAAAGTTACGTGAAATGTAAAAAACAAGCGGATGCAAAATAGGCAATTACTCGTAGGCTGGTTTCTTGTAACTAGCGATCGCGGAAAGTCAAACAGACAAGTTATTAATAAATAACGTGTCTGATTCTTGTCACATGGCTCTAGCAAGCATCGTACTTCTTCGGGATGACTTTCATTATTTTGATAAACCGTGTTGCGCAAACTCGACGTAAAACCCCAACGAATCAGTGTCGTTTACAAAATTATCCATGATAAGGAGGTCTGGTGTGTTTTCGTTAACTTCTCTTTTTTTTTTTTTTTTTTTTTTGTCACGCTGACTGCGTATGGATCTGGAATTCATCCTCGTTTTCGTCATCGTATTCAACGACGAAGCCTTGGCCTTTTCCTGGCCAGTTTTTACACGCTACACTGCTGCTGCTGCGTCAGCCTGAATCATTGGCGCGCATACGTTCCAGCATGTTTCTCGTCTCCATCTCGTCTCGTTCTCCATCTTGTCCAGGCTCGTTTCGAACAACCAGTTTTCGATTTCGTTCGATCGATGAGCTAATTGAGCGAGTTCTGCTGCGAGCTACGATCGTTTTATTCGCGATAACTCGATGCTTTTGCGTTGCAAATGCTTCGAAGGACTTCGACCAACATAGTTGCACTTTATGACAAAAGTATACAGTCATTTGAATATTTTATGCAAAATTCTACGAGCATAATTTTTTCGCCGCATACGGGCACATTTGAATTTCAAAGTCACGAACAGCTTTACATGTACGTTTTTTCTACACGCGTTCGCGGAGGGGAAAACGTGTTGAATCACGTGATACTCGTGACATATAATTTTCGTACACCCTGTATAATTTATTTTAGCAGCGAAAACCAGAGTAATAAACGAGCCGTTCGAAAGCCATACGGGTCGACTCGATAAATGTCAGATGTTAGGATTTTTGTTAAAGCTCCTTGAAATTTACGATTATTTAAACCATCCAGTTATAAAAGTAATTAATTCGTTTCTTTGACACTAATCGAGTAGCCAGTGTAATGAAATTAAGGAACGTAGAAAACGAGAAATAACAGTTGTTTGATATGGCTGCTGAACGAGGTCCTAACGTTAATTACTATAATAAACTATAAGATTAATTTGATCTTTTGGTATTATACGCTCGCCATTGTACATAAAATTGCCACATGCTTTCACGTCCAGCCATGTATCCTTTAAGTAGAAGTTTTACGTAGTTGGAGCGCCACGCGATTACGTTCCAGGATTCTTCAGTCTCTTTCAGCCTCGTCGATTGTTCCGGTAAAACGAGCGAGACGCGTTTCTGTTGTCTTGACCGTTGACCGTGACAGTTTCACGTTTTTTCTCTTTCTCTCGACCGCACGCCACAGACCTTTTACCGTTACTCGTTTCGTTACTCATTGTTCGGCCGAAACGAACTTTTCCTATCCGGAGGAACGATTTTGCTGCTTCTGTTTTTCTCGTTTCTTCGAAAACCAATTTCACGGTCCCTATCAACGAAGCACGGCAAGTTTTTCTCGGGGAAAAGGTTTGTCGAGGGGTATCCTTTATCCAATCAGAAATTCCAGTTGATAAAAATGTCCACGATACTTCGTCCATCACAGTGCGAGCTATTGTTTTTTATTTTATATAGTTGAAATTAACGTTTTATTTAATTGCGACAAAGAAGCAACGACTTTGACCATCAATTTCTTAATTCGAAGCTCCTCTTTGCTAAAAGTCCGGTTCGTTTACCTGCACGTTGTTCAAATAAGAAACCCAGAATCAAAAAGGGCTGCATTTTCGACTTACACAAACCTATCTAGGTTCGTTAACGCGTTTTTTCAAAGAAAGAAATCGATGTTTAATCTGCGGACCAGTCGCCTTTGCTAAAAGGTTCCTCTCCGCCACGGCCCGATTTCATCGCGATAAACTTCAGACACCTTGGCTTCCACTTTGCTTGACTCACGCTGGTTTACGGGTGAAATAAACGCGAGCTGACCTCCTTTTCACAAAATCACCGAGATTCTCAAGGAATCGCTTGGAAAGCGGCTCTTACTTTGTAGTTGGACGATCCGTTAATTTAACGGGCGTAGCAATCCGTGTCGATGTGGTTTCCTTAATCGAGAGACACCTTGTCGAGACATATTCCAAGATTTACGACCAGAGCTGTATCTACCCGTCCCCGTTCCACTGCAAGGGTCAGTCCTTACCTGAAGTTCTGAAAGCAGATTATTTTATTTATTTTACCTTACCGATTGTTCTATTCACGAGCGTTTTGTTAACGTTAATGATTGTTGTAAAAACATCATCGTTGGTTCAATATTGAAACATCGCCAGAGGCGCTGGTGGAAATTTCGTGGTTGAACTTTCGTCGATAGCTATTTATTGCAGGTTTTAGAAGGCGTTCCACGAACGTCGAAATGTTTCTTTCAAAATTGTCAACGACGTGTTAAACGCCTAATCTAAATGTCATACACTCGACCATTTCTTCATGTACAATACTTCTTTCTTTTCTATTTCTATAACAATTTTTTGATAGTAGCTGTTTCTAATTCTCACCTACCTTTATTCGCTTTTATTTCTTTGTTCTTCCTCTTGTCTACGATTTCTTCGACGTATTCACTCAGATCAACAATAATCCCCGAGGAAACTTAGTCCTTATTACCACTGATTCCAGCTACCTACCATAAGGTTCAGTGTTTACCGTCGAGTCCTTTATTTTCACGAAGCATTTTAGATTTTTTTGTGGTTTTGTTAATAGTAACAGTTAGCTCTTTCCTTGGGACATGATGGATTCCCAGCACTGCGAGATTGCAGTTTTCGTTTTTCCCTAACAGTTTTTCCTTAACAGTTTTTCCAACCAATTAGCAGCGATGACCGACGACGATGACAAATTGTACAGAGTGTGTGTATTCCTGATTATGAAAAACGTGGAATATTCATTTCCCAGGGAATATTCCACTCACAAAAGCTGAAGGAAAATCCACGAAGAAGGTGTGGAGTATGTGCGAAATAGAAAAAAACGCAAAAACTACGTGAGAACGCAAGGAATGCCTTTTGGTAGTACATACTCCAGACTGTTTTGAAATACACCATACTGTACAAAATTATTAATAAGCAAAGCTAGTATTCATATTTGTGTAAAATTCTTCGTGTACGATTCTGCCGAGTCCACAGCGTAGCGTTCTAGTACGCTGATCTGTAAATTCGTAGCCAGCGCAGGTGCTCGAAAAGATCCTGGGACACTTGTCGAACTCTCTATTGTATTTTACGATTACTTTTCGAGTCGAATGTTGAAAAGGCATTGGAAGAAAAGGATAAGAATTCTTTTCGAAGAAGATCACGAGTAAAATATCGCTGGAGGTGTAAACGACCCAGGTAACCTTCGAAAGATTAATTCATAGTCCCTGCGGTACACTGTGAGAACATGGAACACGTCCAGAAACTAATAATTGGTCGACCAGTTACAAGTAAAAAAAAGCGTAGTTTGGAAAAAAAAGTTGGCGATTAGTTGGCTCAAGGTTGCCGGCTCAAACATTATACGAGCTCGTTGAAATCGTTGACAGCGACAGTGTAATTGAAAAGCATCGACGGACGTTATAAAACGCGAGGGAATTTCAAGGTTGCGCCAGTGGCAAGACACGTATCGAACTTTTTCTTCGCACGAAGTGGCGAAACTTTTGGATAACTCGATTCCCAAGTTCCTTGTAACGCACTGACCCTACCTCCAGCAACCTTTTTCATCGTTCCTCCTCCTTTCTCGTGTTCTTCTCCCTCTTCTTCTTTTTTGTCTCGTGCTCGCGTGTGGCTGTAGCATATCGTCATCTCTGCTTTCGTACGAAATAGACGTTCACGATCCAAAGATACCGAGACAACCACGATAAAAAACTGATACTGAGTCACCGTAGTGAGTCTGGCGCTTCGTAGAGAAACAGAGATAGAAGAACTAGAAACACGGAAACGAGAGAGAGAGATGCGAACCGCAGGCGATAAATGTTGTTGTTGCTCTCCTGGAACCAGCTTCGAGCGGTGTTTGCGCAACTAACCGCTACCAAGATCCCATTCGCTTGGCCCACTCTTCCCTGTCCCTCTCTCTTTCTCTTTCGCGAATCTGGTTTCATAACGCGTGCAATAGCTTCCATAATAAACGACCAGGTCCTAAATCGAAGAATCGGCTCGCAATTGCAACCAGTACATTTGGAATCTAGAAGAATGTTTCAGATTCCTGGCTTTTTAAGTTTTTGTCCGTTTAAATTCCGAATTTAATTCGATTCGAGATCCATTTTCAAGGAATTCTTGTTTAATCGTAGCACGTCGCCTATCAAACATCGAACAACGAACGCTTGTCTTGAAAAGTAATTTCTATTTTCTATAATTTACTAATTTTGGCAGGCTGATTTTCGTGCGTTGAATTTCAAGCAGCGACAACCTAGAGTTTACACAATTTTCTATTTAATTTTTTACTACTACGAGTATCCTTTTAATACGACGTGTCTTCTTCTAAAATTCTTTTCTTCGTTTCGTACTGTGATCCGTGTTGACACTAACATATTCTACACTACGACAAACAAACATTCCTAACTTACTATTTAACTTCTGTCAGTGATTTCAAACGCCACAACTTCCGCCTGCAACTGCCCTGAAGTATTGCAAACTTTGACTAACAGTGGGATTTTCTACAATCCTATTTTACTATGAAAACCCCTGCCGATCGATTATGGGCCATTCGATGTTCGTTGGAGCGACAGAATGGAAAAGAGGCCGAGGATCAAGTTCCCATAGGTTCGTTTGTTCCCTGAAATACATTGGCAAAGAGGGATATATAGCAGGTAGTCGTGGCGTTGAACCAAAGAACTTGGTGCCTGGGGTGAGGTGCGGTTGCGGGGAAGAGAACGCCGAGAAAAAAAGGGATAGAATGGGAACGATCGTAGACACGCGAGAGTCCCTTCCACCCTCGTCTATGGAATGTATCGCGTCATCGCGTCAAACTCGTTGGGGCGCCGAAACCTTCCCCTTCCTTGCGACTGCCCTATAATCCCTCTGCTCCACACAGCGTTCCGTACTACCCTTCGTTCTATCCACCCTATTGTGTACACAGCTTCATCGTCACAGCCGGCACAGCTGGTCCGTCCGTGCGCCACTGTCGCCAGCAATTTTAACAGTGTCGTGTTTCTGATAGTCCTCTGCCAGGGGACATTTAATTTTTTCTCCCCTCCCCCTTCTCCTTCACCCATCGTACGAACACCATTCACGCAAAGGATGCACGGACACTTGCAGGGAAATAGCGTCATTGTTTCTTTCTTTATTTTCCCCTCGGATATTCATGCTTCGCTTTGGGCAATTCCATTCGATGGAAAATTGCGACAGTTCACTGTTTTTCTTATAGGAATTTTATAGATTTATACCAAAGTTCTTTGGATGTGTTTACTACTACGATTACCAGGAAAAAATGAGAGCAGAATTTTTCAGGGAAATTTTTCTAGATTCGCACAGGTGCATTTTTCAAGATCTATTACGCTGGAGACAAATTTAATTTCGATTTTGAATGTACATATATTTGCAAATAAAATCGATATAAAGTCGAGAGAGGGAGAGAGAGAGAGAGGGAGGCCATTGAATGTCGTCTGACTAAGAAAACGAGTTTGCTTCGCTTTGGGCAATTCCATTCGATGGAAAATTGTGACAGTTCACTGTTTTTCTTATAAGAATTTTATAGATTTATACCAAAGTTCTTTGGATGTGTTTACTACTACGATTACCAGGAAAAAATGAGAGCAGAATTTTTCAGGGAAATTTTTCTAGATTCGCACAGGTGCATTTTTCAAGATCTATTACGCTGGAGACAAATTTAATTTCGATTTTGAATGTACATATATTTGCAAATAAAATCGATATAAAGTCGAGAGAGAGAGAGAGAGAGAGGGAGGCCATTGAATGGCGTCTGACTAAGAAAACGAGTTTGCTTCGTGCAACGATTCCCTATCATTTAGTAGTAGCTGGGGTTTTTACTAGTAGTTTATCGTTTGGCAGCTTGTTCGGCGAACAGCTGCCGTTATCGAGCGTATACTTTGGAATGTCTCGCGCCACTCGATATACGACGTCGATAATGACACAAACAACGGTCGGCCGGCGCATGCCTTCCGCGAGCTTTATAGTCGGCCTTAACGTAACTTTACAACTCTCGGCCGTACGTATGTATGTATGCCGAGGTTCCAATGGCTTCCTGCTTTTACCTCTTTTATCGCGCATCGCTCGTAATGAAAACCGTCGTCCTTCGTATTCAAATGTACCTCGTTTATTTTTAGACGACGCGTAAGCTCGCCGAGCACGTGGTTTTCAAAGCTTTTCGCCTGCGATGCCTTTCGCTTCCATTTCACCGCCTTCTACTCTATTATTTTCCTTTTCTATTCGCTTTCTATCCAAGGACGTTATCCATAGTGTTGCGATCGAACTACGATAAACCGAATCTCAAGAGAAAATGTAGAATCTTCGAATCGTCAAGATTTTGTCTTCTCGAACATTACGAAAGATGGGAAAGATTTATTTATTTATTTATTTATTTATTTACGGGAGAAGCGATTATTAAAATACATACAGAACGAGTTGAGAAGAAAGATCAAAAGTGAAGTATGGCTTGGCATATGTTTTGAACGAGGCTGATTGATAAAGACAAACACTTGTATATCATCATTTGATTAAAACAGTTAAAATAGCCATAAGGAAGTACGATAATATTCGACGTGGCAATGATTTAACGAACGAAAGCTTAAAGAGGCTTCGTGTAGAGGGATTAGAATTTTCCAAATTGTAACGGCTCGAAAATAACTGATAAAACAAACGACAGTTCGCTTGTTATCATTTCACAGCTTCCATTTTTTTTCTCAATTTTCTTCCTTATTATTTCCAAAGGTTGACATTTAACTGTTATCGCATCCGTCGTTTGACAGATCAAATTAGAACGTTCGATGCAACTTGTCAAAATCACTGAGCTTTCCAATTGCTGACAGTACGAATTCATGCGGGCACCAGCATCGGATCCGTTCGGTATCAAGCGCTCGTATTCTGTACGCGATAGTTGACCCGTTATCTCCGCTTCTGAGAAAACAATTTTTTTCTCCCGGCTGCGATTAGGGCAACAGGATGTGGGCCAAAGGTCGCGTTCGCGTCGCGATGATAATAGCAAAAGTATGTCGCTTTGCGTTTACCAACCAGCCTCTCATATATCATCGAAAATCGTTGTTTCTCGTTAAAACGTAATCCAACGAATGTTTTTCAAGTTCAACCTTGAGAAATAATTGCCCTTTTTTCTCTTCCTTATTATTCACGCGAAAGAAAAAGCCGACATTGAGAATACGTAGCGTTCAGCCTCGTTGGCCATTATACTATTTAAAGTAGCACTCGATGCAAAAAGTATCGAGCAACGTTGTATCTCGCGCGGAATATAAAGGCGCTTGAATAATCTAAGAAACCAAATTAGATACGCGGTTAACGTTACTTCTAATTACATGCTCATTTGTTCAGAAACGGGAAGAATATCTCATTTGCGTGGCTTCGTCTTTTTTTTTTTTTCCTCGCACGCGCTTCTACGTGGATACGATCAAATATCGACCGATCGAGATAACAACGAAAGGACGTCATTCATAATAAACGTGTATTCTCTTATAATTGCAAGGAAATGACGCTTAATATTCAAGCAATTCCACAGAAAATAAGCGATCAGCGTGTAAGCTTGCTCGACACGAGCAGCACGAATCATAGTGGCGAGCACGTAGTAATTAAAGATAATGAAAGGCGACGTGGATGGATGGCGAACAAATCGTCCGGTAAATGGAGCTCAGAGGCCAATGATACACGCTCTCCGTTTCGCAAACGACATCTCGCGTAGGAAGGTCGATGTAGGTTTAATTATAGCGGAGAGACTCGTTTTCGATGGACGTAACGATGAAGGAAATTCAACGATTCGTTCGCGGAATCCATTGCATTTGTACGAACCAACCTCTCGATAGCCTGAGAAGGTGATTATCGCGCGCATAAATTTCGTGGACCGTTTTGTAATCGGTCCACGATGAACGTATTTTCCTCGCGAGGCTGGTTGGCCAATTGTACGCCGTGTGTTGCGTAATATGGTATAATTAAACGATACGTGTGAGTAGTTCACGGGTGCGTAACAGCGTGCATTAGCTCCTTAACGGCTCAATAAATTGCGCTATTACCGCGCTGGCTTTTGCACTCCGTGTCTCTAGGCGGCGGCTCGAATTGAGATTCATTCAAGCTCACGACGCTAGAACACGTTTCCACGGAGAGCGGTTACAGTTACCAGAGAGCTCTCCTTCTGTCTCTCTCCCTCTCTTTCTCATTCTTTCTCTTCTTTTTCCTCCTCGTTCTCCCGGTTCTCTCGAGCGATACCATCCGCGGGATAATCGGTTCACGATATTCAAATTGAACCTATTCGATGGAAAAAAGCGCGAGGCCGTTTTTCACTCGTGGAACCAGTGGAACTGGTTTCGAGCTGGGTCTCGTCGAGAACCTGTTTCTCGTCCCTCCGCTGTCGTTCATAGGTCTTGCTGGTTTTCGCGCGAGTTCGTAATGTTCCGTCATCATCCGGACCTCGTACGGCTACGACTCGACGAGATCCATCGATCGCTCTTATCGTTATCGACCCTCTGTAAGCAACTTGCATCGTCTACGGCCGAAACGTTTATTATTCCCAGGGTAACCTTTCACGCGTTACACTTAAAAAGTGATTGCGCGTTAAAGACTTGCATAAGTGTCTGAAGATTTCCCCAGATACCCTGAACGTCTAGAACGAATAAGAATATTAGTAGCGATAGAAACTCGGCGGGAAGATGTCAGACACACGGTCTCCATCCTCGTAACGGCTAACAAATTAACGCTGTAGGTAGGTGGTGACTCTATCGCTTCTCGTTTAATTTCTTCTATCTCGGCGTGACAATAGCGAACGGTCGTTGAAATCTCATAGAGTGTAGCACGATAGCTTACGCTTTAGACGAAAGAAAACCGCTAGGACGATAGTAGCAGGAAGAGGAGGAGCAGAGAATGGAATAAGATAGAGGAAGGAGAAAGGAGGCGTTGAAGCAGCAACGGTGCAGCAGGCACTCGATCGAGGAGGAGATTCACGGTAAAAGTGGAAACTGCTCTTGGTATCTAGTCGACATCCTCTCTGTTCTGTGGATAAAAGCTGCATCTTTCGGGCCAGTCGAGTATTACGCTTTCACCTGAGTAATCCGCTTCCCTTCGCTCGGAGGATGCGATCACGTTGTGCGCGTGGTTCGTTCTGTATCGGAAGAAAAAGATATCCCCCGATTGGAGGCGCCGGGTCCTCTGGGTGGATCTGGGTCGTTGCCTGCTATCCTAACGGTATATAGTTTGGGGGAAGGGGAGAGAAAGAGAAGTTACGCTTCGCAGTGTGTTATAGTCAGCGTGTACGTAAATGTATACACTTGTGAATACGCGACGATAGCACGTACGAAGGGAAAGGAATCTTGGAGGCGAGGAACGAGATTCTAACGCCGTTCGAACGATTCCTATCTAAAGACCGGAGGACTGATATAGCTGGTTGAATAATTTATATCGTCGCTGGAAACTGCGGACGTGGCCGTGTTTGTTTGCAAATGTGGAAAAGGAAGATATTTAAATGGTATTACGGCTGGCTGAAGTGGCCGTCTACCGTTCGGCCAATCTTGTTTAAATTCACCTGCGTGCACCCGCGGCCTATGCCTCGCCATGGATCGATGCGTCGACCCCGTCGCGATTTCATGCAAACGAATCGCCAAGATGCTAAACGATACGTTACACGTTGTTCCAGTCGAGGAATATGCATTTCCGGGAATACGAATGCTACTCGATCCTATTTCCAAGGACGAAATCAGCGTTGCGTTTCCTTCAAGCTACACGATTACGCTGGACGTTTATTCGGACGAACTGGCATTCCGGTCGGGACCGATCGGTGTAAGTTACTTTTCTTAAAAACGACTCGTCCTGTGCAAATATCCCTTTGTTGTCAAAACCTTCGATCGACGGAACAATTTAGTCATTATATCGCAATGGCATCATTATACTGGCAATCATTATATGGCATCATTATATGTGAGAAATCGTCGGTACCGAAAGGTGACTCATACTAATTGGCTCGTAAACCCTGCGTATAAGTTTTTACGAGTGTACGAACAGCGGTCTTTGGGTACCTTCGTCGAAACAGCAGTTAGCCTAAAATATAGTCGTTCATCCGCAGTAGGGACGTTAAACGATGAAGAGAAATCCAAGTGCTATCGAATGACGTTGGTAGGCTCCGACCTTCGCTCGGCACGTCTCTCTTTCGTGGCCGATACCGTTGACCTTTTCCAGAAAACACTCTTGCCTTCATTCTTGCTCGCTGGGTCGAGACACGCATCATTCTGTCCCCCTCCAGCCGCGGCAGTGGCTCGCCAGCTTCGAACGTAGCACGGGTGGATGGCATACGAGGTATCGTAAATGCGCGCACACACAGAGAAATGCGTGCCGATGATGAGGCGGTGGGTGCACGTCCCGGGGAGACGCTTAAATGCGCTGCCGAGCGTGTAGCCGCGCATGCGTGTTCCTCGCTCCACGTCGAGGAGCGGCTCTCCCCGACGTTTCCTAACCCGCAACAGCCCCTCTCTAGCTGTTTCTCCTCTCCTCTTCTCTTCTACTCTCTCCCTCTCCTCACACCGTCTCTCTCTCTCTCTCTCTCTCTCTCTCTGTCTCTTCACATTGCGCGCGCTCTCCGATCCGGTCTGTGTGGAACGAGCGATGGGAACGAAACTCTATCCTCGATGGTTTCGCGAAAAGTGATTCATATTCTGAAAGTGGAAGAAGCATAGCTTCGCTGTGGTACGCTACTCGCTCTGCTCGTTTCGATGGACTCCCTCTCCTTCGTCTGGGAACGGGGGTATCGAAATCCGTTAGTCGAACGAACGACTCTGTTAATTTATCGCTTAAACGTTCGTTAGCAGTATATAACGTGGTTAACGAGAATACTCCGCGGGGCGTGATAAATTCGTTAGGACAGTTGCGTTACTTGAAAATTCTTAGCCTATCGTCGAATTAGTCGGAGCGTTAGAGACGGTGCGTAACTAGTTTCTCGTGTGCAGAAGCACGCAGCGTTAGAGAACCGTGTACGTGTGCGTAGTTGTGTGTCAAAGGAATACGTTATCGACGAGGAGGAGAGAGTGGGTTGCAAAGCGGTAGTGGTGTGCCAATGCCGTGTGGAGTGGCTCAGCCGGTGGTTACTCATGGCACATTGGCGCTGCACGAAGGCCTTTGACCTCTCGTTTCTCTCTGCTTCTCTCCCTTGTGCTCGCTTGTCCACCCTCTCTATTCTCGTCTCGGCTTCTCGCGTCTCGCTCGCTCTTTCCCGCCCGATCTTCCTTCTTCCCGGCGCGGCTCTCCGCCGTGTTATAGCGCGCGCTGCAGTTCGTCGTCGCTGTTCCTCTCTTTTTCCCGAACAACGAATACACACGTATATACACGTGCACATCGAGTTCCCCTCCATCGGCCGTTTCCACTCTTCCGTCTCTCTATTCCCGTCTCGTTTCCGCGTCGCGCTCTTCTCCGCCTGCCCCTCCACACACTCCTCCCTTCGGCTACGAACCCACCGCCCCTTCTCGAGCCCCAGCCCGCGGCCGACTCGAGCGTACAGCCCGCTACGACCTGCATTCATCGCCCAACAAAACCTCCACGACTCTCTCAACGATAAACGAAACCGTGCACTAAGTGTATTATAACCTCCCACGTTCCCTCTGGTAAAGGTCATGCCTTAACGAGCTGCTTTTTTCCTACCTTTTCTCCTTCCTTCGCCTTCTCTCGCGCCATTCTCCTCCTTCTGTGCTTCTCCTCTTCCTTCCCGTCTTTTCTCTTTCCTCCTCCGTGTGTGTTCGTTGCCTTGCCTCGAACGCCTCCGTTTTCGCCGCTGCTTTTTTTCCTACCGGCGACGCCTCGTAATTTCCGTCTCTCTCCACGCGGCATACCGATCGTCTCGAAACGCATATATGCACGCGGCCGTGTCAGGGCATCTTGTCTTTTATCCGCGATTGACAAATGAACAACACATTTGCCTTTTGTTTGCGTGACTTCAAGAGTATATCCGTCGAACTGGGATAATGTAACCTTCCATAAAAATATCTTATCGCGTTTTCTTGATATAACCTGTTTCTCGGTTTCTTTCTTTTTTCTTTTTTTATTACGTACAGTAATTATTTCTTAAAAAAAAAAAAGTTTCCTTTCGCGCAGATACTTTGCGGATAACCATGCGGCAGTTGTTCGAACCGTAGTAACCCACGGTTCACGTACCGTCACCGTGCAAACGCATAGAAAGCGATTCTTTATTTTCGGACTTTGCATCCTTCGCAATTGTTACCGCGGTCCCGTTTCGCAGAAATAACCGGTTCCGATGGTGCTGAGAAAATGCCGGGGTCATGACCTCCAGGCTGACTCTGAATGAGCCTCGACTAATGCAGCCCATTAAGAACTCTCGGTTGAAACTCGAGACGTCCACTTCTGTTGCCGTGGAAATCCTGAAATACTTCTCGAGTTTCGAAAAGTAAATCGAACACATAGACGACAGACAGGCCGGGCAGAGAGACCGGTCTTCGATCGACTGGTCGCAACCGGTTGCTCCCAGGAAACGTTCGCGTTAATAAAGGGACATCGACCAAGCGACGTTTCCTCCACTTTCTTCCTGGCGGTGCTGAATGGCGGATCCACGCGAAGGAATTCTTTTGTTCCGTCGTTCATTGTCAAGCCTCTCGTTATTATGTAATCCCCAGAGTCGAAACGCGCGCACTTGCGACCGGATCATCGATTCGAGGGAACGCGTATTCACACGCGAAAGGAAAGCAGAAAAACGCACCGAGGAAAAAGGAGGTAATTGAGAGCGCACTGCAAAAACCTGTCTGTCGTATCTAACTGTACGCGTCCCCATGCGACTCCTGAAACGACGTTTCCCACACGAACTCGGGGGAATAATCGTGTAAAGACCAGTAGTCGACGAACATTGATTTTCTCCCCGTTTCGAGCGTTGCTCTCCTCTACGATGATTTCAAATTCAAAGCATCGAACTGCATGCTTGCTCGAGCAACAACGAGCAGTTTCTCGTCGATGTTTCACGTTTCTTGAAAAAGTTGCTAGTTTTTGCCCAACGTTTCTCCGAGCGAACATCGCAGGCGCGATAGCCGACAAGCTGACAAATTTTGACTTTAGATCGATCAACGACGTTGAACTGTATCGAATCTTAAAACTGCTCACTGTGAAAACAGGAAACGTGACGTGTCGTGTTTCTCTGCCGTAGTCTTCGTGTATCCCCGCATTCCTCGATTCGATTTCGTTCTCGCAAAAGTCCCATATTTACCCAACCATTATTTACTCGGTAACGCAGTAAATAACCGTAACGTAGAGGCGTGCGCGTTATTTTCCCGAAACATTCCACGGGGGATATATGGGTCATTTCGTATGGACGACGTTGCACATACATCGGCGAACAGCAGGAAGACGAACGGGGAATGAGAAAAAGGGAGAAGCAGGAGCGCGAAGGCCGCAAGGGAGGACAGATGTGCAAAAGAGAGAGAAGAACATTATACTCTAGCGCGCGTTCGTGTTACTCGACGTAGCAGGAAACACGTACACGGCAACAAATGGTAATAATAAAAGGGGCTCGTTCGTCGGCGATCCATGCCAAGTAACAATGCAGGAAGCGTGTGCGTGAGAGGTTGCACACACTCGTTCCAGTGCTCAGGGAACGAGCTTTTTTTTTCTCATTCGTAGCGAACGCTGACACTCGGTTGAACGCTTAAAGCCGCGGAACAACTTTAATGCTCGAACTTTTCTATTCCTTTCCTTTTTATCCGATCGACCTTACGCGCGGTTATTTCTTTTCCACGTCGCCTCGTCATATCTGTTTACCAAATCGATCGATGGCTTCGCGACGGAACTAGAATTTCTGTCGCATAAGCATCACGCTCTACTGACACGTTTCCAGAGTCTCGACGATATTGTGTTGTCAAATCTACAGTGGTTGAGCGATAGTTCGATACCTCGTTGGTTTGCGCTTCGACTGCACGCTTGGTATAAGAAACAGAACGATCGAAAGAAACTACGTTTCCTACCGACAAACAATCTTGTCGATAGATATGCAAATTTTAGCAGCAACAAGATAATCTAGCTTGTTTATACCTTCGTCCTGTAAAGAACAGGATACTCGTTGAATTAAACACGTGTATACTTATACAAACGCAGCTCGGTGCAAGACGAGAAAACGTAGACGACACTCGTGCAGAAACTGCTGGTATGCGCGAGGAAGGCGCACACACGCACCGAGGTCACGTGGCGTGCGTTCGGCCATCTTGGAAATAACGATCCTTGCGTTAACCCTGCCGCCACACAACGGGAACACAGTTCGATGATACACACGATCCGTAAACCCTGTCGACTGGTTCTTTCGAAACGTATGATCGAACGGTCGAACAGGTTAAAGATCGAAGGTATAACAGGAACTTGAACGCACTGTTCTATACGATTCCGACAAGTACGTGTATAGGTCGACGTGTATCGAGATCGTCGAAGAGAGTGGAAGAAGAGGAGGCGGAGATCGGAGACTGTGTCGGTTCTTCGAACTCGGTCTGAAATTTTGCACGTTGTGTTGGTGAGGTCACGGCACGGCCCCGTCGAGCCACGATATAACCGAGCATCTAGCTTCTCCCTACTCTCAGTTGTCCAACAAGTTTCGTGAAACTTTAGTCTCGCGTATCGACTCCCAAGGTCGTGCTCCGACAGATTCCAAGGCTGTGGAATTTCTGACGAGCTCGAAGAACTAAGGACTAAGCGAAGAAAATTAGAAGCACGTTAACGAGCCGAGTAACTTGGCCACCGCCGATCGATCAGCTCGCGAGAAAACTCGATTCCACGAATTCCGTCGATCTTTCCAATTTATCACGCCGTTCGTGAGAATATGCGCTGCTCCGCGTATCTTCGAAGATACGCGATTTCAACGCGTGCAGTCGCGCTCTTCTTTTCGAAACGGTGCGATTACGCAAAAATGAAAACGCAACGTTGCTTAAATAGTCGAATCCACGCAACCAGTCGTGCGAAAAGATTCTGTAGGTCTCTAAGTTCCCAGTGAAAACGAGTTCCATCGAAACGAAAGTCGATCGCACGCGGGTGCAAGCGAACAGAATTTACAAACTTGTTTCAGTGACGAGGCTATTCGAGGTGATTTTCACTCGGCTCGAAAAGGCGAACAACTTATGATTGGAAGCGTGCTAGCCCATCAAAGTTGGCGACCGACGTAACTCTCCTCATGCATAAGCGATCGTGCGCTGAAACTTAATACTGGCCGCGGCAGACGTTTGTCAACTTTGCAATTACCGCCAAGGTTGGGGAAGTTAATCCTACGGGCAGCCGTCCAGAGGCATTGTAATATTTTTTCGCGCGCCACTCGCGTTAGGACACGTCACTGGCTCTTAACCTCAGCTTATAGAGTATTATAGACCTCTTACTACGTCGATAACGTCCTCTCTGTGTCGCTTGGAAATTGCAGAACGAAACTTCTTTTACAACGACACGCTTCTCCGTGTCGCGATACCTTTCCCGTGTTCCAAGCGTTTACGACAGAGGGGTAATCGATCGCTGTAACGTCTAGACTTTGATTACGTAAAATCTCATTACGAAACGATAACGCAGAATGAATGCGTTACGCGACACTAGTCGCCGTGAATACTTCGCGCCTAATTTTTGCAATTGCTCGGGGACTATGGATCAAAGTATATCAGAATCATTCGTGTCAGGCAAAGTAATTTGCTCCGTGACTCGTCAAATTTCGGTACCAACAATTTTCAAGCGATCCATTGGAAGTAACTGGAACAACCCTGTCTGGCTATATAAAAATTCCAAACGGAGAAGTATGGGAGGGAGGAAAATGAGAGAGAGAGAGAGAGAGAGAGAGAGAGAGAGTGGAAACGTTCACGGACGTTTGCGGAAGCCCCAACGTTAGATATAATCGATAGCCGCCGGTCTGAATACCTACAAAGGGCTTTTGTGCTCGACACACGCGACCGAACGAGCATTGGTACGCGTGCGTGCTAACTGTGTCGTATGGGGCAGAACCTCGATCAAGGCCATTTGTCGTTTATTGCAAAGGAATCGAGCCGTTTCCAATTTACTTATTCCCCTTTTACCGCGCCACCGTCTATTTCTGTGTCACGCGACTCATTTTTCACTCGAGTTTCGACTTCCACGGTAAACAGAATGGCTGATTGCTTTGGTAAATGCTGGCCGTTAGCTCGCCGCAACCGCCTTTAATTTGTAACATTCTGCACCTACACTGTGTGTACGGTTTCGTTGCCTAACTAGACAAAGGTACCGGTTAATGTTATTCTCTAGCAACAGTGGCGATCGTAAATTGTTTCATAACTCAGATTGAATATTTAGAAGTGATCTAGATAGAATTTTCAATATACGTGTTATATACGCTACATGAAACATTCAGAAATTTCATTAGCATCGTAACGAAGCACGGCTGTCATCCTGTGCCGAAGATTAATAAAGATGATCTCATTGAATAATTGTGATTTATTAACATATCGAATGACTGACTGTTTTAAATACTTTTCTCATGTCTGCGAGATATATAGTTGCACTAAATATATACATACGTCGGAGCTTCCATGTAAATTTGCAGGTTTGCTGCAAACTTTGCCAATGTAACCAAGATACTCGGTTCTCGTTACGGCGCTAATGAAATTTCAAAATAGCACACAGTTTCGTGCAACATACATAATATATTCGGTAAAGGTATGTACAAGGGTTCGAATACTTTCGTAAGTTGCTGTACGTAGGAGAAACGTGCGAGCAGTTTATCGATCCCGGTTGTCGAGAATTACATGTATCCGATATCCTAAGGGCACGCGTGTGTGCGTGCCTGATATAGCTGAAGCGGCAAGGTCAACGATGACACCGACATAAAAATGCCACGGTTGCACATTCTCCCGATAAGCCATCGTACGTGTTCGATGTGTAAAGAGCGTCAATGAAAGGGATGTATTTTTGGTTTGTTTCCTTCGTATGCTTACGCGATGAACACGTAACTCAATACCCTTTCGTGTAATCCAATATTCCAGAGGATATTTACCCGTGCGAAATTCAATTACATGTGTCGCCAACATCACGGGTTATTAATTAACAACGTAGTCAGCTCGGATTAAAGTATTTCCGTCTCACGTCGAACACAAGTGTTCCCCCCGTTGTTTATTCAGCTCGTTGAAAGCAGACGTTCGAAACCGCTGATAGAAATCATAAAAATTCGAGGTCGTTTATGATTCACCGAAGCAACTCTGCTTGGTACCGATACCATAGAAACGAGCCACCGTTCTAAGAACGTTCGTCGTTCCTCTACGATATCTGAATCTTATGCGCGTTCTCCGTTAAGTTTCGATCTGTTAAAAGTTAACTGAATAATATAAACTTTCGAAATATAAAGTGTGACGTCTATATGACCGGATGCGTTTCTCGTATATTTCTCATTATGATTTCCATGGAATTAATAATAAAGATCGATATTTTATCTTGACGTCCTCGAGAAAGTTCGTAAAGTTTCGAATGAAGAATAAGCCCGACGGTGCTTACGAAAGGACGTCGTGTCACCGAAAAAGAATCTTTCTCAGGAAGTTTCGAAAACGCGAAAGACGATCGCGGGAACGTGCTCCTGTGGGCACTTGTGCAAATCTCTGTCCTTGAACACGCAGGCAACGTGCTCGCGGGCGTGTACGTGCGACCGAGTGACGCGGTAGAAACGCATGCGCGTGCACATGCAAAATGCAGCCAGCTGCCGGGAATGCGGGAGACAGCAGACACTCGAAACGACCGCTAATGTCCCTCTTCAGTCGAGTTACATAAACCAGCAGCACCCAGGCCTCCTCTAGCTTCGCCGGGCAACTTGCTACAAAGCCGGCCTGGAACCTAGCTGTTCCCTACATCTTTCATTATTCGCCGCCGTCGAGGAGAAATGCTGTTTGTTATTCCGATTTAGATAGCTCTTCTGTATCTCTGAACTAACACGCATATATTCGTCATTCGGTCGTTAATTCGCCAATCATTCCAAGCGAGCGTAATTGTCGATGCTTCGTTAATTAATACGCGACCTTCGATCGAATAGCACGGTTCGATGTTAAGCAGTCGATTTGCATGAATTGTTACGCTCGAGCGAACGCTTAATTACTTATCAGATTATTTTCTCGCCGATCGACGAGCGGTCGATGACGTGGCAGCGTTTTAGCACGGTCGCCATTTGAAATTCATCGTGATCCATTTATTCATGCGTGATACACGTTCTCGAATGGAAGAAACATGAGGCTGACTCGCCTGCATCCAACGCATACGGAGGTCAAATGATTTTAGATAGAACATTCGGTCGATTTGTCGCGTGCAAAATGATTTTCTTCTTTTTTTTTTTCCTTTTCTTTCGCTACCTATACGGAGCCTTGGGTTTACGTAACGTTAAAGGCGCGTAAACTACGTCGCGCATTTAGCGTTATCTCGAAAGTTTGTTTCGCGAATACGTACGTGGCTCGGTGTTGTGGAAAAAGCAAAGACTACGAGATATTAGTCATCCAGGAATAACGAATCAACGCCGGTGTGTCGATTGGAACGCGATGGTGGACTCGCGGAACTGCCGCGCGCAACATGGTTCGCGACATCGTGCTCTATTGCGGATATTTATTCGCCAAGGTGGCGCAAATTGCGCCCAGGACGGACGTAACGAGCCGTGTACCGGTACATAATGATAAATTGCCGGGTCGAAGCACGCCGGTCTTGGATAAGAAACTTTCTTTCGCAAGTGCGAGGTGTAAAAACCCGCGCTATTAAGAAACCGCTTGACCACTAGGCTGCTGCGGCATTTTTCACGCGACGTAGCGGCGTCGATAGGCGCGAGAGCTGGCTCGATACCACCGAGAGATACCGTTCGAAACGAGAATGTAAATAGGCTTGCCGCGTTCGCTTCCGATAAGGGAACGCATCTTATCTTTACGAGCGTCCAACTTGACGATTCGATCTAGCTCGCGTGACAGCGGATTAACCACAGATAACCGGTGTTATAGAACCATGGAATCGGAGACATCTACATATATATATATATATATATATATATATATAGAAGGGAAAACAAATTGTTTCGTACGTATTTGGTTTCCGAGCTGAACCTGTTTCTCGTTTCCTCGAGAATTTGAGAAATATCGTTGATCGTAATGTTACGATATCGTAGATATTTGAATATTGCGTGTCTTAAGGATCATATCTGTGGTTTTAGCAATTTGTCAACCCACTTTTAAAAGCTGTGTACGTCTTTGGACGCGACAGATTGTTTTCATTTTCAATTATGTCGTATTAAACTTCCTTTCTTGTTCTCGATCGCGAAAGGAAATGAAAATCAGAGTATCAACAAGAATGTATTCATCGTGTTTGTCTGCTGCGATCTTCGTACACTAACGACTCGAGGCATGGAATTTCGAAATGACGCGTTACGAGACGGGCAATTAACGGCGGGAGACGAGGCATTGTTACACTTTGGTTTTCTCGATTCCGAATGGAAGTTCGGGTAGATCGGGTCGCACGATTACCCACGGTATCCACGTAACTCCCACGTTTCTCCGCGTCCCGCGATAAAATCGACTCGGCCGTCTGAAACGCGCGCGATACACCGCGCGATACATCTTTAAAGCATCGGCCGTGGAAAATAATTTCGCTTTACGTAACCACGCGCATGCCATCGAGAAGCAGAAGGAAGGCGGAAACGTGACGCGTAAAATGCAAACGAGATGCGTTCGTTTATGCGTGCGTGGACAGAAGGGAGCAAGTCTCAGCGCTCGGTTTTTCTCGATGCGCCGAGCAAGGACACTGTAAAAAAATATACAATGGAACGTGCAGCGGAACGTTGGCGCGCAGAATCGAGCGGCCAACTCGACGAAGTAGAGAGGAGGGCACGATTCCCTTGTTGAACAACCGTCGTCGAGTAGAGGCGTCCGTTTCGAGGACGTTCGCACGTGTGTAGAAATATTACACGGTCGCCGAGCAACGCGCTGCTGCTGCTGCTGCACGGAATTTTGTATAATAAAGCAGGCCAGGTTCCACAAAATGTGGTAAAAAGCGCAAAAAGGAGAGGCAGAAGTTCGGCGTTGCGAGACCAAACGTCATTTCGCTCGACCGCAAAACAGCGGCAGGCACGGCAGTGCTGCAACACGCGCGAGCACGTGTGCGTGAATGCACGCGGAATATTTTTTGCGGCAGCCACGGCGCGGCAGGCGGAGAGTAGAGCCGTGCGGAGAGTTGGCCGTGCTCGGTCGGTCGCCTTCGGTCACACACATAGAAAGAGAAACGTTGCTAGAGTACGCGGGAGAGAGAAACGGCGAGAGAACGAGCTATATAGACGTGGGAAGAGGGGAACGAGAGGAAAAGAAGGGTACCGGGGCTGGGGCTGAAAGGAGGAGAAACAAGAGAGGTTAGGTGGAACCGTGGGTGTCTCTGGGAAGGGAGAGCCAGAGCGACGTGGCGGTGGTGGCCGTCGCGGCGATATCGGTCCGATGGTGGGGAGAACGTCGCGTCGGGGAAGTATATTGGTGGAGGGCGTGGTGGGGGGCGAGCTTTCCTCGCTGCGGCAGTAGAGTAGCGGCCTTCGACGCGATCTGATCTTGGTCCGCGTCGTGTTCTTCTGCGTGTGTCAACTTTTCGAGTGTATGTGTGTGTGTGTGTGAGAACGTGATACGCAGACCATTTTCGATCCCTCGAATTATCACTCTGACACCCTTCTCTGCCACGTTCGCCACCAAGTATCGAGTACCGAGGATTCCTCTCGAGCGTCTGTCCGATTCGTACGCGAGTGCGGGCATTCGACCCGACCATACAGTGACCAGTGTACAGCAAGCCTCTTTTATCCGCCTTATCGTCCCGTACCAAGGATTAATCGAGCGTATTCGTTCTCACCGAACGATTGTTCGTTTCCGCCTTCAAACAGGATCTCCTTTTTGGATTATACAGTGAAGTGTCGCGGACCACACGGAGATACGTATCTGGCGATTGAAAGAGCGGTTGTATTATCGGAGCGTTGAAAAGTCAACCCGTTCTTTCGTGCAGTGTGGAAAGGAAATCGTGGCGGTCGTTGGACGAGCGAGCGTCCTCCGCAGAATCGCGCCATTGTTTTGCAGGGGTCACGAGAGCCACTGCTCGTGTATCGTGCTGGTTCGCAGGGAAGTGTGACTCGATTTCGATCGCGACTCGCGGTCGTCTCCTTTCGGCACGTTCATTCTTCTTATAAAGGCTTTCGTCCCGCTCTCTTTATCTCGGTCTCTCTCGCTCCGTTCTCTCTGCCTGTTTGTCTGTCTGCCTGTCTCCGTCTCTCGATTCACTACGTAGTAGAATCGTCGGGCGCGCTCACGACCAGCAAATCGATCTATCGGCGAAGAGTCAGAGTGCGGCAAAAAGCAAAGTGCATCGACTGTCGGTTGGGAAAGTAAGGAAAGAGAAAAGAGAAGAGAAACGTTTCGCGCGACCATTGTTCGTCGGTCGATCAACGTCTGTTAGCAGCGCTTCGTAACCGTTCGGCAAGCTTCGTAACGGATCGTATTCCGTGGCTTCGTACGGTTCTCTCTCGCGCGACGAGTGATCTCATCGTCGCACGCAGTGCGCGCCGGGGTGCTGCCGGTGTGTACGAACGAGTCGATGGTGTTTCTTGTTTTTCTCGGTGATTGCATCGATATCGTTCCCACGAGCGAGAATCCCGACAACGATTCAAGCCACACAGTGTGAATATTCGTCGTTGTACGCGATATAACAGATATAGTGCGTGCGTGCGTGATTAAGTTAACGAAAGCAGTAGAAGAGCGATCTTTGGTGACCGCCCAAGTGGCGCGCGCGTGACCAGTAACGAGGACCGTGCCGGTTCAAGGCGACGATAACTACAACGACGAAGACTAGTGCTAAAAAGGAGAAGGTTATTCCCTTGCCTTTCGTCGAACGTATCGAGAAGAGCTAGCCTAACAGCAGCTCGTTGTTCTCGATCTCGAGACGGTCTTCCCGGCCGTCCCGAGAGATGAGCCGCACCGCAACGTTGTGTGCGGCTCGTACGATGAAGAGAAGCACCGTACTGATCATCGAGAACGCAGCGACGACGAAGGTAGAACAAGAAGCATGCCACCGGTGCTAGGAGGCGCGGCAATGGCGGTCCTTCCGGTAAGCCCGCAGACGGCCACGCAGGGTAACCCGCACCACCATCACAATCATCACGTACATCAGGGACAAACGCAAGTTTTACTGGCGGCCGCTGGCGCAGCAACGCAGGCTCAGCCGCAGCTGCTCTATCAGCCGTATAATTTGATGCCGGCGGGCAGCTCGCCCTCCCACCAGACGGCCTTTCAGCATCATCCTCACCAACAACAGCACCAGCCGCAACAGCAACAACAGCAACATCAGCTTCATCATCATCATCATCACCATCAACCACCGAGCCAACAGAGCAACTTCCTGCCGGCAGACATTGCTAACGTCGCCACGACGCTCGCACTGTAAGTCAACGTTTCGGTTTGTCACCGTCAGTTTTCTTTCCAACAATTCCATTCGTACTTTCGGCTCGCTAGAATGGAATCGCTCGCGGCAAGGATATGTCTAGCTAGCTGCGTGCTAGGAAACGTGCGAGAATATTTTTAAACTATCGAAAGCTAGGTAAGACAAGTACTTATGTACAGGTGTAATCGGCTTCGTTCAGGTTCACTGGCTCCTCTCTCGGTAGACCATGGAAAATCGTCGAACCTCCTGGGAACGATCTCTCTCTCCTTTCTTTTTCTTTCCTTCTAAAGAACGTTCCAGTCACTCGACGCATAAAGTTCGCTTACCGAGGGATAATGGGAAACTTTGTATTCGAACAAAGTTTCGCGTAAATTACGATCCGCTTTTATTTTATCTACGAGTTTCGCAGAGGACTTAGAGAAGTTTCTGATGTTTCGTACGTTGAATATAAATGGTCGGACTGCTTATGGAAACACCGTTACGCCTTTGAAATCTAAAACACCGACGAGCTTCGCGGTTCGCGTATCGGATTCTCGGCTACGACGTTAGGTCTCGATGAATCGTGCCTTTCAAGAACTATGCAAAGATGAATCGATGAACGGGCCAGAATGTACTCGAGCGTTTCACGGGATCGCTTTAATCGCTCTGGCCGAGTCAGTCACGTTGCCCGGAACTAGGATTCGCGTTTTACGACCATCGTAAACGAGTAAAATTAGAATTCGAATGCCGGAACGGCGAAAATGCGCGTGTCAGACTTTCCGTAAGGTAAATTGGAAAGTGACGCGGACAAACGTATATGTAATGCGTGTATTAATATG
Source organism: Bombus campestris (assembly GCA_905333015.3). Taxonomy (NCBI): domain Eukaryota; kingdom Metazoa; phylum Arthropoda; class Insecta; order Hymenoptera; family Apidae; genus Bombus; species Bombus campestris. The sequence continues at coordinate 10,235,222 of HG995136.1, read as the reverse complement.
CGAAGGCCACGTGTGAAAAGCACGACGAGTCATATTTCTCGTTTTTCACGGGGAAAACAATTTTTATATTCGACGATCGATTCCGCGATACCGCAACTGCTGCTTTAATTGCCTACGGCATTGAATTACGTTTGATTCCGCGTTTGAAAAACGATTGCTAGCTTATTCGTTCACAAAATTTCACAGGTTCATCGCCTATCTTTGGGAAAGCGAGTCGTTGGAAATGAAGAAATTAACAAAAATGGACTCGCACCTTCTTCTCGCGTACTTTTCCTTTTCGTCAAGGTCGCTTGGAGAACACTACAAGATCTATTTCAAGTTTACCAAACAATACCATGTTTATCGTATCTCAACTGGCAATTTGTTATACCATGGAATATACGTACTCGCTTTGCCTCTGGCAACGAGCTGTCGACTGCCTCGACTCGACGAGATCCCCTGGCGTTTGATAACGGTACATGGATGTTCGATCGAAACACTTGTCGATAACCGGATCTCGATTTCCAACAAATCGGCAGATAAGCGAACCGTGGTTGCCATTCTACGATCGAGCGCCGCAGCAAACGAAATATTAGATGCTTGCGAACTGGTTTCTCTTACAATGTCGACGACGTTGCGCAATGTCCGGCACACGGTGTAGGTCTGATTTGCAATCCACGTTATTCGACGCGCGTCATTGCGCGTAATTAATTGGAATTCGTTCTATCGCATCGGTTTGACGTGCGAACGATCTCCTTCGAGATACACTTCTCGATACAGTACCGTATTTGCATAATCCTACGTTTTATTTTCGTCTCGATTACCGTGCGCTGGTTACGCGTTGTTTTGTCAGCTGTACGAAGACGCGAGAACGCTAAGAATCGAACTTTCTTTCAGAGCGTCAACAATTTTTAACGAGACTCGACAATCTTCGATAACTTCTCGGATCTGAATGTAATCTTCGTCTGATTTAACCGACAATCCAAACTCTGAACCGGACGTCGCTTAAAAATTCAACGCTGTGATTTATCGTATTACAAATGTATTCTTCAAATTTGCAAATTCTCTGATCTCAAAGCTGATAATTTCAGACTACTCGCGTAACCTCGAGAAACAGATCTCGTGGTGGATAATAAGAGGAACGACGACATATCTTTTTCGAATTTCGTCTTGTTGGAATTCCATCTAGCGATGTATCCAGTACACGATGGCCATTGCAACGTGCAGCTTCCTTGTTAAAACCATCGTAGAGATAAATTTTCATGAATTTGCGGACTGTAATTTATTCGAGCGTGTCGTAAGAGAACTCGCTCACGGAGGTTTTTCTAATCGCGGTGCGCGCGGCGTAGTCGTAATCCTCTTGGAAAGAATCTCGATGGTAATCGATCGGAACACGAGGCTCGGTCGATCGACTCAACCCTGAACCGGAACACGGAGAAAACGTTTGATGGTCGAGTAGTCGAGTGAAACCGGGACTGGTTCAGCCGGGCACGCTTAATTAGCCAGCCGCCTTTCGTTTTCGAGCCATCGAGTTATTAAGTTGACGTGGCAAAGCCTTTTTTTCACGTAGATGAATTTATTGAATTTTCCAGGCTCCCGTGCATAATCCCGGTAGAAATTAAATTAAATAGCCGTCAAAGCTTTCGTTTATCCACCAGATACGGTACAATGTACTTAATCGAAAAATTCCCTCGAATCTGCAATATCGGATAGCGGTCACAAAAATTCCCGCGTAATATTTATGTTCCCTTTCTAAGCCTTTCAACAACCATTAACACGTTCGTCGCCACGTCGCACATATCTACGCGACGGGTATACTTCCGTGGGGGCCTCGTCACCAAAGGATGGTGACGCTCTTCTCGTTCGAGTTAATTAAATATACGATACTATATATAGGGTGTACAACATAAAAATATTAAAAACGCATTTTACCATGTTTTTTATTAATTTATATTTTGGATAATATATTACATTGTCCGGCGGGGCAGCCAGCTACGCTCGTTAAGGCACGGGAGTGAAGACGATACGTTGTGAGTTCGAATCCTCAGCCTGAAGGAGATATATTTCCAAAATATCCTATATCGTATGGTATTCGTTAAAACATTGCAAACACATTTGGGGTGATTTTGAGCACGTCGAAAAATAGTTGTAGACTCCGTCATCGCTACTCTCCTCGCTTTCAAATATATTTTCACGCTGTTTACTGAACATTTTGAGGAGGAAAAAATCACCTATGTACGTCTCGCAAGTATGCTTCTCGACTAAATGAAAGATCCGAGGTATCTGCTATGAGATCTCTCGGAATACTCCAGCTGGATAGCTTGTCGCTTTCTCCATTTCAGAAATAAATAATCTTTTCTTTACGATGAATCAAAGGCGATAAACATTGAATCGAAGGGGATAAACGATGAATTGCTGCTTGTCGCTCTATTTACGTTCTGCGTACCGGCGGTGGGATTTGGGCCCCGCAGGAAACTAAGCCGAATCACGCTGGGCGACGAACGTGTTAAACGATATCAAAATCACCAAAAATCGTCATGCTTCTCTCTCGCAATGTCTCGTATAATAAAATCAATCCAATACTAATAGCAGAGTCGGTTAATCGACAAGTTCTATAATCTGTGGAACAACAGAAATTATCGAATTATCTTCTTCCTCGAAACGAGTTTCTCATCGAGTCCGCCTTTCCATTTCGACGTTCCAAGAAGCACTCGAGCTCTCGTACTCTTGAATCAGTCGGCCAATGGCAGAATAGAATTCGCAGAAACCGAAAGGTGTACGTGTCGAAAAGAATGGCCCGTGGCAAAAACAGAGAGAGGGAGAAAGCCGGAGGGGGTCAGAAAGAGAGAGACAGCGACGATCGTGTGGCGAGTAGAATTTTGTTTTGGCTTCTAAAATGAAGGAATTCTGGTGCCATCTCGCGAGCTACGCGGACGATTTTTGCAAAGACCGTTTGTCCTCGGGCAATACAAACCTAGAGAGATACGCGTAGAAGAAGAGAAGCAGAGAGAAAAAGAGTTGGTAGGGGCAGAGAGTGCCATAAACTGCGCGCTATAATGGGCTCTGGGAAAACGTAACAATGCGGTTAATCGGGCGCCTGGCTCCTTGGTAAGGACCATCAGGAAGGAAGGGGCAGAAAGGAAGGTAGAGAATCATTGCGAGCAAGCGAGTGGGAACCAGGCGGGAGGAGCGAAAGCAGAAAAAATTTCGAGACGCCAGGCATTGCTCCCTTTGTTAGCCGGGCTGGCCTCAGGTAGAGAGAAATCACGAAAGTCTGCCGCATTCTATGGAAATACACAAAGGCACGACTGGTCCTTTTGTTATCCAGGGGGTTTCTACCTGCCCTTCTCAACCGTGGCTCGCCAACAATGTAACGCTGCACTCCGCATAGGAAAAAATCAGACGATAGATAAAGAGAAAGACGGAAAGAGCGAAGTTAGAGATGTTCGTAGGATGCGTGTATAGTAGTGTTGTCGGGGTCATTCGAGGTCGAACATGCAGCAGCAGCTTATCGATGCGACGTTCGATCGTTGGAAATCTAGCGACTTGTCGAAAGCTGCGCGTGTCCTTTCTTACGTCAGCATCTCTCGAGTCGACCCGATCAACTTCGCTTTTCAATTAATTCCTGAATTTCGTTACGTAAGTAAGCGATTGATAATCGCTGTTGGCGAAATTTAAAAGGCGGTAGCTTTATGTAGTAACATGGCCGCTTTCTCGTACTTTTTAATTTATGAAGTTGATCGATGCGTAGGTCCTTAACGGTTCACGTGTCAAGGTAGAAAAAAGAAGTTGGGAAATGCTCGCGTTACGTAACGATTACTGCACCTTCTGCGAATCATTCAGAGCGCATAGTTGAATTCCTGCCGAGAAGGAACGCGAGTTCTAGTCTCGCTAACTTTAATACACGTAGTAAGCCGCGGTTGACCTTCGATGAATGAAAATAGATGGCGACGAATCGGCTGTTCTCACCTCTTGTTCCCTGCCTTTCTATTTTATTTTTTTTCCTCTGGCCACTCTCTCGCTACTTATCTTGAAAGAGCACGCGCTAGATCCGTGAACGCGTCCAACCCGCAATAAGATGCAGAGAAGGAGAACGACTGTCAGGGACCCAGAGGCGGTGTCTCACCTCGAGACTGACAAGTACGAGTAATTTTGGCCTAATTTTGGCTCACTTCGTCGATATATTACAACGTCGTTAAACGTTCAGGCGTGGCTCGAAGGTGTCGAGTTTATTTTCGCGATAAAGTGAAAATACTTCCCTCTTCTTATTCTCACGGTTCTCGACGCGTTGCTTTGTTACTTGCAAACCACGAAACCCGTTGTCGCTGCTTCTTCTACCGTGGCGAATCGTTTCGAAATTGGATCTCGTTTCCTGCGATAAATTTCCTGTTACATTTTTCGCCAACGCTTTTAGTTATAGAGTCCGTCGTGTTGAATACACGGCGTGCTGTGGTTTTTAGGTTAATCGCTTGTCTGTGATTCACCGACTTTTATCGTTTCTTCGAAACTCTTTCGCTGCTATCAAGTACAGTTCCGTTTCTGGAATCTTTTCCACTAAAATGTACTCTACTTCATTTTTTTCTTTATTTTACTTTATTTCAAGTTTAAGCGATAGTGGCTGTGTAACGCGTTATCTACTGTTTTCTTTCACTTTTTTAAGAAATTTAAGTCATCGTAGCTGCCAGCACAGACTACATATAGTCGAACTGTCAAATCCATTATCATCGATGCCACCGCTCTTTCGCGTTTACGTTGAAACGATGAAACAGCATGAGAACCACTGAGTCGGCGGATCTCGTTGCGCCCGAGGAAGAATTGCTTCCAAGTCTGGCAAATGACTTGTTTAGTTATTATATCCGGCGGGTCGTTGCGGTGGTCGGTTTTCTTTCTCGATTTTCTGCCCGCATCCAGTCCCCTTTCTCCTCAATGGCCGCTCGGTCGAGTGCAGCGTTGAATCACAATCGCAAATATCCTTCTCCGGTAACTGGCTTTACCAGTCGTGCTCACCGAAACAGAGAAGACGAGTATCGTTGTCGTCGTCGTCGTCGTCTTTGTCGTGTTCGTCGTCGTTTTCGCGGCACGGTAGCAGCGGAAGAGAGACGCTCGTAAAACGTTGTTAGATTCTACCAGTCCGACGAGTCCATACATTTTCCAATTGCGCGTCCTCGTGCTCTGCACCGGTGAATTGCAGAGGCCACGATCTAGGTCAATAGAGAGGAGACGGTTTCTCTAGTTTTATCGCCGTCTTGCGTGGCTCGCTCAAGCAAACTTCAAGACCATAGCATCGAGCGTCGTATATTATTAACAAAAACCTCGATAAAAAGTTGATTCGACTTTCTATGTCGTTCTACTCGAATTCTACATCGTTTTATTTCGTTCCGAATGATTTAATTTTCCGCCACCGTAAGCCAGCCACTCGTTTCAATAAAAATGTTATCGCAATCGCGAAAATCTATTCGCTCGATCTTTTATCAGCCCAAATTGCGTGTGTAGAGCAGTGGCTAATCGATGATCGAGGTGTTACGACACTTTAGAGGAGGAGGAGGGGACATTCAGTCAGGCGGCAGCAAGCTCGAACTGTACATTCCTATATAGCAACTAATTAACACAATTTCAAGTGAGCAAGCATGATTCAGAAGCTCGATAAATTCCCCCTTTCGTAATTCGAAACGTCGCAAAATCTCGTCAAGTCCGCGCGGCTTGTTATCTACCGCTTTCGTATCTGTATAGCTTCGAGTATTGTCAACCTTATGACTCGAGTTCGAAGGTCGTGAAAGGCGCTGTACCTCTCTATACAAGTACCGCGTATACGCATCTCCGGTAGTCGGCGTTATCAGCGCGATGTTCGTATTTCGCATTATTCTTCCTTATCGCCAAGTTCCATCCTCGTGTACAAAAATCACTATTGTCCGGAGTATCGTCTTATCTTATCTGTATTACACGCAGGTTGTAACATTGCGTTATCGGTGTGAGAGGTAACAAGCCGATCCGTCGTATCTGTCTCGACTCTCTTCGCACTATGCGTCCAATTCTCTCGCTCTCTTTCTCGCCTCTTTGATATCTCTTGCCAATTAACGACTTCCACGATATCCGCTCGATACTTTACGATGACGGATATTTCACGAAACCAGAACGAAATTGCAATACAGTTCTGTCTTTATACTTTGTACATACGCTTCTGTTACTTAACAGTCATGGAATAAGTTCTACGTATCTTTAATGCACAGCTGCAGCGTTCAACGTAGATCGCGAAGAACTTTGTACGCGTGTCACAGTTTGAATTTTAGTACGCATTATATAAACATCGGATTAAACGTGCCTCCATATCGTTTTAAACGATCATTTAGTTTTTCCAAATTGTCGAGCGAATACAACGATAAACTAAAGCTGTTAAGACCGTTGAGCCGAGGTGCGTACAATGCTTCGTACATGGTCTTCTCTATCCGATAAATGGTATCGATCGTCATAAGTTCGTTAAACAGGGCATTCATTAAAATTTCGTTGAAATAAAACCAGCTCGTGGGGTTCGTATAAACAGATATCTACTGTGATTGAAAATTGAAAGTTACAAAGGTGTATTGACATACACATAGTACAGAGTACTCTCGCTGTTTACTTTAATCGAAGTGTAGGAATGTTTTCATAGTTAGCGGTTATCGATCGTTTCACGGGTCGACACGTCGATATTGCAAAACGTGTTTGTCATTTTGAAACTATGTATGTGAGTACATGTTGTTCCGCGTAGGCAATGCCAGCCGCTCGGGTTTAAATTCTATGCGGTCTTATCTCCGAGTAAACGACTTATTTGCGAAAATTCTCGTTGATACACGAGGCGGCAGTTGTTACGAAATGCCGAGCGAGCAAATTTTGCACTGCTGTTTGCGTTCGCTTGAAAAATAAAAAGAATCGCTTTCGTTGGAGACTCGTGCGAGGGTCGAGGACAAAGTACCAAGACCCGAAGCTCTTCGAAATCGCGTATGTATTGGCCTTGTTTATCGAAAAGTGGAATCGATCGGTGATATTTTTGATCAATGCGAATTTCGCGAATCACGAGCGGACAACAAACCGTGAGGTGTATCTGAACCGAGCCGAATCTATTGAATTGCAAATAACAGTTTCCGTTCGAACGGATATTTTTCGCTCGTTTCCTCCGCAAACACGCGCGCCAATCTTTTTGTCGTCGTAGACGAAAACTGCTTCGCGTATTTCTTTCTGTGATTTTTTTTTTTTTTTTTCGTTCTCTTTTTCCACGTTTTCTTCCCCGGAAATATCCAAACGTGGAAATATACAGAGATTGCTGTTGGAAACGTATTCCCCTTCCCATCTTCCGTAAATATTTTCTTATTCCGAGAACGTAACTTTCGTTGGCGCGCATTCCGTTTCTTTGTCGGTCTGGTAATTACGCAGAAAAAATTCGCGTTCCTTCTAATCTTTCTTTCTCTTTCTGCAACGAGTTTGGGAAAAGAAAACGAGATGATCAGAAGGTAGGGTAAAAAGTTTTATTGCATTTCTTTCGCAACTTTTCGACGAGAATATAATTCCAGCAAAACGCGCCTTGTTACAACGATTGCGTGGCGCTCTTGTAACGCAAACAGACATCGCACGATCAAATTACGCGATCGGTAATGATCCAGTCACGGGATTGCCTTTGGAAAATCCACGATCACGTTCCAGCGTACATCGTAGCCTTGTCGAGTTGCGTATTATCGCGCACCATAATAACGATAACAGTAATAACTTAATTATGATATTAAGGAGATTAAACCGGAAAGACGACGAAAGATTGAACGCGTTATTATTTCTATGGTTGGCGTAAGCTAACATAGATTAAAACAGATCGTCAAATTATCAAAATAGATTCGATAATCTATACTTTCAATTTTTTTCTTATTATCATTTTAACTCTCGAGCACGTATTATCGTCCTTTAGTTTCATCATCGAGTTGCTATTGTTATTTGTTTATCGAGCGGCATAATCTCTTCTACATCAAACACGCACAAACAAATACGAAAGATAAGAAGAAGTAGATAAGCGGCGATTTTGCATTATCGTTCCTTAATTTACATGAATACGAAGACTGCAGCGAATTGCGTGGATTTCATCGGATCGTGTCGTCGGAAGTGCAGCCTTGTATGGCATCCAAGACGAATGTTCTAAATGACGCTATAAATCCACTCAAGAGATTTATGTTTCCCCTGAAATTATTTATCGCTAAATACAGTCAACTGCTATCTCGATACATTTTCGTAACTGCAGAAAATATGACTTTTTGCGCTAAACGCGAACACACAGTTTTATGAGAAATAGCAGTAGACTTAGACCGTTGTGCTTTTAATTCAATTAACGATATGAAGAAGAAAAAAAAGAAGTAAAAAAGAAAGAAAGAGAGGAAGAGAGAAAAAAGAAAAAAATCCGACGGTTCTGGTTAGAAAAACAGAATCTATTCTGGATGGAGAGACGCGTGTAAGCGATGCCGTAATTGCGAGCGGTGCGTTCGTTAGGATCGGATTGCACGGAATTCGAGGAAGAAGATGGAAGAGGGCGTTCTCGGTTGGCTCGGCTCCCAGCTGGCTGCGCGTGAATAAGCGGGGGCGAAATAATTTCGCATTTGGAATATCGACGGCATAGAGAGGGACACCGAATTCCGGCGTTCCGATTATTTTCGGCCAGTGTTTTGGCAGTTCCGATATTCGGGTCAAATGCTTTATCGTCGATCACAGATCGCTGTTTCATCCTCCAGTAGAATGTTTATTCTAAAGATACCGTATTACGTTTCTAGAAATAACCGTTTTCGCCATAGATAACGCGACTGAAGATCAACTTGCAAGTTGAGTTGTTTCTTCGGTGACCTACGATCGAAGATAGAACGTGCTGGAATTGGTGTGAATCACTGCGTTCTTTTGATAAAAAGCTCGTGCTTATTAGAGTGCGTGGATGTATATTCAAAGGTTGGTATTTTCCGTTCGTTCTAAAGGCTATGAACAATTGGTATTTTAGCAAACGTAATTATAGTGAAATATTTTATTTCAATATTATCTCGTTTTGTAATACGCTCAATATCGCTAAAATGTTGTTTGTAACCACTGCAAACAAAAGCTCTTGTACTTTCCGTCCGATATCGAATAACGATAAGTCATTTGATCGCGTCTTTTATCGATCTTTGTAATAAAGAAAATCTATCGATGAGATTAAAGAATTTCATTCGTGATAAGGTTAACGTGATTTTCTCTGACGATAGTTTTCAGTAATCGAACATTTTCTGCGTTTTTATTTTTTTTATACCTTCCGATTTCTGATAAATTCCACAGACGCCCGCAATCAAATAATTACAAATGCACGATCATCGAACGAAAGAAAACGACAGAGAGCATCGTAAGAGCTTGGAACAAAGTTTCACAGATATTCTCGCGAAAGGTCAAAGGCTGCACCGCTCGAGATTCGATAGAGACGAGAACTGGCTGATCGACGGAGTAACGTTCAACAACCTGGTGACCTTCCTTGGCTATTCCACGCCAATATATCTTGTTCTATTTTCGAGTTACATGCTTATGCAAGTGGCTGTACTTTGCGCGCACGAGTCGTTAAACGATCTACGTGTATATTTGGCGCGTTTAGTTATGGCAGGGCGTCACGGAAACAACGTACCAACCGCGTATTTAATCGAATCAGGACGTTTGGGAAAGTCGGCGGATTACGTTGTTCCGTCGTTTAAATGGGTCAAGTATACATAGTTTCGGCCGCGTTGTCAAATCCACCGAGTTCGCTTTGGATCGTTCGACGACTGAAAGATCCCGATGAAAATGCGGAAGGAAGTTGCCAGTGAGCAATACACTCGGATAAACGTGATATAATTTATTGGCAATTGATACTTTAACGGCGGAGACGCCAATTGGCAGCCTATACCAAGACTTACGTTATCTTTTGGTGAGCTTTAACTGGCGTCCTTTGTGTTGAAATATAATTGCAACATTATAGAATCGGAATAGTCACGTTGCAGCCATTGAAAACGCCTCTTCGTTCTCGCGGCAACATATCTAACAGTAAGTGTAACATCGATTAAAAGTTTGCCAAAGTTTGCATAGAAAATCGCAGAATTTTCCACAGAGATGGGCAAAAATGTGCAAGGCTGTGAAACTTTAATTAGAATGCCATTTGGTTCGTTAAAGAGTTTAATTCTGTAAAAGAGAGGAGCCAATAACGAGGGCAAGTTTGAGCCGGTTGACGTACGTAGTTTGCGTGTAATCGAAGGAAGGAGCGTGGCGCGCAGGTTGGACTTGGGGAACAATTAGATTATCTACGCACGCGAGAAGCGCACCATGCCACGCTCTGTTGGCACTTGTTCGGCGTTGCAATTTCTAGAATAATGTATTCCATTCTGCGCTTGGCCGGCCGCCAAGTGTATGTTTACGGAACTCTCGGGGTAAAGGGAGCGAGATAAGAAGCTGCAGTCGGTTGAAAGGCAGACTCTATTTACGAACGCACCGAGCCGAGAGACAAAAGAGATTCGCTACCCACTGTCTTTGTCGTATAAATGGCGACTTGTTTATGGAAACGTGATACGCTCTGTGTCGCCGCGATCCGTCTCGCTCGAGAATTCGACCACGAAAGTCGATTCTCTCGTTCTACGTGGATTTTTTGTTCTCTAAACTTTTTCCACCGAGTCGCGCGGGTCTCTCTCGCTGTCCCGCTGTTTAAAAAGCTACACCGTCCATGTATACGTATAATTTACCAGAAATGTAGCTGCATATTTTATAGAAAATTAAACATCCGACGACGATTATTATTCCGTCGTGTAACGATCGATTGCTCGTTTGAAAATGATAAGGAACGTTTCTTTCGAACGTACTGATGTTTAAGCCGGAGTTCCACTGGCAAGATAAGTCGATCCAAGAGCATTTACGTGGAACCGCCGTTTCCATTGGCGAGCTAAACTGGCTCAGCCACTTGAAACATCGATTCTCTACGAACATACGCAATTTCCTTATGATCCGCCCAAATGGACATTTGGTTACATTAAATTTATTTCACATCGATATTCCGTATCACGCGAATCACTGTTCCAAGTGAGACGTCATCTTTGACTGCTTGCCTGTACTCTTGGTTACACCGTTAAATCTTTCCTGCAGAATTTATAGACACACTTATACATAAAATAGTATAGCGTGTATAATCGTAACAAAAACTGAGACTGAAATGTTCAGGCAACTAGACACATTTCTGTCAAACCAACTATGCGTAATATTTACACGTTGAAATCGATTCCCAAAATCTTTCCAGGAACACGTCTTTTTTCCTTGTTACTACAAGCGCTAAGCAACATCAGTCGCGAGCCGTCCGTCTATCTTCGATTCGTTTACGCCTCACGCGACGTTTTTTTTTTCTTTTTTTTAATGTAACCTGAGAATGCCAGCTAGTGTAAAAACCTACACCGATGCCTCATAAAAACCTGTGGAAGTATTATTGGCTTTTTTGCGCGTTTCACCGCGGCTCCAAGTCGGGCAGGTTTTTTTTTTTCCCTCGATACACCTCTCGCGTCGGATTCTTTCGGGTCTCTCCCTGTCTCGAATACACGCAGACGTGTATGCGCTCGAATAATCAGACATCTCGCTTCCCGGAAACTATTCTCGTTCCGCGAGATTTTGCGAAACGAGCCCCGATCCGACACGGTGATTCCAGTTGGCTATTTTTAAAGACTCTCCTGCAGTGTCCTCGATCCTGATACCCGAACGAGTTTGGTAACCCGACAACAGCGTTGTCGTCCCCCTTGATCTTTCCTCGTCCCGAGTGATTTACCGCTCCATCGCTTCTTCAGCGTCTAATTATATTCCCGCGGCGAGAAAAGAATGGCTTTAGCGACGGCACGCTCGGTTTAACTGGCCGCATCGTGGCCACAGCCGATTATTTCTTAGAAGCACGCTCGGACACCTCGCGATTCTCGTCAGCCTCGATCGCGTCATTATCTAAAATTCACCGTTCGCCTCGGTGTGACCGTTTGGCCATTGCCCAAAATCCGTCGCGACGCGACGCGTCGAAAAACTCGAGTCGAAGGTAAAGGAGCGTGGAAAGATGCGCCGAGTTCACCTTGTGGTCTACGAATTTCTATCTTCTCGCGTTTGTTTCCACGAATAAAGAGATGTTTGATATCTTAAGAAAACCTTTGGCATAGATAACGATAACGATAAGGATAAACTCTCATAGCTTCTTCAAACCGGAGGAATTTTTTAACGATAACGAAAATAAGCGAGAAAACGCGGTTGGATGAAATATATTCGCAACGTAATCTTTCGTTGTGAAATGTTCTACGTGGAAGAGAAGGAAGGTCGAGGAAATAGACAGGCAGACATAAAGGGTGAATTTATTTCACTGTTCCCTTTCTGTATCGACCCAGGAAAACGATTACTGGCGTACGTTATGGTTGTTGAAGACCTAACCTGGTCCCCCTCGATAGCATGTGATTATTCGATTTTACGTCCTTTCCAAGTCTCCTCCATTCAAGCCCCGTACGAAGTTTCCAGTGAAATCACCCTCCGATCGATCAACCGTATCAACCCTCGGAACACACCCTCGCGCACCCATTCGACCTTTTATGCCGAGTTTCGTTGGATTTATTGATCGTCTACGGGCTTTCGCTGAAATATCCACGTCGAGGACCAAACTTTCCCTCCGTGCCATTCTTTATCCTCGAGTTTCTCTCTCTCTCTCCCCCTTTGTCTGCTTCTTTTGCTGAATGGTATTTAGACGCTAGGAAAACATTTGTTTCGTGCTCGGCTGGCTAGCGAATGACTTGGTGCTAACCTTAGTGTATAAACATGTCGTAAAGCGAAGACAAAGGTATTCTGATTTACATAAGTATGGATAATTATAGTCGGAAACATACGTGTAGTTGTAGAAAGAAAACAAACTTTGAAGAACTTTGTTTATGCATGCTCGGTATATTACGTAGATTATTTTTTTTTTTTTTTTTTAGTGTCGTTCTCTTTAACCTGTGTATATCCCAGGAATTCTCGGAAATACGATAGACTTGAAACTAGGTTGGAAGATGATCGGTAATTCATCAATTAATGCTGTGACGTAAACGAAGTGACTCGAGCAACAACAAAACATAGAAATAACGTTAACGACGAAATAATAAACGTGTGGCGATAATTATCAGCGCTTTTTTTCCACGAGATAACCGAGCTTTACCAGCGGGTCGTTCGATTTATGCGTTGTTACCGCGTATCAATTACCTGCGCTGTAAAGTACGTATTTATAATTGATTACTTGTGCTGTCCCGTTTATGCAACGCTGCCGACCGGCTCTTGCAAAAAGTTATTTCTATAGCGACTGCGAGCCACGCATGCTAATGCGGCTTGTATGAAATTGTAATGAAGCTGATGCATAAACCATCCGTTCGGCGATTTGCATCGAAGTGAAAGCAGTAAAAATTGTAACGCAAACGGTCGATTCGTCGTACTAAATCGGGAATCGATTTAATCTCGATCGAAATAACAAACGTAGACGCTTTTGAAATCAAAGAAAATTAGAATAGGTCTGTTGGGTTGTGAGCAAAAGAACAAGGGAGAGACGATGAGTTAAAGGCGGGAAAATGTTAGTTGCGAGGGAGGAGCGTCGTTTTCCCAGGCTCTCGAGCTAAACGAGCGTTCCCCTGTTCACCATGGTAAAAATAGAACGAAGATAGTGGACCGTTTTGGCAGCGGTGGTCGGCAGCAACAGCAATTTTACGAGCATCGACCACTCGTCAAAAACTCTAAGCGGCCCGTATTCCGGGTACAGACACTGCGCCAACAACGAATCTCGCTCGGCTCGCCCCTCTGCCAGTTGTCATTTTTCCATGCCCCTGATATCGTGCCGAGTGTTTAAAATGTTTAAACTCGGGTTTCATCTTTAAAGATAGCCACGCGGTTAGCAATTATAGGTATCGCAGAATTACGTCGTTCGAAAATAACATCGGCGTTATATGTCGTTGGCGATGGCCAGAGATTGCTCCCTCGAAGTCAACATTCTAATAATTCGGTCGTACTTCTGCTCGCGTCCGAAAACAACAGCTCGGGACGTCGCTCGTTCAACGTAGAAGTAACATACGAAATACAAGAATGCAAATGCGTTCGCTTCGAATTTTCGTAACAACGTTAACAAACAACCGTCGCGTATCACGTTATACACGCGATATCTGTTTCTATATCGTGGAACTTTATGTACGCGGTTAATAAATTAATGACACGATTAATTATACTATAGTGGATGGTGAACTTAGGAAAGGATGGTGATAAAAGCAGGCGCTAATATCGTCAGAAACTTTGGCACGATTCCAGTAATTGTAAAAATAAAAGGTCTGAAAGTTGATTGGTTTGGTAGATGCAGTGTTCTCAACTTCCGAAAGACTGTCGGTGAGGTTCGCATAATTGCGAGCGACAATGGCGAGAGGAGGCAAGCTTGTTGCGGTCGATCCAGTCAACAGGTTAATCCCGCGTAACGTTAACGTGACAGGTCTCAATTACGGTGCCGCAATAAAACGCCGACTCAGGCCAGCCATAGTCACGCGTTTTCCCCGCTTCGAACGTAGAAACTAAATCTGATTCGTGTTATTAACGACGATGGCGGTCGCGCCGTTTCCCATTGCTTTTCGACGTATTAATGGCTTCCGAGTAAACGTGGCAGCCGGTGGCCTGCCGTTTGCAAGGTTACTGACATTTACTCCTGCCACGCTCTATCTTTTCCATAGAACCAGCCGATCTTCGCCAATTTCGAACGTCTCGTAAATTCAGTTTCGTTCTTTTCAGCCTGTCACGGGGACGTTGGAACAAAAACGTTTTCAACGAAGGTACATCGCGCGCAAATCACACTTTCGTTCAAATGGGAATCGCCAGCCACCATGCTCTTTCTGTTATTTCTCTCTCGGCTTTCTACTCCTACGTTTTGGTTTCGCTGAAACGAAAACCCGATGAAAGGGAAGAATCGACTTCTTTGTCCGTAGCTCGGCTTAATCGATTACATCGATAGATTTCGGATACTTATGCATTTATGCAAACGTAAATTATGCAGAGTGCAAGTAATAAATTTTAGTATCCTAAAAAAGAGAAAGAAAAAAATCCTGTTCAGATTAAAAATAATAGGAATCTGCATAAAAATCTGTAGTACCAGTCTTCCGTGTAGTCTTGTGATCTTTCAATTTCTGGATCTCCGATCTCTTGCTACTCTTAATTAATACAATTGAAACCGACAAGCTCGATCACGTAATTCACAGATTTCAAGGTACAAGGTTAAGAAAATAGTAACGATCACACATTGGTTTATATTTATTTGCTCGTAATAAGCAGAGGACAGTAAGTAACTATTTATCCACGTTTCATCTATCGTTTTAAATACATCATGTAGCAAACTGGCTGATTATACAACAAAAAATATTCAAATATGTTGGAAATAAAAAAGAAGCACGTGCCACGTAAATAATTAACTTGACAGTGTATCTCTAATGATTAATGGGTCTTTACTCAGCACGCGAGAGGTACGCGCAGAACCGACTGATGCAAGGTCGAACCTTGCTGACGAAACGGATATCTATTTTACAAAATTTTCAAAAACATTTTCACGAAATGGCCAGTAGAAAAGGCTCTGGCGAACTTGCTGAAGCTTCTATCTTCGATAGAAAAAGAGGAAGAAAATTTCGAAAGGTGTGACTCGATGAGACGATGAAAGCTCGAGTCTCACCCGGTAGGTGTACCCGTTACATGGAAGCTCGTATATACGTGTCCGTGTAGGCAAGCTAACCTGCCCGGATGATGCATTGGGTCGCGCAAAGGTGTGCGATCGTCCATGAGAGACGAGCTTCGAACCAGCACGTGTGCGCCACGAAAACTCGTTTCGTCTTTTTTTCTCCTTTTTTTTTTTTTTCTCCCCCTGCCGCGTCCCATTCCCTTCCTCGAACAACTCGACTTTTATCCGTTGGCGTGTTCTGTCTGCGGTGAAATTACGTCACGTGGAAATCATGGTAATCACAGGATGGGCGCAGAAAGCGTAGGAATGCAAGCATTAATTCGTCGTACGTACGGTACGAGCCGTTCAAAGTGATTAAATTCGAGTTTCTGAAATTTTTGGTATTTCAGATGATGCTTATCTTACGTAATTTCGTCGAGTTTCTCCGTTTCTTGATCCGCGGAGTTAACCGATTTGACGATAAAAGATCGCCGTGGAAGAAAAAGAAGTGGAAGAATCAGAAATTTCCTTTTTATACCTGCGCCTGCCACTCTAAATTTATTTCATATTTACGACTCTGTGTTATAGGCGGTTCGCTCTTCTCGCTGAAATATTCTCGGTAAAAGGGACCGCGTCGGATATTCTATTATTGGAAGTCGATCAACGAGAACCGATAAAGCTGTATTATGAATCTTTTATGTCGGCTCGTCTTCACGGTTGTCTATCTTACATTTGCTATTTGCCGGACGTTCGATTACGAAATTACGCGTTCTAAATGCGAGCCGTACTCGGCATTGCCGACACGCGAGAAGACACCTAATTGAAAGCATCACCCGCTTGGATAGGCAGAACATAAAATGCAACGTGTACGGGTAGTAATCCAGTGACCTTTGCCAAGACTGTTCTCTAGTCCAATTAACTTACCGAGACGTTGGAACACGTCATTTGACAAACATTTCCTCGCAGTTCGACGATTTATTCCTCGCTAATCTCGCGTTATAAGGCCAATGAGGAATCGAGGACAACGACGGAGCCTGTGCTCTTTTTCGATCCGAGTTACACGAGTGCACGATCGATATTCGATTCTTACGAAACGAAATTATTTTCATCTCACGGATCTGAGACAAGTAAACGGTGAATTCCAAGGTAAATTTGAAAAACAGAAAGAAAAAAACGATAACATTAAACTCGTACAGTTTCTTTGTATTTAGTCTGAATGACTTCGTGTTGGAGCGTGAATTTCTATTGCCGTAAGACAGCACAGCCTCGTCGATGCTTCGTTTCCGTAAGGTGTGTCGACGTCCGGGTAAAAAGGTCGGCGAATTTCAAGCTATTACACGCGGCCATGTCCATCGTCGAGGAAAAGCAAAATCCAGCGGCGTTTCGTGCCGCACTTTGTCAGAACGTCGAGCGAAGCGAAGCGGTGCGCGGAGCGGGGCCGAGTCGCACGAAACGAAAGCAAAAATAGGTTTCAGCAGCTAGTCCGGTGTCGGCTCGGAGAGAACGCAGGCTGCTTTCTCGCGGTGCAGACCGCGTGATAAAGGAAAGAAAAGGGTGGAAAGGGAAAGAGAGAGGAAAAACGTAGACGGACAGGTGTCTGGGAGCCATCTTGGTCTTCATCGTCTGGCGTGCGCCTTCAGAATGTCAGGCGGCTGCTGGCTAAGGTCGAGCGAAGCGCACGAAGAAAGCGGTATTCAGCACATCCTACAAAATTCATGAGCCGTAAAATTCAAGCGTCGAGTATAATCGAATCGCTTCTGCTCGAATAAGAGTGAAATATCATATTCCCATCGCGATACAAGCGTACAAAATGCAACCCTATTACACGTATGTATCTCGTCTATGTTTATCCCAACCAAGCAACAGAGATATTTTTGTCGCTACGATGCGATATTTTAATTCTACCGGCATAGAATTTTCTGCTGCAGAAAATAAAACCATGTAACGGGTCACGCGTTTATGACACCGAGTCCAAGTAAATATTCCGAAATCGTCAGGAAAGTTTCATAATAATTCGTATCAAAGACATATGTACGTAAAGCTTTCTGACACCGAAACGATTATGGTGCAAAAATTATTTGTAAACATCGTAAGATGCTGAGAAGCGAAAATCCGATGGTCCTTAGCAGCGGATTTATCGAACGTGTATAGGTGTGTTTCGACATCAGGCGCCTAAGACGAACTAATCTTTGGTACCGTATACCCGGGTCACGATTTGTAAACAGCAACGTCGACCGATCAATGGCCTGTCCAGGAAATTCGTCTCCTAGTCTGTTTTCCGAGCCGCATTCGAATGATCGTCTCGTTCGCTCTGTCGCGTATCGTGTTTAGTAAATATCGCACGAAAATAAATCGCCTGTTCGACCAAGGAAAGAGAAAGCGCGAAGGTCAACACACAACTATATACACAGGCAAGAATATCGAAGAAACGTGAACTTGTGGGCGACGGATTTTAGAATTCCTCGGGAATTATCGTCGAATTAACGTTAATCGTAGTGATAGGTAACGTTTCGTATACCATCGTTATCTTGATAATTCGTTACACGTTTGCCATGTGGATTAACAATGGATTTCACGTTGTGCAAGTAAACTCTGTAGTCGTTGTATAGTTGTAAATTGTGTAGTTTAAGTTGCAAATCTGTTCCATCGAATTACGAGTTGGCGTTTTTAGAAAAAAAAAAAAAAAAAAAAAAAAAACGCTCGTGAACGCGCCAAGGAAACGTTTGCAGGGAAAGCGCAAACCTTGCAATCGTTTTCGATCGTCCAACATACCGAAACGGTTTTAAGTGTTCCGTAATAATCGTTCGCAGCATGGGTCGCGTTAAGTTGCAGCTATTACAAACTAAAGCGATCGTGAAGTGAACTACAGTCTTCATCTAACTTGCTTTATGGGTGTTTTAAAACCAGTATTATTATCGTACTATAACTTTCGCCAGCTTGATCCTCATTCTTTTACCACTTTTTTTTTTTTTTTTTTTACTGTATCCTCTATATATCTGCTACGTTTAATTTTCTACCTCACCGACAAATCGTAGACGATTATTTTCCCTTGGTACGTAGGTTTTTACGAAAAGAAAATCCATTGGCGATGATCGCACGAGCAAAAGGAGCGAAGCGCTTCACGCGAGGAGAGGGCTCGACGAGCAAAACAAAAGAGGCCGCGAGGCAAGGATGCGTAAGACCTTTTTTGGTGATATTTGCCGTGTATTGCTCGGCAAAGCCGGTCTTCTGGTCAGGCCGGTCTCTGGCGACCGGATTTTTCAAAGGTTGCTCGCAGCTCGAACCTGTCCTGTTCCCATACCGGACTAGTTTATCGACCGGCGCTGCTCTTCGCCTCTTTGCCTCTCCGATACTCTACTCGATTTCTGAGCAACACCAAAAAAAGGAAAAAAGGAGAAGGAAAAAAAGAAAGAGCCGAAGGAGAAGGAATTCCTGTCCTGTCGACCTTCGACCATCTCCGCACCTCCGCCGATTAATCTTTTTTTCGTTTTCTTTTTTTGGTATCAACGATTTCACCCAGCTGGTAGACGTAGTTGGGATTTTCTTCGAGAATTGCAATTTTTTATTCATGCGATGTTTCGTAAATATCGAAGTGTAAGAATCTGCAGAATTTGGGAATCATAGGAGAAGTGATCCTAGTAATTGGACAAAAGTGGATAATCAACGAAGTTTGGTTTCTGGACTCGTATGAACATTTGCAGATAGTTTTGTCGCAATCTTTCAACGACTGGTTGTAAAGGAAATACGTTCTCGAGGATGTTATTAAGCATCAGGAGGCAATGTTTAAATCAACATGACGCAGTTCCGCTGTTAAAAGTGTTCCCTTTATTTTATGGCCAGCGGTTCGAGTTTCAAACTATCGTCCACAATGTCGCACGAAAGTTTGCCTATAAAATGAAAAGTTTGCCAAACGAGCGAATCTACGCTTCGATTCTAAAAAGCTGGACCTATCCGCTTTACCTACACAAGATCGACCACCGCTTCGAGGAAAGTTTTCTTGCTCTTCATTTATGTCTAACTGTTTCCTCGAGAACCTGTTCCTTCGTTCGGCCTATTTTCTTCCTTTTATTGCCACCAATCTACGAGATAGCACGTTCTGTCCAAGATGATATTTTAATTTCGATAGAAAATGAGAAAAGGAAATACAGACTGTAGCGTTCTAATCTTCGCTCACGAGGGAAAAAAAGAAGAGTGGAAACGTTAGCTCGAGGCAATCCGATCTGAAATATCGCAACCTTCCAGTTGAATGTTTTTCGTACGTTTTACTTTACATGCTCAACAATGTTTTTTTCTGACGAAAAAAACAAACGGCTCGAGATAAAGACGTAACCAGTATCGAGGTATCTGTGATAAATATGAAACGATGTTGTATTATAAATAACACGAACATCGTGTCGGTGATAATCGGCGATTAAGACGAAGAGCACCGGTCGATTTATGCAGCACCGGTTGAATAAGTTAGCCGCTTTTTGCAAATCAATCGGACGCAGAAACTGGTTCCGGTGCGTCTAAGCGTGATAATAAGCCGCGCTCGTTCTCGGTACCAGTACGAGTCGGTTGAGTTTCGTTTGCGTCGTGTATCTCGTTGGAAACGCGTTCAATCGTTTCTCTTTTCCCCGCAGATAGGCTCGATGCATTTATTTCCCGCGTATTCTACGTACGTTGTTGGCGCATTAATAATACCAGTGCGTAACGTGTACTCCCAGCACGCTATTGTCGTGTCACGGCTCGACCGCCTTTGCACGGTTTTCTGATCAGCTGGGCTTTTCCACGAGTAGATACCTTTGTACTTTGCACCGACTACGCCTTTCTTGATTTTACATTTCATTTTCCCAGTACTGATTCATTTTACAATGCTTATTCCGACTACTTGAAAAAGGCTCGACTGACATTCTCGTTGTACCGATAACAGTCATAAACGAATAATAACGTACACTCCGTTTGGTAATGAGTGGAAGGTTTCAAAATAAATGCTAGAAATTACAAATTGTAAAATCGTAAAATAATAGTTGTTGGTGACTCGAACGATTTTAGATGTTAATAGCTAGTAAGTAAGAGCGAAAAAGGGTGCGCAGGTCGTAGAGAAAATTAAACCATGAAAAAGTTCGTTTATATTAGAAGAGAACGAACGCTCGTTTCTCATCGTATAATACGAAACTCTAACACCCTGGTTGATTTATGAATGCGCGAAAGATGGAATAGCCTGCGCTCGGTACAAGTCGGTGCAAAGGGCGCGGAGAGTGGCTTTCGTCGGAGTATAGTCGCGAAGCAAACAGAAGCTCGATAAAAGATAACCTCCTCCGTTCGAAACAACGATAACGATAGATCCCAGGACTACGGAGAGGAAAGAGGTCTCACGGAGGAAGAGAGGAGGCCTCTTTAACCGTCACGAGGAAATAGTATATTTTGCTGTGTAAACTGTAGTGCGTGAAAAATAAATAGCACGGTAGAACTAGCGAATAGGCATTTATCGCGCGAATCCAACGCGCGCATTATTGGAAGGTCCGCCGACCGAGGACCGAGATAAACACGCGCGTTGCGCACGTAACTATATAAATAACTTGCGCAAGCATTAATGAATGCTTATCTGACTAAGCCTGTTAAAAAGTCACGATACACACGCCAGCCACCGTCGGCATTATTATCGCGACTATTTTAATATTGAAGCGAAACGGGTGCATGCACGAACACGCGTAAACGAGCGCGTTTTAAAAAGTCCTCTGTGTGTACGAATACCTAGCTTACTTATCGATGCGTAGCATTGGCCAAGTGAAATAAAGCGAGGAAGAAATCGGTTCCATCGTTGACCCAACAACTAACCTTTGGGTATTGCAGGTCAAATGTATGATTCATAGGCTCGCGTTTTACACAGATGTTTACCGGTGCATTTTGCAAACACGTACCAGACCATGTTCCAACCCAACGTTTGCCTTATTTACGAGTGCCTCGTGACACGGAAGTTTCGAGAAGACAATGAGAAACTTTGGTAGAATAGCAGCGGCGCTTGCCATTATTTCATTCAAAGTTACTTTCTACGAAAAAATGCAAGCAACCGTAGAATGTAGCGATTATATGGTCTGTAACGATTAGACTATCGGCGTTTATGTAAATTTCTATACAAAACAGAGTCTGTGTAATATTATTATTACCTTACCTTGGATGTTCTTGTGTATAAATTTCGTATGTTTTCCGATATGTGTACAAGTTTCCACTAAATATAGAAATATCCGCAGTCTAATAATAATGCTCGCAACAGTAATATTTAGCGATATAAGAAACGCTTTCTCATCGGATTTAAATAGCTAAATTAAATTCACGTATGGATGTAAATCAACGGGAAAATGTTTGCCTGCACTTGCAAAAATCAAACATAGTGTTCTTAATACCACGATCATCTATTGATTCCCTGTTCTCCTCGTGACAAGCTCTCTCTTCTATCGTAAATCGCAATTGACGAAGCCAAGGATTCGTCAGCCAATTAGCATTTCCAGTTTATCGCGATTCAACAATTTGTGCCTCGCCGTGACACACCGCAGAGGAATTCGAACGCTTCAGACCCTCTCGTGTTTGTTATTCTCGTTTGCAGTAAATTCGAATGCCAACTTGTGCGAAATTTATTTTCAGTGTCGGTGGAAATTGCGAAAAAAATGTCGATCCATCGAAGCAATGGAATAAAAATAACGGAGGAAAGAAGTTGGCCGAGCTTGGAAAACGTGTTCGAGACGTGTTCTGGATCGAATGATGCGTAACCTTGAAACTTTTGTGTGCGTTTCAGGGAACGGCGAGAAGCGGAAGCCCGGCTGGAGAAGCGTGAACGCGAGAGAGAGGCCAAGATGGAAAGGGAGAGGCTGGAGAAGCAAAGGGCCACCGAGCAGGCAGTTCACAAGCACTTCGAAGAGTCCCTCAGGCTGGCACAACAAAAGGTTAGTCAGCCTTTACTGCTTGTTTTTCTCCGTTGCGCCTGTTTTTAACGACCTCTGAGCTTCTCCAACGTTGGAGCAGCGTGTCTAACAGATGCTCGACAAAAAAATCTTCGATATTATGCTCGTCTTTAAGCAACCGATCTGCTCCACCAGCTTTGCCCTGCTATTTCTTCTGCCTCTATCTTTTTCTCTCTCCTTGGCTTGAATTTCGTTTCGAAGCATACCGAATTCGAGACTCTTTTTTATAATATAATCTTTGACGAGTGGAATCCAAAAATATCAACTATGTCGTTCTCCTCGCTTATTCCTCGCGTTTGTACCTCTAGAAATATCTTCAAATTTTCGAATTGTAAAGCGTGCGTTAGAAACAGCAAGAGTAATACAATTTCTTTATATCGAATACTAGAACCAAACGAATTAAACGTTAAAACAGTATTTTTATTTTAACACGTTCGTCGCCACGTCGCACATAGTATCTATGCGACGGGTATACTTCCGTGGGGGCATCGTCACCAAAGTATGGTGACGCTCTTCTTGTTCGAGTTAATTAAATATACGATATTATATATAGGGTGTACAACATAAAAATATTAAAAACGCATTTTACCATGCTTTTTATTAATTTGTATTTTGGATAATATATTACATTATCCGGCGGGGCAGCCAGCTACGCTCGTTAAGGCACGGGAGTGAAGACGATACGTTGTGAGTTCGAATCCTCAGCCTGAAGGAGATATATTTCCAAAATATCCTATATCGTATGGTATTCGTTAAAACATTGCAAACACATTTGGGGTGATTTTGAGCACGTCGAAAAATAGTTGTAGACTCCGTCATCGCTACTCTCCTCGCTTTCAAATATATTTTCACGGTGTTTATTGAACATTTTGAGGAGGAAAAAATCACCTATGTACGTCTCGCAAGTATGCTTCTCGACTAAATGAAAGATCGGAGATATCTGTCATGAGATCTCTCGGAATACTATAGCTGGATAGCTTGTCGCTTTCTCCATTTCAGAAATAAATAATCTTTTCTTTACGATGAATCAAAGGGGATAAACGATGAATCGAAGGCGATAAAATTGAATCGAAAGCGATAAACGATGAATTGCTGCTTGTCGCTCTATTTACCTTCTGCGTACCGGCGGTGGGATTTGGGCCCCGCAGGAAACTTAGCCGAATCACGCTGCGCGACGAACGTGTTAATGGTCATCGCGTTTCTTTTCCGCAACCTTCGTATGTTACAGAAAAAGGAAAAGAAAAAAAAAAAAAAAAGAAAAGAAATGAGAAACTCACAATGTGCCTCAAGACCTTCGTTTCTTTTCCTTAATCTTTTCAAAGCGAATAGAATGGAGCAAAGCTCGAACGATACATAGACTAGGAATCCCGGAAGTTTATGTTAAGTTTCTCGCGACCCCGAAAGTCAAACAATCTCGGTGCTAACGAGGACATCGCGATGCGTCACTTGTCGCGCCTCCTTGTTGCCGCGCGGGCGACTCGCATCCGGAAAGGTAGAAATATTTTTATCGCGCGTTTAGCTAAAGAACCGACGTTAAATATTTAACGGTGGAGCTCGATTATGCAAGCAACGTCCAAGGGCGACGTCTTGGAAATTCTGAGAACTCCTAGCAGCCACTTGTTTGCACCGGCATTCCACGGAAGTCGCTGCTAATTTCCAAGTAAGATGTTCGAATGGAATGGAAGCGATTCGTGTTCGTCAATTTGCTGTTAACGCTGAGACTGTCGGTGCTAAGGG
The DNA here is from genome assembly GCA_905333015.3 of Bombus campestris. Classification (NCBI taxonomy): domain Eukaryota; kingdom Metazoa; phylum Arthropoda; class Insecta; order Hymenoptera; family Apidae; genus Bombus; species Bombus campestris. The sequence continues at coordinate 10,210,868 of HG995136.1, read as the reverse complement.
AAAGAAATCACGCAATTGTTCTCCGTAGGAGATAACGCGCGAGGGAAGTTTGGAATTTCAAGTCGACGGCAAAACAGCTCTAAGCTTAATCCAGCCTGGTTTATCGTAATTTCTCCATCCTTGCCTGCGGCACAGTTTTTCAGAGAACTAGAGTTGCGGGTCTAGCGTCAGCCTTTTGATTAATCCTTTCAGCGATGAACAACTCTTGGGAACAGAGAATAAGATTCGTTTAGTGAGATGGAAAATTAGTATCGCGCCGTTGAACTTTCAAACGTTTAAAAAAAAACAGATATGTTCTGTTTATTTACAAATAAGATTTACAGTAATAATCATGGATAGCTTGATTCAAAATTTGGACATTTTTGTGCCTGTGATATACTTGGAAAGGTAGTTAAATATATATATATATTCATAATTAGGAAATATACAATCAAAATTTCATAAGGAGATTTCTGTTAAATGCCATTGTCTTGGCAACACGGTTGAGGATAGGAAAATATAAAGATTTGTTATCTTGAGAAGATAAGAATAACGAATAAATGCGTATGTCTCTATAGTTTGATTAAAATGTAGTCGCGATAGGAACGAAAGAGCGAGTTCGTGGCGCGATGGGATTGAAAAGTTAATGAATCGACCTGATTATTGAATTTGCAGGCGGAATAGCAACGCTGTTCAGAGAGCAGCGAGTTCTGGGCCGAATCAAACGCGAATAGCCACGGAAGTTGGTTCCGAAACTGTTCGTGCAAACAATTTAGCGCATTTACCACCGCACTGAATCGACCCGCTGTCTCGCCGAAAGCGGGTATTTCGCTCGCAAACCGCAGCCTCGGCTCGGCAACTGTTCGAAATTCCGTTTGCGGAATTTTCAACCAACTTTGTATTCGATGCACCGTGGTAACGAGAAATTTTCGAAAACCGAGACACGTCTGCTCTGTAACACCGTCCTGTAAAATTCGTTCAAATTTTCGACACTTTCGAATTACACAGCATCTGCTGCTCCCAATTCGCCGGGAGGAAAGAAACGTTCGTAAATTCTTACGATTAAGTCGTAAGTTAGGTAATAAATTTTCACTGAAAATCGTTACCTAAATATAAAAATTTCCATGACGTAATATGTACTTAGGTTTAATTCGTTATTTGATCGGTCGAAAGTTTAGCTGTTTTCGCACAAATTACACTTTCGTACTGTTTGCGTTAGAATTTTGAGAAAAAAGAAAAAAAAAAAAGAGAAAGAAAAAGGACGAAGTTATGGTAAAGTTCAAAGCACCTCGGATAATAGGGAACTTGGGCTAAACGGGACTCGGATAACCGCTATAATCTTAAGCAATTCAAATTTAATCTATCTGTATGGTCCTACAGAACACGCACACATACAGACGCACACACAGGAAGACATTGAGAAACAAAACGAAGAGAAAGAAGAAACTGGAGGGCAAAACGAGCGTGGTGGTTGAACGAGGGTGGCCTCGTGTCGGGAAAAGAGGGATAATCTGAAAGCAGCCAGGAGATGACGTTCTCCCGGGGATTCAGGATCTCATGCGTTTCCCTGGGAGAGAAGGGTGTGTTCCCAGAGCAGATACGAGCTGGGCAACGGAATGCCGAGAGGGGGCAGAGGCAATCAATGCATTCCAGCACCTGCCTTTTGTGCGTGTTACAGCCCTGACAGTCACCCAAAACCTGCCCCTCGCTCTGTATACTTTCCTGCTTGGCTGCCTTGCAGCGTTTCTCATTTCCTCTTTCTCTCGGTTTCTTAACCAGTAACATTCTTTCGTAATACATGTATGTATGCATTATGCATAATATTACCCATATACCTATATTTACGACATCTATCAACGTACTCGATTATCCGCCTCTCTGTTTCGATGTTCCGTAATTCCGTATAAGTCGGCTCGCAAAACCCACTATTGATTTCGTTGGAATGTGTGCGCTCGATGACGTGAAACTTTTCCAACAGCTGTTGAATCTTGTACGCCTCGTTCCGCGTTGAATTTCACTAAAGAAATCTTACGCAACGAAGCTAACGACGAGCTTGGAACTCCTGGAAGCTATATTGAACAAATCGAAACTTTATCTTTTTCAAGGAATATTCTTTATCGAACGCTATACAAGTTTTATTTCCGATCGGTCCTGATTAGTATCGTAATTACACCTCGGATATTTCTGGGTAATTTGAGAATGCAAAAATCTACACAATAAAAGATATGGAAAGCAAGGGACTGTACAGATTCTAGTATTTAATAAATGAAACAAATGTCTATTTAGGTTCTTGTTCCTACGTTCGTTGAATTACGTTCCTAGGATTCCTCAATGCGGTTGTAAGAGAGGAAACCTTCGGAATAGGTAAGGAACCTACGAAACGGTTTCTCGACTCCGTATGAATTCTTGAACAAAGGGAAAGTTAGAAAGGAAGTTGAGATCCTCTGAAACTCATTGCGGACTCGTTGGGTGCATAAACCAATGAGGATCATTTCAGGTTGGGGCCCAGCGAGGTCTACCTGCCCTTCCATCTTACGAAAATGTCCTACCAGTCCTTTGCTGGCTTTCGTCCCGCTCGGACGGTTCTTCGTGGAATCTGTGAGTCAGGGTCTCGTGTTACGCGTAAATACCATTCGATTCAACTTCCTCCATAAATCGCTTTTTTTCTCTTAGCCGTCGTGTATAGATAAATCACGATAACGGCGCTATCGGCCAAGTGTTTTCCATTTCGCCTCTCAGATATAGCGTGCACGAACGAGTGTGTGTCTCGAAGCTGGGGACGGTTTCGTCGATCGATTCCTCAGAGTCAGAGTCGCCGAGAGAAACTCGAACGATTCAGCGGCTCGACACGAGTCTCTCGATAAATTTTTCTATCGTATTTATCAGTTTATTCGGCTAAAGGTAAACGCTTTGGCCGTATTTTCGTGTGTGATATACATTGCTGGCAGAGGATACGATACCGTTGTTTGTGAATCAGTGCTCGACGTGATTGCCATTTTAAACACGCGCCAAGGCTACGTGCATCTACAATTTAGGATTTAAAAGGATCCCCTGCGTTTTCAAACGATCGTTTGGAAGGTCAGTATAGAATACAACGTTTACTTTCGTTTCGCCCATGCAGATTGCCATCTTGCTTTCGTTTCCGGCGAAAAAGTTTAAATTTCATTTTACGATCGACTAAAATGGAAACGTCGGATCACGCTTATCGATAACGTTTCTTTGTTCGTTACTTGACTCGGATTAAAAATACTTATTTACGTCTCGCCGAAATTAAGAAACTTTCTAACGATAGAAAGATACAACTGGATCGAAAGTGACCCAATAAAAAGGGTTGAAAGGGAGCTGGTTGGACGAACGAGGCCTGCGACCTTGGAAAATTTACGAGGAATAGAAAGAACGACCGTTGTCGCTCTGTTTGCACCGCGATAACGTATATCTGGTACGGTTGATAACAATGCCAGAAACGGTGTGTGTGTACGCAGCGATAAATTCTTTTCTTTGGTTGCGTTGAAACCGTTGTTGCTAGTCTTTTCTTTTCTTTTTTTTTTTTCCCCTAAGCGAAACGTACGCCGTTCGTTCCGCGAGAACGGACACGAGCTCGGAAAGAAATACGTTTTCTGGGCCGCTTTGAAGGCTGTCACGATGGAAAACTCGGCCTCTGATTTATGCACATCGTCTGGATTTTACGCTCGTCGACGATTCCTACAGGTTTCGAAAAGCTTCCCTTTGCCTCTCTCTTTGTACGCAGCGGCTTTTATTTGCAGCTTGATACGTGTTCGTACTCTTTCCGTTCTTTTCTACGATCTCACGTGGCGACAGTTTGCGTCGGTCAGGTATTAGGTCGCTCAATAAGTTCATCGTTCTATTATGTAGGTCGCTATTCCAAAGCAGACCAGAGAATTTTTACATTGAACGGAATATAAGAAATAACGAGTTATTTATTTATCCTTATCGGTGAGATTTCTTTAAATTTTTTATCATTCTACGTTAAGATCAAGCCGATCTCTCATCCGAGTTAACTCTTTCGACTTGACACAGTGGACGCAATGCAAAATTTCCAGAATTATTTCAGAAAATATTCAACTAGAAAGTAAAACAAACGCTTCTTTCATCCAGTGGAGCTTCTGCGAAATTTTCTAAATTTAGTAGAAACATTCTTCGGAATTTTAAACACATTTGTCCCAAAACGTAAAAGAGAAACATTTCAACTACTCTCGAAGATAGGAAGATAGACCACTCGAGATATTTTATTTTTGTTTTTTTTTTTTTTTTTTTTTTTGCGAACGTTATCTTCGTTCGTCTATCGAAAGTGCTTCTAGATTTCTAAATGTATAACAATCTGGTGTAACAAACAGCATAAGGCGATTCATCTCGATCGCGATACTTTTCACGGTGTTTATTGTAGCAACACGACTAGCGCGCATGCACGCGGTGTTGGTTTATTTATGTGACGAGAGAGACGCCAGGGTGTGCGCTTAGCGTTTCCAAGTGGTATTTGCAATGCAAAACTCGATCGGCACGAAGGTCGTTAATTATGCACTGCACGGTACGCAACAATAGAACTCGATGGTGTTTCGTGCTACGACAATACTGTCTTTCTCTCTTACGGTGTATCGTTCCCTCATCGATACGTTTAAAGCCGAATTAAAGTGGATACTACGATAAAAATGTTGCTTTTTTCTTTCTTCGATGATTTCAAATTTCACATTTCGATCGTTTCGACTATATTTTTTATTACATACGGTCATTGACGTTACAATAGATTTTACATGTCTGACAGATTGTATTTTTGAAATATTTTTCATAGAATTTGTTTCCAATTAAGATGCTAGTTGGATAGAGACACAGTGTTGCAACGAACAGCGTGTTAATTTGAAATTCTCGTTCGAAGAGCCATAACTCCAAGTTGACGTATTCAACTGTTAATCTCGCCCGTTATGGTATCGAGTTACGGTTGCGCGAGGGACGAAACTTCTAATTGGAACACATTATTTCTAAACGCACGATAAACCCGAACGCACTTCCTTGTGAATCACGCGGATTAATTAGTGGGGATTACGGTGGCGGTAATTGGTCGAGGTTACGCATACTCGTCACGCTACCAGATGCACGGGATCAGAAAAATCATCGAGAAGCGTGTAAAATAGATACGCGTATTTCGAAACGGACAAAGAAAAAATTCCTACGAATTCTATGAATATCTGTTAGTTTATAAATACGACCTAGATAGCCACTTACAAAAATCGTTTATTTTTGTTCAAATAAAATGCTACAGAACTTCAGCGCGCAGTTTGTAATTTCTATACTGAAACCAAGAACTTTGCAATAATATTATAAACGAAGAATTTTATTAATATCCGCGTTGTTTATACTTTGTTTTGTGGCGGCACTCGACAGCAAAATACCACCACTCGACGACTAAATAGTGTCGGACGACGGTAGCGCAATGGTTAGCGCCGTAGGTTACGAACGTTCGGAACTCGGGTTCAAATCCCGGCGACCGGAGTTCCGATTTTTCTTCCACGCATCTAAATTAGAAGAAAAATACAGCAGCGACATTTACACCCGCAGCAGAACCTGTGTCACACACTACGCACGACCATATACACAACAGACTACAACTATAACGGCCTCAACACCTCTACAGTGTTTAAATGATAATGCTCTCTCTTTTTGAAGATATACAATTTCTTGTATGGGCGGCTGTGTATACGTCTTCTCGCGGAAAGACACGCGTAGTGTAGTTTTTCTTTCTTCAGAACGCCTGATGTTTCCCTCACGACTTTCATTCCTCGAATGAATGACATTCAAGTGATTCATAGGCGTGCATTCAATGGCGCAAACGTCGAATCCGTGGCTTGGAGACTTGCTGGCCATTTAATCCGTTGATATATCGTACGTTGGTCAGGCATGAAAGTAAAAAGCAGCAACGGTTATCTAGATCAGGAGAAACTCGAACATCCATTTATTCACGTGCTGTGTATTGTGCAACGCGATTATTGCAGCGAAGGAAGGAAGTTGGCGAGGAAGTCGCAGAAATTAAAATGTACGAGGCTAGCCGTGTGTGTTGTGACCGACTCTCACGAGCTTCTTATTTCTTCGTTTGAAAGGAATGCGTCGCACGCTCTCATTTTTTAAACAATCGAAGAGTTTCCTTTACAATATTAATAGATAATAAAAGCTGGCGACAAGAGCAATAGAATACTTTGGCATCCTTAGTTTTTGTTAAATATATTTCAAGCAAAAATAAAACTCGACTCACTTCTGGCAACTGGTTTATTTTGATGAGATATAGTTTCGATAATTCATCAATTTTCATTCAACAACAACTAAGAAACAATTTAATTTCGTCCGACAATTTAACCTTACTTTTAATTTATGTACTTTAAGTCTATCTTTATATCGGACGCTGTTTGTTATTTCTATTTTGCAGTTCCTGGAATATTTCACACCGCGATACGATTGTATTAATTTAGGTACAGGTAGCGCATGTTCCACGCGATTTGTGAGAACAAAGTGTAGATCCTGTCTTACGACAACAGCTAATCGTACTGTAAGTTTGTTGCTAATCAGTCAAACACGTTATTGTTTGAACAGGTCGGAAGATTTAACAGATTTAATATTTTCACTGCAAACTCCTCAACTTCTATGATACTTACGTTGCTAGGTTTTCAGAACGTCGATCCATAGATGGTACGAACGTAATTCCGTTTTCGATTCTCATCGGCTAATAGCCTTAACTACGTCGATCGATCACGCAGACAGATAGGCGAATGGAAAAAGGGAGGAAAGAAAAGAGACGGACTGGCATGGTAAGCTCGTTAAACTAAAGAACGCGTGCTGTAACCAGCGAATCGAAGAAATTAACGCGCTCGTGGAAGAAGGGGATGACGAGCTCGACGCGCGACACTCGAGAGCCTGTTTCCTCGCTGAAAAGCGCCGTTTCGGGTTCCATCCGACTTCCTCCTCGTGTCTCTTAGACTTTGGTAGCACAGAACCGCCTCTGTCCGTTCGTTGTAAATTTGCTCGGTACCCACGCCTTCTAATCCAGTGCAAAGTTAATTACCACGTGCCCCGAACTCACGGGACTACCACGGTATTCCTCTGTAGGGAGGCTATTCTCGTAAATCCTCTCTGTCTCACCGTACACGCGCGCATCTCCTCGTGAACATACTGAACCGATGCAGCGGTCTCTGATCCTGATACCGCCCCTGTCGTGCTGCAGCTAACCCATGTTTATGTTAATTCAAATTTTCATCGAATGGTTCGTCAAACGAGATGAAACGTCTCTGGTGTTTAGATAGCGTAATAATGGCTTAATTCTGATGCTAATTTACGGTAATATATTTATGTATTAGGTTGTTTGGAAAGTTTCAGTCGTTTTATGAGGAAATAATAGACGCACAACGTGTTTTGTTTTATATCATTACGTACGATCCATTTTGTTCTATTGAGATAAACACCGTGACATTTCACAGACTCGGTTTCACGTTTGTACGAAGGTACACCGTTGTAAAAAACACTTTTTGCGAAAGAAAGATACTTTTCGGACAACGTAATAGATTTTAATATATTAACCGCGCTTGTTTTTTTTTTTTTTTTTTTTTAAATCGTCGTCTCTTTGCCATACTGCAAGTGTACACTCCGATAATCCAATATTAATAACGCGCTGCGAAACTGTCGAAATTTTATCGCGTTACACTTTGAACATGTCACATATTTCACGAATCTTGTACAACGTTACCGTTGTTATTTTTATATTTAGAGGTAGGATCGCGTTAGTCACTGTTATATTATTGAGATAAAAACACCACACTTCTCGGAGCCGAAGAACCTTTATTGCACACTTGAAAAGGAACACACAGCGAAGGAAAAAAACAAAAGAAGTCTTAAAACTATCGATCAGGTCTATCGACCGTGTCTGGTAATATCTTCTAGTTACTCTTTTTGTAACTGGCCGTCAGCATATAGTTGGCCAGCGAGAACTCACGTTGTCATTTTCAACAGTTACAATCATACTTCTCGCGGGCTTATAAACGTCACAGTCATCTCACTGGATACACTGGATGTTGATAAAACGTCAGACCTCCATGCGCTATTGTTGGACAGAGTAGAATAATTTTCATGGGACGAGAATTTGCTTCTGAAAGTCTTTGAGAAAAATAGGTCGGTGGTTTTGGACAGGAAAAGGAAAGCGAATGAAAAGTCGTACACTGGAGGGATAGCCAATGGTGAAAGAGCGGGTCGGTGATCCATTTGGAACCTTTGCATCCTTTTGTGTCTGGCTGGTTGAGACTCGCCTGTCCCCTAGGTTGGAGGATCCTCATAATTGGGAAATAAATCGTGACAGAGACAGGTCGCCCCAGGCATTCTGCCTGAAATGATCTCATTTCTAAAAGCACACCACTCACGAAAACCGGCGTGCAAGTAATAACAGACGTTGAAATGAGAGGGGAATGCGAGAGAGCGGACCGCGTGCACGACCTCGAATAAATAATTCATGAAACGATAAACGCACGCGTGCGCGTGCGGCCGGATGCGTTATCCGGCCGATAGATTCACCTGCGCATAATTTCGTCAATGATTTTATTTGTCGACGGGTTTATTCGTCTTTGAAAGGATTACCGATTATTCGGAGTCGGAGAGTGGTCAGGTAAGAACGAAGACAAACTGTCACGTTGCTTTTGGGTATTTTGACTGGATTAGAAATTGAACGAGGATCGAAGCATAGTTAGAGTGGAAGCGAAGACGTTGAATCGTGGATTTTGTTAAGATGCGAGCAGAACAGTGGTTTCTTTTATGGAATGTCATTTTTTAATTGAACAGCGACGGTATTCATGGAGGAGAGAAAAAAAGAGAAGAAATAATGAAACAGTCGATTGTACGGACAGTACAATGCTGGTATAGTATCGATATCTGAATTTAATTAAAGTATAGTAGTTAGTGATACGTTAGGTTAAATAGCTAGAACTTTCTTATGGAATCGTTAGATTGTAAACTTAAATCGTTTGTTAACGATGTAGTGGCAATATGTTTAGAGGCTACTGTATATGCTAGTGTATATATTTGTTGTTTAAATGTTGTATATTATCACGATGATTACAAAGGATAGGATGATCGTAGTTTAGTTAGTCAGAATCTCGTAGTTGAAACACACCTTGTTAAAAAGAAGCAACCGTCGAAAGATCTTCCAGTCATCCCTATTGTTACGTCTTTTTAATGGCGCTGATAGGAGCGTTGAAAAGCGAGAGAAAGGAGTTTGAAAATTGCCGACATGTCTGTTATCATGCTCCTTCTTTGCTCTTCGCGTCGTCGGGCAATCCGTTTTCTAAGCATTGCCTTTCAATTCGACGGAGCGAAACGTGGTTACGGCCGAGTCCGCGGGGGAGAGACAGAAATGCGAACAGTCAGCAAGTCCCATCGCCTGCTGACCAGGCACGTACATAGGAAACCTGGAGAGTAGTTTCTCCGCAGCGGTGTCAGCAAGTTGCTGTCGTGGCTCTCTTATAGTCGTTTGACGTAGCTCGTCTGAAATTTAATGCGCCGCTGCGATTCTGGCAAATATGCCTCGCATCTGTTAGTTAACTTCTTCCCTCGAAAACTTTTACTTCCTGTTCGAACGTAATCCTTATCGAATTATCCTTCGTTGATTCTTCGTCTATCTATGTTCCTCGCCTTTAGCTACCGATATTTCCATCCTCAAACATGGATTCATTATCCTCTAGCAAACTTTTTATTTTCTTTCGATATTTTTACGTCGAACTGTCTGTAGAAGTGTCGAATGTTAAAGCTTCAAATATTATACGTATTTTTTTACCTACGTAAAAGTTAAATCTATATCGTGCCTGTAAAATCGATTCGAGAACATGGCGTGTTAATCCGATAAGTATGCAGAACTCCAGCTATAAAATGCCAGCCTTCGATCTAATGCTTAATTCAATCGGCGTCTCGCGAACTTTTCTTCGAATCTCTTCCTCATTCTTAGTTTCTTCTACTCTGTCGATTACCTATTCGCGAGCGATTCCGCGAAAAGTTTCTTTCGTATTCTCCTCCATTGCCTTCTATCTCTTTTTCCTTATTCGATATCGTTGGAAGTCGAGGAACGAGGCTCATTGAAAGCTTTCGTATCCGATTGAGCGAATTCGCTAGATTCCTGATAGTCGATTCACGTGATCGTTATCTCGTGCGTGGCCCGTCGTGACTTCGTAAACAACGTGAATCAACCGTGTTAACTGTACTCAAATATTACTAAATGTGTCGTTATCGGCTTGCCGGCTGTTGACTATAGGTGTAAAAAGATCTACTCGGCTCCGGTTCCTTCTCCCTTATCTCCTATCATCTCACCAGCTATCTGTTTGCTGGAAATATAAATACGTTTCTTGTCCCGTCTGTCGCGATAAGATAGCGTTTCGCTATGTTATTCGCAAACAATCCACGCGGCTTTGAATTTAACGCTAGAACTCCTTTCCATGACTGTTCCTTTCCAACTCCTTTGCTTCTTATTTATCTGTCTAATTTTTTGTTTCCTTCGTTCATCCATTTCTCAGGTTTCAGAAAAACATTTGGCCACGGTCAGGTTGAAATTTGAACGTTAACATTTGTATGGTAAAGATGATGTCGACCTTTGTAAAGCGAACGATATACAAGTACGTATCGCACACGCAAAATGTTTTTGGTCACGCGTTCGATTTCGATTTTCTTTATCCGAGTGTTTGCAGCAGAACCCGATAATAGCCTGCCAATGCTATCTTATCGTGACTTTTTGTGGAAATGTTTTGTCGACTCAATTGATAACACGGATGAGATCAAACTCTGCTGTAAAGTGGATCTATATCGACTTGTTACTCTAGTCGGTGCTTTCGTCATGTGATGTAACAATTGGCTGAGAGGAATTTGTCGTATAATTATCGACGATTCGTCATATAATTTCTTCGTTATCTTTATAACCAATAAATAAAACAGAATTTCAGGTTGATTCACAGAGATATAATTTATTTCAGCAGAAACAAAGCAGCTCGTCAAACAATAGGAATTCGCCTGTTTACTTGACGTGTTTTCCTCGGTGAATAGTTTAATGTACGCGTACTTCGTTTCAGTCGTGTTATTTATTTAAAAGCAAGCGAATTACGTATATCGTTACCTGTGGTGATAAACTCGTTATCGGCTTATCTGTCCGTATTCGAATTAATTAGCGAATAAGAAACATCGAGATAAAAATACGAAGGGAAATAATCGTTTATCATCTCCTCTGTAATCATTGGTGCTCGCCATTCATTTCAGACCGGCGTAAAATGAACGCGATAACGTCCAGTCTTATTTTTGTCGATAAACTTCGTTGGACTATTGCGAACGACAAATATTTGTCGACTTTCCCGATATATCCATTGAGGTCGTTCGATGACCGATTGCGATAAGTATTTTGCAAAATTACAATCTACGTTTCCAAGAGCCTTGAATAATTATTCTAATAATTTCTAGTTGTTTGTTTTGTTTTTTTTTTACTAATAAGCTGGTTCTTGGTCAGCGAACGAGCAACGTTTGCCCAAGTGTCGAAGAAAAAGCCAGAGCCCCATAATTCCTGGCATTAAAATTTCAGTCGGCCGAGACAGAAAGAAAGTTCCTTTTGGGGTCGGACGGGTAAATCGACGAATAGATTAATCGAAGCGAGAGAGGGTGGGCTATAACTGTGGATGATTTATTTCGTTCATCGGCTACGACGAACCCCTCTTTTGTACCAGTCCACCCCCGCATTGATAGCCTGCTCGCTCCGCGATAAATAATGAATGTTCGAATATCATAGTGCAGACGCGGGGCCAGGGGCTGAGAGGAAATGAAAGAAACCGAGATTCGAATACGACAGGGTGCTATTTTAATCCCATTGAGCTGGAATTAGAGGTTGTTTTTAACATGTGTGGTGTGATGTATAGTCCTGTATGATTGAAAATGAAGACTGTAAGCCTTTTAAAAACAGCACGACATGTCAAACGTGTCTGGAATACCGACTCCACAGTGTTCCGATTTGCTTGGAGAAATATCGTTAACGTTGTCAATGGCTGTGTTTCATAATTTCAAATGTCTAGCGACACAATCGGAGAATATATATGTCGGGTTGTTAGGGGCGTGTAACGAATCTTTCTTTGGATTAGACATTGTTGTTACGCAAAAGCGAAGATATTCACTGGTCCAATTATGATTGTGACGGAATTTGACAAGTAACCGTGGTAATTAGATATTCGGGTGTGAGTAGCGACGATCTTAGACTCAATAACGAAGCCACGGTCAACGGGATGACAAATGCGATATTGAACTTGACGCACGTGTTCCCTGTACTAGTAGAACTTATCGAATTGAACCTCGGTCCAAGTGGAACTGCCCTTATATACCCCTCTCCGTATTCCTCGTGTCAATCACTGTTTTAAGGAGAGTTATTCAATTACTTTGTACCTCTGTTAGGTACACGTCCCTCCCGTGACCGCGGCTACGTTCAGCGACCCATTATGTCACTTCGAGCCCAAGCCCACTGTCATCAATCTCGGATAATCATAATCGACTTAGCTCGTGAACGGCTATTTCTCAGTTTTATCGTTTAAGTACGGCTATAATAAAAAGTCTGGACTAAAGTATTTGGGACTTTCCCAAACATTCCGAAAGGAAGGCTCCGATGTCCTTTCATCTCCGACATATATATATAAAAAAGAAAGGAAACAAGTGAGAAACAGAGAGACGGAGATGCGCTTTTAATTTCGCGTCCCATCTCCTCCATGGCGTTATTTCTTTCGATATACTCAACACTCGGCCCGATTGGGCCAGTTAACGAAAGTGGCCTCAATGGCGCGGCACGATTTTAATTCAACGATCGTACGGCGATTAAACGTTTTCAGCTTCAACATCATTAGCGAGCGCGCGTATAAATAAAATGGAATTGAAGCGTTCTCGATCGGTGATAATCGACGTAACGCGATCGAAAGCGTAAAGAAAGAGACAAACGAAACGACCTTTCTACTATTTGTGCCGCGTAAATGCATTGTGGAAGTTCGTGGGAGTTATCACCGAAGAGCCGCGTGTGATTATATAATTGATACGCTGCTTGGTTCACCGGAACGATGATAATATTCCTCTTCCGTTCAACATTCGTATCATTAAGTCTTGGAATGAAAAAGTTGCGTGGATGTCGTTAAGATCTTCGTTTCTTTCTTATCGAGGAGTCTCGCTCGCGAGATTAATGGTGCTACGCAAACTTGACTGTCATCGTTGATTGCTTGTAATTCAAAGGCAGTTTGCACAGTAGAGGAAATGTTCTTTTGCCGTCATTTGCAATGCGAGTGGTGTTATTTTCGCCGCGTGTTACAAGTGGAATATTCCACGATAGTCCTTCGCTTTCGATCGTATTATTTAACGTTTCGATCTCGTCGCGATTCGAGTAACGTGTTTTGTCTACGGAGGTGCATCGTGGAATTCAAAGCCTCGATCGAACATCGATTTCTTTACCTCTAACTATATATTCCTTTTATACAGTTGATTTACAGTTGATTATACAGAGATTTTGCACTCTGTGACAACACTATTTTTATTCTTATTCGAACAATCTCGAAATAATTGAGAAAATATTATTATCGTTTCGTACATTACGTTACTGTACGTTATTATACGTCGTGTACTTAAATAAACTGCCTTATCGTTAGCTTTGTTTGAACAATAAAATGACGCTTTTATAAGTCACACCGAAATCTTTTCTACAATAAAGAGCAATCACCATCGATAAGAGTAAACGAAATTTAGACGACCAACTTATCGTCATCCTCCTTATCGTCTATCGATTAAGAGAATTCGATCGACTCGGATTCGCTTAACGGATATACAGTAGCCAGACTAATGTTTCTTGAGCGATACGCATCGTGGATATTAGCGGTAGCTCGTTTAGGAAGTAGGAACGCGATGACTCAAGCCAGCTAGATTTGCTCGCACGGCATGAATCGTTGCGCTCGTTAGGACGCGGAGTTCGCGCGATACATCCGTGCCGGTTGCGAAACACGGGCAAATTGGTGCACGTTTAAAAAGCGTGACGTTCGTAGACGAGAGTCGTGAGTGTCGACTCTGTAAACGCGACTCGCGTCATCGCCATCACCACCGGACCATGATTAATAGAACGACTGAAAGGAAGTTAATAAATGATAGATAATTTAATATATATATAAAGCTAATTAACCAGTATGTAAATATTATAATAAATGGATTAGCTGACACATACTTGTAACACAAGTCTGATCATTCCATGCAAAGTTCAAGGTTGAATTTTAAAACGTCGATGCTTCGCAGCAGCTTCCAGCAACCCTGCTATATCCTATAAATATTTAGAGAGGAGTCATCGCGCGTGAAAAGTTCCATCTCGTAAAGCGTGCATGTACTAATAACAGACTATTCTCTGATACTCGATCTGTAATCATTTGGAGCACGACTTGAAGGAGAAATAAAATAGAGAGAGAGAGAATGAGGAGAGTTGGGAGTAGCGCACAGGCTAACACGTTCGCCGGGAACAAAAAGCAGATTAAGCGTCAGTGGTTAAGAGTCGAGGAAGAGAAAGTCAACGAACCAATAGCAGCCAGTCCCAGTGCCTGATTGAGCCTGAATGCCGTGTTCTGGCTTTTATTAAGCGCAATCTCTCAGATTCGGTCCGCAACACACCCGACCCTCTCCCCTTCCTTTCTCTGCCGACTGGCTCGCGCGTGTCTCGTGCTTTTAACGAGCGTTTTACGAGCTTTTGTTCGGTCTCCTCTCCCGCTCTGCACCTTTTGTCAGGAATGCAATACGTGAACAAAACGCAACCGCGTATAATGCTCCTACGCGGACAAAACACGGGTACAATCTCGGCGGATACCGGCTCGGGGTCAGACGCGTTCCACGCGATCGACAGAATACCACAGAGGATCGTCCATCTTCGTTCTATTCGTATTCCGTCCGCTGTTCGCCAGCCAGCAGATCTTCGAGCCGCTTTCTTGCCTTTGGATAAACGCGAACATGCTTCCTTCAATGGCACACCGGTAATTTACTCTTCGTCGGATGCAAATGTGTCTTTTTGTCGCGACGCAGGTTCACATCCTGGCGATAATCGATGTGCTCGATACTTTTGAGAAAGCTTCGACTCCCTTTCGTGTGGAAATGCGTGTGTCGTGATAGCAGGTGAAAGAAACTTTAGAGAAGTCACGAAATTGTGATTACTACGAACGTACATAGAAGGCAGAAATACGCGCAAGTAAAGATGACGCGAACAACGAGCAAACAATCCACGTGAGTTGACATTTGCTCACGTCTCGATTAGCATCGTAAACCTTCTTCTAGGATGAGGCCATAATTAGATTCGCGGACTGTTCGTGACAAGCTACTTGAAGCCTTCCTCCTTCTCTCTCTCTCTCTCTCTCTCTCTCCCTTCATAAATGGTCGTTCATTCTACTTCTCTTCCTTCTCATCGTCTGGATCATCGTCGTTGATAAATTTTATCTGGTGACTCGATGGTCTGGCCTTGATCACTCGTTGAAAAACACCAATGCCAGAGATTTTTCTTACGATCGTGACAAATCGATTCGAGGAAAAGTTGGAATAAAATTAGCTGAACGATTAGTATTCTGTTATAAACGATCCGATCTTGATGTTCCGAGTATTTATCGAATGATATGTACGGAATCAAATCAGGTGGAAATCTTGGATTTCTTGGATTTATAACATTTACACTTATAGGATTGATGACTGTATTATATACGTGGAAAGTTCCAGTCGCGTTGACGTTTCCAATCGACTTCGCGAGATCTTGGTGATACGACTCTTCAACAGTCTCGCGTGAATACATTGACGAGAGGAATACACGCTGCGGGTAGAATGCGGTTTCATCAGTGTCTTTTGCCATCGATATAAGTTCAAATGATTCACGCGTCAATTACTTTATGGACAACGTTTCTAAGAAAATTATATGTATGATATTCGGTCAATCGTTCGGAGAGATCGCGATTTGTCCGAAGAAGATAAAAGATTTTCGTATGGAATTTCTTAGGAAAAATGTAAAATATGTAATACGGACTATGGAATTTGTTAAATTTATCTTAGAGGTATTACACATAATCGAGTTGAAAACAAGCATTGAACTGCGGATTTCTACAATTTTTTGATTTTTCTGAACGCAACTAAGCAGAAATTTGATTCAACGACTAAATATTAAAACGAGTACCATACTTCGGAAATTTTGTATATTTTCGCGTGCTATGCGCATTCTTGTATCTACCAATTTCCCACAGACGTGTAAAATATTACCGGACTAATAAACGTATATCATTAGGAAAGTTGCTAAGACGATGGCGTCAGCGAGAGTACAGTAGATTGCTTTCTCCTCGGATGTCGGTGTCGAATGCGTTTCCGCGCGTGCAGCCGCGCGCGCAACTGTGACGACGAACGCGAAAATAGAAGTCGCGTATCGCGTTTCGTGTCTCTCTGACCGGCATACGTGGACAGTGACGGATATCAGGGAGGAAACAGCGAACGGGCGTGACGATCAACCGGGTCGAACCGGCAAACTGATTGGCAGTATTTATTGAAGTAGGTGTCTTATGTTCCGCAGAGAAACATGCAGTCGACTTCGATGGCATGGAACACGTTCATCCCATTACCACCACCAGGAAGCAGGACGCACGCCACGCCGCATTCCGCAATGACAGCGCATGTAGGCCATCATCATCCCGGGCCAGGTGCGGCGGCGGCGCATCCAGTCACCGTCGCGCAGCAACAGCAACGCGAGCGCGAGGAAAGGGAACGCGAGGCGAGGGAACGGGACGCGAGGGAGCAGCGACAGCGAGAATCTGAGAACCTGGGCATAAGGGAACACCTGGTCGCGGCCGAGAGACTGCACAGGCAAGCCGAGGCCAGGGACCATGTCGCGGCACAACAGAGAGCCGCTTATTATGCAGCCACTGCGCCTCCGACTCAACAGGTACGTATGCGCGTGGTTGTAACGATCTAGAGGTCGATCGAGAGTGAACGGGCGCACTAACGCCGATACTCGGCGTAAACGTTCGTTTCTGCGGCCATTGGTATATATCGATATTGATAATGCCGCGTTAATGGTAGTCATTGTGGTTTGTTTTGGCGCAGGTGTCTCGACCGTCGAGCGTACCTGGCAAAGTCGATTATCCACCACCACCGGCGCACTCGAGGACTTCCAAGTCGTCGCTGCCCGTTAGCAGTCTTCACGAGAAACCACCACCGGTGGTAGGGCCGTCGCACAGTTCCCTGCCAAAGGTGGAGCCAAACGTCGGCCTGTTCAGTTACTCGACGTACCAGCCACAGTCACCGTATATGCACGATATTAAGGTGAAGAGTGACGTAGGTCAACCGCACAAGTCGTTACCGAGTAAAAGCGGTTTGGCCGGGGGTCTCGAGCGAGACCATCACGGTCGGGAGATTCTCCAGAATCCTCCTTCTTTATTGCCGGATCACAAGAGCTCGGTGATAGTGAAGAACGAAGGTCGAGAGCTTCCGAAAGTGCCGACGTCGCAGCAACACTCGCCGAGTCCGAAGATCATGCCGTATCTGAACGTACAGTCGGTCCCGCCACAGCACAAGCCGTACGAGTACAGAAGTCCGACGCAGAGTCCTCACCATCTTCACCACCTGGACGGACTACAGGCGGCGAAGAGCATACCTCAGGGTCATCACCGAAGCAGTAGCGGGTCTACGACCACGACGCAGTTACCCAGTCCGCACGGGCATCCACCGCATTCGCACAATCGTCAATCACCGCACGCTCAACATCCTCATCAGCCACCGCATCCATCGCCACCCGAACCACGTTATCTTACCAGGCCGGAACCCGGTCTACCTTACGCTACTGCCAAGTCCTCGTATTCTTATCCACATCCGCATCCGCCCACGGCCTCACCGACCTCGCATTACGCCGCGCCGGCAGGCTCTAAGCCGAAAGTCAGTAGCCCAGCGCCGCCTCACATCTACGGGAAACCGAATTCGGGTATTATGACCGGAACGCCGGTCTGCAGAGCTTCCGAGCCGGCGGTCGCAGCCCCGATACCTCTCACCTCGAAGGCTAGCAGCTCGCCTTACCAGCAAGTGCCTCACCATCACGGGGCGCCGCCTCCACCTCTGCCGCCGCCCGCGCACAGTAGGTCTGTCTACGATCCTAGGGGTTATACCGGCTCGATGCCAGCCGCGAAGCTTCCACCGCCACCCCTTCACGGTTCTCCGCCGACTGCGGCTTCGGCGCCTCTGTCCAGGCCCATCGCGCATCCAGCGCATCACACGAGTCCTCATCAGCAACCCGGTCAGACGGTACAACACGCGCAACCACAGATCAACACCTCTTTCCAAACGCAGCCGCTCGATCTCGGAGTGGAAAGATCCGGTTCGCCTAAGAGGAAAGCGCCTACTCCGTCGTTGACTGAGAATTCCGGCCAACCGGTCTCGCTGGAAGTCTGCAAGAAACGTAGAACGGAGGAACCACAGCCACTATCGTTGCAATGCGTCGGACCACCGGTCCTCTCGAGAGTGAGCGAACCGAGCCCGTTGATAGCTTCGGCGGCGACCTCAATCACCACCGTAGTCAACACCACGGTCGCTCTATTGGCCCAGTCGAACACACAGACGACACAGGAACGTACCGTGACAGCGGTCAGTCCAACGCCACGAACTGCTAGCGGCGATGGTTCCGTGAGACCGGCCAGTACGGGTAGCGTCAGCTCCCTGAATCCGACGGTGAGCGCGGCACCGAGTCCCGCGCCCATTCCCAGTCCAGCGCCCTCTACGGCGCCCAGTCCAGCACCTAGTGCCCCTGGCACGCCCGCCAAAGCCAATCCGAGCACGGTTGATAGCGAGAAATCCAACAGTCCCGCGCCTAGACCTCCCAGCAGTACCAGTTATCCCGTACACAAGTTGAAGAAGGCTTGGCTTCAGAGGCATTCTGGAGAAGATGGAACTGAAGACACAACAGGCGTCGTAGGCAGCGGTACCTGTGTCACATTACCTATGAACATCTCCCAAGCACCGTCGCAATCGTTGAACAACAAAGAACGCGACACTTCTTCGAACATCTCTGGCAATACGACCACTACTTGTTTGCCTAGCGCCGTCAATTCTATTCACAATATCGGTAGTATGGCGGTGAACAGCATTAATAAAAGCAAGGTCACTGCCAAAAGTAGTCGTAAATCGGCGAACAAAGAATCGTTAAACGGACATGCCACGGACACGAAAACGTTACAGGAAGACTCGTCAAGCAGCGACCCGGAAAGGAAGTCGCCGCCGAAAAGGAAGCCACCCAAGGTATCTATATGGATCGTATCTATCTTATTACTTTTCTAGAGTCGGACGTCTAAGTCGTTTGGACTCGTTGTAGTGACTCAATGTAGCATCTGTTACATTATTCTTGCATGGTTCTCTAAATAGGTCGTGTTCTGAATATAACTACTACATCCTTTCTTTTATTCATGTCTACGCTTTTTTTCTGGTAGTATGTAGATTTTCCATGTATCGTTCGTAACGGTTTTCATCGTTATCGTATAATTAGTAGTTCAATTGTGTCGAAGCATGTACACGATTATTACGTCTGCTGTGAAATCCACTTAGCGTCAGATTTCCGCGTTCAAATTTCCCGCCATGGTTGCGTTTGAATTTCCCGCCTCTTTCGCCGCCATTTTATAACACTGCCTGCCAATACAAGCCACAAGTAGTAGAAAGGTATCTTCGAACGTTGTGCGTACGATATAATGAAATTATTTTGGCATTAGTTTCTCGAACTTTGACGCTGATATATGTGTTCTACGAACGATTATCGACCGTGCGACATGTATAACTCCGAGTGGATAGAATTGGTAAAGCGTGAAGCGATTTCGTCCTATATATATTCGCGATTAAAGAAACCTAACCTCAAAACGATTGTTTGAATTCCGTTATATATGTTCGACTTTTGAGAACTTGTTAAATTATTCTGTTGTTTATGAGAGAAGAACTATTTTTTTTTTTATTTTCTTTTATATTTTTCTCTATATTAAACTATTCGTTTGAAATTATCTAGACATATTGCATGTAACGTAATTCGATTCGAAAATTGATTTGCTTGAAATAGGAAGCCATACTGTAAACGATATATGTACACGATACGGTGTGCGTGCGTCGTGCGTGCCTTGCATGCGCGCGCGTATATCTAGGTTTTTGTAGTATATTGGCAGTAGTTTCGGCAAGAGCATGAACTTCCTGACTACTTAATAATCTGTGCCCTGTGGTAGGTAAAACGAAAGAAGGGCGCAGCACGGAGGCAGCAAACGACTGCGGAAGATCAACGGAGGCGTAAGGAAGACAAGCAAGCTGGAGGGACTGGTGTAGGCAGCGAGTCTAGTAACGAGAGCGAGGCTGGTTCTGCTAGCGATACCAGCGAACAGTTGGGTTCCATTCAACCTACGTCGAGGGTGCGGCATACCACGGCCAATTCCAACAATTCCTCGGGAAACGGTTAGTTGACGTAGCTTCTTGTAAATGGACTTCCCATCAGGTGAACTAACTATTCACTTGCAGGGTAAGTGATCCGTGTTCCATGGTCATACACTTAATCCTTTCTATAGAGCCATGCGAGAACTCGAGAAATTCAGGAATACCATTGATTGATCTATTCGGATTCAAGCATTGAAATAAATTGAAATAATTATCGAGGAACATAAGTAAAGTATTGTTTGTTTTAAGTACACAAAATATATGCCAGAATAATAGATAAATTATACAAGATTATTATAGAAACCAGAGTTTAAAAAATTTTTATAATTTAGAAAAAATAGTTTATCACAGCGACATAAAATATTTAATATAATTCAAATATTATAAAATAGTAGGATTCAGTAATAGAAGAAGCATTAAGCAACTTTTTGAAATAGATAATTAAATAATATAATCACAATACAGATTCAATAGAATTCAATAACGCAGATTGTTTGATACGTGTCACAGTTAAAATGTTGTATTCCTGACACTCTTTAGGTTCGCCGTGCTCTTGAAACCCTTGTTATCCCGTTTCGTACACTTATCCTGTCTCAATATAAAATCCTTGCTTGCTATTTTCAAATATTCTAATAACAATTATTAGGAAAAAAAAGATGATGAAATAATGAATTGATTAGTATATATACATCTATGAAATACAAACAACATAACGAGCTTTTTAACACTGAACTAATTTATTTGTGTATAAATGGCTAGATAAATGTTTTCCATCGTTACTCAAATAGATCATACTGTTTGTTCAATAGGAAATAATAAGGAACCGAGAAAACGAGGTAGAAGACCAAAGACTACGAAAGGTAACGAATTGGGCGGAGAAGATCAGCAACCTCGTCAAAAGAAAGAACGTAGAGACGACAGTACGAGCGGTGGTAACAGTGGGCCAGGTGGAAGCGGTGGTAGGGGCGATCCCTTTCGTAGACCTCCGATATCACAATTAAAAAAAACCGGTGACAGTTGGTTGCAAGACGGCGCTTGTTTCGAAGTAGCTCCAAAGTTGGCTAAATGTCGTGAGTGCAGATGGACACCGCACCAGCGCTCCAAAAATCTTCCTCAAAATATTTTCTGCAGATTTTATGCATTCCGTAGATTACGGTACACGAAAAACGGACAGTTGGCTATAGCAGGATTTAGCGACCCTCATAAGGATGCGTCTGAGGTAAGTATTGGAAATTTCCGCATCTTTTATCAAGGCACGTTTGCAAGAATAATGAACAATCGTTTCGTTTTCGTGTTACAGGTAGATCTCCGATTATGGTTACCAGGAAAAGAGAATACGGATACGAAGAAGGATGAAAAGTCCGACAAGAACGATAAAGAGAAAGGAGATAAAGAAGATCTAGATTTGGAAATGGCTCACAGACTACTTCGCCAAGTCGGAGATCAGTTCTGTGACCTCTTGCATCAAGAAAAGGACGCTCTTCAACAGCACATGGCAGAAGGTAAATTTTTCATGTTGGATTCAAACATTTAGGTAACATGGTCATTCGAAAATACAGAGTAAAAATGTAAAAAATCAATGTTTATGTGTCTTCATGCATGTTTCATAGTATCGATGTTACTTACGTGTATATAAGATATAACGAGAATAAGTTTGAAATAAAAAACAAATTGAGTATATTTAGCATGAGATATGATCATTTAGCGTTTCCTTTGTTTCCATTATTTTGTGTATTATTCATTTATGTTGGAAATATTTAATTCGATATTTTCATAAGCATGCAATTATAAGCGAGGAAAATTAGCTTGGAGTATTTCCTTTGTTCGCATGATTTAACGCTTTGCGTATCGATTGTTTCTTCACCTTGACAGCAAGTTCGGGACTTGTAGACGGAACAGTCGCTTGGAAGAGAGTGGTGCAAGGTGTCCGAGAGATGTGCGATGTCTGCGAGACAACCTTGTTCAACTATCACTGGGCTTGCGGTAAATGTGGCTTCGTCGTATGCATCGATTGTTACAAGGTGAGAACATTTCTTTTCATCTTTATAAATCTATATTTATTCGTAAGACATGATGATAAATACTTCGTTGAAATCCACGTGATTATACCTGTAAAAATCGAGCTCTTTAACTCTGACGTGTGAAACGTAGCTGCGTTATATATCTAAATTTCTATTCGCGGGGATTTTTATAAATTATAAATGTTATTAGGGACGCAAGAATGGAACGATCAAGATTTGGGGAGAGAGCGGCAAGGATAGAGACGATTTTTCGTGGCTTTTGTGTACGAATAGGCAAGTGCACGAGCCCGAACGACTTATGCTCACGCAAATTATCGCCGGCGATAGCTTGACACGTCTCGGGCAACGCCTGCACGAATGCCGCGCTGAATGGGGAATACCACAGCATTGTGGTTGCTCGCTAGTCGTTCAAACCTCTCCCAACGAATATTTACGGAACATGATAAAAGGCGACACGGTACCGGTTCTGAACGGTAATGTTAAACAGGAAGTCAAAGAAGAGAAGAAAGTGAACGAATCGAACGGATCGTCGGAGAACAAAACGAACGGCGAAGACAAAAACTCTCCGTTGAATTGGCTGGCGGATGTGGCTCTGCAGAATCAGGATAAAAACGAAAGTGGTTCTAGCTCGGATTCCGACGAGGATCGAGATGGCAATTACTCGACCTTGAGAGAATTGCTTATCCGGCCGTCCCATAAATCAAACGGCAGTGGATCTAGATCGAATTCACCGACCAACAATTCCGGCAGTGTTAACGTTACTTCCGGAAACAACGCGCAGAACAACGTCGCGAAATCTGGCAAAAAGTCGAAAATGGACACGCTAGACGAGGTTATATCCAGCGTAATAGAACACAGCGTGAAGAAAGAGAGGGAAGGTGAACTAGATGACGAGAAACCGAGGGAATTGAAGCATTTCGTTAGAAGATACAAATGGACGCAGAAAGGAAGAGAACCGTTGCCCATTCGGATCATGACGCTTACTGAAAGTAAGAGTCTGTACCCGGATGTGCCGCACTCGTGGCTCTGTGATGGAAAGTTGCTCAGGTTAAACGATCCAAACAATCCTAACAATTATAGAATATTTCAAGACCAATGGAAACGCGGACAGCCAGTCATCGTGTCGGACGTTGCGAAGTCGTTAGATATCAATCTATGGCACCCGGACTCGTTTGCCAGAGACTTCGGCGATGAGAAGAACGACTTGATCAACTGCATGACCGGAAATTTGGTGCCGAACCAACCGATGCGTAAATTCTGGGAAGGATTCGAACACTTCTCGAAGAGATTAAAGGATGAGAGGGGAAATCCGATGTTACTGAAATTGAAGGACTGGCCGCCCGGCGAAGACTTCGCGGAATTATTGCCATCGAGATTCGCGGATTTAATGAAAGTTTTACCGTTGTCTGAGTATACCCATCGAAACGGAAGATTGAACCTGGCCAGCCGTCTACCGGATTGCTTCGTGAGACCAGACCTGGGACCGAAAATGTACAACGCTTACGGATCGGCTCTTCATCCTAATAAGGGAACGACCAACCTTCATCTAGATATTTCCGATGCGGTCAACGTTATGGTCTACGTGGGAATTCCGAAGGATGCCGATAACGACGAATACGTCAAAGGTATTTACCATTACTTTGTGTCGTTTTTATCTAAAGCAAATTAAATTTCGAAGGATTAACAATCGTGATTGTATCAATGTTATAGAAGCACTACGAGCGATAGACGAAGCCGGTTGTGACATCTTGACACGTCGTCGTGTTCGTGAACGTGGAGAAGCACCGGGCGCATTGTGGCACATATACGCAGCACGAGATGCCGACAAGATCAGGGATCTATTGAACGCGGTAGCTTTGGAACGAGGGGCTCGTTTGGAGCCGCACCACGATCCAATTCACGATCAAAGCTGTTACCTCGATGGACCTTTGCGAGAACGGCTGTACCGCGAATACGGCGTCGAAGGGTAAGCATTGCGTTCGTTCAACGAGATCTCACTGCCTCTCGTAGCTTTCTGAGGTATTTGTAAAAATAAAGATGTGTTTCTCTCCCTTGTTACAGATACGCTATCGTACAGTGCCTAGGCGATGCAGTATTCGTGCCAGCTGGCGCGCCGCATCAAGTCCGTAACCTTCACAATTGTATAAAGGTAGCCGAAGATTTCGTATCTCCAGAAAACGTGTCGCATTGCTTCCACCTAACGCAAGAGTTCCGTGCGTTATCGGACACGCACACGAATCACGAAGACAAGTTGCAAATCAAGAACATAATCTACCACGCGGTGAAAGATTCGCTAGCCGTATTAAGTAACGTGAAGGAAGAAACTCTTGCCAAGCTTAAGTCTAATAATGAGATAAAGAAGGAGGAGACGTAGCCCTAGGCCCCCTGTCGCGGTCGCAAGAGCCGTTGATCATTGTTTGACTAAAGTCTCGCTATAGCAGTGAGTGCGTAATCTGTTATCCGGTCGTGTATCGGTCTCCCGAATAGCATATGCCCGGGATCGGTTCGAGACGACAGGAGGATTTATCTAAAATGCTCCGAAGAAACCTGTATTGAGGTGCAAGAATTTGTTGTGATATTTGACGAGTAACTCAAGTTTCATTTTTCGATGTTGGCTGAGCCAATGAGATTATTCGTTGTTTCATTTGAATTTTCCTTTTACACATACATTTTCCTTCCTCTCGAGCAACGTGCTTGCGGACATGAAGTCCGCGGCTTTTTTTCATTAAAGTTATGGAGTCGGTCCCGCGAACGCGCGCGCGCCGCGTCCGTTATCATTGTGATACCTATGAGGAGGACTTTGGATCATACATTATTTGTAATTACTTATATCGTGCCTGTATTCAATACATACTGTCTATATTATATAAATGTAGATAATGGATTATTGTGTAATGAATTCTTACTAGCAACTACGAAAAGAATCGTCTAGAGGTACCTTTGTGCAATTAGATGTCGATTAAATTGTTAGTTGGATCAGTGATACTTGTCGATCCGCGTTATGTGCTCTCGTGATCTGGTGCTTTTTTTGGTATCGATTTAACGAAAGCAAACAGAGAAGCGCTTTGCCAAATGGCCGATATATATTTCTTGCTATCGTCCTTGTGTTTCGCGCGGGAGGCGAGTGTAAGAGGAAAACACTGCCTAAGCTGTTCGCAACGGTCAAGTTTCTGGAATAAGATGACTCGACCATTGCGCGTTAACGCAATTACACGTGATAAATCGCAGTTCGGCTTCCTCGGGTATATACGTTTTTCAGTTTGTTTTTCTTCTTCGAAAGATATATCGGCTATACTGAGCAAAGTTTGTCCGAAGGTTTGTATGACCATCGTCGTTTAAATTAAGGCATCAGAACAAAAATAACAAGGAAAATATTAACAAACAAATCTTTCGATATTATCTTTATAGGATATGAGATATCGATGAGAATAGACCCGATTGAATTCAATGTTTTTATAGATTGGATTAACATTGTGTGGCCCAGTGATGACCCAGTAAAAAGAACAGTAAGATGAAAACAAGGTGTAAAAGAGGATAAGAAAAAAAGCAAAAAAAAAGCAAAATAAAAATGATCTGTTATTTTTGTCGAATCACGCAAACCGTCTATCCGATAGAGCAGCGATATTCTAATTGTATTATAATTAATATCGATAAACTATGATAACATTATTTAATGCAAAGTAAAGGTGTAACGATTTTCGAAGTGCCAATGTTGAACAATGTGGACAGTCTCACGTGTTTACACGTTGTATATCGTACGTGTATAGGTAGGCAAAAAAAAGAAGGAAGAGGGGGTAGATAAAAAAAAAAGAAGGAAGAAGGGGCGGGCAAAAAAGAGAGAGGGAAGAAAAGAAAAAAAGAAACACAGATTAGTCATGCAGAATTCACAGATGAGAGGCCGAGTTCCTATCATTCAACTGTTCTCATATAGAACAAACCGCTGCTATTCACGGTATGTTGCGCAATGTCTGAATTCTTGAAAGCCATTGCCGTCCTTGTTCATTGTGTTCCACGATGACGTTTTTCACACACTCGTAAACCGGGGAATATCATAGTTGAACGTTCACGATTTGTTCGCAACTTCAAGCGGTAGCTGAGTAAGATGAAGAAGAAGAAGAAGAAGAAGATGGAGAATGAAAAAAGGCAGATGAAAGAGAGAGGAAGGCAACAGCTTTCGAGGAAAAGAAGTGTATGTGATTTAGCGTCTAGCGCCGTTGGTGCGCTTATCGATCGTCAGATGTTCTCTACTGCTGGTAATCTCGAAACCGACGTGCAAGCAACAAGCGAAGAAATAAGGAGAAAAACAAATCACTGGAATCCTGGAATCCGCAATTTCTTTGATCTCAACATTCGTCTCTAGCATACAACGACTTGACTAAAATAATATTTAACGAATAAATTTTTAAATATCTCTTAGTGTCGATAAGTAACGTTAATATTACGGAAATTATAACAAGAATAAAAAAAGTACCCTTATTATTCACAAGCGACGATAATGATAATGATAATTGATGATCACGACGATGTATAAAGTTATAGAAAAAAAAAAACTAACAAATAGGCGTACTCTGTGTATTATTGCTACAGACAAAGCTATTATTCGTTTTTCCCGCTACGTGTATGTAAATACATTTATACATACTTATATGTATACATATACATATATAAATACGAAAGAAAGTTAGGCTTTAAGGGATTACACACTCCATAAACCATGGACAAAAGAATACACCTTACACGCGTAGATAGATAGTTTATTATACCATTATTAATTATTATTAATTAATTATTATGATTATGATTATCATTATTACGATTAATTATAACGAAGAAATACCGATATTTAAATGTTGCTGAATACGTGGCGAACATGAAGCACGACTACCGAACGTCAGTGTATAAATGATGGTGATTACGAAAGATTGCTTGTATGTAACTGCATAAACGCGTGCGTGTGTTGTTTTTTTGAGCGAAATTCCGGGAAGAATACACGAGAGAGTGAGAGCGAGAATGAGAACAAGGGGCCGTGTATTGGGGGCGGAGTGGAATGGATGAGACAATTGTACAGCCCTTAAAACTCCTAAAAAATATCCACCCCCAAAGTCCTACACTACCCCATCACCGGTCGCCCCCAGTCATAGCAATTATGAACCGCGGGCCGGCAGGTCTGAGTATAATTTTTTGTACTGTGTAAATGTAAGAACATACGTTTGAATAAGAAAAATGTTTATATTACAAAAAAAAAAATACAGTCTGCGTACCTTTATTTACATTACATTTAACCACGTTCCTAGACACGAATCGAATTTATACGAAGAAATACGTCTAACTTTGTTTTCCCTAGTTCAAACAAACGTACAAAAACTTAATTCTATTATGAGACTTGTTGCGTATAGCTCGCATGCTAACTTGTTGCTTATTGGCAACGTTAGCACGGTGATTTCTCTCACGCATCGTAGTACATATTAACGCCGTGGTATTCAGGATATTAAAATATCAATCACGTCAACGGCATCTAACGTATTCAAATTAATTTCGATCCATATATCGCTTGGGATTGAAACGTTCAAATTGGGTTCAAAACGGGATTGAAGTACGAGGATGAACCGCTCGTTCATTGACTGCGTTGTCCTACGTTACCGACAAACAATTGATTTTGTGTATCTGTCAGACGCGCGTCAACAAATTCGCTGATACAATCTATAAAGCGCAAGAATTTTGGAGCCTTTTTTGCGAAAACTCTGCGAGATCCTTTGAAAACATATTAATATATACGTGACTGGTATTCGAGCGCGCGCATTGAAACACGTACCGATACGTGTCCGGATTATAATATACCAACAACGATTCTGCTTCCGTTCCAAAACACACCTGGCTTGTTTCCGGCGTTGAATTTGCACGAAATCGTACAAGACTTGGGGAGTCAGAGAGGCTTTCGACGTTAACTATACTCGGCCAATGATAGCATATCCGGCGTGAGAAGGACAGGCGACCGATAAACTATGGTACAAATCTGTAGTTAATGTATAGTATGGTATAGTGTCGCCTACACACTCACGCTTCCAAGATGGCGCTCAACCTACGGAGAGAAAGACGATCGAGCGTCTGAACGGGTCGGAGCGGTTCTGCTATAGCTGTGTCAAGCGTCGGACAATGAACGAGTGCCGGACCGATCCACT
This sequence comes from Bombus campestris, assembly GCA_905333015.3. NCBI lineage: Eukaryota > Metazoa > Arthropoda > Insecta > Hymenoptera > Apidae > Bombus > Bombus campestris. The sequence continues at coordinate 10,182,211 of HG995136.1, read as the reverse complement.
TGTTTTTGTCATCGCTTCGACCAGTCGGTCATAAGGATAGTGTTGTGCGTTTTGGTGTGGAAACAAAATGTGTAGCCACAGACAGAGGATCGTTAGGATAGATTCGAAAATAAGTACGTGCTAGTGCGATTCTTCGGTTATGTCAGTGCGTTAAGTCAAAATGGCAGCCACGTTAACTGTCGAGCAAGAACAGGTAAGCGATTATTTATCGTCTCATATAGAATATACTGTGTCCAAAAATTGTTTCAACCGATCTCGCCAACATCTCGAAACGATCGATCGTGATCTTTTTTTTACTTCGATCCCTACACCACGTACGTGTTTACAACCGCGTAATATAAACATTGCTCGTTTCTCTGGCGCTGATTCTTTGAATCTTCTCGATGATTTTCAACGGAAATGACAAAAGAACTAAATTCTTCTTGCTCGATAGAGCTTCAAGAATGTCTTTCGACGAATTGCAACTGCGATTACACTACTCAACGTTGAATATGTTAAACAAGCGCGATAGATAGACTCGCGTGTGTACATCGTGCTTTAATCATCAATGTTTGTACAACTAGACATTGTCATCGTGACAATAACGTTCGATCTTTTTGTCGACCGAGAATTCTCGGAACATCGTATTATCTTATTTCTCGTGAATATCGTCAAGATTTATGTACAATTTCGATAGAAACATTGTCATATATCGTGACAAATAAATCATCGAATAGTATGCGGTTGATAAACAAAAGGATTTTGTGGCTTTATAAGGTCTGCGTCGCGGAAAACGAGGAATCTTCCGCTCTAAAAATTCAACCGTGGCATTAAATAGAACGTGTGCGTCTTTCATAAGCAAAACGTGACGTTGGAATTAAAACAAAGCGAGAACTGTCGGTTAGCAAAGCTTTATTAAAGTATCGATTTACGATATTAAATTTCTTGACCCTGGAATGAATCTATCCATTTACCGCACCGGTCCCCGGCGAGCGTACTATGGCGGAAGTTGCCGGTGGGTAGGTAGTCGGGCACCGGAAGTTATATCGGTACCCAGGGCATGTACACAAATCATTGACGAATGACTGTTACGCGTTTCGACAGTGTAGAATTGTTGCGAGACTATCCCATTGTTCTAAACGTGTCTCGTATAATCTTCTTTTTGATTAATGATCATCTTCCTCTTATTCGAATTCCGCACATTCTGCGAATTAGCGTTTTTTTATTTGGAATATATAAAGAACCATTTAAGCGGAGAAAGCAGTTGATGGTTCAAGGAATGTGTTTTATGTTAATGTTAAATTTAACGTGAAATAAATTTCAAATTTAACAAGATCTGCTCTGCTGAAAAATGTCTAATCGATCTCGTTGTTTTTGCAGGCCACAAAAGAATTTATAGAAGCAGTTAATAAATGCCGGGCTGGAAGAAGAGCCGGTCCAGTATCGTGGAGCACGGCTGTGAAATTTTTAACAGCGAGGAAATTTGAAGTTGCGAGAGCATTAGCGTTGTACGAACAGCACGAAGCCACCAGAAGGCGGGAGGGTCTTGCACTTTTGTACCCTACTCAGGAACCTTTGCTCAGTGAATTACGCACAGGAAAATTTACAGTTTTAGTAAGTTGCTAATTTTCGTTAAAAAGAATCCGAATGTGATCTGGCGTTTTCGATTACATGAAGTTTATACGATGCATTTGTGAAAATGTTGTAGCCTTCGAGGGACGCTACAGGGGCAGCCATAGCTATTTTTACAGCACATTTACACCTTCCACAAAATACCACGCACCAGACAACGTTACAAGTGAGTGTGTACTTAAAAACGCTATAGAAGATGATACCATAAGAGACGTTGCAAATTATTAATAATGTAACTTTCACTGTCTCGTTACAGGGCGTGGTGTACCAATTAGATGCAGCGCTAGAAAGTGTAGAAACTCAAAAGCACGGTCTGGTTTTTATTTATGACATGTCGGATAGCAAATACCAGAATTTCGACTATGACCTCTCCCAAAAGATTCTCACCCTCTTAAAGGTAAGTTTCACACCCGTGCACGCGCGATCTCAAAACGATCTACCCATCCCTTGTACATATATTTATTATTTAACTCTATCGAGATACAAAAAAGTAGCGCCAGAATGATGAAACACCTCGTTAAATTTAAGTCAGTTATTATAAACACTGTTAAATCCTGAATAAATAAATTTATTACTCTTTGACAGAAACTTAATATATACTCCCGCGACTTAACAAATTTACCATTCTCGATATTCACCTTGGTTCATTCACGAATCTACGTCCGGAGTTTACAGAGCACCGAGAAACAAAGAGGCTTTGTTGGTAGCAACGGATCGTTCCAAATGTAGGCCATTATCTTTACACAGGAAATTTAATCAACATCTTTGGCTTTTATTCGTACCACGGACGAAATCAGACCGTGTAATGCACGCGTGTGTCGCCAGTCTGTGAAAAAGATTAGCCTAATATGCGAATGCGTAACGTTGCACGCTAGAAAATATTTGAGACGCGTGTATTGGACCGTTGTACCTCCTAGTTGGTGGCAAAAAGGGAAGGAGCGGGTCGCTTAGAATCTCGATTATATAATACGGAGCAATACATAAAGTAATTCCGAAGCGTCTGCTGGTGGGGTACATAGAAGGGTGTATCTCAAAGAACAGGGAAGTTTAAGGGGTCGTTAACGCTTCACGGAAACCCACTTGCAATTGCCCAGTGAGCCGCGCATTGTGAGCGAAGCAAGGGAGTTTCAAAGGTTTTGGTCGAAATGACGCAGTTATAGGATATTCGTGAAACTATTTCTAACAAACATTTTTACGTCACCGAGCACCGAGGTAAAAATAATCATCAGTTTAGTCGGATTATTTATTAGGAACCGGGGTAAAGTAGAATTCTATTCTGAAACGCGTGTCTGGGGGGAAGTATATAAAAGGAAAATGCATAAAGGTACGTGATCGCTTTCTATTCGAGTAATAACGTTCCGATACTCCTTCATTTTCCGCTCTATTATACCCATCTATAGCATATAATCGGTCGCGGACTGACTGCTACTTTTCCCGATAAAGTTTCGTCTTTTCATCGATTATGGACTGATAAATTAAAGTTCGTATCACGGTAAAAATAACGTTCCTCAAGGGCGTTCGCACTAAAAACTAGAAAAAGGTGCTACGCGGTGAAGGTGATACTTTGTTTACGTAGTCAGATTTGCGGTTAAAAATAATGCGGAGCGTTCTAGTTTTAGTGGTGGCGAGTTTTAGAGGTTGATAACCCCCGGGTTGTACGCAACACGATTCACATATTTCAACGAATTCTGATTGCCAAAGTACCGGACGTGAAGCAAGAATAGGTCCTCGGGTTGAGAGACACTGACATAATACGTCACCGCACGTAGGATCGCACCTTTGCCGGGGGAGGGGGAAGAAAGAAATTCGTGTAAGGGATGCTAGAGCGGTGGTAAAAAGAAGGGGTCGTTGGCGCGCATGCGCGCATACGCGGGATAACGTCGCGACGCTCGTGGTCAGTAATCATCGTGACCCCTTTGCGGCATTATCGTGTACAGATCGGAAGAAGTTACAACCTGATTCCACCGTTTGGATCGCTGTAATTTCTTCGAGTTGTCGAATCGTCGCGTTGTTCCATCCGAATACGCGAACCAACCACTCCGCGGCACGAGAATGACGTTGTAACAATCGGGAACTGTAGCAGCGCAAGTTATGCTCGTCAACCGTGGAAAACGGTTATTCTAATTTCACGCTATCGATTGACTGACCGAGTGTCGGCAGTGATTTCGATTCCATCGATTCAACGACCACTGGATATACCCTGGTGATTAATCGAATTTCAAGCCGATCGAGAGCACTCGATTTATCGTTACATCGGTGGTTCGTTCGTATACTAGATAATCCACGTTTTACGATCCGTCGTTTGATAGGTAGATCGCCTAACGAGTTCGTGTCATCGATGCCCGATAAAATATTCGCTTACAGTGCACCTTTTCGCGACATACGGTAAACGAAAATTCTAATCTATCGATTGATTGTGCTCGAGTATTCGTATCACACCAAAATACCCTCGTATATAATTTCCTCGATCCCGATTTTCATCTGTCACGATTTTCGATATAGGGAATCTGTTTGTATAGCGATCGGTAATCGTTCTGAATCGATTCGAAACAGCTTCAAGTCGTCGACACTTTTTCGTTGTGTTTTCGCGGGGTTTCGATGTAATAGAGTTTATGCGCTTAAGATCGTAAAGATGTAGTGGTGCTGCTGCTGCTGACGTCGTTGCCGTTACGGTACTTCCGCCCTCTATATACACCACAGAGGGTACCGAGGGTTAAGTTACCGTGTTTCCTGCATTTTGCACAACTCCAGAAGTGAGAAAGAATTTTTCACGCATTACGCGTCGTCCCTATTGATCTGAAATCTTGAATGTTCGTCGACCCCGTGCCTATGAATCGTTTGCCCCAGTTCAATTGAATTTTGCATCGTTTGATGCAACGCGTAACTAGCCTATAAGACAGGTTTACCGTTAAATTGGATCGAAACTCGTGCCACGTAATTCCGTAGTTTTCCTCTAGAACGAAACCCCTTCGCGTGTAAAACATATATTTGAAGATTGCTTGCAGTTGGCACTAAAACGTAGTCCTCGGTTTATATACCATTCTATTATTGCATCGTCTTGCAAAGGTCAAATTTGAAAGTCGCTCCATTTCGAAAATAAATCATGCACTCGCGTTAACCGATCGTTTTTTAATATCTTTTATCTTTAAAACACACACACGCACACACACAGATACGCGCGCGCGCGCGCGCGACGCTCACAATGTTTTTTTTATGATAATATCGTTATATAAAAATAAACTGTATGTTATAAACTGATCGATTATTCGATTATTCTTTTTTTATTCCTTTGTTTCTGCAGTTGACTACTTGCGTAAATAATTTGTTTATAAGCATATGGTCTTATACTTTACAGTGTCGCATGTAAGATGGAAAATGTAAATATTGAACTATAATAATTTCTGTCGAGTATACGGTACTATAACGATGTCGTATTGTTTCAGGGTGGTTATCCAGCAAAATTAAAAAAAGTCTTAATAGTGACTGCACCGCTGTGGTTCAAAGCACCCTTCAAGATCCTTCGATTATTCGTGCGTGAAAAGTTGAGGGACAGAGTATTCACCGTATCCATTCCTCAATTAACGTTACATATCCCGCGGGAATCATTACCGCATCGCTTGGGCGGCACATTGGAGATACAGCATGAGGCATGGCTTCTCCACTGTCTTAAATCCATGACAAACAGGGGAGGGGGTGAGCTTTGTGAGGTCAGTACTCTAATTACGTCCATTTGTTCTAGTAGATGCCAAAAGAATTCTTCAACAATGATTCATGGATTTCTTATATGTGTAGGTTACCCCCAGAGTGGGTACTCCTCTTTCGCCCACATCGAAAAACCACACGGTTCAAAATCCCAATGGAACTACGGTCAGTAGCTCAACTAGTCCTATAATCGATAAAAACAAAGTTAAAAATGGTATCTCCAATATTGGAGATATCGAGATTACGAATGGTGATATCTGGATGGGAACCGATGAGGCACCATCTCCAGTACAGCCTCCGTCCTCAGCTAGTTCAGGGTTTAGCGACGACGATAGCCTACACGGGGATCTCGGCATTCAGGCCGTTACCATGGAACAACTCATCGATGAGATTCATTCGAGAGGACGCGCAGGTCTCATAGCGGAGTACACGGAAATTAGGCAAAGACCGCCCGAAGGTTCCTTCAATAATGCAAAGTACGCGAAGGCAGTATTCTTTAAGAAATATGTTTCTTAGGATTATCACCGAATCGTTGTTTGACAAACAATTTTCAATACATTTTTCAGATTAAGATCAAATCAATCGAAGAACCGATACACAGACGTGCTTTGCTACGATCATAGTAGAGTGTGCCTGTCACAAATAGACGGGGACGCCACATCGGATTACATAAATGCTAATTTTGTTGATGGTTACAAACAGAAGAACGCGTTTATTAGCACACAGGGTCCGCTGCCGAAAACATGCGGTGATTTTTGGAGAATGATTTGGGAACAGCAAACGCTCGTTGTCGTTATGACCACAAGGTAGATAGATAAAGGCACATTTCCCTGATTGCTTTGATATTCAACCGAAAGATTATCTATAATTTTTGATGGATTTTAGAGTGGTGGAAAGAGGTCGCACGAAATGTGCACAATATTGGGGTCCGGAACCGGGAGACGAAGTACAAGCGGGAGGTTTTACAGTAACCACTCTTGAGGTTGATACGAATCCCGATTACACGATATCGATGCTTCTTCTTACAAACAACAAGGTATGTATCGGTGTTGGCTTAACTTTCAAGGACGGAAATCGACACCCTCGACGTTTAGAAGTTTCTAATCGATAAATACATTACGCTTTTATTTTAGACTGACGAGGCAAGGGAAGTTTGCCATATGCTGTACACCGCTTGGCCAGATTACGGTGTCCCACAATCGGCCAGAGCTCTGTTACAGTTTCTAGCCTTAGTAAGACAACAACAAAATAAATTACTTGCTAGTAGAGGGGATACGTGGGCTGGGCATCCGCGAGGACCTCCTATAGTTGTTCATTGCAGTGCCGGAATAGGAAGGACAGGTATAAATGCCGATATTCACGCGAGTTTCAAAGAAAACGTTTAGAGAGTAGAACAAAGACACTTATCGCGGAATATGTTATTTTTCTAGGAACATTTTGCACATTAGATATTTGCATATCGCGACTAGAAGATACTGGAACTGTAGACATTCGTGGAACTGTGGAAAAAATCCGAGCACAGAGGGCCTACAGTATTCAAATGCCAGACCAATACGTTTTCTGTCATCGTGCTCTGGCAGAGTATGCGCTTTCCAGAGGGATACTTAGTTCACAACATCTTGCTATGTTACCTCCAACCATAGAAGAAGATTCTGATTAGGGTGTAACCTTTATTATCATGTACCAGATTGATGTTCTTCCCGAGTATGCGTAACAATCTCCTTACATAGCCTATTTCTAGCTTAAATAACTAAAAGTTATTTTTTGCTATCATCTCCATCGATGTAATATTTCGGATTTCTACTCTTATGTTAGGCTATATGTCTAGAGAATATCTAAAGAAAGACTAGTTTTTTCAAGGCCAATATGTGCGAACAGAAACCTTCCGTTTTTGTTCCTTGGTATTTTGCTCTGTGAACAAGCGATTCGATATTAAGAATAAATGACGTTCTAACGTGGCGCAACAGTGCCAATTAGAAACGGCTGTCCGAGTAATAGCGTGAAACGTGGCACAATCGGATGCCGGTCCAAGTTTAACCCTCTCATATGTAAATTTTATTGTACATTTTAAAAAATGACTACGAGTTATTTAAAACGTGTAAAGTATGAAACGTCTTACTTTATGAACATTCCATTTGAGAACAATTACTACGTCAATTAAATTAATATATAATGTATACAAGTATGTGAATTATGCTATTTCATAGGTTTAAAGAATTTTTCTTGTATTCTGTGTTACACGTATCAGAGTTAAAGTCACAAGACTTGGCGCTCTAACCGATAAAATACAGTTTCATTCGTACAGACTTTATTTATTGTATTAGTATATTATACTATATGAATTAATACGTTTGATAGATAAATAATAATTAATAGTAGTTTCTTTTATAATAGTGTGCTTAGTTTAACGCTACTTGCATTATCGCGTAATACGTACTTTATATTCTAACCCCAATTAATTGCACTCTCCGTTACGATAATTAGTTTCGCATTTTTATCGTCATTTACGATCTGATAGGATTTGAGTCTGTTTTGTTAAACTCGTACTAAATGCTAACTGATTTTTGTTGTTTCTACGACGTGTCTTTCATACTTTGAACGGCTGTCTAAAAATTAAATTATCAAGTACAAAGTTCTAAGGATATAGTTCTATTGTTATAGAATCTTTATATGAGAGGGTTAAAGTTGTAAAACTGATTTATTAAGGATGAAGACCTAAGTATAATGAAACTTAAAAAAAAAAAAAGAATATGAATGTTGCGAAAAATCACAAAACTATGGACGATATAATTTAAGAGGCCGATCGGTCACTGATATGTAAGATTTAAAGACCTACAAATATATTATAACGTGTTACAACGGCTTCCGTCATACAGGAACTAAGTAATCGACGATCGTATTTAATAGGCATTTTTGGGTAACCAAAGATTATCTCCTACACCGTCTCAGAACAATTACAATTGAATCGCGTCTGGATATAGTTGGCTGACACTTTATAAAAAGATTCTCATACAGGGATTGTTAAACAGGGATCATTGCATAGATTAAAAATACTTCCAATTCGATGAAACGTTGAACAAATTTAGGAAAGTCGTACGAAGTTGAACCTTTAAAAGGGGCGAATGAATAACTAGTTTACCTCGAGAATCAAACGTGCTTCGTTTTAGCAACGGTAGGATTTTTTAAAGATCATAGTGCAAAGATATCAAGCAAATTTAAAACGCGCTCTTCCACGAAAGCCTTCGTGTATAATACGAGAATAAGAGAAAGAGAACAGTGTGATTTACAATTGAAATTTTTAGAGAATCGACCACTTTGTTTCGAGCTATTAAGTATTTAGGTTGATACTGTCGGAGTGTCGTAAGATATACATTTTTGATTTCACTAATCGGAGAATCAATAGATCAACACCGTTGTATTAGCTTTCATTTCGCAATAGCTTTTTCAACAACATAATCTTATCGACCGGAAAGCGAAATGTATTTACACGAAGAAAGTATGTGAATGTTGATATAATTTGAGGGCGTGTCCAAAAACGCTGTTGTAGATGCAAACGCTTTTTAATACGAATTTTTAGCATTTACTCGTTAAAAGAAACACTGAGAGGTTTTTTAAAGGTGCGTTGTGAAATGAAGCGCGCTTATATCAAAAGAAGAATAATAGTAGAAATTCTGTTTGGGGACCGTGTTTGCATAGATGTTTTATCTGAGAATTTCTTATTAAAACGATTTAAAAATCCTGAATGTCGATGTCGATCGATGTCTAATTTATAGCCAACACTCTGTCTAACCGTCTATTTGTTGAATGTATATTATAATAGTTGCAAGAAAATTGTAATACTAAATCGTTGTTACAAAGGCAATTGATATTACAATGAATTTTTCTTGCGTCTTAAATTTAATGTATGATACGAATTTTAACGGAGACATTGTGAATTTGTTGTTATATCGCGGAATATAATATGTGATAGCCGTTTAGATCGCTCTCAATATACGATTTTATAATTATTTTTGTTTATAAGAACGCTGCCATGTTAGCGTAACGTTTAACTACGAGTTTTGCGTTTTATTTAAATTTCATGATCTAGAATCTAGATTTACCGTTCGACTTATCTTATAATTTATTCGATTTGATTTGCCATTACGCACTAGACGATACCAATGAACTCATTGGAACGAGAATCTTTTTTTGCCGAGAAAATTCTTTGCCCAGAACCCAATGCGTGTATTTTCTGTACAGTCTGTATATTATGCGCAAAATTTAGCAGGGTCACTTCGACCGATACGTCGTCTCAGATCTATCGATAGTGAACCGTTTGTTAGGAATATCTTCGAATTTTATATAAACGGGAAAAAATGCTGTTGTACTAAATGCTTAGTCAGACTTAAATAAGTTTTGAACAATTTTAATGTATACACGTTCCTCCTATTCTTGGGTTACCTTAAGAAGGGCATGTTATCGGTACAATCATATTTATTATTATTAATTATTATAATAATTATTATTACTATTACTATTATTATTATTATTACTATTATTACCACTACTACTGCTATTATTATATTATATTATATTTCTCTAACGTTTGTAATTAGTTCACAGTGCCCTTTTATATTATCTATTATATTTATTAAAAAGATTATCTTAAAGTATTCATACGATGTACATAATACGCACATACTATCACGAAGTCTTAAGGTTCACTTAAACCTCCATGTTCTCAGGGTTTCACTTTCTAAGAACCTGCTAGTTGGAAATGTAAAGGAAGGAGGAAAAGAGAGTTGCATAATAAGAGTCGGTCGTAACGATCCGTTAAGTTAAGGAAAAGCACGAAATTTTTCATAGCATGTTTTTGTTCCTTTGAGATTAAAAAGCAAAAAAAAAAAAAGAAGAAAAATAAAATAAAATATTCAAAGTATACGTGTAAAACATCATATTACGGTAATACACAATGCCAAAAAGTACATTTTTCTTTCGTTCGACACAAAGTTTCTCTCTTTCTTATTCGTTTTTTATTTACGAACAAGTGCAGTCTGTGAATACGGAGGTTTTATCGAGTTCTCATTTTCTTCGAATGCAAAAGAAAATTCCGACCCGATGTTTTCGTCGTTTCTCTCTCGCTCTCTTTCATTCTAATTAAGTGTGGATGTAACGTGTGATTTTGTAGTAATTTGTGTGTGTCTATTTCATAATATCCTCAGACGTGTATCGGTAAAACGGAGATAAATGCGCAAAAACAGAAAGAAACCACCGGAACAGGTACTAAAGTTTTTTGTAAGATACTCGGGCGAGTAACGTATGCTCTAAACCCTTTAGAATAATTTTGCCTTGCGCATTATCGAAAAAGTAAGGGTACAGATAGATTAAACTAACCAATTCAACAGTATTACGATCCTATATAATTTTATATTCTCAACATCATCCCTTTTCGCGCGATCAGTATTCTCTCTGCTCTTTGTTCGATTATTCTCATTCCTGTAAAAACGTTGTTTCGACCGTCGTTGGTAATTTATTTGAGTCTTACGATTCTCTAAATCGCACCTCTGAAGTTCCATTGACGATATACATTTTCTAGAAATATAATTAAAGAAATTGATATTTGCTCGGATTTTGTACAATAAAAAAAAGTTAGAAATGAGAGGGAAAGAAGAATCGATATCGAAAAATTGATTATTCTGTAATTAAATTGAAATTCTTGTTTCAAGCATAAAGGTAAAACGTACTGAGATATTACGAACAACAGAGATTTAAATTAAGAGTGGGAACGAAATATTGTACATATGAATGACTTTAAAACAACTATCGCACATAAATGTATCTAATAATTATTTAATATATTGCAAACATAAATGGTATTCTATGTTTCTATGGTTTCTAAAATCCCAAGATTCAAATTTACATCCGCCATTTGAAATTTCAAATCACATCAGATGGTAGTTATTTTGCAATGGGGTTAAAAGTGTTACGCATGCGCAGCGTCGCCGATGCACCAGCGCAGCATCTCCCATTTTTAAAAATAACGGTTAAATTTTCATCATAACTTTAAAATATCATATTCGCGATTAAAAAATATTTATGACAACTAATATACAATACGCAAATTATATCATTACTGCTTACCTTAGTCCTCCATTTCAAATCATGAGTCCATTGGTTCTATGTTTTCCAATATTATCATCCCAACAGCGTTAGCAAAAGACAGGTAAAAATTCTTCAAGATGACATCCATCTTAATCCAACGGTTCGATTTACACACAAATAACGTAACACACTTATTATGTATTTATGACAATGGAAACGATAAAAAGGAAAGTAAGAAGATCATTTCACAAACGGAAAGAGAATGTTAACGTTGGCGGTAACAGCTGATTCAAAAGACTGACCTCTGGCGGCGGCCACTAAACTAATGGAAGAAAGAAAGACGTTTAGAGAGGGGGAAACAGAAAGAGAAACGCGAGACGGGCTACACAGGCGCAGTCTTGCGGCGGATTTTCGTATGAGAGAAAGATCAATGGGCGGTCAGAAAGTAAGATGGCGGACTGCGAGTCGGAGGTGCAGCGCTTGCCAGCCGCGAACGAGGACGTAACGAGAAACGCGAGCGTGACGATGATCACCAACGGGCGCGTGCCTCAACACCCGGTAAACCAGACAAATCCGATCGGACAGGGGCCAAGATGCGTCATCATTTACAAAACTGAGACTGGTTTTGGGTTCAATGTACGCGGTCAGGTCAGCGAGGGTGGACAGCTCAGAAGCATCAACGGAGAATTGTACGCACCGCTTCAGCATGTCAGCGCTGTATTACCTCGAGGTGCTGCTGAGAAAGCCGGTGTACGAAAAGGCGATCGCATATTAGAAGTGTAAGTAATCCACTCTCTCGTTTCTTTTGTTTTCTTTTCGAAGTTCTTCGATCATTTTGTTTCTCTGCGCTCTGTAGCTTACGATCTGATCATTGTACGTTTACCTGTCAAACGAGTACCGACTTTTACCTCGTCTGAGAAGTAAGAGCATTTCTCATTGGATATTTACGGGATAAAAATCGCACACAACTACTCGTTATATCCACTGCGTGCGAATTGTAACGGGCTACCCGAAAATTGTTAACCGCATAGATCGGACAACCGAATTGCTGTTTGCTTTAAGCTTTATCGATACCGCTCGTTTTAATCAATTTCACTGGTTAGACGTAATCTCTCCCAGTACGGAAGATGGTTTCTGAGCTAAGTTTACATTTCACCCGATCCTACCATTCTATCAGGAAGTGAACATTTAATTCTGCGAGCTAATATTTTGTTTCACTCGATTTTCGATCTTTTCGCTGTATATCCTTTTGTTAACGATCAGTATTGTCTATATAGACATATATTTTAGAAGATATTTAGAAGATTTGTAAAGCAGACGCTTTTGGAAAGGAAAATCTATACCGATTAATCGAGAATTTTCCATTTTAATTCTCAAGCATCAAAATATATTATTCGATTAGAAACGTAATCATCGTATCGATGTAACTGAAATAACGGTACAGACAAACATACACGCCTTGTACTTCGTAAGTAGGTTCTTTTGTTTGTTTTTTATAAGAAAGAATATAGTTGCTATAAAACAGTAATACGTTTCCACGTTGGAGGAAATATGACACAGTGTCGAGTTTGCAAATCAAAAACATCATAGCAGTTATTCTCCTGATTTATGCCAGTCTCGTGTGTAGATCTCCGATTTATATCGAGGAATGACGACTTTCTAAATGAAAAGCTGCTTTATCGACGCGATACTATGTAATTGTCGCGATCAAAGTTATTCAAAATTATTCAAGTTTCGATCACGCATTTTGACGTTTCGAAAAGTCGATTCAAATCGTTGAAAAAATTTGCCGACTTGTTTCTTGATTGAAATTATTCCTTGACCTTATTTTAAACCGGTCATTATGCTAATTATACCTGTACGAGGTAATTAAACACATAAATTTGCGTCGAATAACCAACAATAACCAACATGTAATAAAATTTGGAATGATATTTATTTCACTGCTTTCACTCTTGTTTATAACGGAAATATGTTTTGGTACAGTAGTCTCTGCTGCTTAATCAGCCAGACGAATTTAAATTAAATGAAGCTTCTTATGTACCTAATGACATTAATCCAGCTGCATTGTTTCGACCATTTTCGATCCATTTATACTTTTCTAACATTGAAAAATATCTCAGGTTTTAAGAAAATATGAAAACGATCTTATTGGTGTGCATGATCTCTCGTTTAAAAATCTTACGTTGAAATCTTCTTAAGCCGTTACAAAATATACTTTTTGTTTGCTGAAATGAGAGCAAAATTGAAATATAAAAATTTGAGGATCGCAACAGGATCCAAAGACAATTTTTGCATTTCAACTTTGTTATTCTTATATCTTGTAATAATAAAGTAAATGTTAGCGCGTATTTGCTGTAATCTAGATGGCGATTAATATTTGACTAATGTTTCTCTGTTATTGGCCGATCATTTTAAATTCGCGCGAACAAAATATGAGAACGTCTCATGTCGACAGCCTTTTCTTGTCCACCTCCCCTCCATTTCCTGCTACTTCCGACCTGGAGTTGTTCTTATCTTTTTCTGCATTAGAAAACGCAACAGTATTATTATCGGCCCGATCTTTCGCCGTTTATTTCGCAAGATCGGTAATCGCCTTCGCAATTGGAATTTCAACGAAGCGTGCGATAATTTATCAATTTAAACATCGTGATAAATTAACTGGGATGAAGTTAATTGTCTTTCCCATTTATTTGGGAATTTCTACTCTAATTTTTTAGCTTTCAGTGTTATTTGATGTATCAATAGGAAAGCTACTTATAATTAAGCTTGGCTTTTTAAATTCTTTCTCTGACGTATAATTCGTAACATTTTTATTTACCACAAGTCCAATAATCGGTAATCGCCTTCGCAATTGGAATTTCAACGAAGCCTGCGATAATTTATCAATTTAAACATCGTGATAAATTAACTGGGATGAAGTTAATTGTCTTTCCCATTTCTTTGGGTATTTCTACTCTAATTTTTTAGCTTTCAGTGTTACTTGATGTATCAATAGGAAAGCTACTTATAATTAAGCTTGGCTTTTTAAATTCTTTCTCTGACGTATAATTCGTAACATTTTTATTTACCACAAGTCCAATGAGCGTTTTAAAAAAGTTTCATGCGCAACAGCTGTTGTTGCGTTACGATTAGAATGGAAAAAATAGATTTAAGTTCCGTTCGAAACATATGTCATTTGACTTACGGACAGACTTAGATGTATTATCAGCTGCAAGATCTACTTAAAAACATTTTACTCACTGACAAATAAATTTACCGCCCGTTGCATAATTGTTATCGATATAAAGAACAGACATATGGTAATACATACGTGGATTCTAACGATTCTGTAATGATCGTCTAATGATATTGCAAACTTGTTGGTTTGTTAATTTTATTCGCGTGGGGCGTCATTGAAAGCAAATAGGAAAACACGATTCACGATATACATAATAAGTGTTAAAGTGTAATAATTATCCAAATATTGGATAATTATTAATTGTCTAAATAATTTCACGATCTCTGTAAAATATATACTTGCAAGAAATATCTTGTAGCTTTTTTGTACACTTTCAGATTTGTATCAAATTCTATCATGTCTGTAGCACTGTAATCATGACATTCGTGTCTCACTATAGCGTTAATGAAATTTCAAAATGTTTCGCGTAACATATATAATGCATTTGTAAAACATTCCTATAGATGTTGATATATTCACACGAGTCACTGTATATAATTATCGTTATGAAAACAAAACTTGTATAAGCACGCGATTCCCAGACGTAAATAGGTTGCTCTGTGGCTTTGTTCTTGTCCAAGGAAGATTAACAGAAGACATTGTTCCCAGGGAAAAATGTATCAAGGTTTATTAGTTAATTCGTTATCTCGAGTACGCGCAATAGGTCATTGTACTTGATCGAACAAACTCGAGAAATCGGGCGTTAATCACGTAAGTAAGTACCTATATCTACTATTTACAGTAACCTTTTTTTATCATTTACATACACGCTGACGATGGTAATTAGAGTAGAGAGTAAATTCTATAGAAAGCAACTCGATAACATAACAAGTTAATTACGTTCGCTTGGCAAAATACTATAATTAACGTAAAATTGAGACAAGGTCGACTTAGAAATTTGATTCTTGTCTTCGATACGCTAGCTTCATCAAGCAGAAGCTTGCAAAAGATTTGTCCCTTGTACGGCTTCTAACAAGTGGTTATACGTACGCGTGGCGATCTCGTGGATGGACTTTTCAGCCGCCAAGGACACGATATTAAATTAGAGCGAAACGGGTGTTTCTTCGACGCGATTATGTGCCTCAGAAAAAAAAAAAAAAAAAAAAAAAGAAGAAAATCGCTAAGCTTCAAAGCAAACTTGGAAGTAATACCAGAAAGTGTAGACAAAAGAGTAGGACGTTAGAAATAATTCCGTATCAGTTGTTAAGATGTAAAGAATAATTTCCTAATCGTTCAACGTAGGAAGTTCATATGCTTTATTTATCTGTGTGGTTTATATATACGCAATATTTATTTTTTAATATTCAGATGCGGTTCAAGAGACTCGATGATAAAGAATATTTCATCAGTTCCTGTATCGCATCACGTACAATCTTATTATTGCCATCGATTCATCTGATAGCCTTTATATCTGCAATCTGTTTTACTAGTTGCACCTGGTTCGGTTTCATTGAAATAGCTGAGTAATTATATGAATGAACGACTGATACGAAGAAACGCCACATGGTTTATTCAATTAGTCTATAGACTAATGTTTGTAGTTATCGTATTACTAATATCTAAGTTTAATTTAATAAAGAAGACCAAGATCTCATGCTTGGTTTTGTAAATTTGAAGAATAGGAAATTCGTAAATAAACATAACGTTGAATTTCCACGAAACTTGTTAATAACCGCGTGAAGCTATTTATTAATGTTTGCTTAACGTATTATGTACGGGTTAATTTTATGCAGACGTAATTATATGTACAAGAATGGAAATAATGATCACTGATGAATGATTTATTTCATGCGATGCGGCACTAGATATTTTGTAACTTCAGTGCTTACTAGACTATGAGTGTTTATGCAAATTTAGTTACATGACTAACTGTAAAAGTAAAATCTATGTGATAATTTGTTTCAAATGCTAAACGTTATATGAAACACTATGCTTTGAATGTGTTATATATTTTTCTTACATACACTAAAGATTCGTACATCTTTAAATTTTCCAGAAATGCATAAACATCCGCAGCTTAGCTATTGCCACAAATACAATTCCTCGAATTCATCGTTCTAAATCGATGAAATACGAAGTTTCATGATGTATATTAGCCGTACGCTATGCATACTTCCTCCGTGCTGTTATTCTTTCATGACATTGTGTTTGGTAACTTACTAATAGATAACTAGTTCACATTTTCATCGTAAGAGCAGATTATCTTGTTCCTGTTGAAATGTATCGTTCGGTTGACATAACGATAAATGTAAATACTCTTGGTATTCAGATATATGTATATGACCTCTTTTCTACGCTACATCTTGCGCTAAGTGTGAAAAATATTGTGGAAAAATAACGTGATCATAATAACGATTAATAACAAGAGCTCTCGATAATGGAATCTTGTCGATATTTTTAAAGAAATTGCAACACGTTACGTGTATGTAATTTTTTTTGCTCAACGAATGATCGATTCTGCGACATTCGGAGAAACACCGAGTACTACCGTGTTATCGTTCATTCAGCGAATTCATCGCGATTTGCTTGCTTAGCTTTCCCTTCAATTGCGTCCGCGACTGTGTCGATTAAAGCCTGGAGAACTGAAAGCATTTGATGGAAACGAGTTGAATTGAATTGGTGATCAAATCTGTAGGATTTATTTTTCTTTCGGATAAGGTCAACGTACGATTAACCGTGAATGCAATGCAGATAGTATCGCGTGTTGATAATTGTAAACTTCGTTAGTTATCAATCAACGATGAGTACATTAAGTCCTATCTTGGAGAGTGTTCAGCACGCTCGAAGTATTCGGTCGTTTGCGAGATTAAACTGGAAAGAAAAAGCAAAGAGTGTCGCAGTTTACGTTTATGTAATTCTTGGCAATTATATATTACATGATTACGTACGTTTTTACACGATTGGTATCTTCTTTCGACCAGACTGCGTCGTAAGGAAAAGTAGCACGCGATAAAGAAGCAAACGATAGTTTTATCGAGACCCATATATCTCGGCAAATCCATGTCCTTATCTTCTGTTCTTCTTCTTTTTCTTTCTTTCTTTTTTTTTTTTTTTAAGCATCAATCATGACGAGAATATTAAATTGTTATTAGACTTACAAAACATTTTAAAATCAGTTTCGATAGTTCTATTTTTATCTTTGCTCAATAATAGTCACCCTTACCTTTCATTGATTTCGTTACAGTCTGTTCAAGTCAAATTGCATTGTGCTAAATCGTAAAAGAAGCGAGGCGATTTTCTGTTGCTCCGATACTTATCCGGGACAGACGCGCAGAACACTTGAAAAACGGTTTGCTGTAAAAATAGCAACTCTCATTAAATATACTCGCATTGTCGTACGAGTCTATTAACAGCCCATGGCAGGAAAGTTGCGAAGAAAGTTTATCTCTTGCAATAAATTGATAAAACTTGAGCTTAACAATTGTACTCTCTATTCTCAACGCATTGAAAATATTCAAATACTTTCGCCGATCGCTGTATAAATTGATCCTCGATGAAAAAGTTATCGTACACGACAAGAGTATTAATAATCAGAAACATAGTAATTTTTTTTTTTTTTTTTTTCGTTTACAACACGTGACATTATCTGGTCAACCCAGTTCGCTAGAAAATCAGAGATAATAAAATAAAGTTAAGGTGAAGGGGGAGGGGGAATAAGTATAAAGTGCACTGTTTATGCTTAGCTGGAGCGTAGATCTCAAATCGATCGCAGAGTCGTGCCTCCTCTCGCGACCAATAACAGTCGTCCTTTCACGCGTGGAATTCGAAGTTCCACCAAGGCTGGTCACCTGTTTTCCTCCTTCCTTTCCTCCTGTTTCTTTTAGTTGTGAAAGTCAAAGCTTGCCAGGGAATCGCGACTGGGCAGAGAAAGAAAGAAGGAAAGAAACTGCAACATTTGCTTTCTTTCCTCGCTGTGTAGCTTCGAGTGTAGTCTGAATAGAGCCTAACAAGTCACTGCTCCGATTTTGCAACAGTTGACAAGTTTTTCTCGATATCGTGGTGATAAAACTATAAAATGTTGACGTGTTATGTCACTGCAGTCCAATGCGAGTGGATGGAAAATCGTGGACGTCGCGGTCCGAATCTTGACTCGCGGTTCAAAGCAATCACGGCAGGGTAAAAGAAAGATGTGTGAAATGATTTGTAGATGTTGTCTTTGGAAGATAAAGACTTGGTTTTGTTACAGAAACAATGTGAACGTGGAGGGAGCCACTCATAAGCAAGTGGTGGATTTGATCAAGTCAGGGGGTGATGTCTTAACGCTGACTGTTATCTCCGTTACGCCGCAGGAAGCGGAAAAGTTAGAACCTTTCGAAGATTTAAGGTACGCAAGTTGCTTTACGAGCTATCGTGATAGTCTCTTTAAGAGATCAAATCTTCAAATTTTTAAGAGACTTAGGTGCTTAAAATCTTCTAAGATCTCTTAAAGATGGATTCTTAAGTGTTTCGATCTATTGACATGCACAGTCATCTGCCAGGCGAGATGGGATCGTCCGGTGCGACAAATTTCATATGTCAATGAGTTTAAAGATTTCGAGACTCTTGCAGCGTTTAAAGATCTTGCGATAGATTTTCAAGCGCATTAAATAATTCCTCGTTTTCGCGTATTTATATTGGTCAATTACACTTTCTCCTAGTTATGCATCGGTGGACTACAGCGAGAAGCGATCTCTACCTATCAGCGTGCCGGATTATCACGTCCGCGAGAGGAAGCATGAGCGTTATGTGGTTTTCAACGTTCACATGGCAGGCAGACATTTGTGCTCTCGACGTTATCGAGAATTCGCTGCACTGCATATGGCACTGAAGAAGGAATTCATCGGTTTTAACTTCCCTAAGCTGCCAGGAAAATGGCCATTTCAGTATGATATCCACATCAAATTTCGAATTTTTTGGCTCGACTCGTGCGTCTGATGTACTTTTATATGTAAATATTGTCATACTTTTGCGTAGATTGAGCGAGCTTCAACTGGACGCGAGAAGGCGCGGGTTAGAACAGTATTTGGAGAAGGTTTGCGCCGTGCGTGTAATTGCCGAAAGCGATATCATGCAAGAATTCTTGGCCGATAGACTCGAAGAGGATGGGGATCAAGGTCCAGCTGTCGATTTAAAAGTACTATTGCCGGATCGCGAGGTTGTTACCATAACAGTTGCTAAAGCTGCCTCTGTCAGTGACGTATACGATGCAGTTTGCAGTAGAGTGGGACTAGACGCGGAAACCGCGAAATACTTTTATCTTTTTGAGATCGTGGAATATAATTTCGGTACGTAATTTGGAAGTAAATTCAGTAGATCGAATTATTTAATACAGTGGCTACAAAAAAGTATTGACACACGATTGTATTTATTATAATATTTACATGTTAATTAAGTAGATCAAAGTATATATACGAAAGGAATATATTAAATGAATATATGAATGTATTAAAAATGAAGCGTAGAATCTGATGAAAAGCGCTTCATTGTTAACTACTGTAATATATCCAGAGATGTCATTCGTTTTAATGGAATACCGTTCGTTTCGCAGAAAGAAAGCTGCAACCCCATGAACACCCTCATACCTTGTACGTTCAAAATTACTCGACCGCCAGTGTGACGTGCTTAGCAATAAGAAGGTGGCTTTTCAATGTAAATAGACCACTCAGCGAGCAAGCATTAACCTGGACCTTCTGGCAAACTGTGGACGAAGTTAACAGAGGACACATTACGGCCGGCGAGAGATTGTATCAGTTGAAAGCATTGCAGGACGCGTCGAGGAAACACGAGGTACTAGCGACTTTTTATTTCTATGTAATATGTGCTGTACCTTCGTCAGTTTCAAAAGTCTTGTATTCACATACTCTTTTTATTTTCTTGTTTGTAGTACCTAAAACTAGCGAAAGAATTGAGCGGTTACGGCGATATCGTGTTCCCTCATTGCGCGTGCGACTCACGAAAGGAAGGACACGTTGTTCCCGCTGTTGGAACACCTGCATTTAAGCTACACGCAGCGAAGGAGGATGGCACTTTGGAATCTCAAGTCGTTGAATTTCACTGGAACACCATTACTCGATGGGAGGTGGACGAAGAGGGAATGGCGTTCTGCTTTCAATACACGCGCCAAGACAACCGTCCACCGCGTTGGCTAAAGCTTTTCACGCCTTATGTAAGTTATGAGTTCCCCCTTTTTTCTTATTCAAAAGATGAATTTCAATAACTTACTGCAACGTGTTACTGCACATTGATTGCAGTCATTTCTTTTGATAGCAGAGCAATGCTGTTTTACGAGTCGTTCTTTATTTTCTATTTTCACCTGGATGTTGTATGATAATACAATAGTTAATAATCTATTTACTCGCTATGTATAGGTGATTTTTTGTGAGAGGACGCTGCTACACTATTCATGATCTGTCTTTTCCATTTCTTTTTTCTTGTTGTATCCTTACGATTTAATCAAACTATTTTGCATATTTACGATCGAACATATTACATTTTATTTGCAGTACACGTTCCTGTCAGATTGTTTTGACCGAATAACCGAAGAAGCAAAGTGGGACGATCCAGGAGAATGAGGTAACGTGCGGCGTTAAAAACACGTGTATGGTGCATAATAGCGAAGGTATCGTCTCATCGGACACATTTCACTTATCTTTGTAGCAAGAACTTTTTAATTAGGATTACTTTTCTAAGACGATTCAAAAATTAACGGGACACCCTAATCACATCAGACTCCTGTTTGATTAGTTTCACGATGCTATCAACATAGTACATCTATTACGTGTTAGTGTACGATCTTTTAATAGTATTGCAAATACGAAAAGTACTACTAGAAAATTAACATTTTCCCTTTGTTCTAAACAAAAGAACATCAGCGTCAGATGGGAGTAAACGTATCGTTGTATCTCTAGCTAATAATACTTCATCGTAGATTGCGCTACTTTAGTTATAAAGAGAAGAATACTAAGCGATTGCATTACTTTCTATGTAAGATATTGTTGCTATAGTATCATACTAAAACACCAGACGAATAGATGAACCTATTCTTTGGCCTATAGTTCATCGTGTGTAACGTATCTTTGGGTCTCGTTCGAGAGAATCATTGAATTACGAGACGTTCCTTTCTACTAGCCTAATAGGTATCGCCAACTTTCGTTCGTTGAATCCTTACGAATATATGAACTTAACCAATAAGTATTATCTTTTAAGGGTTAGTTTCCTTTATACTCTGTGCGCATTTTCTTTTCACTTTTTCTCTTTACATGTTTTTCCAGCCCGTTTTCATCTACGTATACGGTTGTATGTACTTGATAACGAAGTAGAGATTTTCCTAACATCCGGTTCATGTTATCATGTGTGTAAAGTAAGCGTAATAGTGGTTCGAACGATAGCACAGATTACTTTTTCCCGAAGCTATATTTTTACTATTAAAGAAACAGAAGTATAAAGTAAAAATTGTTTTTGATCCGATCTCGTGTAATCGCGCGCCGGTAGTGTACAAATGGTAAATATACGTATACCAGAGATTGTAAATTGTAGACGTTGAAATCATCGTTGAATTCACAAACAAATACACTTCATTATCCTCCATTATACGAAGACAACATTCGTAACGTGTGTAAACGTTTGTCTAAAGATAAAACTTAAGGTAACGACCATTTGACGATGGAATAAACAAGCGGCAAGATCCCACAAATATAAATAAGACTTAAAAGAAACGTTAAGAGTTAAAGAAAGACATGAGTAAGAACGCCATAGCAGATGAGCAAAGGATGATAATACTCAGTGATATTGTTAAAGAAAATACAGATAATAAGAACGAAACGATTATATATGAATAATTTTAGCGTCTTTAAGATCGGTAAATACACTGATGAACCTTTAAAGCATCTTGGCCTGTTCCTCGAGTTAACCGATGGAACAGCGAATTGTTCAGAACCAATCTATCGCTAGAAACACCATATTCATCGTTATGGTCTCTCTATTTTTTCCTTGTCTCCTTGTTCAAGTTACTTTCCATCGATAGGCTTTGCGATCTTCCGCACTTCCGTTCCGAACGATTCGCTTGTTCAACAATGACAGAAGCCTCGGCAGATAATAATTATAGAAATAGATGTATAACTATCGTTAATGTTTTTAAACTTTATTCGAAGTGAATTGCGCGTGATTTTTGAGGCAGCAGAAGCCGAATGGTTTATCCTAAGGATATCGAAGAGGAGGGACATAACGTTAGTAGCATTAAGAGTATAATCCTTGAAGTGCCGTAAGAATAATGAGAACCTTTTTGTTTAAATAAAACAAATGTTCTGTTAGCAAAGATTTCTAATAATTCAAGTTCAATTGATCGAATTAATCTAAGGTGGTTGATTATCGTTCAGTATTGTACAATATTTAAGCAGGGAAGTTTTGATTATTTTTATGGGAATTTCACGCATCGAACACCATACTATCCAATCAGATATATAAATATGTACATCTAAAATATAAATCTACTTATTTATATATGTATCTGTTCCGCTCATATAGATCGATTAACCAGGCAAGTACACAATGACGATTTTTGATTTTTATTCTATCAATAATTCTACCATATGGGAACTGTGCAAAATGATTTGCAAGTTATTGTTGAAAATTTGCCCGTAATTATATTTTTGAACGAAGACGAACAAAGGTGGACCTTCGGTTTCTCGAGGCTCGGAAGTGAAAATTGTAGTATAACGATGCTACGAAGTTCGCTAATAATTCAAGCATCGAGCATCAATGGTTTGTAACTTCGCCAATACGATTACTCTTGGTTCAGGTTATGAGTTTTCGTTCAATTTTGCCAACAAAAGTCTATAAATAATAGTAGCTTGGTCGTATTAGGCGTTACCTGCACGATCATTTACTGCTTTAAGTTTGTAATTCGTGAAAGCGTAATACACGAAGTATCGAACGAGTATTAAAATACCATTAATATATTCTAGCCGAAGATCGCATCGATTGGCAGAAACGACTGTAAGATTTTCATATTTTTTTGTGATATATTATTCTATTAATCGATGAAGTAATTATAAATAATTAATTATTCGAGTTTCATCTGTAGCGTCGCAATAAGCAGTTACGTGTCTGACGGCAACAATATTTCCGACGAAGTTATGTCGTTATACATTGATCATGTAGTCGACAATAGAAATATTTTCGAGAGTAATTAGGAAGGATATTAAACAAAGAAATAT
The DNA here is from genome assembly GCA_905333015.3 of Bombus campestris. Classification (NCBI taxonomy): domain Eukaryota; kingdom Metazoa; phylum Arthropoda; class Insecta; order Hymenoptera; family Apidae; genus Bombus; species Bombus campestris. Next base: position 10,158,403 of record HG995136.1, on the reverse strand, counting down.
ACGTCCAAGTTACATTGCTCCGAACCGCTAGTTTTACATCTTTAGAGCATGCATGTGAAAATTGTTTATCAAATTTGATCTATGTTTGTTATTGCGTGCCTATATTTATTTATATTATATGTAATTGTATTGTGCGAATATCAAGTTTATTTACTTATTAGTTATACTTATTTATCGTTACCCAGTAGTATTTTTGTATCGAAGAATATAAGAGATATTATTTCTTTTCTCTAATAAGAGGACAGTACGTCCGAAAAAGAAGGCGGTTAGTTATTAATTATTTCATTAATAATCACGTTAAAAAGAAGTCTGTAAAATTGGATGACGAATTAGGTAGTTTAATTTAATTATTATTACAGTAAGATCATATCATTACAATTAACTCTTTAGACATTAATTAAAGTACTATGTATAATCGTAGCTCGTAATAACAAATGCTCCAAGCAATTTATCATGTACTATTAGTTTGCGACTTTTGCTGTAAAACTGGTATTTCTGATTAACGTTGATATTGTTGCATTTGTTTTCGGACCATCTTGTTAAGAGTCGGGGAAAATAAAATTACGCAAAAAGAAGAAAAAATTTTGAAAAAGGAAAAAAATACAGAGAACATTACAACATCCGTCTTTATTGATACTAATATTTTTTTGCACAGCTCGATAACATAGCTAAACTCATGGAATTATTACTTCTCTATAATTTCGCAGATTTCAGGTTACGCTGGATATACAATGTCGCTTATGTAATAAATCGTGCCGTGATTTTGCGCGTCGTATAACGATGCCTCAGTTGAAAAACGAATAGTTGCACAGATTCGTTTTCAAATGACGTTCTCAAGTTCCTCTCGCTTCGTTTCGAACAGCTCCGTGACAACACTCGCGAGATCGATACGTTGCAAATCTTTCCCAAAGTTACGAACTTTCTTCGTAACTAATCGCTAATCACTATACAACAAGCCCTTTCCTCGATCCTCGAAATGTTCTTCTTCCACGAGCTCATCGCAAGTTTTCCCTTAAAAAGGTACCTACGAACGCGATCTTCTTCTTCTCCTTCGATACCAGAGGCCGCGTAAAACTCGTCGCGAACAATTAAAAAAAGAAATTTGTATTTCGCGATTATGGACCGCCTTGGTGACTGCGAACCGTCTTCTCGAGAAATATAAAGTTCTTACCGAAGGATGTGCTAGTATCCGATCGGTAGCGGCGTAAACACGCTCGCTCACGCGCTCCGATTTGGTCACTCACGGGATTTATCGATATCAGTTGTCCGTGGGCGGAAAGAGGGACATATCTTGTATGTATGCAAGTATGCGGTATTCAATTTTTATGTATTAGTGAACGCTTGCAAATCGGTGAGCGTTTATACGCGCGCAAACGCGTTACCGATACATTTAACGCGGTCTCGGAAGATATCGCTAAGTGGTTGACGATATAAGGAACGGAAGATCAGTCTAAAACCACCTGTCTTCGAAGGTGGAGGTTCTCTCATCTAATCGTCTCTCCGTACGCGGTATAATTTAGGCTCGAAAGCTCGATAATCGTCTGCGATCAACCGGTTCGAACGTTCGATCCAGAATAATGGAGAGATTAAAGAGGAAACGGAAGAGAGCTGACAATCAAAAGGTGAGTGAACATCCTTCTTGTCTTTTTCCATTTACTTTTTTTTTTTTTTTTTTTTCAACAGCGTAGTGCAACGTATTTCGAGCAACGTGATCGATAACAATTTTAATAGTTTTTCTAGTAGAACCGCGTCGTGCCTTTGAAGCGATAAGAATGGTTTAAACGCCGCGTGAAAGTTGCGCGTATGTTTTCTCAAAATTACATTCTATGTTTCTTTTCTCGCGAGTCCGTTTCTTTCGGTTTTTATTAGATTTTTATTCGATCGTGTAAAAGGACGATCAACTTCAGAGAATCTTAAGACTTAAATTTTAAGTTCGGTGGTTGTTTTTGAATACTTTTCATTCTAATTATTCTCCACGTCCTTTTTCAGTTATATCTTGAAATTATACACAATATGTATAACGAGTATATAGTAGTACGGTAGTTTATTGAAAATTCATTGTGCGAACAGACCAAAGTGTTATGCAACTTTGACACTGCTTAACAATTGACGCATTGATTTACACCATTTCAAAGCTGCGTTCGGTTTTGCCGACCCATTTAAGAATAACATTTCCAAAGATAAAACGATATAAAAAAAATCGTATAAAGTAACAACCTGCTTACTGTAAGCGTTTTTATCCGTTGACTTGCCATGATAAATAGTAATGATAAATTATAATGTTCTTTAATTACAGAATGCTTCTATCGAGTAATGAAATCTATTTAAATTACTACTTATCGTAAATCACCTTTATTTAAGAATTCTATCGCTTCCTGTTAAATAGTCTTACTGACGTCATGCAACTTATCTAGCATTTCTAATTAGCCCCTTTTCTTTACAACTATAACGTATATCCGAATACGTGGAAGCACGACAAATTTATTTAGAAATAACGCGAAACTTACAAATATAAATATTTTAAACGATACTGTCAGTCCATATTTATTACGATCTTATTTTATTTTAGTCTGATCGGCAGTCTGATTCACAGATTTATCGACTATTGTTTGAATTTCTGTCACGTACTCAAATTAACTTGCAGACCCTGTATCTTCTGATACACGTTATCTAGCATCGTTGTACGACAAATCGAACGATTCTAAAGAATTATAGATCGATAGAAACTAATTTGACAAACTATTTGTGAGTTTGCTGCCAGTGATATTTGTCGACGAAGGACTCAACTAGCCTTTCTTAGTTATCTCAACAATTTTCCCTGGCCTTCAAAATCATCGCTTGCATAACAGAGTTGCATGATTGAATTAAACTTTGTCCGCAAAGTCCTTGTTACGTGAAAAATCTGATTTTGTTTTTTATAGCATGCCGATACTTTGCATGTTACGTATCGGACTAAACACGAGGTATACAACATGCAGGATAAGTATTAGCAGATCGTGTAAATTATAATTAATTTTTCTAAGAAATGACCACGGGAAGGTATCGAAACTCATTGTAATCAGACTCGGAACACTTCGAGGAAAGGATAAAACTTTGTGTTGCTACTGAGTCCATCGAGTTATAACTCGATCTTTCGTTCGAGGTCGAAAGTTATCTTACTGTTTCTGCAGTTGTTAACCTAATTTCATAGAAAACTTGCATCTCTGCGTGCAAACGAATCAACCGTGCGAATGAGAGCATCGTCGTTCATTTTTCTCCTTGTTTTCCTGTATTCACGAAGTCCTCGAGATTTGAATCGTAAACGAGACACGAAACAATGACGGTCACTCGGAGGAACGTCGTCCCAAACGTCGCTACTCTTTTCGTGCAAATTTTCAACGCTTTTGTAATGATCATTCTGCCTATTGAATTAAAATGCATTGATTTCAAAAGAAAAGAAAAAATGAAAAAAACAGTAGTCGTTAAATCATACAATTAACAGTCAATTACGCTATTCTAACATGACATCAGGGAAACACGAATTGTCTCGTAGAACGAGAAAAGAGGTTGATACATGTATCGTGGATCACGAGGAATCTAACTCATGCATTCAACGTATGTAGCTTTATCTTCAACAAGTAATACTTCCTTTTATTCTTATCAAATGTTAGTTTATCAATAGCGAAGTAAGAAACGAACATCTAAGAAAATTGTTCGTTCGCTAATCGCGGCGATTTAAACCGCACATGCAATCTTTGCACGGTTTTTTTTTGTAATCGTTTTATTGTCTCGTTTGTTTAAAACTCTGTTCGTTGCTCCGCCGAACGTAAACAAGATATGGTCCCCTTGATAATACCGACTACACCGCTCGATGTACAGTTCGCAAATATATTTACAGTGCAGCGAATAAATGCAACACGCCAATCCCACTGCTCTTATATTACTTAATTACCTAATATTTGCCCCTTTCAAATATCCTATTTAATCGCATCTTAATTCAACTTTCCATCTTGCGTCCGATTCGTTCTTCTCCTCGGACGAATCTGCCTACGATTTTACGGAGATAGAGCAACTTTTATCTTTCGGAAGATATAATTAACCCTCTCAAAAAAAGAAAAGAAAATCAAGCGACGATTTAAAATTTGGTTAGTACATTAAAAATAGGAAATAAGATAGCACGCGTGCGACATGTAAGCCATTATCAATTTCCATTATGTAATTCGAATGATTCGTATACGTTGAACTGTCAGCTTGATGCCACTTTCGGTGATTAACGAAATGTAAATACCATAATTTGATTTCTCTTTAACGAGCTCGTTCGAATGCGATTATAAATGGGTAACGAAAGAACCCTCGAATTTTTAGTTTCACGAATGTCGATCTCCAAGCTCATCACATTTTACACTGGGATTTAAGAGCCAGAAATTTATCAATTTCCGAGATTTTAGTAGCAACGACACGATAAATCTTTACGTTGCTCCCTTGCTCAACCGTGAAAGATCCCACGAAAGTTTCTTACCACGTCGCAACCGTCTGCAGATGATCCTCTTCTTTTCACTTTGGCTCAACTGACGGTACCACGACATAACTTTAATCAACTTTAACTAGCCAACTCCCGTGACGGTACTCTTCTGATTGCCCCTCTTCCCTCCGACATACTCTCCATCCTTATTCTCTTTGCGCAGAAAGTATTGCTCTCCATCGTCGATCCCTGGGACGTCAGTGTAGCCAGTGTCGATCCAGTCGGCTTGGCAGAACGACCAGGCGTTTCCCTGTCATTCTTATTGCCACAACAGAGCGGAAGTAAGCCACAGGAATCTTTGTCCCCTGGTAGAATAGTCAGGATCCCGTCACCTTGGTACAAGCCAGCACATAGCAGCGTGGTGGAACATTTTCCCGCTGGCGGAGCTGTTGAAACCAGCTCCGGGGAACCCACCTGGGTGGATCCTTGGCACTCTTCCAGGTAAAACGATTGCCTTCGTTTAACGCCAGGGATCGACGACCATCTCTTTTCGATTAAATTCAGATCGCCACCATTAACTTGGAATAATCACGAAAACTGTAAAATTTGCCTTTTTGGGGGGAAAAGTTCGACGGAAATACCTGTAAAACGTTCTCTACGGTCTAGATCTAGTTTTTGAGGACAAAATACACGACATTCCTTTATAACGCGGATTTAGATTTTGGGAATAAAGCATACGAAGCTCTCTATGAACTAGACCTAATTTTCGGGAATAGACGAAACGACCCTGTAAAGTCTTGACGCGCTGGTAACGATATAATAATCTTATCTTGTCTATACTTCGAAGGTCACCAAGTGGAGGAAAATACTATCCAGCGAAAACACCGGAAAAACCGGCGAGAAAGAAGGTGACGAACGAAGGGAAGAGTTGGAGAAAAAACGGTAACCTCCGGGACGATCTGGAAATTCCAGACGACAATGGATTAATCGGCACGACACCGGAAATCACGTGCAATGATTTCGATGACGGGCAGAGTGATGGAACAGTAGCAAGAGTACGTTTCGTGAACGAAGAACGCCCTAGGTAGAACGCAATTTCGATTTCACTCGCGTTGTTCGGTCAAATAATACGTCGATCGAAAAGTCGTCAGAATTACGGATTAATTTTTTGGGTGTAGGAGTTCCACTTGGGGATCACGATTGGACGAAATAAATCGTGTTCATAAAGTGAATAATTTGTACTCGTCGAATACGATTCATTTACCGACTGTGAGTCACATTGGGAATTGTAATTCTACGCGTGAACGAGGAGAGCGTTTACAAGGTAGAACGAAGGATCCTCCGGTGAATGTTGATGGGAATGTCGAAAAGAAACAGTGCACGTTAACCAAAGAAAACGAAACATTCGACTACGGAATTTTTGAGGACGAACAGCTTGAGAATGTTGTGCAAAATTTAGTAATTTCGAGGTACCGATATCGACAGAACGGCTATTATTAGTATTAATAAAAAGAAATGACGGTAGAGTTGTAAGATGTCGTTATGGTTTATTAACGCGATGATACTTTCTCAAGGTACAGTCCCATTTTAAGCGGAACGCAAAGAAGAGCGATAAACAAAAGAACGCCATGTCAACGTCACGAACCTCAGAAGGAGAGAATCACAGTAGGTGAGATAAAACGTAGTTTATTAATATCAGGGAAATAGAATTTACGTAAAACAATAAAGTCTTCGGACGTATAAAATATAAATCTCGATATTCACGATGGAATCATGGCAAGATCTTGCGGCAATTTTGGTTTATTCGGATTGTTCATAATCAACCAATTGGCAAGCCACAAGACAGGATCTGCAGGTTTTAATTTGCAACACTGTGTAAAGGAATTTTCACAAATTATCAATTTCTGGTCTAATCGTTGAGGTGTGACAAAAGGTATCCTAGAAATTGTTTCTCTTACTGTTGATAGTGCTTCTACGAGTACAGGGTTAAGTACTTCCCACAAGTAATCCACTGCTATCTGATTCTTCAGCAGAGGCTCGACTATGACTGAAACGAACAAATGATCGATGATTAAAAAATTAAAAAAAAAAAAAAATGGAAAAAGGACACGTAATTATAGAATCTATACAATCAGGAAAGAAGAAATGAATTTCTTTCTCAGCCTCTTGTCGAGTGTTACTTCCATGAACAGCATTTTTAAAATCCTCGCCTCTTCTACCATATCTCGCTCTTATACTATCAGGATAATACAAACGAGCTTCCATGACCTGAAATAATTGAATATAATTTATAATTAAATGTAATTGGAGAATTAATCGAGATATTCTCAAGATGGTTGAACCTATTTATAAATTACTTTCGTCGGACCTATGAGCAATCGCCATTCATGAACGGCGCATTTTTTCCCCAAAACATGAACGATTATAGGTTCTGATGCCATATAGGCAACAAGATGTGCAAAATTTAGCTGTCCATATTTATCCGAGTAAAACTCGGACACCTGTTCTGGCGTGAGCTGCAGCCATCGTGTTTGATAAATCTCGAAGCCTTCCTCCAATATTCGTTGCTCGATTTGTTTTCTATAGATTATTGCTTCTGGTTTTATAATTGCCAACGTGCACTCGATGTCTGGCCTTTCTTCGACTTCGTCTTCCTCGACGCAGGGCTCGTAACTGAATATCGGCGGATGCCATGGTTCTTCTTCGGCTTCTCCGAGACACTCGCATTCCCCAGAATCGACGAACTTGTACTACATGATGTGAAAAATAATGTAGCTGACGAAACGTTTTGTTCGATTATGAAAAATCGAGAATAAAATTACCACTTTGGAACTAGTGCTAAAACTATTTGAGCTCGACTGTGATCCTTTTGGGGATCCGTAGATTGTACATTTATGATCTGATTGCGAAGAATCCACAGTATTCCAGATATCTTTATCCGAAACTGTGTCACAGCTCGATGGTTCGGTTATGTCTTTCGTTGGACGGTACGATTTTGCACATTTTTTGAAAAGCGTCACTGTTTCCGGGGCCTTTCTGCTACCATCCTCTTTATTCACAGGGCAATCGCACATTTTTGTGGCATTTAAGATTGTCAGTCGTTCTCTGATAATTTTCTTCGTCGATTGTGTTCATTTGGTATGATAGAAAACGTACTCTATCGAGGTTAGAGTTGTTGACATTTAGGCAACAATATCGAAAACAAAGTAACGTTGGTAACACTGTTGATCGAGTATCGATGATTGTGGTAAAATATAGTTTTTAGTTTGAAATTCGAAAGAAATAATAACTTCTTTAAATAGGTAAATATTTTATTCGTAATATTTCTCTCTTATAGCGTGGAAATCATACTCAATTATACTCGCAAATAAAAGTTACGATTCTAATATTTCTATTTCTCAGAGAAATACAACATAACAAGGAGAAAATAATTATGGTTTCCAGATACATCGAAAGTGGCGGGATATAACGAAAACGCACCTGCCACATCCACGGACAAAATTACGAAAACTATAAAAGTTCCAAATGACAAGAGTATTGAAACGAGCGATCCCACGATACTAGCTAATCGAATTCGTAAAACGAGTATTTCGATGCCGAGTAATCTGGATGAAATGGAGGATCTACGAATCGATAGGCAAAAGGTAAGTTCGAAGAATATGATGTTCGTGGAGACGTTGAATGGAAGACGATACTTGTTTCTCAGGGATTCAATAATATTTGCTTAAACACATACGCAGTCTCTTCCTAATATTCGCAAATCAAACATCGTGTTAAGCTTGACTGTGAATAATCAATGACAGTGTGATCCCAGAAAATATATTAACAGCAGCGTTAGCTGTCGTCATTCTGTCATAATTATCAGTATATATGTTTATTAAATGTACTGAAGGAATTTGAAGCTGGAAACTGGTTTCTTCCAGTGAAGAATAATTCATTTGAACTATATCTGTATTATACACAATAAACCTTTAGTATGTATAGTAGTATGTGTTTGTTATTTGCATAAAAGATCAAGACAGTATTCTCTACATATGTGAAGGATGTCAAGGATTATAAATACAATTCTATCTATTCCATATCTCACTATTCTCTGAAAAGAGCATTATCTGAGAATTAAAAACTCGATGTGATAAAGGTTTTGTTCTTTATTCCGGAGCTTGATACCTGCTACAAATATCGCATGATGGGAATTGGTATAAAAATTATTTTTGAATTACACATAATCTTTCCAATTCCGAAAGTTTTCGCTTCGGTTTCTGAGTCGATTGCGATTCGTCGATAAAAAAGTATGATTTCTCGGTGATTACGTAATGTTTACCATCGTCAACCTATGCATTCACCGTGCTGTGCTATGCCGTTCTACGTTTCCGCGAGAGTAGTTCTCGAGTGTCGTTCGAAGCAGCAGGTCTCACTTTCCATCGTTGTTCATCGTGACTTGACATTTCGAGAGTTTAAATGAGTAAGGTCACGGAAGAAACAATAAAACAGGAAACGTGACAACGATTTAAATATTCTCTTCTTGTTACTTGTCATCAAATTGATTTTCTCAGGATTGTTCGATGTTCACGAGTGATCAAACTTTCGCAGGGAACCGCCTCGAAGTTCACGAGATCGGAGAGCGACGACAGCAGCAGCGTGACGTTCAGCAACAGCGGTTCGACGCCCAATGGAAGTCCGCTCGGTTCTGAGACCGAGGAAGAAGCGAATGACGAAGAGTTGGCCAAGTAAGTTTTTTATTCGGCTGATAAATATTCCGTGAGTCTTTTAAATACGATCACGCATTAATAAATCGTCCCCTTCAAACGTAAAAAAATGACAAGGCTAATAAAATATTGTAATTATCTATAACATAATAAGCGAACCCAATTTTGCGGTACGAGGTTTTACAAATTTTTATACGCATTTTTATACAAAAATACACACGACTCGCAGATGAATATAAATATTTATTTCGTAGGAAAAAGTTCAGCATATAAATACAAAAAAATAATTACTCGTATAGCAAAGTAATCATAAAACGATATCGTATCTTAAACATTATGAATCCGAACTGCCTTTAAAAAGGAGAGAAATAGTCCTGAAACTTTGTCGTTAATATTCGTCACATCACACGTAAATCCTTTGTCTAACTAGTTGAAACCAGTATTCGTGTCTTTGTAGAATTATGTACGCTCAGTGCGAGGATCATCTTCGGATTCGACCTTCTTTATATCACTTCAGGGTTATCGCACTAAGAGTACGATCGAGACTCTCCCAATCGTCGCACCAGACAGCCAGTCAGTCGGTATTTGACCATTAACAGCCTTTAACACCAAGAGATTTCCGCGTACTTTGTGTTACGTGTACGCTGTTGCGTATCTTCGTGTAATTTACGATGCACTTGGTGAGATTAACGCAGTGTTTGCCCTCGAGACTTTAAGGCTTACCGCGCGCTCGCTTTGTTTCTAGCAGTCACTTTGCACGCGAAATCGAATAAGCTACAGTTTTAGTTTTCATCGTTTATTAATTCGACAATAAATTCCATGAGATTCGAACATCGATAATAATCGTTTTCGCGAAGTTTCGAACAGAAAATGATACCAAGATACGACGTTGGTAGTGCGGTGTCTCTGCAAAGGTATTATGAAAGAAGAAACGAAAGGAAAGCTTGCTACCTCTTTTAGATATTTCATTTGAAAGAAGAAAACTTACATATTTCCTTTCGTGATTGTTTAGAGTACCGTTACAAGCTCCACCTCGAAGGAAAGGCAGAACCATGTCTCCAATGATAAATAAGAAATTAGGAAACGATCCGATGGAACTTTCTGGAGGGCAGAGCGCCAACTCCACGATAACGAGCGTTAACAGCATTAGCAGTTTGCTCAAGGAAAAACTTCAGCTGTCGATTCCTCAAGCTCTACGCAGTAGCAAGAAGAGACAGAACGCCGATTATCGGTAAACAAGTTTGAGAAACGTGACTACTTATGGTAATTATCGACTTAGAGCTTGAACGTTTGTTTCGATGATTGTTCTTAGACTTCGAGCTTTCGTCGGGATATTGTTCCTCTGTGTCGTCTTCCTGGTAGGATTTGCGCATATTTATTATACTCAGCACGTCCTTCAACGGGCCTATTTCGACAAATTTAGGTAAGCAAGAAGATGTAATAATTTTATTACCAGACTGAGGATATTTATGTCAATTTATGTGTTTGCGATGATAGGTAAAGAAACAGAAGCAGAGATTCATTTAAATATCACAACGAGTTCTACGCTTGGAATATTTTCTACAGTTTTGTATATTCTCTACACCGTCTTTCTATAGTGCTTTTTGTATATTTTTGTTCTCTATTGCGTAACTTCATACTCTGTCACGCATCAAACTTATGGTACATTAGAGAATACAATTATCATTTTGATGAATTTTTAGAATAGAAATTTCCGACAGTGTAAATTGCGCTACAGTATCTGAAAGCCTCGATAAATAAATATTTTAAATCTGTCATTTTTAGTTTCAATAAGAACAAACGAGTGATGCGCGTATACAGCAGCACTGGAACGGAAGTGATCGCAGCGAGACTCGGCGAGGGAATACCGGCAGAGACCGGAGTCTTTCCATGTCTGTCTCATCACCAGAAGCAAGACTCTGTTTGCCTGGAGTGGCTTCAACAAGCACGTCTATATCTCGCTCACACAAAACACACGGACATGCACTGTTACCACGTTACTTGGCAAAGTCTAAACCCTCACTACAACCCCAAAGATTGCTTCGATTGGTCGCAAAAGAGAGGCCACTGGTACGGTGGTGGCCAAGTGCAGAATATGCCTTATCCGCTCGAACGTGGACGACTTGATTTAAGTCCTTTTATCACTGGTGACATTACCAAACATTCTTTTGGAAATGTACTCAAGAGATATTTTTTAAACTCGAAAGGCGCTACTGTACTGGTTGATCCAGAAACTCCACTTTATGTGTCGATTAACGCAAACAAAAGTAACAACTTCTGTATGCAAGCAAAGTATGATGCTTTCGCGTATATCAATCATCTGACACCGTTGCCTCAGTTAAACTACACGATCTGTGCTACCGATAATATGAAGAATTTGCATTCTTCCATGGCTGAGAAGTCTTTGTGGGACGGTTTAAAGCCGGATGAGTTGAACGCGGTTCATTCGCTGTTGTCTGAACCAGTCTGGCAAATTTCACCTACCAGTGAAGCAGCAGTTTACAATTACACGGATAACGTGATAGCTTTGGGCTTCTTGAGACAAGGACACGTTTTGCTGAGCGAGGAGTGGCAGCCTAGTCCAGGTGACTTCGTGTTGGATGAGGAACGATTCCCGTCGATGGAAGAAACGATTAATATTATTCATCGTCGAGGATTTAGAATCGTGTTCAGTATACAGCCGTTTATATCTACGGAGTCTATCAATTTTAGAGACGCGGTGGCCAACCGATTATTGATCTCTGAGAGAGGAAGCGATCCGAGAATACCCGCTTTGGCTAGGTAAAAATAGAATAGTCGACAAAAAGTAGTCAAACGGATTATATATTCCTATATGTATAATCATATATATATAATACAGTAAATACGATTAGATAGAGATACGAAATTCTGTTTACAGGTACAAGCAGAGTAACAGCGTGGGCGTCCTAGATATCACGAACAATAAAACTTTACCTTGGCTGCAATCCAAACTCGAAAGATTGATCATGAAGTACCATGTGGACTCGTTCTACCTTGACTTAGGCACGGCGCAAGACATGCCTCACTATTACAAATGCGAGCAGCCACTGACAAATCCGGATCATTACAAAACGATATTCACAAAATCGATATTGGGATCCGTGCCAGTGATGGGTGTGTCAGGCGCGATCTCTAGGCCACGACCGCCAGTATTCGTTTCCCTTCCGCCATTCTCTTCCTCGTGGAAGGCCATCAAGACTGTTATACCAACAGTTTTGACCTATGGAATGATTGGTTATCCATTTATTATGCCGGGTGCTGTTGGAGGAGACGTGGCTCTCCCCATGTCTGACAATAATCCTGATAATGATTTTGAAGTGAATTTACCGGATAAAGAGTTGTACATCAGATGGTTACAGCTGTCTACGTTTTTACCAGTGATACGCTTCACTCATTTACCAAGCAAATACTCGGACGAATCTGTGTTAGAAATAGCCAAGACGTTGACGACCTTAAGACAAAAGACAGTGACACCGTTGTTAAAGAAATACGCTAAGGAAATACTTGACACTGGTCTACCGATAATTCGACCCTTGTGGATGCTGGATCCTGCGGATCCGGCCTGTCACGTTGTCGTTGATGAATTTTCTGTGGGAGAGGAACTTATAGTAGCGCCGGTACTTTATTCCGGTAGCAGACAAAGAGAAGTTTATCTGCCTGCAGGAGTGTGGAAGGACGGAATCGATGGTAGCCTTAGGAAAGGATCTAGATGGATCCACAATTACAGAGTCGCTGAGGATAAGGTTGCTTACTTTGTGAAAATGCCGGATAATACGAGATTTTAAATTGAATATCACTGTATATGGAACTTTTATATACGGAGAACTTTTGCAAGTTTCCGTATAAGAGAACGATTAGTGAGTTTGGAGATCTTAAGGGACTATAAAAAAAAGATGAAAAATCCGAGTGGAAGAAGAAGAAAGTTGTAGCCCAAAAGACATCGACGTGCTTCCTTTATGGATCGCTTTATTTTATGGATTTACGATAGAAAATGGCTGATAAGAATTTGAAGAACACCAGTGTTTGTAACGTTCCAACGCTCTAAAAGTATTTATTTCTTTATATATCGAAATATATTTATTTTATTTTATTCGTCTGCGTTTCATTAATAAAATCTTATGTTCTTTCAAACTCGAATAATTCGGTAAAAAAATAGACGATATGCAGTACTAGTAGTAAACTAAAAATCTATTTCTTTCGTTACGTTATGTCTAATGTTGAATAGAAATGCATCTCTTCGATAATAGAGAGCTATTTAATCGTGAAAATTTGACGCCATTAAATCGACCCTTGAAATCTTCACGATATCGTACCCAAATTCTGTTTCTCCTCGTGTTGTTGTTGCTGTTGCGCTTGCTGTTGCTGTCGTTCCTCCACCCTCTGTTCGATCGCACCCGAAAGAGATTGAAACGAGGGTAACGACTGCCTCGGTGAATACTCGTCTAGAAACTTTTGAAGATTACACAACTTTTTAAACTCGTCCTGAATGTGTTGCATGTGTTTCCACCGAAGGGTTTTCAAGCGTTTTATATATTCAGCCGGTGTTTCGTGATGACTCGACAGATCCTTTGCAAATATCTCGCAACAGTCATCATGCAACGCACGTATTATTTCTATGGAGAATTCTTGTTCCGTTAATTCACGATTCGATTCTATGTTCTGAAACGCGATGAAAAGTATGTTCAGATGCATTGAAGAAGAAAAAAAGAAGAGAAAAATAATGAGCGAATTTTGGCTTATCGAATCATTTGAAATCGAATGGAAACCTTTTGCTGACCCGGCGAGATGGCGAATTTCTTGCTAAGAACCCGATCGATTAGATCAACGATGTAACTTTTAGTCGCACGAAGATCAAGATCGAGATCGAGATCTCCACCTGCGTAAATATTCTTCCTAGAAGGAGATTCTTCGTCTTCCTCTTTAGCTAATTCGCAACACGAACTTTCGTCCCTACTTTCTTCAGAGTTATTGGTCGATTCTTTACCAGGACTGCGAGGAGAATTCTGTTGAACAACGGATCGCTGGCACGGTTTACAAATCTCGGCTCCTTTTGACAAATCTGCCTCTTTCGAATAACCGTTTGCGTCAATTGTCGGAATTTTATGCTTGGACTGAAAGGTGAAAAAATAGCTTCGATAGAATGTTCGTACTTGAGAATAAGAAAAAGGTGATTAAAGACTCGCCACATCCTCGACGTTTTTATTTTTCGTCGAAGCCTGCGAACTGCTGCCTTTTAGAATAGAAGGTTTATTCGGTTGTACGCTAGATCTGTTGTTCCCCTGTAGGTTCCGATCCTCAGCCAAACCTTCCTCCTCTATTTTATTTTCATTCTCGTGCTTGGATAAATTGAATCTCAATCTACCCTTGGTGTATAACCAGTCGTCGTCTTTATGTCCCCCTAAATCGTATCTTTCATCCGCGTTTATCCTGTTCATTTTATCGACCTGGTGTCTCTCTCTTGTTCGTGATTCTGACTTCAATATTCGCTCCTTTTTGTGTCGCATATACTTTTCCATCGTCTCGCTGTCCACGTCTATGGTCTTCATAATTCCTGTCATTGCCTATTTCGAAAACACGTTAATCCTCGAGAAATTTGGACATGTTCAGTTATACTAATTAGACTGCGGATGTATTTACATAAAGTCATAGTTCTATAAATGCAATTAAAGAAACGTCAACGCAATAGCAATTACGCAGCGGCTAAATTTTATAACAAGTACCTTACTTCCAATATTTTATTTTACCTTTTATACGTCACAACGTAATATGCAAATGCAACATAAATGCATAAAGAGCCGCAGTCTCCAATGGGAAGTATCTTTACCTGGTCACCGTTCTTCATATAGTAGCTCTCTTTCTTATAGCTGTTTTTCATAGACCGTGGATATTCGCAATAAAAACTCTCGTGATCGTTGCCAGCGGAATGTAGCGTGTTCTTCATAATTGAAAGCACTTGTTCCTGCTCGTTTCTACATTGACGTCGATGATTGCTCGGTTGCCTTTTCCGCGAATGATAATGAGCATACGCCGCGTTGCTGCAAGGCGACGCTGCGTATAATCTCGGCGACAGCGAGTTGCTCTGAGATCTCTGATGCTTGAACGTTTGACTCGTCGGAGTCGTCAACAAGTATTCGTACTCGTTCAAAACCGCATCCATGTTTTTCGAACAGCTAGCAAAAGGAATCGTTCTAATCTTGTAAGGTACAACGGCGAATTAAACGTACTTTGTTCTTCCGATCGAATATTTCAGTGTTTCAGGCGGACAGTGACAAGAAGGACAGTGTTGCACCTGATCTTTTGTTCTTCTACGCCTCCTTCTAAATTCCGATGGCCCGATCTCTGTCCATGGCTGGTTACATTTTAAACAACACTTATGTTTCAAATCGTGATGCGATTCATCCTGTTTTCGTCGAACGTCGTGATATTTTTGCACCGGGTAGCATTCCTCAGTCTCCTAAGCAGGCGTCATTGAATTAATTATTCTTAATTATTAATTAAGACCGTATTCTCGTCTAAGAAATCAACCCTCGAACGAGTGACTTTTCTTTTAAATAGGATAAAACATTTTGAAATTATCGATTTAAATTTTTTAAACGGATGAAATAGAAGGTTTATTCAAGTAGGAGCGGACCATTTCTTCGATCGTATCGTTCAAATACATCCAAATTACAATGCAATAGGTGTCGTATCGTGATATTGGGATAGCATATATGCATGAAATGGCAACATTTGCATTTAAGGGTTAATTAATGGGTAAAACCTAACCGTTTCTGTATCTGGTCGTTCCATTATCTTGTTGACGTCAGAATCTCCCGTGGAATTCGCATCTGCCCACGTCCCGGACAACCCGGATTCCCATAAGACCAAGTTCACCTTCGTTCATAATAAGATCTGCTGTTCTGTTTAATGTTCTTCTTCCATCGAAGAAAATTGACGAAAGAAAAAAAAGGGAAGAAATACAGAGAAGGTAAAGTTCGTGTTCTGATATAAAAAGCACGGAACGTGTGTTGAAAAAAAAAAAAAAAAAAGAATTGATTCGCACTATTATCTTTGAATCTAGCGCTAAAGTAGGCACTGGAAAAATTTGGAATATAAAATAAAAATTTGTAATATTCGCGATAAACACTGCGAGTAAAGGGGAAGATCGAGAATTGTTTTTGAAATAAACTTTTTTCTACTGCAAATCTTTTTTATCGCTTGTATTAACATATACGTACGTGTTTCATTGCGAATTAATTATCATATAGATCACGAGGACTCGAACTGCTGTATTATCTTTATTATAGATTCTACCTTATTACGTTATCGTTCATAATTAATAGAAGCATCGCGTGCAGTGTGTCTCATCGATCGATGGAAATGCCAACGAATTAGATAGAGAATGATTATAACACGAATCTCTTTCTGTATTACAAACATTTACTTTAATACCCATTCGCGCGGATTTGATGGAAAGAAAGAGTGATCCGCAAATGAAAAGGCATGTGGAAAATACCGAAAAATATATCGGAGAAGACGCAAGAGAAAAATAATTATTTCTACGAAAATGAGATATTACCGGACTTCCAATCTCGTTGGGGAGCTACGTTGAAACAAAGGAAATTCGTATTCGAACATTATCCAAATCATATCGGCATGCCAATTATCAGTACGAAATCGAACGCAGGAAGATATTTTGTAGAATTCGCGAGTTCTTCGTCTGTACATGGCTTAAATCATTTGGTAACACCGAATAGACATCCCGTTGAGACGTAAGTACCTTCGACAATATCTAAACTAACGAGATAATAAAATTGCAATATAATTTACGAAATATACGTCTTACAAGATTCCTCACTGTCTTCTGCATTCTTGGAGCTCTATTGTGCCTGATCTTCTTGTCGTTTCTACTCTGGGATCGTTACCAGAATAATGCTACGGTTATCGTGGTAGATACTGATCGGGACCAATTTGTGACATTGAAACCAGCGCTGTTTATTTGCCCGGTACCAAGCGTGGAGCTACAGAAGATTCCACGTGTATTCAAAAAGTAGAATCCTTTTTTTACGATAATATCTGGATGAAATAAAATATTTTTTACTAAATACGTTGCACATCTAGACACGGTATTAAACACACATCAGAGGCAGAACAGTTCTTCGTCTTCCTTGGTAACATCACTTATGAGAATATGATGAATACACCTATCTTCGACGAAGTTCCAGCGAACAAGTGGCTAGAAATACTTTACGACTTGAAGAAAGATATTTCTCCGAATATTCTGAAAGAAAACGACCCTTATGAAACGTGGATAATAACAGAAAGAGGCGCGTGCTTAACAACGAGGAGCGTCTTCGCAATCTATGCTACTTTAAAGTTGGTACTTTTCTCTAATGTCCTCTTCCTGTTAAATTAACATTAAATCAACTCAAACATATGATTCTTTCGTATGGAACAAGCTACTGGAAGAACGACAACTGGACCATTATTCCTATACCAGACAAATTACCATTGTACGATTACAACATCGATGGCATACAAGAAAATTTCGCCGTGGAGCATATGGCTTTGGTACGAGTATGTTTCTATAGATTTTGAAAATAAAGATATGATAAAATATCGACAACAGTTTTCTTTTTTTTTTTTTTTTTTTTGGTACTGCAGATCGCCGCATGTGATCCTTTTGAGCTGATAATATACGACACTCCAATGAGATGGGTAAAACCAAAGATGCTGCAACGTGCCATCATGTCGATAACTCAGATTAATATGAACCCAAACGTTAAAGAGCTTCGTGCTCATCAAAGAAATTGCAAAGTTTACAACGACGGTGGTTTAAAAACGTGGCCAGTGTATACGAGAAATATGTGCACCACCGAATGTAGGATGAAGGTGATACAGGATAAATGCAATTGTCGTCCACATTTTGCCAGGCCCATTGGTTAGTAACATTGAAATCAGCGTTAATAGAAAAATTGAATAAATATAAATTTAATGGTTTTACAGAGGGTGTAGACACTTGCAATGCCACGCAACTTCGATGTATCGGAAAAGCGACGCAGAGCCTTTTTCTGTTCCAATATCCACCCCGTTCTTGCGAATGCACTCCAAAATGCAGTATCTTTACCTATCAAATCAGAGATAGTGAAAGCACCGAACTGTATTTATCGAAATTAATTCATATTACGATTAGAGATAAAGTATGTATAGGAAAACAGAATTCTTGGATTGTTTCAGAGACGATACACCGATTAATATGTCTGTTATGACTTTAATCGTCGAGCTTCCGCAAATTATCTATCATCGAGCATTGTTGTACGGATTTTACGATTTTCTAAGTACGTATCCGTGAATAAATATGTAGATATTTATGCTATAATTTGAAGTACATTAAACAAATATTAGAAAAAAATTAATATAAAGAAATAAAAGTTTCTGTAAACGAACAAATTGGTTACAGCTGGTGTTGGAGGAGCGGCGGGATTGTTTCTGGGAGCCAGTGTACTATCCTTCGTTGAAATATTCTATTATGGCACCATACATTTGTACTTCTACGTGAAACGAATGAAACAGAGGCGCAAGAAAAAGGCAATCAATATATCTAACTAAGAACATCTCCTTTATTTTCGGAGGAAGGAGAATTCGAGATGCACAAACGCGAAGTATTTAAAAAATATTGTTTATTGTAAACATTGTTACCTCTTTCCGACAGGACAGATGTAAAATAAATATCATTACATACACATACAACTGTACACGCAACGAGCCGAGATCGTGCAATGATTGTACATCAATTTACAAAGAGACTCAAGAGCAGAATTACGATGAATACTTCTCATTTTGATTTAACATTCCCATATCGACACAATCGATGATAAGACTAGCTAGAAGGACGCTAAAATGTCACTGAACGGAGTTCCAGGTTCTTTTGCTGCTGCTTCGAAAGTTTCCACGAAAGCTTCCCTCTGAGTGTCCTTAGATAACTATTGAAAAGTGACGACGTTATTTGGTATCACGCGTTGACTTTATCATAAAATTGTATACCTTTCGATAGAAGTCCGAAGCAGCGATGCACAGTATCTTCTTATCCTCGTATTCGTATTTTCCAATCCTTGATTGAATATATGGAAACCTGAGTAGATTGTTAAGAAAGCTTTTAATAAATGAATATATTTGACAAACTATCAGAAATGTGAAAGGATACAAAGCTCTCAGCCAATGATTTGTGGATGCACTGATAAAAAAACAAGACAAGCACCATGTCGACATTGTAATAGGTAAACTCTGGATAAAGTTTGGTAAACTAAATACAACCCAATCTTGAAGAAGTTCCATTTGCGCGCAAGTGCACGCTCGTTCGCATACCTACAGAAGAAGGAGAAAACTTATCTTATTGCTTTAAATTATTCGTAATTTAACGTATTGCTGATCAATCGCTAATCAATTGCATAAAATAGCCAATTTTTAGTATATCGCTATGCGTTCACATCGGCAATACAAACTTTAAAAACAACGGCGGCAAGTAGCCGCTGATGAGGTTGTTGCGGTGACAAAAATTCTCCTATGACTTTAGTCAAGATTTCCGACGGTGGGAAGAAATCTCCGAGAACACCGGACAAAACTGTACATAGAAGCTCCACTTCCATGGAGTGTCCTCTCTTGATCTTATCGAAAATCGCTGAAGCGCGCTCTATGGATCGAACCAATGCTTCTGGTTCGGCATCTGGTAATGGTTCCTCTGTTTCCGGTTGATTCAATCTGTCTGCTGCCTCTGTATACATGCAAGTCAATAACAATTGCAACGCTGGCAGCGATAACATAGGACTAGGTTGTTTTAAGCGATCGATCGCAACTTTTACTATCTGTTCGGCTACCTTTCCAATCACGCTTTTGGTTGCTACGAGTCGCTCGAGCCCCTAAATCGATTACATACACACAACATTACAAGTATACATAATTTGAACATTTAACAAATACATAGTATTACACAAGTATCCAATAACATACCTGCAAGAGTGTTTGATGTAAGCTACAAGAGATATTTTGTGATGTAAGTAAATTAAGGACTAATTCTAACACAGCTGGCGCTTCCGTGTCTGGTGGAGTATCTTCGGCATGTTCCAATAAAAAGAATACCAAAGCCCACATTACACCCTGATGCTCTTCGCTTTGTCTTAACACGCTAAATTAGGTGAGTAATTAATTTCAAGAAAGCACGTGTGTTGTAGAATACACAATAGAAATTTGTGTGATTTACCCGTTCAAATCTTGCGCGTCCAAATGTTTCTGTATGTATTCTATTGCCAACGGATGAATAATATTCATCGTCTCTTCGCAATCTGCGAGCACAGCGCTTTGCAACAGATACAAGGAACCGTGAAGGGCGGATACCTTTGCAGGTAAGAAGCTCGATTTCAGATTCGTGTCTACTAGACGCTTAACTTTGTCTAACGTTTCAAAGTCCTGGAAAAATGAAATCCTAACTGTGTTAAATAGCTTACAAAAAATATTTTTGAAGAATACATACCAATGGTGTTAATACTGCAGCAGCTTTGCATACGGAAACTACCAAGTATTGATGTAAAATGACATTCTCTGTTGGATGAATTCTCGACAATTCCAGACACATGTCCAACATCCACTGGTACTGGACTCTCTCGACGAATAAATCTGAAATTGCTAGAATAGACTTAACGACCTCCGTGAGCAATTGTATCGGTGTAATAGCTTGCGGAGACATCCAAGACGTATAAAGTTCTATCAGGAAACGAAGGCAGGAATCCAAATCAAGTGACGCGGACATTAACGCGTCGTTTCTTCTGTTCTTCAAATTGAGGACGGAGGCGCTCAACTTATCCTCATACAAGTTGCACAGCGACCATAAGTAAGAAACGGAAAGTTGGCTATATGTATACTTATTCAAGTTCGCAACTCTTTCTACGTTTCCTCGATGGAAGATGTGATCCATGTTCAAGCCATCGATCATCTCTGAGTCGTTCATGCATTCGTACTTCCACGTGAGCAGATCTTGAATCGCGTACAATTTTTGAGAACTGATCTTATGAACCGAGAGCTGAGGATCTCTCGGATAATGAATCACAGTGCTGGCTCTTGGGTTGCCAGGATAAGGAAGAAGCAAAGTATTCAGTAACAATTTTGTAATCGCCTGTACAGCTAAACTGCTCGCTTGAATCAACGCTGGGATATCTTCTACGGATACGTTCTCGTTTTGTGAAAGATTGAGCACTCCTAAGAGAGCCATCCATATCTCTTCGAATTGCAACCGAGAGACCCAGCCTAACAGGTTTATCCTGTAAATGAACTGCTCCAAAATTTCCACCTCCTGAAGGAGATTCGACTCTGAAGATAATAACGGGAAGTAACATTTGGTCGGACCAGAACCAACGACATTCCAATTTTGTTTCCAAACTAACGGCGGTGTTAAGATATATGAATTTACCAGTGGTTGACGACCGATACTTACGATTAAATCTTGTATCGTGTGAAACAAATAGCGTGGAATATTTGTGGATAACTGTTTCTTTTGACATTGTTCCAACCAAGCGACCAGATCGGCCATTCGCATGCAAGCACGAGCAAAGTCTCTGGTATCCTCATCTTCTAGAGCTGGTTCTAAAGCACGTATATCTATAACTGGCAAAATGTCCACAGTAGTCAACAGGTATTCTACTATTTTCTTGAGTGAAGCAGCACCACTACAAACCCACGAATACTTCGCGTTTTCCCCAAAAATTTTACTTGGGCCAGGATGTTTTAGAATTTCTGATGCACAGCTTAACGCAAGCTCCATGTTCCTCGGTCTTAACTTTTTAATTTTGTTCTCATCACAGTGTACCATCCAGTGTGTTAGTTCTAAACACAATATTGCAAATTTAGCTAGATCTTCTTCGGATTTTTTATCGATTTTCGCTAGATTATACTTGGCTAGCTTTGGCAATGTCTTCATGTATATCTTCACAGCGGGTATCAACATAAAAAGTACATCCCAATATACAAACTCGTTTAAAAGTTCATGAAAACGATGCGCATACTTCAATTCTCTCGAGTTGCCATTAGATTGCGTTGGATTGTAAATATGATGCGGTTTTGGCATTAAATCGGTGACATAATGAACGTGCTCCAATAAACTCTGTTTCGCGGCGCTGTATAAGGGACTAGTCTCGAAATTAAAATCCTTTTCGTTTTGCGCTACACCGAATTCTAATTTTTGGCACTTCTCCACGCTAATTCGTACACCCAATATTATGCAGGGTTTCAATATGGAGATATTAAACTCTTTGGAAGACAGGATGCCGAGGCAATCTTCGAAATCCAAAACCCTAAGTAACTGCGCTGCTTCCGATAAATTGTGACTAGCATTTGAACTACAACATCGTAATTTTACTTGAGACAAAAACCAATTACGATCCAGTTGAATACTTTTCACGGTGGATGGATTAAACGGTCTACATTGGTCGAGTTCTAGAGGGGACAAGTCGTAATACTGTACTCCAAATTTATTCAACAGACTAACTAATCCACCGTGTTTCTTAGCAAGCTTGGTCACTTGCAGAATCTCCATGATCTTGGTGAAATCTTCTTTTGATAATTGCTTCGTCGCATCAGCTGCAGGTGTGGTTAATAAAATTTCTACTCTTCGACTAGCTATTTTCGCCGCCATTCTCGACAAAGCCAGATACTTGGTGGATAACAATCTCGGTATCAGTGTCATTAAAACAGCTCCGCTTTGTGAATGATGAGCACCTTCTATACATTCCAAGAGTCGCTTGACGAAACTGGGTTGTGACAAGTCTGTGCATTTGGTGGCGATCGCTTGTACCAACAATCCACTAGCTGCAGAATTTCTGTGTATAGCTGTCGTCAAGAGATCTCTAACAGGAGACTCGATGGCACTATTTACTGTCTCTTCCGTATGATTAACTAACAACCATGTCAAAGGCTCTGCATCGCACAGATTCTCGCAGACGTAATCACAGAATAATATTATGCCACCTTTTCTAATAATTTGAATGTTAATGCTGCTGTCATGGTCAACGTTTTTCTCTTCATTTGGAGAACAATGCACGACGTATTCTGTCCGACGAGTACCCAATATTTTAGACCAAAAAGTCATTTCATTGTACCCTAATAAAGTCATTAAATAGGCCCACTGGCAAGTTAACGTTGGACACTTGTTTCCAATGTTTAACATTAAATAGTTCAAATCGGAGATCGGCAGCTTCTCCTCTTCGAGAACATTTCGACCTTGAATCATTTGTATAACAGCGTTTGCCACTTTGCAGTGGCTCCCAGATTCGAACATGTGAATACATAATTGCAAGAAGAATGCAAATTGGTGGATCAAGTAGTAATCGTTCTCCATTGATTCGGAAAATGCGATATATGGATCGCTGAGTTTATGATCGACCAATCCAAAGAGATTGTAAACCTTGCAGCCTACCAAGTTAATAACTTTAAATATAAATCTAGCTAATATTCTTTCTGGCGGTACTTCAGCTGATTGACTGTCCAGAACGTTCAAAGGATCCATGGTTTGAGAAGACGATTTTGGATGAAGAAACGAGTGGGATAGTTCAGACATGTTCGAACTGAGATCAGAAAGTCGCGCAAGCATTGCTTCCTCTTTCGAGCACGCGATCAAAGATAACAGAACAACATTTACCACTCCTAACCATCGTTTTAGTCTCAAATTTGAAGTATCCAGAGAGTCTGGTTTAACAAGAAGTACCTTTAAAAGAGGGTCGACTGGTCTAAAAACCGTGGGAGAAATAGCTGCGAATAATTTAATCAAAGCCACGTGTGCTTTCTCCGATTCTATTCGAACTTTTCCTGCTGCCAGCATAGGAAGAACAGAGTCCATTGTCAGTCTAGACCATCTTCGCCATTTTTCTTCTCCGTTACCATCTCCACTGAATCTAGACTCCGTTAAACATAATGCCAAGAGCTCAATGATTTGGTAATATTCTACAAGACGTAAAAGCATCGAAATTAGGACTTCTCTTGTTGTCTCAAGCTCTCTTTGCTCTGTCGGATTTGAACTTGCGTTTCTAATTAAAAATACATCTTCTACGACTGGAGTCAGGGCTGGTATACAGTGCGTGAGCGCTGGTTGACCACTTGCCATAAGTCCATCGCATAATTGGATTATCTTTGGAATTCCTATTATAGTTTTCGAATGATTTTTTTCATACGACAAGTGAACTAAAAAGTTGAAAATCCTTGGCAATAGATCCTCCGTTTGCTTCACATGACCTTCTTCGATAAATTCAAACTGCTTTAATACAAATCCAATGAATATTCTTTCAGAATCTAGCAAGCAATAGTTGACTCTTAATTGCACTAGCTGGCTGAGTAGCATCAATACTTGACACTGTAATGACACGTTACTTGTTACAGTGTACTGTTTTAATGATTTTATAACCATTGGCTCAAAAAGACGAATGAACGAAGCTACAGAGGTTTTTTGATCAGACGATCGCGATAAATTCTTAAAAATAGAAGAGAATTTTCTATCGCCTTTTCTATGTAACAAGCCTACCCATCTGAAATAAAATAACTGTGTATAATAATCTATACAAATAAATACAAGTTACAATACAAGAATACAAATTTACCCGGTATCTGGTTCGTTTTCACCTCTGCAATTGTTTCCCATGGATTTTATAGTATTTGCCATTTGCCTTGCAGGACTTTGAAAGCAATGATTATAAAATCCTTTAACGTCATCCCATAGTACAGTTATTCTATCCGAATTTTTCTGTATATCTAATTCATTCCATTGTGCATACACATTTGTACTGAATAAACACTTCAGCAATTGTTGAACACACTGAACGGTTGCAGTGGGAGATAATACGACAGTACTTTGTAGATAATGTAGAATTTCTTCTGCTATTTGAGCTGCTTCGTTGACTGATATAATTTCAAGAATTTGCGAAAGAACATCTAGAATCGCATTTAACAAAGATAAATACATTTCGCTAGCATGCGGTTCAAGTGTGGCTAGGTAATTCAAATGCGCTGCTTTAAGATTTTCATACATTTTCATATAATGCGGTGTCGAAACAAACGCACCCATTTGCTCTTTTATAAATTTCAAGCTTCCAAATTTTTCTCCTTTATCTTTCAACTTCGGTTCAGACATTATTATCTTCTTTTTTGGCGATAACGTTTGCGTAGATGACAAAGACGATAATGCCGTTTTTGTACTAGTTTGTGTCAATTGCACGTCGTCGATTATATGAACAAATATATTTAATACTCTTGTAATATGTGTTAACAACAACTCTATTTGTTTATCCTTAAACGTGCCCCACCAAGTTTTAGTTGGATCATTGGGTTTAAAATTGCAAAATGCTAAACCCGATGCAAGATTGCCAGCAAGAAGTACCAAATGTTTATGCGTTAATAAGTCTAAGCTTATCGGGGACGACGATAGTAAGGGTAAAGCCAAAGATAAAAGGCTGTTGCTCACGGACGATGGCATCATGTCGCTTGTAAAATTTGATTCGCTAATATCTAATCGACTACCGTTCTTTTTATGAGACCTTTTCAACAATGTTTTAGGTGAAATACAATCCCATCCTCTAATATATACTGTAGTATTATATACATCGCTTAAACGAAACAGAGCTTCACAACAACCATACACTAAATACTTCGATGACTGTACTCCAAGAATCTCAGCCAACATGTTGATTACAATCGACAACGAGTATTCTACATTTGGACGATAATTCGTCGAGTTATGGAAGTTTAAAGCTGCAAATGGCTGTATAGACGTATTTATAAACAATTTTTGTTTCTCTTGACAAGAGGACAGTTCTACTGAACTCCGGGTAACTGCGCTCATATATTGCTCCGTGTATTGTATGGCCTTTCGTGTAATAACATCATCGTGTGGTTGTTGGAAATGTAATAAAGGAATACTCCTAAAAAAAGAGTTATGTTAATCAAGGAGACCTAAAACTTGATAAACAAAAGATATAAACTCCGATAATTACTTTACAATAGCATCTGATGCTGCATGCCTAATTCTTTGATCTTGGTCACCTAACAGAGTTACAATAACATCGATAAAATGTTCTTGGAACATTGATCCACCAGTTATATGTTCTATAGTAACATACGATATCTCACTCAATAATTCCACTAATTTAACTTTTACCAGAAAATATGGATTTTTTACTAGCTGAGGTAATACAGTTAACACAGTGATTCCATATTTATTGTCAACAGACTCTAACAACTCTGGTAGACATAAACTGAACGCTGTTAATGTTTGTCGACATGTGGTAGCAGAATCATCTTCTAATCCCTGTTTTAAACATATGCTCATAAAAATTTTCAAATAATCATATTCTAATATATGAGAGGATTTACCTTTAAAAGTAATTTAATTAAATTGTCTAGTGATATAATTCCACATAAGTTTGTATCGGTGATCTCTGCTTCAAATTTTTTAAAAGAACCTCCATATTGAGTATATACAGATTTCAGGAATGTACCAATAATAAGTGATATATTACCCCTAATTTGAGGATCTGGATGACTTGCAAATAATAAGATATCCGTTATCATTTGTTTATTTTCGTTAGAATTCGGTTCTTTGGCAACAGGTATTAAAAATAGATTCGGACAAAGTTTCAAAATATAAGCCACGCAAGTTAAAGCAAGAGACTTTACACTAACACGAAAATATTTATCTGGTATTACATGACCAACGTTGCCAGTTAAGAGGAAAGACGATACCAAATAACGACAACAGAATTTTAACGGTATATCAGGATCCGTAAAAGTTCCAACGTCTATTTCTCGTAACGAAAAATCTAGAGATAGTTTCTTAAGAGATGCGATAGAACATGTGATTTCTTCGGTAGAATCCACGTCTCTTGGTTCGTTTTGTAAACTCGAATAAACTTTTTCCGATTTTTCGATTTCACTTCCAACATCGCTACCTTCTTCGATCGTTTCATCTGGAATAAAAGTAATACAATTATTTATTCAAATGATACATATCCTTTCTATACTACACTTTTTCTCTTACTGTCAATGACTCCGATCTTCAAATCACTATAACTTTCTAAAATCTTTCCTTTCATTTCTACAATATTATTTATGCAATCCTTTGGAATTTGTACATTTTCCATCAAAGGAGGTATAGTCTCAGAATCTAACATCCACTTTTCTATCTTTGGATTTATTTCAGGTATATCAGAATCAAGTAAATTTAAGGTATAATCGGAATTTTCTCCACAAGTAATTGCAGCACTAGATGTGCTTGCTTGACTTAATGATAACATCATTTCATTTTGATTCACTGCTATTTTGCTCTGTGTTATACCTTGATTTGATAATAATAATGATACTAGAACTTTTGGAGGTGACTTCAAAAACTGAGTCAGTGTCTCCAGAACAGCATTTATAACATTATGATCAGAATGCCATTTTGTATAATGTAAACATAGTTCATAAATTTGTAACAAGCTATCTGTCTCTACTGTGTCATCATCTGGATCTTCTGATGGATTGCATATATGTGGTAAAATTATTCTTATACAACCAAATATACCAATAATAGCTGCTATACGGTTCTCATCTTCACTTATAGGCACTATAGTACCTATGAAAAGTAACATTTAATTAGTAAAAATTATGTTACTTGTACTTGTATAACATTCATAAGTTTACCTAAAAGATGCTTCAGTACATAATTTAAAAAAAACTGTGGTCTGCGACAATTCAAACATGTTGCTAAAATCATATTTGCTGCAGCTCTACGAAATGCTGCTTGTACACAGGATATATTTTCAAAGAATGCTTTCAATAATGTCTGAAAAAGAAGCATGGGTATGGATTCATAGTTATATTATAAGTATTACAATAAAAGAAAATTACCTTGATATCATTATCTGTCATAAATGGCCCTAGTGCTTTCATAATTAATGGTAATGATTGTGATAGCGTTTCAATTACAGATTCCTCAGAACGATATGCAATAGTTACTATACATGGTATTAAATTAGATACGTATGCTTTTCCTCTTGTAGGGCGTATCATATGACTAAGAAGACCAAATCTCCAAAGAGCAGCTCTTAATGTTCTAGCAGGTCCATTCCTTTTTATTGCATTGTAAAGTTCTATTTGAACTTTAACAATATTACTATCAGCCATTGCCTTTAGAATAAAATACTATTAAAACATCCATAGCTTTAATATTAAAGATTATGAAATATAAATCTATACCCTTATAATTTTATTTAATGTTTCATCTGCTACCGTTCTGACATCAGATTCATCATCATTACACAGTGTCAGTAAAGTTTCAATTGAAAGACTAAGTACCTGAGGAAACTTGGTTGCTAGTTTGACAGTTGGTGAACATATTCCTTCTGTTATTGTCATGCAACATGTTAATTTATCTTTCCTTTTATTGAAATAAAGGATATATTAAATTTTGTAACATACTACGTTCCATAATTTTTATTAATTTTTTATGATAACTATACAAGTCCTAATTTTACAAATTATACAAAATTTTATTGCAGGTATTTAGCTATAAACTAAATAAATAAAAGTAATGTATTCAATTAAAAAGTTTTGCACTATTTTATTCATACGATCATTTCAATTATTAAATGAAAAAAACAATTTGTTCTTGTACCTTGCGTTCGAATCTGACAGAAGAGTGTTTGACTCTTGAGCTGATTTTAAAGCTTCTATAGCTTTTAACACGTTATTTAATGTTGTCATTTTGCCAAATATTTATTAATAAATCTTTCCTCACTTTCTATAAATCAATCAGTTTTGACAAATTACATTTTGATAATGTAGGCCGAATTTATGACAGACACATCGTACGCAGAAAACTACATGCTGCTCGGTAATATATTTATTTGCGATTCAAACGTCACACTAAAAGCAATTGCTCACTTCAATTATACAAAAGAACGAGGCATAAGAAAATTGGTGAAATAGACGTTTAATGCGTATTTGCCGTTACTCTTAAGCTTAACTGAAAGAACCGCTGTTCAGATACTAACCCTATCTATCGTTCCACAATAAAGGATAAAATGAATGCAATGTATGTATAATCTTTATTTTTACTTGAGAATTTGGAAACAATTTATTTAAACTATATCAATACAAAACAAAATAAGAAAATGTTCCACGTGGAATTTATTTAAACGATGTAATATAAAACAATATGAAACGGTGGATGTAGACGATGTAGAGCACTATGTGATGAATATAAAAATAAGTGTTTATACATAATTAGAGTGATCAATTTTTCAAAGTGCAGTATAGTTGGTAATGCATATAATGTTCAGGTTGTTATAAAACTTTTATTTTTTTGTGCACCTTCAATAAAGATGACATATAGTGACTTGAAAATAGAATTCAAAAGGCAGGTATAATAAGATTAAATAATGTATAGAGACTACATTGGTGTTGATAGAAATATATATTTAATTTTATTCGATAACATGAATTAACAATTAACCTATTTATTATTCGATTTTTGAGGTAGCCATATTACGTCCAGACATTTCCATTGCGTAGCGAGAAATACATCTCAACACAAGTTTACCATTGTTTGGCTGTTTAACTTTGTATATTTTTTTTTTTTTTTTTTTGTATATTTGCGTCAATATTGATCACATGAAATTAGTAAATAACATAGTAAATTTACAAGTTGTAACCTGCAATAGTAGACCTTGAATAGAGTTAATGGGTGAGGTGGTCGGGTTTCAGTTTTTTTTACACCATACATTGCCGGCAGAAGATTTGTAGTATTCAAGAAATATTTGCCTTCCTTTAAGTTTTAACAATCTAACTATTTATATAAGAAGCTTTTAAATTTATTCGCGTCTATAAAACGTAATACACCGTTTAAATAGCCTAATTTTTAGAATGTTTTGTATACGACCGAGTCAACCCTTTCGATCAGTAGTTACAACTCAAGAACGAAGGTTTGCATCACGTGAAAAAGTACTTTTACATATCTTTTGATTAAATTTATTCTTAGAAAAGTAAAAAGTATGTTTTCGCATCTACATTATGCATTATTTCTGTATTCAATATCTGTTTAAATTATGTTATCTATAATTAAACTTATTAAATTTTTAAATCAACTGATATACATATTATATATGAAAATAAATATTAATTTTGATTAACTTGTTACATATAGAAATATATTGTTAATTAGGTTAGATTTATAAAACTGAGTTGTTCATCTTAGTGTTATTAATTTATTATCTATAATTTGCAGAAACCTTAAAAAGTTCTGGATGTCTAAATATGCCAGGCTGTGCAGCAGTTGGCTGCAACAATCGTAGTGAGAAAGGTTATATTATGAAATGTTTTCCACGTGATCCAAAGTACAGAAAAATTTGGCAAGAGCGTGTTGCTAGAGCTGATTGGGAACCATCAAATAACTCATTTCTTTGTCACGTACATTTTGAACCTCAAGAATGGTCTATAACACAAAGTGGAAGAATTAGACTGAAGAAGAACGCAATTCCTTCTATATTTAATGTGACATCTACTAGAAAGTCACCTAAAAAAAAAACTAAGATATTTAATAAAAAAGGTGAAAACTTACTGCAAGGTGAATATAACATAGAATATATAGAAAATGATACAGAGTATTCATCTATTGAACATTTAGAAGAGAAAGATTTGAATTTTCAGGAGATTGAGGAATTATCTATACAACAGACTACTAGAGATTATTTTAAACATACCCATAAATGTACAGAAGATAATACAGAAGAAAACATTAAGGTTAATCATCAAAGGCAAAATATTGTTATGATTGCTGAGGATAACCTCACTGATATTAGTAGTTTAGTGGAGCAATACAGTCTCGAAGTTCAACCAAACAATAATAGAAAGGAAGTTAAATTGTCCTTATTTATGAACAATTCAGAAACTACACAACTATCAAATACCACTATAAAGGAAGAAATTAAATTAGAGGTTATGGATCATAACACACTTGAAGATAGTTATGATGAAATTGAAGAGAAGTTAAAACAAATCTGTGATGGTGGATCTACTGAAGACGAAAATTATAAAAATGAGATTGAGAAGAAGTTGATGGTTAAGAGTCAAAAGGAAGGTGAAATTGAAGAAAAAATGGACACAAAAGTTGAATTTACTACTGATGACCATACAGTTGAATTTACTACTGATAACCATAAAGTTGAATTTACTACTGATAATCATAAAGTTGAATTTACTACTAATGACTATAAAGTTGCTTCGCCTGTTAATAAAAATCATTTACCAATAAAAAACGAAGTTGGACATATGCTTACAGACAAAGAAGAAAATGTTGAAATAATATTTGGTGCTGAAAGTGGGGATGAAAAAACATCTGTATCACAAACTGTATCAAAAATGAATAAAGTGAATAACAGTGCATTGGAAAATGATGAAATGGTTTATATTAAAGATGAAAAGAAGGTTTTTAATGAAGACATAGAAGAAAATTTTACTAAAGATGAAGTTCATGTTATACCAAATATAAGAGCAGCTATGAAGCGTAAGAGAAGAACTAGAGAAGAAATAATGAGATCAATAAAGAAGTCATTTAGAAGCAATTCGGATCAAGATATTAATTCTTCAAGTAATAGTGACTCATCTGAAATAGAAATAAAAGATGAATTACCTTTGTTTTCTCAGCAAACAAATGATATTAATAAGAATGATGCAGAAATGGAAACTGATAAATTTGTTATCAAAGTAACTGGTGATCCTGATGATGTGTCTGAAATTATTGAAGAGCTATCATTTAACACAACAGGAACACAAATATCTAAAGAATTCTGTACTGCTTCCAAAATTGAGGAAAATGATTCACTCATTACATCTGTTATAACAGTAGAAACACCAAAAGATCTTAAAGGTATTATTTATGGAGACTTTAATAATCCACTAATAAAGAACGAGTATGTACCTTTAAGTAAAGAAACTTCACTAATGAATCAGTTTCCTTATGAAGACAGAGAGTTTACAAGTTTTAATTCAACTCATAGTTCTAAAACATACTATCCTTCTTGCTTCAAACATACATGTTCCGATGACGAAGAAAGGATAAGGACTAATTCACTATTACAAAATTGTACACAAGGTGTTCAAACTTCTTTGGAAAATAATCCTAGTTGTGTTTCCTCAGATTATGAAGATCTGTTAGAAAGAATACAAATTCAAGAGGATGTAATTGCACAGTTAACTGACCAGTTAATTATTTATAAAGAATTTGAAAACAGTATAAAAACCACAGGACATGAAACACAAGTCAAAGAAGTGGAAACATCTAGAATTAATACAAGATCAAGTAACATGCAATCTACAATACTTAATAAAAAAAATTTAGAATCCAAACGAAGATTGATAAAAGATTTATCAAACAGAGTAAACTATTTTGAAGAAATAAATAAAAAATTAACAAAAACTGTAACATTGGCATCTCAGCAAAAAAGAAAGCTTGAAGGGCAAATTAAACAAAAGGATAATCAAATAAAGGAACTTAACTGGAAATTGGAAAAAGCATCTAAATATCTTGAAAGAGCAGAAAAAAACACAAACACTTACAAAAGGAAAATGTTAAATATGCAAACTGTTATGAGAAGAAGAAAGCTTTTGGATGAAAAAATGTGCAAATTTAATGAAATGTTACTAGACAGCTCTAAACAAGAATTTTCAGAAAAGGTTTTATCCATGGCAACAGAGATTTGGGAACTTTATGGGAGAAATGAATATGATAAGCTGCTTTCTTATGGGTTTCCATTACCACCATTACCAGCTTTAACGGAAGAACTTCTTACTGAAGATTTTACAGATCTTAACAGAAGTGATATGGATGAGGCACAAAATTCTAAGAAGATAAGTATTAAAGCAAAAAAAGCTCATGATACAAATAATGAATCTGAAATAGATGAAAAGGACACAGAACATGCAGCTTCAGCTAGCAAAGCAACTGAATATGAAAGTGCAGAAACTGTGACAGGAACTGTGCAAGACATTTTTGATGAAAATAATGATGGTGATGATTTTAGTACAAATGAATTGAGAGAACATTTTATTCTGCAATTAAATGCAGTTATGTAGCCATAACTTTGTATTTTAATTGTATCTTTCTTTTTACATCTTAAGAACTGTAATATTAAAATCATGAATACTTAGGTCAAATCTCTTTTGTCATTGTACTATATGTACCATTGTGCTCTTAAGAATTATATTTATTGTATAGTATAATCCAGTGTTCTTACTTCAAATGTAAATATATATGTACAAATATTATTATATGTGTAATATAAAAGACCATTTTAAGTGATTGATTGCAGTATTAAATCAATGCTTATAAATAATTTTCTGCATAATGGTCTATCGGTCTATCTTAAAGTTATACAATACTTCATGCTTCTTATTGACAAGATTTATATTTTAGTAGTAAAATAAGAAAGACAGATCTGCTACAAATTTGTTTCTGATGTTCTCCTAAATTTATCATTGACAATATTTGTGCATTAATAAAATGTTAAAAGTATATGAATTCAATTATGTTATTTGAAAAAGAGAAGAGGCAGAGTAATTGAACGGTAATTAAAATCTTTTACACAAGATATAAGAAAGATAATAGTATAATAATACTTCTGCATATTCAAATTTTATGCTAACTAATTACTTCATCACTGAAGATATTTATACTACATATGACATAGGTAATATATAAGTAGTATGTTAAAAATATGATTATAAATTTTGAGAAATTATATAGGGTGATTCTCTCGCTGGTTAATTTATAGGCAATGTCGCGTGCCGCGACGATAATGTCATGTAACTGTAATAACTAGGAAAGTGATCACCCTGTATTTGTCTCATTTGAATAATATAAAGTAGAAGACAATATAACAATAGTAAATACACTTAATTATACATATGTGTATATATATTCTTTTTCTTTTAACACAATTTTTATTAGAATAATTACAATCCAGTGGCAGACTTGTTATTATTAATTTTCTTTTTCTCCTTTGATTTTCCATCCTTGGATCCAAGTATTTTATCACATTCGCACCAAGGTGTAATCATTTTATCACACATTAGAGAAATATTAAGAACTGTTAATGGAGTATCTTCAATAGTCATTGTTATCATACCTAATATTTTATAAGAAACGTTATTTAAGCCAGTTTGACGATCTCGTTTTCTAGTAACCTCCCGTTGATTATAACATTTTATCATATCTCGCTTCCTATGGTTTCTGTCATGTATATGTCTACAATAAATAAATGTAACACAATTACTAATTCATGAATATTTATTTATATTAATATTTAGTGTATATATAAATTTGTTAAGGAGTGTCTTACTTGAATGTGTTGTGTGTTCCAGTAGATATATTTTGTGGCCTTACAACACTCAATCCAGCTTCTTTCAATCTAACATAAAATTCGTCATCTTCAAGACCCCATCCCCAATATTTATTAGACATTCCATTTACTTGTATAAAATGTTCTCTGCAGAAATATTTTTCTTGTTAATTTAATCTACATGAATTCATAAGTATTTTATACAATAATAACTATTATAATAAGAACCTTTTAATAAGTAATATTCCACCAACAAAAGTTGTATAATGGTATCTAGGATGTAACTCTGGGGAAGATATATGGTATGGGCTCTTATTAGGGAAAGAATATAATAATTCATCATTTATAGGCAACAAGTCTACATCATGTATAGCTATATAGTCAAACTCTTTGTTAATTTCAAGGAAGCCTACATTTATAAGAGAGGCCCGATTAAATCTAAATCTATCAACCTATAAAGATACATGATATTATTATTACATTTAAATAACATGTTTTAATTTATTAATAATTAAATTAACCAGAATGTACCTGATTAAGTACAAATATGTGATAATTTATATTTTGTTTATCTAAAAATTTTTTCATATGTGGAGCAAATATCAGTAATTCTTCAAAGCGATCTCGAAATGGCACAAGTATAGCTAAACGATGTAAGGTTTTCTTGTAAATTTTATTATCATTACTCTGCCATTTATTATTACTGTATTGACTTGATTGTGTAGCTATTTCACACTTGCATTCATCTAAAATTTTATTTAAACACTTTGTAATTCATTGTTATATTAAGTATATAAAAGACTTACCAATACTTATAGGTGCGATACTTATCAGGCATGAAATAATAAATGTAATTAAAATGCAGGCAAATATATATTTAAATTTTATATTCTTCCAAACAACTTCCATGCCGAATAACAAGTATTTAAGTAAAGTATCTTTAGTTTAAAAATATATAAATTAATCATTGAACAGTCTTACAAAAACTTATTAGTATGGCAACATTTTCTTATTCCAAGAAAGTTTATAAAGCATTGATACTTTTGTCCTTTTTTCTATTTACAGTAGATTGTGATTAAGATTAATACAAATAGCACTGCAGCTTGCATAGTTAAAAATTACAGTTGCTTTGATTTGTCAAACGTGAGGTATCCTTGATATCACGCACAAAAATTAGGCAATTACGAGAGAAATTTTGTTGCTCTCACATAATTTTTCATAGATTGTTTAAACAAAGTTGATCTTTCTTCAAAACTGTTTATCTTTGTTTTCCAAAGATTCATCGGTCAATGGACCGAGAAAAATACGTTTTTTGCACCAAATGTACATATTTTGTAATTGATCGTATTCACAATTATGACACATATGAAAATTTAATCTGGACATCATCAATGTTCAACGTTGCTCAATTGAGCATACATAAAGCATTTATGCTATAATACAAACAATTAACTATATTACCGAAGAACAAATTGTACTACTGACATTGTACTCATTACTGATTGCAAGATTATTTGGCTTGTACTATTTAATGCTATGATAGTCAATTCGGTAGTATTACAATATTTGATAATTGAAATGAGAAAAGATAATTATATTATCTTTTTGAAAAATAAGAGATTATCTGTATATTTTTAATTGATTATTTTATTATTCAAAAGTATCACTTTAAGTATCATAATTCTATGATATATAAAGTAAATTTTATAATTATATTTTCTAAATGTGCAATGATATTAATTTCAATATTCAACTTATTTATTAATTGTATTAGTTATATAATCACTAGTGAGCTTTTAAAATTAATACAAATGTATGAAAAGCGAATGAAAATGTTGTATTAATACTAGAATATTCAATTAACAATTGGAGAATGAGTGATATTTTACTACAGTTCGCTATAGCCTGTAGCACTGTGAATGAATAATACACATAGTATAGTAATAGTATAGTAAGTTTGTAGAGTACTAAAGTAATGGGTGTTGCCTTTGGTAGCAATTAATTCTTGGACGAAGAAAGTATAAAAATGCTACCAAACAATTGCATAAATCTAATCTTAATACTCTTCAGTTTATCCTGTCGTTTTATATATGGTATAAAAGATATTTTTATTTTTTAATAGTTTAGTATCGCGATATTCACTTTGTTTAATGACTAACCGTTTGTTATTGTTTAATTATTAATTGTTGTTTATCCTCAAAAATAACAAATGTCAAATTGGAAAAAATATTTACAAATCGATTACGATTATAACTAGCATTAATAACAATGTTTAAATCCGTCTACAGGACAAAACCTCAACAATACTGTTACATGGTGTACAATATCTGATGCTGAACAGGATAAGTGCAAAGCATTTTCAAGAGCAGTTGATCGCGAAATAACATTTTTTGGGCGTAATTACATTTCTGTGCAATGCAAACAAGCATTTAATAAAGAAGGATGCATGGCTATGTTGGATCAAGAAAAAGCAGATATAACCACTTTAGATGCTGGTGAAATTTTCATGGCAGGACGCTATCATAGTTTAATCCCATTAATGCAGGAAATATATGAAAGTGGTGTCAATTATCAATATGCGGTAGCAGTTATTAAAAAAGGATCTTTACCAGATGTCCAGAGTTTACGTGATTTGAGGGGTAAAAAGGCTTGTTTTGCTGGTCTTGGGATGCTTGCTGGTTGGGTTATTCCAATTTATACAGTAAATATTATTTCTTTTTATTATGTTTCTATATAACATATACTGTATTAACCAAAATCTGTCATTTTTCTGTTTTATACAGCTTATGAAAGAAGGTGGATTAGAAATTATAGATTGTAATAATCATGTTAAATCTACCATCAAATATTTTGGGCCCAGTTGTGCTGTAAATTCATTAATAGATAAATATAATCCATTAGGTATGATTGATAATAACTCTACCTAATGTCCATATTCTTTATAGCAATTTTAAATTCTAGGTGATAATTCTGATCAATTATGTAAATTGTGTATTGGAAAGATACCTGGAGAAAGATGTACAACTTCAGATCCATATGCAGGATATGAGGGAGCATTTAGATGTTTGGTAGAAGCAGGAGAAATTGCTTTCTTAGTAGACTCGACTGTGGATGAGATGACATCAACAACATTTGACTTTAGTATGTGTTTAATTAAAGGGCTATACCATTAAACTATATTACAATATTAATAGATAATATCAATTTTTTTAAGATTCTGTAAAGAAGGAGCAATTTGAATTACTTTGTCGAGATGGTACTCGTAAACCGATTAGCGAATACAAATATTGTAATTGGGGTATAGTTCCATCACGCGCTATAGTTACATCGTCTGCTACAAAAATCGAAACCCGTCGATTATATCAGCGATTTTTAGATACAGCAGTTCAGGTACTACGCAGACATAACGCAAAAAATTCGACCGAATTTTATGACAATCGTTTCGAAAATCGGCCAGATTTTAATAATAGATTTAACAACACTGAATATGTTAATTCAAACGAATATAGCACAGATAACTTTGAAAATCGTAACGGGAATGAAAGAAGCTATAATGGAAATGATTTGAATACGTGGGATAACACAGAATCAACAAACATACAACCAATAGAGACTTTCAATTTATTTGAATCTGCACCTAAATATGGAATGCATCATAATTTGATTTTTTCTGTAAATAGAATATTCTTTTTGACATTATTATTACCTTTTTTAAGATAATTTTATTTTAAACTGTATAATTTTAGGACACAGCACGAGATTTCATGGAATTAAGTGAAAAAGAACAAGTGTACACTGGTTACTTAGGTAGATTCCTTGATGTAATATTAGAAATGCGACGTTGTCCCGTCAGCAAAATGACCCTATGTATTACGTCTGATCCAGAAATGGAAAAATGTATAAAAATGAAGGTAACGATTTAAAAGAATAAATATTATACCTCTAAATTAAATATAATTATTAATGTTCATTTTCATATTAGATAGCATTAAAGGCGCAATTGTTGAAGCCAGAATTAAATTGTCACAAAGGTTACAGTCAAATTCATTGCATGCAGGCTATACAAAGTGGGTATGTATATATGTAATATCGGAAAAGTTTGTAGATAAAATAGGAGAATTTAGTGTAAAATAAAATTCATTCTCTTTTTTTTTTTAGAATTGCTGATGTGGCAGTATTAGACACCAGCGACGTATATACTGCTGGTTTACGCTTTGATTTGATTCCATTTATATCTGAAGTTTACAATTTACCTACACCAGAATATTACGTGGTTGCAGTGGCAAAAGAGGAGGATGACAATACAGATTTGACTTATCTAAAAAATAAGAACACTTGTCATACAGGAATCAATACAGCGGCAGGTTGGGTGTATCCTTTAGCATATCTTATCTCAAATACATGGATCAGGGGTTATGGTTGTGATTCAGTTCACGCTGCCGCAGAATATTTTAGTAAATCTTGCATTCCGGGTGCTCTTAGTACCGAATACAATACAGGTAATTGCAATTCTTGAACTAGGATTAATCGCAGGTCTGTGCAAAATTATATGCTGCATATTAACTTATTGTAGGGGTACCATATGACAATATGTGTGATCTGTGCCACGGTGCCAGTTTCCAGTACTGTCGTAGAGATGCATCTGAAGATTATTATGGGTATACTGGTGCCTTTAGATGTTTAGTCGAGGGGGGCGGAGATGTAGCTTTTGTGAAGCACACAACAGTCGCAGAAAATACAGATGGCAAACGACGAGAAACGTGGGCACGTAATACTTTCACTAAAGATTTTGAATTGCTTTGCCCAGACGGCACTCGTCGACCAACAACCGATTACATACATTGCAATTTAGGAAAAGTGGCAGCGAATGCAATAGTTACACGTGGTGGATATTATGGATATAACGAGACACAAATAAACGCTTACATAAACTTGTTTATTTACGCCCAACAATTTTATGGCAGAAAAGAACAGGACGAATTTAGTTTTAGTATGTTTTACAGTCAGCCGCCTTATAGCGATTTGATTTTCCAAGACGCTACACAGCAGTTAGTAGTAATACCACCAGAAAAAAGAGAGTTTAGTGCGTATTTAGGCCCAGACTTTATGAGAGCTAGAAGAATTGTAGATTGTAATGCCGGTGCATCAGCTATAGAGCATTCGATAATAGCTACGATAGCTATGATTATATTTGCTTACATACTTAATAGGTAAATAAGGTAAATTTCTTTTAACAGATGAACATATGTACATTCGATAAAAAAAAAAACTTTTAGAAAATATATCTAGCTATATTTACTAGTTTTTTAATCTTTGTATGAGATGTGTTCACAAAATTAATTATACTTTTCATATTTTACATACCGATTTATAGTTAAATGAATGAATGTGGTAACGTAACGTATAGTTCTCGACTAAAGATTATTGTATAATCCGTCCATTTCTCGACATTTTAGATAAGTATAAAATGATATTTAACTGCTATTTAACTATATTTGCAGTATAACTGTACGTGTACCTTACGCCGTCCATTAATATTTTTGTATGCATCGAATAAAGTTGTTTTATAGTACATTGTAGTTACGCCAATTATTTTCTCATTTCATTTAAAATTTTTCTTACTGATATACTGCGCGACTTTGCAGTCTTTTCGTCTTCGATCAGCCTTTCTTACGTATTGTTAGAATTTACTAATTCTTTAAGTTTCTTTTTTACTATTATGAATAAATGAATAATTAATCTTAGACTAGTTAGTACAGTGAGAAGAAAGAAAAATAATATTAGTAAAAATATAAATAAAGACCTAAAGCAATTAATCGGACACCTAGCTTCTTAGGTAATATAATTGTCGAACAATCCTTCAATGTTGAGTTCATTGGCAACTCACGTGTACCTTTAAACTTTTTTATTCTGAATGTTTTACGTTGGTAAATGGCACTTTTTTGATCCGATGGAATAGACCTTTTTGGAATTTGATACTTTTGAGCAGATTTGCTTACCTTGATGTACCAAAAAATTATATATTAGTACCACGAAATAAATTTCCAAGCTAGAGAGATAAATATTTACTGTAGAAAAACGATTCTTATGTTCTACTTTATGTTTCATAGATTTAGGCTGCGCTAAGATATCAATGCGTCTCAGGCTTTTTATAGTTTTTCGTTTTTTCTTATGATGCCTCTGCAAATAAATATAGCATTTTATTTGTTGTTCATCTCTGAGTATTTGTTATTGGTAAATTAAAAAAAAAAAAACATTTATCGAAAATACGACGGTATGAAAGTATTCATTAGTATTTTACTTTTTTAATATTTTTCTTCTGTGTCAACGAATTGTCGAAATTTCCTACAATAACTGTACTTTTTACTCTTCTAGGAGCGCACCAATAAGTTCTTCGTTTGTTACGATGGTTTTTGATAACAGATTTTGGCGTTATTTCGTGTCTATTATGTAGAAAATTATATTAGTGAGAATGAGGAAACTAGGAAAACGGGAAAACGCTGTATTTACTCGAATTTCAACATCGTAGAACGGAAATTCAGAGTATTAACTTCGCCAATCGATAGATTTTGCGGGGGAACTTGAAATTTTGTTCACGGTTACTGTTTGTTGGATCTATTACTAAGAAAGAATTGAAGTTTGCAAACATCTTTATTTTATGATCGCTTCACTGTCACCAATCAACATTTAACCCTAAGGTAAATTTTTCTAAATTTTCTGTTCCTTTCACGATTTACATTACAGCTTCCCGAGTCTCGAGTTAGATAACAATTTTACGATTAAATTAACGATATGAACACGGATGTTTGTCAAGATAATGTACCAAGATTTGAAAAACTAGCGAAACCAAAAAAAAGAATCGATAAAACCAATAACTACAATGCCTTCAATGTAAGTATCGCGAACATAAAGAAACGCGAAGAATATTTCAGTCGTCTTAACATTACAGGTAAAACGTGGAGCATTATCTTATCAAATTACGGATTCGTTAAACAAATTAGCCCAACCTAAACGAAAACCAGGCACAAACGTATCTAATATATCCAACTTTAGCGTTAAAAATTCTCCCATAAATACAGGTAGTTTAAAGACAACCCTCCAAGCGTTATCTTCATTTTTTATCGAATCTTCATCACTTTGAAGAACCCCCTAAACTAAGTGCTTCAATGTATGGTTCTGCTAATTTGCATTTTTGGCCTGTTTAAAGTCTTTCTTTATTTGCTATCGCGAATTATTCGTTTAAATCTCCTTTATCACTGGTAATCGCGGTCGTTTGTTAAAGACTGAGTGTGATTTTTTAAGAGTTCTCGTTCGCGAGTTTGAAAGAATCTTGAACGTATCAGGTGTATATAAGCAAATGTAAAAATTTATTATTGTAGAATTATGCAATTGTATAATTAATATTTCTTAGTGAAACAAGGACATCATAAATTGATAAATAGCAGCGAACAATCGAAGGACGCGCAAGAATCGAGGAAGAAGAGATTTTTACTGGATACTTATGCTCGTATCACTGCGGCTAGGAATAAAGGATGTTCAAAACGATTGCATGAACTCGCGAAACCGAAAAGTTACATGAGTCATACCGAGCCATACGACGATTTCGAGAATTACTTGCAAATGATGAAAAAATGCAACGCGAAATCCACGTTTCAAGAAAGGAAGATAACTCATAATCCATAAACGATGTAATATAAAATAAAGAACGTCTACAATATATCTCGATGTTTACTAATTTCTATTTAACGCGGACATTTGCGTCGGCGAAAAACAAACGAAGGCTCGATCTGTTTTAAAACTTGGCAGTCTCGGTTCACGTAACACGGATACAATAAAGTCGCATAAAATGAAACAGCTATATCGAAAATGAGAAATTTAACGCAAAATCGTAACACACAACGAAAAGTATCACCGTTAACCATCTTAATATTCTCTTCTTCGTTGATAAATTGAAGAAACGTTTAACCTGTATAATGAGCTAAATTCGCAAAGATGTCGTTGATAAAGGAGTTTATTTTCTATTCTTCTCTTGAATCTAATCCCATGTCATGAAGCATTCATGCAGAGATTAGGAATTAGTTCTGAAAAGTTGTAAAAAATGGCTGTAAAACTAAAAAAGCCCGTAAAGAGCGTGGTTGCGAGGAAAGGTCAAATTACGAAGGAAACGAAGGAAATGAAGGAAACGAAGGAAACGAAGGAAACAGCAAGAAGCGGATCCCCTAGAGCAGCAGCTGGCAGATTAAGAAAAGTAGATAAGTCGAGATTCAAGGGGAAGTAAGCGTAATCTTTTCGTCAGCGTGTCGAATAGATAAAAATCTTTCTAACATTGTGACTTTTAGAAAAATTAAACATAAATTACGATTGAAAGGATGGCTAGCGACACCGGCTGATTGGGCGCGTTTCAATGCCTGGGTGAAATTCAATGCTCTACCGAAACAGCTTCCGAAACCTGAGTCTATAGTTAGTCGTAAATAAATTGCTGATATTTATGCATTTATTAAAAAAGCAGATTTTTATTTTATACCTGATAATTTAATAGGCGAAACAAATGTCTATTTAAATATTATGCGAGGAATTCTAAATTTGAAAGATTTGTACATACTTTTACACGTTACAACGTACAACATTCCTCAGGTTCGGCTATCGAAGCCATTATCTCAGCTAAAGAAAAGGATCAAAATGTTGTCCAAACCGAAGGAAAGAATCGACGAAAGCATTCACTGCAAATTAGACCTCGCTATCTCGAAAGCGGCACTG
Organism: Bombus campestris; assembly: GCA_905333015.3. Taxonomy (NCBI): domain Eukaryota; kingdom Metazoa; phylum Arthropoda; class Insecta; order Hymenoptera; family Apidae; genus Bombus; species Bombus campestris. The sequence continues at coordinate 10,115,093 of HG995136.1, read as the reverse complement.
AATGCAGTTCCATCTAAAAGAACGATTTTGTTGGCACTACCAAATATAAAACTGGCCGATTTTGGTCGAGTTTATTATAAGGTTTCACCAGCAGCATTAAACTACCAGCCGTCTCAAAGAATCATCGAGCTAAGCCTGCCCCGTGTCATTCTTCCCGAAGAATGCAAACCATCCAGTTTGCTGTTGCATGAGAAACGAAAGCTGGACGAAGACAGACTGAGGAAGTTGGCTTTAGCGAAGAAATTGCTCGATTGTCCTGAACAATTAACCGAAGAAGAAATAGAGGAGCTATTTACGCCTTATGGCATAAAACGAACTGCGCTTTCCTATAAAGTAAAATGAATTTATATCGCACGTGCATATGAATATTTGTACATACGTGTATATTCGAAGTGGCGCAACTTAAAGTTTTTCAAGAGAAATTGTTTATAATCTTACGAAATAATTATTTGCGCGCTAAAACAGTATGTTGACGAAAAGAATAGATTCTGAAAGACAATGCAGATTACTTTTGTAATTTTTAGTGGTGACCACTTCTAAGATACATTCGCATTAATTTCATGTCCACGCACATACTCCATTCAATTTTCACGAATAAACACGGCAAACAGCTTTTTAATCTCTGGAATCGCTAGATTACGCGTTGGTTAAATTTTCTGGCTGTACCATCGTACAAGACGATAAAAGATAAAAAGGACAAGCAGTCAAAAGCGTTTAAGAAGATGATAATCAAGCAAGGGGAGAAGAGAGGCAAAAGAGCTTTCGCTGAATACAAGAAAAAGGAAGAGGGCAAGAGAAGAGGAAAAAAGCGTAAGTCCGACGATATGAGAGCAGAGAAATCTAAAAGCCGTGAGAATGGAAAAGCTACAGAAGCGGAAAGCTACAAAAGCAACAAAAGTGAAGAGGAAGAGCGGAAAGCTAAAAGAAGAAAACTCGAGAAACACGCTTGGAGATTCGCACCGCATCCATGCATAGATGATCCCACACGCATCACGAAAGCAGCTTCGAACGCTAAAGGTTTGCGGTGAAATTAATAAAAAATTAGTTGACGTTGACGAGCTTGTGTGTACGTTGTTGTTTATTTCAGCGTCCGCACGTACAGAAGAATTGGCCAAACCAAATATTCATAAAAGTAAGACTGTCAGAACTGATGCTTTTACCGTAAAAAAAAGTGCTTTGATGGCCACAGCTTCTGAAAGAGTCGAATCTTTGGCGAAACCACCGAGACCTCGAAGTCCTATTGAAAAAAGACCGCCGCGTGAAAAAGATAAATATGGTAGACCGATATTCGAGATGCCTGTATGTTGATTTAAGTAAAAACCATTAAAAACTAAATCAATTTTTCTGAACATTTAGCCATGGAACCATTTATTGATTTTTTCGCAGGTTTACGGCAAAGTTTTACCAAAAACAAAGCCATACAAAATGAGCGGATGTCCAGAACCGAAGAAGAAGCGGGTTGTTAAAAAGCGGCCGATTGATCCGATTATTTATGAAGCAACCTATGATCCTTGTATCTATCCAGACTTGGCAAAAAAGCAGAAAATGGAAAGGAAACGAGCTGAGAAATTATTGGGCAAAAAGCATTGTAGAAGGACAAAGCAGAGAAAGAAATTGGAAAGACCTGAAGAAGAAAGAGAAGAAGAAAAGGAAGAGGGAGAAGAGAAAGGAGAAGAGAAAGAAGACAAAGAAGAAGGAGAAACGGACGAGGTAACTGAAGAAACTGAAGAAGGATAGAAAGTAAAACTAAGAAATCTAGATAACGCGAAAATTATGTACGGTAAAATGTACAATAAAAATAGAGAAATAAAAAGTAACAAAAAAAGACAGTCAAAAAAAGCACATTTTTAAATAGTGCCCAATCTTCCATGTATTTTTCGTATTGTTTTCCAAAACTAAAGGCGTGATAAGAATACAGACGATTGATGATTCTTTCGTTTTTTTCTTATCACTTATACGTAATAGCAAATAGTTATGTAACTCTATGATATCGCAATACTCGTATTTGTATAAAAATGAGTTCCAGTAAATAAGGAAAAGTAGTTTGAAAATACGGATATACGTGTGGGTACGAGTATTAGTTATTATGCCGATAAATATTTTTATGTTCAATTTTTCCAATTTTTCATTACCGGCGAGTATACGTCGTCTGCGATTTTATATTTTTCACGTTATAGATGTTACTAAATATTTTTACTGACATTCGATAACCTAGCGGTATTTAATTATACATTATCAAAGAACAGATGGACAATATGTTACAGTAATTTGTAAAACTATGATGGCTATGTTTTGGTTTTTCACGATCTAATATATTAAGATAATTATGGTTAGCTTTTTCCTTTCAACCAGAGTATAAAACGTTCTTCTCTCTTTCTTAGCCTTTAGTGTCTCTTAATCATCGGCTACATGAACAACCGTCCAATAATTTAGCTGACTGATTTTCCTCGTTCACGGAAACAGCGATATTCATGAGAAAGGAATTACTGTCAAACGAAAAGATGAAGCTACTGATTTTGTTTTATATCATCGGAATCGGTAACGTTTTATATTGCACGGCACATCCGGAAGCGGTAGCGCCAATTGGAAAAATCCGTGGCTCTATTTTAACTTCAAGGCTCGGAAAGGAGATTTATTCCTTCCGTGGCGTGAGATATGCCGAGCCTCCCACAGGAGAACGACGTTTTCAGGTGAGTTTCTCATTCTTGCCTTTATCGTAATTTTATTAATCCTGGAAACATACTCGTTCGTGGACATTTGTCAAACTTATCGTCAGCCTTCAACTATGCAAACAAAGAGTACTTTGCGTATTTCCTTTTATGCGAGTATTTATGGCACATTGGTGGGAATAATCCTTACAATTTTCTCACAATACAGGTTGCCACTCCAGCAGCAGATTGGAACGATGTTTTCGATGCCTCCGAAGAAGGTCCTGCATGTCCAAATGTGGAGCGTACCGAGCTAATATCTGAAGATTGCTTGCGTTTAAATGTCTATACTAAAAGAGTATGTCTTACTTTTTCTGGCTTGTCTACAGCGTGTTTAATTGATCATGATATAAAATGTATATTTATGGAATGTAATTGTCTAAACGTTGCAGCTGCCTTCGAAAAATGAAACTGTATCATTGCCAGTGTTGGTATTCTTCCACCCGGGCGGTTTCTACCAGTCTTCCGCTCAGAGCTTTAACTATGGTCCCGAATATTTGCTGGACCATGATATCGTTTTGGTTACTGTGAATTATCGCCTTGCCACGTTAGGTAATTTAGGCATCTAGGCATTATAACACACGGTATACCAATGATCATTTTTCTTCTATTCTTTCCAATTATTTATCCTTCTATTCTGTCCAAGGGTATATAAAATATATAAATATGGATTTCATAGGTTTTATAGCAACAGGCGATTCACTGGCTCCAGGAAATCTAGGTTTGAAAGATCAGGTAATAGCGCTTCGTTGGATTCAAAGGAACATCATTGCTTTTGGAGGAGATCCAAACTCCGTGACCATCAGCGGCTGCAGCGTCGGAGGGCTCAGTACTTTCCTGCACATGTTATCACCAATGTCTAAAAATCTATTCCACAGGGTGATCGATATGAGTGGCTCTCTCTTACTCACGGAACCTTTTCCAACCCACCAAAGAGATATCGCAGAAAAACAAGCGAAACTTTTGAATTGTCCCATTAACAGCACTGAAGATATGTTGGCTTGTCTCAGATCAAAGCCTGTAGCCAATTTTACCAAGACTATATCTGAATTTTTTGTTAGTTCATATCTAAAAGAAATGATTTCTTTCTTATAATTTAGCGGATATTTGGAGGTTTTTAATACTTCTTACATTCCAGGAATGGTACGGAGATCCAATTGTGCTCTGGAAACCCGTCGTAGAACCGGAAGTTCCAGGAATGGAACGATTTCTACCAGCTCAACCCATCGATCTTATTCAACAAGGAAAGTTTTATCAAGTCCCAGCCATTTTTGGGGTAACGAAAGATGAATTTGGTGGGGTAGTCGTTAGTAAGTCGCGTAGCTGTTAAATTGAATCACAATTATAAAAGAATCGAAGCTCTTCCCTAATTACGGATCGCTTGTTTCTTTTAGCGTTTGAAAATACTACCAGAAACAATGGCAACATATACCGAAATATGGACGAGAATTGGTATCACATAGCACCGATTAGTTTCATATACGAACGTAACACGCCAAGATCGAAAAATATTAGTACAGAATTGCGGAAGTTTTATTTGAATGACGAACCACTCGGTTCGTCTAACAGAAATGGTCTTGCTCATGTATGAACTGCTAAATTACTCTTCTTATTTAACGAATTCATCGTCGATACTGATAATCAAAGAAATGGTAAAATCAATTTGCAGCTCTATACGGACAGCGTAATTACATTTCCACAATATCGTGGGGCGAAGCTAATAGCTGAAAACTCTAAAGCTCCGGTGTATCTTTATAAATTTACTTATCAAGGCCGTTATAGCTTTACAATGTGGAACGCTACGACACCCTATGGTAAGTTCACTCGATGATCAAGTTGAACGATTGATTACACTGTTTTCTTATAATTCTAGGCGTCGAACATCAAGATGATTTGCAATATTTATACTACATAAAGAGTAACTTTCCATATTTTAATAAAACCGCACCTGAGATTCCTATGGTGGAATTGTACACATCTATGTGGTCCAGCTTTGTACAAACTGGCCAACCCATTCCAAATGGTAGGAATATAACGTGGAACAGGTTTGAAACCGAGAAAAATAACTACTTGGATATCAACTTGAATCTTACCATGAAGACTGGTTTCTATTCCGATAGAATGCAAGAATGGGAAAAATTATTTCCTCTATCCGCTGCGTCACAGAGCAAAGCAACATAACAATGTAAATCCGAATGGTTCTTTTTAAGACTATTAATTTTGTTTTAAGTGTTTCGAAGCAATTTAATAAACATATAAATCATTATTGATATTCACGATGAAATATCCTTCTCTTCTTATTTGGTAATGCCAAAGATACGAATCTGAAGAATCCTCAATCTGTATAAAATTAGCTGTTATAAATATTCATATCTTTATTTGTTATCGTTTGTTTGGCGCTTATGTCACAAGTTTTGAGTTCATAACGTTTGTAATATCGTTACTTTTTGCAATGATAAATCTGTTATTAGAAAGATAGTCCGATATTTATATATACATATATACTATATATATACTATAGTATATCGATACTAAGTTATAATGAATGTGACATGCGTATGTAATTAAAAGGCGAGAATTGGTATTAGTAAATGCACTTATTGTTGGTCAAGAAATATTATGGATATTTTCAACGACAAATAAAGTGCGTCCCTGTGTGGGAGTTTACAAAAGATGATATTCCCCAGGAAGGCACTTGGAGTACCCCACTTATTCACCTTGTTGCTTTCGTATAAATTCTTCGCTTTTGCCTACTTGGTTATTCCGGTGCTTGTACGAGCACGGGCTATGTCGGCTAATTAATTTTTTTCATCAATCTGCTTCTTCGTCCAAAGAGAAGGAATTTCCGACAAACAAAAGAGTAAGCTGCGGGCTCTAAGATGAGAGGCGTTTTGGTATTTTTTATTTGTGTCACCGGCCTCGTTGTCGCTCAACAGTCGATCACCGAACAACCGTTGGTCACTGCTCCAATTGGGAAAATTCGTGGGTCTATTTTGACTTCTAGACTTGGAAGAGAAATTTATTCGTTCCGTGGTATAAGATATGGCGAACCACCTGTTGGATCCCAACGTTTCCAGGTAAAAAATCCTTTAACTGATTGTTATTTTACGTCAGCGTTATCCTTATGCGTTATCCTTGTATAAAGAGCGTAGGAACAGTTTCTAAAAGCTTAGTTTGCAAAACGTAAGACGTGAAAATCGAGACTGGGATTTTCATTAATGTCACGTACAATTACTCGAAGAATGTTTTAACAAGCTTCCTTAGTTCAGCGGATTCGCGATATTATGGCACTGAATCATTTTTAACAAGCCTCCCTACAAATTATTTCATTTTTATGATAGAATATACATAAGTAAATTTACGAATTTAGCACATCCTAAAAGATTAAGCACAAATTGCGTAATTCTTAACTACATAGTTAATAACTTTCGTTAATTATGTAGTAGATAAAACTGTTATTATATGTGCATTATATTTGTTATTTCGTGTTTTTAAATTACTGTATAGCCTCCAATCCCAGCGAAAGATTGGCAAAACGTTTTCGACGCAACCGAAGAAGGACCCAGTTGTCCTCAACCTAATGGCACACTAGTATCGGAAGATTGTCTACGTCTAAACGTGTATACTACTAAAGTAGGTAGCGAATTATACTAAATTAATGCGCATAGTTAAATGATTTTAGAATCTTTGCATTAAGAATCCATTTACAATTCTAGCTACCGTGTGAAAGCGAGAACGTATCGAGACCGGTAATGATCTTCATACATCCAGGAGGCTTTTACAGTTTCTCAGGACAAAGCATAAACTTTGGACCACAGTATCTGTTGGATAAAGATATCGTTTTGGTTACAATAAATTATCGCCTTGGAGCGTTAGGTAATTTGAAATAAATCAAGGAAGTAATTAAGGAGCTTCCTGCCAAAGCTATCAATTTACTCGATTCGAATTTTCTTCGGATTAGGAAGCTCCTTAGAAGTAGGAAGTTCCTCAATTAGAGTATGATGAGTCAATCCACTCCTATTACTTGGATTGAAACTTATTTGACTGATTACATGAAAACATAAATTGAAATTATTTCAGGTTTCTTGAATACCGGTGATGCTGCAGCACCAGGTAACATGGGTCTAAAGGACCAAGTTGCAGCTTTCCGTTGGGTTCAAAGAAACATCGCTGCCTTTGGTGGCAATCCAAACTCTGTTACTCTATGCGGTGATAGCGCAGGGAGTTTCAGTATAATGTTGCATATGGTGTCACCAATGTCCCGAAATCTATTTCACAGAGGTATCCTGATGAGTTCTTCGGCTATAGGACTAGAAGTTTATTCGGGAATATCACAACATGGGCAAATCCAACTGGTTCAGAAGCAAGCACGACTATTGAATTGCACTACTGACTCGACCAGTGCTATGGTGGATTGCTTGCGGTCGAAACCTATGGAAAATTTTATAGTCACGTTGGGTTCCTTATTCGTACGTTTTATATAACAATATAAACCTGGCATATAAAAACCTTGGCAAGTGTAAGTATTAATTATGTTATTTTTTTAACAGGATTGGTACGCAACTCCCATTTTGTTGTGGACACCCGCTGTAGAACCGAAAGTTCCCGGTGTTGAAAGGTTCTTGTCCGTACAACCGTACGACGCGATAAAGCAAAGGAGATTCTACCAGGTTCCTTTAATGATGGGAGTTACAGAAGAAGAATTTGCCGGTATAATTGCGTGTGAGTATTCGAATTAAGATATTTTGTATAAATATATTACAAAGATATGAAAATTGAGCATATCCAATTGTTTCATTAAATTGCGCAGATTATGAAAATGCAACACAAGAAGGTAATTCTGTGTACCCTGAGTTGAACGATAATTGGAATACTCTGGCTCCGATCGTATTTATGTACGAACGTAATACGTCGCGATCGAATTACATTAGTAGGGAATTACGGAAATTCTATTTCAACGATCAGCCAATTAGCTCGGCCAACGGCGAGAAGCTCGGTGAAGCACGTATCAAATTCTCTTTATGCTTTAATTCTAACTTGTTTTCCATTGGAATCATGAAAAAAAATATCAAATCTTTTTCAGATATACTGTGATTCTATAATTACATTCCCTATGTACCGAGCAGCCAGATTATTGGCCACGTATTCCAAATTGCCGGTATACTTTTATAAATTTGCATTCCAAGGACGCTATAGCTTTTATATGTTGAACGCCACTACACCATATGGTAAAACTGTTTACTCTTCATTTGTTTAGAAACATAATGAGATCCATATTTTAAACGTTTTACGTGTCCTTCAGGTGTATGTCATCAGGACGATCTGCAGTATCTTTTCTTCATAAAAAGCCGCTTTCCATACTTCAACAGTGACGCACCAGAGATCCCTATGGTGGAAATTTCTACCAGCATATGGTCAAATTTCGTTATAAATGGCGAACCGATTCCTAAACACGATGGTCAACTGAGGAATGTAAGGTGGGACAAATTTGTACCCGAGCAAAACAATTTCTTGGAGTTGAATCTTCATCCATCGATCAAAACTGAGTTCTTTCCTGAAAGAATGCGAGAATGGGAAAGATTGTTTCCTGAACCATCAGTCCGAGATACAGTGAAACATTAAACCCATAAGTAAGTATTTATTATTATTGTCAAAGGATTGTAAATATTAGCGGATACTTTTAGTGCAAGTTACAAGTACAATAAGATGCGGTGATCCTTTTTTTCTTTGATGAAATTAAAATATATAAATAAAACATGAGAAACGATTTCTACTATTATCTCGCATATCTTACTATTTCTCGATTATCACTTTGCGGGACAATTAAATATAAATCATTCGTACAAAAAGTTTAACGAATTAGAAGCCCCTTAATTATAGAAAATTTGCGGCTTTTAAGTACATAGATTAATAAAATATGTTTATGCGAACTTTTATATTTTTAGATCTGATGGTTGGAGTTTCACCATGGTTTCGCTGAGACCTAAAATTTTTTACCTTTAGATGGATTCTTTATCTCGTGAAGAAGTTCGGTTACCTAAAATTAATGATATGTAGCAATAAATGATATCATCGTTTTTTAAGAAATGCTATTTGTAAACAAAAAATTGTGACAAGTTTTTCTTACACGACAATGCGAAAAATATTTGCCAGAAATCCCACTAACTCCACTGGACACTGCAAGATATATCGTTGTTGCGCATCCTGTTCGGTTATTTTGGAAAATGTGTTCAGCAAAAAATGTAATCCCCAAGAAGTGGAGGCGGGATACTTTTCCAGATTCCAGTGCTTATTAGACCAGGATGAAAACAATTGGCTGTCACGCCAAAACCTTCAAGACGACGTGCTAATTCTAGCGTATAAACGATGTTTGCATATTTGGAAACATAATATAAATAGCCAGGCAAGGGTGTCGTTGGATTTACATTATTTAAATTTAACCTCGCTAAGTAATACAGTCCCGATCCAATAACGATTAATCGAATTGGTTTCGATCGTTTCAGTAAGTCTGCAAAATAATTTTACAAGTAGTATCTTAGGATGAAGAAGGAAATCGTTAAAAAAGAAATTGTCGTACCGATCACAAGATGTGTGAATAAGAATGGACTATAGTGATTTGTTCCCATAGTCCTTGGGATTATATTGAATATTGTACGTCCGAGCAAATATGCTAAAACAGCTGTTGAGCATTTTGGCCGAAGGATGGATTAGAACATATGTTTAGGTGACAGGACGTAACACTTATATTATTGCGAAATATATATGAATCATAATTAGCATTGTTTTTTAAATAAAGAGTATTTCTTTAAATATTATAATCATATACATTTATAAATATAAAGTACAATTTTGAATTCATAACCTATCTTATTCAAAGAAAGATATATTAAATTATTCAGTGATCATAAAGCTTTAAAATCAGAATACAGTATGTTTGTGATATTGCAAATTAAAATAAGGCGTCGTTATTCAATAATAATTTTGTCAAAGATTTTGTTCGATAAGTTTCTCTTTAGGATTAAACGTGTTACCGCTAATCACGTATATATATATATTTCAGTTTCGAACTATCAGGAATCAGAAATCAAGACATTCTCACGGAATTGTTAAGATCTTTCGAGTCATAGAAACACATATATAAATTTTTTTTTTACATTACTAATTCCAGACTAGGTAGAAGTAAATAATCAGATTACTCTACATGTGAAAATAAATCGGAAATGTAGGATAAAATTTATTCACAAGACGGTTTTGTTTCCGAAAAAAATAAATTTGTAAATTTATCATATGTGTACACTAGGACAATTCTTAATTAACGCGTTCAAATTCTATTTTCTTGAAAAGTAAGCAGAAAAACTAATTGGCAAATTTTATATCACACTTTTTATTTATTTTCTCGGACGAGAGAATTTTATTTTATGCCTCCTGCTAGTTTTTTTTCCATAAGGAATTACCTCCGTATCATCCAATTACAGTATTGTTTTGACAAACGAAATACATTAAAATATTTTCTTATGAAAATGCTTATTTACATTTATTACAATTAATGAAATTATAAGAATCTTTAAAAAAACGCTAATATAGCGATCACGATTCGTTATATTCGAGGTCATCATTAATACAATCTTGCACAAAAAATTATTTAAAATACCAATATTGTCTAAGAAAGATAATATATACAGACTCCAGAATGCGCGGTTTATTCTATTACTATTATTTCTTCCGTTTTAATTTCTTTAATTCACCCTGTTGCACTGAAGCTTCGCCAAAGATTTCTTTCACCTTGCGTTTACGTTCTTCATCGCTCTTAATCTGTTGTTTTATTTGTAGCTTCGTTAAGAAAGCTCTGTCTCTTCGTATTTCACGCATAGCACCTTTCATTTCTTTTTTATACTTGTGCAACAATTTTTCTCTTTCCGCTTTCTCCTTGGACATAGTCTTATGTTTCTTACCGTCATATCTGGAAAGAATATATGAAACTTAATAACATTTTTGAATGTATAAAACGGCATGATTTGAAATTACAAATTAAATTTTTACATACACTGCTTCAATTCGCGGCTCGTATAATCTTAATGGTTTTGGTTTCTTCTTTTCAACCATAATGTATTCTAATTTTTTATTCTTTAGTTTTTCCAAATCTTTTCGTAATTGCATAATATGTTTCTTCACGTTTGGTGGATATTTGTCAAAAGAATTTGATTTAAGTAATTTTAAAATTGGTTCAAATATCGAATACACAGCTTCCAGTTCTTCTAAATGGTTTTTAAATTCACGCAATAAATTTACAGCTATTAATAAGGCTCTTATTCTGAAATCATCATCTATGGGGCCATCTATCAGATCGGACGCTTTCATATAAATATTACTTGGATTAATATCAAACTTAGCATGATCTTCATCAAGTATTAATAAATTTCTCGAGTTCCCGATTGTTTTAAAGGGCGGTATTATTTTTATTCCTTGTATTAAATGTGTAGGCGTGGATACGTAAACTATTCCGCGCAAGAAATTTATCACAGATGGAGCAAATCGCTTACTTAATACTGTATACTGTGAATGTGAATGGAATATTAATATAAGGTATTGCATATCCACATAATATGTTCGATTATAAAAATGTAACAGTAGTAGTAATAATTACCTCTAATATAAGAGTACATATGAAAAGACCCTTTGAAATATCTATTTTATTTTTAATATGACATCTAAATAGTATTTCAGACATAAATATTGCACAGGGAGTAGTTACAGGATGTCTGAAATCGGACGTTGGAAATATCAAAGAAACCAATTTAAAGAAAATAAGCTGAAAAAAAAAGATATTTATTAGATTATAATTAATATTGTTGAAAATATATTTTTAATATAGTTATATGTTAAACATACTGTATCTAGGCCAGGGTATCTTTTCTTATTTTTCTCAAAGTCGTTGTGCTTTTCTTTGATTATTCTTTGTATAACAGATTTGGCATTCTGTGGATTTAGATGAGCAAGATCGTATAAAAAAGGAGATAATCTGAAATAAGTATGTGTAATATAATATAGATATAATACAAGTAACTAAATTTTATTAGAAAATTATATATTACCTATCAATAATTTGGAAACCTTTAACTATAGTTTCAACATCGTTTCCTATAACATGATCATTTATATGTTGTAATAAAAACAAAAATAAATTTGATATCTTTTCTTTATTTGTATTATTTAGTGACCAATGATTACACTTAATTATACGATCTACTATAATTGACTGGTAATCAGCATTATAATTTTGAAAATATTCTTGTAACTCTTCGAAACTTTCTGGTACTTTATAAGTGTAAGGTAATTCCTTCCTTGCACTTTCCATGATTTTTTTCATTTTTAAAAGATCATCTCTAATTTCTTGTTCTTTAGTCTCACCATCCAACTTCAGAACACTAGTTTTTGGTTTTCCTTTTGAACCAGTTATCATATTGCTTTTGTTTAAATCTTTTTCTTCTTCGCTAGAAGATTCTGACTCTTTCAAATCTGATAAGTTATCTTCTTCTGAACTTTCAGATTCTGAGATTTCATCGTTACAACTTTCAACTAATTCCCTTTTGACAGAATTTTTTTTCTCTATCTCCCTTTCTTTCTTAATAAGGTCATTCATTGCAGTAGTATTTAATTGTTTATCTCCCTGGATATTTATATTCTCTTCATCATTTGAACTTCCTTGTGTATCTTTAATTGAATTTTCTCCATCATCATCTGCTGGGATTTGATCATTTATAGTTTCTAGCATAAAACCATCATCAAGATCATCTGCAGATTTGTGTTTAATCTCATTACTTATATTATTTATAAGTCCTTTCATTCTTGCCAACCGATCTGCTTCTAAAGCTTCCAGTTTCTCCTTTTCCTCTTTTACAATCTCTTCTTCAGATCTTAATTTATCTGACGGTGTACCTTTAGCCTCAAATTTCAATTTACGTACTTCAATATCATAATCATCAGCTTTTGCCACTGTAGTTTCTTCTTTAACGCTCTTATTAGTTGCTGAAACAATTGGAAGAAGATCCCTCCACTCAGAATCAAGTTTTTCTGTTAAGTTTATAGTTTGTTCACGTATTTTCTGCTTCTCAGCTTTACGTTTTTTTGATTCAGCTATAAGCTCATCTATAAGATCTTTCCTAGACTTTTCAGATTTGGACAAAATACCACCACCAAAGTGAGCTTCATCAACAAACTTTTTATCCAGTTTACCAGTTCTACTCTCATCATCGCTATATTCATCATCACTTTTTGGGTCATCAAATTTTTCAATTTCCTCTAAAGTCTGACCCCTATGTGTTAATACTTCATCATCATTCAAGTTATAAATATTCTTTTTTTTATGAGCCCTCATACGTTCTATTGCAAATCTAGCCAAGGCTTTATCTTCTTCGTTCAGGGATAAATTTTTTTCACCTATACGCTTGTCTAAAAATAAATTATCCTTATTTTTTAATTTGTACTCTTGAAGAAGCGTCTCTTTTCGCTTCTTAATTGCTTTTGCACGAGATACACCTGGGAGACCTTCATCCGTCTTGCTCTTTCTACCCAATACATTTTGTTTGTTCCTATTCACATGCACTTCAAATGGGTTTAAAGATTTCTTCTTTTGTTGATTACGTATTTGTTGGGAAACTTCCGATAATAATTTCTTCTCTGCTTTAACCATTTTTATTTCTTGCTTTTAACGTATGTATTTTCAAAATATTTTAATTTAATTTTAAAAAATTTTAATTTATACGATAATTATCATTTTGTAATAATTTATATTATTCCGAAATATACATGGATCATAATTAACATCGTTTTTTAAATAAAGAGTATTTCTTTAAATATTATAATCATATACATTTATAAATATAAAGTACAATTTTGAATTCATAACCTATCTTATTCAAAGAAAGATAAATTAAATTATTCACTGATTATAAAGCTTTAAAATCAGAATACAGCGTGTTCGTGGTATTGCAAATTAAAATAATGCGTTATTATTCAATAACAATGTTGTAAAAGATTTTGTTCGATAAGTTTCTCTTGCTACCTCTTGTTTCTTCTCGTGTTACCGCTACTCACATGTATATGTATACTTTAGTTTGGAACTATCAGGAAACGGAAATCAAGACATCATTCTCACGGAATTGTCAAGATTTTTCGTCATAGAAATAAATATAAAATTTTATTAATCACATTACGTTTCAAATCAATGTAAAAGTAATATCATAATGATACAGTGAAGAAGAAAATAGGTAAATGCCAATAATTCGGCAAAAATATTGAATATGTCTATATATACTTATTTGCATTTGTAAGCAATAGGCGAATATTTTAACTAGATATTGAATAAAGATATATTAAATGCTATATGTATTTAATGGTTATACCATACTTTATTTGTAAATTTCATATTTAAGAAATAATTTCCCGTAACTTATCTTCTATTATATAACTTATATTTTTATTTTATATTATATTGAATTTTCGAAAAGCAGCAACTAATAGAATTTGTTAATCATAACGCCATCATTTGATAACACTTCTCAATTATATAATACATATATTTTTATTGTTTAAACAATATAAGATTATAAACTAGTTATAATTATATACTTTTTCAGTTAACGGAAGTATCTTAATGTAAATACATTTGTATGTTACTAAATAGTGTATTTCACTAATCTATTTTAGTTAGATTTAACGTAACCTAAACATAGTATTTGATGGAAGCGTAAGAAGCGATTTAAATAAATTTCAGTTGAAAAATATAAGTATAAGTGTCTTAACAACTCCATCAGACACATTTATAAAGATGATACAAAGGTACAGAAATGCAATATGCATTTTTGGGAAGTATATGCAGGTAATTTCAAACTTTATTAATGATATAATTTTATCAATTTAAAATGTCAGATTTTTATAATGATTGTTTAACTGTAAAACATATTTTACTGGTTTTTAGAATAATCTACCAGTAATGTTAGGTCCTATTAATTATCCAGTTCCTAACGACAGTTTTCAACAAGTCAGAAATATAAAGAAACATTATAATCCAAGGTTTCGCAAAGAAAGGGGAAAGAAAGTCATTAAAATAAAATTACCTAATTTTGATAATAATGATAATGAAGATAACAGCAAGATGAGAACAAAGTTGAAAGAAGCTGGAATTCTACCACAAAGAAATTGGTTTGAAAGACCAGTTCTTATTAGCTGTACACCTAAAATATTTGAAAGTTATGTTGCTCCAGAAGGTGATGGAAAATTTTCTCCTATTAGTACTACGGTACATAATACATTTATTTATAGCATAATATAATTAATAAAGATTAAATTAGAAATAGAAATAGAAGATTGAATTAACAATATATTCAAAATACTTTTATATGTAATGTTTAGGGTGCGAAACAAAAGTTTGAATTTATAGAAAAAAAGAGTAAATCTTTTATGGCCTTTAGAAAGATTAAGGTATATGAGGACAACTATTCATCTAATACATTTAGAGAAAACCTATTAAATATTTATAAAAAAGCACACGAAGCTTTATGTCGGTAAGAAATGTTCATTGAAATTTATTTGGAATACATTACTTCAAAACTGATCATGCATCATATATATTTATGCTAATGATAGTTTAGATTAAGTTATAAATTTATTGTGTTTACAGTAAAGATCAAGATGAAATACTACAATATGTTACAGAAAGTGCATATCCTGTATGTCTGAATATATTTAAATTTAATGTTGTTTTCTTCATACAGTGGTGTGAATATATTGATAGATATCATTTCATTTTAGTTACTGATACATAATGTAGACAACAAAACAGTTGTTTGGAAATTTTTGGAATCTCTGGAGCCAGCACGTATCGTACATGCTAGAGTAACAAGTCTGATTACAAAGGACAATTTATTTGCACAAGTCACTATTCGTTTTCATACTCAACAGGTTTAACAGCAGATCTTAATATTGTACATATCTATGGGATATTTATAATATTTAAATTATTACATGAAAAATTAATCTTTTAGCTTCTCTGCATTTATGATCGATTTGGACGAGTGTTATTAGGTAGTGAGACAGTGAAGAAAGATGTTTTGGATTATATAGTATTTGAGAAACATATATCCAATGTGTATGGTACTTGGCGAATACACGGAAAAATTATACCAAGTTGGCAACAACTGAAAGATGTGTCGACATCTACTTACATCTTGCCAAAGGAAAAGGAAGAACCCTCATCATCTGATAGCGCTGTTGAATCGGTTGCTGAAGTGGTACCACCAGAAACTTTAGTTAAGGAGAATACTGATGCAAAACCATAATAATTGTATTTCATGTATAAATTCCAGTTATTAATTGGTGAATAAAATACTTTTAACATAAAATATTGTTTGATGCAAATATGAAGATTACAAACTTTTCAATAAAATATCTCTAGATTTTTATTAGTTTTTACATATTTTTACAATAATTTTCACATTTTTCTTAGGATATTTTCTTAATTTTGCAGTAAAATATTATATTTTCAAACAAAAGAATTACGAATGATATTAGAAGCCCACCGATGAATATCATTAATGTTAAATACACTTGTTCTAAGATAATTGGCTCTGTCACATTTAGTGACTCTTTTTCAACGTTCTTTGACTCTATCCAACGATGTTTCAATAGTTTGATAAAGCCAACTTCATATAATTTCAACATTCTATATAGTAAAAATAATCAAATTATTCTATTTCTTTGTGAACCAAATAAGCTTATACAATATTACGAAGAACATACATATGTAAATATTAATGTAAAGTTAAAATATTTACCCGATATCAATAGACCTTCTATGTGTAAAAGTCTTCGAAATTCCGGGAAGTATCCATGAATAAAGTAAAGGAACTCCTACGGGATTCAATCGACAGAAGTACATTCCTCTAGCTTTTTTTAAATCTTCGCTTTCGAATATTGTGTATGGATTATTGGATGTACATATTTTTGTATACATCTCCTCAATTGTATCCATAACAATATATCGGTTCATGTCAAGAACCTTTTTATATGCAGGCGATATTCCTCGCTAAACTCAAGTAATAAAATAATTATATTTAAATAAAACAGCTAAGGATAATCTACATCTTTACATTACATTTTATATTGTAATTATAATTTCTATTATAGAAACTCGATTCATGAGTTGTTTATGGTATTTTTATAATATATGTTCCTCAAAATTTGCATGAAATTATATCTAAATAAGATACCTGATACCTGAAGATATTTAATATATACTCACTTATTTTCTTATTTTCCTAAATTTCTGATGATTTATAGTGGTTGGAATTGAGAGACTTATAACAAAAACGGCCCTTGTCACATTTTTCAACTTCTCAAATAATTATACATCCTGTATAATGGTCAGAGACTTATGAATGACTTACGCCTTGATTTATTCAATAAAAATTAAACAATTTTACATAAATAATCCTTGTCATAGTTGCATAACTCAATGATTTAAATAGAGTCCTACTGTGATCTAATTACAGATAACTTAGACTAATTACATAATACAATAAATATTTTGTTTAAAAGAACTGAAACGTATTGGTCAGAAATTCGTACTCTCCTTTTTTCCTAGAAGAAAACAAACATGGACAAGGATCGTTTTTGTTATGAGCTCTTGACTCCGGAAAAATTATGTTTTCGTACCTCGATAATAATATCTGCAATAGAACCATTTAAAGTTAAAATTTTGTACGAAGTATTATCCAAAAGGGATTCTAGATCGTTGAAAGGAGGTGTGAAGGTAGTTTGCGTCATATAGCCTATTAAAAGGGCACCGAAAGCGGTTCTGATCAAACAAGAAAATAAACCCAACCATAATTCCATTATCCTTGAGCTTCTGGTGGAAGAAGATGGAAAGAAGCCTGTAAAAAATTAGAGCTTTCATTCGTAATAAATTAATTGCTTAGTGAAAGGCTGTAGTAATAAATGCAAAAAAGATTTAAGATGGTAAAAAAGCAAGAACAATATTTCTTAAAGAAAGGCGTTAAAGCTTGTGTATTGATAAATTGTTTTCTATTCAATTTTTACACAGACACAATTGTACACAAATGTACATTGATCTAGCTTTTAAAATAAGACTTCAATTTTGAAAGAGATAATTTTACTTTTCTTTAATTTTCCTTTTTTGAGCTTCTTTCGGTTTGGTATTGTGATAATGTAAATTATTATTAATTATAGCTGTTAATAGTTATTACTATGTTAATAACGCGTATTGTACAATATAGGTAATAATAACAATCATGCCTTGTGTAAAGAAAAGTTTGTAATCATAAGAAGATTTTCGTGAAGAAGAATTTTAAGCAGATTAAGTTTGTCTTTCATGTGCCATAACTTGCGCTAATGTATTTTTTCTTACTTTGTCCACAGATCATGCCAAAGTTATAGAAAAAATGATCGTTCAAGTTAGTCTGCAGCTTCTTAAGCATTATTCTCGCCTCGACCTTGTGAGAAAGATAGCTGCACATGCTTAATAAAAAGTATGTTATCAGAATTGCGTGCCAAACTCTTTTGGAGAATAATTTCACCATCCAAGTAGGTAGGTGTCTTACTTCTCGTTCAATATATAGCCGATATCTGTAAGTAAATTATGATACTGTACATATTTGAAGACTATACGGAAAAAGCATGACATTTATTTAAGTTTTAATATCATTTAATGGTTAAAAGAATATTTCATTTAATGTAAATGTTAATGTATCATTTCATTATTCTTTTTTATACTATTCTTCTTATACCCTTTTTATATCTATTGCTTTTATTTAATGGGTGAATGTGACTTACGATTAGTTGAAAAAATAAACGCATAGAAAAAAGAAAGACACATTATTGTTAAAAGTAAATGAAAAATCCAAGAAACTTCGTATAAGACCAGAATAGCCGATATTGTGACAATTAATATCCTAAAAACATTGAAAAATATATAGGTAGCCAGAGCATATGCATAATCGCTGGATTAATTTTAAAATTACTTTTCTATAAAAGACAAACGGCGTGGCTTATTATTATCTTTTTAATAAGATGATACTTTATGATTCTTCGATGCTTATTCAAAATAGTAAAACGAATTTATTTCCAATGGATCGCTAATGGATAAAAAGGATTGAGAGTAAAGTTTGTGTCTATACAATTTGTTTTTATAATTCATGTTTATAATATCCATAATTAACATCAACATCATTCTTTTTACTATAAAATACTCTTACTCGGCTTTCCATAAAGGCA
This sequence comes from Bombus campestris, assembly GCA_905333015.3. Classification (NCBI taxonomy): domain Eukaryota; kingdom Metazoa; phylum Arthropoda; class Insecta; order Hymenoptera; family Apidae; genus Bombus; species Bombus campestris. The sequence goes on along the minus strand of HG995136.1, from coordinate 10,096,095 downwards.
TCGTCATCTGGGTAATAGACAATCTCTTGGGATGAGCTTCCATCCTCGGTATTACATCTGTTTTATTATCTGCAATATACTTCAATAAACCAGTTCTAAATATGCCATCAGGATCTGACGCTCCTGTACTCTTCTCGTTCGTCAGAATCGGTTTTATTCTAAAAGGTTTGAATTTCCTGAAAATCTGTGTCTTTGTTGGTTTAATATCTAATGTCAGACTCATTAAATAAGAGAAATAGAGAGAGTTTAGCATTACGTGAAATTTAAATATTCGGACAAAATATTCCAGATCTCGCCTATAATTCCGGTGATTCGTGTTCCATTACCTATGCTATTGATAAGGTTCTTTTCCTAAAGAGACATCATAAAATATGGTATAAATGATAGTAATTCGAATAATGCCTGACTCTATGGTTGAACAAGTTCAACAAGTTTTATGGGTCCTTAAAAGAAATTCTTCATTCATTTAAAGACATCTTGAAATAGAAGGGCAAACATTAAAATAAAATTTATGTAATAAAATTATTACAATAAAATATATACTACGTAATATTATGTTAATATATAATATAAAAATATAAATATGTAAGAAAATTTTATTTTGACTATTTTGGTATAAATTTGTTATAAGTTATGCTTCAACAGGTACAATAGAATTGAATTAAAATAAAATTTATAATGATCCTTTTATCGTATAATTCTGTATAATTTGTTAAGAGAATTCAGTGAAATAACAACGCCTTTCTGATCTCTATGATTCGATTGCTGTTTGTAATCTTCCAGCAGAAATTTATATAAAATGAGTCGGAAAGAGAAAGGCAGCTTCAACTTCACAATTATGATTATTATCAGTTTTATAATACTCCTTCAGAAAACAGAAAAAGTTATTTTTACCTCGTAATAAGAGAACCTAACGATTCTTCCTTGGAAATCGTATGTTTCCTCTCCTCGGCTTTGGCTCAGTAGTTCGTTGTTTACAACTGCGAAAGCTGGGATACTGAAAATCGGTACAAAATCCTGTAGTTTCTTGTCCCATATCACACCGTTCACTGATCGAACAGGTCTAAGTAATTCGTGAATCATCACGAGTAGTAGTATCTTTCTCATGAAGAAAATGTTTCTTGGACTGTATTGCTCGAAGAACGACAATGGTAACGTTTGTTCTTGCTTTAACGACGTTTGTTTCAACCACAATCGTTAGCAGGAGGTTTCATTATACATATTGATGTTGTTCGATATTTTCGATTTAATGCGATATGATTATCTTCTAATCGATCAAATCATTTATTGTCTGCTCTTTTATTTGGTGGCTAGTCGTAAGGTCGATTTTAATCAATGTAATCATTTTAAAAAGTTCTGTCTGTCGTCTTTTGTTCTATCTATTCTGCTTTTCGAGTGTAGTCTAATTCATTTAGACTACAGGATGTACAAGAAATCATTTAGAATATTATTTCGACATATTTGAGATTTATCGTTAGATAGTTGAAACTATCTTTCATTTATATAGCTGGCTATATAATCAAGTTAAGAATTAATCATCGTATAAATTTCATTTTTAATATTAGGATAGAGTAAGAGGTAAAAAATTACAGAGCTTTGGAAAAATAATTTTGACGCACCTCTTTTTCAGAAAAGTCGAATTTCTCCATGACATTACACACATTGAAAGATATTATGCTGTGTTGTGACACGTGAAGTAATTATATATGCAATATTTTATTGAAAGTTTTAAGTGGATATAAATAAAATAGATGTAGTAGCTTGTTCGTAACTATCGAATAGAAAAGAAATATGAAGAAATTTATAGTTTAAATGTAAAATTTTTATTTTACGTAAATAAATTCTTCGCTTTCTGTAAATTAGTTATCTATAGATATTGTTCAATTCAATTGAATTTAGAATAAGGAAAAGTAAAAGAAGCTTTCGATTAAATGTTAAATTAAATTATTTTACTAAATTTATTATCAAATTTTAAAATATTCTATTCGATATTACGTAATATTACAGAAATTATTCTTTTACTTTTCCAGTCATTCCTTTTTCCATGCAAGATTTCCCATTTACTATACATGATTTCAAAATTTTACAACAAATTTAAATAATCTTTCCAATAATCCACATAATTACGCGTTATTATCCACACTGTTAAGATTGAACATAACGATTAAAATTAATCGCGTGTCACATATCAAGCTGCCATTTCAATAAAATAGTTCCAGCTTATATTGCTAACTAAACGTCACGGTAAATTGCTCTAACATTTGCTTCGGTAAATGTTATCGTGTCTCACGATCTCACGTTTCTGCAATACAGTCGATGCTAAACGCTATGATTTCATACTGATAAATCGTCGTAACATGAAAACATACCTACGATTTAGGTCAGTGATAGAAACGCATTTAGTAATGTAGATCGACTTTATAATACGAAATTTTATTCCTTGCCAGGTTAGTGGGAAAGAAATCGTATAAAATGGGACTTCTTTTCTGTTACTGAGATTTTCACTTGGAGTTTCTGCAATTTAGAACGAAACACTATATATAGACGTTGAGAGACAGCTCAGACGGATGTATTTAGTGGCAATTTGAAAATACGCCAAGTTGATGGGTCACATTTAGAAATTAGATGTGCATGTATAAATCTAATGTGGCCAATATTAAGTCTGTTCAATATTAGGTAAATATTCACAAAATTTCATTTTATTATCGAAAAAAGTCTACACAAAAGTATGCAATTTCCTTAACACTATTTACATTTAATAAAGTGCGAAGGACCGAGACTTTCTCCTCAAGTAACCTAGACTTAACCGAAACTCGTTTCTGATTAGTTTAAGATTACTATGAAAATGCGAAATAATTTTTCTATAAACCTCTTTTGATGATAATAGATGACGACCATCAACTGAAACCTTTATAACACTACTCAGGATGATGACCATGACAACATATTAAAAAATTATGAAAATCAGAAGTGATTCCCTTTTTGTGAATATTTACCCAATGTCGTTTGCTAATTATTTTAATTAGGAAAAAAGAAACGAGGGTGAAAAATGTTGTATTACCATATTTCATTTATTACCATTTATCATACTTACAACAGTAATTACGTAAGCTCCTTTCTACAAAAGAATATTAGATTTTCTAATGAAAGTACTATGAGGGAAAGAACAATACCAATAAAAAGCATCTCAAAAATTAGATAAACTTGATTTATGTCGATCCTTTTGAAAGGAGTCCTTTCTATATTATTTCTGCGATAGCTCATCCAGCGATCTTTTAAGATATCTATTAGGCCAACTTCGTGTAATTTTATTATTCTGAAAACCATAATTCGATTAAGAAAAGTAAGAAAAATAGCACGAAAATGTGTTCTCAAACCATTCAACTTTGACCCGCGATATTTATCACTTATATACGCATATTCCAACACTTATCAGGAAACTTTTTGAATTTTGAAATCGAAAGCTATTATCGTGATTATAATAGTGGAATTTGAAACGAGTTTATATAGAAATTACATGACATTTATTGGAAACGTACACTTTATAAAATACTAGTATAGAATATTAGTATTAGCAATGTAATGCAATTTAAGGATTTTGCGGTCTTGCTAAATATTCGGGATTATTAATATAGTGAATAATCGACTGTTCATAAACTTTGGTGATTTTTGCCAAGCATTTCTTTTCCATAAATATTTTGTAATTTCTACATATGTACAGTTTTAAATTCGTCTGATGTTTTATCAATACAGTTACCACGTTGTCGTGTCTTACTACAGTGTTACAGTTAATAAATTTCTAGCTTTGTTCGATTACTTTCGTGAGACACAGTATAATATACATATTTTCATTTTCTAAATTTCGATATTCAAAATTAATCAATTTTTTAAAAGTAATTATCTAATTTGTCATAAGTATATTTACGACGTGTCGATGGAACGTTTGTACGGAAAACGTTTTGGTACACCAAATCCAATCCAAGTTTGAAAATAATTTTTTCCCACTGGTACGATCGGACAGAAATTTTTGCTTCTTGAATATGCTTTGTTTTCGTTCTCTAAAGTGGCGATTAATTTTTTGCCAAAACAAACTTCCTTGTATATGAAACTTAAATTTTTCTCGAAGAAGATACGTTCCGATAATTTGTAACTGTCGTACATTGGCAAATGAATGGCATTCTGAAAGTACATTGTCGAGTCAACATTAAATAATTGTATAGGGAATGGAACTGTTGAAATTCATATTTTTGAAAACCACCTCTTTTTTCCTTTTTATTTCTTATTTAAAATACTTTTAAAAAGCGGAAAAAAATTTTTTTAACAAACAGCATAACGAAATAAAAAAATTGGATTTATACAGAGCACTGTAGGAATTTGAAGTTTGCCTTAATACCTTTACGAATTCGTAGATTGTAGATCCTTCGAAAACTAGAACGTTGTATTTCGATTGCTTCAACAACGTGTCAAAATCGACAAACGGTGGTGTCATAGTCCGATTTGTCATTCGATAAATGAGACTAGAGCTGAAAATCAGCAGCATCAACCAAGCGAATAAAAATTTCGATGTGGATAATATCTTGCTCTGATCGCAAAAACCTCGCGGAAGATATCCTGAAAATATTAAACACAACGAAATTCTTCTAAAAATAAATCTTGTGTTTTTAACTATTTCATAGAGCAATCGATCTACAATATTGAAAAACAAATTTAGAATAATTCTACTTTTATAATTGAACTCCAGTAAATTTTATTTCATTTAGAAATAGCGCGATAAATAGTTAGGATAGTAGCTAAAATAATAGAATTTACAGAAATTAATAAATTTTTGGAATTGCCAAATTAAGAGAATAATAATAGAATAAGAAATAATGAAACCTTGACAGCACATTATGGAATATGTGTAAAAGATATGATCGGCGAAATTGAAGTATCCACTCCTTGACTTTGATTGTTTACTTCTTTTGCGATTTTTGCGTGATCCATATTGAAAAATGTAACCAGCGATAGCAAATATCAGGATTAGAAAGATGTGAGTGCACAGAGTTTCGCGTGTGAACATGCTCAACAGCCACCTGTTGTCGTATTCGTATTTTTGCTTTATATGCAACCGGTACCTGTTTAACGTGTGCCATTCAAATATTTTAAGTTTGTCATAATAAATTATTTAACAAATGCTATCAAACTAACGTGACTAACGTAAATGATAAATATGATAAATTTAATCTTGAATTGGTATCACTGCATCACAGATGACCACATATATACGTTGTCTATATAGCATTACAATTTTAAGTATGCATTAATGATGTAAAAAATTATAATTGATCTTTATTTCTTTTTTTAAAGTCAAATAATTTAAAGAAATATCTATTCAGAGATTAATAGAATTTTTTTAAAGTCAAATAATTTAAAGACATATCTATTCAGAGATTAATAGAATCGTTTAATGTAATTGTTGAAAATGACAACGTGAGTTCGCGTTCGCCATTCATTGCAGATGCGCTAGTTACAATAAATAGTAACTAGAAGATAGTTCCAAATATAATCGATAGGTTTAAGATATTCTTTTGTTTTTATCCCTAGTCTATGTAAGAAAGTGCAATAAAGACTTTTCGACTCAGAACGGTGTGATAGATTTATCCAAAGAATAAAATAATAGCTATTGTGATTCTACCTCTAAATACAGAAATAACAACAGTAATTTTTAATAATAAAAATAATTTTTAACTAAAAATTTATTTAAAAAGAGATTTCCTACTTGGTATTCCAAACGGGTACCGTATAGTCGAATAGATTCGTGCGGAAAGCATAATATCCTGTTCGCAAAATCACTTGCGTTTCATTTCGATCGAGCAACCCCATCACACCACTGTAGCTTCCGTTTTCCAAGCGTTCTCCGAAGTGATGTTTCCCGTATTTCACTGGTATCAACCTAATCCAATAACTCGATGCTTTTTACCTTAAATGCTCGTTTTAATATTTAAAAAATTTATATTATCAATTTAAAAACCAAATCATCCAGCACTCGTACAAAATGCTGTACTTAGGATATACTTGACACAAGATAATATAGATAATCATCAAATATACAAGAGTAATTAATTTTTCTAGCAATATTATACTAACTTTTTATAGTTTGTGTTTCGATAATTAAAATGTTTAAAAATGTTCTATTAATTCTTATTTGTGGGAATTTCCGAATAAAGTTGTAGATGTACAACTTTGAGAAAGTAGGGTAGAATGGAATATTCAATTTTGCATTTTGTTAATAGAGAATCGGATGTTTTAACTGACCCTTAGATTATAAGAAAATAAGACTTTTTGTTAATTTAGTTTAATAAAGAGATTTTCCAGAAGTATTGAAATATTTCCTTGACCATAGGATAAGGTAAAATGGAACGCCCGCTTAAAGCCATGATAAAAGATATGAAATTTGTATTTTTGTAAAAATTGCAAATGTAAGTTCTATATGTATAATTAAATATAACATAATATTACAAACAACATTTAGTACAGATAAACACTTTTAACTTAGTATAGGCATTATAATAGACGTTCCGTTTTACTCTGTGTTAGTGAGTTTTATTTTTTCCTGCATGAAATAATTTAAGAAACATTTAATACTTATACTTTAGTGTGAAATAAAAATATTGCGAAAATATCAGAAAACCTGAACATGCTTAAATAAAAACCCGATGACACTAATAATCTTTCTTGTTATTATTATACAAATATTCATATTAGCAAGACATTTGATCAATTTTGTGACTCACTAAATATTCTGACAAAAACAATAAATAGTTGAATTTTTTATTTAAACACAATCTCATGTTACCTTTTCTATGTCTACTAGTTTTTAGAAATTGTTAACAAAACTTCTGAAATCTTCCTTCTTAACGTAAAAAATAATTTATACGTAATATGAAAAACGTACGTGAAGTTGAGATGACATGCGAGCAGGTTCCATATATCGCCGTAGATTCCAGTCACTTTCGTGTCGTTCTCATAAAACATAACTAAATCCTGTTCCTAAAGTATAACGATGAAGTATTCTTAAGTCTCGCGGAATAACGCCTCGAATTTACGGGCAATTCATATGCTTATAAGGGATCTGTTTAAAACCTCGTAGTAAGAAGCTCTCAGAACTTTTCCACTGATATCTTTCATATGTAAATCTTGCCTCGTGGAAATCGTTTGTCTTCGGAAATCGCGGAATCTTGAATCATTGTACAGTTGAACGAAATCTTGTTGGTTCTTGTCCCAAATTATACTTTTCTCCATTTGACATTTTACACGGCAATAACAAAGAATTATTATAAACAGGGTTACAAGCATCTTTGATGTGTTTACTGTTGCGACGTACATCGTGAATATCCGTTAACTCGTTAGTTTCTGGTATGTACTGCGATTGTCCATCAGCGACATATTACTGTTATAACGTAGAAAGGGCACCTTTTTACATTATGATCTTTTTACTAAGATAACGTGTGGAGAAGATACGCGTTAAAAAATAACGCTTTTACGAGTATTGATTGATTTTGATTTTTATCTCTGAAATTTGCAATAATGGTCGTAATTTAGGTCAAGTCACCTGCAACTGTGCCACTGTAATTTCTTTTTGAATTCTTTTAAATGTGTGGTCTTTTTTTAGATACAACAAAATACTTCGAAATTACTAATTTGTCGATCTATGCTATAAAGTAATGGAAAATAATGTGAAAAATCATTATTTGCTATTTATTTTATTTAGAAATAGGATTTTCTGTGAAGTATTTGCGAATTGTGTAATTATTTCTAACAATTAAGTACGTTAATAATGCTCATTTTAGTAAATAATATAAGTCATTTATGGCTGACTATTCTCCTTTTTCACGCAAAAGATTTATTTCAAGTTAAGAGAAAAGAATTGAAATTGTTTAGGAAGAGGAAGTCAATAAATACGATACGTACATATTTTAACATTTATTCAGGGAACATGTTGCTGCGGATTGAAAATAGATCGGGATCGAGGTGTGACAAGAGGGAAAAATGAAGTGATATCGCTTTCATACAAAAAACATGGATCGTATATATGTATATCGTACTTGATCGTGTGTATGTGTATATATATAGATATATATACATATATAAAGATCAAAGATTAAATATATAAAGATCTTACATTTATGATCCTTCTTCAAAACGATTGATATAAATTAACTTAAATCTAACGGATAACGAGCCCTCGATGCGGACGTCAGGATTACCATACAATTAATAATAATAATTAATAATAATACAAAGACCGATTCGTAGGCTCGCCATCTTCGAAAAAGAGTTCCGTTTTAACATAATACATTATTAAATCGTTACTCTAATCATCTCGTTTAAATCGATTTTAAACAGTTGACAGCTTCATCTCGGCTGACGAAACATCCCCCTTTGACTCTCCTCTCCTAATAGAAAATTATAAAAAGTATAATACAATCTTGTTTAAACACTCTCACTCTAGACTTCCATAACCTACAATTCGCTTGCTTACGATTCTAACTGTATAATTCACGCTATATCGCAACGAGCCAGGCGTTAATTCGTTTTATTATTATTCGAGTTTCATTAGAGACTAGTTTCGAACCGTTTATGAATACAGTTTGTAACGCCTGCTCCATATAATCGTAGGTTCTACGCTCTATACATGAATAATATGATCCTGTATAATTTACATGTTAATAATGTCGACAACTTTTCAATAATTTCTCGGAAATTTCTGAGCTTTTGTAAGTTCTTGCTATCAGTGCAATCATCAACATATTTGTCTCGAGTATCGTTTAACTGAATAGACTCTATAAAGAATATTAAATTCTGGCAGTAGTTAAGAGCACACGATCTTGCTTGGTTTCTTACGTGAAACGATCTAAAATACAAGATTTTACGAAACGATGAAAAGAGTATGAAAAACATTTTGCTTTATATAATAAAGATGCGCGATTGGTTGGTTGAGCATAATAATTGTTCACGTTCAGATATGATTAGAATTGCTTTTAGTTCTTAAACGAATCATCACCGATAGTTCACGAATTTTCACAGATAAAGTTATTTTTTTAAAAATCTATAAAACGCACAATGAGATTGTGCTTTTCGCGTAATCGACTTACTGCTACAACGTACAGCCAATAATTGATTATTGTGCCATTTCTGGAGATAGGTTTTCAGAATCGTATTAGATGGTGAATACCATCTGGCAGACACGCGATATTATATTTATATTACAATCTAGTAACAATAGATCAGTCGAGAAATTCACGGTTTCGCGTATGCAAAAATATAAATAAAACTAATAGTATAAAAAGTCTCACAGAACTTATTTAACTTACAAAATTTTGTCGCATGAATAGTATCACTAACATTGTGACTATAATATAACGGAATATTAGATTCTCGTACACTTATACAAAATTAATGGCATAAGATATTATTAGTAAATATGTTTGATTACGTATTAATGTGATTTTCAATACGTTGAAAATATTATAAAACTGAAGATGTAACTACGAAATAATACAAGGGAAACGCGACAATATTAAATGGTACAGCCTACATCCTATACTGCATATATTCATATTTATATGTATGTATATTCCGTTACGTTGTATGTATGTATAAAAAATTCGTTAAGGTTGTACACCATGTTTTTTTACGTGTTTATCGACAGTATAAAATATGTATATTCCAATTGAAGAAATAAATACGGAAACGTGGCAGTGATTAGGTATTGAAGAGAGAGTTACCTATCCTGTTTAACGAACGTTATCCGAAGCTTCGAAAATCGAATCGTACTTGTGAAACGAACGGTATAGATATATACCTTGTGTAACGATTACCATGAATACATACAAAAATTGTTCAAGTGAACAATCTTCGTTCGTGTTCACTTCGATACCCTGGTCTCGGTAGTGACCTTACTGGGGTCTGGTAACCTGACAACTAGTTGCGCTCCATTTTGCATTGGTCTGGTTCCATTAGGGGTGTTTATCTTGTTGAGAGGCTGAGGTGCTGGAGGCAATACCTTCTTCGCTCCGCTTAATTTTGGCGAACAACACTGTTTATCATCGAAATCGTTCAAATTGATGTTTGTCGTCTGATTCGGATAAATGGGAGCCTTCATGGGCGTGCCGTGTTCATTGAAGCAATTTGACCTCTGTTCCACGGAATTCTGAAAGCTCGGCGGCAGCATCTTGATCCCATTGCTGTGGTCGTTCAGGTTACAGAACGGTTGCTCTGTGTTCCCTTTGAAGTTCATATCCTTTGGATCGCATTTGTATATTGGCGCTGATAGCTGCGTAGAATTTGTTTTATTCGTGCTTTTATGACTGCTTCCGGAATAGCTGGTGATAGATTCGTTACAGAAATCGCTCAGGTAAGTTTGGTTTATGTACCAGTTGTGCAGGCGATGGTGAATCTCCGGGAACTGCGGTCTGCGGTTGGCCACCTCGTGCCAGCACTCTATCATTAGGCTGTAGATCATCGTCGGGCAATCCTCCGGGCATGGTAACAATTGCCGTGATCGAATCATGTCTATTACTTCTTGATTATTATACCCGTAATATGGCTGTAAATTAAACGTGCATTATTTAAGTGTAATTTTTTAATTCTATAGTGTTGTTATTTAACATTATTTTATTACCTGTAAGCCATAACTATAAATTTCCCATAATACGACTCCGAAACTCCATACGTCGGATTCTGTCGTAAATTTTCCGTAAAGGATTGACTCTGGTGGCATCCATCGAACGGGCAATAAACTTTTGGATTGAACTCTATAGTAGTCGCTACTATATATGTCACGAGATAAACCGAAATCGGAGATCTTTACGGTTAAATTATCTCCAACTAGGCAGTTTCTCGCGGCTAAGTCTCGATGAACATAGTGATGACTGGCTAAATATTCCATACCTAATATGATATCTTGATTTAGTAAATTGTATAGATATATGTAATAAAACTATAAATTCTAAATTGATCTAACCAGATGCGATTTGTAAAGCAATGTGTAGAAATTCTGGCTGCTCTAAAATTTTTCCGCTTCCATTGTTTAATGGAACGTCTGATCTTGGTGAATGGCAAATGAGAAACTCGTGTAAATCCCCTTGGGTCATGTATTCAAACAACATACACATTGGTTCCCCTTTCAATATTACGCCCAGTAGGCAAATAATGTTTGGATGCCTTAGGTCTGTCATCAGATCAACTTCCCGTTTGAAGTCGCTTTGTGTTTTTGGGCTTGCGTTCTCTTTTAACGTTTTCACTGCTACATAAATTGGCGGCTCACATTTATTGCCGGTTTGTAATTCCCCCTTGTATACCTTTCCTAGAAAACGTTCAGAAAATTATAGTTTATGTAAAGTGTGTATAAAAAGGAAATATAAAATTATTCTATTTCATGCATACCAAAAGCTCCTTCTCCAAGTTCTTGCAAAAGGACAACATTATTGGTAGTAAATTGTGGTACTCTATTATTGGACGTTCGACTACTACCGCTACTTAATGTTCCTGTTCCTGGAGTTGTATTACCAGGACCAGCTAAAAGAGAACTCATTTCCATAGGTTGCGTCGTACTTCGTCTTCCGTCGTATATATTTTTATCACATTGTATACTGGTTAGCATCTTTAAATAAAAAATGAAGTATTAATTTGTATTGTTATTGTTAGTAGAAAAACTTTTCATCCAGATTCATTTAAAATATAGTTTTCAAATTAGGTAAAATTCTACCTTATTTGATGGCAAATGATTCATTTGCCTTCTAGATTTCCTGCTTCTATAGCAGCAGCAGTAACAGACTAATATGACAACAAATCCTCCTGTTAGTACAAAACCAACGACTGCATATATCCATAAGTTTTCAACTGTGAAAAAAAAAGTTATAGTGTATTCAGTACTTTTATACTAATGAGTAATATGTCTTTGATTGTTTATTTAATTATCACAACTTACCACATTTAGGTATGTTACAAAATTCTTTTTGCGGCTTACTATCGACATAAACGTAACACCATGGTTGTAATTCTTTATCGCCTGGATTACGGCAATATGAATGCTTTCCAGCTAATTCGGGATAATCGGAAATCTGGAGATTGAATTCACCATGCGACCATTGCATACATGGTCTTCCACTAATGCTTGTCTTCACAATACCACGATAAGACTTTCCGCTTCCCCAGTAACAGTAGTCATCTGCGAAAAGATGAAAGAACGCTTTACAATACAATAATATAGCTTTATTATGTCAGGAGCTGTTAAAGGAGTTTTATACGTACTTTCCTGTACATTGTTTCCTGAGGAAATTCCAAGACTTAAACAATCACGAGCCTCGGGGCTATCATCCATTGGTAAATCAGAACAATCGACTAAAGGCACTTGATGTCCAATCAGTGGATGTCTTTTAGCAATTGCGTATTCTTTCTTACACAAATCATTTTCTAGCATTTCACATTCTTGCCGACAGATCCTGCGTAATTTACGATTGATCTCGTTTCTGCTAGATGACTGTGCTTCTCCATAGCTTTGATTTATTATCTTTTTATTGGAAGCTTTCCCATCCTTATATGGATTGAATTCTGAACCAGGACCTAATGTAGGACTACGTTTTCTGGGAATACCATGAACTCCTGTAATATCATCCGCATCATCCCCATCACCTGTGTCTCTTGACAAATCACCCTGATTCGAATTCAGAAAATGAAATAAACTTGCGCTAGCTTCAGAATTTTTAAGTTTAAGAATACTGGCAGGGTCACGACATATTGGGAATGCAGAGTAACATAATGATGGTTTTGCATAACCTTCGCAATTCGATGAGACCTCACTGAAACATAAACAAAAATTTATTTTGTTTTAGTATGATGAAATCACAATCATATACAATTCACTTACTTTGAGTATTTAATAACACCAAAAGCTTTCATTAGTTTATCATCAAGCAGCTCTTGGGTCATTGGATATGGAATATAAACAGATTGATTTCCTAAAAATTGTGCACACGTTTTCCCTACATACACCTAAAAGAATGAATTAAAACTTTAATGCAAGATTTATAACTTAATGACCAATTTAAGACTTTATGATTGCTTACGTACCTCGCATTTTCCTTCATGATTGTCTTTTCTTCCAGGAGATAACTGCATATTGACGTTTCTAAGGCCGCCGATTGTATGAACGTCGATAGTACTAGATTGAGAACTAGTTGGTTGTGGACTTGGTGATAATATACTAAATGGATTTGTTGATGCCAAATGAGAGATGTGAGGAGTTGACATTCCAGTTCCTGAGAGATCTAATCCATCTCCAGGTCCAATGCTGTTAATAATACAAAACAAAATAGCGTTTATTTCAATATATTCATTGAATAACATAGAAATTTATAAAATAAATTTGGTAGGTTGAAAGTACAAAACGTTTTGCTTTATTATTTCAGAAAATGATATATTTTTACCACAATGGAAGCATATACAGATTCATTTGCCGTGCAAAGTAAAAATATCAATTTGTTATTTCATTACGTGAACATTTTATGTCATGATTATTAGGAAGAAGATACATGATTATTTTCTTCAAAACATAACCTTCAAGCATAAAACAAACACAACTATTAACAGATAGAATGTCCTAATTCATGAAATAAAATGTTTTAAAATAAAAATACAATCACACAAATGTATATTTTCGGTTCTTTATTTAACGTATATCAGTTACATTCTTGTATGTTTACTGTCGTACAAAATTCGCGGCAGTTTCTATAACCTCACTGAAAAAAACAAACAATGATCACCTTGTTTCTGTAATATTTGTAACATTTTTGACACTATGTATGGCACGTACAAAAATACGAGTATTTTGTAACAATACTAGGTACAAGAGTAGCATCATATTTATAAATTATTTTTAAAAATTTTAACAGAAAAATCTTATGTCATTTAACACCACACCCGGCGTCCATTTGTAAACTGACGCTAATCGCAGTTTTTGGGCGGTGAAATAAAGAATCACCACTTTAAAAAAAAATAGTAGCTGTTTAAAATAGATATGTGATAACAATTTATGATAACATAACTTTAATACAATAGCAATGATTATTTGACACTTTTCAAATTTAAAGTATTTAACTTAAAATTTCTCTTAAACATTAGAGATTTCTTTAAAAGTACATAAACATTCTAAAATACCTTTCTTTTTCTGGTATAATAATCGATATCCATAATTATCAAATATAAATTTAAAAACAATATAGTTTATCATTTATTAATCTAAAATGATATTTACTGAAAGACGTCATACCGTGTAATAAATAAGTGTTACGTAAATTTAATATTTACCTTTCAATAAAATCGCCACCACCAATCATGTCCGGTGAAAATCTATCATCGTCTGATGTTTGACTAATGGCGTGGTCGGGATGTACAGGAACTGTAAAATAAATTATTATTTAAATTAAAAACATATTTTCTATGAAATTCATTAATATACTTAAAAATTTAATTTACATTTCACGGAGATTTATAAATATTTCATATAGTTTCATATTGTTCTCTAAATACTTTACAACATTTGATACATTTATTAAATATTTCTATTCATTTACGCCACGTATATTATTTCTTCAAATAATAGTTTAAAAATTGTTCATCTTTTATTACAATTATTCTCTTTTCAAAATCGTATCAGTTCAAAGTTGGCCTTCGAAATAATCTACCCTCTCAAACTGCATCCTTCTCTTTTTTCCTTCATAATAGATTTGCATAATTATTCATAATATTGTTCCCCATTTCCTAAATCTTTCAAAAAATTATATCACATACAGTAACGAATAATTCTATATTATTAATTAAAAAAAAAAATTATTTATTTCCAAAACAGTTCGATTCTTATATTGATCTTACAGTTACTTTTTAATTAGAGTAATTTTATGTTTCGGTAGAAACAGTTCATTATATATTTTTTATCATTAATTCTTACGGTAGAGTTGTCTAATGATAATAAATAATAACATACTTGAACGGTTCGAAAGTTACCTCTAAAAAACTTGAAAATCTAAAAATTGTGCAGAAAAATCGGATCTGTGCTAATATCTTTGTTTATCATCGTACGTTTTTCTATCGTGACTCAAGGTCATCCTTTTTGAATACAATCAATCCTTCTCTCTCGTGTTTACACGTCTTCTATACTCCATTTCCCTCTTCAACATTAATCCTGACCAGGAGCTTTGTTCCAGATGACGCGCGGCTATGCCTACGGGTGGGGTGGTATAGACGTCAGCCCGATAAAAATGTGATACCAGTGGACCAACTGAAATCTTTTTGGTGCAACGTTCAAGGTGTTCCTCTGTCGAAAGGAGGATGGACTGCTGTTCTCTTTGTATGCCTGGCACGTCGCGTGGTCCTTTTGAAAATCTCCGGGTTCGCGCGAGCCTGCATTTGCAGCTACGGTTTACTCATCCTCCTCCGGCAATGCTCGTGCCTTTGTACCGCTATAATTCTAAAAGAGTTGGGACACGATGAAAAGGGTGTACGCTACACTCGCTAAAAATTTCCTGTCGTCGAATTTTTCGATCTCTCTGTCTCAATTTTTGCGTTTCTTCCTTGTTCTTTTTCTCTTCTTTTTCACCCGGTGTGTACGGTTGTCTGTTTTATTTTTCCCGTTGCTTTCCCTTTCTTTGTTCCTCTTTCTCCAAGGGAAAAGAGGAAAAATAACAGTAGTTTCAACCTCGTCCTTGCATTTCGAGAAAAGGGATGAACTCTGCGATTCGTAGAGAAATTAAATGCGGCGTATGGTATAGTACCGTTGTTTCGCGTTGTAATTTCCTAGCTGCAGCTGTTCTTTCGTTTCCTTCTATTTTCGGTTCCCTGTTTTTGCGTTTATGCCTATAGAACGCTTTTTAAGTTACTTTCGTGATCACTAAGTTTTGTTGCATTCAAATTGTTGGTATTTTAATTGGCACAAAATTGTTACGTGTTTCCTCTTTGTTTATCCGCAATCAACGATAACGTATCCTTTCAAATTAATACGAAACAAACGAATAACAAAGTGAAAAATAGTCCCACACGATTATTATAAACGCCAATTTATTACCACATTAGAACGATCAGAAAAGTTGGTTTTCAGTGAAAGATATTTAAAGATGGAAATTTGCATTTTCGCTGTTACAATTGTAATAATAAAATAATATTATTCCAATAATATTTAAGCACATGCCCAAGCAGAAAATGAACGATATACCAGATTAAGTTTCAAGAACGAGAGATCCATCGAAAAACTCTGTCCCATTACTACAGATGAGCAGGGACTTCAGCTCCTTTCTTCTCCTTTCTTCTCTGCAAGTACGATTAAATCGAACTCGTCTTCCTTTTATCGTAAAATCGATGATTTTGCTTAATGAGTGGCGTTCAAACAACGTCGCAGGAAAACTTTTCGAAATGTCCACAACAAGCTAGTGGAGAGAGGTCTTCCTGCCTCGTTGGAGGGTAGATTCAGATTTCCGATATTATTTACCTTGCACAAGCCCAGAGAACCTTGCGAACAAACACAGAGGGTGTCTCTCCCTCAGGACCGATTTACGTACAACAAACTACCAACGATTACCAGGCGAAATTACTTTTCATACTTGGAAAGATTCTCGGTTCTGTTCATCGTTTAATGTGGCGAAATTTTCTGCGGACGGTGTAATCGCGAGAATATATCGGGTTTCGACTGAAAATTGCTTCTACTCTATCGAATCGCGTATATTATTTCCGTATATATGTAGTATCGGGAAAAGGGACGTACCTGACAATGGGTCATACCTGTGGCCCTTTACAATATTGGGGCACTTAAAGGGAATCTACCTGACAATGGGTCAGGCACATCTGGAGGACAGACGGAAGACGTGAGGCAGTCGAGTAGGGTCAGTTGAGTTGCTCAGTTGCGGAGAGTCAGTTGAGTAGAGGAGTTGAGTAGAGTGAGTTGAGTGAGTTGAGTGAGTTGAGTGAGTTGAGTAGAGTGAGTTGAGTAGAGTGAGTTGAGTGAGTTGAGTAGAGTGAGTTGAGTGAGTTGAGTAGAGTGAGTTGAGTTGAGTGAGTTGAGTTGAGCAGTTGAGAAGTTGGAAGGCGTGTGTTAAGACGTACAGCGATATTTGTAGTCAGTTTTGTGTTGAGTATTGCTTGTACGAATAAACTTGAACTTAACTCTGAATAAACCATCCTTTCTTGCCCTTGCTCTAGATAATAAAATAACACATTTGTAGGTTACTACATATATAATCGAAATGTTTAATAATATTTGAAATATTTATTCCATATTAATAGGTGAAGTATTATATTTATTAGTTAGTTTATTATTTAATATTATATTTAAGAATTATAGTTGAAGAAGTATTTACTTATTAAAAATGCTTGATTTTAGCTTTGAAACGTATTATAATAATAAATTATAGATTTTTCTGCAGTGTTTTATTATTTTCTTATAAGCGATATAAAGTATCTTGTAGATCCATAATCTTTACTCTCTTTTCACTTTAGATTATCATCGTCATGTGAAATAACGAGAGGATATAATGAATATTGTTTGAGAGAAGAGGCTGTGTTGCTGATATTTCAACGTTCATTAAATTTCCATAAAATAGATATTAAATCATGTACTGTATTAACGACATGTTAAAATTAAAAATCATATAATTTCGATGTCGTGATTAACGTAGATATCAGTTGGTATTAAAACTTTCAAACAGGTTCGTTTACATATTCATAAAATTTCCGTTCAATATTTAAATTCTGTTCATTATTTAAGAAGAGAAGGCCAGAATGTTATACAATTTTATTCCAAAATTGTTGCAGCGAGAATATTATCGAATTGTTTGAAGGTAATAATAAAATACGATATAAATGGAAAATAGACATATTCAAATGTTCCTATTATTTAAGAAAATAAAATATTCTGAATATAAATGAATCCATTCGAATGGATTGAAAGTACGATGGAAACATGTAAAATAAAGGAAAAATACACGATCAAAATAGGAAATTATTAAAATATTTCACGATTCATTGTCTAAATCAATACCACATGCTGTACGTAATACATATTTTATTTCAACAACTAAAATGCAAAAACCGCAGGAAAATTGGCCAGGTATTTTCGTTCGTTTAATTGCCGTTCATTATTTGAAAAACACGCTACGCAGAACGGAATTTAATTTCGTCATTACGATGAGATAAAAAATGTTAACAAAATATCCGTCGTTAAATTCGGCGCAGACATATTAAAATACCCAATGGTCAAATATCCTGCTAATAAAAACTCTACGTTACGTAATTCCGCTTTCAGGGAATTACGACGTAATAATTCAACTTTAAACACGACAAATAAAATACACGGAACGGATGGAAAATAGATTTATTAAAATATCCTACAATTCTCTCTGTTTAAGGAGAGGAGCGCGCTGCATCCGCGTAATTCCATTCGTAATTGCGACCACCTTTTCATCGTGGAAATATTTGCACACCGGTGGAAAACGTAATAAAGCCGAACTGGATACGAGGATGTGCATAAAAAAAGATAGAAAGAAAAGGATAAAAGTAAAACAGGGAAAAAAGTGAGGAAAAATCGAAATCGCGGGCCGCAGGTTGCTTTATGGTCGTACAGTGGGATTTTTATGTAGCTTCGCAACGGCAACAAACTGTAGCTCCCTGCATTGATTCTGTTTTGATTTCAATTATCTTTCATTACACGGACCGCATTGTATGATTTCCGGCCGTGAATTTGATACGCGATGCAACTCGAGCTTCCGGTCGCGCTCCATTCGATTTATCACGGCTTTGACAACGCGCGGCCATCATCGCGATGCTTCGATCGCGTTTCTCGTCTTTTTTTTTTTTTAATTTTCGCTTTTTGTTTTTCACCCTTCGATGGAAATTGAAGAGGTTGCCGTGCGTACAGGGAGGAAATGAACCTCGATGGAATGCGAATCGCGTGTAATTCGATGGATCTAGAGGGGATTTGTTGGAGTTTCAGAATAGAGTAATGGCCGTTTTGTGAGTTTGCAATAAACATCCGTTTGACTGAATTGCGTTCATCTATGAGTGTTCTATAGAACGTATACCAGATTACACTAATTAGGATGAACCGTTGTTTTCTTTATCAGAAATTTTATCAGGCTCCCGTCAGTTAAATTAATTATTCCAAATTTCTAGAAACAAATTTTAATTCACGTAAATCATTCGCCGTTTCAAAATCGTGGAATACGTGTCGTTTCGCCGCACATTGCCACGATTTTGAAACGGCGAATGATTTACGCGAATGAAAATTTGTTTCTAGAAATTTGGAATAATTAATTTAACTGACGGGAGCCTGATAAAATTTCTGATATACAGATTTTCCCAAATCTCACGAGGTTCCGTGTCTTCTCAAACTTTCCACCAGGAAAAATCCACTTTTGGAAATGCCAAAAAATTCTAAAGAATTTAAAGATCTCCTCCAAAGTTTCCATTTCCTCCGACGTTCTACGTTAGTTTTATTTAAAAGTTGTACGAGCGAGAAAAAACTAGAATTTGCCTGAAATTAACAAAGAATCTCGCAAGAGAAGTGCAGAGACACGTGAAATATATTGCTGAAAGAAGGAATTTTAAAATGACCGCTAAAGCGTCGAAATTATTTAAGAATAAACAACGAGGTGAATGGAAGAAGGCCACGGAGTTGTAGGAAGAGCAAGCTCCAGATGCGAGTGGAACGCGGGGGTGGTGTTATTAATGACGCCAAGTTGTCTTATCTTTTTCCACTTCCTGTTCGAGATACATAATACGTGGGTCGGACACGTAACCGCTGCTGCATCTCTGTAACATAGGACTTTGGTTGGTACGATCGCGTGCTGCGACTCGTTTCCATCGATAAGAATTCCCTTCACATCACGATACTTATCGGAGACATCGTTGAAATATTTGCATCGGAATATTTGTTCTTGTATATACATGTTTGCATGATAAATTTATATATAAATAATATATATGTAGTAACCTACAGATGGCGTTTGTTTTATTCTCTAGAGCAAGGACAAGAAAGGGTGGTATACTGAGAGTTAAGTTCAAGTTTATTCGTCTAAGCAATACTCAACATAAAGCTGACTACAATCGTCGTGCGTCTTAAACTCGGCTTCCAGCTTCTCAACTCATTTAAACTCAAACTGCTCCACTCAACTGCTACTCCACAACTGTTACAATTCAACTTATTCTCCTCAACTTGACTCTTCGACTGCCTCACGTCTTCCGTCTAACTCGACTGCCTCACGTCTTCTCTCTGTCTGTCTCCCAGATGTGCCTGACCCATTGTCAGGTAGATCCCCTTTAATTACCCCAATGTTGTAATGGGCCACAGGTATGACCCATTGTCAGGCACATCCCTTTTCCCTATACTACATATATTTATTTAAATATCCATAATTATAGTATAATAGATATATTATACTTTTATGCTTAGTAGTGAAACTTGGGTTTTATAGGCAAACATAGTTTTGGAAAGCAAACATTTATTTTTCATTTGTTGCTAGGCTGTTGAATATAATTTGATAATAAAGTAATTAATAATAAGCAAGTAATTATCAAGTCACATAATGAATGGCTATCGATTTGAAAATATTCATGATATTATCGTTATATGAAAATTACGATACGTATCTTTGAATGTCTTTGTTCTTTCTCAGCTAGAACACAATCTTAAGGAAGGTATTGGAGAAAATTGATATTTTGGAAACTTTTGCACGTTGTCGAATGGGCAAAATTCTGCCTTTTGTTCTTAATACGTAAACTCGACGAATCACATAATTAGGTTGTCCGAGAAGTTTCTTTCGTTTCATAAGGCGATAATAGATGAACAAGAATTTCTGTTTTATATTATTTTCTTGAATTAGGTACGAACCATTTCGTGCATAATTCAATAAACTAACATAAAACAAGAAACATTGCGTGTCTATTATTTCCTTATAAAACGAAAGAGACTTTTCGCACAGCCTAATAAAACTACAGCGCAAGGGATTAAATCGTATCTTGATCATGTTAACTGAAGATGAGAAGCGAATTTCTCATTCGAATTGTCGATCTTTCAAAAGACTTACCAAGTAAGAACCGACTCCTCATTTTTCTTCAAAATAAATTAACATTTGCAAGTACTGTGAATCAACTGCGAATAAAATTGATCTGTCAGTGTTAATTTTGAATTCCATCGCCATAAAAATTGTTATTGGATATAGGATGATCCGATTAATAAAATTTCTCCCATTTTGAAGTCATCGTATCTGAATGATCGAGTGAATAAAGAAGATCACAGAGGATAAAATTGCTCCGTACGAATGTACGAAGAACCTGTAATTCTTTCCCTCGAAAAGGCTAAACGAACGCTCCTGCCGATAAGAATAATAAGTTAGCGTAGGTCTCGATAGAATCTTGCCAACTCGCAAATTCTCACCGGCGTCTTTTACGACGGTACAAATTACGGTTTTCGGGTGGTTGCCGGCGAAGATATCGCGGATGGTCGGAAAAAGTGCCGAAGAAGGGGCAGAAAAATATTCGGCCGGTCGCGATGATGAAATAAGCCATTAAGTCACCCTGGGCACCGGGTGTAATATCAAGGGAAGGAACGTAATCTCGTCTAATGTCGGGCAATGAAACCTAATAGCATAATGTATCACCGCGTATCGCGCGAGTACTCGCCGCGTATACACGCCGTCCCAGCGAAATTATATGCAAAGTGTCGGGTTTCAGTATAGTTCGCCCTTTCTGAATTCTAATTACTTTTTCTCGAGAGGCCCGCGCTTTTAGCGTGGGTAGCCCGGAAAACACGCCAGGCAATCGGGTTAGTTCCTGTTTCGAATTAATTATTCCGTGGGACGATGACGTTTCCGGAATCTATTTTTGGAACAATACGGATAGCTACATGTGTTTCTTCTTGAATCTTTTCAGCAGAATTTTAATTAACCCTTTGCCCACTACCGCCGCATGTATGCGTTCTGCGTAAGCCATCAATTTGGCCGAGGAACTGATATATGCGTTTGACGAAAACAACTGACTCATATGTGTGTCATTTTATTTATCCCGTGGAGAATCTGTGCATGTACATGTGTCTAGAATTTAACATCTATGAACGAAAAGCGCGTCTAAGCAGAAACGTGCGCTGGCAATTTTAAATGACAATCGCAGCAGCAGCTTGGTCCCACGGAACGGTTGACTTCGAACGGTCCCATCCGCAAAGGGTCAACGTTGCTATTAACAACATTTAAAGTATAAAATTCGTGCGAAATGAAAATCAATTGGTCATTTTATTCCGTAGCTATGTGATGGGATCAAGTTCGATATATATTTATAAATCCGAATCAAATGCGAATCCAAGGTTCGCTTCATAGAGTTCGAATACTTATTACTAACACGTTATGAGGAATAATGTTTCATTCCTTGTACCTGCCAAGTATTCCATCTTTGGACGCTGTTTCAAACCTCGAAACTAAGAGTACTCGTTCTGAGATCCAAAACTAAATTATGCATATCGAACAATTGGCTCGAACACGATGAACGAAGCTTTATGTGTTACGAGTAGGTGGTGAATATTTACAGAAATTCATATTTTTATGAATATAATTAAAAACTTAGGTAAATCCTAACGAGTACTATACTTTCGATATTTTATATATTTCTCTCATATCGTGTGAATTCTATGGATTTTTTCACCCTCCAATTTCCTATAGATACATAAAGTCTAATCACGAGTTTAATACGGATTTATAAGAACATTTCAACAGAAACTTCTCGGTTGTAATTGTTCTCATCGTTCAAAACCATTCGTCCTTCTAAAACGCGCGACGTATAAAGGATTCCATGCAAATACGTCGTCCACCTGCCAAGGAGAACCCCGAAGACGTGCCCCATCTGTTTGAAAGCTGCAGAGCTATATCTCTATCGTCGTTCAACGCGCATCGATTAGACTTGCGAGGCGTCGCATCGCGTCCTTTCGAGGATATTTCAAAGCCAAAAGCCCGAGCAAGTCGATTCTGGTGTACGGTGTGCACCAGAGATGGAGAAGGATGCAAGAAACGCGGCTGGAAGCCACGTTTGTCTTTGATAATCAACGACCACCTCATCCATCTTGGTCAAAGGGTCAACACTTTTCCGTGCGCGACACCCGCGACCAGTCACTCCAACGAATGCATTATTCATGAGGCTGGCGTGGTAAGTGTTGTCCGAAATTCAATTCAGTAGCCCACGAAGGCGGCAGTGTACGTGATTTGCCTTCGGCTGGTTACAGGATCCTCGTCCTTGTTTCGCTTTCTTATGCTCGGCCGCCCTTGCCTTTCCTTTTTCTTTCTCTTCTTACTATTCTTCTTGCACTTGTTTTTCTTATTCCTGTCTTTTTCTTACTTCTTCCCTTGTTCCTCCGCTTGCTCCGATGTTATTCAACTAATCGACCAGCGATATCGGAGATGAAATTGTTATCGAGCATAGTGCATACAAAATTAAGCCGAGACTCTTGTTTTCTTTCGACTTTTTCCTGTCCTCCTCGCCTTGCGATCCTTCTATCCCTTTT
Organism: Bombus campestris; assembly: GCA_905333015.3. Lineage (NCBI taxonomy): Eukaryota > Metazoa > Arthropoda > Insecta > Hymenoptera > Apidae > Bombus > Bombus campestris. The sequence continues at coordinate 10,072,526 of HG995136.1, read as the reverse complement.
CATTTGGTTTTTTCCTTGTCCGTTTTAATTGGAAGTCTCGCGACTGACCAAAACAACCGAGGACAGAAGTTGTTGAATATTGGAAGCGGCGATTGCTATATCAAGTCTGCGCCGCAAAACGATTTTCGAGATCTGAATCGTATCGGGTGTCTGAGGAATCTTGGCTGCCGATTGAAATTTCTGTGGATGGTTCGTGTAACGTTTTGTTCAAATGTTTACAGTTTTTAGCGCTTTGCTGATGGTATGAAACGCGATGAGGACGCGGTCAGGCGGTAAAAAACAAAATTCGTTTCAAGCGACTCGAGGTATGCTACCTCGTATCGAGGTATGTACCTCAGTCTGGAACAACGCTATTTCCATGAAATATAATAACTATAATTTGTTGAATTAGAACTACTGGATTGATACGGCATTACCGATTGAACATGATAAAGTAATCGTTGTATTTAAAAAAAATATAATCAAGAGGAAAATGAAATGTTTGATCACCAGGAAATAAATGACGACTAACGTGATTAATAACGATCCTATAAAAATCGAAAACAAAAGCAGTGAGTAGTCTCGAGAGCTGATCATGCGAAATTAATGTACCAAATATGGTTAGAATAATCAGTGCACTATTAAAAGGCAGTGCATTAACGTTATAATTAATTTGCATCAGTAATGCACGCAATATCGTATATGCGTTTGCATATGAGGGTTCCAGAATCATCGAAATTTCATCGAGGATTCACGAAAAGCAGACGCAGATGGCGCGTGATTCTGGTTAAAAATGCAGCTCAGAAAGGACGATCAGCGTGGCCAGCCCCCGGTACATCTAATTTCCCCGTAATTTCACTAATGGCTCCAGTAGTTCCATGATATAATGCCATTAACTACGCTATTAAATCGCTTTTATCGCGTCGTATCGGTATTCCATTAATATTAATGGTCGCACTGCCTCGTGATCAGCGACGTTTCGCTGCGTATCGTTTCCGCTTGAAATCAGCACCGCGCATCATTCAGATTTCATCCTTTGAGCAACAGTATTCGAGCAAAAAGATGGTCTTTGGTACTTTATTTTGTTAGGGAGCATGAGACACGGATCCTTTATCATTATCGAGTGAATATTGTTAGTGACAATTACATGTTACCGATTATCAGTATCAATAGATTTTGTTTTATAATCGGAACACTTTTGATAACAAAGCAAATGATTGTCTCAAGCAGCAACTTGTCTTGTACTATTAGGTTGTCGGGAAAGTTTCTTTCGTTTTATGAGCTTCTATGAGCGCTTTTTCTTTTATATTATTTTCTCGAATTACGTACGATCCATTTTATTCTGTTGAGACGAACATCGTGATATTTCGCAAACTTGGTGGTCACGTTTGTACGAAGGTGCACTGTTGTAAGAAACACGTTTGCAAAAGGAAGACACTTTCCGGACAACCTAATACGTTCTAGTAGAGACAAAAGTACACATGTGGAATTTTTAAATAAAAATAATCCTGGCAGTTAATAACCCTGACAGTCGATGTGATTTTAAATAATAGAGCAACGACGATAACAAATCGTTCGATTATTTTATTCAACTTGTCACTTGTAAATTTACTAATATTATTAGTCGGTAAACTATTATGCGAAACGATGGATTAACTCGATGACAGTCAACTTTCTGATTCCCTGTACGCATCAAAATTCATGTTAAGAATCGTATTCAACTTGTCAACATCTCCTCAGCCAGGCTTATCTCAAAAATACAATATTGAATAAAAATGTAAGGGATAATTAAAATGAACAAAATTTAAGACAGAGGCCGGAAACTTATGGTAATTGAAGTAAAGCCGTGAGGGAAATTAGCCGCGGAAATATAACGCGGCAGACGTGTATGCCAGCCTTACTGCTTACCAGGCAGACAAGAATCCGTACCCCCGAAAAATAATCCTTCCCTGGTCGGTCGTATTAAGCTAGATTACGGTTTAAAGCCCGGACGAGGAAGTTTCACCTTAATATTATTCTATGTCCAGCCAACGGCTAATCCCCATTAGCGAAATTACATGAAATTATAATAAAGCTCGGTAACGGTGTTCTGTCGTTAAGCCTCTCTCCTATTTTGATGGCACATCTACGCGAAAGTATCCAAGACTCGTGTACGCAGATCGTACTTAATACAGCAAGCGTAGTTAATACAATATTTATGAGGGATACTGATATTGTAAATAGGATGATGGAGGAAATTTGGCAGAAGTGTTTTGAACGTGAAAATCCGTGGATTCGGGAAGATTATAAGGTCATTTCATAAATAAGACATTTTTTCTGAGAGCTTAGGCTAATTATGTATAGAGTAATCGTATAAAGTAAAGTAAATCGTATCGATAAAGGAATGTTCAGAGAGTATGGGATAAAGAGGGGTCAAATGTAGCATGGTGAAATGAAGTTTCATATAAAATAATAATTCTTAAGAATTAACAATTATCTACAGTGGCCACAAAAAGCATATTGACAAAAATTATTTATATTGAAATAACTACTTCAAGAAAAACTCTACATCTTTATTTATGTATATTTGTGACCCGGAGACTGCTATTACACAGAAATATTCTAAATAAGGAGCGGTGCATATTATGGTATCCTTGAATATACATTATGTTTTGGGTTGCAAGGTCTATCAACAAAGGAACTAATAAACAGATTTCTATTTATGTTCCCTGTAGCCTCTAGCCCAAGCTATAAGCTTAACTTTTTTGATAATGTCCTTTTGTTATAAATATATGAACGTGCTTCCAATCATTCCATTGTCTAGTAACGCTAAGAGAGTAAGGATCTGAATCAGCATAAACTTATACATTACACTCATAGCTTTAGTTATTTCAATATACTTTTCTATTATAAATTCATCCACTCGTTGTTCAATCAGTCAACCTCAACCTCAATAATTTATTTACGTATTAATTAATTAGGACCACGTATATTAATATTAGAACTACAGATCTGTAATATGTAATTAATTATTCCATATATGAATCGTTATAATTCAAATGATATTAATTGAAGTAATTGCGTCTCTATCTACATAAAAATAAATATTCATTTTGACCAAAATATCTACATGTTTCTAGTAATTCTAGAAAAAAGATCTGAAATTCGTCGTTTTTACAGCTTTGGTTAGTTTTTGTGCCATTTGGTGGTACTTTTTCTAAATTTTTGTGCAACTACAAAAATTTCATACCACCGAGATGAAATGAAGAATTTGACGGAAAAAAAATGCTTCATTGGAAAATAAGTGTACGCGACGAAACTTCTTCTGGCCACTGTATATTTGCTCATTTCTCCGCCGATAATCTTATTAGCATGTTAGGCTGTCAATACGTTAGATAAATCAGAGACGGTCAGTAACCTGTAAATTAGTACATAAGTACAAAATTCTTTGAATTCTGGAAAATTATAAGGATAATTTAAAATTTGTAAAAAGATGAAAATACATTCTCTTTAAGTTCCTGCTTCTAAATTTGTATTTTCATCAATATTGACTGCGGATATTTATGCAAATAAAAAATTTTCTGTGGACATAATTAAAAAATTGGAACTTCAGCAGAGATGTGAGTGATCTGTCACCTGTTAAATATTATAACGAATGCACTACGTTGGATATTTTACATATCTTCGCGCGTTATCCGCATCCGGTGTATTTTTGCATCTTGAAAGTTTCCATAAATGCATGAAAATCCGCAGTATACTTATCAATAATATCTTTTCAATTTTATTTTCTCCTTTATCCTGTTTCAATAGCCATGATCTCTTCATTTTATCGCAAATGGATCGTCTCCATCGGTTCTCCCCTGTGCATTAATCTCCCTGTCTGGCTCGCCTTGACGTTGGCATCTATTTTTTGGATTTTCAATTTTCCTGAACGTCGATGGCACGTCGCAGTTGCGGTTTAGCCAGGAGAATTGACCGGACGGCGTTTGAACGATTCCGCGACCACGAATATTTACCCTCGCCCCGAATTCACCGGTGAAACTTCGTCGTTTGACGACTTTATTTCCATTCCGACAAATAATTCCGAAATTTTTCGTTCGTTTCGATGAGGCAACAGTCTGATAACGGACGGTAAGGATCGATGCTCGGCTGTTTCATTAAATCGTACGGGTTTTATTGGAAAGAATCAATGACACACCGACCTCTCGATTTTATTCTCCTCTCTTTCCGTTTTATTTTGTTGCATCATGATTTGTCAGAGCGTCAGAGGGTGTAAAAATAAAGTTAGATTAAAAGTTAAATAAATTAAATTAAAGTTAAATTAAAAGTTTAGTGAAACGATGTCGACAACTTAAAACTACTTTAAGTAGTTTCACGAAGAAATGTATACGTAAAATGGATTAATTTTTAATCACCGATAAATTGTATTTCTGAAGGAAATACATTTCTTCTTGCTTAGAAAAAAAGTAGGTCAATTTAATTCTTTTAAATAGAATCAGTGTTATACTATAAATTATAAATTAAATAACATTTTAAATAACGAATCAACACAAGATGCGCAACTGGTTGACAATTTGGAATTATTTTCCCAGTTGTATCCGAATCGAATCACCTGTTAATTTTATTATTAATAAAAATTCATGCTACAAATATCAATAATAATATTCTTCGCTTCAATATCGTTATTCTACCAAATACAGTCTGTCACACAAGAGCGTGTCTGCGATATCTGCGAAACCTGACACCTAATCAGAATGAGATAAAAAGAATGTAAACAAACGAAAACTTCTCTAATACGCGTTGCTGAATACCTTTCAGTTTCATTTGAAACAGTGAAAGGAACAGAGCTTTTTAATATGAGTGCCGCGTACGCGAAACGTCGAAAATTGTCTGGCATGGGCGAATGAAAACAGAGATCGTGATTGGAGTAATATAATATTCACTGATGAATCTTCGTTTTGGGCATGGTGTCCTATTAGGCAAGCTGAGAGGAAGACGTATCACAAAAATAAGAACACTTGTACATCACATTCGAAAGATATGGAGGTCGTTACCAGAATCCTACGCTCAAAAATTAGTCGAGAGTATGCCGAAACGATGTCAAGCTATAATCGCTAATGGAGGAGATTGGACACCCTACTGTAATAGCGTATTAGTGTTTTAGATGTAGATTCAATTCATATAAATTTTTTTACAAATATATAAATATTTACAGAAATATCGCAGACACGCTCTTGTGTGACAGACTGTATTAGAAATATTCAGAGCTCGATATTCTGCTGTATTTTCATTTTAACTCAACGAATAATCATTAAATTATAACTTAACCATCACGCTATTGTTAGGTAAACTATAATCATATTTAAAGGTACGTTCACATACGTATGACGATTCGCGAGCGAAACTTTTAATCCATCGTTGGTAGAACAGGCCGTCAGCGACGATCATAATTCTCCTCTGGTTAATTGGAAACACTTCGATGAAGGCCGCAGGCTAATAATCCTCGAGCTGATATTTTTCCCGGATTATCCTGGCTGCAAGCGAATAGTTCCCGGTGGAAATTGCCTCTTTAGTAACGCCATAATTCCCGTGGAATTTATAGCGGCTTCGACACCCTTGGACATCAAGCGCACTCGATTACCCGTAAGTCGTGTAAAATCGAAGATTTACCGTACACTCGTGAGAGTATCTCTTCTTTGAGGTTGATCGTGAAAAATATTATCTTTACGCCATTATTATTCATAGTTATCGAACACAGAAGTTTTTGATGATTTTAATCTCGTGAATGATGAACTTTCAAAATGCTTCGCGTAACACACACAAAATATTCATAAGAGGTTTCTACGAGTGTCCGAAAACTTTTCTAAGCTATTGTCACGTCGGAGACACAAGAAATCGCGAAATTAACAGATCGCCGGTAATTTCCTCGGGTCCCAGTTCGAACGAAATAATTCTTTCGCGAATAGGCTGAAGAAAATTAAACTTCGTATATGAAAATGGACTTTTATTATATAAATCCAACAGAGTGACGGTTCAAAGTCTTACAAAAAAAAAAAAAAAAAAAAAAAAAAAAAAAAATGAACAGAAAAAGAACTCTAGTACTGACATGGAAGGGTTTTTTATATCAACTGTTTAGTTCCTGTGGTGGGGTGATCGCTGGAAGCCGGTCGCATAGGTATGCTGCTACTGCTTAGTTACAATTTTTGATGACTATGGTATGCAAAGAATGTGATTATCCTAGCGCTGTATTCCGAGACGCCTGTGACACTATCGTACCTTGTTATTATTCCGCGAACAATGTAATTTATCAACGTTAACAGTTTCATGTAAGTTAGTGGTCCATCCAAAGGTCTTGCACATTTCTTGTTCATATTAAAACATACCGAAGGAAGTTGCAAGCACGCGATTATAACACAGGAAACAGCTGAAGAAAATAAGAAGAGAATGAATTTCGACATCCGACATAATTCCCGTGTAGAGTTTGCACGCGACACGTATGTAATTAAATTTCATCCTCAAACTCTGCTTTACTCTTTTCCTTTTTCATTCTCTTTTCTCTGTTCTACTGGCGTGTTTCGACTTTCCAACCGCGACCAGCCGTCCAACGTCGAAAATGGCGAACACACTGCTGTTTCCGACGGCGCATTGCAAATTCCGTTTATATTGTTGCCGCTATAAATCACGGTAATTTCGTTCCGTGTTATTAAATGAAATTAAATCACCGTTTAAACAGCCGCCGCGCGCGACGATAAATTAACGAAATTGAGCAACTGCGTCGTGACGGGAATTAGCATGGTATTATGGGTAGCAAATAGTAGAGTTTCGGGTGTAGAAACCGAGGGAAAAAAGTATTCTCGATTAGAATGCAGCTAGAAACACGGTGATAATTTTATCACGAAAAAGTACAATAAAATGTATCATTGTGTCACTTATGAATTGTGCCGCAACAAGTAAAACTATGGAAGTATAAATATTATATTTGTGAAGATAATAGTACGAATGTTATACTTTGTAGAAAGATATCGATGGTATTTTTATCTGGTAGAAAGCTATCGATGCTGTACTTTTCGTTATCGCTACGAAAATTATCAAAATATTGTTTGCGTTGTTAATATTCCCGTATGATTAAATTGATAATTGCGGATAATTCGAAGTACGTAATTAGTAAACAGGAAAAGAGCAGCATTAGCATTTTCCAATTATTAGTATCGTTAATAATAATAAATAATTTAAAAATTAGAGTTTTCGTCGTTCTTTAATAATTTGATATAAAAAATGAAGAAGGGAAATATATTCTGGACTGTAGATGAAATTACGATTGCATTCACAGATAATAGAAACTTAATGCAAATCTAATCTAATCAGTAAAATGAATATTCCAAAGGAATTCAAAAATGGTCAAACTTCCTCAGATTTTCTAAATACATTTTTTACTTTCATATTTTCTAGTTTCTGTAACTATCGGTAGCGATAAGTCGATTCTCTACTCCATCGTAAAAAGATCGTGACTTCGACGAAGCTTATACGAAACTTACGTTCGAACTTTCTTAGCCGAAGGCCTCGAGAAAGTCGAAGTTGAAACGATCGCAAGGTAAACGTTATTAAAGTGTCGAAAGTTGGTGAGAACCACTGGCATAGTAGAGGAGATGCGATCGTTTCGCCGGTGAACTCCGAGAAAAGCAGATACGTATATATTTACAGGACGATTCATAAATGTAACTCTATGCTCCAGGGGATGAATATATATCTACATATATTAAAATAAGTAGAAAACATCGTACGAACACATATGTCGCATGTACCTTAGCTTTCGATTTATAGATTTGTGGATGATTTTACACGTAGACTGCAATTTAAAAATAAACAAAATTTAACAATGTATACCATTTTGTTCTGGGAGGCGCAATTCTTACATCGAAATATACTACTCCGTATCATTTAATTTTTGCCGCATATTATATTGTATTTGCGCAACTTTCCTCCGGCAATGTCATCTAAGTCGTTCGCGTTGTTGAAAATTTATTAAGCTACGGATTTTTGTTATTTTTGTAGTATCGGGTAAAGGGACGTACTTGACAATGAGTCATACCAGTGGCCCTTTACAACATTGGGGTAATTGAAGGGAATCTACTTGGGAATGGGTCAGGCACATCTGGAGGAGAGAGAGAAGACGTTAGGCAGTCGAGTAGAGTCAGTTGAGTTGGTCAGTTGCGGAGAGTCAGTTGAGTAGAGGAGTTGAGTAGAGTGAGTTGAGTGAGTTGAGTGAGTTGAGTAGAGTGAGTTGAGTGAGTTGAGTGAGTTGAGTGAGTTGAGTAGAGTGAGTTGAGTTGAAGCCGAGTGTTAAGACGTACGACAATATTGTAGTCAGTTTTGTGTTGAGCATTGCTTGTACGAATAAACTTGAACTTAACTCTGAATAAACCATCCTTTCTTGTCCTTGCTCTAGATAAAACAAAACACCTTTGTAGGTTACTACATTTTATTCGTTCTAAAAAATGTACTAACGAAGCGTGGATATACTTCCAATAAATATCCTGTAACTTCTATATACATTTTCAGATCCGTTTCAAATTTTAACAATACGATCACGAGAGCCGTGTTTCGTTACAGTGCTAACGAGATTTCGAAATGTTTTGAACAACATACATACATACAAAAAGTACCTAAGAGTGTTTGAGTACCTTCGCAAACTACTGTACGTTCAGATGAGTCTTCTTTACTTATTTCGATGTGCAGATTCACCCCCGAAGCATTGACATGCATTTATGAATCACCCAGTATACATAGGTGTAGAGGAACACGGGCGTGTATCGTGAAAAGGAAGGGAATGTACCGAGATAAATGATAGCTGGCTCTTCACGTAAGCGGACTCCGATCCTAAATATCGTCGGAACCACTTGTAAGCGATGCAAAAAGAGAATCCACCGCCGCCGACATCCGATTGCCGGCAATCTGGATCCGCGTTTCTTCCTTCGCTTTGTTCCCTTCGTGCTCCATTCGTCGCAGGTTTTATTGCTTTATCGGCGCGGGAAGTGCCGGGAAGGGTTTTGCTCCAATTGCATCCGAGATATTTAATGAAGCAACGGAGTCGATTTTATGAGCTATTATACGTGTATTTATTTTCTCTCCCTCCTTTTGCTTCTTTTTTTTTATTTAATTGGAAGATGTTAGAGTAAAATTGCGTAATTATGATATTTTATGTAAATACACGAGATTGTAGGTTGGTGATGGTTAATGGAAAATTTTAGTTTCGTGAACAGTACTATTATTAGTTAACGTAAATTACCTAGTAGGTGATTTACTTATTTGCTTCAGTAATTTCAGCTACGTGCAATCATCGCGAAACAAATTTTTAACGTTCACATGTGTTTTTCATGTGTTTGGTGTATGAGAGGGTTATACGAGACATTTAGAATATTTCAACGAATATATTTTGGAAGCATACGTATTTCAGAAATTTTAAGGATAATTTGACTGCTTTTTTTTCAAGGACTTCACTTTATCTCGCCGCACGCGCTATCAGACGGTCGGCATCCAATCTTAACACGTATGCTCTGTTACGGACGCACAATTGTGCTTATAACTTGCAAAGCTTATAATTATAAGCAGAATTCATGGTAATGGTATAGGTACAGTTTCTTGAAAATATCTGTAAAACTGAAAGCGTCCAGAAATAGCACGCAAAGAAAGAAATTATTTAAAATGTTGACTTCTACGACGTATTAAAAAAATCATCGAAATCCAAGATGCTGGCAGCCATTAAATAAACCCCATTATTTTGTACGTTTGTATACGTTTATACTTATAAAATATGAAAGATGATTTTATAAATTATTTTATATATTACACATAAAATAGTTAAAAATGAGAAAAATTCGCTGTTGAAGCGATTAGCCATAAAAGCTGTACGATTAGATCTTTTTGCGCTGCAAAGGATAATTATCCTTTTTACCCCGAAACGAAGTCCTAACGTAAGTACTTGATTTGTCAATTCCATTGATCGCAGACAAATTAACACGGATCTCGGGTATCGAGCAATGGCCCATAGCCAGACGGTAGCGACAGTTCGTAACCGGACATGTTTAATAAATACAAGGCCAGTGGACGATGGTGCATAGTTTACACAGCGGGGCATTTGTACGCACCGCTGCGCGGCCCTGGGATTATCCAAAATGTCGATACGAAGCTGGCCGGCCGCACGCCATTCCAATTTATCCGTTTTGCCGGCTTCCGGCCGCGGACCAGGGCAGCCTCTGGCTCGCTGCATCGGTTCTACCGATCGACTGGCAACGATCTCTAAAGAGGTGGACCTCTAATGGACCGCGAGTCTGGCATTAACCATCCCAGTGAATTTCGAAATTCGCCCCGACCGTGAATTTTGTTGCGTGTAACACGGCGTATGTTACATGCTACCGGGTGAACGATCATCATCGGCCCAGTCGCTCCTTCCGGTGAAAACGACCGGCTTGTCCGCTCGCTCTTCCGTGAATCTGTTCGTGTTACGGCTGTGTTTGGTATCGACTGTTATTTCATTTACTTGCGCTGCATTACTGTCGTGATTCGATGAGGAGGATTAATTTTAGAAATGGAGTTCGTTCTTGTTTTGCATGTTTGGTTGTTTGCATGTCGTGACGATAGGTCCCATAGATTGCGTATTTGGCATTTACGTTTTTTGAGTATTCACAGTTTATAGGTACCGCGTTTCCTCTTTTTACGTTTATAGTATTCGTTGTTCAATAGTATTCATTATTAATCTAATGAACAATGTATTCAGATAACAGTTAGTTGTACAAGTTAACATTCCACAGCTGTATTTCTGCACTCGGAATACGATGGTCGTTGTTATTCGCAATTTATATGACACGTCTATGTCAGTTATAATCCGTGAATAGCAGAAAGTAGAAATATTTTCTCGATTACATACACGGCAGGTGGCCTACAACTTTTATCTTATCACGAACAAAGTTACGATCTGTATGCGTTTCGTCATCTAGTCTCGCGGGCCGATATCCGTAGCTATTTATGCGTATTCGTTATCGAGGCACGAAATAAAGTGTAATACTACTATGGGATGGCGTCAAACGCGTCGTGGGACACGTATTTTCAATGAACGGGGCTGCACTTTAACTCCCGTTTTATTAACGCCCGTGTCACCGTCGCGTGTACATGCGGAATTATTGAAACGAAATGGAATTTCGTCGAGCCCCCGTCAATAACGATTCCAAACGTGTGCCTTTGCCGAACGCCGCCCTTTAATTGCACTATTAATCGACCGCCGTGCGAGCTTTCCGTGAATCGCAAACGATACCTTCCGTCTCGTTCCCATTCACACCACGTTCTCGTTTCCAGTTGTTCGTTTCCGAATCTTTGATGCTTTTTTCGACGAAGTAAACCTGTTTACCTGTTACAAACTGGTTCATCGAAGAGTTGCTCAACGGAATTTGAGATTTCATTCTGTTGCGACGATTAATTAGTTGATTGGTTAAGTACCTATTTCATTCGGTTGTATAGATTTTACGTGGAAGTTGGTTATCGTAAGGCTAAATGTTTCAACGTATCTTTAACACTTTGCACTGCGATTTTTATTCCACCTTCGTTACCAGCAGCTCCCAATGCGTTTAAGTGTTTTATTTGAAATTTACTTTAACTACAAAATAAGACAATCTAAATAAATAAAGGAAGAAACAAATTCACTTGAATACCAGTTTTATTCACACTATTGTTGTATTTTGTAATTTTTAAGCGTATGAAATATCTTGAGACAATTTCCATCATGCAATCCCGGTTTTCCTTTGCACGTTTCACAAAAAAAGATGGGTTTGATAGAATGTCGAGTGGGACTGGACAAAGGAGCTCCTGAGATAAAAACTGATGTCGACATAGGAGTGCAAAGGGTTAAAAATGAAAGAGAATTTTAGAAAACGTATTAAAATTCATCTTGTTTGCTTTCTTGATTTCTTCCAATTAATCACGCAGAAAATTATCTGCTCGAATAGAGAAGAAAAGAAAAGAGAAACGAGGAAGAAGAATAATCTGGGTGGTCAGGTATTTTCAACCGACAGTGTACGCGTTCTCTCAGCGGAGAGTTTTTTTATTTATTTATTTATTTAATTTTACAATTTGTCCAGAAGGACATTTGGTAAAATGTTATAACTTGAAAAACATAGCATGTGGATGGTTACCCCCAGCGGGGTTCCATCTTCCAGGTTGTTTATTGTATTTCCATTGCGAGGTCTGCGGGATGCTTCTTCTTCAGTCTTCTTTCTGTTACAGTTTCATTTGTTTCAGCAACTAGCTGGTTTGGGTGTGTTGCGAGTCTTTCTTTGTACTTTTTTGCGTATCTAGCGATTTCCTCTTTAACTGTTGGAATTTTTAGATCTTTTCGTATATCTTCATTTCTGACGTACCATGGAGCTTTAACTATTGTTCTTAAAATTTTTGCTTGTTCTGTCTCTATTTTATTTATGTGACTCGTTGCTGCCGTCCCCCATAGTGGGACTCCGTATGTCCAGTTTGGTTTGATTATTGTTTTGTATATATTTAGTTTATTCGTTGTGCTTAATTTAGATTTTCTATTGGTTAACCAGTACATCATCTTCCTTATTTCACGTATTCTGTTTATTATTGATTTTATGTGATGCTTCCATGTAAGGTGTGTGTCTAAAAGTATTCCTAGATATTCGACTTGCTTTGTATGTGCTATGTGGGCGCCGTTCAGTTGGATATCTGGTGTTATTCCTTTTCTAAGTGCAAATGTTATGTGCTTGCACTTACTGGTGTTAGCGGAGAGTGGCATCAAAGTTCGTGTATAATTTGTTAAAGTGCCCCCGGGAAATTTCTGTCTTGCACGAAGATACCTGTGAAGTCGAATGCGACACCGCGATACGTGAAATCACGATGTGCATCTCCACCTGCCTGGCTGAGCAAGACTAATATCCCTGCTTATTGTTTAGATGTGCCCACTCGTCCCGGTATCCATTTCACGCACCGTGGAGCGGTAAAATCTCGCGTCCACCGTTGCAACTCTCTGCCCTTTAACGAACCGTTACGTGAAAATACGACGACGCCCGGTCATCGCCTCTTGCTAACCGTGAGTAACCTACGATCCTCTTTTCTCTTTTCGTCTCTTCACCTTTTCCCCTCTAGCCTTTGGATCGTATATACGATCGCGATCGCTACCTCTTCGTTCCTGTTCGTTACCGTATCCCGTTCCCCTGGATTTCTACAACGAGATTGTAATTGGAGGTTCGTTTGCTGACGTCGTGAATGGAGACTCGTTTCAATTACGAGTTTTTATCCTCGCGTCGTTCAGTGTGCTCGTTTTTCTTTCAAGCCAGCTATTCTCATTTGGCAGGATTAAGAAATTGATTTTTTTCTATTACGTGTTGACCTGTACATAAACTGTTACGACGGCCGACTCTATACCTGGGCCAGGCTACACACCGCGGGCAGGACGGCAGCCACATGTCCGCACATCCTTGTCGCGTACCCTCAATAGCCTCAAGGACCCGTCATAAATCTCACAAAAATCTGTCTAAGATCCTACGAGCCGGATGTAGCATCTGCTTAGCAAATGTTCACTTGTCTATTACGGGAAAGTTAGTTTCGCACGTGCGATACCTCCCACTATTAACTTTCCTCCGAGAGCGGCTAAGATCCTTCCTAGTCTACCGGTCATCTTATTAACCAATGAGAAACAATGTTCACTACCCTCACTTTCCTAACCAAAATGCTATGAACAAATCCGCCGATCCCATACGCTAGACACACCTATCGCTAGTTTTCCTCCGCCACCGCATCATTACCAAACGCCACTGGTTTACCATCTTTCGAGCGGTCAACACCTTTGACCCAGTTTCTACCATTAGGTCAGTCACATACTCAACTTGTACATACGCAACAACGTAACTATTCATAACAAAGTTGTTGGAATAAACTGTGAATCATACATTATCATATCCGTGTCGCATTCACTTAATCACCCCTGTTATCCTAAACGAAATAGGGGATCGGTCATTTCGCGGCGTCGATTATCAAATCGTAACGGGAATTTACGACTCCCGTTGACGTGCTTCTTCGCGATCGCGTCTCTCCGCGAGTGAACGAAACATAAACTTTAAGGTCAATTTACATTACACGGCATGGACCGTCACGTACCGATACCGCCACGATAGAAGATTGAAACATGCGTGTTAGATGAGACCGTTCACGCTGTTCGTCACCCACCTGAACGTTTCGTCATTCACGCGGAGAATGTTTCGGCGGATCGTGACAGAAAGTGTAGCAGCTGATCTGTGAATGTGAATGAAGAGACGACAGGAAACGGATTCGGCAAAAGATGGATCGATAGAAGTTAATTGAAATCGTTAGGTTAAAAAGTAACTTAAAAAGCAAAGGTTCGAAGGATGTAGGCAAATCGAAAAATATTTTTCCAACTTCCACTTTTTCATTTTCTTTCTTTTTTTTCTTTTTATGGGATATATTCAAATCTGGAATTGTTTATTTCTTTTCGCTCTAGCTTTCTATTCGTCTAGCGATGTAAATACAATAGGCAATCCTAACGCCTCTGCTTAAAGCGTCCACGAGATGAGATTGTCTGTAAAAACATTGCTATGGAAACCAATATAGATAGCATATACGGGAAATATTTTCACCTAAAATAGGTTGTACGATGTATCAACCATAAGGTTAGAAATCAAAGCATTCAAGCGAGGCGTTCACGCGAGCGAAAACTGCGGCATCAATTTCACGGCGGATGTTTGCGTTTGGTTTCCGTGGCACGATTGGAGCTTTGCAGAAAGCGCGACCAGATAGTAGACGATGAAGATTCATGCGAGATTACGCGAAACGCGAATTGTTAAGTCCTTTAAGCCGGGCTTTCCGGAAGGGGGTGAGGTGAGATGGCAGCCCTGGTAGCTATCTCGAGCCACGTGAAATCTATACGCGTTTATGGACGATTATGTAGCCCCGCGTTTCCGGTTTACGTGTGCGAAAAATTGATCCGAGGCACACGATAACGTGTATTTGCTCCGACATTGGTGGGACGAATGTGTAAATTGCAAATTTGTTGAAAATATCGCACGGTCGAAATCGCGAACCGATTGCTCGCGTCCGATTTTCACGGATGAAAAGTGGCTCGGCGAATCGCGCAATTTTATGAAACACGTTCCAACGAAACGCGAGCGAAATTTAATATTTCCTTTTTTAAATTTTACTATTTAATTTTCGTTCGAATATCTGCCGCCGATATTAAATTGGCTACACGATTCGCGTCGGTTTTTTAGCACGTACCGGCGAAGAACATATTTATGTTTTATTATCCACGTGTCTTTCGCCCGGTTTTATTTTTTGTTTCCTTTTATATTGTTCCGCTTCTGCGCGTTTTTATACAATCGTACTGTTTCGTCGTTATAAGGTGATATAAAGCTTGCCCATTTTATAAAGCTTTTTTCATATTGTTTCATATTGTTACGGTGCAATGAATTTCTTTTTTTCTTTTGTAAACGTTTTTTATAAAATA
Source organism: Bombus campestris (assembly GCA_905333015.3). Classification (NCBI taxonomy): domain Eukaryota; kingdom Metazoa; phylum Arthropoda; class Insecta; order Hymenoptera; family Apidae; genus Bombus; species Bombus campestris. The sequence continues at coordinate 10,057,048 of HG995136.1, read as the reverse complement.
AACTATTGTTCGTAGTATTTCATTGATACCGAGTATTACAGGATCGTGTTCTTTCTCTTCTTTGCAAAGTTATGTTATATTATTTTTCGTGATTTATACAAGTGGTTTTAACGTGTTTTCTTATTGTATTACCTTTTCATATTTTTTGATATCTTTTTAATCAATTAAAATATTTTAATTTGATTTTCGTTCAAAGTCATATTAACGAATTGCAGAAATAATATAGAGATATGAAATGTCTTTCTATTGTTCATTAAACAATACCTTCGTGTTATTTAGAATACTGTTCGTACGAAATAATGAGCGAAATGAAATCCGTACTTGTTAAATTCATATTACATTTTGCAGAATCGTTAGCAAATATCTCGTAAAATTTTCTCTTGCTTCATCAAATTGGAAACATTTTATTCCATCAAAATTTCATATTATCCTGCCTGTTTTATATTACAATGGAGAACAAATTTTTAATTAACTTTCTGTGTAATTTTACCCTTTTCCATGAATATTTTCATTACGAGGAATGTTCTTTTCAATTCTCCGATGTACAAGTTGCTTTTTTGAAATTGATCATATATTAAATTTTCAGCAGTTATCATTACTATATTTCTAAATAATATTGAACCGGGACGTTCCTACCTTTACGTTCACGATGTGTGTTCACCGTTTCTTAAACTGAGAATTTAAAAAATAAATTGTTTCGTTTTAAATTACTGAAACATAGAAGATCAAACGACAGCATATCAAATCGTAGAAGAAAGAGGGAGGAGGGAAACAGAGGAAAGGGAGAGAAGAATAATGGAATCAAGGTATAACAAATAATATAAAATCTTAGCAAAAGAAGACCTACCAAAGTGTCTAGAAGGAGAAATGAAAGGGAAAGACAGAAATATACTAGCCAGATTTAGGTGCGGTAATGAAACCAGAGCGAGGGAACACTGGAAAGAGGAGGAAGAAAGAGGATGCAGATTATGCGGTAAAGGAGAGGAGGACATAAAACACATATTAGAGGAATGCGAGATAACAGAAGGAGTAAGGAACATGATAGAGACACTAAGCGAAACGGGAGAAGGGCTGGCAGACTTGAAGGCAATAATAGAGAGGAGAAGAGTAAGGGAAGAAGAGGAGGAATGACAGAAAGAGAACAGACCAAAGAAATGAGCCAAAGATGGAAGGTGCAGTTAATGTTAGTTATAAGTTAGAACAAAGTGCAATAGTTAAAATAAGAGAAATTGGTGTATATGTAATGTATGCAATTGGAGTAGATATGTAAATATTAGAGATGTAAAACCGGAGGTCGTCCAAAGCCGAAAGGTAATGGACTAAGAGATAAATAATAATAGAAGATCAAAATTCTGACCGATGTTGTTATTAAACGAAAGATTAGAATATTTAATTTAAAATATCTTCCTTTTGATAAAAATGAGATTGATGCTACGCTATGTACTGTAATTAAATTACATCTTGTCAAGGATAAGCAAGTATCGCATAATTTTGAACGGTAGTTATCCTTTTCTCAATTTATTATTTAAATATATATATATTTAAATTTATAAAAATAAATATAATAAATATATAAATATATTTATATATATACTGACATACAACAAAATCAATTTTTCTCAATCTTTTAACAAAATTTCTCAAAATTGTAATACTTTTAACAACATTTTTTAAATTATAGTAACAAATACGCGTTCCATGTATATTCGTGAATGTTTATAGATGTTTGTGAATGTTTGTGAGTTTAATGAATAGGCCGATAGCGACACCAGGAGAATTATATCAGGTTGCACCCGTTGCCAGAGAATCGCGACAGGGAAAGGATGGAAATCATGGAAACGAGCCCGCAGCCGAGCGATAACCGGCGGATCTGTTTTATTTTTATAAGCGTCTCGCTTAATACGGCCTCCTTTGACAGTCTGTAGGCGGTAGACGCGTTAATGTAAAACATGGGGGTTTTTGTTCCAACGGCTTTGAGGGAGACACTATTCAAACTACAAAGGTTTTCGTGATTTTCATTTTCGAGGTTCGTGCCTCTTTTTCGATCAAACAGATAAAAATATTTCTCGTATAATATTTTCCTCGTTTGCTTTTGGAAATTATCGACGAGTTAATTTATGGGAACGGATGTTTTTTTTTTTTAGATTTACTCGAAACAGAGAATGTTACGTCGCGTGAAACAAACAGCACACCATCCATAAACCTAAGGACCCACTATAAACCTCAACTTTTTAGTTTAATTACGAACACATACTCATTAAGTTACTCTATTTGCGCTGAAGGAATTTCGAATCCTAGAAATATTTCAGTTTATGGATAGCTATTAAACAGAGTCCTTAGGTTTATTATGTTCTATTAAACTACAGAAAAGGCAGTATTTCTCAGACGTAAAAATCGGATACTTCTATAACGGAAAAACTGGCTTTTCCATAAATAATGACACCCCTACCGAGCTTTCCTTCGTAATGGTATGAGAGCGGAGAGTCAGTCTTTTCTTGAATCGAGTCAACTCAAGCATCTTAAACTTAGATCAGTCAACTCTACTGTTCTTCCAATCTTCGGATAGTAAACTCAAGTATCTAACTCTTGGAGGAGTCATCTACAGTTGGCGACGTCGTCATCTATTATTGCTTCAAACTTAATCTACTCTCAATTAATAGGAATCATCTATCAAGTATACTACTATTAATCATTTATATCAATTATATCTTCCGACACGACGGAACCTCAAGCGTAGTAAGTTGCTAAAAATACAAATATTATAGAACTGTAGACTACAGTTTTATTCCACAACAAATACCCCTATTATCCCACAAGAAATAAGAGGATCGACCTGTTCGTGGTGTCGATCGTTACAATCGTAACGGGAATTTACGACTCCCGTTGACGCGCTTCAACGCGATCGCGTCTCCCCGCGACTGGGCGAAAATACAGAGAATATGGACAATTTTTTCCTAAAATACAGTGTCTTTGTTTAACCTAGTATGGTAATAAAATATATCTATAAAGGTTTTTAAGCTAGTAAGGAAGTAAGTAGAAGTAAAATGATTAATCTCGACTGTTTCGTAGGTATTTTAATTGAAAAGAATGTGGTAGTTTCTAAGACCTCCGTGTTTTTATTTTTAACGCAATCGATAATTTATGTTTGTTTTAATATCTATGAATTAAAAAATAGACTTTCTAGTTTTAAAAACCATTTTTTCATAGTTTTTTTTATTATCGCAGATGATGTTCCAGACTTTATACAGAATATAAAATGCGTAAGCAGTATGTAAACTCTATGTAAATAATTCTATATATCCACATATTCCGATATTACATTCTTTTTATTCCAATTTTCAATTATTTTCAAAGAATCATATTATAGATTTCAATAATCAACAACAATCGATCCGAAGATAAATATTTTCCACGAAGCTCAAAAAGGAATCTCGAAGGAAACGAATAAACGAATTTCCTCTAAATAAAACCCACAGTCTTCTTTCTCGGCCCAAAATAAAACACGTAAAATCGAGTGGCTATTTCACGCTTATTATTTCCCATTACATTTACCTTCGATCCAAAACACCGTCCTCGAAAAGTGTACCACGCGTTGCCGGATAAATGGCCAATCGTTAGTGGTGATTCCTGTCCGAAGATTACGGTGGTCCGAGGGCAGAGCATTAGCGCGTTATCAGTGCAATTTATAAAGTGAAACTTGGAATTATAGATCGTATACGATACGGTCGAGCGAACCAGGCAGGTAACCGAGCGCCTTAATAGGCTAGTATCGAGTGGTTGCCACGATATTACTCTTTGCCACGTTTGATTACCATCGATTTGCATTAATCGGTGCCGATATTCAATGCAGTTTACCGGTGTATCGTGATTAATTCGAAATATTCTGTATCTTGTTTCCGATTTCAAACGACCCCGAAAAAGTAATTTTGCTAATTATTTGCCACGAGGTTCGTTTTATCAATTTCAATGATCTTAGGTCCTCTCGCGCAGTAGACTAATATCAGTAAAATTTGGCAAGTCACAAACTACCAATATCAATGAATCTGGAATACCAGTAACAAGCTTGATGATAGCGAAAAATTATACTGCACAAGCGAGTGTTTTTCGAGTTTTATATCATCGATTAGCCTTAGTCCCGAACTGTTTTCATATTCGATACAGTTTAATTAATTCAAAATTCTTTGTGTCGCATTGAGGAACGTTCCCGGAAAGGAAATTCAGGCAATCATTTGCTATAACATTTATTTTATCGATTTCAATAATTCTTTGATCTAATCCTGGTTCCTCTTGCACAGTTGGATTAATATTAGCCTTGTAAAACTTTACAAGGCACGAACTATGAATTATCTACCAATACGAGTACCTGTGAATGTTTTTGAACGGCACTAATAAGCTTGATAACAAAGAAAAATGATCTTTCACAACTATTTAGAACGTTTCAGTCATTTTACTTAAGTTTTATTACGTTTATATTACATTATATATTACGTTTACCTTGGAAACATAGGAGCCTCAACAAGAAATCAACGATACACACCTTATTGCAGATAATTACTGACATTTTTCCTAAGATCGAAAACGTTTCAAACAACGCGGTTGAACGCGAAGCTGTCGATTCTCCGGGCACTAATTACGACAGGTCCAGGATCCTTGCGGTGTCTCGAGTGTTTAGGCGTGCAGCTAGATATCTGGAGTGTAATTTCACGCTCGTTGGGAAACGGAGATCGGTGGAGAAGTGTAGGCTGGAAGAGAGAGAGAAGAGAGAAACGTGCGGTTGAAATCGAGTGCTTTCACGAGTCGAACCTCTCGACCGAGGGAAAAAGAGTTCTCGCGGTCGTCTTTAAATCGTGCGGCGGGGAACAAGTTCGAAAGCGAAGTTACATCGAAGTTAGGAACAAGTCCCTGACAGTTCTCGACGGTTTGTTAACCGATATTGTGCGGCTAGTCACGCTGCGCTTGCTGCCCGTCGAGAGAGCCTTTTCCAATTGAATCGTAAACAGTTCCCGCTTTAAAGAACTTTGCTCCACCCTCACCTGGTTCGAACGGTACTGAATTTCGATATGATCTACGTTTCACTTCCGTCCAATGCAATGTATTGGCGCGACCACGTGTCGAGAAAGCGGAGTTTGACTCACCAACAATTCGGATAATATTGTTCGAAAGTTTGCACGTTTTTGAAAGTGCATAGATGGCGAGCGGTTGAGAGTTAACATGGTTATATACTCCGACGATGTTTATTATGGTATTTTCATAGCTTGGTGATTTTTAGAATTTTTATGTTAGATCGTGTAATAGTAATGAGTCTATTTGCTCTTACATAGACTTTAGTTATGGAAACGTCGTTGTATACTTACGTTAGTTGCAATAAGCAAACAAATAAATGAACAGAACAGATGTACAAATATTTACAGTCTGTCACACAAGAGCGTGTCTGCGATATTTCTGTAAATATTTATATATTTGTAAAAAAATTTATATGAATTGAATCTACATCTAAAACACTAATACGCTATTACAGTAGGGTGTCCAATCTCCTCCATTAGCGATTATAGCTTGACATCGTTTCGGCATACTCTCGACTAATTTTTGAGCGTAGGATTCTGGTAACGACCTCCATATCTTTCGAATGTGATGTACAAGTGTTCTTATTTTTGTGATACGTCTTCCTCTCAGCTTGCCTAATAGGACACCATGCCCAAAACGAAGATTCATCAGTGAATATTATATTACTCCAATCACGATCTCTGTTTTCATTCGCCCATGCCAGACGATTTTCGACGTTTCGCGTACGCGGCACTCATATTAAAAAGCTCTGTTCCTTTCACTGTTTCAAATGAAACTGAAAGGTATTCAGCAACGCGTATTAGAGAAGTTTTCGTTTGTTTACATTCTTTTTATCTCATTCTGATTAGGTGTCAGGTTTCGCAGATATCGCAGACACGCTCTTGTGTGACAGACTGTATAGAAGAGTTGAAATGTTTTAAGCGAGCATTTTGGAAAACATTCTCAAAAGTATTTTTTAAAATTAGAAAGAAGCTATTTTATTTCTCTGTTTAGGTAGAATAAATTGAATTTAAAGCGATGTTGGATAAAAAGAAGATACGTTAAAAAGTAATGTAAAATATTATAGGTAAAAGATAAATTATTATTGTGTTCTGTATAATTTCGCTTAAGTTTATCAGAAATACGTAAACATTCCCGGTCTACTAATAATATCACCAACGCTATACGTATACATCAAGAAACTCTATTAGCCAGACTGTCCTTTATTCTTTACAGTTAGACGCATACTATATATCGAGCTGAAACATGTGATCAATATTCCCACATATCCGACGATACTCCCATTTTAAGCTCTTTTCATTACACGCAAGCACAGACGAACGCTTATAATCCGAGTACTTGGTACGTACGTGCGATACTTTGTCCTGCAGCGCTAATGAACGATCAATACGATCGCAAAAGGGGAGAAAAGTTGGACGATTTACCGTGTCCACGCGAGTCCTCGGAAAAAAGGACGAAGGGTATCCGAGCGGCATTAACGCGCCAAGTAGCGTAATACCGGTTATAAATTTTGATCGAACGAGATAAGCAGCCGTGGGTGCCACTATTAAAACACGTATCGCATCGCGGAAGCTAATTAAGATAAGGTGGAATATTATTAAGATTTAAGTTACATTCGGAACATTCGAGCCCGCAGTTCCGTGGCCATGGATACGCCCCTGGTATTCAGGTTTTACCAGTGCGGTTATCCGAAATTATCCTTGCAACCCCTCCGGCCTGGGGGCGCGTTGTGTGTTTCGTGTGCATTAAATGTACATGGAACAGATGCCCCCGATCCCCCACACGCACGCACACGCACACGCACACCTGCGGGCGAACGCTGCGGTTTCGTGTTGTTACAGCTACAGCTCGATTCAAGAGTTACATGAACGATACATACCCTCTGATCTTTATACATGAACGATACATATACGGAAGTTTCGTCATTCTGTGAAGAATCAGTTTAATCGATGACGATATGATTTATATGTATATATTATTATATCATACAATTTTATCGTATAATTTTCATTTTTATTCTATCGTAGAATTCATATTGTGTTATTATATAGTCGAATTTAGATACACTGATTGAATACTTTTGAGCGTAACTGTACATACCAGTGACTAACTATGAAACAGAAGAAAGGGATACCAAAGAAAGAATAAGATGTGCGCGACATGTAGGTCGATCAAGGAGGAACGCAAGCTCTAGACGCGAGACGTACGGCGAAGATCGAGCTTATCTGGAATCGCGGGTTCAGTCACGCCTGCCTCGAAGATGCTTTTGAGCCTCGGGCACGGCTTTAACTTTATGCGAAAGTTGGCCGAAGCGCGATCCTCCAGCTCCAGCTGCAAGCTTCAATTTCACCGTGGACGTGCTTAACGAGAGGTATCTTGGTTTAATGATACGCCAGACAGGCCGTCTTTAATTATACGCCTCGAAATTTGTTAAGGAATTTATCGGCAAACTTTCCGGGGAGACCGTCTCGCTAGCTTGTTTCGCTGTTTGTTGTATTTACTGATCTTTTTATCGACATCCTTTTTATACCTCCAGAGAAATTTGTCACTCGCGCGTTTGGGAAAATAGCATTTTTTCCCAGCTAGCGCATTCCATTTTCGAGATTCCTTTTGTTGGTAAATCTCTTTTGATTAACGTGCTCGACCGGCAAATTGCAAGTTGCAAGTGCATCAGGAAACTTACTGGTCGAAGTTTCCGTTTCATAGCAAGTACGGGGTTCCCAGGTAAGCTACTTAATCGTGGTAAATCGTAGGTGGTTGCAGCGTAGCCGATATTTCGTAGATAGGTATTACTCGCGGTCTGGGAAATGTATTTCGTAACGAGCATTGTTGCATTTCACGGCTACGATGTCTCGTAAATTACACGATTTCCCCGAGTCGTCGCTGATAACTGCTACTCGCTTCGTTGCGTCTAACGAAAATGCTTCGCGATCGCGGCGGACCACACTCCAATCGGTTTGTTACGATTGTGTCTGGTTAACGAACCTTCTTATATTCTTTAAATTCTCATAATTTCTATCTTGTTTTTGTTTTAACAAATAAACGTATTGTTGCACGGGTGATGGTTATCTTCCTTCGTAATTATCATTTATTTACAGCAACGACAAGTAATCTATTTCACAATGTACATTATAGCAGGGCGCAATTTAAAATGCGTGTGTTTGATACAAAATTCCAGGATCGATCGTTTTTTTCGACCTCACGAAAGTATTCGAACACAGAGAATAGCTATGAATATATTATGTGCATTATGCGAAACTGTTTGAAATTTCCTTAGCACCGTAACGAGGCACGACTATCGTGATCATTATACTGAAATTTGTAGTAAATAAAACCAATCGAATATTGTATATAGAAGTTACAAGGCAGATAGTTTTACAATTTAAAAAATGAATTTGTGTATAATATAAAACATTAGTAGGGGAGTTCCTCAAGCGCTGGGCGCTTAGGGTTTTTCTTAAATAAATACAAAAATATGTATTTTATTCTTCTTATTCCGCGTTCTTCCTAAGTTAACGATATCTAACATTTTTAATATAATTTGCAGAAACCACAAACATAATCGTTAGAACACTCGGAGATATCGACACGATCCTCGTGTCTACATTTCTGACAGTTCGAACAATGAATTCAATCTTTCTTCCTTGTTTTCCAAACAAACTACGTGCAAAGCTTATTTTCTTTCTTATACCAAACATTTTATCATTTCCTAATTTTTACCAAAAAATCTTTTACCTCGCAGTAAGCTTGGCCTCTCGGTATCTGCTCCTTCACATTATAAAATCTTATGGAAATACTAAATTAATCTGCTTCACGAAACGTTTCAACAAACGTTATACAATTTTCACCGAAAAATTTTCTACTCCAAAGTAATCTTCGCGTCTGGACTTCTCCAGAATTACAAAAGCTATCGAACCAGCGTATCTTGAGGTGTATTACTTTGGCTCATTGTATCATCGTGCACGATTCGATATCGCGAATCGAAACTTGCCTCATTTCCCTCCTCCTTCTCCTCTCTCTCTCTCTCTCTCTCTCTCTTTCTCTCTCTCTGCCTGGCATACTAAATAACCCTACGAAATCACGTTGGAATCGGGTGTGGAGGCTTTTCACCAAGGTCTGTGGCACATCCTCTTTCACGTTGCAGCTGCTGCAACGATAGAATCTTGCCCTCTACCACGTGAATACGTATGTATGTACGTCTCTTATCTGTATATGATTACACGGCTGTGTAGTTTGAAACTGCTTCTCTCCAACTTGCTTCACTGCCCTCACCAGAGTTTCTGCTAGTTCACCTTCTCTCCCACCCTTTCTCTCTCCTTCTCCTCTCTCTCTCCCTCTCTCTCTCTCTCTTTATTTCTCTCTATCGTTTTTCTCACCCTTTTGTCTTTCTCGTGTTCTTCGATCGAGGATCTTCGCTCCTTTCTGTTTTCTTTCTTCATCGTGCCACGTACGCATACGTTTTTATCTTGTTAACCAGAGAATCGCGTGGATTTTAATGAAACACGTAGGTGGGAATGGAAGGAAAAATACGTAGGGCTGAGCTTGATCGTGTGATTAGATAGTCGATGAAGTAATTTGCGAAGCATGGCGTTGGCGAGTTGTTTTTGTTTCGTGTTCGGGGTGGAGCGTGTGTTTTATCGCCTTCGAGAGTAGGTACGGGGAGAATGATGTTTATCGGATGATGAAGATGTATTGCGACGTAGTTTGCAGATTTTTTGGTACTTTAAAGTTTGATAAAGTAGAATTTGTAGCATAAAGGTTTCATTGCTTTTCATTGCTAAGGAAATATGATGGAAATTGACTTTACTAAACGATGATGTATAGTATGCAGTGGTTTTGAAATTATTTCGTAGCTTTATGTGTATATATATATGTACAATATGTAGAAAGACTAGCCAAAATCTGCAACGTTTCTATAAAGTTTCATTGTTTTACTTAAAAAGTGCTGAAATTCCAGCTTATCAAACGACGAAGATTTATACAGCTTTTTCGAAATTCTGCATCAGTTTTGTTTGGTTATGAAAATTTCGTGGAGTGAAAGTCGTATTATCCTCCCTAAAAGCTTACTGAAAATTGAATTTATTACAGGATGAACATGTATACAAAGTTTTACAAATTTTGCATCAGCTTTATGTTTGATTATGGAGATTTTATCGGCTTTTTTCAAAAGTAGCTGAAAATTGAATTTGTTAGGCGACGAACATGTACTTATTCAGCGTTTTTTTTTTTTTTTTAATTTTCATCAGCTTTAAGATCAGGTTATTAAAAATTTGTGGAGCGAAAGTTTCATCAACATTTAGAAGTAACGAGTGTTGGAAATCTAGTTGCTCTAGTACAACTTTGAATATAAAGTTCTTTTACTGTATAAAGTACAATAAATAAATTATATAGAGAATTAATTGATTGCTTTTAATTATCAAATAACCGAAATATAATTTTCACTGCACGAGGTTTTTTCAAAATTTTGCAATAATTTAATATCGAACGATAAAAGTCTTGTAAACTTTTTATTTAATCCATTTTTCTCAGCCATAGGATTTTTCTTGTCTGAACTTTCTGAAAACTACATGTGTTCGCATTTACTCGTGAATTCTGCTCTTTCATTTCTAACAACGACTCTTTCTTCGTGAAATTTCCTTTGTCGGTGATATTCTTGCCGAAATACATTTCCTTTCTTTCAATTTTTTATCACGTCTCGGATAATACATTTTTCGTTCTTTAATCTGCTTTCTTTCTCCAGGTGTTTCGTCACCTCGATGATAAATCTTGCGAAGTTTAAATAAATTTTATTTCGCCTATCTTTCGTGTTGATCGAGTTTTAATGCCGTCCTTCTTTCACAGCTTTTCCTCGACTCCCTTCATTTGGATAGTCACTTTGTTCCAGGCGTTTTTCTAGTTTCTCTTTTCTTTGTTCTTTGTGAGCTTCGCTGTGTGAACTTCCTTTCCACGGCTTTCCTCCCTTATTTCGTGGTTAGTCTTCCCGTGAATTTCCTCACTCGATTCTTTCTGTTGACTGTCAGGAAACCTTTCTCTCTATGAGTTTCTGCATTTAGCCTCTGCAAGTCTTCTTCTCTGTGAATCTCTTTCTATCGAGTCTCTGTATCTTTTACATTCAGAATCCCTTTATGTTTCACATATTCAAAGTTCACCTTAAAACTTCTCTAATTTATTCAAGATTAACCAAATGATATCCAATTATATATTCTTAAATTAACAAAAGTTAATTTAATTAATTTTATTAATGAATTAATAACAAATAATTAAATTACAAAACCATAATCCTTCACCCTGCTGCGTTCTTTCAACTATTATCAACCCAATTTTATTTCTCTATCGTTAAAAATATCTCCAGCTTAAACAGTTTCAAAAAATTCTTCTTCAAATGCACGCTTTCTCGCTTTAGTGTTATGTTCAACATCTTCTTAAAACATCATAAATGCTTTCCATTTGCTGGAATGAGAGCAAGATTGAAATATAAAACTTGGAAGACCGCAACAGGGTCAAGAGTTCTTCGAGTTATTTAAATGAATAAAACGTCGTATAAGAATAATCTTCTCGAATGGCAAAACCTTCGACAGAGATTTTTATTCGAAATTCCGTTTCACCTTCTCCTTGTCGATCTTCCTGCGCTGTTTAAAATTCCGCGTACCAAGTCCCTCTTCTCTCTGTTTGAATTTCTCTCCATTAAAATTTCTCCCTCCCACTCTCTCTCTCTCTCTCTCTTTCTTTCTATTTCTCTTTTTCTCTCTCTCTTTCTTTCTATTTCCCTTTCTCTCTCTCTCTCTCTCTCTCTCTCTCTCTCTATCTGCCCCGCTTTCAACTTTGTGTTCATCGGCTTGTCCGTAAATCGAACTGCCTTTGAGCAAGGAGTGCAACGCGAGCAGAAACGCGCATTCACCGTGGTACCGTTAATGCGTTCACCGGACGCGACTGTCTTCGGTGACAGGCGAACTTTTTCGATTATTCCCGGTGTATTGGTTTTTCGCGCCGTATTCATGATCTTATTGCAAGAATGCAGGGGATGGTTGCGCAACACGCGACCGCGGAAAATTTCATCGCGCGACCTCGAGTTATAATGCCGTTGATAATGAACGCGTCGTCGCTGAATGAAATTTGTTTGCGGTGAACGCTGTTTCAGTTAATGTGTTTTGTTGTACGGTATGATTAATGTTTAACGAAATTCTATGGAAGTAGTTTGCAGAATGTTGATTGCTTACCGGGCCGATTGCAATGTACGTGCATACTCTTTACAGTTTTGTACATTTAAAGTTGCAATTTGTACATTGTACATTCGTATTAATATTCGCAGACAGCGCTATCTCTGTGTTTGTTGCCTCATATGAAAGAGGATGGTTTAAATATTGTGCTGTTTGTTCTACATACATCGAGAACATAGATCATTCGTTGTAACATGACGTAAATAATTTCTCCCTAACAATAAAATTAAATTTGTACAATTTAATTTTCAACAAAAAAGAAGCTTCCCTCTTTGTTTCTTAAATTGCATGCGGTCTTCTTTATGTTTTTTAATGATCTCTGCTACAATTAATAAATTTTACCATTTTCTCTATGATAAATTACAAGTTGTTTTTTTTTAATCAAAACTAATACTCTCCTAATACTTTTCGTAACTTGTTCAATTTCTTAAAAATATCGGCTGATTGCGCAAAATAATTCTACGAAATAAATCTATTTCGCAGTTGGAACTGTTTCTATGGACTTGCTCGAACGCGAATGAGTGTGCCAATATTAAATTGAAATAAATTTTTATTCAAAATCGCTTGTACAATTAAACGTCATTGACAGAACGAAATAAACGATAATGAAACGATAAATGATTTATATCTTCGTAGAATAAGCAACACGATATTTAAATTGGCCCCTCTTGTACAGAAAAACGAATACAGAGATACTGCCATGTTCATACATTTCTTTATTGAAATACACTTTTCTTAAAAATCGACAGTGTATCGATCACTGAGGATATTTACGTCTCGAAACATTTCCATTGAAAAAGAATCAGAGCCACATTTCCTACCTCATAATCTATCGATTAATCAATCATCCCTGTCACGAACGAGGCCATTTGTAACGAGAAAAGATCCAGACATCGAGAACTGTCTCCGTGTCATGGTGGAGAACGATTTTCCGTGGGTGAGAGAACCTTTTCAATTATTTCCGCGAAAATAGGCGGATCGAAGTTGCCAGCTGGCCTGGTCGGATTAATAATTCCAGAATTAATTAAAATTCGGCTAGAACACCGTCGAAATAAGGGGCAGCGAAGCGAGAGTATCCGTCCGCTGGAATCGATATTAACCAGGATGGGTATAATTGTGAATTAATCGAATCAGCCGTAAAACGCGATCCTTCAAATTCATTGAATATCACTTCCAAATCATCGAGGAGTATATCTACACGCTCCACCGTCCGATGCAATTCGAAAGACGTGCCGAAAAATTGGCGGTTCTTCAGGGTTCTTTAGAATCATGAAAAATGATAAAAATTATACTTGATCGTATTTTACGACTATTGTTCGTATTCCGTAGAAAATTGATTTACGAAATGTATTATAGCAGAATGTCGTTCGTTCTTTAACTCGAATAAATTTCAATATCTGTTCGGCCTTTGATACAGGAATTCATAGCTGAAGGCGAATTTAGAATTTAACACTTTGATGTGTATGCGGGTGATTCATTCACACTGGGAGGTGCAAACTTTTCTTGCTAGAATTGCCCTTGCGGGTTTTCGATCACGTTCAGATCAGAACCCGATGTTGTTCAGGCTAATAATCCTGTTCCGAAATCTTGAAACCATTTTATTTCTGTGCGAGAACTGCCCCATTGAAGATTTGTCTTTTCGTCTCCTGTTTCGATTATGAAAAGACAATAATTCGCCATGTAACATCTTCTGATATCTCATAGCGTTCAATCTACTCTTTACAAAAACAATTTCATTTAATATATCCAGGAATGATCAATGGATTTTGGGAATATTGAAGAAATAGTGTGTTTCAGTCCATAATTATTCATAGCAGTATAGTATTCACTGAACGATTGTCTGTTCGTGGATACGGAAATCAGTTCATGACGAATAATTTTCTCTCAACTTTCTGAAATTTTCCAGTGAACATCATAATCGTTATGTCTACAATAGCTAGAATACGATCATCGTTGAACAGAGTAAAACGATAGTTTCTAAAGCAAGAGAAAATACATGAGCTCATAACATCGAAAATATATGCTTTTTCAACTGCGTTACAAAAATTGTTCCTCTTGTAAGAAAGAAAGAAGACGAGAAAAAGTAGTTTAGAAATAGTTTTAGTTTTCTTTCGTTTCTCTTTCACACTGCCTGTCTTTCTTTCGCGGCCATTTTACCCTTCTCTTGTGCAAATAAAAGTATAAGATGGTAAATAATAGAGAATTCGACGCGATTCGGAATTATATGAAAAATTATGGACAGTAACTTGAATATTCATCAACGTTGAACGATGAACGGTGAACGGGTCGGGTCGAGCAGCGCGGAAAATTTCGCGAGATTCTCTTTCAATATGCAGAAAACGTGAACGCTCGTGGAAGCCGGCGGTGACGCGTAAAATCGAATACAATTATTATGTGGGAAAGTTCTTTCCGTTCGGTGCGATAAATGATCGCTGTTTGTTTCTCTTTTACTCCCCTTTTTGCTCTTGTAGTATTATTCTTTTAAATGTAGCGTTCCGTAGTTGCGCGTGCACGGACCTCGTTTGAATTTGTAAAATCGGAAATTTTTCTCGATTCAAAGCATTTTGCGAGGTTTTTTTTTTACGATAGATGTTGTGTAAAGTATCCTTTCCATTGGAATTGGTTTCATCACTGAATCGTTTAATCTTCTGTAAAGAGAACTTTGTTCGCTTGTGTGGAAAAGAGATTGCAATCAATTGCAGACTTTTATTTTGAAACGCAGGAATTAATAATCGTTTTATTTATGATAATTATTATATAGAGTAAGATAATAATTATTCGAGAAAAAGGAAATAATAATTCCCAAATAATGTAATGATTATTAAAAGGTTGGTTTGTGGTTTTCGTGTGATAGTAGATTAATAAAGTATTACGGATTTAATTAACAAATAACAAATCAAGAATAAGAGGAATAAATTTAAAAAAAGGATATATATGTGTTACGTCGCGTAAGACGGTCCGTGCGACGGCCCTCATGGTATGACCGCCGAGGCTGACATACCGTTATACTGACCTTCGATAAACCTAAGGAACCACCATAAACCGAATCTTTTTAGCCTAACTTCTATTCACATAAGTATTTTTGGTTTATGGATGGTCCTTAAGACAGTCCTTAGGTTTATTACCCGCTCTTATAACTTACGGAGAAAGCGGTTGTTTGTCCATTAAAAATAACAGGTATTTCCCATTAAAAGGGACACCCATACCGAGCTTTCCTGCGTAATTGAACGAGACGAGTCAGTACTGTTCTACTAAACGTCGTGCAGGCAACACGATTATTCCACAAGCTTCGCGTACTTCTCACTTCGATCAAATTGATATTATATTAGTCTACTCGTTGTCAATACTACTCATATATCAAGTGTATTGTTATTCAACATTTATATCAATTATTTCTTCCTATACGACGAAACCTCCAGTGTAACAAGTTGTTAAAATATAAATATTATAAGACTGTAGACTACAGTTTTATTCCCCAACAAATACCCTTACAGTCTGTCACACAAGAGCGTGTCTGCGATATTTCTGTAAATATTTATATATTTGTAAAAAAATTTATATGAATTGAATCTACATCTAAAACACTAATACGCTATTACTTAGTAGGGTGTCCAATCTCCTCCATTAGCGATTATAGCTTGACATCGTTTCGGCATACTCTCGACTAATTTTTGAGCGTAGGATTCTGGTAACGACCTCCATATCTTTCGAATGTGATGTACAAGTGTTCTTATTTTTGTGATACGTCTTCCTCTCAGCTTGCATTTCATTAGGGACCACACATTTTCGATAGGGTTTGCATCAGGGGACTGCGATGGCCAAGGAAGTACTGTGATGGCGTTTTTCGCTTTCCATTGGGTGCAGATGCGACTTCGATGTTTAGGGTCGTTGTCTTCTTGCAATATCCATTGGTCCTCGGTTTGGTTGAACCAACGTTTCACGGATGTGAGAAGTCCCCTTTGGTACAATTTCACCATCTTTTGTGCATTCAGATTGTCTGTAAAGACGCACAAAGTCCCAAAACCGCGTGCGTTAAAGCAACCCCAAACATGCACTTTTATAGGGTGTTTTACACTTCTTTGAATCATCCTTCTTCCATGGATAGTCCAAGCACGCCTAATAGGACACCATGCCCAAAACGAAGATTCATCAGTGAATATTATATTACTCCAATCACGATCTCTGTTTTCATTCGCCCATGCCAGACGATTTTCGACGTTTCGCGTACGCGGCACTCATATTAAAAAGCTCTGTTCCTTTCACTGTTTCAAATGAAACTGAAAGGTATTCAGCAACGCGTATTAGAGAAGTTTTCGTTTGTTTACATTCTTTTTATCTCATTCTGATTAGGTGTCAGGTTTCGCAGATATCGCAGACACGCTCTTGTGTGACAGACTGTATTATCCCACAAGAAATAAGGGGATCGACCTGTTCGTGGTGTCGATTGTTATAATCGTAACGGGAATTTACGACTCCCGTTGACGCGCTTCATCGCGATCGCGTCTCCCCGCGACTGGACGAATTAACAATATGTATAAATAATTTTGTACTAGTGGTGCCACAGAGGGTTGCTTTATAACAAAAATCTTAAAATACTTCTAATAATTTCCTGATAGGATAATAAATAACTAATTATAGTAATATAGCCACTATTTGTCGTAGCTTATGATATATATGATAATCTAAATTGTGTTTTATTATCGGCAAGTCACGGTTTTAAACGTTTCACGCGATACTATAACAAACACGTGAAGGTTCTTTAAAAGATCTCATCCGACAGATTAAAGTAAACACGAGAACTTGGGTGGCGGGGTTCCACGATAACTAAGTGTTCAGCCTCTTCGTTAAAAACTCGATGGCAACGTGGATAAGTAAATTAGGAAAGTGCAGGGCGGACGTCCTTTTAGCGTAGCCATTTACCTTGTTCAATTTTCCCTTCTCTGTGCATGATACATCATTGTTTCTGCGTAAAAGGTTCGCGAAGAATATTGTACATTTACATACTTTGTATAATTATTTTTTAAATTTTATTCATATTATAGTCGTTAGATTTCTACTTCGTATCATCTTGAATATTCCACCTTAACTTTCCCTTTCTTTTTGTTAAAAACTTCAAATATATCTCATCTAAACTCTCCTTTCTATATTTCCAGATTCCACGACGCTCTAACGTTCGAAACAACCTCATTTCACCGCGAGGGATCAATGTGAGCCACTTACCAACCTCTTCCTAAATTACATGTAATCCAGTTGCCCGCATTTCCAAGGGACGGTAACAGCCCTGAGTTTCGAACACACGTTCCAGTTCCGCCGAATACTTCTTCAACAGAGCGTTACCTCTTCCCATTTAAATCTCCGTCACAGCTGTAGTGGCGCTTTACTTCACGAATCATTACGTTCCACGCCACTTAAACAGGTCAACACCATCCCCCGAAAGCAACACCTTGCCATAAAAGGCCCACTGACGCTCGCGCGCAACGCAAACTCGTTCCGATCGTGTACCAGCGGCAAACAGTTTCGACACGGCTTATTAGGCCCGCCCTGAATAATTGAGCACCGTGTTAATTAACTCGACTTCTCGCCCCTTTTCGAATTAAACATTAGAGAAAGAGAGAGAGAGAGAGAGAGAGGATGACACGATGAGCGACGTTGATCCCCAACCAAAAACCATCCAACGATTAAGTTCGAAATTGCGAAGTCTCGTTTACATTAAGCAAGTACATAAATCGACGTTGGCAGTTTGATTACTTCGGGTGATTTTCGATTGCTCTTTTATCTTATTCTTTCTTATCTATCTATCTTTTTTATCGACATAGATAAATCTTTGAAATTTGTAGAGATATATAAAAGGATCGTTAACGACATGCTATTTGGCTTAAAATAATTAAAATATTAAAATTGTCCTTTCACTTTTTGTTCTTTTAGTTACACCTACTTATTTATATAGTGCCTCTTTAACTTGTTAACAAGTTAATAGTTTAATGTGGGATATTAAATAATACAAATAACACAATATCGTATGTACGATGCCAAATACAAAATCTCTATGCCATATTTCTTTCAGCAATTAAAGGAACATGCATTTCTGAAAAATTCATACTTTTGAATCGTGTCGTTTGTAAATATAATTAAACCACTATCTATTCTATCTTATTCTACAGTAAATAATTTAATAACAGAAATTCTTTCTATAAAATTTCATCGCTCTCTATCCCATTCTTCTCTTATCGCTCTGCACACTCATTCGGTTTTCGTCTAGTCAAAAAGAAAACAAGAAAGAAGGAACAAATAAATAGAAAATAAACATGCTGCCGAAACAAAAACCTCGCAGAAACTTATATCGAGTCTGAACTTGTCGAACAAATCATTGCCAGGATTTCCACCGAGACTCGTATCAACGACGCGTCCTCTCAAAGGATCAAAAACGAGGGGTGCAGTACGGGGGATCGGAACGAGTGGAAAGAACTTCGAATCTTGTCGGATCGGGGAGGAGAGTACTAGCAGAGTTTGACTTGCAGAGTGCTAATACAGCAGAGTATTAAAGTTCCGCGTCGACAAGGGTTTCCAAGGCTTTGGCCATCGGGTCCATCGAGGGGCGACAAGCGAAGAAACGTTCTCTTCCGTGCATCGGCCCACTCTCGTTGCCGATTAGATTAGAATTTGTTAGGGGTGTCGGCCGGTAACTTCGTCAGAGGAACGCTGTCAGTTTTGTTTCATCGCTGGCGGGCAAGGCAGCGTTTCGAAAGTTCCTCTCGCGCGAAATTCCTCTTCGAGACACCGGGCGAAAACTTTCCGGCTGAATACCGACTTATAAGGGACGACAAGCTCCACGGGGATGAGGCTGAATTAGCCCTGGCATCGGCCTTAATACGCCTTCGAAGCTTGTTTCCTTCGTCCTTCTTCTTCTTCTCATTCTTTCTTGTTTTCTTTTTTTGGGGTGAGGAGGAGGGGTATTTGTGTTTCTGTGGTGGGGAATATGACATTCTTGGGCTTGTCGTTGCGCTGAAAAATTTAGAAGGGAAGTTGTAATTTGTCCGTTGCTTCATTTGTGTTTACAATCTTAGTATAGTTTTGGAGGCGCCCGATGAACGTGTTAAGGTGGATTTTGTCAATTGGAATTTTTCGTTCTTGAAAAGTCGTGTATAATTAACGTTAGGATATACACGATAATTACAATTCTTCCCATGGCATATTTTGTTCCATTCTATTCCATAGAAGATAATATAATTGAACATGAAAAATTCTTCCGATAAAAAAGATTGTCCTTCGAAATAGCACAAAGAGTCACGCATCGAAAAACAACACTGAGCTTTCCGTACAGGAAGCAACGTCGTACATTCTGCTCAATTCAATTCTGTGTTCGGAGAATTGAATTCGCGGAACACCTTGCAGCTTCTTTGGGTCGAAAACAAGGGTGAGAAGAAACTCTAACAGCCTGGAATTGGAAGAGGCTCTTAGCGCTATAGCACGGTTCTTCCAACGTTTCAAGCGTTGGCGACACATCCGTGAAAATAGATTAGAACTTGTTGATGGTGTCGCGTTTGAACTTTGTTGGAAAACGTGGTAGGCCTGTTCTAATTACCACCGTACACGGAAACCGTATACTGGAGCTATTAACACGCAGGTGTGCTGCGAAAGAGATAGTAGAAACGAAAGAGGTTTAATTGCGTTCGTGTTGCTAAAACTTTTTCATTCTCTTCTTTTTTTTTTAGAGAAACGTTGAAAATATTTGGTCACTTTATTTAGAGAATAAACGTCAGAAATCGACAAATGAACATAAATTTTTCGACAGTGTCCAAAAATTGTGTGTTGTAAATTATGTATTACTATATAAAACAATGCAACGATCGATATAGTGACCAGAGACAGTGTAAATGTAAAATATAAATTAACAAAATTTTAATTAAAAGCTAATAATAATATTCATTTTATCTACTGGAAAATAAATAAAAAGCAAACTGCAACGTTATTATAGAATGTAAAATAAGTAATTATTATATGTATATATATCCTTTGGATAATAAGCGAACACAAGTCTAGAATAAAATTCAGAAAGTATAATATATGTTACGAATTATTGTACAAAAACGATGCGCAGCGGATGTATCATAATAACTAAAAATAGGATAAAAGATATTTAAAGTTTTTATTGCCCAATTTATTTTGTGCAATATTCACGGAAAGTGTCGATATTTTTTTTATTAAACTAATAATTCTGTAAAATGAAGACTTTTGTAAATAAATTGAGGTTTCTCGAGTAAGCACTCGTAAAATTTTGGCAGTAAAGTAAAAGTTAATTGATAAACTGACGGACGTAGGAATTTGCATCTTAGAAAATGATGTTTTCGTACGTATATAGTTTCATACATCATGAAGGCACTTCATTTGGTTGCAATTCGCTAACTTTGCGTGCAATGTGTTTCAGAAGCAGATGCTTTATGAGTTTATGACTTGTCAGAACGTTTGTAAAGAGCACGAGGAATTTCCCTGCACGCCGTGCCCTCGTAAACTTAGTCATGAAATTGCTACTGGGAAATAGTTAAATAAACTTCATTGACGACAGATAAATTTGTACTTATTTTAGCATTTTCATAAGTATGGATTTTATATAAATATTTCATTCATATAAACATCTTATGATTCAACATACATAAGCATTTGATACTTCTATAAATTGTTATAACATTTTTATGAATATTTAAATGAGGAAAGGAGAAATCTAAGACTTCCGACATCTTCGAAATACAATAAATAGGTAGCTTTAATGTATTATTGTATACGATAAAAAAAATTCTCATATTCATATAATAATATTAGATTTGTCAACGATTAAAATTTAATGAATTCAATGAATTGAATATTATCTCTGAATAAAAAATACATACTAAATAAAAAATATCCTTTATCTATTTTTTATATCTACTATATTTTATTGTATTAATAAAAGAAATATTATCTTGATTCGCTATATGTACAGCAACATGTATTTTTAGAAAATAAATAAAATATTTTGAAATAATTTAAACAATATTTTAATGTTTCGAGTTTTGCCTTATTCGAAACATTGTCCCCAAAAAAAGAAAATGGCTAAAGTCGGCGTTTCGACGTTTTTTTCTCTAAAAGGAATCACTTTGCCCGGGGGAATCAATTTCCCCTCACGTCCACGCCGAGTAGACGTCAAAAGGGAATTTCGATGAGTCGAATTGACAGCTTTACGATCCTCCGTTAAAGCTTCCTATATTTCGCACGTCTCCGCTCGAGATCACGAAAAGCTTTTCTTCGTCATCATAGATATTTGTTCGAAATCGTGAAACGTTTACCCACGGACTCAATTCGAACTCTCCGATTGAAGAACAAAGGTACAAATACATACATACTTAGTTTGATGTAAACAAATAGTTTCACTGATGATCGTGTCTGTAGAAGAAAGCTAAAGTAAATCTAATTTTTCGTATCAATACAATTGCATTTTGTCAGTGTTATCAATCTTTTATTCTTGAAATTTTGTCCTTTCGAGTTTTAATCTCGGTTTTATTTCCTCGCTCGAATTTTAGTTTTTAATTTGGTTGCAATTTCAATCTCGTTTCTAATTGTTTGTCATTCTAACTGATTTCGTATTTCTATTATTGAATTATTAATTTTATTATTGTTAAGTGACAATGCTCCCATATCTTTCAAGTAAGTTTAAACAAAGATTTAGTAAATAATTGTTGATTGCTGGTGAATAGTTGTACAAATAATAGCTAGGGATATTTTTGACTCGTATTTGACTTACCGTGTCTGCTTTTGGACGAATCGACGCGAAGGGTTCCTTCGCTTTGGATCTGATCCTTCCCATTCGTTACACGACAAGCATAGAACCCTATGTCAGAGACATCTAAGTTGACGATTTTTAGGCGGCTTCCGGCGATGTTCTTCGCAGCATGTTCATGCGTCTGAGGAATACAAATATTTTCTGTTTTTTTTTCCTGTTCATATTACATATATATGTATAATAAAATATATTTAATAAATAATCGCATAAAACAAGGCTCGAAATAGTAGAATATTTTTTATATTGTTTCAAGATATTTTACCCAGTATAAATATGATCTATACTTTGGTACAACATACTCCATCTACATATGTATTTCTACATTTCATATACATACATACATATATCTGCATTTGGCCAATATAAAACACAAATTTTTAATTCTCCTGTTCTCACTGTAGTCTCATGGGTACATGTTTATAATTACGAAAGTTAGAATGTTATTCTCATTAGAAGTTACGTGTAAAATTGCAAATATTCCTAAAAAGTCCTTACGTTTTATAATGTTAGGTTATTTGTACGAATTTTTTATTTGCCGTTTATTTTGTATTTATAACAAGAGGAAAAATTAAAGGTAAATATTTGTGATTAATAAACATTGATATTACCTGCGCAGGTATCTTCTTTATAGTGATCTTGGGTCGTTTTTCTTCGAGAGGTGCTTCGTTCTTATACCATTTGATTCTAGTTGGCGGAGGATCACCGACAACCTCGCATCGCATGTGCACTACACTACCGGCATCTCTCGAGATATTAGTCAAAGTGCGTATGAACTTTAACGTACCACTTTTGGCTCCAGATACAGCCTCCATGTCAGTTCTATAAAGTAAAAGAACAATAAATTAAAACACTGTTCATATACGACCAAAATAAAATGTTCTTACATCTCAGACGAGGTAAGTATCATTAATATGTTACCAAACATTATGGTATTTAAATATTTCAAAATAATAGATTGGTATCTAACTTTGTTTATTTCCCTAGATGAAAAGTCTTATAAAATGTATGTCTGTAAATACTTACAAATAAACTACCATTTTTTATCGTTATAAAATTGCAGAATAGTATTAGGCTGAATAATAATTTATTAGATCGAGTAGCAAGTTCAGTCGTGTTTCCTCAAAAGAGTACGTCGAGCGCTGTTAATTAAGAAACGATTTATTTTTCCCATATCTTTATAAATATTGCATCTTCTATCAAAAGATTTAAATGCGCGTATTTTTACAGCCCTTAAACAACTTTTATAGTGTCGCGTCGATTCAAGATTATTTCACGTTCCGCACGTAAGGTGAGAGATTCATACTTCAATTATGATCGTTTTGCAAAATTTATTATAAACTGACAGAGTAACGATACAGAATGTTATGACAGAACAGAATAGAATATCGAGTGCTGACTTGGGAGGATTTTTATATTAAGGATTTGGTTCCTGTAGAGGGGTTATCGCTGGATACCGGTTACATAGGTATGCTGTTACTGCTTAGTTATTGTTTCGATGCCTACGGTATGTGAAATATGATTATCCTAGCGCTGTATTCCCGGGACCACCGTGACAATAGCAATATATATATATATATAATTTGTACATATTGTATACCATTTCGAAGAATGCTATTGTCACGATGGTCCCGGGAATACAGCGATAGGATAATCATATTTCAAATTAATAAATAATAATATATATATATGGTGAAGAGTGAATAAATTTATTAATAACCCCAAAGTAGTATTCTACGTAGAATATTGTAAAATATTGTATATTTATTTCGTCATGTTTGCTGCGCTAGCGAAAATGATAATAACCAAGGTTACGGCATGATATCCATTAATGATTCTTTAATGTGATTTTAGAAAGTAAACTCCGGCAAGTATACGCTGATGATACATGTTTTCCGAGCACCCGTTGGAGTGCTCTCATTGAAATGTATGAGCAACATGTTGTCGCGAGAAATGGACCAAAGAACGCTCAGGACACACGGATTAAATTTTTTATCAGTCACCAGTTTACATGCTCCGTTTAGCATGATTACAGGCGTAGAGTGAAGCGACATATCAAAAATTCAACGATTATTATACCATGTATTTGGATTTTTACAACGTGTAAACCTCTGGCGCGGGAAAACATTTTCCACCATGACTGGATATTTGTTACGATGCCTCTTACACAAGCATATTACAAGCGTTGCCCTGAAGCATTTATTAAAATGCACAGTAAATCGAGCCGCTTAAAAAAATTTCGAGTTTTGAAGGCCGCGTAATGGCATATAACATTATAGAAAAAAAGGAAATAGAAAGAATAAAATGGATATACGAAGTAGGTTGTAAAATTAATATAAAAATAAAATCGAGTTGCTGAAATTAGAAAATAGATACGTAATTTGAAAAACTTTGATTTTCAACGAATTTTGTTAAAAAATGAAAACAGTAAATAGGTAAATAAGTTGAAATATAAAAGTAAATTGGTGCAATTAGAATTTTAGGGAACAGATGAAAAAATTAAAATACTTAAACTGAATTATTTTTATTAAAATATGAAAAATATATATGTAGGTCTGTTCGTCTGTTTCAATCTAAATTATTCGTTAAAAGTAAAGATATTTTATATTTTTCTTTTTTAATAATCTTTCAATGTATATATTGTTCGATATTGTTAATATAGCACGTCAGTCTAAAAAATATTTTTATACTTCTAATATTATGTAATAGAAAATAAGTGAACTTTCATATCGACGTGATACAACAGGCTGATAAATCAAACAAATTGCACGAAGAAGATAAATACTAAAGACCTAGATTTTTGTAAAATGCACAGTACATTATGTTATTTTAAACATTTCATTCCTAAAATATCATGTGAAAAGAGAAGTAATTTAAGTACCTAGATTATAAAATAAAAATAAATTTTTATACAATTAAAAGTTGTCGAAATAGAGTGTACATAGGGCGACAAGTATTCAAAAAACAAATTAACTATATGCTAAATTTTCTCTTTCACACTTCATCGCAGGTAAATTATAGGGAAATATTCTGTAAATTCTTTATTTGAAAATGCCTTGCGTTCTAATAACGATGAATCGATAATATCCAAAGCGCATTGCATTGTACATTGCATAGTACGTTGTATTGCAGCAGGATTTTAAAAAATCCAAGGAGATTCCAATGAGAGAAGTTGCAGATGAGTAAAATAACGGACCAAATTATTGGTTCCTATAGCATCTAGAATTTTTTGGAGATAATTTTCCTCGAGATCTGATCTTGTAAAGAATGCTTCGATTAAAAGCTTGCTTAAAATCTATACATAAAATTTCGCAATCAAATCTATTCTTTGTTCATAGGTCTAAGTTCACAGATTATACTGTATTAAATTTTTATTTTAAAAAAGTGAAGAAAAATATACAATTTTTCTCCTCTATTATCTATCTCCGTTATATTTCACGCAGACGAAATTCAATTCGAGATCCATTGGCATAACGTGGACGGCAAATTTCTCTATGTGGCAGGGTTAAATTTAATCCGGCTCCAATAACTGAAACACAAAATCCACTTGAACCACCCACTCTCTCATACTCTGTTGTCACATTAAATCATAGTTATCTAACCATGCCAATGAGACTCAATTGATTCATTGTTCGATGCTGAGAAACAAAAGAACTAAAACAAAAGTAAAGAAGGGAGAGACACAAAGAGAATGTGCTTTCGAGTAAAAGTGCGTTTCGATTAAGCGAACGAACGCTCGTTCTTTCCCTACTTTGGTAAAATTAGTGTAGTCCGCACACTTCTGTTTAAAAGCTTTAAAACACCTTCTGTCTTTTATAAAACTTCGATATTTGACGGAGATTCCTACGCTTGAAGTGGATATACTTTTTAGTAAAATTCACGATACACTCGCGTCAGATTCTTTATCGCATAATGTATCCTGTTAGGCGACATTTCTTTATGGTTTGATAATTACATAACTTTCTGTAATTTTCAAGCAAATATAGATACCGTTCTAAAATTTTTGAGCGACGATGTACACGGTACGAACACGCGGGAAATTATAAATTGTTAAAGTTTATAATTGTTACGACGACGTGAATGCATGAATCACTATACATTTCCTATCCTAAAATCTACCACATGGGCAGTACACATTTAGTAATTATAATTGTATGATTATATGGAAAATCCAGATGAAAGAATTTTTTTAGAAATTTTTCAACGTAGTTATAGCGTCACACCACTATTTTAATGCACAGTGAAACAGTTAGAGCGTAAACGACGAATGGGCGATTGTTCGTTTATTTGCTAATCGTACGTACGAATTCTCTTAGAACGCACTAAAAATACTCCAAAAATGTTTGTTCGATTCTTATAAATACATTTGCGAACAATTTTCTCGCTGGGCGTTTACATTAAACGAGCACGAACGAATGCTGTTGCTTTCATTTTATGTTCCTGCTCGTTTAAACGCACCTTGATAGACACAGAGAGCACTAACACGAAACGGACCAGTGTCCCTGACGGATTTTTATGCAACGGCGATCCTGTCACGTAAAATTAATAAAAGAGATTTAGGAGAAAAGATATTTTATTTTCTTGCTTGTGATACATTTTCGAGCTCTAGGGGTGATTGTTCAAGACTCACTTACTGGCTAAAGGACAGGGGTTTTTATATCTTCATTGTGGTTATGGGTGGGAGTTCGGTTATTGTTTTAGTCCAGAGGTCGGCAGATGACTAACGTTATGACTAAGTGTTGTCCAGAGGTCGGCAGATGACTATCGTTATGACTAAGTGTTGTCCAGAGGTCGGCAGATGATTATCGTTATCGCTTTGTGTCAGATTTTGTTTGTGACATTCCCCCCTCCTTAGATTGAACTTGGTCCCTCAGGTTTTCTTCAAAAGGCTTTTGTGGAATCGGACTCGGCGTGGCTTGAAAATTGTAGCTGATTCTTCTCCTTCTTCGAAGTGGTATGAGTTGGCCGAGATATGGATGTTGGACGTTGTGACCGGGGCGCTTGGTACTGGTGGGGGTGTAGCATTGAGGCTGTTGATTACGGTTTCATTTCGGCAGCAAAATAAATTAATACATAAGTTATTCGGTATACATTTTTTTGATGCATTTGAATACTCCTGTCTTGTTTAGTCCGTATATACCTAGAATGCTTAATGCTATGTACCCTAATATCTGGAGCGTGTTTAGCCCCCAATACTGTATACTTTTGATTCTGTGTTCGAAATTAAGGGTTTGTATCTCGTCGCCTGTTTTATCGATCGTGGTCTTATAGCCTGATAAATTATCTATTATCTTTGGTGCTCGTTCGAGTTTGTCTAGCAAATGAGTGAAGCTATTGTTTGTTTTGAGCGCTAGGGTTTTAGTTCTGATTTCGTACTTGACTTCGCTTTTTGTCTCGCCTATACGCATGTGTTCAATTTTGTACAATATATCGCAGGAAGTGTTGGCTCTTACAATAGAGGGTTTGTCAAGTTTTTGCAAGGTGTGTTTCGTTTGGCAAATTGTGTCTATTTCTATCGGGTTTGCTGGTATCGCGATGTAGCTGTTGCTAGTTCTGAGTGGTATAAAGCTAATGTCTTCAATCTTAAGCACAGTTATTTGGCAATGTTCAATATGAGGTCTGAAGTTTATTGTTATCATCAAATAGTTTGTCCATGTTTTCGTTTATGAGTGTAAGATCGTCATCGTCGAGAGTTCCGAAAAGGCTTTTTGATATTTTGAAATGAGATTTATCTTCAGTTGCCTATGATTTTTCTGGTACATTTAACATTCTTGAATCTTCTGAGATATTATCTTCCATGATGCACTGGAGATTTTGTAATTTAGAATCTTCCCTGTAGATTGAATTCACCATAGGATCTTCATGAAAATTTAGTAATATTTGTTGCTTCTGTTGAGACCTACGCTTCAATTGTTGAACATGTGCACAGTTTAATTGTTTCTTTCCATTTTTAGGTGATGTTTGACAATATGACATGCGAAATGTCGATAGTGGTGATTCACATGTATTTTGCACATCTTGATAATCCAAAGGATTAACAATAGTAATTTGTGAACATCTTAAACTCAATTCATTGTGATTAGATGGAACAATAGATGAAAATAACTGCTGTTCTCTTTTTTTTTTCTTTAATTTTCTTTTTATATTTTAACATCTGTTTAGGTGATCTGTATTGTGGATGACCACTAATTTCTGTTCTGCATTTCATAATACGATTTTGTTTTTCTTCACAATTGTATTGCATGTTTTCCTGAAATTTTTTTTTTTTTTTTTTTTTTTTTTTTTTTTTTCTTAAAAAACTTTTATCTGTTTGTTCAATACACTGCAGTGTTGTATCAGTATTACATGATATTAAATCTGTGAAAGACAATAAATCACAAGAATCTAAAGATTCTTTTATTACTAAAGGACTAGTTTCAAGTTCTACACATATATACTTCTGTAATGAATGAATATCATTCTCTTGATGATTTAATATATAGTTCATAGATTCATCTAATGAAATGTTGTTGGAAATACAAATTTCAGGTAAATCTTCATTTTTTTGTATTACTGAATGATTGGGTTTGATTAATAGTATCTTCCTTTTGAAAAAAATATATAATGTTTCTTTAAGACTACCAACATTAAACTTATCAGTAGGACTAGAAAGACTGTATTTAGGAAACGATTCTTTCTCTTCAGAAAGTATGCTATCTGAATTAACTAAGTTAATCGATTGATCAGAGAATGAAGGTGTACTTTTAATTACTGGAAGAAATTCAAGCACTTCTTCTCTACTTGTTTTCAATTCAAATCCAATCATATCCACGCTATTATTAACAGAATGATTTTGATTACTACACAATTCCTTATCCTCTTGTGAAAGTGTATTTTCTAAATCATTCTTTTCAGCCGTCTTTTCTTCAAAAGTTTTCTCAATCAACCGAGGATTAACTGCTTGTATATTTGAATACATAAAATTATTCGAAGAAGAGTCCATATAAATCAAATAATAAAAATCAAACAAGAAACTTAATATTCCAGTTCTTGCAAGGCTGTCTTCAGATAATAATGTTTGAGAGTCTTCTTCATCTGACAATATGTACTTTTCTTCCATTTCAGTAGTATGCAAATGTTCAGGCTGAAAAAAAAAATTCTATAATGCAATTTAATACACTATCCGAATTATCATAGATTAATGGTGATTTTAAATCTCCCAAAATTTTTGTTCGTCTTCAGTAGCTTCTTGTTCATCACCATTCAGGATGCTATCAAATATAGTGATATTTTCAAATTCCTCTATGGAACGTGATTCTTCTATATTAGCTTCTTGTGACAAATTTTGTAATGTAGATTCCCAATGCATATCTTGATTTGATTCTTTAGTATTTTGTCTCGCAGTGCTTAGAAATTTCAGTAAATATAGAATTTTACTGCATTGCACATCGGTTTGTTTTATTGATGAAGTACATGTATTACACCACCTATGTTGAAACATACATTTCAATTCAGTATTTCTCTTATCGAATCTAAAATTGGTAGATTTCCTAGAAGAATGCTATTAAAACAATTTTTAAAGTTATCTGCACTACAAACATCTGCAATTTCTATTGGATCTCTATATTTTATTTCATCAATTTGTTTCTGTTTATATATATATATATATATATTTCTTCTTCTTCTTTTTTTTTTTTTTTTTTTTTTTTTTTTTTTTTTTATACTTCTCAAATTTGTTTCTTTTTCTAGATGGAGAAAGATGTTGATTGCTAATTTTATTGTTTTTCATGTTCTCTTCAAAAGAATAATTATTTTCTAAGTTACCTACATGACTTTTCTTCAATTCATAACTTGCAAAAAATTTGTGTACGTCATATGACAAATTCTGTGATAATTGGAAATTCAGCTTAGAAGTTCTTGTTACGGGTGTTTCTTTAAATTCAGCAAACATTGTTTCTTCAAATACTAAAAAATTGTTGCGTGCAGTTTTTAAGTCAAATGCATTTGATTGCAATAGCCAAATAGTCTCATTTTCGAGCCCTGTGGGTGCTCTAGGTATGATGTTTAACAATTCGTCACGCATTTTTGGAATACATGGACCTAATATCGTTAGAGCCATCTTATTCAATTGCCTTTTCCCTTCAATATATTTTATAGTTTCATCTTTACCAGATTTACATATGCCTGTCTTTGAATACCAGTTACGTGTAGGTTGAGATTTTTCCGCTGCTTCCGTATCGTTTCGTATAAAATCTGCCTCGCATATGTTCCGCATTTTTTCACGATGTTCGGCAGTAACTGCTTGAAGAATTTGCTGATGATTGATGAAGAGCGACATACGAGGATTTTCAGAATAAAATAATTGAGGCCTTCCTCGTTTAGTTGCTCTTACTGATTCAGGAGGATACTCTTTAGGACCTTCCAGTCCTTCGGCAATAAAAGCGTAACGTTTCAAACGACACTCGTTTATCATTAACATTTGCTCAAAGTGACGTAAGTAATCCTCGGCTGTTCTGTTCTTTATTGATCGTTCCGAGTGATCACGTCTTTTAATCTCAATGATGTCGTCCATCATTATACCACACTTTTTTAACTCCACCCACGAAGAAGAATTCATTATGTCTCTCTCTTTTCCTTTGTCTTTATCTTTCTCCTTTTCTTTTCTATCTTTAATTTCAGGTTTCTCCTGTGAATCACTTCTTTTCTCTTTAAGACTTCTACTTCTACTTCTACTCCAACTGCGGCTATGGCTTTCGCTACGACTTCCTTCCCGTTCCCAGGAAGTACGTTTTTTATTGCGACTAGTAGAAGGACTGAATCTCCTTCTACTTTCATTGTACTCCTGTTTCGAACTCCTACTATCTCTCCTATCTCCTCTTTCTCTATCATCAAATTTCTTATCTCTTCTCTCTTTGCTACGATCATTAATTCGTTTATCTTCTCTATTCTCCTTTCTACTAGGACTTTTCTTTTTGTGCTCTCTGCCTGGTGATCTTATTTGACTTTCCGTGTCACTAATATCTTTGCTATTACGTGGTCTAGACTTTTTAAGTTCTTCCAACTTAGTTCCTTTGTTTCCAGACCTATACTCATTTAAATCGAGCTTCACCGCCCCTGGTGATTCCGATTTTGTGGTAATCGAGGTTTTCACCGTTATCGACAAGTCTTTCGAGTCCACCTTAACATCCGTAATAGTAGTCTGTTCCGTGGGAATAACTTCAGCAACAGGTGCATGTATATTGGATGTCTTTTCACACTCGATCCTAAATTCATTAGGTTCTTCGCAATATGTGTTTTTTATATCGTTTTTCACAGAGTGCGACTCTCGAAGTTTCTTCTGGATGGTCAATAGAGCCGCAGCATGTTGCATGGGATCGTCTGAAATCAATTTTGTCTTCAAGCGTTCATTGTTCCGTCGGACTAACGGTTGTTTAGGAATCAACTTGAGTGCTGCTTTTCCTTCATTCGTCTCCTCTGTTCCTTTTGTGCTGGCAGATGAAGATATTGCCTCAGAACTCTTGTTGCTTAATTTTCCATGTGATTCATCGGATTCATACCTTTCAGATACTTTCACATCGAATTTCTTTCGAAGAGCCTGATCCTCTATCTTCTGCACTCCTAAAATTTCTTCAAATTCTTCCTTCATCACTGCAGCTTTTGCATATTTACCATCGCGATACTTTATTTGAAGTGGTATATTAGGAACTGATTCATTATCAGACATAACCAGAGTTTCATTCTCTAGTTTATCATGTAGGGGACTCTCCTTCAGATTTACCTGATTATCCTTAAAAATTTCCATATCTTCAGACTTCTGGGATCCAGCTGGAGAACTGGGACTATACAATTCTGCATTTTTTTTCATTAATTTCAGATCTATCTCAAAGATATCCTTTAATTGTTCTGCAGTACATTGCTCTTTTGAAGGCGTCAATTCCTTGGTCTTATCAAAGAGCACATTCTCCTGTGAACTGTTGCCCAAACTTTTTATTCGCGACTTACATCTAGTATGTTCTTCCGGAGTCCAGGATGATTCTAACAAATCTATATCCTGACATTTTCTAGGAAACAAATCGATAATATCTGCACTTGTTGAATTCTTAGATGTAGACTTTCTCAACTGCTGTTCAACTATACAAACGTTCTCGTCTTTTATCTTCGTTGTAGCTAACATCGGGTCACAGCATTCCAAAGATACTCTCTCAATACCATGGTCGAATTTATTCACTTTCGTCCATTCTGCACATTCTTCCTCCCACATAACAGGAGCTTTAAGCTTTATTTTTTCTTCAGACTGTGATTTCATATCCCAACGACTTTTCTTGCTCTTTTTGCTAGTAACAACATTATGTTTCATAGATGCATCCACATTTTTACTGACTGCATTTACCTCCTTATGGATGCTCTCAATTATAGTAATGCTGTCTTCTACGCTTTCTTTCCTGTCACTTTTTTCTCGTAAGAATGATTCTTCTTCAATGTCCATATCGTCCGTTTCGTTAGGTTTTACAGGTGGTTGCTTTCTCTGAATATTGCTGATATTAGATTCATCCATAGTAACGAGGGAGCCTAATTCGGTGGTAACGTCACGTCCTAAATTTATTTTAAAGAGATGTTTTCCTAATAGTTTTATCTCTGTTGCACGTTTTTTGTTTTCACTATCGATTATTCGTTGCGTTTCCTCTATTCGTCGCGCAAGAAGTTCAATTTGCTCGAGTATGGTACGAGTTGAATCATCCGAAATTCTGGTTGCAGAAGCAATATTAGTAGCTTCGTTTTCATTTTTTCTCGGTGCGGACATGATTCTAATTAAGTGTACTGAGTCTGAACTATCGTTGCTAGTTGAACTCGAAGCGCTTGAGAAACTTGGTTTTCTCGTACGGTAGTGTAAAAATGAATCCAGATTTCCAGCTTACCGTAGCAGTTATGCCCGCTCAGGAGTCTCTGGAATGTTTCCTCTCAGATTCCGAATCTTATTCGTAGGCTTGCTCTGAGCTGACCGTAGTCCTCTCGTCTAGTTTCACCGTGGTGGAACGTTGAAAGTTGCTGCAGGGCTTTGTAGTAACGAAGATTCGCAGTGGTCCGCTGATCCTTCAATCTTCAATGATGCGCGTACGCCGAAATCGTGATTTCGTTTACACTGAAGCGAATGGATCCTGGCAAGGATCGCCAAAATGTCACGTAAAATTAATAAAAGAGATTTAGGAGAAAAGATATTTTATTTTCTTGCTTGTGATACATTTTCGAGCTCTAGGGGTGATTGTTCAAGACTCACTTACTGGCTAAAGGACAGGGGTTTTTATATCTTCATTGTGGTTATGGGTGGGAGTTCGGTTATTGTTTTAGTCCAGAGGTCGGCAGATGACTAACGTTATGACTAAGTGTTGTCCAGAGGTCGGCAGATGACTATCGTTATGACTAAGTGTTGTCCAGAGGTCGGCAGATGATTATCGTTATCGCTTTGTGTCAGATTTTGTTTGTGACAATCCCACGTCAGATGCCCTCAAGGCGGTCAGCGTTTCCACCCACATGCAGATCGATCTCTGCAGCCACTTCGTGTAACCTCGCCGCTAACAATGTAACTCGAAGGGGATCGTTAAAAGCAGCCAAGTTTTTGGCCTTTGAATCGCTCAGCTTGAAAGTTTCGCCCGATTGGCGAAGGAATTTTGATTATGTCGATAATGTGAAGGAGAAGCGGAAAGGGAGCTATGTTTCTTTCTCGCAGAAATTCGTGTTTATAAAGTCCACACGCTTTCTGTTGCTTCGTATCTTGTCTTTTGCATTTTATCCTATTAAAAAGTATATTGTTATAAAAATATACTATTATTACACATCCAAGAAACAATTCCGCTAGAGAGAACATTTTTGGTCGATTATTCGAAGGAGTCGAAAGAGACTCTACGTTAAGAGGCTACTAAAGAAAGAGAATACGATTGAACCGGAAAACATCGTAAGAGGATCTCTAAGGGAATATTTCTGCATGTGTCTCTTGGCTCGATCAAGCGGGCAAAGACGATGAAATCTTGGCTAGTCCATTTCCAGAAACACTCGAGTAAATAGCGCGACCCCGGCGATCGTACATCACCAGAGCGATAAGGGGAAGTTCTGGTCATGCATTATTTCGCGGCGCGCCACCACGCGAAAGGGCGAGAAGAATAGGGTGCCGGTCCATTAACATATTCATACTTAATATTCCAGTCGCAACGTCGCGCGACAACGTCCGCCGTGCCGGATTTATATTGCCCTAATATACGCGATTACTTTCTCCCCCGTGCGTCGAGATCTACCGGAAGTCACGATTGATTGCGACTTCCACTAGAGCCCCGTGCATCCTCCTTCGTTTACGGACACGTATCTTCGAGATGGAAGTGGTTAAAAGAAAGATTACGGCAGTTTGTTTTACACTGACAATGAGAGATACACTGCTGCTTTATTCGAAACGACTGGAAAGATCGATGAATTTGAATAATTCCAATCTAAGATGGTCATCGACTATTCTCTTACGTTTTCCACAAATTTGAGAAACTCGTTAATAATGAAAAGAATGATGCGAGAAGGCAGCAGTATTAATGAAGTATCGCCAAGAACGGAGTATAAATTTCGCTTTCGGCAACGATATATTCAACACGCGACACTCTATTTCCTTTGTACGTGTTACTGTCAAAATTTATCCTCAAGTTTCGCCCTTTCCAGCTCGATGCATCTGCTTAAACGAGATCCTTCGCTAATAGAACGACGAATGACGATCATGTAAAGGGCTTTTCAATTCGTGTGCATGTCAGATGCACAGAGTTTGTCTTGGAAACATGAGACTAGGTACGCAGAGTCGATTGTTGTTTCCCTTGCGATTAATTAAACTGCAGCCTGCTCGAAAATTCCATCGTTCGTTCCTTTGTTTTCGCAACAACACCGGTTTCGGATCCAGTCAATTCTCGTTGCGATCAATCACGGCGTAGCCGCTGTTTTGCTGTTTCAAAAGTTATCGCGTGAAATTCGATTGAAAAGGAAAAAGAGGCAGATTAAACCGTACAATTTTTAAACATTCCAGACGGAACGGTTAATCGAATCCATCGCCTAGTTCCGTTTGCCTTTCTGGTCTCACGATCAATTTGAAATTTAATCGAATCACGTACGATCAGGTTAATGCATTTTTCAATTTATTACCGCGTCGTTTCCACGATTCTTCGCTGTGGTTAATGGAAAATTGATTTCGTTGATCCGATACACTTTCAGTTCTTGGTTTCGCCAAGTTTCAATCGCCGGTTTAACATGCGAATATGTTTTTCTTTATTTTATTATCATCTTTGGTTTCGAAATGTTTCAGTTCTTCCTGTGCTATTCAAAGTTTTGGTAAATAATATACGAGTGTTTTTCGCAGTCAGGTAAAACACTATAGGTTCATATGTTCGTTAAAATGCTTTTTCTTTCTTCAAATAAATTAGATCATAGGAATTCTAACGTTTCAGTATTTTTGTCATTTATTAATATTTCAAATGATAGCAGTGTATATAAAGTCGAAACGCAGACATTCGTACATAAAAGATATCTCTGGCCATTAAAATAAAACCAACCGATCAATCTTATAAGATATTTACAATCGATACGATTGTCCACCTGTCGAATAAAATGGAATATCCAAAATTTTCATATAGACATACACAGCGCATCAGGTATTACAGTTTTCGACGGTTGAAATGAAATCATCAAATTCTTGAAATATACGCGCGTTTCTATATAAAATTTCCCAACCACTCGTATAAAATTATTAACACTGAAACGCGCTCATATAAAATAAAATGTGTGCTTTATATTCTAAAATAGTCGTGTCTCTACATAAAATATATCAACCCGTATCGAAAAATATCCGTATAAAGTAAAATAATATATCTCTTGAAATAAATCTGAAAATCTCTCATTCTATTTGTATCGTATTTCCTTTATAATCCCATAAATACTAAAAATAGATATGCCAATACTTATACAAGGCAGTATAGACAACGTAAAAGAAGGTTTAATAAAATTATCAGCCTCCTAAAAACCTAATCTCTCTCTCTTTCTCTCTCTTTCTCTCTCTCTTTCTCTCTCTCTTTCTCTCTCTTTCTTTCTTTCTCTCTTTCTCTCTCTCTTTCTCTCTCTTTCTCTCTCTTTCTCTCTCCATTAAAGCTTCCAATTATCTAAGCAAAATTATCAACGTTCCAGAAGGGCACTCGCGCCCTTACAATATAATCAGAATTCTCGATCTGTCGCATAATTATCAACGATACTAACGTATATTCGAACGACTAAAACAGCTACTAAGGCTGGCAATATCGTCCATCAAGCATCACGAAACTGTCACAGTAGCCCATAGCGTACCGTTCTTAGGTATCGAGCAAGTGGAGCGCGCTGTTACGCAAACCGGAAGCTACCCCTTGGCGCGCAGAGGCAATCACCACGTTTGCCAAGGCACGCGTGTGCGTGTTCCTCGTTCGACACAAGGACACGCGCGTCCACTCGTGTACGCGTGTGTTTATACACGGGAACGTGATTGCATACGACCGTGGCGAGTAACTAACCCCCGTTGGTTATTGAATATAAATCAAGCTATGATCACTAAGTCATCGGCAAGTTCCGGTGCACCTGTGGCCTCCAGGGTTAACCGTTCTTGACCCACGAATCGTTTAAATTGTATAAAATGATAATACTCCTTTGCAGGAATCGCGTTCGTCCTGTTTCCAGCAAGGAATATGATTTTTATGTTAAATATGTTAAACAGAGGAGATCGAATTGAAAGTTTTCGCTCTGAACATTCCTACAGTTTTAAACTATTCATTTTCGAAATACACGATTCTATCTTCGTACCTATGTAGGAAAAACGTAGTAAAAAGAAAGGAATTTTCGAAATCCTTCCATTTTCCAAGACATTTATGTTTTTATTTAATCAAACCAAAGATGAACTGGGGATGCGTGGGCACTGAGATGGAACATTAATTCCGAATAATTGTGTATACCATGCTTTTGAATTTTTACGTTTAATTCTTGAAACATGTCGAAGAGAATAAAACTAGTTGTTATTTTAATTAAAAGAAGTACTTTAGGTGCATCAAGTGCTTATATCACAGGTAAATCAAATCAGACAGAACTTTTCATATAAATAATTAAATAGTGATTTGCTTGTATTATATGTATATGTCGGAGATGAAAGGACGTCGGAGCCTTTGTTTCGGAATGTTTGGGATGGCCCCAAATACTTTAGTCCAGACTTTCTATTACGGCCGTACTTAAACAATACAACCGAGAAATAGCTGTCCATGAGCTAAATCGAATAGGATTATTCGAGATTTATGACAGTGGGCTTGGGCTGGAAGTGACATAATGAGTCACTGAACGTAGCCGCGGTCACGGGAGAGACGTGTACCTAAGAGAGGTATGAAGTAATTAAATAACTCTCCTTACAACAGGGATCGACCTGAGGAATATGGAGAGGGGTATATAAGGGCAGTTCCACTTTGACTGAATTCAGTATTGAGTATTGAGTATTGAGTATTCAATATCCAGCATAGTTTGATTCAGTGGAGTCAGTGCAGTTCGAGAAGTTTGACTAGTACAGGGAACAAGTGTACTAAGTCCAATATTGTGTTTGTCATCCCGTTGATCGCGGATTCGTTACCGAACCCGAGACCATCGTCACTAGTCGCGAGCATCTAACCACCATGAATATTTATTATCTTTGCACCAAACTCGTCATCGTAATAGCCCACACCAATGTCTAATCCAAGCGCGGATTCCTTGGACGCCCACAACCCTAATCCTAGCGCGAATCCGACATATATTTAAGTGGAGAGAATAAAAAAGTGTTATTCAATGCTATAGATTATAGTAAATCCTTTCTCAAATCAAATGTTCATATAGAAAATTAGTATTATATATGTCGGATTATCATTAGAGTTAGGGGCGCGTAACGAATCTTTCTTTGGATTAGACATTGTTGTTACGCACGAGCGAAGATATTTACTAGTCCAATTATGATTGTGGCGGAATTTGACAAGTAACCATGGTAATTAGATACTGGGAATGTGAATGACAATGATCTTAGACTCAATAACGAATCCACGGTCAGCGGAATGACAAATGCGATAATGAAGTTGACACACGTGTTCCCTGTACCAGTCGAACTTATCGGATTGATCCTCAGTCCAAGTGGAACTGCCCTTATATACTCCTCTTCGTATCTCTCTGTATTCCTCAGGTCAATTCCTGTTTTTAATGAGAGTAATTTAATTACTTCATACCTCTGTTAGGTACACGTCCCTCCCGTGACCGCGGCTACGTTCAGTGACCCATTATGTCACTTCGAGCTCAAGCCCACTGTCATAAATCTCGGACAATCAAAATTGACTCGACTCATAAACAGCTATTTCTCAGTTTTATCGTTTAAGTACGGCTATAATAAAAAGTCTGGACTAAAGTATTTAGGACTTTCTCAAACATTCCGAAAGGAAGGCTCCGACGTCCTTTCATCTTCGACATATATTTCTATCCCAGTTTCTTCGTCTTTATATTATCAATAAACTGTTCAACTAACTCGAAACACCTAAAAGTTCCAACTTCCTATATCATAAAGGTAACAAACCTATGTTACAGAGTCTCGACGATCTCGTCAAACCTTTGCTTTATTTCAAAACCTTAAGATCAACAGAAAATCGTCGTGATTTTGTTGAATAATCGCGTTTAATCGTGTCTCGTCAACGTCGTCGGCAACTCGCTATACTTTCTTTTATTTTTCCCTGGCTAACCATCCCTTTTTCCACGTCTCGGTCGATTTTACGCGCTGCCATTAGAGGATCATCAAATTACAGGGGATTAAGGGGTAGGGGATGGTGGAGGACACGAGGACAAAAAGTTACGCCCGCGGAAGTTTCGCAAAATTGAAATCACCGGTGCATACATTAACGACGTCCCGGCCGGTTTTCGACGTCAAACGACACGGGACGAAATTAACAGCGCTCGCGAAATTCGCCGTAAGGGTGACACAGGATTGGCGGAGGTCTGGAAAAAGACCTGGCCAGTTCCTCCGTGTGTTTACCATGCAAAGTAATTCTATGCATTTTGAGGAGGCGGCGTTTTCGTCAGTACGTTCGTGGTGACGCCGCGGCTCTTGCTCTCGTAACTGGCGAAATCTCGATAAACGCGGGAAAATCGTGGAAAGAGTGGAAAGAGTAATTCCTGTTTTATATTCAAAGTTTGGGAATTTCGAACGAATGCGCTGTTGCTGCAAGAGATATCGGAGAAGAGCTTTTTGCTTTTTCATAGCGATTTCTGGTAAACAACGACGAATGTTAATAACAGTGTGCGATGGACGTAAATATTTATAAAAATATGAAAATTTAAACTAACTCGCTTGCTCTTCGAACTCTAAACTTTTCGATCAATACACGATCAATGAATACATGATTAATACACTAAAATGTTAAAACGTTGTTACTAGGAATAAACGTCAAGTATAATTGTTAAGAATAATCAACAATTTGCACAGTCATCATATAGCGAATTTTGAGATATTTTAACAAACAAAAACTACCGAGCTAAACAAGTTTTGTATAGTACATGGTATCTAATTAGATTCAAGGTAATATCACGTATATAATAATCAATTGTGTAATTATGTTTCTGTCTCGATAAAACAAAACATTAATATTGTCAAAAACTCTTGTATAATTAAAATAATTACAAGAGCAGAAATACCAATCATTCTGATTTAGCTATTTATTTCTTATCAATTCAATACATACTGTCGAGAATTGTGGATTTTAATCGGCGAAATAAAAGTAAAGGAACACCAAGGCTACACTTAGAATTCATACTAAAATAGTTTTAGATTTATTTAATAAACGATTTCCAGGATCTTCGTCGATATACATTTGGCCGCGTCTCCGCATTCTCTTCGTCTCACCATCTTCCATATCAAACTGTTTTTCGAGACGCTGTGCACACACACACACACAACCATATACTCATATTCACATACGCGTGTCACTACTACGCTGCTAATCTAGTCTAGCACACAAAATTATACATACGTCAATGTATACTTGTCGGAGATGAAAGGACGTCGGAGCCTTCCTTTCGGAATGTTTGAGAAAGTCCCAAATACTTTAGTCCAGACTTTTTATTATAGCCATACTTAAACGATAAAACTGAGAAATAGCTGTTTACGAGTTGAGTCAATAATGATTGTCCGAGATTTATGACAGTGAGCTTGGGCTCGAAGTGACATAATGAGTCACTGAACGTAGCCACGGTCACGGGCGGGGACGTGTACCTAACAGAGGTATGAAGTAATTAAATTACTCTCATTAAAAACAGGAATTGACCTGAGGGATACAGAGAGATACGAAGAGGAGTATATAAGGGCAGTTCCACTTGGACTGAGAATCAATCCGATAAGTTCGACTGGTACAGGGAACACGTGTGTCAAGTTCATTATCGCATTTGTCATCCCGCTGACCGTGGATTCGTTATTGAGTCTAAGATCATTGTCATTCACATTCCCAGTATCTAATTACCATGGTTACTTGTCAAATTCCGCCACAATCATAATTGGACTAGTAAATATCTTCGCTCGTGCGTAACAACAATGTCTAATCCAAAGAAAGATTCGTTACGCGCCCCTAACTCTAATGGAAACCCGACATACTTATTTCTAATAAATTTCTTTAACTTATCCCAAGAATTCTATGAATTTTGTGAAAATGTCTCTGAACATGTTTCACCGTCCTATATCGATCGCGTCTTATTTTTCGTGTATTATATAGCAATAAATATATCGCTCGGAAAAATGCTTCCCAAAGAATATAACATTAACCCTTTCGGCATTTAGTTAAATGCAGTACAAACAGATATACAAAATCGTTGATTATGCGTTGATTAATTTTTTCAAAGTATTAAATCTCTTTGAATGGTTCTTCTAACAAATTTAACACGAGTTTTGATAATATTCATCGGATTTTTAAATTAACCCACTTATTGACAACCCTCTGCAAGGTTAGCTTGTGAAATATTATCGATATGCTTGACGTAAAATCATGGAATATGCCGATCAGAATTATCGTTGGGGAAAAATCACACTCAGGCGAGGCAGGGACGAGTAAAATTTTCCATCGGAAATGTACATAGATGTGGAATTAAAAAAAGGGAGACGAAGGCCGGTGGAGAGCAGAAAAGGGGAGGATTTCATGGGTTCGCATGATGGAAAAGCGAGCGCAGGGGATGCCGCGGGGCTTAATAAGGAAGCGGCTCGATTGGTTCGATTCGAAAGCTAATAATGCCACTTCCCGTGCGTCGTAGAACATGGAAAGCTGTGGGCGTGATTAAATTTGAATTCTCTACTTCGTTTCTGACAAGCTAATTCCCGTTGATAGAGCTAATTCTGACATTCCGAAGATTCGAACCTCTTCTTTCAGGAATTTTATCGTGCTACCTATTCGGATTTTGGAAACGAAAAGATTCAGTCAGCAGGCACTGCGTGTACGCTCAATCTACTGAATTAATTTTTTGATAACACACTTTTCCGTTTTGTTTTCTCCACGCATACATCCTATATGATTTACACAATTACATGACGACAGATCTGTCTAAATTAGAAATTGCGTTTTTATTTTAACCAAAGTTGTTACGTCGCGTAAGACGGTCCCTGCGACGTCCCTCATGGTCTGGCCGCCGAGGCTCACACACCGTTACACTGACCCTCGATAACCTAAGGAACCACCATAAACCGAATCTTCTCACTTTAATTTCTATTTACATAAGTATTTTCGGTTTATGGATGGTCCTTAAAACAGTCCTTAGGTTTATCGCACGCTCTTATAACTTACGGAGAAAGCGGTTGTTCGTCTATTAAAAATAACAGGTATTTCCCATTAAAAGGGACACCCATACCGAGCTTTCCTCCGTAATTGTGCGAGGCGGGTCATCGCTGTTCTACCAAACGTCGCGCAGTCAACACGACTGTTCTTATAAGCTTCGCGTAGTCAACTTAAAACATAGTCCTCGCTACGATCAAAGTGATATTATCTTAATCTATTCTTTATTACTACTACTCATCTATCAAGTGTATTATTCTTCATCACCTGTATCAATTATATCTTCCTACACGACGGAACCTCAAGTGTAACGAGTTGTTAAAAATATAAATATTATAAGACTGTAGACTACAGTTTTATTCCCCAACAAACACCCCTATTATCCCACAGGAAATAAGGGGATCGACCTGTTCGCGGTGTCGATCGTTATAATCGTAACGGGAATTTACGACTCCCGTTGACGCGCTTCAACGCGATCGCGTCTCCCCGCGACTGGACGAAAGAACAAAAGTTAATATTAATTTTATGAGCAATATTTGCATATTTTCAGCGAAATAAAAAATCTGAAATCTACTATTTTAAATTTAATAGTAGTAGTATAAATAATACGATTTTCCTCACATATCCTTTGTCTTAAC
Organism: Bombus campestris; assembly: GCA_905333015.3. Lineage (NCBI taxonomy): Eukaryota > Metazoa > Arthropoda > Insecta > Hymenoptera > Apidae > Bombus > Bombus campestris. Next base: position 10,014,498 of record HG995136.1, on the reverse strand, counting down.
CAATCGAATTGTTCCACTTGGCTGGTTTCCATACACATACGCTCCATGTGATTTACATGGCTATATAACGACGGCGATAATGCGACGAACGTGATTGAAATTACGTGTCGTAACCGATCTAAGCGAGAGCATTATGGTTACGATATCGTGTGTGCCACGGGTCGCCGACTTTCAGCCAACTACATTATTCCCGAACACCACGTGCCTCCATTAATATTGATGCAAGCCCGATTCTCTCGCAACCCCTTTCTACAAGGGGTTTGTTGACGAGGGAAGCTGACAGAGATGCTGCCAGACGTTGCTGCGACACATCTTTCTCCATCGAATAAGAAGCAAGTAATCTAACTTAAGTGACCAACTAATCTTAACGAAGTTAAATTAACAATAAATTCCGTATTGAATTACCTTATCGCCGACTATTTGGTTTATACGCTGTTATCTTACACACATTGGCATACAATACGAAAGTATTCCGACATTCCTTTTATATGTATGTCGGATTGGAATCGTAATTAGGATCAGAGTGGAGGGCGTGTAACGAATCTTCACCATAACTATCCATTGTCAGTATACAATCGACGTATCGTTTGTTAACAAAGGCGTTTAGTACAGAATGGACGAGGAACCGTGACGATTAAACACTAATAGTAACGACTTTAGGTTCGATAGCGAATCCGCGGTCAACGGGATCGCAATTGTATTTCTCTCTAGAGTCTAAGTCGAACTCTTTATTAATACGTGAGGTATTCACTGATTGTAAAGACGTTATACTCCTTAAGAGATCGTACGAAAAAGTGTTTTTCCGTCGCGGTGATGCAGCAGAGGAAAACTATGACGGGGTGTGTCTAAGGGCACGAGATCATCGGATTCGTCGACGACGATCTTCGTTCAGGAAGTGAGGGAAATAGACGTTGCTGTTAATTGGTTAATTTCTATGTTGGCGGTTAGAAAAGGATGCTAGCCGTCCTTGAGAGAAAGTAGCCAACGGGAAGCGTCGTTCGTGAGGAAAAGCAGATTTCCCGTATCTTCCCGTAGCGGGTGGTAGAGTTGGGGACTGTTAGGGTAAAGACTGTTTGTTCGTTCGAAGGGCCTTGGTAACCAAGTCCTATGATTTATAGCGAGTCCTCGAGTTAGCTGTAGAGATGCGTTGGCATCTGGTAATCATCGTGCCCGAAGGATAGAGTCTCTGTTTAGACAAAGTGTTTATCCCGTGACCGCGGCTACGCTCGGCGTTTTATCCGTCGCCTCGAACCCAAGCTCATTGTCTCGGCTTTTCTTAAGAATTCCAACGGAGAGGCCCGATGTCCTTTCATCTCCGACATGTATATTATACTGTTACGTTTCTAGATACTGTTGTTCGGTTTACTTTACGGTTAATTTTGAAATTCGGGTAAATAGTAGTTGCTGCCACCAGAAACGATCTAAGGATTGCTTCAATTAGAATTTTTTCGTTGTCGTTATCTTGCTCGATGATCCCGAATTGTCGTATCCCTTAGTAATTTTATCGACAATTAAATATCGGTGAGTAGCGTTGACCGATGTTCAACGCGATTACCAACTAAACTCCACGTTTCTGCTAACCCGCTACGCGCAGGAGTACTGGCACGGGAGAGGATCAAAGTTGACGAAAATAAATGCTCGTTTAATCTAATTATATCGTAAAACAAATATTTTCCACAATGAGAGTTTATTCTGATTTTGATTGGTTATTAACAGAATTATTTAGAATAATCGAATTTACAATCGTTCGCGATACGCTTTACTAATTACAAGATTTGAATTTAAGTGATATTCGATGTTTTACAAATTGACAAATACAAGCACGTCGATTAACAACAACTGACAAGAACTGAGAATTAAATGAAACAGAGAATTAAAACTAAAGAACTAAAGAATTAAGGAACTTAGGAACTAAGAACTAAGGAATTAAAGAACTAAAGAATTAAAGAACCTAGGAACTAAGAGCTAAGGAACTAAAGAACTAAAGAATTAAAAATTAAAGTTACTGAAATGTTAAGACCTTGCGGAATTGAGATCTAATCGCTATAAACCAAGAAATTACTTGCCAAAAGTTGGGTAACCGATCACCAAGAACCCAGGAATCAATCACTAAGCACTGAGGAACTAATCACACAGAACTAAGGAATTATCTGAATAATGAACAACGAGTAATAATCTGAATCACAATATAAATGATAACGAGCTGAAGAATAATAATGAACGTACTTCCAACTTGCTACGTTTATTTATAGTCCGATCCATCGCAGAAGAGGGGCGGGGGGCGTCATGTGGCGGTTTGCGAAGCTCGAATTCGGTTTCTAACGAATTTGTTAAATTTATTCGAATTGAAACACCGTCTCGCGCTATTGATGGGTTTTAGCCTTTGTTACGGCGCGTGCGTAGCGCGAGACGTGACAATACAAAACATTTTGAAAACTCATTAGCATTGTAAATTTCAGTAACTTCGAAAGCAAAATTTTTGTTATCAGTTAAGATAAACTTAAGTAATCTAGAGCGAAATACTGTAAGCTACAAGTATATCTAAATTCGCCCAGAAATGCTGACTCGACGGTAATCCTTGGTCGATTTGGCCCTGCTCGATCATTTGCATGGTGACTTTAAAACGTTGTTCCCGGGACAAGAAACGTAGGTGGGGTACAAAACCGATCCCTCAAGCGAGGTTAAACGTTGCATTATTTATAGAAACCTTGCGAACGCCTAATCCCTGTCTGAGACGGTCTTCTGACTGCTTTAAAGCTGCCAAGCGAAGGAAGTGACGTAACGGTGTGGGCGCGTCGGACTGTTAACGATTCATCGACCCCCATACCTTCTCTCAGCGTTTTAACACCTTTTCCAATGTTGCGCTAGGGTGAACTTGTAAGCATGCATACAGCCTCGTGTATCTAGAATTTAATTCTGCGTGGGTAACGATCGACACTGTGTTCGTTGATTGACGATGATTCATACGAGGATCGTTGAAGTTGAACGTGGTGAAGTTTGTTAGGTTATTGGTTTAGTTTGGTTTATTTTGACGAGTGGCAAATGAAATCATATTGTTTTACGGAATCGGAAGAAATAACGGGATCATATTGATAATATGGTATATATTGCATAGCTTTGTTTTTGAAGACAGACTCTACAAACATTCTATCATTACTAGAATTTCATCAAGTTTCAATAAAATTTCTCTAATATTTTTCCAAAATTTTACCCTTGTCAGCAGCTTAAAATGGAAGATAAGTTTGGGGAAAAAGCAATTCTTCGGAATATCCAAATTGCAAAGAATTGAAAATATAGCAAGAAAAAAATGTAATATGCACAGGTGAAAAGTATAGGAGACGAGTACAAAACAATTTATCGCATTGTTAGATAAATTTCATTACGACAAAATAATTCCATAGCGCATTTAACAATTTCATAAATAAATATCTTGTAGTAACTATCTTCTGTAGTAACTTCTATGTAGATTTTCAGATTTAGTTCGAACTTTACTCTCTTCTATGTAAAAAGCATAATTTATTTATGAAAGGTTCTAACAATAAATATTTAAATACGTTCACAATCTTCACCCTCACAATTCAATATTTTTCAATTAAACGAATTTTCGATTGGACATCTCTAGACAGTTGACTTTGAAAACCTCTTTTTTCAAAAACATTCTTTCTTCTTTTGTATAACCGTGTATAAGCGGAATTTTCATGAAAAAAATGCGAACGATAAAGTGTTGGCGATCGCGCGATCTGACGTGTAAAAGCCAGAAAATTGATCCTCTGTTACATAATTTTCACGTGTTACGCGTTCGTTGTAAAGAACGCTGAAATTTTAACCCGTTGCCGTCCTTTAATAAACGATATTTACGATCGCTGGCGGCGTACGCGTGAAACTTTCGCGAGTCCAAAACCACGTTTCATCGCGAATGTCGGCGAAATTAATACGTTTTTGCAGCACCTTTGTTTTCCCGCGGTGTTCGTTTCTTATAACGGAATATTTGTTATTAATAAACAATATATATATATACATATTGAAATATTCAATCGTAGTAAATTGTAATAATAATAAACTTATGAAACTTGAATTTCAATTTAATTTGTTTTGTTTATAGTACTATAAAGATTGCGATGAGATAGTTTAAAACTTTCCGCTACCTAGAAATATTTTTTATTTATTTAATTATTTATTTAATTTTACAATTTGTCTAGAAGGACATTTGGTAAAATGTTATAACTTGTAAAATATAGCATGTGGATGATTACCCCCAGCGGGGTTCCATCTTCCACCTAGAAATATTTGAGAAAATAAATTGGCTGATACAATTATTAGTAATGTTTTTTAAATACTTTTGAAATTTATTCTAACGAAGCATTCGTCACAAAATCAGCATTAGATAAGGAAATAATTACCGATATCAAATAAGAAAAAAGAATATTTGATTACGTACCCGTTGGATGTTGCATCATACACGTCATTATAATCTTCGTCAGTGGTGTAATCCTGAACGTTCGGGTCTAAATTTTCGACGTCGCTATTTTCACCTATAAAACAATATTTCTCTATAAGTATGTATATCGAATGAATTTACATAAGTTAAAACACAAAATAATGTTTCATGTGTATTATAAAAGCTTATAGGCGAAAAAGGAGCAAATTAAGATATCTATATATAATATACGATAAAGTGAAGATACTGAGAAATACTTAAATTACTAGAATATTTCAATTCTTAAATTATCCAACAAATTAGTCTATATACATCAAAAACATAATATAACAAAAACAAAACAATAATCAAATCAATCTGGACATACGGAGTCTCACTATGGGGGACGGCAGCAACGAGTCACATAAATAAAATAGAGACAGAACAAGCAAAAATTTTAAGAACAACAGTCAACGCTCCATGGTACGTCAGAAATGAAGATGTACGAAAAGATCTAAAAATTCCAACAGTCAAAGAGGAAATCGCTAGATACGCAAAAAAGTACAAAGAAAGACTCGCAACACACCCAAACTAGCTAGTTGCTGAAACAAATGAAACTATAACAGAAAGAAGACTGAAGAAGAAGTATCCCGCAGACCTCGCAATAGAAATACAATAAACAACCTGGAAGATGGAACCCCGCTGGGGGTAACCATCCACGTGCTATATTTTTCAAGTTATAACATTTTACCAAATGTCCTTCTGGACAAATTGTAAAATTAAATAAATAAATAAATAAATAAAAAAATTATGATTGTGGCGGAGCTGGCCCTAAGCTGGCCCGGAGCTGGCCCTAAGCTGGCCCGGAGCTGGCCCTAAGCTGGCCCGGAGCTGGCCCGGAGCTGGCCCGGAGCTGGCCCGGAGCTGGCCCGGAGCTGGCCCGGAGCTGGCCCGGAGCTGGCCCGGAGCTGGCCCGAACTGAACCTCAGTTCAAGTGGAACTGCCCTTATATACCCCTTCCGTATGACTCATGTCAATCCCTGTTTTAAGGAGAGTCATTCAACTACTTCATACCTCTGTTAGGTACACGCCCCTCCTGTGACTGCGGCTACGTTCAGTGACTCATTATGTCACTTCGAGCCCAAGCCCACTGTCATTAATCTCGAATAGTCATAATTGACTTAGCTTATGAACAGCTATTTCTCAGTTTTATTGTTTAAGTACGGCTTAATAATTAATTAATAATAATTAATTAATAATAATAATATTATTATTATTATATTATTATTATTATTATTATTATTATTATTATTATTATTATTATTATTAATTAATTAATAAAAAGTCTGGACTAAAGTATTTGGGATTTTCCCAAACATTCCGAAAGGAAGGCTCCGATGTCCTTTCATCTCCGACATATATATAGATATACATAGATTTTCTATGCAAAATGAGGACATGAAACGTCCCTAAAATGAAATAGGATTCTAACCTAAAATTAGAATTAAGTGTTCGCATTGGAATTAGCCTAATTGCGAGACTTCGATCTTTGGAAGCTTGCGCATCGTACATATGACGTTAGCTCTGAATCCTCAGCTTTTTAGGTTGAAGCATTGTATCTCGTTAATTAACACTCTAAATGAGCGGTCACCGAACGACATTAACACGATTAATCCTAATTCTTACCAAAGCAATGTACGAGTAGGTCTGAAAATCGATCAAAAGCATAAGCTCGGAGCTACAAGCATGCCAAGCACATTCGCCTGCGCGGCCGCATCTCGAGTTATCCAACTGACTAACAACGGAACGTCCAACTACATCGAGCAACCTTGACGTTCGATGTTTCCTACACCTGCGCAAATACCACATCAACAGCCGTCCCTCGAAGGTGCAAACGACCATCCTCCAACCCCTTCGCGGTTCACGCAACACAAAACCCGATGATTCTGTCAGGGCGAAACACGATCGGCTTCTTCCGTCCAGCGTCACGTCAGTTTCAAGCAGCTAACTCTATTAGCGGTCTGATATCTTGTAGGAACGATAATAAGCCTGATGTACGCTGTTAACGTCATGATGAGACGTTGAATACAGATGGTTTATGCGAGGATAAGCTGCATTTGAACTCTATTGGGCATTCTCGCAGGTTTCGATTACATATATTTTAATTTGTGTTTAAAGTAGTACTTCTCGGATAAGACGTAGAACTTGAATCAAAATCAAATATCAAATGTTGAAGTAACTACTTGATGATTAACTCTACATCTTTATTTCTGTATATCCGTGACCTGGAGGCTGCTATTACGCACAAACATTTTAAATAAGGAGCGGTGCATATTATCGTACTCTTGAGTATACATTATGTTTTGGGTTGCAAGGTCTATCAACAAAGGAACTAATAAACAGATTTCTATTTATGTTCCCTGTAGCCTCTAGCCCAAGCTATAAGCTTAACTTTTTTGCTAATTTCCTTTTGCTATAAATATATGAACGTGCTTCCTATCATTCCATTGTCTAGTAACACTAAGAGAGTAAGGATCTGAATCAGCATAAACTTATACATTACACTTCTAGCTTTAATTATTTCAATATACTTTTCTATTACAAATTCATCCACTCGTTCTTCAATCAGCCAACCTCAACCTCAACATCAAATATGATACTTTTTGTAACCGTATTAGAATACATTGTCATTTTATTATTAATGGCTTGTTAATTACAAATTGAATGTGTAAGGAAAAATGTACGACTATTTATTGTAATTAAGAAACATTAGTTTTCGTATGAGCTTCATCAACAGGGTTACTCGAGAGGGCATTAAGCTTCAAACTGTAGCAAATGTTGCTAATTCACACATGAAATTATTCCTTGTTCAACGACTCGAATCGCCCTATAATCTACGAATCGAACTTGACATAGTGGCTTACCAGATGAGATATCACACAGAATAATCTGGATTATAATAGAATTTATCGTGGAACGATCGGTATCGTTCCCATAATCTCTGGCACTGTAATCTAAATCACATCGTGATCCCTGACTGTATGTACAGTGCAATAATCTCCATTATCTTATGCGTGATTTAAGCTTCCACGTACATAATATTTCAAAATCAATATTGTCGTTGTTTTCATATTTCGTGTTCAAAATTATATTTTAATCGTTCAAAAGATAGATCGAATGCCTTTATTTTTTGAAAATTATTTAATTTGAAAACACTGAGATTTGTGTAATTGACACACAGCGTGCTAACTACGAGAGTTCATTCATCAATGTTAATATAATACTTTACTGATCAAAAGGATATATCTATTTTTTGGATTATTTTAAACTCATTCTAGACTCAATTGTGTTTTTCTATTCTTAAGAGGTTTTATAAGTTTGTGGAACAAGTATGGAAGAATCTTCGTTAATAAGTATGATTTTTCGTTTCAAGTGTACATTAAGATATTCATTGAAATATTACAAATTTTCTTGCTTGTAAAAAGCGGAGTAAGATTGAGACTGGAACAGAGTTAAGGATTAAAAAATTTCTTTAAAATTCAGTTAATGTTTAAGTTTCGGCTACTTTGTGATAAATGTTGAATACGAATGAGAACATATGCAAGTAGGCTAATTATCGATGTAACGATGTATCGAGATTCGAGTTTATGATAAATACATGCGTTGTATGTTCCTGTTGAATATGCAGAAGTGGACGCTAAACTCATTTGGCCTGTAGACATAGGACTACGCAGCCATAAATTCATTTCTACGATCCCCGATTTTTATTTTCAACGAGGAAGAACATGAAATAATAAAGTTTCAAAAGTTCTCAAAGATACAATATTATTTAGTGTCATAAGTATTTATTTAAATTTTCTATAGGGATGTTCTAAAGATAGTGTTAATTTTTCAGAAATCAAACAATGAATCTCGAATGAAGTTGATGAGAGTTTCGTTTCTACGTAGTATAATAGTTCGTTTAAATCTCTCCTCTATTCATCCGGGAACTCTGTATGCTTCGCATATGCCAGAATATCCTCAATTCTATAGGAAACTCCAATTAACATCGGCATGGTGGTGCTCGTTAATCTACTAATGAGTAATTCGCCATGGGGGCTTTAATATAGATTGCAATTCGGAAGATCCACGAGACAGGGCTCGGCTCGATGTTGTAGCCAGGCGCTAGGCCAAGCTATTAAATAATCGAGCGAATTATACCCCTTCCTATGGTTGCATCCCTCGGTTTCATGCTACGTCAGCCGATCAGGTGCCAAGTGCAAATTTAAACTTGCAATACTCTGCCTCCTCTAACTTGGCTTACCCTCTGGCTGGAATTGACTACTCCTTGCGATTTCGAAGATGACATACATATTATTTTATTGATTATAAATGTTGAGATATGTGTAATTTTATGTGCTGAATTGACTGCGTAGTATGTGAGTATGGGTATCTGTGTGCGCGTCGTCTCGAAAACAAAAGAATGTAAACTGTTCAGTAGTCAGTCGTGTGTGGAAAGGCATCTGGTATGAAAGGTAGCGAGGAAAGGAAGTGCTGAGACACGTGCAAGATTGTGTCGATTAATATTATTGGAATCGTTCACTAAATAAATGCATAATTATTTTATTATGAATATTAAATGTATATTTAGTGTTTCTATACCTTTATTTCGGCAGTTAAGATTCAAAATCATCAACAATAAATAAGAAAATATTATGTGGACTGCTACAAATCGAATACACAGGGTGGGGAAATTTTTACTTGGAACTGCTTTGTTCACTTGGAACGCATTTTTACATTTTACATTTCTTTTTAGAAACACGAGACAATTTTATTTTAATTACAGATGAAATTATTATTTTAGTTCACATAACATTGATTATACCTAATGTAGATACGAGGAAATTTTGCATCCTAACTTTTCCTCCATATACATATGTATCCGTAAATGTATCCGTACAGATGTAAGCGTCCGATTTTAATTTATAAACGAAACATATTTTGGTGTAATTAGTTTTCCCATAGATGGATGCGCAGAGATCACACAGTTTCTTAAATAGAATTATATAATCTTTAATACTAAATATTATTTCGTAAAATTTATCGTCTGAAAGGCAAGGACAGACGTAAGGCACTATTTTCCTATGTTTGTTTTCCTTGTTACTCTTACGATAGCTTTTACAGAATAAAAATTAGAAAATCTGTTTAATTAATGGTCTTTCGATATACATGGGTTAATAATTTTTCATACACATCTAAGACAATTCACCAGTAATTTACATTAATAGATTAAAATCAGACACTCTGTATATGAATAAAAGTTATAAAATCTATTTAATTACTGGTCTTTGAATATACATGGATTAATAACTTTTCATATACATCTAAGACAACTCAGCAGTAATTCACATTAATAGAATAAAATCAGACACTCTGTATATGAATGAAAGTTAGAAAATCTATTTAATTAATGGTCTTTGAATATACATGGGTTAATAACTTTTCATATGCATTTAAGACAACTCACCAGTAATTCACATTAATAGATTAAAATCAGACACTCTGTATATGAATGAAAGTTAGAAAATCTATTTAATTAATGGTCTTTGAATATACATGGGTTAATAACTTTTCATATGCATTTAAGACAACTCACCAGTAATTCACATTAATAGATTAAAATCAGACACTCTGTATATGATCTTTGTTCGATCTTCAAACGTCTTCTCTCTTAAAGAGTCTGCAAATCTCGTTAAAAAGTGTAAGAATTCATACGTACAAACATTACTCCGTTTTACTAATGTTTCCTCGATTCGCAGTGTACACAAAAACGAACCAAAAAGTAGGAAAAAGTCAGCGGTTGTTCCCTAAATCTGGCTCCTGTTTTCGAACACGACATTGGTAGAGCTCATAAAAAGTAGACATCCCGTATGATAGACGGGACTGGAAAAACGAGTACGACTCCCCGGAGTGCTGGTCCACGTAACATGCATCCAGAGAAGGCCAATAAAATCGAACGCTATTGTACTCTTCGTTTTCTTTTTGATTGTATTTTATTTGCTCTCCTTTTTCCTCTCGTCCCTCTATCTCTGCTTATCTTTTGTTGCTGCATGAAAGCTGAGTATTTTTCGGAGAGTTAAACCGGCAATAGGAAGAGGAGATTGTTGAATGGCAACGAAATGAAGATTTAATTTTGCGAAAAGTGTTTCGCTTTTTGTTTGAATCGTGTTGCCTTTTGTGGCGGTGGATGTAAATTGTAATCGGACGATCGGAGAAGGATATTGAATTTTACGCGAGCTTTTGTGCGTTACGTTATCGCTTAAAAGTTCGGGGATCAGTTGCTCCGTGAAAAAGGAATTTACATTTTATAATGGTGAAACGAATTGATGTTTGATGTTTTACGAGTATAATTTTAATTAACACATGTAATTACAGCAAGAAAGTTAGATCAGAATTATTATTTTGTATTTATGGTAAATTATAGAAGTATCCGTACCCTCGTAATTATTGAATCCAATAGTTCATTTAAATTTTCATTTATGTTATAACAATTGCTATTTCTCAATAAACGATATGTCGATGAAAATGTATTACATTCTAATTTTGCTTCGAAGATGAAACTCGCATCAAGTACTGTATCTATTCTGGAATATCCTAAATAAGGAAAAATCCAAACGAAGAATAAATACAGCCATTTCCTTCCTTTCTCTCTTTGTGTCTTTATTTTCAGTTTATACATTATTACATATTATCTCAAATAAACATGCTCTTTAATAAACTTCGTTACGTGAATATCGCAAATTTAATTTCTCGAGTATTTAAAATCGGAGCTCGTTAAAACGTTCGCTCGACGAGAGCTTTAATAAACCAGAATTAAAAATGAGAATATAATTTTTCTCTGGAAAACAAAACACGTTCGATATAATGATAAAACGAAAATAATAAGGAATTAGAAAAGAGTCTAATCCACGGTTATACGCGTACAAAGTCACCCCTTTAATTCTATATTTGCAACCTAAACAAACTCGACAAAGTTTTAAAGCCTAATCATGTGTACCCAGCACTTCAAAGAGCCCTGTTGACGAGAACACGGTTACGTCAGAACATTTTTATTTATTCGTCGCTGGAAGCTGGTTACATTTTTCCCGTTCTCCCTTTCTCTCTCTTTATCCGTCGAATTTTGTTCATTCCCGGCATATACGCGGTTGGCATTTAAATCGGCGGAAAAATTCCAGGGATTCGATGGTCAGAGGTCTGGTGACATCGATAACGAAGCTTTATCTATACAGGGTGACTAGAACTTCATAGTAATAATAAATATAAACTTAAAAATAAATGAAATTTTAATTTACCGGTCGCTGGCTATAAATTTCCATATAATCATAGGATTAAAAATTATTAACAAACCGTAGATTTTTACGCAATTTCATATTTTTATTAACATAACTAAACCTATGTAAAGAATTGTTCTCTCTGTTCACTCTTTCACTGTGAAGCCACTGTCAATCATACATCGTGTTACGTCGCGTAAGACGGTCCCTGTGTCACGTAATAAATAACGAGGGATTGTACAAAAAGGCGAACACTTTATTAGCACGACAATCTTACAGATTAATTGTAGAGCTCAGACTGACTTACGGGCTAAAGGACAGGGGTTTTTATATCTTCATTGTGGTTACGGGTGGGAGTTCGGTTATTGTTTTAGTCCAGAGGTCGGCTGATGACTAAGTGTTGTTCAGAGTTCGGCAGATGATTATCGTTATCGCTTTGTTTGTATCAGCTTTTGTTTGTGACACCTGCGACGTCCCTCATGGTCTGGCCGCCGAGGCCCACACACCGTTACACTGACCCTCGATAAACTTAAGGAACCACCATAAGCCGAATCTTCTCAGTTTAATTTCTATTCACACAAGTATTTTCGGTTTATGGATGGTCCTTAAGACAGTCCTTAGGTTTATTACACGCTCTTATAACTTGCGGAGAAAGCGGTTGTTTGTCCATTAAAAACAGCAGGTATTTCCCATTAAAAAGGACACCCATACCGAGCTTTCCTCCGTAATTGTACGAGACGGGTCATCACTGTTCTACCAAACGTCGCGCAGTCAACACGACTGTTCTTACAAGCTTCGCGTAGTCAACTTAAAACATAGTCCTCGCTACGATCAAAGTGATATTATCTTAATCTGTTCTTTATTACTACTACTCATCTATCAAGTGTATTATTCTTTATCACCTGTATCAATTATATCTTCCGACACGACGGAACCTCAAGTGTAACAAGTTGTTAAAAATATAAATATTATAAGACTGTAGACTACAGTTTTATTCCCCAACAAATACCCCTATTATCCCACAAGAAATAAGGGAATCGACCTGTTCGTGGTGTCGATCGTTATAATCGTAACGGGAATTTACGACTCCCGTTGACGCGCTTCAACGCGAGCGCGTCTCCCCGCGACTGGACGAAAGAACACATCGAAAACTAAAAATTGTTAAGATTTATAATTGTTATGTGTTATTATAATGGTTATGTGAATCACTTTTCTTTATATTATATTTTTTTACTTTATAATATACCATGTGCAAATATTATCAATATTTATAGAACAGTTTGTTGTTAGGTACGAGATACTTTCGAGTGACCAGGAAACAGATGCTAACTGATCGATAGTTATACTGTAAGTTTTTCTACTTTATTATTAATATAATAAATTAATATTTCATCTCCTAAGTTGCACCCCGTGTAACAAATAGGGGCGCGATTTTTCCAAGTTACCGGACCGATGCGCGAACAATTCTTTTCGTCGAGGCCGTAAAAACGCGAAGGTAGCTTCCGCTAAGTTTTCGCGTCGCTTGGCCGATTTGAGATTATTTAAAACGCTTGACGACTCGGTTTTCTGCCGCGTTGCGACCTGCTATTGTCGCGTTAATACTTTCCGGTTCGCTGTGACGCCTGATCACGCTCCCCCAGGGCTGAATTTATTTTCGACTCGTTTGCTTCCGATACTCATCGATCATGCTACATCGTTTAATTCGGGATCAACAGAATTTCCCAACGTTTTCCATATTTTATTCTTTATTCGTTGGTAATTCACCGACGACACACAATAAATTCCTTGAAATCTGCCTTAAAAGCGTACAGATGTATATCGATCTTAAATCATTGAGTATACATATCACGAGTGTATATTAATTCTATGAATGACTCATAACATTTCTAAAATCATCCAAGCCATTTTTATTCTACTTTTTTATTTCTTCATTACTGAATTAGTCGAATAGTTTATTTTAGTACAAAGACAGCAACAGCGAGTTATATGTACAAAATCTTATCGCAATAACAGCTGAGAAAAATTTAATAAATGTTTTATAACAAATACGTTCGATATTAATAACTCAACTACTCAAAACCGAGACAGATCCTCCTGTTAACTGCTTGCTTAACCTAAGCCCAATCTAGTCCCAACCAAAACTTTAAATCCGAAGTTACTCTGCTCTAAACTTCAAATGTTCCTTCCTCAGAAAAAATATCCGAAATTTGAAATACAAAACAGTCATCGAAAGAAACTTTGCCCTATTTCCAATTTACCACGATTAGACTATCCTTGCAAGCGATTCGATGTTGAACGGAACTCAAACAGCGCTAAACGACGTGCAGCCACGTCGAATAAGCCTGAGGAAACTGCTCGTGACAGAGAGTAGTCCGAGGAAAACACCCCCTGGAGAGGTCCGGAGAACGCGTTTGAAAGCGATTGTCGCAGACAAGCCTAAACTTTTCCCAGGTCCACTGTTGTGGCTTCCTTCGTCGCGCGATCCGGGCCACCCCTGCAGAGAACGCTTCTCCTCAGGGTGTAATTGGCAAGTAGTGGTCTGGCGAAGTTGCCAATGCCAACTGCAACCGACCCTGAGAATGAAAAATCCGTCAACTTTCCGACGATGCAAACCTTGGTTTGTGGCGTGGATCGTCCTCGCTAATCCTTTGAATCGGATGTTCGCCAGGATAAGGGTATGTTTCGTTGAAACCTTAGAATAGGGCTACGACTTTGTGGGATTTTTGTGTTTGGTGGAAGCTTTCACGTTTTGAGAATTAATTTCTTATTATTGAAAGTCGAGGACGAATTTTGGACGTGACAAAGTGTGATTAAACGATTTGTTTTCTGTTTCCTGAAAACCTCGATGTTTATGAAGAGAATTTTTGATCCTTTGGAGTATAAACGATGTAAATATCTTTCTACGTATAATATCATTTTGCATATGCAAATTATGTTATTCTATAATCAGCGCTCCTCGTTTACTCAAACTTTGAAACGTTTCACTAAAAAATGCCTTGCATTTACTAAATCCCCTACTTTTACATCAACTCGCGGCCCTACAAACGATTTTCACGAATAACCGTGAATCCATGAATCCCGCGATAGAAAATTATTCTTTAAAAAATTCATCAACGAATGAAACTTGCAGAGACGGGGGCGACCGAGGAGAAAAAAAAGTCGGACAAATCCCGCGAGGAATGTAATCTTCGTTTAGCCGGATGATATTCGGCGGGTTGGTTGTCGAATGATCGAGACAAAATCCGAAAATCTGTACGTGCTGGCAAAAAAAGATGCGAACAAGGCAGGCAACGTGAAAAAATAACACTCACGGTGGAATAATAAATGCCGCGCGGATTTAAAGCGCTTGTAACGCCACTTTTAAAGCTTCTCTATCCTCCCTCGATCCTGTTTCCATTAGGAAAAGTCAGAGCTCGTCTGCCAGCTTGCAAAACGTGACTCTCTTTGTAATTGTGCATCTGGCTGTATCTATGCTGTTTGAATGTGTGTATGCGCTCGTGTGCGTCGCGTTGGCCAAATAATTTCGCGTTGACGCTGCTAAAAGTGGTTCACGCGGCCAGGCTGCCGCCGGCACAAATGAAATTTCTTCGCGGTTGCGCCACCAGCAATGGCGGATGTTGCAATTTCTGCTTGGGTTTTTCACTGACGGTTGGTGTTATTACAGTTATTACGGTTTCTTTGAAGAGTTTGTCGAGAGGAGGATGGGTTTGGTCGCTGGACAGCGTAATTGGTGGAATTATTGCTTTTTCGTGGCTGTATCGTGTTCTCGATAAAATTTCAAATTAGATCTGACTCTGCTGCATCGTTTCCCTAAGCGTAGAAGTGAAATTTGTGAAAGGAAATATTGGATTTTTTTGACCGATTACTCTTCTGAAATTTGAATTGTCAATGACCCAGGACGCACAGTGTACAATAATATTGCACGATGTGAAAATACATATTGCTGTATTACTGTAAAGATATAGGAGGGATTCGGAAATACAAATTTTTTTTTTTTTTTTATTTGTTTGAATTTTACAATTTGTCCAGAAGGACATTTGGTAAAATGTTATAACTTGAAAAATATATCATGTGGATGGTTACCCCCAGCGGGGTTCCATCTTTCAGGTTGTTTATTGTATTTCTATTGCGAGGTCTGCGGGACGCTTCTTCTTCAGTCTTCTTTCTATTATGGTTTCATTTGTTTCAGTAACTAGCTGGTTTGGGTGTGTTGCGAGTCTTTCCTTGTACTTTTTTGCGTATCTAGCGATTTCCCCTTTGACTGTTGGAATTTTTAGATCTTTTCGTATATCTTCATTTCTGACGTACCATGGAGCGTTAACTATTGTTCTAAGAATTTTGGCTTGCATTGTCTCCATTTTGTTTATATGGCTTTTTGCTGCTGTTCCCCATAGTGGTATTCCGTACGTCCAGATTGGTTTTATGATTGTTTTGTATATCTTTAATATTAGCATTTTAATATTAGTATTTTCTACCTTGAACTTGTCGTACTGTAAAACATAGAAAATACAACTTATCATGTTTTCCACTGTTTCTCAATTTAAAGCTATCTTTTTAAGAATCTTCTTTGGCAAATCTTTAATGTCGTAAAAATTTCCACTTTTTAAAAGAAATTTCCTCTCTAAGTTTCAAATGCTGTAAGCTTGTTTATTTTAATTCGTTTGTTCGTGTATTATTTCAGCTCAAACTGTCCGCCTTTGTGGAAAGTTTCTCCATTCCCAAAGCTATAAAATTTCTCTCTGTTCAAGCTAAAATTTTCTCATTTACAAATCTCGAGATTCCTCTTATTTCAAGATCGTCAAATTTCCAAAATCGCAAATGCCTTTTTTTCTAGCACAATTCTCTGACGCTTTCCAAAGCTTTTGTTTTTCGAATAAAACCTTTAAAAGAAAACCCAATCTCAGTATCTTCGAAGAAAATAATTCGCTGATTATTTTGTCTAGGTGTAAGAAGAATATGCAACTCAATTCTCTTGAAAACCACACTTCAAACGAAAAACAAGCGTTGTACTACATTTTCGACTTACATATGCGCATGTAGAATGACCCGCTGCCAATTTTTCACTCCTATCAAACCGAGAATTAGATACTTGAGTAAGTTTTCAAGCTCGATTTCCTCGAGAATGAAACGCAATTTCGTTATTCATGATTTTCCTCTTATTTCGTATCACAGAATGTCCCTCGCGCCTCTTGTACCACGATATTTTAGATCCACCATGTATACGTAGAAATCCAACATTCTCTGCACAATTTTATCCGCACGCAAAAAAGTACAAGGAAAGACTCGCAACACACCCAAACCAGCTAGTTGCTGAAACAAATGAAACCATAATAGAAAGAAGACTGAAGAAGAAGCGTCCCGCAGACCTCGCAATAGAAATACAATAAACAACCTGAAAGATGGAACCCCGCTGGGGGTAACCATCCACATGATATACTTTTCAAGTTATAACATTTTACCAAATGTCCTTCTGGACAAATTGTAAAATTCAAACAAATAAATAAAAAAAAAAAACCTTCATTTCTACCAGTTATGTAAGAAAACCAGTGGACACACTCATTCTCTCTCTCTCTTTCTCTCTTAGAATTATAATTTCTTCCTTCCGCAAAAGAGAAATTGAATACACGGGATAATTTAAAGTCTCGTTCGTGCAAACGATTACAGAAGGACTTAAGTGGGGCCTATTGAGTCATTCGAATCGCCGTCTGTAACGCTTGAATATTCAACGCGCGCGATCCATTATAGTGATGTATAGTTCTATCGTAATATTCATCGTGCTCGTTATTTTTTCCTTGTGTTTTCGCGGAGTGAAATATCTCGCATCGGTCGTTCTGCCCGATGAATAATTAATAAGCAGGATTTTACAAACAGTGCCACACTTGTGCGTGAAATTACGAGTAACTGGTGTTTATAAAGTCTGAACAAATAAAGCAAGAAACTTCTTTCTGTTCCACGAGACCTCGATCGACTTTGTTCGTTTAATATTCTCCTGTCGATCGAGAAACGATAGAATCCTCTCGTTTCCATTCTTGGAAATTTGTTGATCTTTTGTTAAAACAAATAATTTTTAATCAGTGGAATACGGGATACATGGGAGGAATTTAAACTACTAATATATAGTCAGTAATAATAAATTTAATTAAAAAAACAATTTTTAATTAAGAGGTAGGATTTTGTAAATTTATAGATGCGGATATACAGACGATTCTTTATCCTTTTATTTTTCCTCTGTATTCAATAAGATAGATTGACAATGCAAAGAAATAGATATATCTATAAAAGGACCAAAACCATAAAATTTTCTTACCCTCTAAATATCACAATTTCCAACCACTTTTTCTCACATAAATCAAATCTTTTCTACCTCAACAATTACCTACCACATCTCAGTGAAACTTTTCACAGTTCAAAGCTGTAACCACAAACACAAGCAAACGGTACAACTTAGGGTACTGGTAGTATATATAATTGGAGATGGCACCCCTGTATTTTCCAAGGACCGTGACAATACTGTCAAAATAAAAAGCTGACGCTTTGTGCTTCACGTGAAATATCGTCCGTTTATTATTTAGAATGCCTATTGTGACGATTCGATGGTTCGTTAGAGCTGTTTAACAGTTAAGTAGCTGACCAGGGGTGAGACATATGTATATTTATACGAGCGGTGACGTGAATTATCTGCAACCGGGGACCATCATCGTGGGAATCCATTACGGTGCTTGTAAAAGGTGTGCCATTTCTTGAAAATGAGAAGACTACAAAAAAAAAAAAAAAAAAAAAAAAAAAAACCCCACTGACCTTACGAAAGAAATAAAGTAGTCAAACTCGAAGATGGTATCGTGTTATTTAGCAATCAAGTTAGAAAAATTTACCAAATTTACCAGCTGGACAAATTATAAAGTACAAATTAAATAATAAATAATAAAAATCTCTCGAAATCCTGTACATTGTTATGAATTAATTTATAGTACTTTAGAGGTATGTGATAGAGTTTAATTTGGAATTACTGGTTGATTGCTGCCTGCGTTTTGGTATGGGAGAAATTGCTACAAACAATTAGACAAAAATAATATATAATATAGTTCAATGGAGTTCTCCTTTATCTATTTCATTTTGAAAATGTGTTCTGTACAAATTTGTGAAAGTTTATTGTTTAGAGTAATTGATTACTCTCGATTCCAACGTTTGTTAAAAAATATTATAATAAAGAAAAAGGAAAGATGAACAGAAGGAGGGAGAAAATAGCAAGTCAATTTCCAATCTCTAAACACAGTAAAAAAATGTGAATTACTGATTATAAATCGTATCTGATCTAATTATATAATAAATTTTATAGATGGATATAAATTTTACCAATTAGTCTATAAACGATCGTATCAAAAGTTTTAGAGTATACTCTTGATCAACTTAATTAAACAAAAGCTACTGCGTCGTTGGATTTCTAAAATTCTCCAAGAATTTTTAATAAAAATCCCTGAACGATATCTTCATAAATAAACGTTAAAGAGTTTGACGAACGCATTACCACGTCAAAAAACGTTATTTTGACTAACATAGTTCCAAATATCTCGTAGTTTTCCGTGAAAAAGAATTCACGTTAGGATCTCTGCAAAGAGTTTCATCGCACCATCCCACGCGACCAAAAACGTCCCAGGACGCATTACCGCGTCACAATGGGAACAACGCCGGGTCTGGCGTAGATTTACGAAAAGATTTTCAAAAGCTGCCGCGTCGCCTGTTCTACGAGGACAACGCGAGAATAAGAACCAGAGGTGGGTTAAGAAAGGCGAAGATCTGAAAGAGCCGCGAGTATTACCATAAGAATAAGAATGCCTGTCACCGGTGTCAAAATACGAGCTATTTCGAGGCAGGAGAAACGCTGCTGTCTCGATTCCCCTCTTGAAAATTTCACATGGGTCCTCGTCCGACTCAATTCATTTTTCAGCGAACCAGTGTTCCATCGTGCGATCAATTATTCAGTCGATTGTTCGCCAAATGGAACCAAAATTGACGTAGGAAGCTGGAAGAACTTGAAACTGCTCGTGGAATCAATGGATCTGAATATTTAGAGTCTGTCGTTTGTTCGATGTTTCGAGTAATTTCTTTTAAGGGCGCAAGTATTGGAGTTTTTTAAACTTTGAATATTTTAAGTTTATAATAACGTAGCATATATATATATATATATATATATATATATATATATATATATATATATATATATGTATATATTAGGCTGTCCGAAAAGTTTCTTTCGTTTTATAAGGAAATAATAGACGCACAATGTTTTTGTTTTATATTAGTTTATCGAATTATGCACGAACATAATAATAGAAATAGAACGAAATAGATCATGCCTAATTCAATAAAATAATATAAAACAGAAATTCTCGTTCATCTATTATCACCTTATGAAACGAAAGAAACTTTTCGGACAACCTAATATATACAAATATTATACCAACAGTCAAAGAAGAAATCAGCAGATACGCAAAAAATACAAAGAAAGAATGGCAACACATCCAAACCAGCTGGTTGCTGAAATGAACAAAACTCTCATAAAAAGAAGACTAAAGAGAAAACACCTCACTGATCTCACTAAAGAAATAAAATAAACACACTCGAAGATGGTATCCCGCTGGGGGTAGCCAACCACATGTTAATTAGCAATTAAGTTTGAAAATTTACCGAATGTCCAGCTGGACAAATTGTAAAGTACAAATTAAATATATATATGTATAAACAAATATAATACGAATATATTCACATTTTTTTTCTATATCCCTTACTCCACACTCATCCGTCATTCCACGTAATGACACTAAGAATCCCTAGCTGCCTCTCGACGTCTGACCAAAGGGAACAAAAACTAGCTAAATGAAATCGGTCGTAAACGAAGTCAATAATCAAGAGTCATTTGGTGCACTGCACCTCCAACTCGAGCACAACAAAGATCCTTCTATAGCCTCGTTTCCCAGTAAACATGTCCTTCCACGTGGTCCCGTTGGAAAGGTGGGCAGCACCGAGGTTGGCGAAAGAAGAGGGATGCGTGACGTAGAGAAATGGCATTTCTAAAGAAGGCACGAGAGGAAGCTCCTCTGACAAGGCTCACAATGCCACGGGACGCCCTGCTGGATTTATGCGCGTGTCAAAGGCTCGGTATGCACGCGCGAGACTGCACGCTGCACACGTGCAATGCGAGAGATGGAAAATTCTGACGGCGTGCCATGGACAAATGCACGCTCTGATGGGGGCATTGTTGAATGGGGCCGGCCTTCAGCCTCTGCTTAACGTCATTTTAAACTTTTCGATTCTCGCCGTATTGCACTATCATCTTTTGATAATGTACATTTTATCGTACACACGTTGAAATATATTTCGACCATAAACTTCCATTGTCAATTTTTCCAAGTAGGTCAATGTTGAAACTCTAGCAATGCGCGATGTTAGTTGACCATTAACACTTTGACTGCCACGCCAAAATCATATGTTTCGCTTAGAACGCCACGAGAGTATTTTTATTATCCAAAGCATATAATAGCAAAATAACAATAAATTGATGATAAGACAACATTCTTCTCCAATGTACCGTTTATCTTGTTGGTGGTCACGGGTGACCATCGTGGCACCTTGGTAACAGTTGATAGCGATATATTATAACAAGGCTTCGTTTATTTCAACAAAACATTCGCATTTGTTATTTCGTCGCAAGCAAAACGTGCAGAATATATCGTTGAAACGTGTAGAAGATATTATTAAACGGTATTTGCTCGTTCTGTATATAATAGTAAGGTATGTGCACACTTCTAACTTCAATTATATAATTATAAAGCAGCATTTACGATTATTTTCTAAGCTGTGTTTATAATGATATTCGTAGCTTACCCCTCAAACATGTGGATGCAAATACAGTGCACCGTTAGATGCAAGATTTGTTCTCATTCTTTTTTTCATTGATGTTTTAATAAAAATGTTTAATCGTTCAATGGGGCACTTTTTGTTTCAAAGTATCTTCTATTTATCGGCTATATTCAAAATACCCCAACTATCAATTTTCATACAATTTTTACAATTGCAAGAAGTTCAAGTGCTCTGGTCACCAATGACCATCCGTGGTGTCACAGGAGAAACCGTGGCCGTTCATATATTATATGACCAACGTGGCAGTCAAAGTGTTAATGGACTGTGAATTTTTCTACATTTATGGGAGAAAGGGTGTATGATATATATATACGGAACTCACATAACATCCTCAGACACGTAAAATATGCAAAATAAATTATTTATTAGGCGTACTATTTTGCGTAAAACTAATTAATATATTTACTTAAGTTCTATGAAAAAGAGGAAAAATATGAATTTGTATAAAATTGTATTTTTATTTCTGTATGGTGTTTGTTGGTGGCTGGTTACGTGATTGGTTGGGGTGTTGATTATGCCGTTCGGCAGATAATTTGACTTTGATTCCAAGAGATGTACTTGACTTGAATTAATGTACCAAACGTTGTTATCTACATTAGTACATTGATTTGAATTGCAGATATTTGGAATTCTGTCGATGTTCCACATATTGACGTATACACATTTGTAGATTTGAATTGTAGATACTTTGAATTCGATCAACGTTAGGTTCAGCGTATTAAGACATCCACACTTGTACATTTGAATTGTAGACATTTAGAATTTCATCACCGTTTGATCTTTCATGTTCTCTGGTGATTGCACTGTAGTGGAATATCGATTGTAGTTGTTCTATAGGAAGTTTGCGTTTGATTTGAAGGTATATATACGCGAGTTGAATGAATAAACTAAACGTCTTTTGATAACTCAACTTTCACATTCAAGTCAGTCACATATTTAACGAATATTTTGAGATACATTAGATATATCGGGATAATCTATGCGTAGATTGAACTTGTAAATATTTAACCTTTAAGTGCTATCATAAGTTTAACTCCAAATGTAAATGGCTTTCACCGGATGCGAATTTTCTTTTAATATTATCTTCTCGTAATAATCTCAATGTTATTTATAACTATCGAATCGGCCGGGAAGTTCGTTCTGATTTACATTTCGATTCGATATACATTTATTGAATTGTATACGTGCCATTTTGTTCCACAAGCTTTTTACATCTTTCACGCAATTTGAATATTAAAATTTTTCAGAACCTCTCAGATTTCTCGGCGAAAAACTTTTCAACACGATCTTTTACGACCAAATTCCTTAAACATCGAAACGAACTTTCCGAGCGATCAAATATTATAAATCGCAGATTTCTATGCATCTATGAGAAATCATGAGATCATGAAGTGTAAATGAAATATTTTATACAGAAAATAAATATTAATTAATAAATATTAATAATAATTACGTTGGTATAATGACTACTTAAGATGTGAAATTTCTAATACTATACTTGTAGTACTAATGCTATATGTCGGAGATGAAAGGACGTCGGAGCCTTCCTTTCGGAATGTTTGAGAAAGTCCCAAATACTTTAGTCCAGACTTTTTATTATAGCCGTACTTAAACGATAAAACTGAGAAATAGCTGTTTACGAGTTGAGTCAATTATGATTATCCGAGATTTATGACAGTGGGCTTGAGCTCGAAGTGACATAATGGGTCACTGAACGTAGCCACGGTCACGGGAGGGACGTGTACCTAACAGAGGTATGAAGTAATTAAATTACTCTCCTTAAAAACAGGGATTGACCTGAGGGATACAAAGAGATACGAAGAAGAGTATATAAGGGCAGTTCCACTTGGACTGAGGATCAATCCGATAAGTTCGACTGGTACAGGGAACACGTGTGTCAAGTTCATTATCGCATTTGTCATCCCGCTGACCGTGGATTCGTTATTGAGTCTAAGATCATTGCCATTCACATTCCCAGTATCTAATTACCATGGTTACTTGTCAAATTCCGTCACAATCATAATTGGACTAGTAAATATCTTCGCTCGTGCCTAACAACAATGTCTAATCCAAAGAAAGATTCGTTACGCGCCCCTAACTCTAATGGAAACCCGACATATATTTAACAGCTTGCTTGAGCTTGCTATGCACACTATGCTGTGAAATGTTAAAACTCACGATTCCTTGTTTGCGATACGAAAACTTGAAGTACACAGTACACAACAGAGGTAGGAATGTTGAATAGCATAAACACGGGGTAGATGAATTGCAAGAAAATAATATTCCCTGCAGCGAGTAGAAACATATTGAAAATTAATATTGGAACAAGGAGATCGGTTCTTTCGCGTTCTTTGCTTATCCGGCATTCGTTTTATTTATCGAGTCGCTTGAAGAAGAGGAAAATACGCCGCGTCACACAGCCTTTGTCCCTTACGAGAGCGATATAGAAGTGGAAGGGAATAAACCAAACGTTTATAACTGGGACAAAGAGTCGAATCGCGGAAGAGAGAAAACAATGACGCGAAAGATTTCATTCGCGATCCGTGAGCCGGCTTTCATTTCAAACGAGACTTCGGCCGACTCGTTTCGCTATACTTTGTATATAGGGTGTTCTACAAAATTTCAATTTTTCCTTTTATTAAATCTAACATAAATTGACAAGAGACATTACTATAACCCAACTGCGGCTCTTCATGCATTTACGAGGAATTTCAAGCCGCAAAAATGCACGAAACAGATGTAACGTCAAGCACATCGGGTACCAGGCCGTATGCCGAAAGCAAGATTACGACCTGATGTTTACACATCCTTGCCGCTTGCTCTCAATATGAACCAACATAAAACCATTTTTATAGTTGAGGTCATTCAGGCCTAAAACAAGCGTTCTTTTGCTTATTACAGGAAAGTCAGTTCTTTTTACGATCAGGTATCTTCCATTAGGAATTTTCTCTCAAGGGCGATTAGCACCCCTCCTCATCTTCCTAAAGAAAAACTTGTCCTTAGCAAATCAGACTTTTTCATGTCCTTAGATCCACCCATCGCTAGCATTTCCTCTGCCACAACATCGTTACAAAATTTCACTGATTCTCTAACTTTCAAACAGTCAACATTTTAGTGTAACTTATACATGTCAACTCATTAGTAATAAAGTGTTATAAAAGAAAAACAAAGTTAATAGTTGTGCTCAATCTTTTTATATTTTGTAATCTGAGTGGTGACTCGTAATATTACGTGACACAGACATCGCACGCAAAATGACATAAATTATTCAAATTGTAGTATTCGTTATAACGTTTAATTGATAAAACAATTATAAGTTGTCTTTTATTAAAGCTAATATTCTTTGGAAATAAGACAATTTTTTCTTTAAAATCTGTCGTTAAGAAGAAATTGTTTACGTATTTTCGAGCTGCGAGAATATCTCT
Source organism: Bombus campestris (assembly GCA_905333015.3). Lineage (NCBI taxonomy): Eukaryota > Metazoa > Arthropoda > Insecta > Hymenoptera > Apidae > Bombus > Bombus campestris. The sequence continues at coordinate 9,989,428 of HG995136.1, read as the reverse complement.
CCATTTTGGTACAATTTTATTTTCAAAGAAAAAAAGAGAAAGAAACGTAAGAATATCTTTTCTAAAGATCGACGAGCTATATTGAAAAATAAACGAGCGAAAACGGATCGTTGAAGTAGAGTTCTGTCACCAATTCAACCCGTCTGGTCGATACATTTAACAGCTAAATGCGTCGGTGACTGTGAAGAGACAATTCCTAGGTTGGTCTCTTTCGAGGCTCAGGACTACTCCTTTCACGTGCGCACCACGTTTCGTCGATTTTATGTTTAATTTCGTGCCAGTCGTTACGTGAGCCACATCTTTCTGCCTCTTTCACAAGGTAAATGCGATCAACCGTTTTCCACCGAGGAAAAGGACCATCATTCAGAAGCACGTTTCCCTTAATGTGATAATTCAACAGACATAGGGAACCTTCACGACCATCTTGCTAATTATTATCGACGAAAGGACGATTGATTTTATGAAATCGACACTTACTTTATAATTTTATTTCTCGTCAAATAGCGTTTTACATCCATTATTTACGAATATTTTATTAATACATTGGAAAATTATGAAAAATTGAAGATTATAATTTATAATCAGTTGATTACAAGATTAAAGGAGCAATATTATTATTTTATTTTAATTCGTGCCTTTCGGCTTTGGACGAACTTTCGATTTACATTTCTTACATTTATTTGCTCCTTATGTATCTACCTCCCCTCTTATCTACTCTATTGTATTACACTGATCAAAGGAGTAATATTTTTAGCACTTTAAATATACGATTAGAGTCGAATTTTTAACCCTGTTGTGTTCTTTCTTGTCATTAAATATACAATCGTATTTTTAAAAAACGCATTTCAAGTTTGAGCCAAATATGAAGGTAACAATTTTTCGCTCCAAATTTTCTTAAATCATTAGAAATCTTCGAAGAGTGATTAAAGTGTATAAATTCGAGGACCTTGTAACTTCAGTGTTAACACTAAAAATATCAGACGTATGTATATGTACTTGCATTGAGGTTTGCGTTAAGGAAATTTAATTCTAAAAGGCACTTACTTATACCACGTGAAAACACGTTAAAAGAACGAATGCTTCCACTAAACTTGCTCCGATTATCTTATCAGCGTCTACCCTCGATCTAATTAATCCCACGCGCTTCTACTCTGTCGCCAAACGTACCCCATTCTCTTTCGTTCACTTACGTATCTCCATCACGTCAAAACAATTCTGCCCGGTGAGCGGTGAACGTAGAAACGTGCGTGCAAACGCAACTTCCATGCCGACAAATTCCTTATCTTGATCGGGATTAAAGTCGAGGGCGGAAGTGACGGCCGGAAGAATTCGCGTGAGCTGCTGCGACAAAATCCACTAGGTAGGCTGTCGCAGAAACGTGTCGCAGGAGCCACCGCGAACAATATTTCCGCGCGGTGAAACACGGCCATGTTCGTTATCGCGGTGCATATTGGACGCATTATTCAACCAGGTGCCGGTATCAGCGGATACGACTGTTGCGTGAGGCGACGCGACGCTGCGTGAGGACAGCGTCACGGACCGCCTGCGGTGAACACGGAAATTTGTCCGCTCTCCGTGTACCCTTCGGTTTTTCTCGACCTCCGAGGGGAACGAAGAGCGAAGAAACGGGTGAAAGCGCAGCGATGGAATTACTTTGCAGGAATTTTGGTTTACAGGGGCGAAGATGTATCTTGCAGGGATCGAACGAAATTGTTAATTGTTACAAATAAAAGTGATTTAGAGAATATTCAACTTTTTAATCGTTCCGTTTCGTTTCTGTTTTAAGTTAACTTTGTACGTGGACGTTAGAAACTGTGTTGTAAAGTTCAATTATTAGGCCGTCCGAAAAATTTCTTTCGTTTTATAAGGAAACAATGGATGCACAATATTTTTCGTTTTATATTATTTTATCGAATTACGTATGATCCATTTTGTTCTATCAAAATAAAGATCATAACTTTCGACAGATTAGGTTTCATGTTTGTATAAAGATGCGTCGTTGTAAAAGACGTGTCTGTAAAAAAAAGACACTTTTCGGACAATTTAATATAATAGTCGTTTTGTACTCTATTACGTTCATATTGATTTTCCAATTGCGACTATTGCTTATTAAAATATTTTTGTGAGGGAATTTCGTTTATTGGAATGTGTATCTGATTTTTAACTTTACGTGAAAGTTTTAAAACGCAATAATAAACCGCGCGTGAGTTACTTGTTAACACTAAACCTACCGACATTTCATGTATACCTAATCCTACCATGAGCGGTCAAATGACCGATTCAGAAAAACATATGTATCTTAATATAGAAAGAGATTTTAGCCAATTGGAATTGGATAGTAAACAAAATATCTTTCCGGTGCTACGATAAAAACCCGCTCCCCGCTTTTCTATTTAGAAAGTTTTATTTACCTTTATGTATTTTCAGCACATTTTTTACAAATTACAGCATTTTGTATCGCACATTTTCCATATACGTATTTTTTACATTTTATACAAATTTTGTTAGTCTTATTGACTTTATCTTATTTGACAAGATTTTCGTCCAGAAGAATCTGTAGCTGTGTTTATTATTGTTTTCGATGAACATTCTTTGCTTAGCTGTCTCTCCTTCCGATATTCAGCAGTTTCGATATAGCAGTTTCAATCCCTTCCTCATTTTCACTTTCGGAACTAACTATAAATCTCTTTCTTTTTTGTCCTCTTCGTATATTCAAAATATTCTCTTCGTCCGTATCGCTGTCAAATAAGTCACAATTATTTTCTGCCGTATCATTATCAAAATCGGAAACTTCTTGGTCATCTTCCGAACAATCCTCGTCGATATTATTTATTTTGTCTAATAAATTGATATTCCTCGAATGTCTCGACATTTATGGGGATGAATATACAAATGATAAAGTAAAAAGTAAAAACTAAAATATAAAAATATAAATCAAACGGGGCAAAAACATTGAGACCAGAAATAAAAAAAAATTGTCAATCATACCACAAAATATTGTTAGCTCTGTTGACTTTGTCGAAACTATCGCTTATACCACGTAATAATTTCTATAATTCACTATGAAATTTTGATGCTCTCTGTTTGGATCGCAAGACCGTATTGTCGTATAAAGAACGCTATGCGTTTGTTCCAATCGCGCGTTTGTCTACACCGTAGATCCACGATTACATCGTAGACTCGTAAAACAATTTCAGAAGCGCGCTTTCCGAAGAATATAGTCGTAAATAAACATGAATTTTTCAAATGGTCGAATGATCGTTCGTGGTAGACTAGACATGCTATAAATTTTGTTCGGAAAGTAAACAATAAAAAAAGTTGTGAATATTGAAAAATGGGTTGTATGTATATTATAGGAAAAGTGAATAAGCTACATGGTGATACAGTAACGTTGTATACGAGAAATTCTAAACGAAATTTCAAAAACGGTCATTTGACCGCGCATGGTAGGTTTAGTGTTAAGATTTAACCGCGCCGACGAAGTTCGACCGAATTTCTTATGAGTTAATACTGATTGAGTGGAAAGCGTCAAAAAGTTGATTGCCTTAAAAGATCTTGACTGAAGTAAATGTCGAGTAATAAATGACTATTTCAGCCCGAATTCCGATTGCTTCGGGAGATATTGTCTCGACTAAACACTGGCCAATGATTGATTGCTCGTGCCTGTAGCTGATCGCCTGTCTTGATAGCGACCTGACTAAATAGTGATTAATAACTGACTTTGCACGTGTTTACTGTATCTTCAGCTTTGGTCTACAATAAGCTTCCAACTATAATACAATCGGAAAACGAGATTGGTTAGCGTGTTAGCGTTTTTCGTTTTTCTATTTACACGGATTAATCGAATAATTTGTTACAAGATATTTGTAATTGATCGAGTAACGTTCATTTATTAACCTGTAAACGATCACTTGTTAACTTTAGGTCGATTTGTTAGCGGATATCTTTTGATTACGGGCAAGCAAAACAATAGTTTAAAACTATTTAATCACGTTGAAGCGATTGTATGTTATATTCGTAATGATTGTTTATGGTTAATTTGGATCTTTAAATTACCTTAGTTATTAATTAATATTTCAAGTAGTAAACTATTTCATCGAATACCAGGTATTTATTGCCTCGCAGAGCTAACAAAATATCTGTAAACAAATTTTGTAACAAAATGATCTTTAAAATATCAATTTACTATCCTACCAGAATTTTGTTCCCACATTGAACGTACGTTCATTATTAAAAAAATCTATCAACTTTTGTAACATTTGAGAAGAATTGGAATAGAAAATAATCGGGATTTAATAAGAAACGTGGAAAATATTAACGCAATGCACAGTCTAATAGATACAAACGAACGCTTGGCTGCGTTCGATGAAAACCAGAGGGAGGGGGTATACTGTTTTCTTTCCAGCCAGGCGACATTAATCTTAAATTCTTAAGTGAAAAACAATGATTAATGGGCGAGTGCTCGCGCGCGTCTGTGCTAATAAAGCGATCACAATGAAGAGAAATATCTAGCGTTGCCTGTGGCGTGCACCCCTGCCGTGGTAGGGAGGAGAAATAAATGCCTGCTGATATAGAGGAACCTCGTTCACCCCTCGCTGCTCTAAACTTAAATTATTTCTCGCGTTTATTCTTTTCTAGAGAGCACAAATTGTTTCCATTCTTCTCAATGTTGTATATCAAGTATACAGTGAATTTGTTTCAATTCTCTGTTGAATTTGTATGTACAACGATAGTTGGAATTCTTCTAATTATTAACTCTTAACGTCGAATGTTTCTTCATTTTTAGTAATTGTGCTATATCATTGTTAGAATGTGATTAGAACTGATAGTGATACTTAAACACAAATAATAACCTTTTACGTGAATATACAGTGGCTGATGAAAGTATCACTTATCGCAGTCAATTTTTATGAATACACATTATACGAAATCTTTTGAAACGTCTTTGGCATTGTAACGAGTCACGACATTCGTGATTATGATATTAAAATTTGAAACCAGTCGGAAAATGTATATAGAAATTACGAAACGTATATTGCAAATATGCACTTTGGGAAAATTAATATACAGCATGAACGATAGTCTTAGAGATACAACAATTAATTCAACGGTTAATTTCACTAAATTTCCTGGCTTATTGATACTTGCGGTAAATTTCTTACATTAGCAAAAGCTTTATTCAGTGAAGATCGAAAATGAAAAAAATTCCACCGTTGCATTAACATTGTCTCTTATGTCTCTTTTCGTCGAGCCGATTCTTTGATCTCTCGGATCGTATCTAATAAATCGAGCCCTCTGTACGATAATTCATCTATCTACGCTAATTTAATACCAACTATTAAACCCCACTGTGGTAATTCCGAATCGCTATAAAGTCACAAACACCGTCAAAGTCTTCTTCGATGATCCTCGAAAAACGAGTGACACAAAGCCAGCGTGCTTTTTGTCGTAGAATGGCGCATTTCGGCGCGCGAACAGGAAACGGTGTTCGGCAGTATCGATTAAACTGCGATCCTCGCTGGCCACGTTAATTTCTAACCCCGGCCTGATATCGAGTTCGTTCGTAATTACTTCAATTAAATCAAACGAAAGACAGCTCGTGGCCTATGCAGTCAGACTAGCAAACGAGCTCGTAACTGAAAACTCGATTCACCAGTTAATTAATAAGCACCAGTCGGCCGGCATCGAAAAGTATTTTCCGCCGTGCGAGCCGACTTCATCCCTATTTTCGTCGCACCTGTGACACGCCTTTGACAGCACGGGATGCCACTTTGCGGACCATCGATCGAATTTTCGCCACTTTCTGGCTATTATGGTTTAAAAGTCGTCTCTTGTCCCCCGTTTCGCTTTATTTCATCTGGATTCTGAGCCGGGTAGTTTTCATTTTCTCCCTGCGTTACCCTTTGTTTCTTGTGTTTCAATAAGCGTCGTTATAACAAAACGTTATAGTTAACTATAGTAACTCTATAACTATCGTAACACGCAACAACAGAGTTTGAAGAGTTATGCCAGCTATATGCATACATAGTGAAAATTTCATGGAAATCGCTTAAAGTTACTAGAAGCTACGAGCTTACAAGTTAAGAATAGCTATAACTAGCGAATCTACATTTTTGTCCTTCTGTCCGTGTCACTTTTTTGCCTCTGCGTCAACCGATTTCCATGAAATTTTATATTTCTGTGCTGTTTAAATTTTCATTGCAAGCGTAGATAAAAAAAGTTGTAAAAAGGAGCTTTCACTCTTTTCGTCGCGATTCCACCCAGCTGTCTTCTCCCTGATAGTCAACCCTGTTTCGCATACTTTTTTAGTTTCAACTATCTGTGCCCAGGTCATTTTTCCCTCCGCTTTATCAATCTCTTTCTTATTTCCTCAGCAATCTCCGCTGGCGTCTTAATGTTCTTTCTTACGTAATCTCTCAGTGATCTTTTCCATCTTTCTTGTATTCTTTCTGTAATTTCTTTCTCTATTTAACTGTACTTTAGTTCGTATAACTGATTTATTTTCCACACTTCGTTTGTAACAGATTTCCTTTTTATTTCTATAAATTTGTGAATTCTTCTTCTAATATTCTTACCTTCTTTACGATTTTTCGAAGTTTCTTAAACGTTATATCATATCTTGATTTTGTTTGTTCTAGCGATTTGTTGTTACATTATTTCTATTTTCTTTTCTTCTTCGAATGTTATTATTATTATGCGTTCGTGTCGCCTTTCATTTTTTTCTCTATGACAAAATTTCAGACTATTTCACAATTTTTTAAACATTACGTTATACCTTTCTCTTTTACTATTTTATTATCTCGTTCTTATTATTAAATTATTATTACTATGTCTTCCGTTTTCTTTAAATAATATTATTACAATTTTGTGATGTTAATTCTTCGTAGATTTTTCTTCCAACTTGGTATAATTTTTAAACATTAAAAGTTTTAAAAATATATCTCTATTTTGATAATTTATTATTACTATTGTTCGGTTCTCCTTCCTTCTATGAGCAATATAATTACAAAGCCCTCACTCTAATTGTCCATAGGATTCTCTTTCGGTTTTACAACTTCACGCTTTTTCCCTTTGTCCTTCATTCATTTCCTTTGTACATTTCTTGGTTACTTTTCTCTTTTAGCATTTCAGCTGTCTTTCAGAATTCACACGCGCTTCTCTTACTCCTTTAACACCGTTGGAAACAAAAAAGGGAATGTAACACGAAAGGGCATTCTCTACATTATCCTTTTTCTCTTTCTTAATGAACATACTATACATCTTTTGCTTTGTTAACAATGTGTGCATAATATACAATGACTACAAAAAGTATTTGTATAGCGCTGCATTAATTATTGTATCAATATTAATTATAAATTTAATAGAATTTTTATGCCATTTTTATACGATTTGATATTACGAAAAGGAAATGTAGAACCCAATACAAAGCTGCTTGAGTGGAAAAAAGGACATGTATAAATACCTTTATTAATCACTGTATGCATTTATAATAATCCTTTCTGTTGGACAATCCTCGTATAACCGAATAATATGAAATTCAAACAATTAATTAATTATACAGTTTATTTCATCATCGAATTGGCCTATAATTTTGCATTAATTGAATAAGTTGTTTCAATCCATGTGAGCTTTCTGCCTATTAATATCACACAATCGAATCCAGACGGTAATCATATTTGAATTTACTAACCTAACGTTACCACGTGTCGATTAAATTCAAACATTTTGTCGAGAAGCATGAAATTACATTTCCTCTCCTGTCTTTCCTGTCATTTTATTCATTTATTCGCATTAAAATCGTTGTAATATTACAAATTACTACGAGAATACAAACAAAACATACGAAGATATCTGTTTTAATTTACTTGCTTTTACCAGATGTAGTATTTGTAGTAACCATTATACAGGGTGGTTGGTAGCTGGTGGTACGAGCGGAAAGGGGGTGATTCTACGCGAAAAAAGAAATCGAAAATATAGAATAAAAATTTTTCGTTCGAGGCTTTGTTTTCGAGAAAATCGACTTTGAATTTTCGCTCGGTACGCGTGCACTTTATCACGTCTCGTTATAACGGATCTCACTGTAGATCGTTGTCTCGATGGATATTATCGCAGTTTGTTTGTTTTTGCCGTAACGGAAAATTAGCAATACATAATGAAATAATATGAAGTAATCATAAAGTTTATTATTACAAAAATTGCTGAAAATGTTGCCCATTCTGCCGAACACGTACTTCTGCTCTTCTAATTAAATTTCTATGAACACTTTCTAACGTATTCGATTGTTTTAAAGTATGAGAGGCTACAATAATCTTTTCTTTCGATTGCTCGCAACTTGCGATTTCTTCAGAATAGACAATTGATTTAATATGGCTCCATAAATAAAAGTCAAGCGGAGTTAAGTCAGGAGAGCGTGGTGGCCAAGCTACTGCTCCAGCACGACCAATCCAGCCAAAGTATCATGTCCGTATATTCCTGATTGCTGTATGTAGACATGATAAAGTGCACGCGTACCGAGCGAAAGTTCAAAATCGATTTTCTAGAAAACAAAGCCTCGAACGAAAAATTTTTATTCTATATTTTCGACTTCTTTTTTCGCGTAGAATCACCCCCTTTTCGCTTGTACCATCAGTTACCAACCACCCTGTATACAAACTACGTCACAATTAGTATTAATCAATCTCAATGTTCCAACGCAACAACGTTGCGAAAAAAGAAAACGGAGAAATTCCTTGCAGCAGAGTAACCAGACCATCGAAGTTCCCGCTAACCCGACGCAATTCCCTAAAATGTACAAAATTATTAAGGATTCTTCGTTAGCGATTCAACGTAATCCTGGCGAGAGGAACATCGCTAAATTTTCGGTAGCCTCCGAAACAGAATGACCAGCTTGGAATTAACCCAGCGTTGCATAATCTTCGAATTTACATAATGTAACAAATACATACTATTCAATTCGTCATCCGGCGATCTAATTATCCCAACAATTTCACCGTCCTTTCAGTCTACGTTCACCCTTCCACCTTTCAACTCTCTCTATAGTCAGCTGTCTTTCTCTTTCCGTCTCGATCACGTTCACTCCCATTCTACCAGTGACAATGACATAATTGTTTCGCGGCAGGAAAGACTCGCGAGACCGTAAGTAATTCCAGCCACCCTTACTCGCTCTTAGCCCTGGTGGGTGAAGAGGAGGACGAAGAAGAGTAAAGAGGGTAGTACAGGCTTCTTGGTGTTGATCGCAAATTAACTCGGCCTAATTAATGACCCACTTATCCAACCCTTAGGCTTTGGCTTCGACCAGCCGTTTCAACGATCAAGGCGATGCAACCGAAGGAACACGCTTCTGTTTCCTGCAACCTTCCTCATTTAGCGCCGCGGAATGGCTTTCGTTTAATCGAAGATGCAAGAAGGGGAAGCATGAAATTAGAGGCGAGGGCAATTCTTGCGTAAACGCGTGTTTAATTTTGCTTTGATATTCTGATAAAAGTTTCAGAGGCTTATGTGTTTGTTCCAAGAGGAACGGAGATTTCTTTGTGATTGTAATTTTTTGTTATATTGAACGTATTTGTCGATAATAGTAACAAGTTGTGAGCAGCTTGAATAATTTTTGCTTATTATTATTATCATATTATCATTACGGGTTACGCGTGTAAAATAATATCAGCAAAAGACCATATACTTCCATGCTTTAAACTATATCACACAGAATTGTACTATTATCTGGTTCATATAAACGAGATTTTATCGCGAGTACGCTAAGATTTAGTTTAGATGATAAAAGAATATAAGAAATCCTACTAAATACTCTCCTCACACGTGTAAACCGGACATAATTAATCGATCACTTATTCAACCCACCACTTCCATTTGCGTCGAAGCACACAACGATCAAGGCGAGCCAACCACAAGAACGCGCCGACATTCTTTCACCTACGCCTCCTCCATCAATCTGTCAAAGTGGGCCGTTCCAATTAATCAGCAGTCTCGAAAAAACACGAGAGTACACGGTCCACGTGCGATGTATACGTTTCTACACGATTTTAGCGTACGGTCGGTGGAAAAGTAATCGTGGCGAGGAAACCTTACCAATTCCCGAAAAAAAAAAAAACATTCACGCGCTGATCCTCGACGAAATTTTAATAAACACAAAAATCGCACAAAATCGAGCGCTACACCCGGTCATTAACTCCCTCCACAACCCCTTCTACCTGTGCGAATATTAGAAACAGAGGTGTTGCGTTCCAGTCAATTTCCAAAGTTTATGACACGGTTCTGAATATTTCACGTTTCATGGAATTGTTATATTTGCATTTTGCTATGTTCCTTTTCTCGACTTACGTTCTACCCTACTGCGTTCTTTTGGTTCTATTCGATTCAATCGTATCTTTTTGGCGTTATAAAATGTTGAGGTTATTAGATGTATGTGAATACAAAGGAACGCGTGGATAAATTGTAAGATAGAAAAAAATATATTTTAAAAACTAAAGTGTAAATACAGGTCGGAATATAATATGAGCTGATCCAGATCCGCACGCTAGCAGTGTTACCCTATGACTGAAAACCCTGAAACCAACGTCGTCTATCTACTGTTTATGGTTTGCCTTCGACCCAATCTTTTGTCAGTGCTTGAGAAAACTAAAAGACTTTTCTTAGAAGTGATGGCCACTTCAACATAAAATATTTGAAGTTGTCATCGTCGAAAATTACAAAAGGATCTTGATAATAATAAAACGTGAATGTTTTGTTAGTATTCGATATTAGTTGATTAGAAGGTCTGCTGGCAAATGGAAAATCGAATAACATAAAACACGCATTGAAAACTTAAATCTGAAAAATAATGAAAAAATCACTTCTTTCTATTATTTTCTATCACTCTTTTTACATACTTGGATCGTTCTTACCAACACAGATTTCCTAATGTAAAATTATAATCCGGCCCTCAGACCTCGTGAGAACCAACAGGCTGCGAAATCGATTCTATTCGCCTTTTTCCGCACGGAAGAAGTCGAAAACTGCAGAAGGAGCCTTGATCATCGTCATACGGAAACCGACTCACGCTCGTTTTCTCTTTTGCGATGAGGGGGTTGGAAAGGGGTTAGCTGAATGAATTCATGGCCACTGCAATGGATGGGGTAGGCAAGCGTTCGGTTGTTTCACATCAAAGAGACATTTTGTCCTGCGCTCGGATTTGCACGGTGACTGGGGGTGGCTCGCCACAATGCGTAAGGGTATGTAGGGGTTTGATGACAGGGAGAGGAAAAAGAAGAGGGAAAGAGGAGTCTGTGGTCGACTGGAAGAGGATTTTTTCTTCTTCTAGGGAGGGAGAACGTTGCTCTGAGGAAAGTAGAGATGTTTGGAGGGATTTGAGTGTTTACGGTTGTGCCAGCAGGGGGTTGGAGGGATTGATTTTGGAAACTGGTGAATGTGGTGGATTTTTCGAGCGAAAACATAGTTAAAGCATTATACGAAAATAAAATTGCAGCTTCTTTTGTCTGAAAATACAGGAACATTTCGTAAAACAATAAAGATATGAACAAATTCTTTGTATTTGAAATTTTGTGGAATGTCATTTAACCCTTGTAGTACCATACAGTAATCTAGAGATACGTTGGAAAATATGGATTTTTGAAAACATTTATTAACACTGACACATTTTTTCCAAGAATAAAGATAATTTTAAATCTCTTCTTCTGCATTCTATCGCAAAGTGTATTTTGCTTGAGAAAGAATGCAATCATTTTACCACGTTTCATGAATTTTCATTCATAGCAAATAATATCTTTTCATGGAAACTTTTGTGTTTTGCACAAGCATTTTCACACGTTCATTATACTTTTTGGTGCTACTTCACTTTCACAAAAACAAGATGTCATTACATGTGTTTAAATTGCATTGCATATGAAACATCGAAATATCGACTGAAGATATTATATGGCAAGGACCTCGGTTAATAACATTTAAAACCTGAAATTTGTACAACCACATTTCATAACTTGTCCTAACTTCTCTCATATTACACTGTGAAAGGATTAAAGCTAGCAAGTGTCCCGTGACTTGCCACGAGGCTGTAGATATAAAAATGAAAGCCAAGTGGCTAAAACCGTACGAAGATCCCAAGCTTGCCGAAAGAATCATCTTCCTTAACAACGACGATACATTCGAGACCCATTAACCAGTCACGATTCACAATTAAAATTCTAGTCGCGGCGTGGTAGACGGTCTTATCGGCGAGCTGCAGCCGCGAAACGTTTTATTTCAGAAGCCAGCGTGACGCTGCCGAGCCGCCAGCGGAATTACGGGGCAGTCGTCTCGACGTTTTAAGGGAATAAAAGGGAGAACGCGGAAAAAGAGTGTGTGTACGTGTGTCAGAAGGGGTGAGAGAGAAAACGACAAGGTAAGGGGTGAGAGAGGAATAGGTGAAAAAATATACAAGGAAAGAACGAAAGAAAGGGGTGGAAAATAGAGGAGGAAGAAGAAAGAAACGCGTTCACACGCGCTGGTATTGAGAACAAAAAGGAGAAGCGTCTGGAAAGGGTGGGGTTTTAGAGCGCGTGTCAGACGGCGATGACTTCTGCCACTTTCTTGCGTCACTCGAACTATTAGCAGGGTGTCACAGACTGCACAGACAACGAGCACCACCGTTCTGTGTCAGTGGAGATCAACGCTGGTTGTGATTGGTCGATGAACGTTGATCATCCACTTAACGCGAATTCGTATCGGAAATTTATCACTAGACCGGACACTTTAACGTAATTTCGTATTTTTATGAAGAGTGTTTTTTCGTCCAGTCGCGGGGAGACGCGATCGCGTTGAAGCGCGTCAACGGGAGTCGTAAATTCCCGTTACGATTATAACGATCGACACCACGAACAGGTCGATTCCCTTATTTCCTGTGGGATAATAGGGGTATTTGTTGGGGAATAAAATTGTAGTCTACAGTCTTATAATATTTATATTTTTAACAACTCGTTACACTTGAGGTTCCGTCGTGTCGGAAGATATAATTGATACAGGTGATGAAGAATAAAACACTTGATAGATGAGTAGTAGTAATAAAGAACAGATTAAGATAATATCAGTTTGATCGAAGCGAGGACTATGTTTTAAGTTGACTACGCGAAGCTTATAAGAACAGTCGTGTTGACTGCACGACGTTTTGTCGAACAGTGATGATCCGTCTCGTTCAATTACGGAGGAAAGCTCGGTATGGGTGTCCTTTTTAATGGGAAATACCTGCTGTTTTTAATGGACAAACAACAGCTTTCTCCGTAAGTTATAAGAGCGTGTAATAAACCTAAGGACTGTCTTAAGGACCATCCATAAACCGAAAATACTTGTGTGAATAGAAATTAAACTGAGAAGATTCGGTTTATGGTGGTTCCTTAGGTTATCGAGGGTCAGTGTAACGGTGTGTAAGCCTCGGCGGTCAGACCATGAGGGACGTCGCACGGACCGTCTTACGGGACGTAACAAAGAGAGTTAAAGAAATGGAAGCTACGTGGTAATTCTTTTGTCTATTAAAAATTATGCCGAATACTCTACTTCGGATATTTTGTATCTTTTTTTGCATTACATACATTCATTAAATTTGTCAGAAATGCATAAAAATTAGCAGTTTATTTATCAGTGATAGAAAGAAACGTTTCAAACAGTGTTCTCGGTAATATCATATTATTTCACTACTATTATATTCAATTTCATCGATCAATTACCAGCCTTTCATAAAAACCAAATTGATTCCAAGTAATTATACTTTCATGGGAGATAAAATAAAAGAAAGCAGGAGAGTAATAATAATTGCTGGCTTTCAATTTGCGACACGAAGTTACGATAACCAGGTAATTAGCAGAGAATAATATTCATTTCCATGAATCAATTACCATACTTTCACGGAATAGCAATTAAACAATGTCTAATTTGCTGCTATTCATTATTCAAAAAAGGGAAAATGGAGTGGAAGAAAGGAGAAATATAGGAAGTTTCCATTTCACTTTGCAACCCCGATCCACATTAGCTGGATATGTCTATCGATCGATTTCCACCCCTTCATAAACTTACTACAAGCAAACACACTATTCGTGTGTTATAAAGCAAGCGAAAAGAATGAGAGCAAAACACAAGTAACAATAGTTTCCTCTCTCAATTCTCGACACGGTACACGTTAAGTGGATAACCAACGTCTAGCCAATTTCTTCGATCGGCTTCTATTCTTTCATAAAACAATTACATTGTTCCAATTAAAAAGGACTATAGAAGAGAAAGGAGTACAGTAATAAGAGCTCCTTTTTATTAGTTTTCAACGTGAATCTCAATTACCCAGATAACGTCTGAAGATGAATATTCGATTTATACTTTCGATTATGTATTACCGAAAAACCACTTGCGAAATGCAAAAGAAAGTCATTTCTCCACCGAATTGTGACTGGCGATGAAAAGTGGATATATTTTGAGAATCCTAAGCGTAGAAGATCATGGGTAGCTCCAGGCGAACCACCGACATCGACTACAAGACCAAATCGCTATGGACGGAAGACAATGGTCTGTGTTTGGTGGGATCAGAAGGGCGTGATCTATTATGAGCTGTTAAAACCTGGCGAAACCGTTAATACCGAGCGCTGCCGACAACAAATGATCGATTTGAATGAAGCTTTGCGTGAGAAACGACCAGAATATCAAAAAAGGCAACACAAAGTAATTTTGCTTTATGATAATGCACCATCACATACAGCAAAACCGGTCAAGGAAACGATCGAAGGGTTCAGTTGGGAAATACTTTCGCACACGGCTTACTCACCAGACTTGGCTCCGTCCGATTACTATTTACTTGCATCGATGGGACACGCACTTTCTGACCAGCACTTCGCTTCTTACGAAAATGTACGAAAATGGCTCGATGACTTGTTTGCCTCGAAAGAGCGACAATTTTTTTGGCTTGGTATCCACCAATTGCCAGACAGGTGGGAAAAATGCATAGCTAGCGATGGGCAATACTTCGAATAAAATATTTTTAATCATTTTCATACAATACACGTGTATTTTCTATACAAAAATTCCGGTTTCATAGTTACATACCTGATAACTATATTGTAGTGGCAATATATGTTAGCCTAACTGAAGAATTTCATTTTTTCCATCAATTCTATTTCAATTCGAAATTGGCAGACAATTGATCATCCAACGCATCGCTAAAGCGACATCCAACAATGACCTGTCGCTCGTCTGCACTGCGTCCAGTAGATAGACTGCGGGTTTTTATGCATTTGTGAGAAATTTAACGGTGCAAAAGCGCATAAAATCCACATAATGAACGAAATTATATAAAGTGTTGAGGTTATTAGATGTATGTGAATACAGAGGAACGCGTGGATAAATTGTAAAGTAGAAAATATATTTTAATACAAAAGTGTAAATACAAATCGGAATATAATTGAGCTGATCCAGATCCGCACGCTAGTAGTGTTACTCTATGACCGAAAACCCTGAAGCCAACGTCGTCTATCTACTGTTTATGGTTTGCCTTCGACGCAGTCTTTTGTCTATGCGCTGTCGATGGCTTCAGTGCTCGAGAAAACTAAAAGACCAGATGTAGAGTTTTCCTAGAAGCAATGACCACTTCATCATAAAGTATCCAAGATATTGTACTACTTAGTGAATAAAAAAATCTCTATCGAGATTCTACTCGTTGACTCGTGTGCATAAGAATATGAATTTGCACAAATATTTATTTTCTACCTCTCCAATTTCTTTATTTTTCTATTCCTCCTTTCTTCCTTTTCTCTTGCAGTGATTTTTCATGTTTCTATTTTGATCTGCTCTTTATATTATTTATTATGTATCGACACTTTGACTCAAAGACCTCAGGACGTCGCCTATTTTTTATTGTTATGTTACTTTTATGTTATTCCGACATAATGTTTTCCTATGTTGAAGAAAATATAACAACTGTCCTAAGATTTTTGAACGAAGGCGTATTTTTTTACTACTTTAATTATTATTTACTTATCTATTGCTTTTTTTTTTTTTTTTTTTTTTTAGAATTTATCTATTCGTTATGTTCATCTTCTTCAATAAGACAACCTCCAAGGTTCACTCTCTCAATCTTCAGCTTCTACGATGATATAATAATCGATCGATATAGAATTACGAGGTACGAGAAAGCTGGATTCTCGTACGGAAAAGACACCGCGGAACAGCAGAAAAAAGAAACCGTGTACTTTTCCCGTGGAGAGAGAAGAACAAAGGGGAAGTGAAAAGAGGTGGAGAAACCAGGAGGGAGAGACAGAAGAGCCATAGAGGGAAACTCGTCGATATTCCGCGACTTTATCGGTCTGCGGAATAATTCATGAAAGAGGGCGGATAGTGCCAATTATAAAATAACGAAGCCGCCGTAGTGGCGTGGAAGAGACTATAGGAACAAGAGAAGAGTCGACGAAGATTGACAATGGATCATAATATGGAAAGACGAAGAAAGAGGAGAAAGAAGGACGTAGAAAGTGAACGAAGGAAAAAAAAGGTGAACAAGGGTTGAAGAGGACGGAGAAAGCATACGCAAGGGCACGAGAGATGCAAGAAAGAGAAGGTAAGAGACAACGGGTGCACTGTGTGTATGTAAAGAGAAAAGAATGGAGTTGGTTAGGAATTGCTGGAAAAGAGAGAAAGGCAGTCGTTGGGATCGTTTTGCTGTCTTGATTGTGAGTATTGTTTCAGAAGGGTTGTTCCGTGTTGGTTGCGGGCATAAAACGTAGAAATTTGTTCTGATTGCGGAAACGCAAGTCTAGCAGATCCTCTTACTTATTATTGTTAAATATTATTATTATCATTTATTTGTATTATTATAGTTGAAAAATTAGTAGGAAAATAGGAGTTTAACATTAGAACTACCACACCAAATTGACTGGTTTTACCATTTCATTTTAAAATTCCTACTTCATGTTATATTTTTTCCACAATGATGTAATGACTTTCGTAAGGATAATTAAAAGAATAATATAATGAATTTCATTCTGTTTTTTATGTATTCAAACTCAAAATAATTTTGCATCAAAGCATTCAAAATGACTGGTACTTGTGAAAGTGTAAAAGGGTTCTGCAATCTATTTATCGAAGTCCAATTAACCAGTTTCCTCGTCTTGTACAACTCCGCACACGTTTTTTAAATTTTTACCACGTATCATTCTATTCTACAATTTTATAAATGTGTCAACCCTCGTTTGAGGATCATGGTCTCAGATGGATTAATAATACGAAAAATGTACTACATAGCATGGAAGTAATAAATACATTTGGTTTTGGTAGAAATAACATTCTGTTAACTATGAGTAATTCTAGTGTTAAACAATCTCGTATTCTTCATTTTGTTAGTATCCTTACGTAAATTTTCTTCCTTCGTCCAACATTCATACAACACTTCATACAAACTTACGACGTCATTTTCTATTCAGTCATCTTGTACCATTTTTTCCAAATCAACAATTCTTCACTTTTCTTTGTACCCTTTCTACAAACCTCTGCATCTTATCAAGCCTTTTATCCATCGTCTCTTCATCTGTACTTTTCCTAC
Source organism: Bombus campestris (assembly GCA_905333015.3). Lineage (NCBI taxonomy): Eukaryota > Metazoa > Arthropoda > Insecta > Hymenoptera > Apidae > Bombus > Bombus campestris. The sequence goes on along the minus strand of HG995136.1, from coordinate 9,971,871 downwards.
AAAGAAATGCCACACCAGTGAAAATGACTGATTCTACAATTTTATAAATTTGTCAACCCTCGTTTAAGGATCATGGTCCCAGATGGATTAATAATACAAAAAATGTACTGCATAACATGGGAGTAATAAATCAATAAATATAAAAATATTCTATTATTACGTATTTTTTAAAGACCAGCCATTCTAGCTGGTTTTGATAGAAATAGCTTCTAAACAATATTATTATCATTTATTTACATTTATTATTATAGTTGAAAAATTAATAGGAAAATAGGAGTTTAATATCGAATTGCTATGAAAAATAATATCGAATGAACGTGATCAGTATCTATCGAAACTCAAATGTAATTGTAAATTACAAAATATTGAAATTTGATAATTTACAAGCACGAATCTCTCGAAAAGAAATTTCAGTAATAAAAGAGATATTTTTTTTTTTCTATGAAACTGATATACTTAATATTCCAATAATCTGGAGGATCGACAATTAACTGCTTTGCATCAATTTTTCTTTCCATAATAAAAAGCCTCAATTCGATCCACTAAATAAAAGAAGAAATAAAAAAAAATAGATGAAATTGCCGCAGTTCACAATTGGGGAATAAGAAAAACCAGCTTGAGAGAAAAGGAAGCAAGGGAGGTGGAAAAACAAGAAGTACGAGTGAGAAGGGCAGAAAAAAAGCGGTACGAAGTATCCCTTTGTCGATGCTCTTGGAAAGAACTGAAGTGCCCGTTGCCCCCCTACGAAACACCCCGTTTTCTCTCTCTTTCTTTTGATTATCCCCTCGTTCGTTATAGAACAGTGGCGTATTTTAATTCGTAACACCCAGCTCTTCTCTCGCGTTAACGGAGCATTCTCCTACGAACATTGCAAAATTTAACAATTTTCATGAATTTTGTTGAAACCGATGGTCTAACTAACTGTTTCTTGGTTTTATCTCATCCGCAATAAACGCGTGTTTAGAATACACCGATGAAGAATCTTCTTGATTCTTTTATTTCAATCCACTCTGAAAGTTTAAATACGCGTTTATTGCAGGCAAGATAAAACCAAAGAACAATTAATTAGAACCGTATGAATTGAGGATTTATAGAATTATTAATAATTATTATGCATGACGAAAAAAAAAAAAATAACTGATATCAAAAACATTATAAGGCACGCCATCATCTTAAAACAAAATTCACGAAAGTTGTGAAATTTTGTAACATTCACAGGAGGCAGCCTCCTTAAAGTAGAGGAGCAGAGACAAAATTCCACGAAGCAGAGAAAAAAGCGAGGGGGAAAAATTGTAAAAAGGAAAAACGGCAAAGAGTGTCCACCACCGGTTTCAGGGTTGCGATGACCCTCTGACGCGACTAGCAATTTCGTACGTCACTCGCAGAAGCTTCACCCCTGTCGTGTCTGGTCCGAAGAGAGAAAGAGAAAGAAAAAGAGAAAGAGAAAGAGAGAGACTGTCTTCGTCTACCAGGAATTTTACCGGCTTTAATTAAACTTTAATTCAGTTCGTTCCAACTGTCGTACTAAAAATAGTAACCAAGGGGATGGTGGCCTGTCCGACGACGCGATCGCGAGAGCACCGTCTCATAAGTTTTATGGGGTTGATCAACGATCACGATCCTCGATCTGAAACGAAACCTTGGATAGTTTCTTGTTTGGAAATTGGAATTAGCTTTCAGGATCGACGACTAAGGCTCGTCAGGGTGGGTCTGCATATTTCTTCTCGCCAGTTTAATTGCTTCTGTAGTGGTTTATGCATAGGGATGGTGGACCTCGTGATTAGGCAACGTAAGAAAAGTTTTCCACGAAGCTTCAAATTGGTCATTTTTCATGAAGAGGCAATGGAAGATTTTGAAGGTAAAATATCAGACTGTAGTATACGAGACCTTACTAAACGATTCATATTTCGGTATAAATCGAACAACAGCAACAGTAACGATGTAACGAAAGCTGTGAACACGAATCAGCTTTATCTACATAATCTCTTCAGGATCCACCTTTCAAGGCGATATGAGAAATTGCCAGCGCTACGTTTTGATCCACGACGACCACTTCCCCGACTTCGAACGTCACTTGCAGAGAATCATTTTATCCCTTCTAAGCCTGTCACAGCGGGGGTTCCTTCATCCATACGGAATTTTTGGGCTTTAATTAAAATTCGGTGCGCGACACGCTAAAATGTACGTTTTCAGCCTGGCATTGCTCGCCGCGAAACGACAAATGGAAAGTTTTGTCAAAAATGCCGATTCGACGTTCCCGTTTTATTCTTTGTTTTACCATATTTTGCATCTTTGTTTATTGATAGAAGGTGAATAATGCGCATGTATTTTTTGAACAAGATTTTCTCTTTAGATAAAGACTTCAGATATATCGTTGTTCCTTCGTCATTCTCATTTACGCTTCTTTCAACGATATATATTTTTATTTCAAAGAATTTTTCACATTGGAAAGCATAGAATTGTTTAAATTTTTGTAAGATACATATGCATGTAGATATTCTGGTGTATAAAATATTTGTATAAAATACTGAATTTATAAAAATCAATACGCTGCGCGATTAATATACTAGTACAAAACATTAAGCGATTAAATCATCTAACAAGTTAGTATTTTATTGACACTGAAATGAACAATCGGATAAAAATGATTGGTTAATTAATTAGGAAATATTAATATTTTTGCGAACATATCTAACGCCAAGCTTCCAAATGGTGATGGTTTTGAGCAATTTTAAGATTCTATTTGTGAATTCGTCTTTTGTTTCAATTTTTTAGTTCCATCTTCATCCTTCTCAATATTTTTCGTCACTTTTTAAATTTATTGCGATTATTTATATCCAATGTATGATAATATTCATGTGTTTTGGGTTACGTTACAGTATAGATTTGTATTAAATTGTATTTTTTTTTTTTTAACTCTATTACAATTTATACATCAGTCTTTTTGTAATTGGTAGAGAAATTATTTTAAAGTATAATTATAATTTTAAATAAATAAATAATTTTAAATGCGCATAACCATTTCTTCAGCGATTGTTGTAAAAGTATACGAAGAAATATACTTAACAGAACCAAACAAAATGCTATTACTGCTATGCCATTACGTTCATTCCAGATAGCATAAAAAATTCTTTGGAGTGTATAGAAGTTCGTTCACAATAAAATCTGCAGGTTTTACGTCAGAAAAGTCACAACAAGCCAAGGCAAAATAAAGTACAACGTTCAGGCGACGGTTGATTTTCCGCTGAGTAATTAACGACCATTAACTCGCCGTTCCTTAGCCACGGCCAAGCGAAAGATCGCGCGAGCGGATAATTAAATCGCTTTCTATGTACCTTGCGCCTTTTACGGCAGATTAACGAGCGCACACCCCCTAGGAGCCGGAAGATCGCGCGTAAGTATGCTGTTTCGTGCCTCCGCGAACAAATTTCCGCGTCTTTTCACGCTTCGACGCTGACGAAACGCCACGTGCCGGAGTCGATGAGAAATTTCACACTGAAACCCCCTCATTTTTCTCGATCTTTTGTCACGTAGAAAAGCACGACTATAATTGATAATATTCGATCTATTTTATCTCGATAACGATAAGAATGAGAGAAGATATTCTAAATTATATTAAGCAGTTAAATGGAAAATAAAATGAGAGAATTTTTAAGGAATTTTCCTAAATTCTTAAGCGACAGAATTTTTACGTTAAAAATTTCGCAAATCGAAAATGTATAATGTAATACGATAGGAAAATATGCTTGTTTCTGATATTTCAGTCATTTTGCGTGATAGATGATAACAAAATTATTATTGATAATAATACAACATTGTATTTAATTTAATCTGTACTTCTATAAGAAGTATGATTACTATGTTAATTATTGATCTGAAGTCTAATATTTATCTTCCGAATGGAATTATATAATTTTTCTTTTATTACTGTTACGATGAGAATGGATCATCTCCCGTGCATTTTGGGCTCAGCATTAACGAGGAATTAATTAAATGCATCATTAGTCGGGCAAGTTAATCGATTTATTATTTTCGAGGAAAATCTACTTTTATCTGTTTGAATTCAAAAGGATTAATTAATTTGCAAATAATATCAAAATCATTAATAACAGATAATGTAACTATAATAATACGTAACAAAAACAGGCAATACTAATATTCATACCAAAATTAATTTTCAGATTGTGACAGAACAATAATATTAATATTCATGTGATAACGTTGATATTTATACAGGGTGGTTGGTAACTGGTGATACAAGCGGAAAGAAGGTGATTCTACGCGGAAAAAGAAGTCGAAAATATAGAATAAAAATTTTTCGTTCGAGGCTTTGTTTTCGAGAAAATCGACTTTGAACTTTCGCTCGGTACGCGTGCACTTTATCATGTCTACATACAGCAATCAGAAATATACGGACATGATACTTTGGCTGGATTGGTCGTGCTGGAACAATAGATTGGCCACCACGCTCTCCTGACTTAACTCCGCTTGACTTTTATTTATGGAGCCATATTAAATCAATTGTCTATTCCAAAAAAATCGCAAGTTGCGAGCAATCGAAAGAAAAGATTATTGTAGCCTCTCATACTTTAAAACAATCGAATACGTTAGAAAGTGTTCATAGAAATTTAATTAGAAGAGCAGAAGTATGTGCTCGGCAGAATGGGCAACATTTTCAGCAATTTTTGTAATAATAAACTTTATGATTACTTCATATTATTTCATTATGTATTGCTAATTATCCGTTACGGCAAAAACAAACTTAAACCGCGATAATATCCATCGAGACAACGATCTACAGTGAGATCCGTTATAACGAGACGTGATAAAGTGCACGCGTACCGAGCGAAAATTCAAAGTCGATTTTCTCGAAAACAAAGCCTCGAACGAAAAATTTTTATTCTATATTTTCGATTTCTTTTTTCGCGTAGAATCACCCCCTTTCCGCTTGTACCACCAGCTACCAACCACTCTGTATAATATTATATCACAAACGATAGAACTAAAAAAATAACATAGCAAATATTTAAGTAAAATTATAGAACTATTCAAGCAATAATTGTTCAATAAGAGAAGAATAAAAAATACTCAGATAAAATGTTCGAATCAGTTTAAGAAGAAATATGTTGTGCAGAAAAAATATACAGGGCGTTTTCTTTAGCAAAAAAATTGTTTCAAAATGAAGTTGGTTGGTTAAAAACAACGAATATATGAACATGACATAACCATGGATTTTCCCCACAAAGTTATTTCTCTTCTATTTTTCACGGTCATCTCAGTTCTTTAATATTTTTTTATAATTAATGTGCTTCTTGTATTATGTATCGAAGATTAAACAATGTTTGTTCATAAACGAATAAATAAATAACTAAAATTCAATTTTTTACATTTTCCATAAGCTATTTCAGCATTTTTTCTATTTTCTATCATTCTTTTCCTTTGCATCAAAAGATTTTATCTTAAATTCTAATTCGTGAAAATAAAATTAGTTTCTGACAAAACTAAACCTACATCGAATAAAACCGATTCTTATTAGTTGGATCTTTCGATTTCGCCTGTTTCAGATTCTCAACGAATAAAAGAATAGTGGTTGGGCTTGGATGAGAAGAGACTGCCTTAAGAATCGAGCAGGGACGTCCAAGGTCTCCCCTTTATTTTCCTCTACAACTGAATCACATGCTGCGACCGATAATTTTGTTTGCTACGTATTTTCCTGTCGTTGTGGAATTAAAGATTCTACAGAAGGCTTTCCGTAGAAACGATAGAGCCGAGGGGGTTGCTTTACAGACGAAGATCAAAAGGGAACGAAACGAAATTGGGGAAAAATATAGTAGAAATACTGCCTTTCGACGGGCCAATGGAGTTGCCTGCGTTTAGGGGAGCGAAATAAAATTTTTAACGTAGAGTTTCTTCTTTTTATCGAATCCAATGTTCGCGTTTACTTTCAGGACATCGAAATGCATTTGTTCGATTCAGGATTATCGAAACGTTTAAACGTTCCAGCGTATAGATTCAAATAACAATGTTCTATAGTATTAAACGCAGTTACATTTACGTTTATTTAAAAAATAAATAATAATAAAACATATAAATTAGTTATAGAATTATAACAGTCGTCTATTCTATCTTCGTGAAAGTATTTTCATTTTATCGCTTATTTTTCAAATATCCTCTCGACAACCGTCATAAATCCTCAACTATAGTCCTCGAACTATTCCAAACAAAACCTTCAACGGCCATCTCTCAGCATCCAAAAAAAAATGTCAAATTTCCAATCCGACCTCAATCTCCGTATTTTAATAAAACTCGTTAAAACAAACAAAATTGTCGCTTCCCCGTGGTGTTTCGATAAAAAGAGAAAAGAGAAGTAACAGAGAAAACTCGTGGAAAAACCGAATCGGACAAACAGAAGTAAAGGAAACAAGAATCGTGTCACGTTCCACCCCCTTTCCACGGGTTCACACTGGTTGTTTACCTCGGCAAACGTTCGACCTCCGGCTCGGGTGTTTTCCTTTCCGTCGAATCGACGAATGACAACGAAATTCACCGAGGAACAATACTTACTTTCCTGTGCAGGCCGATTCGGCCAGACGTGCTTGCTCGCGCGTGAAAGAAACCGAGGGGGTTGAAGCCGAGCAACCGATGAACTTCTGTTTTAAATCGAAATCGAGGCAAGTGGCAGGGGTGGCTTCTTTCCGAAGGAAACGCAAGGAACGCTTTCAACGGTCCCGATGGGGTGGCGAAGGTTTTAAATAAAGCGCAGCCTCATGAACAAGACGAGGGAACCAAGGGTTGGGGGAAGAAAATGAAGATGCACCGCGAGACAATTAGTCGTTCCGTATTTGCGCTGGATGTTTTGCTCGAAGAATTTATTTAGAGGGGCGAAAGCACCCTTTAACGGAGGTTTTTTAAATTGATGTGTAATGTTTTGAAGTTGGGGTTGGATCGAGGGAGAGGCTTCGAGGGTTTTGACGTGGAAGAAATTCTTTTTTAAAGCAAAATATTGGCTAAGTATCGTGAGGTAGAAGATAGTTTTTAGAGGGTGGTTGGAAAGGTTTGAATCGACTGGATTATGAATGGATTGAAATAATGGTGTTATAGGTGAATTGGCTTTCTGACATTTTTTTAAATTTACTGTATACGTTATTATTAGAAAAATAGTGGGCGATATTTGTGAAGACAATGGGGAAATTTCGCGTAGAAAAATATTCAAATTATGAACAATTGAAATTTGCGTTGGAAATACAATAGGAGCTCGATGAATCAACTAACGAACCTTCCACATTTTATGTTTCTCTTCGTGGGACTTGAAAACACCAGAATACTGTTTTCATAATGCAGTATTTAAAAAGAAGATGTTTTATATTCGAATTTATGTTTATAGAATTGGGTTAAAAAATTACAAGCAAGTTAATTTTGCGTTAGAAATATACTACTAATTTAATGAATCAGTTTTCTCTCTAATTTTCTCATATTTCATATTTTTTTCGTCATGGAGTTTGAAAAGCCAAATATTGTCTTCATAATGCAGCTTTTAAAAAAGAGGAGTTTCTACATTCAGATTTATTTTTAGAACCGAGACGAACACTTCGGAGTTGAACAACAAGTTTCGATGAGAGATGAGAATATTTCTCTAAGATGAAACATTTTTTAAAGAAGCGTTCTGAAATCTTCATTACTAGGATTGGTGATAAAAGTTTTAAGAAGGGACAATATTCACAGCACAGAGAGAAATTTTAGATTCTTCCATTACCGTGGAATATTTTACAGAGGAGCAGATCAAACTTTGAAATTGGTTCGCTAGGATTCCGGTGAGAATTTCTGGGTTACTGGGAAGTTTCTCAATAAAAAGTTCTTGAATGGATTTTTTAAGGTGGCGTATCTTTTGAACAAGCGCTGTAAGACTGGAAATTCTTTCCGTAAGTTATCGAATAAAACATGAACGATAGATGACTTCGATTTAACAGATTTAACTGAACGTAAAAGGAGGGAACGTTTTATTTGAAACTCTTTAAATATGTATGTATAAGTTTTAAGATGGTATGCTTCCTCTGAAAAAGGGATATTAAGCGTAAAGATTGTTTTCAGAAGTTCTGAGACGAGATTTGGAAAATGAAAGGATTTGAAAGTAATTTTTGCCCCGTAGAAAAACCAGTAGTTTCATAATGGAAGAGTTTTGAATAGCTTATTCAAAGTGACATGCATTTTGAAGGATTACTTGGAAGCAGGGAATTGTTTTTCTAAGCTTTCCAAGCGAGTTTGTAGACTGCAAATGTTTTATATAACGATTCACTGAAAAGCGAATATATTTTTATACAGATATTTTAAATGAATTGTAACATATTTACATGTACATGAGCTTTGTATCCTATACACATTATACTTATTGTTTTACGTATCGTTAATTATACAATCTTCTAGTAAGATTTTATTAAATCACACAATACAATTAATATAATACTGTATTTATTTATTTGTCTAAAAAAAATGTTAGTAAGAAATAAGAAGAAACAAATTATACATTGTTATTATTTAAAAAAATACTGAGTATTTGATTTTTATGTTATTTTGAAGCGAATATATTTTTATACAGATATTTTAAATAAATTGTAACATATTTACATGTACGTGAGCTTTGTATACTATACATATTATACTTATTGTTTTACATATCGTTATATTATACAATCTTCTAGTAAGATTTTATTAAATCACACAATACAATTTATATAATACTATATTTATTTGTTTGTCTAAAAAAAATGTTAGTAACAAATAAGAAGAAACAAATTATACATTGTTATTATTTTAAGAAATACTGAGTATTTGATTTTCATGTTATTTTGAAGCGAATATATTTTTATACAGATATTTTAAATAAATTGTAACATATTTACATGTACGTGAGCTTTATAGACTATACATATTATACTTATTGTTTTACATATTGTTATATTATACAATCTTCTAGTAAGATTTTATTAAATCACACAATACAATTTATATAATACTGTATTTATTTATTTGTCTAAAAAAAATGTTAGTAAGAAATAAGAAGAAACAAATTATACATTGTTATTATTTAAAAAAATACTGAGTATTTGATTTTTATGTTATTTTGAAGCGAATATATTTTTATACAGATATTTTAAATAAATTGTAACATATTTACATGTACGTGAGCTTTGTATACTATACATATTATACTTATTGTTTTACATATCGTTATATTATACAATCTTCTAGTAAGATTTTATTAAATCACACAATACAATTTATATAATACTATATTTATTTGTTTGTCTAAAAAAAATGTTAGTAAGAAATAAGAAGAAACAAATTATACATTGTTATTATTTTAAGAAATACTGAGTATTTGATTTTCATGTTATTTTGAAGCGAATATATTTTTATACAGATATTTTAAATAAATTGTAACATATTTACATGTACGTGAGCTTTATAGACTATACATATTATACTTATTGTTTTACATATTGTTATATTATACAATTTTCTAGTAAGATTTTATTAAATCACACAATACAATTTATATAATACTGTATTTATTTATTTGTCTAAAAAAAATGTTAGTAAGAAATAAGAAGAAACAAATTATACATTGTTATTATTTTAAGAAATACTGAGTATTTGATTTTCATGTTATTTTGAAGCGAATATATTTTTATACAGATATTTTAAATAAATTGTAACATATTTACATGTACGTGAGCTTTATAGACTATACATATTATACTTATTGTTTTACATATTGTTATATTATACAATTTTCTAGTAAGATTTTATTAAATCACACAATACAATTTATATAATACTGTATTTATTTATTTGTCTAAAAAAAATGTTAGTAAGAAATAAGAAGAAACAAATTATACATTGTTATTATTTTAAGAAATACCGAGTATTTGATTTTCATGTTATTTTGAAGCGAATATATTTCTATACAGATATTTTAAATAAATTGTAACATATTTACATGTACGTGAGCTTTATAGACTATACATATTATACTTATTGTTTTACATATCGTTATATTATACAATCTTCTAGTAAGATTTTATTAAATCATATAAATGATTCATATAATACTATATTTATTTGTTTGCTTAGAAAAATGTTAGTAAGAAATAAGAAGAAACAAATTATACATTGTTATTATTTTAAAAAATACTGAATATTTAATTTTCGTGTTATTTTGAACCATGAGATCTCCCTGACCACATTTGTACCATGAATTACGAACCTTTCTGTATATAATATATTTATTTAATGAAAGTGTATGTAAAATATGTGTATTTGTAAAAATGCATATTTCTACTCAGCGATCGATTTTTCTGTTTCTCCTTCCGATCAAAATTTAAATCGCGCAGCATGTGAACTAGCTTTAAAAAACGAAAAGAGTTGTTGAAAAATATTGTAGCGTCCAATGGATATAGCAAAACGAATAAAAAGGGTAATGACATAGGTTCGGCTTTGAAGGGGGGAACAAAAAAGATTTACGTACTTACGTACATAGCCACGATCCACGCGTGTACCGTGCATAAGTGGTTTCGTTATCTAACAGGTGGAAAGACCTGGCGGCTGCAATTAAGGCACCAAAGCAGGTTAATTGAGGGAGTGTAGGAGTCCGGTAGCCGGTTACACGCCCCCGGAGAACAACCACTAATTTTCTAATTAAAGGAACCTCACTGGGGCCCCATCGAAATTCTATGCGAACGTTTCCTTATCGTAACGTTATAATTTATTTCTGACATTTCTATTATGGAAAAAGAATCTATTCCCATTGATCATATATTTTTCGTGTGTAGTATAATTAATAACGATTTATGTATAATAAGTATGCCAAATACAGCATAAGGAAAGTTTTTTTTTTCCTAAAATAGAAGTATGTAGCTAATGTTATTTCAATAAAATTATTTAAATAATGTTATCTTTGTATAACGTGATACAATTTTTAATTTGGCAAAACCGTGATTAAAAGGAGTTCGGTTTAAATAGAAAAATTAGTATGTCTATGACGATTAAAATATATCAATATACGAACTGAAAACTAGAAAATTTCATTGAGAATTTCTTAGATAAATATGAAATGTAGATAATTCTGTAAGTACATACATACTTACTTTATTTCTACAAAAATATTTTTTTAATTCACATAGAAGTTTACAATGAAAAGCAATTATTGTCGTACAATTTTTCCACTACATTCATATGAAACCATCCAATTCTCGTACAATTTACTGGAAGTTGTCCATGACATTAAAAACAAGTTTGTTATCACAGAAGCCAGTAACATTGTGTGTTTATACATCCCGAATTTTCTTTAGAATTATCAATATTTTTATACACCTATGTAATATTCACAGAATTTTCTGCAACCTCTCCATGATATTAAGAATAATTTTAAAACTCGTTACGTTTTATCAGAGATGGCCAGGCAATCGGCTGTGAAACCCAGAAATAACGATCGGAGGCTGTGGTTGCGAGGGGGTTGATACTTGCACGGGGACGGAAGCGGCGTAACGGAGCCTCAAAAGACGGTTAATTGGGGGAGCACGCACGGGTTGCAACGGGGTGCACGAACTCTCCGTTAGCTCGAGAACCGGTCAGATCCTGACCTGGACATCAAAGCCAGCAGCTTAAAGCGACGTATCCGTTCGCCTGCAGCGGGCTTAAGGGGTGAATTTCACCCCTGTGCTGCGACGCCAGGGATATCCTAGCAGCCCGACCCTGCTAGCAGACCGAACGTGTTCAGGAAATCGGGGATGGAGGAAACAGATACCTGATTGTGGACAATCCCGAAGGTATTTAGTCGATCCAGTCATTGGAAATATATTTGCAAGAAACTCTTTAGGGCGTGCCACGGTGTTTGCGGTTTTGGTGATTAGAGACACGTGAAACGTGAAATCAATGGATATTACTGGAATTACTTACAGTGGAAGATTGTAACGGTTAAGGTAGTTTTACAGCTTTGCGATAGTAGTGCATTTAATATTGGCTTTTGTTATTAACCATTGGCATCGTTTAATCAAATACTAAATTTAATATTATTTATTTAATATTATTTAATAATTATTAATAATTTATCATTTGTCGAGTTTGTAGGAGTTTGTAGAATTTAAAATTAAAATTAAAAATAAAATTAAAATTGTTTCGTCCAGCGATCATTTTTTAATCATACCTTTAAGTTGTATAAACTTTAGTGTAATAAAAGGATGATATATTTATAAAATATATTATAATATATCTGTAGAAATATAATATATGATATTCATCATATACATTATTGAGAACACTGTGTTTAATAGCTGCTGTATAGTGGAGGTAGCATGATAAGATCAGAATACACATTCTATTTTAAACTTGGATATTTATATAAGATTTATCCATGGCATACTGTTTCATAATGAACTTTCTGATAGATACGAGCAACGCAATTACTAAAAAGTACAAAGAAAATCCTTCTAAACTCGTTTGCGATTTTGTATTACCCTTTTTTCTATAGTTAAACGGTATATCGCGTATTTGGAATAAAAATGCAGCTATCAACGATAGAAATACCAACTGTGTATAGTCAAAATGAAGTCTTTTCATCGTATTTTCATAGATTTACAAGAATTCATAGATTTATATATTTAAAAATTTATTTCATAGATTTATGAAGATTTTAACGATTTTTGGTTCAACATAGCCTTTCATAATAATTTTACACGTCCGCAAGTGTGTACAGATTTATAAATTTACAAATTTATTTCATAAATTTACGGAGATTTGAATGATTTTTCACTAAGTAGGTACATGATGAAAGTTTTGCTTTTTCCCTTGAGTTATATTATATTTTCTCATATTATCTTTCACTTTGATCCCTTTGATAGAAATTCTATACTTACTAATATATTCGGTATTAAAAGTAAATTCCATCTTTCTCCTGACGAAGTCTCGAACCAAGTCACTTAACGATCGAACTCATCATCATTCGCGATAATAATCTTTTACACATAAAACGTTCATTTCCTACGTAAAATGTCTCCTAACGACCAGGTAGTAGCTCATTAATAACCGTGTTATGTATTATTCAAAAATCGAACCGCCTTTCACCGCTCATTCGAGCCGTGCGTTGTCGTCTGGATGGGTTATCGGCGCTGATAAGTGTTGGCCAGGTGTACACGCGAGTCCCAACGGTGAAAATCGCAATCGAGACATTAAAACGAGCCGATCTCGTTGACCCTTTTATCGCGGTCGCAATCGCCAGACTGCGTGCATACTACTGCACACACCTTGCTGGAAAATATTTCCCCTCTCGTTTCACTCGTTGGGAAACTCGTTTATCGATATCGCAACGTACCACGCGTGACTTTTTCTCGATCGATCGTCAACTTTTTTCCCAAATCGATTCTCGAAGGGCCGGTTGGTGAACGACCAGTAGTTGATAAAGAGCATTGTACGAAAAGAAACGGTGACGCGGTGTTCGGTTAAGCGTGAAATTAGGTCGATATGCATTTGAATAATCGCGTGGAACGAGTACATGGTACAGTATATTAAAAGCTCTTGATACGATGATTCGATGAGATGTAGTTTACGATGAAAGACTTTTAAGCGTTCCTTTTATGCCTGAAAAATTTGCATTTATTTCTCATCGCATTTCTTTAAAATAACTAATATTTCTCTAAAATATTATTATTCTATAATATTGAATTATTTTGTATTATTAACAATTCTCGGTACGCCGGTTTCACGGAATCGAGTTTCTAGCGAAAAGATTTTTCTGAGTTTTTGTTTCGTGTGAATTGATGGCTTTTGTGAATCGGCGATTTTATAAAAGACGATCATTTCAGGATAATAGGCAATCAGTTATCGGAGGAATAAAAGAATTTATTAGCTGTAAATTAATTCCTTTGGTAGGCTTTGCTTCAGCGGGAAATAAATATTACATATTGTTTTGGCTTCAATTCTGAATAAATTCTTCTTGAATTTAAATGGCCACTTCATTAATATTAGTTTGAATAGTTGAATATATTAATAGTTAAATAATAGTTGAATAGTTGTCTTTCTAAGACAGAATGTCTTTTTGGGTGTGGAGAATTTTTACTTATTAATTATTGGCAATAAGAACACTTTTTTCTCTAACGTTTCTATGAAGAAAGTACAACGCAGTAAAATTACAATTGGTTTTATAAAATAAGAAGATGCTTAACATTTAGTCAGTTAATAACCTTTTAAAGAACGATATTGTATACACTGTACGTATAACATGATAAGACACAAAGGGGCTAATATTACTATTTTTATATTATTTCGTATCGTTTCGTATCATTTTATATCGTCCTATTACTATTATCATTTCACATTATTTTCTAGAACTATTTCTCTAGAAAAATGTTTGTAACAATATCTTCCTATCATTATTTACTTCGAATGATAAACGTTTTAATTTCCATTAAGTTGAAAAGACTTTATTACCTTCGTCCAATTTCCTGATTGTTTGCTACCATGTTTTCACTCCTGAAGAAACGACTATTAATCAGGAGATTTTCCCGTTCTCTACATTTCTTATCTTACATAACGAAAGCCTCGTTCCACCTTAAAACACAAGAACACTGTATCAAACATTTTCTGTCGCTACTTTCTCACCCTTATTATTCACCCCTTAGAGAAATGACTCGAACCTTATCTGAAACACTCTTTATACCGTATATTTCTTCTTATCTTACGCGATGAGAATTTCATTCTATTTTGAAACACGAAGGTATTTACTATGTGAAAAGATTTTCCTTACTAATTTACACATTTCTGTTTATGCAATTCGTTATCGAGTTGTTCGACAAATTTTCCAGTTCTCACTCTACTTTGTTTACTCGTATAATGGTACAGTCTGTCACACAAGAGCGTGTCTGCGATATCTGCGAAACCTGACACCTAATCAGAATGAGATAAAAAGAATGTAAACAAACGAAAACTTCTCTAATACGCGTTGCTGAATACCTTTCAGTTTCATTTGAAACAGTGAAAGGAACAGAGCTTTTTAATATGAGTGCCGCGTACGCGAAACGTCGAAAATCGTCTGGCATGGGCGAATGAAAACAGAGATCGTGATTGGAGTAATATAATATTCACTGATGAATCTTCGTTTTGGGCATGGTGTCCTATTAGGCGTGCTTGGACTATCCATGGAAGAAGGATGATTCAAAGAAGTGTAAAACACCCTATAAAAGTGCATGTTTGGGGTTGCTTTAACGCACGCGGTTTTGGGACTTTGTGCGTCTTTACAGACAATCTGAATGCACAAAAGATGGTGAAATTGTACCAAAGGGGACTTCTCACATCCGTGAAACGTTGGTTCAACCAAACCGAGGACCAATGGATATTGCAAGAAGACAACGACCCTAAACATCGAAGTCGCATCTGCGCCCAATGGAAAGCGAAAAACGCCATCACAGTACTTCCTTGGCCATTTGATTGCATTTAAAAGAATGAAAACATCCATTTAATAAATTTGTGGCGATAGATACTCCGTAAAACCGTCGTCTCGGGTAACAGCGAGGCGACGGGAAGATAAACTAAACACTTAAGACAAGAGACCGAGCCCAACGATTAGCGGGCGGTCCACCGAGACGTCTTCGACAATCGTACACGATACACAGAATGTTTCCGACCGTCACACCGAACAGTTCAACGAACCGCTTGTACGCACGATTTCAGAGAATAAACTTTGTTGAGTTTAAAACCGAATAATTTATCATTGCACCCATAGCCACCTCAAATTCTTCGCTAGGTACATTACCTCACACGATAGAATACCTTTTTTATTCTATTGAAAAAGATTCAAGATTCTAATTCGATTTTTATAGTTTGCCCGAAATACTCTTTGTATTATCCTTCTTATCCTTACGATCTAACGTGAAAAACACAGTTGTATCCTCACCTGAGAAATCCTCTCTACTACGAAACCGTCCATCCAGTTTCATCATCCTCCTAACTCAACCGCATTTCAAAATCGAAACACCCATGGCTGCCCCTGTTTCTTCCTGTGTACATTCTACGTTACAATTTCGCTGTATAATCCAAACAACAAAACAATCGTGGACCATCAGCTCCCAAAAGGAGAGACGGTGGATCTTGATTTTCGTACAACAAGCGGGAACCAAGCACGTCCATCGTATTTGTTTCTCCCTATTCCATTTTCAACGTACTCGAAATCCTTCCGGGATACCCGGCCAAATCCTCGCTTCGTGTTCCGCGGCTCGTTCCTTGGATATACGCGGCGTGTTTCTCGTCGAGGACGCGCGTTTAGGTAGATCAGCGAGTTAGACGCAGGAGACACGTAGCAGTTGAAGGCGGTTACGTGAGACGAGGTGGAATCGCGATGATATCCTCGAGATCTCGTCATTTCCAGAACACCTGGTCGCCTTTATATGTTTGTAACAGCGTACGAGTGTTATCCCTGCTCAACAATAAAGCGAGATTCCTCTGTTTCTACGAATTCATCGCTGTGTTCAATGTTTCGTCGTATTTCCGAGGTATCGTTTCAATTATGTAGAATTACTTGAGCTTTGTTTCAAAGTAAAACAGGATTTCCCTGTTTCTATAGATCGATCCCTCTTTTCATTGTTTTATCGTGTTCGACAAGTGTCGTTTAAATTATGTCGAATATTTCGAGAAATTAGCTTAAGCTATAGATTTAACACTTTGACTGCCACATTGGTCATATGACCGGCCACGGTTTCTCCTGTGACACCACGGATGGTCATTGGTGACCAGAGCACTTGAACTTCTTGCAATTGTAAAAATTGTATAAAAATTGATAGTTGGGGTATTTTGAATATAGCCGATAAATAGAAGATACTTTGAAACAAAAGTGCCCCACTGAACGATTAAACATTTTTATTAGAACATCAATGAAAAAAAGAATGAGAACAAATCTTGCATCTAACGGTGCACTGTATTTGCATCCACATGTTTGAGGGGTAATCTACGAATATCATTATAAACACAGCTTAGAAAATAATCGTAAATGCTGCTTTATAATTATATAATTGAAGTTAGAAGTGTGCACATACCTTACTATTATATACAGAACGAGCAAATGCCGTTTAATAATATCTTCTACACGTTTCAACGATATATTCTGCACGTTTTGCTTGCGACGAAATAACAAATGCGAATGTTTTGTTGAAATAAACGAAGCCTTGTTATAATATATCGCTATCAACTGTTACCAAGGTGCCACGATGGTCACCCGTGACCACCAACAAGATAAACGGTCCATTGGGAAAGAATGTTGTTTTACACCATCAATTTATTATTATTTTGCCATTATATGCTTTGAATAATAAAAATACTCCCGTGGCGTCCTGAGCGAAACGTGTGATTTTGGCGTGGCAGTCAAAGTAGAATAAAATTTAATAAAGTAAAGTTAGATAGTTTAAAATGTTCTTAAGCAGACACGTACACCCGAAAGCATCAAATACCATTCAAGTACTTTTGTTACTCTATGTTAAATGTATAATCATCCATACAAGTCTCTGTACACATAATCTGTAAATTATAAGAAATTATAACAAGATGGACAAGTTTTCTAGGTGACTGTATCATGTCTTGCTAAATATCGATCTTCTAGATTACCATATTTATAACACGCTATATTTACTCGAACATGAGTAAGCTAAAACATACCCTAAGAGACTAGCAGAATTTCGATAGGCCACCAGAAGATGGTATAACCTAAAATAATCATCGCACTGCGAGCGACAGCAATGAGAAAGGTTCTTTATTTAGTTCTCATTGGGAACGCCTCGACGCGCTTGGGTGACACGGATTGGATTCTTTAGAGCCACCCCTCTATGAACAAGTCTGAAAACTTGATCGTACTTTTCTCCACAGTTTGGGGTGACGAGTGATTCTTTGTAGCTACGGGCTTGTCCCTGCGGTTATGTCACAAAATGCGGGCCTTTCCCCATTAAAGCTTCCTACTGCTCCCTATTTTCCCTTTCCCTCTCCACTCGCTTTGCCTTTCACCTTTCTTTGCTTCTGGCTCTTGCGGCAGCCACACGCGTTGTCCGTGAAACGAGGAGGACCACGCAGATCGATTGCGTGCTTTCGAGAACCGATTCACGATGGAATCAAAAGAGCGATACCACCGTGTCGTTTTAATATTCGTCAAATGAAAGAATGTAACGCGCGCATAGTGTATACGTGTGCTTGTATTCGTTCGAACGATTCCATATGAATTTCTTTTTCCTTTTTTACCGTCCAATTTTTACCAATTTCTCTGTGACAATTGCGTTTTTCATTTTTTTGTTCTGTTTTTAAATGTTGATGGAAAGTATTGAATTTATAAATGAATTCTTTCTAATTTATTATGATCATAGAACCACGATTGGATTTTATAAGACGAGCGAATTATTTTCCATATCTCTGTAAACATCGTATTTTAGAGAAATCTGTTCATTTCTTTCATTGGGTTTCCTTAACGTTTATCTTTGTTTGAGGTAAGGTAGATACGTCGTATAGCAACAAAGCGTCGCATAATCGCAGTTCGTTCATGAAACCAATACATAGGAGAAAGAAGAATCGAAGGTTCGAGCAGAAACTGTGAACGCAACGGGAAAGGAGATTTCTTGGTGAAAGAGGAAGATCCTTCGACCTCCTCGAGATCTATCGCTGAGAAAAGAAAAGTTGGCAACATATTCTCGACCTGTTGTCCCGAGAATTAGGAAGACAGACAAAGGTGTATCCTCTGTTTGCGCCGCGGCTCTGAAACTCTGTGGATCCTCGTATCAGCCCCGTGGGCTAAGAAGGGAATCACGAGCTTGAGGAAGGGAAAGATAGAAAGAGGCAGAACATGGAGCGGGAAAAGCGGAACAGCGTAAAACGTGGAAAAGCCCGTTAGATTGAGTTTCAAGTTGTATGCCAACAAAACTCGGCTCCGTCCTGCCTCTTTCGCTGGGACGAGACCTCTTATTTGCCTTCAGAAACGTAATTACAAGTCGTGTTTCGCTGTTGGAGAGCTATGAGCCCAGCCAGACCCAGGCGTTATTTCCTCGGTCAAGATTTATATATGTACATGGCTTCGTGACGCGAATAGCAAGCAGTTCGTTCGTCTGTGGAGTAAAAATGTTTAAAATTATTTATTTACTTATTATAGTAGGCTTATATAAACATGTAAGCAGTCTCTGAGAATAACTATACACAGTGTCCGGCACTGGTCATGATCAACCGACCAGGGGATGAATCTATTGTATATGTAAAAATAATAAAAAAGAATAAATTTGAAAATTTATCACGTAAAATAACTTGCTGTTTATTATTTCTTTCTTTCCATGAATTCTGGAATTAGCCGTGTTCAAGTGTACTTGAAAGTTCCATTCTACATTTTCCATTTATCTTTGAGCGCACAATCACTCGGGCTATCAATTGTTATGTCTATTGTTATACGAGACAATTTGTATGTTTTTGTTAGTTGTTAACCCTCAAAGGCTATGGTGGATGGTGAAATTTATCCAATGAATTTTTATAATACGAGAGAGTTGTCTTTCTCGATATTTCTGTAAATATTGTATCCTAAAGAAATCTGTAGCCTTTTGTATGATCCACGATTTTACAATGAAAAGGCTAACAAAATTAAACAAGTGAAATGAAATGCCTTTATCGCTATTCTGTATCAAATGGAGAGTGGAAAAATTACTGTTTGCAGTGGATACATATTATGGATACCGTAGATACATACCACGTGGAAGCAGTTGAAATACTTTTGATTCAAAGCTAAATCACACTCGTGATTTTTATCAAACACTTTTTATAAAATGCTTTGTGAAAATACAACTGGCGAATCTCAGCCGAATTATCCATTAACCTTTAATTTCATTATTTCTTAGTTGACCCATTGGTTTATAATTGCTAATCAAATATTTGCTAAATGAAAAATAGATTAAATTAAATTCCGTTTTGGAATGTACGATTAATTTAATATCATTGAAACATAACAATCTGGCGCGTTAAAATTTTTAATTATTTTCTATTAAGAATCGAAATTTTGCATGTTTGAAGCATAACAACTTCCATAATGATAGAAAAATTAATTAACATCTAGCACTCAAGCCTGAATACATCAGTGGATGTTAATCGACTGACTTCCGAGTAACTTCCACTGCTAAAGTCTAATTGGTTCTTTACCTAAACGGAATTGCTTCTTAATCAAGAAACGAAGTAACTTACCTCATCCTTTACACCCTTCAAATTTAGATCGGCTCCTTTATCCACTTGTTAATAAAGTTTCGCGACGTGCGCTTTCAGCAACGTTACCTTAAACTTTCAATCTCACCTTCAGCGCAACTAGTGCTCACAACATCCATTACAGCATCTTATGAGAACACTAAACGATTTAAGTACATATACATTTTACAGGATTTTCTTGAACAAAACACGTACGTTGTTATAAATATAATAACATTATACAAAATATCATACAGTAAAGGTTCTAAATCTTACCAAAGGTATTTGCCTAAAGGTATATTCCTTTCATACTTTAACCTACATATATATTCCTTCTACCAAAAGTACATATATTTTATACCACATGACAACTTTTTTAATATGTACGAAATAATTGAATAATTTACAAAACAAATTCTTTGTAAACTCTTTCAAATATCCCAAACAGTAACTCTGGTAGACCAAACAAAGTATTGACCTAAAGGTGTATTCCTTTAATACTTTAACCTATATATTCCTTCTACCAAAAGTACATATATTTTATACCACATGACAACTTTTTTAATATGTACGAAATAATTGAATAATTTACAAAATAAATTCTTTGTAAACTCTTTCAAATATCCCAAACAGTAACTCTGGTAGACCAAACAAAGTATTGACCTAAAGGTGTATTCCTTTAATACTTTAACCTATATATTCCTTCTACCAAAAGTACATATATTTTATACCACATGACAACTTTTTTAATATGTACGAAATAATTGAATAATTTACAAAACAAATTCTTTGTAAACTCTTTCAAATATCCCAAACAATAACTCTGGCAGACTAAAAACTCTTCTATATTTATCTGATTTATCTGAGAAAAATATGAATAATAAACAAAAATGTTTCAAACAAACATCGCACAATATAGAGTGGGATATACTATGTGTCTATTCTTTCGACCATGCGGTGGTCTTGTAACATCCCGCGAGCATTACATTAAAATATTCAAACGAGAATCTACATTTTTCATTACATATTCAACGTCAGTAGTATTCAATGTAGTAACTGACAATGGAAAACTGCGATTTTGTCTGATATTTGAGCGTTGCGAATTTAACCGGATAGAGCGTATAATTTGTGAATGCAAAAGCTTATCCTCGTAACGAAGGCTGTCATTATCCGTTGAACGACGGGTAACATAGGCGTGGAAAGTTCGCGGCTACCGTGATAACGAGTCACGTGGCATTGTTTCCCCAAACAGGCTGCCCTTTTCTGTTGTACGCATCGCGTTTATATTTCCCTTTCAGGGGGGAGCAGAAAATTTCCTGCGTAAAACGAGACGTTGCCAAGCCGTAGCCAGCCTGAAACTCAATCTAACGAGCCTCCTTTGCCATCTACAACGGTCCTTCTCCCCTTATTCGAAGCTTCTTATCCCCCCTGCATTCATCTCTCTTTCTTCTCCCTTTATTACCCTCAGGCGCTACGAGAATCTCAGTTTCGCGCATACGAGGAGACGGTGTGCAACGACTTGAAAAGCCGTCCTCTGTCCCCGAGATTTTTCGAGGGGTCGACGCGCAAACCGTTCTCTTTCTTCCTTTTCTTCCGGCCGTGCCATCTGCTAGCCGTTTCCGCGAGCGAGAATAATCTTCTGCTCGAAGGTAGAAAAGCGTCCTACGCGCGAAACATTGTCCTGGAAAAGTTCTACTCCCATTGGTTTTCCATCGAACAAGTACAGGGTCTGTCGTTCTATTTCGACGACGGAGAATTCAATTTTGAAGAAATCGCTGGAACTGTTATGGGATCCGCGATCGTGATACCTCGGATTCCTTTAATTTCGCTGCTTTATCCTGTAAATGTTCGGTTCTCTGAGGTTTTTAGGGTTTCTTGGTCTTGAGATGTGGCTTTTGCGGCATTGGCTATGTGAAACTGATACGCAGCAGTGATTTTCTATTCTTCAATCTGTCGTGATATTAAAACGTTGTTAATACTATTTAATAAGAATTACCTAATTGAAGTTTTTAATATAGTTACGCTTTTTATCTAACGCTATTCAAAATACGTTTTATGATGTTAATCAAACTTGTATCGATAGACTATTATTAAAAGCTATAAACATCATTAAACTATTTTAACGATCGGCTACATTACGATTAAATTTAGATAAATTTAAATAAACGATTATATCCATCATTTGGTACTAGTAGATTACCGATGCGTGCTATTGACTTGCAGTGACTACAAAAAGAATTTGCACAACGTTGTATTTATTACAAGATATACATGCTGATTAATTAGGTTCAGGTGTATTCAATTTTATCAATGTACATGTAATTTCTCCAGAACCACTGAATATATATCCTTTGCTATTTGCATGCGTTTCATTAAATATGAGGTGGATAGTGGTGGTAGTTGTGGTGATAGTGCTACTAGCTGTAGAAGCCGAGATAGGTTCTGCTGTGGGCGTAGATGTCGTTGCTGGGGTACTGCTGCTTTTCTTCTCATTTTTCTATCGTGGAAGAAAAATCGGACTACAGTCGCCGGGATTTGAAAATTCGGGTCCCGAACGTTCGTAATCTAAGGCGCTAACCACTGCGCTGCTGTCACGTAATAAATAACGAAGGATTGTACAAAAAGGGCGAACACTTTATTAGCACGACAATCTTACAGATTAATTGTAGGGCTCAGACTGACTTACGGGCTAAAGGACAGGGGTTTTTATATCTTCATTGTGGTTACGAGTGGGAGTTCGGTTATTGTTTTATTCCAGAGGTCGGCAGATGACTATCGTTATCACATGACTAAGTGTTGTTCAGAGTTCGGCAGATGATTATCGTTATCGCTTTGTTTGTATCAGATTTTGTTTGTGACACTGCCGTCGTCCCACGCTAGTTAGTGTCGCGTGTGGCTGCAAATATTACTATATCACTGTTCCTGAAAAAATAGCTACTGTTAGCTCATCAACGCGATGTAACCAACAAGTAGGCTAAAAGACTGATAAAAGTCATTCCAATCCATTAGAGATAATAGCAAATGTTTTAAAGAACAATAAAAAATGGTACCAAACAGAGAAGACAATGAACCTATAATTAGCTAAAAAATTCAAACAAAATAGGGAGCCTCCTTAGTTTCTGATCGACCCTCGTACATTTGCCAAAATGTGTATATACATCCGCCTCCGTCTCATTGTAATCTGGCGTCCACGTTCCCGGAAACAGTAACAGCCAGTCGAGTTCCGTTCTGTAGCAGGCAACTGCACGAAGAAGCTTCGGTCAGATTGAGTTTCAAGTTTTATGCCAACAAAACTCAGCCTCCATCGTTTCGTTTCGCGATGGAGAGTCTCTACTTGCCAGGGGCAACGGGTCAGGGGCGTATCCACGATACCAGCGACGGGGATGAGCAGGGGAGGTTGCAGTTGCCCGAGGGCTGGCTGATCGCAATACTGTCCAAAGCTCGTTCACGCGTGCTCCACCGGGAGTTCCGTTTCCAGTTTTCTATTCGCGTTGCTCGTTCCATGCTTCTTATCGTCGTTCCTCTCTCTTTCCATCTGAACTTTTCTTTCTTTCGCTATTGTTTCTCTTCGAGGCGCTTTCCACGGTTCCATTTTTCCTTCTGCATTTCTCAGCGTGCTTGCCGGTTCGAATCTCGCGGCGCAGCTCTTGCGACTCCGCTTGATCAATCGATCGGAGTTCTAGCGATGAAAACGAGCCTCTTCCCTTAACGAGCTCTCGAGGGCCTTCTCGGAGCATCGAGGCTGCAGAGGGGTGGCTTGCTTGTGGCGAGGTTGATCGATTCTCAGATCGGGGGAGTCTAAATGAATCTCTGAGTAGACGATGCATGTTTATGCAAATCCATATTTTTATCCATATTAATGAATCGCTTTACGTATACAGACATACGAAGCTATCGAAGTACTTGTAAACACCTTTGATGAATATATTAGGCTGTCCAAAAAGTTTCTTTCGTTTTACGAGGAAATAATAATCTCACAACGTTTATTGTTTTATATTATTTTGTCGAATTACGTGCGATCGATTTTGTTCTGTTGAAATAAACACCGCGACATTTCACAGACTTGGTTTCACGTTTGTACGAAGATGCACTGTTGTGAAAAACGTTTGCGAAAGAAAGACACTTTCCGGACAACATTAATATTATGTTATGTTATTATGTTTATATATATTATGTTATGAATATATTATGTGTGTATATGAAACGCAAGCGACGTATCCTCAAGAATTTTTCATGATATGTGACCAAACACCTTGGTATATCACTATATATACAAAAAAAGGAAAATATCTTTTTATTTTCTTTTTTATTTGGAAGTTTACAATCAATTCTCATTGAGAATTATAAGTAAATTCTGACATGGTAATATAACGCGAATAATAAATGATTATAACGTCTTAATTATTAATTAAATGCTTATAATATCTTTTTAGCCTGCGGATCTGATCCGTCGTGTCACGTAATTGAGTAACTAGTGGCTTTTGGTGGTTGTTAATTCTTATGCTATATCTATTACTGAATTTGGATATTTCCTCTTTAACTGTAGGTATCTTAAGGAAAATATATAGAAGAATAAAACGTGCGATAGCTACGTTCTAGCTGGACAGGTCATCGACTAGATCCTACGATACGTCCTTCATATATCAACACATTCATAAACTACTAACCATCCCTTGCTGTAAGTATTAGAACAAACCACCATGAAAAGAACACAATCTTATCCAAACAAGCTTCCTCCGCCCATAATTCGACTTGCAAAATGCATCAATCTCTCTTCATCTAGATCCCCAAATTAATCCACCCCCGGGTGCATCGATCTTTAATGCACCCTTCGAATTCGCGACTCGTATCCGGTTAAAGCGCTATAATCGCGGCGACGCGGCTCGGAATAAATTGCCAGACAAACAGAACCGTCTTTTTCGAGGCTAGGCACAGGGAAAAAGGCGAGGGGGCGAGATTTTTCGAGCGAACGACCGCCGGGGATTAGCTGGGAAGAATAAACAGGGTCGCGTGGCACGGATATCGTTACTCCCATCGGCTGGTAGTCAGCTTGGTTCCGCGCCGATGACGCGTATTAAAAATCCTCGATACTCACGCTACTCGCTTATGGACAAATGGGGTAGCAGTTTTTTCATTAGGTCGATTTTCCTTGTCCTGAACAAATATTTCGAAGGTGTGGTTGAAAGCATGGTAAATATTATACATTGACTAAGAGTTTTTAATGTTGAAGCTTACGTGGACGATGCTCTTGTTAAGTAATTATATCGTCAGTTTGCTATTAGCTTAATTCAGCCTGTTTATAATCCAGTTATAAATGTGTTTTTAATTTTAATATCTTTTCATCGTATCAGAATGTTCAAGTATGTGTAATATTTATAAAAAAAACAGAGATATAAATTGTCAAGACAACTGACATAATTATGGAAAACACGAATGCACACGATGATGTTTGACTAGTGATATATTAAACATCGTATGTATACTTTCTGAAATGCTATGAAATATTTCAGATTTGATATGGAGGAAGCGATCTTCCTGAGCCAGAACGTTGAAATTGCATTTCTTAATTTATAAAAAGTTCATTTTTGTTAACCCTCCGCCGTCGTCGACATCCTGAGGAAATCTCCGGAATTCCGGAGGTGTCAGACTCCGTGGTTACCGCACCTAAAAAAAACCTATTCTTACGAGGCATTGACAGCCCAAACACTGTTAGCTTCGTCCAATTCAACTCTGAATACCACGAAGGAAAAATGAGCACGGTGTCTTCCGCGACTTATATTGCCGCTCACGTTAATCTTTTGATAAATAAATGCATTTTTTATGCATATTTTTTTTTATTTTGATATATATATATATATATATACTAATCTGTTGGCAAGTGCCTCAGTGTCTCGTATGATTTCTATGTTTCTCATGCATTAGCAAATACAAGATGCGGAGCCTTTTCTTTTCGACACGTGTTTTATGTCATTTTTATAATAATAAATAGTCCACTTAAAAATCCCGGAAATTTAGGTCTGAAAATAATTATACTTTTCTAAGGGCTGGAAGATCTTTTTAAATTTTTTTAAAACATCATAGTGTTATGGGTAATACACTACAATAATTTTTTTAAACATTTGTTTACTACGAAATTGTGCACCTTTAAACAAATTCCCATCTCTTCGTAACTTTCTGTCAAATGTCTACTTTTATTACAAAAAGGTTTAAACATTCGGCTAAAGGATCATTCGTATAGTAAATTAGGGACTATACTATACCTCAGAATTTTTGTAGACCTTTTTAAAGCCCAGAACGATAAAAAATCAGACCAGGAACTGAAAGGCCAATAATACCGACCGCTTCAGTGAAAAAGAATATTGCCGGAGAAGAATGAATTATGTCACTTTTCTAATAAACTGACGGTATATATGACGCTTTGATTATGCAAACTTAAAGTTTCTAGAAGGGTCTCAGGGGATACATGGCCCATGCACGTGACTAGTTAACGATCAATCTCGTTGGGTCGTATTGTGTAAACACAACAGTTTAAGTTAGTTCTGAGTTGGATTACTTCATTTTAAAGCAGAATAAATTCCCTATTGTCTGGTCGAGGTATATTGTTTACGAGACCAGACCATTGACTGGGTAAATATAATAAAATAAGTTTATTTTCAAATTATTGGAATAATAATTATTCCAAATAAATCCATATGCGACTGAGTATTTATTTATTAATGACAAATAAAATCTTATTTTCATCCGTTATCTGCTATGCAAACAAAATTCTACGACAAATTAACGCATCACCAAATAAACAACCTTCCCTTGAATACCACCACGTTAGCGTTGAAATATCGGTTCCCATGTGTAATTTCAATACGAATCTCTACGAAAATTCAGATTCTTCTACTAGAAGAGAGAGAAATTCCGTCGAAAATCGAACAGACGACAGAGGCAGGGGTGTCCCCGCGTCACAAAGGGGCAAAAGTGTGTTTCCGCGCGTG
The DNA here is from genome assembly GCA_905333015.3 of Bombus campestris. Classification (NCBI taxonomy): domain Eukaryota; kingdom Metazoa; phylum Arthropoda; class Insecta; order Hymenoptera; family Apidae; genus Bombus; species Bombus campestris. The sequence goes on along the minus strand of HG995136.1, from coordinate 9,944,653 downwards.
TTCAACGACGCCGAAGTGAATGTGAAGGAAATGGACGGCGACGAGCGGGCAGAAAAGGCGAAATAAAAGATGCCGGTCGTAGGAGAGAGGCTGAGAATATAGGAGAGAAACGTCAAGCACCCTAATATCGAGCAGGCCAAGAAGCAGCTGGCCAAAGAGATCTGCAAAAAGAGAGCGAAAAAGGGGGAGGGGAGGAGAGAAAAGGATAGAAGAAAAAAAATGCTAATACCTGGCCTCTATCGCGGTATGGAAAGGTATTCAAAGGAACTTTTATGGATTTCCCATCGTTGGTTTTCTCTATATATTTCTCTTCCCCGGTTCATTTTCCAGTTAAACGTAGCGTCGCCCCTGCTCCAATATTACGTATTTCATGTAATTATGGATGCTTCGACGTAGATGAGTTATCGAAGAGATTTATGGAGATAGGAAATTTTTATGACCTCATCGCTTAGCTAAAATTTCGATCTCTTCTGTACCGTTTAATGTGAACCGATTTTGGAGGATAGCTTTTTCTATTCTTCTATATAATCATCCCTGAAATTATTCATTACACGAAAAAATATTTCAAATAAAATTTTCTCCGTGTTTTGAGATTTCACGAGGATAAATTTGCATCGCTCTTCTGAGATTTTGAAGAACATTTGTCTTTATAAATAGAGATATATATATATGTAAACTCTCTAGAGTTCACGTGTGATAGGGACTCTCTTTGTTTACAGATAGCACGACTTTCTTTGTTTCACGGACTGAGCGACCTTCTTTTGTTTTGAGAGACACTCATTTCCCAAACGAACGGACAGAGAGCAACATCAGAGATAGACAAGATCACAGAATAATTAGTAATAATTATAATATTAATTAATAATAATAATTAATAATATTAATAATTATTTGAAGTATTGAAGATTGACGAAGAAAGATCGGTAGCTCAGGACGTTGAAAATCGATTCTCGATTTGCAGGTAGACGTTGCACAGAACTTGTTATTTATTGTTTATGTAATTTATTGTTATTTATTGTTATAGACTGATATTAATTGTTGTTTACTCCTGCATTTTATTTAAGTATTTTCACAACAAACTCGATTTTCAGACTTCAGAATCGATCTGCTGAATTATCCCAAGAATAACGACATTACATATATTTATGTGAGATGAGATACGTACGATAGCAAGAAACAATGCCAATAGTCGAAAGTATATTATTATACATCGATTCCATTGTTTCTACGTTATGAAGAAACGTATCAAAATTTAATATTTGTTATGGCGGCCCATGGCTGTAAAGAAAGTTCCAGAGTTTAAGCGTATGTGTTAGCCACACGACCTGCGAAACGACGTTCGAGACCAGGACATCGTAAAGGAATAAACCCTGGGTCTTACAAAAAGCGCAAATGCCTTCGACAAGAAAAAAAACTGTTTCCTTACCCCGGAAGAAAATTTTCTCTTTCGGGAACCTCGCTATCCTACATAAAGGGAAACGAGGAAAAGTTCGCAAGGATCACAAAGAAACAGAGCGTCGCGAGTGATCAGTGAAGTTGAGTCGATGGTGAACACGCGAAGAACAGTACAAGTACGGCCCAGGTAACGCGCACTAACAAGATTGTCAAGATTTTGCTCATATTATTAATAAATTCATTGTTAAATCAATCTTGCGGAGTATTTCTTTGGCACTCTACACGTTCTACTACCTCATTCTCATGTTAACGATGTTGATGAAAATATCAAATAAATTATTGTTATTATGTTATTGTTAATTATATTACAATTATTATATTACACATACTATTCAATGTAAATTGAAATGTGCAGTAAACCGAAGCATTAAATAATAACATAAAAATACGTAATTCAATTGAAGTAGGAATCTTTACAAATAAAAGCTTCAGAAAATTCAAACATTGTATTAGGTTTCTTTACTGAAATGAAATTGCGTATGTATGACAAATTCTTTCATATTTTGTAACAATTTTACGATATGTGTACATAATTTATTAACATAGTTACGTAGTTTCTTGCGTTGAATTTGCTTTGGATGAATTTTCGAAGATTCGTACCACTCACCTGTAACAAAAAGAGAAACGTTATATTACAGATATATTTTCATAAAATCACTTGTATTCATAAAATTATTTAGCGATAGTTAGTTATTATACAAATTAACAATTCGTCGAGTGCTACGGAAGAGCGTTCAAACGTTTCAATGCTTGTGTATTTCAATTCATAGAAAATTAAATATTAATTGATCATCGAATTCACTTTTATCCTTTCAAACGATTAAAGCACAAATATAATATTTACAAAACTATTGGAAATTTTCAATTTTTGTAAACGCAATTAAATTCATTATAATTTACAATTCACAGAACGCCATTCAGAAATTAAAATCGGCATAGAAAGAAAAGAGATTAAATGCTTTTTGTATATATGTATATTTACAGATGACACTTCCTTCGCGCATCATTCCATGGAATATCGCACAATCTCTCTGACAATCACTTTTCCATGCTATTCAGCGTAACGGGGACATTTCGCGTGAATGGAGTTATTGTCTCAGCTACCACAATATACGCGTCCGAGAGAAGGAGAGGAAGAGAACATTTAACAGTAGGTGCTAGAGCAATTGTTACATAAATGGAGCAAATGATAAGCTGCCAGCTAAAACGCTAGTTGTTTACGCCGCATTTAAGAGGAACAACGAAAAGGAAGATGACAGAGAGGATCGTGAATTTAAAAATGATGCGCCTGTTTCAATAGTCTTGCTATCGATTTTCAGTAGACAGTGTAACGAGAAAAATCATGGACAATCTGTACATTGTAAGGTATAAATTAAATTACTATACAAAGGAAGGCTGACGTTAGAAATGACAAATCGAGGGCAAACGCGTGCTACCATATTATGTGTGGGTTCATCTGTAGCCTCGTCCTTCAGGAATGGCCAAAACCCTCTTTGTCCTTAAGGACAGAGAGGTTGGAAATGGGACGCACGTGACACTCGAGCGCACCCTTCGTGTGCACCCTTCGAAAACACCCTTGCCGAGAAATTCGGGCACAGAACCCCCGTAGTGAGTACGATTCGCATGAGGGGCACAAGTGCCATGACATACGTGCCATGTGAATTGACTTCGCTTTTTCCTATGATCGAATCGAACCTTCTAACTCGATTTCGAGAGTTAACGAGCCCTCTGTGCTATCTTAATGAATTGCACGTGGACTTGACTTCCGAGACGAATTATTTTGCTATCTGATGGCGGAACAGAGATTTATTGATTCGTCATCGTCATGACGTACGTAGGTTGCGCTGTGTTTACAGATTTTGAAGGTTGGTTTATCTATGAATTAAGTTTTTATAAATGTTTTACCGTCCAGTCGCGGGGAGACGCGATCGCGTTGAAGCGCGTCAACGGGAGTCGTAAATTCCCGTTACGATTATAACGATCGACACCACGAACAGGTCGATCCCCTTATTTCTCGTGGGATAATAGGGGTATTTGTTGGGGAATAAAACTGTAGTCTACAGTCTTATAATATTTATATTTTTAACAACTTGTTACACTTGAGGTTCCGTCGTGTCGGAAGATATAATTGATACAGGTGATGAAGAATAATACACTTGATAGATGAGTAGTAGTAATAAAGAATAGATTAAGATAATATCATTTTGATCGTAGCGAGGACTATGTTTTAAGTTGACTACGCGAAGCTTATAGGAACAGTCGTGTTGACTGCACGACGTTTGGTAGAACAGTGATGACCCGTCTCGTACAATTACGGAGGAAAGCTCGGTATGGGTGTCCTTTTTAATGGGAAATACCTGCTATTTTTAATGGACAAACAACCGCTTTCTCCGTAAGTTATAAGAGCGTGTAATAAACCTAAGGACTGTCTTATGGACCATCCATAAACCGAAAATACTTATGTGAATAGAAATTAAACTGAGAAGATTCGGTTTATGGTGGTTCCTTAAGTTTATCGAGGGTCAGTGTAACGGTGTGTAGGCCTCGGCGGTCAGAACATGAGGGACGTCGCACGGACCGTCTTACGCGACGTAACAATAAATATAGTAGAAAAGGCGATGTATAAACTCATTACGAACAGAACACTTTTTACCTATGTTAATTATTGAGATATGTATAATTTTGTGTGCTAGACTAGATTAGTCGCGTAGTAGTGACACACGTATGTGGATATGAGTATATGGAAGTATGTGTGTGCACAGCGTCTCGAAAAACAGATGAGTGTAACTGTTACGTTGACAGTGTGGTATGGAAGATGGCGAGACAAAGAGAGTGCTGAGACGCATGCAAATGTATATCGACGAAGATCCTGGAAATCGTTTATTAAATAAATCTAAAGCTATTTTAATATGAATTCCAAGTGTAACCTTAGTGTTCCTTTATTTTTATTTCGGCGATTAAGATCCACAATTCTCAACATTAATAAAGAAACGAAAAAGAAAAGGGAAAAGATAAAATATAGTGATTTACTATTTCTATCAGCGTGTTAAGAAAGAACTAATTTCTATGCTTGATGCTCCAAATAAGTACGTGTTGAGCACCGTAAGTACCCAAAAACCGGAGGGCAATAAATTCATTATATCGAACGTCTAGCGTTTAAGAATCGTCTCGAAACTGATGGTGTTCGTACGGTGGCAATCTAAAAGCCGTAATTCACACAACCATTTGACCCTGTCACCGGGAATCGTGTGGGCAAGCTGTAAAACGGTTGCATTCGAGCGTGCTGCAATGATCGAGAGAAAACCGTCGCCTGATTATCCCCCAGTGCTCCGTCTGATACAATTCGACGAATCAAATTTGTATTAATCAACGCGTGAAATTCGTTGATGATTACCACTGCGAGACTGCTGGATATTGCTACGACGGAATCTCTGCTTTCAAAGGACACCAACGCCTTTTGGTGATCTATGGTAAGTGGATTAAGATCTTGGGTCATTCGACGTCACAAATCTTAATTTATTAATGGCAGTTGCCAGTTAAAACGTTATTAAGAGCTCAGGGTCACGTCGTTCGTGATAAATTGTATTCTATTTGAGGAAATTTTGATTTATAGCAGGCTTAATGAAATAGATGTCACGGCATTGATTCAGATGTTTCGTAATTTTTGTTCAGTTCTTTTCGTTGCTAATATTCACTGAAACACTGAACGATTAAACTCGTAATATTTTTATACTACTCAGGCATTTGATTTATTTCAAAGTGGGACTTTAGTTATTTTCGTAAAGTTAAAGTCCTTTTGAAAAATCTTCTATTCACAAGGATACAATATTCTATCTGACACGGACAATTCTGAAGACGATTTAAATAAGGTAGGTTGAAGGGAAGATCAAAGTGTCAGAAATTAGATAGAAACGCTACTTTTCTGTAATTAAATATTCTCGATAGAGAAGAGGAGGAAGATTTCTACTGACAAAGAGAATCTTTACTTTTGTTCAAATAAGGTAGACGAAAGATTCGGAGGTTTACAGTCTGTCACACAAGAGCGTGTCTGCGATATTTCTGTAAATATTTATATATTTGTAAAAAAGTTTATATGAATTGAATCTACATCTAAAACACTAATACGCTATTACTTAGTAGGGTGTCCAATCTCCTCCATTAGCGATTATAGCTTGACATCGTTTCGGCATACTCTCGACTAATTTTTGAGCGTAGGATTCTGGTAACGACCTCCATATCTTTCGAATGTGATGTACAAGTGTTCTTATTTTTGTGATACGTCTTCCTCTCAGCTTGCATTTCATTAGGGACCACACATTTTCGATAGGGTTTGCATCAGGGGACTGCGATGGCCAAGGAAGTACTGTGATGGCGTTTTTCGCTTTCCATTGGGTGCAGATGCGACTTCGATGTTTAGGGTCGTTGTCTTCTTGCAATATCCATTGGTCCTCGGTTTGGTTGAACCAACGTTTCACGGATGTGAGAAGTCCCCTTTGGTACAATTTCACCATCTTTTGTGCATTCAGATTGTCTGTAAAGACGCACAAAGTCCCAAAACCGCGTGCGTTAAAGCAACCCCAAACATGCACTTTTATAGGGTGTTTTACACTTCTTTGAATCATCCTTCTTCCATGGATAGTCCAAGCACGCCTAATAGGACACCATGCCCAAAACGAAGATTCATCAGTGAATATTATATTACTCCAATCACGATCTCTGTTTTCATTCGCCCATGCCAGACGATTTTCGACGTTTCGCGTACGCGGCACTCATATTAAAAAGCTCTGTTCCTTTCACTGTTTCAAATGAAACTGAAAGGTATTCAGCAACGCGTATTAGAGAAGTTTTCGTTTGTTTACATTCTTTTTATCTCATTCTGATTAGGTGTCAGGTTTCGCAGATATCGCAGACACGCTCTTGTGTGACAGACTGTACATTAAGCGATATATTTTTCTTTAACTAAATATTTTAATGCAAGCTTTTAAACAATTTACAGAATTCCAAATTCTACCAACAATTTAAAAGGTTACCTTTCTTTGTAACGTTAAAAATTGTAAATATTAAAATACTAACATACAATAACATAAATTCCTTGATGAAACAGAAAGTTTTGACGGTGCTCCAAATAATCTACTTTATCATAACATACGATGAACGTTTTACGAGTGGAACAAATTAGAGATCAATGATTTATGGCGAGCTGCAATTCTCTGAATCGCCATCCTCTTCGGAGCCAATCGGAGCGTGATAACCACGACTGGCTAAGGTACTTGACATTATTGTCAACGAGTCCACAAAATACGATGCCCCAAATTAACGTCTAAGATTAAAAAAACGAAACAGCTAAATTACGATTTGGTGACAATGGTTGTTTATCAGGACCAGAAGTTTGAAGTTGTGACTGTTGAATATAATCTGACAAGATTAAAAAATTATAGTTCCACGCAAAAACCAATTTATCTATTAAATTTATGACTAACAGCAAAATTCCAATAAAACTATTATCTCTATTAACACATTCGTTGCTTGAAAATATGGCTATTCCATCTATTGGAATTACAATTTTCTTCATCAGAAATAGTATCATATTATTTTGAACAATATTTATTTCAACGTATCACTCAGATTATTTCGTCAGTCGATGTGCAAATGAGCAAAGACGAAAATGCAAAATTTTGTTACAACATTACTTAAATTAGCTAAATTAGCTAAGTTTTGACAATACTAAAAACGTTAATATCACAAACTAGCACTTTCTAATACTCGCCTCTACTATTATTCCCCAACAAAAGTACCATTTCCTCAGACTCTCCATCGATCCAAGCCGACCACCGAGAAGACAAAAATCATCGGCCTGTCGATCAATTCTCCGAAGTCCGATAATTAACTTCGTTTGTTCTCCTCGTGGAAGGTCTAGGAGTCCCTGTCTGATAGGAGAGTCACCTACAAAAGCTAATTAACGACACACAGTGTAGCAATCTCCGCCAGAGGCAGTCGCATCACCGCGTGAAAAGTTCAAGTCAGCAGGAACAAAGGACACGAACTTTTTCTTCTAGCAAACGATTGAAGAATCCTGGGTAATTTTCTTCGCTCGAGCGAAATGGGAACTAGTTTATCGAACGTTGACTGGTTAAAGGCTCGTACTCACGGCAACGAGCGTTGCATGATGCCCTGCCATTTTCTTCTTCCGAAAGCTCTTTTGTCAACGAGACTGCAAGTGTCTTTATTAAGATCGGCCGTGTCCATTTTGCGTTAAACGTGTTAGAAGCTCGTTAGAGACTCGTTTTCGTGCTGAGATCAGATACGGCCACAACGACTCGCTTGTCAAGCCTTTTTCAAGGCTATGCCCTCGTGGCTTTCAAGCTGCACACGCTCACACACCGCAGATTAAATTTTATTGTTCCAGTTGTTTGCACGAGAGGAGAGGCGATATCTGGCGTCGCGCTTCCTTTCTCTGTTTCCGCGTCCTCTTCTTTGGAATCTGCGATTTGCGAATTTCTTAAATTTGGTATCTGTAATATTGTAGTGAACTTTCGATAGTACTGTGACGTTGGTTCACGGCTTCAGCGATAGTGATTAATTTTTGAGGATAATTAGAAATTAACTTTTTAACAAATAACCATTTTTCAGAATTTTGATGTTTCAATTATTTTTTTTTTTTTCTTTTTAGTGAACTTTGCGGTTATTTCGAGATAATTGTTTTTCATCTCAGTGTTAGTAATAAGTTTTTAAAAGTAATTAATTTTCTAGTGGTGATCAATTCATGAACGTTTTAATTATTGTTCGCAATTCGGCGAATTTAAAATGTTCTTTGTAAGAAATCAAGCTACAATTTCCAACGTGGTACAGCAGAAAAGAAGAAATGGAAGGAAATCAGTGTATTGTTTAGTCTTCGAATTTCTGATCGTTTATAAAGGATTACATGCTGTTCGTGGAGCTATTTTCAAGGATACGTTCCAGAGAGGAGAAGAACTCGAACGTGGTATCAAACTGAGCCACGGAATACAATGGTTGACACTATGAACCTCCGACGGTTTGATTTTATTGCGGTCTCGGTCTCGTTCTCAGATGTTTCTTTGCTCTTATTGCCTATCCACAGGTAGCAATATTGTCTGCGGATCTACGTCGAGCTTTTGCGCCTCGATCCTCGAATCCTGTCACGAAATAATGCGCCAACGAAACTAATTTTCAGACGGTTGTTCCCCACGTGAACAAACATCACATAAAATATGGAATTCATCTTGTTCTTGTATCATACGAACAATTTATTACAACAGTAGGTATTTTATTCTTCTAGAATTTGGAAGTTAAATATTAACCAAAGTAAATTTGCGAAACTTTAAATTTACTTAATTACTTAATTATTAACTTAAATTTTATTTAAAAATTACTATTGAAAAGAAAACTACAAATTAATACTGTACATGTTAATAGTACATATTTTTTTTTTTTATTTATTTATAAAATTTACGATCAATTCTCGCATTGAGAATTTTTAGTAATTTTTTCTGGCGTGGCGCTGTGACATGTCTAAATTATTTGTAATAAGTTAACTTATTATAAACATGCATAATTTTGGATAAAGAATAAAGACTAGTTGAATCTGGAGCTTAGGTCTAACGGGTAGTGTCTCTTCAGCCTGCGGATTTGGTCCGATGTATCCAGTAATCCAGTAATTAAGGGGTTTCGATGTTTGTTGACTCTTTTATTGTATCTGGTGCTAAATAGTACATATTTGAATATTAAATTCGCTTACTAATATCCACCTACGACATAGCTATCTAAAATCGTTTTACGAAATATATAACCTAAACGTGTATCCTTTACGATATACCTTTCTCTACTAATGCTTGTTCCATCCCTTTTGAAACAAAAACGTGACGCGGGTAAGTCATGTCATTCCACGACAGTCACAGGCAGGTCACGTAAGGACTTAAAACTCGAACGTCTCGTATTTCAACGCCATCACTCGAACCACTACCCTTTCGCCATCTTACTTCGCAAAGTGCTTCAATCCCACCACCACAAAACAGCAACCACAAACCTGACTTACGTGGCAATCTCTAACGACCTAACTACTCTAATCACGCTTTCCATTGGAAATCAATTAAACGAGACTCTGTACGAGCGAAAGAAGTGGAAGGAAAAGTAAGACGTTAACTCTACCCTAACAGGGACGGGGATAAAGGGACGAGGTATGAAAAGCTACGCGAACGTTAATAAAATTCGAACGAGCTGCCTCGGGCAGACGTTTCAGGGAACATTTGCTCGGTGGGCATTTTGTCGAAGGTATGATACGATTTTGCGGAGGATGCAGTGCTGTAACGTGCAACAAAGACGCCGGTAATGCCGCAAAAAGCCCATTAAGGCGTCGTTTCTATTCCATTCGGCTGGCTCGAATGCAAGTCCACGAGACCGGATAAAAGGAAACCGTACAGTAAAAACTAATATCCCTTCCTTGCTTAACGTTTACAGCTATCGCTCTGTTTGGCACGTGTACTTACTTACACGCGTACATAGGACAAGGAGACGAGAGAGGGCGAGAGTGGGGTAATTGCGTCAAAAGCAAATTGGGGGATGAAGAGACCGAGAGATCTGGCGCATTGGGAAGTTTCATGATAAAACCTACCACGTTCTCCAGGCTTGAATGGTATCAGGCAACGAAAGAGTTGGTCGTGACGATGTATGTTAATGGAGATGGCTGCGAAGTTGGTTTTACTCTTCTCTCTCTTCTGCATTATTTTTTACAATTACGTATGCGATAGTGATTTGCTGTGTCGAGCCTTTTTCCTTCACTTTATAAAGTACTTGGCATGTCGTTTGAGAGTCAGAGTATCTTTCGCGGATGGAAATTTGCGATTGACTTGACAATGGTGTGTTTTTTGTTACGTTCTGTTTAGCAGGCGAACGAGAAGGTAGCGTCAGCTGGTGTTTACTGCAGCCAGCAATAGTTCCACTTTCGGCTAATCTGCTATGTGCGGGAATACTAGCACGGGAGGATTAAAGTTGTTCGAGAGTAGATTATTGATTTAAAATAGTTTATTCTGAATCTTACTCGATTAACAATTGATGTTCCTTCGGTGGACAGATGATAGTTAAATATTCAATAGACGAACACTGATTAGTTCACTTGATAACAAAAGGGAAATGTTCTCGAATTCGAACTCCAAAACTACTCAAACTATTGCTCCAAAAACTGCTGCTCAATATCATTGTTTAAAAACTACTCTTCCAAAATTACTGTTTTTAAATTACTGTTTCAAAATTACCGTGTCAAATTTACTGTTCTGTCAAAATTACTGTGTCTGGCTTCTCTGAATCACTACATTTATATCCGTCGGAGATGGAAAAAACGTCAGTCTTTCCTTTGAAATGTTTGGGAAGATCCCCAACGTTTGTTCAACCGCCGACCCTGCTTACAATTCAAATCATTACAACAAAAACCCAGTACAATGACGTAATTAGACGAGTCCTCGCAAAACTTGACCCCCAGTGGCTTCAACTGCCTTTCACCTCAAATACCGCAAACACGATTTCGAATCGACGTTTCAACTGTTTCGATTCGAAGGAATTTATCGATCCCGCTTTCGCGCCACGGGACGAACGGGTCGCGGGACGTGACATTTTTATCCAGTGATCTCTATAGATTGTGTAGATTGCAGTGATCTACTTTGTATTAAAAGGAATTATAAAACATACACGGTCGAATAACATATACAACCGGGCATGAGATGATTCCTTATGCAAAAATGTGAAGAAAATACAGAATAAAATTTTCTCGTTCGAGGCTTTGATTTCGAGAAAATCGAATTTGCAAATCCAGTGCGTATGCATGCACTTGCGATTCTTCGAACGACGTATATCGACGTATTGCGTTTGTGTAATACATCGTCGTGGACATTCCCTGTAGAGAAGACGAGAAACAATTTGCTTTCTGAACCTATAGCTTTAAAGTCCCGTACAATTTTTCAAACCTTTGTACACGATGGTAAATCCTGATTATTGGCTTTGAAATGGCCTAATTATAATCGAGCGAGGATTAACCAACTCCGTCTTCAGCTAACCGTAAAATCTTGCTTTTCAATTAACCGGTTGACAGTGGAGGCTATGACGCAAATCTCTGAGTCTCCCACTGCTTCACCTTAACTCCTCACAGAAACTTCACTTTTACCGGAGCTAAAGCTGTATCTATCGATAAGCCAGGCAGAACAATGATCCAAGGATTACAGAGTTGCTCATTCGCCGGCCGCTTTCCCATCCGCTTATGCGCGGCGTTCCAACGAGAGGGCCACCGGGGCAAAAACTAATATTGCCTTTAACGTGGCCATTGTTTTCTCCCTTCGTACACGGCCGGAAGAGAGCGGCCACACGCTTGGCTACATGCTGATCCTAGATAGAAAGCCGGCAGAACAAATGCACCGGCTTCCACTTCTTCCCTTTTTTCTCTTTTTCCTCTTTTTCTTTCTCTTCACGAGGCCAACGACAGAGTCTTGCGTGTACAATATACGCGAGAGGCAGATAAAGAAAGAGAGAGAGCTCGTCTCTCGCGAGTTTTTTTGATAAGCCCGCCAAGATGCGGAGGACGTAAATGGCGGAACGGGCCACGGAGGCCACCTGGATGCCCACAGAGGCTTTTGTTACTCGCTAGAGGACACAAATCGAAGAACTTCCTATTTCGTTATTAATTTCCCTGAACACAGAATCACCTCTTGACTTTACACTCTGCATCGTTCGCTTACTCGTGAATTACGAATTTGCAAAGATACAATCGATTTGAGTCAAGTCTTTCTCGTTCGAGGATTCGTTCGAACAGTTTAACAGAATTTGACAGAATAGTCGTGGTACAGTGCCTCGTGAAAGTATTCGGATTATCCTGGGAACCTTTCACATATATATTACGTGAAACAATTTGAAATCTCATTACCATTGTAAGGAAACACGACTATCGCGATTATACTGATAGAACTTGAAATGGATCTGATAACGTAAATAGAAGTTGCGAGATATTTATTGGAAGCATACACTTCGCGAAGATTTCCAAAGCATTTGAACAGTCAATTAATAATTCTATTAAAAAGCGACAATATTTATTGAACATTCTTAACACCATTTTCCTTATTAATATTGCTATTCATGTGAATTAACTTTTCAATAACGTAAGTGCATATTTGCAATAGATGTCTTGCAATTTCTATATATATTTTCAGATTGGTTTTTTATTTATTCTGGTCACGAAAGTCGTGTCTTTTTATAGCGCCAATGAAATCTCAAAAAGTTTAGTATCATAGGTATTCTACGGTAGATGTTCACATATTTGCACGAGCCACTGTATTTCATGATCTGAATCAACAAATAATTAACGATTAATTTTACAGAATCGATTATTATACCTAACTCGTTTTAAAATACTTTCAAGTAATCACCTTCCGCTATAAGTTATTTTCTCCTCTGTTCGCAACAGCTAATGATATACAACGCCTATAAAATAGCTATGTATACGCAAAGGAATGTAAAAATAAAGAAATCGATGAACCAACAATATTCCAGAGTTAATCACTTGTATGCCGATAAATATTAAAAATATAACGCTACATACATATTAGTGTACATGTGTTAGGTTGTCCGAAAAGTTTCTTTCGTTTTATGAAGAAACAATAGACGCACGACGTTTTTTTGTTATATATTATTTTGTCGAATTACGTACGATCCATTTTGTTCTGTTGAGATGAACACCGCGATATTTTACAGACTTGGTTTCACGTTTGAACTTTTTTTTTAATTTCACACGAAGGTGTACTGTTGTAAAAAACACGTTTGCGAAAGAAAGACACTTTTCGGGCAAACTAATAGTATACATATCTTAAATTATTACTGGAATATAATGGTATAATTACCTCACGTATTTCATTATTAATCCCTCCATAAAACGTTATACTTAAGAAGAACATAAATAGGAAGTATACTAGTACTTACTTGGTGATACTTTCTTGTATTAACAGTTTTAATATGTATCAGATTTAGTAACTTTCATAGCTTTCCATATTCAACAAATATTCTTAAAGTGGGATTCGTTATTCATTAAGAAATATATTGATTAGTAATTAAAGAATAGACAAAATTCATGTCTTTTCAAAAGTATCTCGTAAACACGCCAGTAACAAGACACAATTGTAATCAAAGTCTTGAACAAATAATACTCGTTGAAAGATTAATCCAGAGCGACAGTAAACGACGAAAAAGCAACAATTTCATCCACCTAATATTTAGCATAATTTCTCGCCGATTTAACAACTACGGAAAGCTACTATTTTCCAATATCACTCATTCTTAAAGCATTCCATTAAGAAATATACTGATTAATAATTAAAGAATAGAGTGTATATTGTTTAAATTCATGTCTTTTCAAAAATATCTCATAAAACACGCCAGTAACAAGACACAATTGTAATCAAAGTCTTGAACAAATAATACTCGTTGAAAGATTAATCCAGAGCGACAGTAAATGATGAAAAAGCAACAATTTCATCCACCTAATATTTAGCATGATTTAACAACTACGGAAGACTACCATTTTCCAATATCACTCATTCTTAAAGCATTCCATTAACCATGAACGTTTTCATTCGCAACAAAAGAAGCGTAGAACGTAATAAAATTCTCTTTCAAAGAATTTCATAAAACACCCCAGCAACAAAAATTACCCACAATCAAAGTCTCTGTACAAAGTAGGAATTCAGCCAATAACATTCAGCGAAACATTCGTTCAAACGAAGAAGAAGCAACAATTTCGCCAGCCTAACGTTTAATTTACAACCCTCATCCATGACGCACTTTCTCTATCGAAGTTTCAAAACGCAAGAAACGAGTTTCCCCGTTGGCGTTATTAAACGCCGCAGAAATATTAATCCCGCTGGTGGAATGACATCGACGGCTATCCGTTTAATACTTTGCCCGCAATCCTCCAAAGATATTCCCGTCCGTCTAGCTAGGCGGACGCTCGTGTTTCCCTTTCCGCTTGGCGAATAATCCTCGCCCGACACCCAGCCACGCCACCGCGCCTGTCAAAGATGCGTCTGCTTTCAAAGGAAGTGCTCTTGCCAATGTCTCCGCTTTTAACGCGTGCACACTATGTAGCAAGCATCGTCTTGAAACACGTCTGCCTCATCTTGGTAATATCCGGCAACGATCCGTCATTGATTCGCTTTCTTCCTGCTCGTTCACGCATTTCCTGTCTAGGCGAAGGAGGTAACGCAGCCTGTGAGAGTCAAGGGTTGAGATTGCGTGAAACGCGGAGTGGTTTTTCGGTAGGGTGAGCATGCGTCGATTCGGGCGAATTTGAAGTTCTTGGAGTTCGTCTACTTTCTTATATTATGCTACTATTTTATGATAAGTTATAAACGATAATAAATAATCGCTGTTATAATCCTTTTATTTGGATTTGCTTTCTAACTGGAGTTGTACGATTAATTTTTCAATTTAATCAGAATATATTGTTATTCTACGTTTCGTAGTGTCGTATCGTGTGCTTATGATGGCACTTCTTAAGATGCCTAAATAGATTTTAAGTGGAGTATTTAATTATTTCGATGAGTTCGATATTCTGTATCTGTGCGAAATGTTTTTTTAGAAATTGCATTCTTCACTGCGGTGTATAATTTAATACACACAATATATTATATTATATTATGTAATTATAGATTGTGTATTATTACTATTCATTCTGTGACGCAAATCAGATACGGTCGGTAATAATGGCTTGCCAAACGCATTGTCTCCGAACAAAGGTAATAGACTCGATCTTCCGATCGAATGGCAACTATTCAACGTCGTCTGTATTTGATTAACATAGATGCACTTGGTAATCTTATTAACAATTGGAAATTGAGTAGGAAGTGAAAGGTACACGGAAACGTAAATGTTTCATTCGGAGATTTGTCGTGTTAATGGCACAACTCTCGGTTTGTTACAGTACTTTCACGTTTGAAAAAAGAATGTGTCGCAATGGTGGTCGTCTTGCGTTATAATTCGTTAATTTTAGACAGTGTATGCGTTCAAGGTTGAGTATAAAGACACATTCGATAAAATAAAATGTACATCGTTTCTGGAGAAAAAGTGAAATTCCATTAGCAACGAAAATATCGCATACGATCCTTTCACTGTCAGCCAAAAAACAAACCGAAGACTCGGTGCATTAATATAATTTTCCCACGAGCGTACCTCCAAAGTAAGAAAACACCACCAAGAAACCACGCATCCGTATCAATAAAAGAAATTAAAAAAACTATCATAAACGTCAGATGAAACAACGAGCCCCTTTTCGCCAGAGGAAAAAACCTCCTTTGCGTTATAAGCAACGTTTCCTTTCGGCCGAATGAAACCAGCCGCCTTTAATCTCGCGATAACTCGGCATTCTCAGGGAAAACGATCATCCTGCGAGGGATACATCAACGCGTCGACAATAATCGAACGCGGTATCTCAGAGATAAGGATAACTGTACGAAGGGTAGAATGTAGAAACCGAAGAGTAAACGCGTTCACGTAGTGAAAAATGCGTCTTCTTCGACGATGACAGACAGTCTGGAATTATTCTTCGAGTTTTATGATAAATCGTTGGCGTCTAGACTGATGAGTTAACAGCTTCCCAACATTTCCACAAGGATGGAGTGTTTGTCCTTCAAATCTGTATGTTTTATATTATATTCTGATTAATCGTGTAAATATTAATTTGAATGCTGTAAAATCATCAGAAATTGGTTCGCTTACATAATCGGACTTGTAATCTATTTATGCATTTATGGGAAATTTAAAGATGCAACAATTCAGAAAGCGTACATAATATTCAATAAATATGTGAGGTATCGTAGTATACAATACTCGTTATAATTAAATTGCGGAGTTATACACAAATTCATATTTTTATAGTTTAGATATTTCTAGATTTTACTCCTTTATTTATGCCGATAGAATTTGCACAAATATCCGCAGTCAACTTATAATTTGGAGCTTCAACGGTTGTCAAATTGTGCCAAGAATTTAGGTTTCTTTGTATCTACGAACGAACATGAGGAATTTATATTATATTAATAATCCTTTCTGGTAGTTCCTTCTTCTTCACGTCTCCTACTTAGTAAATCTAAAAAAAAAAAAAAAACCATTGCTTCATCCTAAAACACGTGTGAAAATCTAATAGCACAAACTCACTATATCCATCGTGGATCGAACCAAATTCCATTTCACCCCGATAAACACACCAATAGATCAAGATTTCAACAAATTGTAGTGTTTCATCATCGCATCAAGGTAGAACGCAGAGGAATTTCAGGAGGAACAAATGGCGGTATGTCTAAGAACCATCCGCGCTTCCAGCTACTTGAGCGCCATGTGAACGTCGAAACTTATCGGTTTCCAATGTCGTCGTTCACCAGCAATTGGAAAACTTTCCTCGTAATCCGTCAGATAAATCACACGTTCCTTATGCATCTTCTATCTACGTCGATCTATCCATTTCTCTCTCATTTTCTCTTCGAATACTTGAGGACTCCTTTCGACTATGAGAATTCCTTCATAGACGTCTATAGTTGCTCTTCTCCTTTCAGTGTCATCTTTGCCTCCTGTCTATTCGAACTCTCTGCATACCTTTTATTTCGAATGATGATAGGAGACGAAAATGGGAAATAAATCCTTTAGTTACATACATTTTTGAACATCTAGATACATACATTTAGAATAAACTATTATCCATTATAGAATTGTTCTTTCATTTTCTATTATTATTTCTCACAAAAATCTCGATCAAAATATGAACACGTACAGTCAGGACAAAAAGAAATGGACAGATAGCGCCAGTACGTAGCACTGATAATTTCGTCGAAATTTAATCAAACTAATTTAATTGTACTAATACTAATGTTACATACTTATCCTTCATTTATTATACATTCTTATAGTACATCGATTATTCCGTAAATAATTGAGACGAACGTTTACATTTTTCTACAAACAAGTTGTATTTAACGAAACTTCATTTAATTACCGTTTATTTACCGTTCCACATATTTTTATCATTCGTTGTATTTATATGATTTTATATTCTCGTATAAAAAATATGAATTCGCGGAAACCCATACTCCAAAGACAGATATCAAAGCGAAGAACGAATTTTATCTGAACAAGTTTTAACAATTATTCGAATAAAAATTTCTTTCCATAACGTCCACTTCTGTCTCTGTTCTCCTCCTTTGTCTCCTCTTACGATCCTCACGCATTCTTCCAACAATGTCTAGCAGCGATCGCCGGACACTATCGGAACACTCGAAGCGTTTGAACCGTGTAGGATCGTCGGTGTCTCATGCATCGCCGGATCAAGGGGCCCCGGGGCAACTTTCGCTCCAGAAGTCGGAATTTACATCTGTTTTCACCGACGCGCTTCAGACAGACGAGCGAGCGCGCGGGCGGAATCGATAAGGGAAGAGGGTCCACTTGACGCGCCAAGACGAAAGCCACCCTCCGCGGCGTGAAACGATCAAATCGGCGAAACCTTAACGCGCCCCTTTGCTTGCTAGCCCGTGACGGGACGCCACGATCCTCGTGTTGACGAGGAATACACCCCTGCGTCGATGCGTACAGGTATTCCGCCTAGAAGATACCGGGAGATGTTTCCGGGTTTAAGTCCTTGTTGAGTTAATAACCGAACTTGTTATTGGACCTTACGGAATGCATTGTATTTTACTCTGAATCGGAGAAAAATTCTGGGACTTATACATAGGATATCTTTGTCTTGGATTGGATTAGGGTTAGGGTTATCTTCGTGTGAGAATATTTTTCAAGTTTTAGATCATTAACTTTATTTATTATTCTTTTCATTCTTTCTTTACTGTCTAAAAATATTTACTTATTATTTTAAATAATGACAAACATAATATCAAATAGGAATAAAAAATATTCAAGTAATTTGTTGCAATTTCTATTCTTGTTCTCCGATATTTTTTACAAGAGACCATCCTCAAGTTTTCCATTAATCGATGTTCCAATAATAAATAGTTCTGTTAATCGGTATTCTAATAATCGAGGTCCTAATTGCACAGCTATAATCGTTCCTGTTCTTAAAACTACTTGAAACTTTAAGCAGTCCATAGTAAGAAATTCAGTTATTGACGATGTGAATGGTAAGTATATAATTTTGAAAGTGCTATTTATTATAATTTTGCTATTTTATTTTCAATATCTGGAATGACATTTGAATTGATTATAAAAGCTTTCAACGAATACAGTTTTGTTTGTTTATTACATTACAAGATTATAGGTGATGGATTCGAAACACATGACAAATTCGTACATAAAGTTATTAAAAATATTCGTATATTAAAGTATAAAAGTACTGTAGTATCGGGAAAAGGGAGGTATGCACTGGGCCTGTTGTAAAGGGAGTGAGGGAGTGGGAGATCCGGATGGGTCATACCTGTGCCCCTTTACAACATTGGGTAATTGAAAGGGATGTACCTGACAATGGGTCATGCACATCTGTAGAATATAAGCAGGGATACGATAATCGTGGGACGGAAGACGTTAGTCAGTTGAGTTTGAGCAGTTGAGTTGGGCAGTTTGAGTTGAGCGATTGAGAAGTTGGAAGCCGAGCGTTAAGACGTACGACGATATTGTAGTCAGTTTTGTTTTGAGTGTTGCTTGTACGAATAAACCTGAACTGAACTCTGAATAAACCATCCTTTCTTGTCCTTGCTCTAGATAACACACACACACTTGTAAGTTACTACAGTACTTATGCATTAAAGTACCAAAACAGAATACTAAAATAATGCCGACTGTCAAACTAACGATACATTACTAAAATAACTGAGTAGTCTTCGCAAACTCTAGCCAACAAAGTTCCAAACTATCGCGTTCCTAACGTAACGAAGCACAAAGTCCCTGTACAAGCGAATAACTATAACACCCACACCCATCTCCCCAAACAACCAAAACTAGGTCCTTCCTCTCAGACAATTTACTCGATTTACAAAACCTGTCTCACCTACTATCTGCATCGTGGAATCTGCCTGGGTCACTTGGAAAGTTTTCGAGATGAAATACAAATAGTAACAAACTCTTTGAAATTTCTAATTCATCAAATTGAACTCTCAAGTCACATACAGGGAGAGAGAGAGAGAGAGAGAGAGAGAGAGAGAGAGAGAGAGAAGAAACAATCTAAACTACATTTAACTTAAAAGCAGCACTATATTTTATCGGGTCAAAAAGTGTCAAGATTTTTATTGCTTTAATTCGTAAAACTAATTGCTAAAGCTCTTTAGGCTAATTCAACATATTTGCAGAAACACGTATAGGCTATAGAAGAACTCGTGCCCGGTACATCTGCGTATAAATTATAATATTTCTTACTTCAACCTTTAAATGCTCTTTTCACGAAATTACTTGTTTTAAGCTGATGATTTAGAAGAAATTATTCGACCAATCGAGTTGTCCTCACACACATGACTAAATAATTACAATGAACATATTCTAAACATAAACGGAGGTTCATCGTTCATATAATTTCGTAAATAACAAGAATATTTTTCGATTTTTGATTCTACACAAAAATTGCAAGCACTAGAGCTGCTACCATTTTCCAATTCCGATGGCTGTAGAAAATACCTCAATAGCGATATCTTTACATACTTTTAAGATAAAAACATTTGCTTCGTATGTTCAAATGTTAAATACAAAGTCACAAAAGATTTCAAAGCAATTTGCTTCATAGTTACTTCAGAAAAAACTCGCAACAATCCGCCGTAAAGTATAATCTTACCTCGAATCACAAAAGAAAGAAGAAAAAAAGGAAGCCATCAGTTTGATCATTCCCATAGTAATTCAATAGAGTCGTAACGTCTTCCTTCCTTTTCCACCCCTTTCCGTAACGTCGAAACCTCTAATGCCGCTAATAGAAACCTCCGTCTCCCAAATCAATTAATTGAAATCCACCTCCATATTCTCACCCCCTGTTATTCGATCGCAGAATTTCGGCCATGAATCTCGGCAGCGTCGCGTAAACGACGTCTGAGCACGCGAACGACTTTCGAGACGCGCCAGGCACGTGACTGTCAGCCGTAACTTTAAACGAGTCACTTTGTCCTCCCTTTGCCGCCTGTCGTCCAAGTTTCCACGGCGACCGTGGCTGTTACGTATGCCAGCCGGTCCGGTATTTCCTTCGTAATTGCGTGCACGCTTTCAAAGTCACATACAAACTCTCAACGGAGGGGTGGAGGGTGGAAATAGTCACATCTTCGCCTGGCGGAGAACGAAACCATTCAAACCTAACGCCATTTATGCAGCAGCACAACTGTTTTACTCGAGCGACAAAAACGAAAAATTCAAAGTGTAATGTCTGTCTTAATGGTCTCTGTTTAAAGAAATGTAAAATACGATACATAGACTGCGAATTTTTACACATTTGTGGAAAACTCGAAGATGCTAAAATGCACCCAATGCATAGTGCAAGGATATATACAGTATCATAATTATTTTGAATATTTGAAAATTATCTAAAGTATAATCCAAAAATTAATATGTTTAAATTCAACGTTAGAAAATATCAGTAACGAAATGCAATTTGCAATATTATCTGTACTGTTTTACTCAATATGTATACCGATATGTTGTTAGAGTTGATACAAGAAGTTCAATACAAAAGTAAATGCAGTTTCTCAAACATAGATATTTGTTTCTTTAGTTTGATTTTTAATTTTAATACTCTGTAACTAAAATTCTGACGTACTGTCGGAGGATTTTCATCGACGAAGGGATATAGAACAGTCGAGGATTAACCCTTTGATTTTAGGGGTGGGTCTTGGTGACTAGTTCAAGTGGAACACCCTGGTCGAACATTCCGATGACCTAGTTTTGATGGTCTTCCGATTGGAATGTTAGGGAAGTTGATAGCGTACGTGATGGCAAAGAAATGGACAGGTAATTTTAACGAAGCGTAATGGAATATTTGAAGTGGTGAAATGAAATGCTGACTGTTGTCGATCAGTTATCAACCAGTTATCAACGAATTATCAGCGATCTAATTAACGAGTCATTAGCGATCCTATTTTACCACTTGTACACTGTACGAGCGTCTCAGCAAATATAGCCTGTATACTAATTTATTATTTTAAATATATTCGACGATTGCAACAACAAGCAATAACATTTAATAAATCTCACGATCAAACATCCTCTATACAAGTCCTCTACAAAAGCGGTTATATTATATTATAGAAAATTTCTGATCTTTACCTTCTTTAAAATCAAACCCTTTGAAATAAAAAAAGTCTATGAAATTCATAAAAATTCCCTTCCTACAATTACTGAGAATACGTACGTGTTTTTAACAATATTAATATCATGTGTTTTTCTCAGAGGTACGTTTAATAAAAATGAGAAATAATTTAAAAACGAGAAGGATCAGGACAAAGAGAAATTCGACTGCTAGTTTGTCGATAGAATTTTCTCGCAGTTCGGATAAAATTTAAACGCCATTCAAGAAGAGAACTCGAAAAACTCTCGGTGAACAGGGGAGAAAAATAATCAGCCGCCTGTTTAGGTTGAGCCAGAGTCGCGGAGGGATTACAATTACGCGTGTGAAAGGGCGGACCGCGGAAAAGTTCTTGCGACGTCGACGAGGGTCAGTTTTAAAATTCATGTTGGCAACTTGAAACTCCGAAAGGAAACTCAGAAAGAAAAAGTTTTTCTTAACCTCGAAACGTTTGACGAAGAGGTTAAGGCTGTTCTCATGAAGAAGAACGAGCTTGGAGAAACTAATGAAAATAGAGGAAAATTAATATTGCATGGCGAGCTTGCTGAAACTGAAACAAACAGAAGGAGGGTAAAAGATTGTCGTCTGAAGATAGTAATACCGCAAAACTTTGAGAAATTTACGATTCATATAAAGAAGCATGTTAAGCACGGTCATGTTAAATCTCTATTATTTCAAGGTTATTGCTCGACTACCTTTTGTATTATATTATTTTGTTAGTATTAATTATCGTGTACGTTGGATATCTGTAAATGTTGATATTTAATATAATCAAAATTAACATTTTGACTGTGGATATTTATGCAGTCATAGGAAATCTAAGTATACAAAAATACAAAATATATACAATATGGAAAAACATACAGAGTATACAAAGAATATACACATTCGTTATAATTTTTATACAGAGAATAAAACAAAATGTTTATGAAAGAAAAGTTTTATTCCTTTTGTTATTCCTTTAAATTAATATTTTCTAAACAAAATTTTAGTTACAATCTCTTATAGCGATGGAAGAAAGAAATTTGTTACTATATCGATTTCAATTGAGAATGTAACTTGAACAATAAAATTAAATGTACTGATTTAGAAAAATTTTAAAACTTTTAAAGGGAGCTATTATATAACTAGTTCCTCTTCTGTAACGTTACGACCAGGAAGAAAAACATGTCCAGTAGCAATTACAGAGGTACTTCTTAAAAAATTTATGGCATTAACGTGGCTGCATCTATTAGCAATAATTACGTGGAAAGCTAAATTACCTTCATTTTTCTCAACACGTTTTCGCACTCACGCCGCCTCTTAACCCTTTGCAACCCCTAGAAACTTGTTCCTAACAATTTACGACCATGCATTCTTTTTATTGGCTTGATTATTAGCACGAAATTCAAACTTTAATGATCTCGAATATTCACAATTATATCATTGATCAATAGATATTGTATCTCTGTTCTATGCAAGGATATTAATTCTTTTATTTCCATTACCAAAATTTTATACCTTCCATTGTTCAAATTTGTATTATTCACTTTGTTTAATATTTCAAGCTTTAAATTTCACGGTATTCGTAAATTTTAGAGGATTTTGCGCCATTGTAAATTTGGATGTTTCGCATCGGTCAAATATATTAGAAAGGAGGCAATTCGAAAAATATAGTTTCGTGAAGGATACATTCATATTTAAAGCTTCCTTCATATTATTCTAATATCGTTCAGCATTCCTCAAATAGACATAATTTTGTTAATTCTAGAAAATCGAAATTAGAATTCTGCACATACTTGTGAGTGAAAATCAGAAAAATATGTAATTCAAATCCTTTTATCAGGCTATAATAATAAATAAATCCATCTATATTCATTTAATTATTATTGCAGAAAAATTATATTTCTTCGGAGAGTAGAAAGAGAAAAATTAATATTTCCAAAAGTTTACGATATCCTAGTTCAAAAATAAAAATCTGGCGGAAGGAAATTTAAACATAGTTTAATATCGGAACATCAAATACCATGAATCCACTTTTTACTACCAAAGTATTTCAATAATACAAGAAATAACGGATTGTAAAATTCCAAATTCCAGACGTGATAAGAAGGGTAGCTAGGAGGAAAGCGAGCCAGACACTTTTCCTCGTTACTTTTTCGCAAAGTTTCCCAACAGTTCCACGAAACTCCCTCCCTGGCGGGTAATAATATTTCATTCCGAGATATCGAGCTCTTTCTCGCTGTTCTATTCGCGGCCAGCCGGCGAACAAGTGAAAAATCACTGACGATAATAAATTCCATGAGCAGGCTGAGCATCGTTTCCGGTAAGACAGGAGTAACGCGCCGCGAACGTCGCCTCGCAATCGTCGAAAAGTGAATCGCTTTGCTGTCGTTCTTCTACGTAGACTTTCTATGATAGATCGTTATTCCTTGGAATACTTGAACATTGCGGCTGTCAGAGTAGTAGCGACGACTAATTTGTAACTTTTCATAAAAATTTTATAAATTTACAACGGTGCTCATTTTAGCAATTTAAATGTTTTCTAATAAAATCATTTGCGCAAGTACACCGTAGATTTAAATTCGTGTCACAAGCGAATCGAGGGAGATGATGATGATCTATTATTGAAAATAAAATCGCAATACGTCCTACGAGAATATCCATGAGAAGAAATCGCGCACAGAGTGGCCATAACTCAATCAACACGAACCGTTCTTTTTATTATTTCCTCGCCTGCTGGCCGAGATGCACGTTATGTACATAAAACTTCCCCTTTTCTTGTGTAATCAGCCCTCCTTGCTCCTTTGTGAGCCATTAGATGTCTGTTAAGGGATGAGCCTTATGTGACGTATTACGACCCCGCAGGAGTTACACGTAGGGTGGGTTCCCTTCGTTAAAACTCAGTTAGGCGAAAGGGAAGGACGCAGCCTTTCGGGAATGAAATGTTTCTTTCTCGTCCTTTAATTACTCCTACAAGGATTCTCGCTTACTTTCGGCGATACCGTAAGCTTCTGCTTATTTTTCCTCATTCCCTTCTCTTTTTCCTTTTCTTTCACCTGTTACGTGCTTTTTCTTGGACTTGGTAACGCAAGCGAGAAATTCGTTCTTGTTGTCCTGGAGACTGTAAGGTGATTCTTTTCTGGGTTTCCTTTTTGCAATTCCGCTGCCTTAATGTTGTTCGTTTTTGAAAACTGTTGGTAAATATTAAAAAGAAAAAATTCTGCTCGTTTTTGAAGCAGAAGAAAACAAACATTTTTATAATGTTTATCAAAGTTTAATTTACAATACAATTTCCATTGTTATGTTTTAACTTCTTCCTATTTTAATGGCAGCCTGTGTATTTCTCTATGGTAAAAGGAATCTCATTCTTGAAAGCCAAAAATTCATTCAGTGCCTTTTTCACATTTGTATCTTCATGGAACTTTCTTCTGTTGAGAAAGTTTTGCAGAACCAGAAATAAAAAATAGTCGCAAGGTACTAAATCTGGAAAATACGGTGGCTGACATGGAATTTCTCAACCAATCTCTGTTATTTCTTCTTTGCTGATAAAGTGACGCGCGATCTCGGTTGTTATGTTGTTTTCAAACTCCTATATTTAAATTCTTCAGTTATCGACAATACTTTTAAAAACTATTCGTTTCTCCTGATTGTAACATTTTCATAATATAAACGGATAGAACTTTCTACCACACCCGATGCATCCCCTTACTGTTGCAATAGATTATACAAATATAGGATCGATGTATGTCAATGTTCCAATTACGATGTAAAGAATGTCTCACCTGATAGAATTTCCTCTTCGAAAATCATATCTAACACTTACCTATATATTACATTACAAACCAGAAATACAACATATAATATTATTCTTAATATTAAAAGAAAAAAAAAATACCATCGAAAAATAGAGCAGAAAAACGTTATTGTATAATTATGTTCCTTTTGCTTTATCAAACTTACAACCTTAACAATACCATCGTACTATCGCAAGCAACGAAGATATTCACGTGTTCCCTTTTACTCCCTTACACGTACATAGCCCGTGTACACATAGGAAACGGGTGCACATAGATTCTACCTATTACATGGAACGGGCTTAGATCCGCTTAGAAAGCTCTTTGTCGTTGGAAACGTAAGGCCTGACAGAAAGAAAGAACCTTTTCCAAGAGTTCGAGGAGCATTGAGGACTACGGCCAAGGACTCTCGTCCACCCCCTTTAATCTCTCTCTTCTCTTTTACGGTGTATCGAGTGATCTGTGTCCTCGGGGGATCTTCCACGCCGTTTAAATTCTCTGATACCGTTGCGTGGTTGATTTTGCCAGCGCGGAGATGGTAATAAAATTCAGAAAATTCGGTTGGAAGTATAGCTTTTTAACACTCACTGTGGAAAAGAACAAAGACCTTCTTAATCTGGAAATCTATTTTACATCGTATCTTCACAGACAGATGTACAGTATTTTAGATCTATTTTTCTTTCTATCAGTCTTTGATTTACAATAAACGAATTTTTTTATAAAGGAAAAGAAAAAAATAGGAAGAAATAATTTGTTGATTTTTTAGATCTTCTTTGAATTTCCAAAAATCGACTCATCAGTTGTACACTTTTCTATGTAACAACCAGATTACAACGAGGAAATGAAATATATCAAATCTTCACTATTAGTTATTTGAAAGTGATTTCTTCATAAATTCGATATTTCATCAAATTTTCACAATATCCTAGGAAATATTAAACG
This sequence comes from Bombus campestris, assembly GCA_905333015.3. Classification (NCBI taxonomy): domain Eukaryota; kingdom Metazoa; phylum Arthropoda; class Insecta; order Hymenoptera; family Apidae; genus Bombus; species Bombus campestris. The sequence goes on along the minus strand of HG995136.1, from coordinate 9,918,187 downwards.
AATATAAAACGTTAATGTTAGGAAGATGATACATTTACACTGTACATGTGAATGTGTGTGTAAGCGTCAGAGGGTGTCCAGACCATAGTTGGGGCAAAAGACGATTGGCAATCGTTGAGAAGCATCTGGAAGGTTTACGAGATATGTTTATCACTGTTATGTGCTGAATAAAGTGAATTATTTGTATTTCCAAATCCCTCCTATATCTTTACAGTTAAAAGCGAAAAGTACCACACGGAGAACTGGCCAGAAAAATATTTACCATCTAAGTGCTTTATACTCAGTTTTTCGTACACAATTTTTCTTTATACATTTTATTTTATTTCGAATTATTTTCTCCTGTATTAACATGTATTATAATTTTGCAGGAAATATAACAAATACCTAGCATGGTCGAATACTTCGTAACCAATTAGAAATATACAAATATAAAAAAAAAAAATCAGTCACTAAAATATTCTTATTTAAATACCCATTAAAAATTCACTGACTCGTTTAACGAGATTCGTTCGCTTTGCGTTAACATTTTTTTCTGGTGCATCCAGGAAAGAGGCGACAGTGGTGATGCCATTTTTATTCTCACTGGCACGAGTTTCATTGGCCTTCTCGACGCCGTAAATATTACATGTAACACTCGACTTGCTTTACGCTTCTATGAATTCTACACGAGACGGCAATTCCGAGTTCCTGAAATTCCTCGGTCCATAACTCGACGATCTTATTCGCACACGCCGGGAGATGACACAAGAAAGACGATAAAGACGGAAACAATTTTCATTCCTGTTGCATACATCCTTCCTCCCGTGTTTCCCATGCGCAACGTATTTCTCTTTCTTTGCGAGTGCTGACCATTTTTTCATTGTGGATTCTATCTACGATTAAATATTTTATAAGTAAGAAATGGTTGAAAGTATCTGGTAGCAGCTGTTTCGCAGAAGATTCGTATCGTGCACAGACTTAAGAAACTATAAATTTCTTAAGAGAAGTAACTCTAACTTTATTTTAACTAAATATTATTCTCCCTCCCCAAAAATAATTTCAATAGTTGCATATAGAAAGACCACCTCTTCCTCGTGAAACTCTCAAAGTTTCAATTCAATATCAAAAAAGTTGGTAACTATTTTTTCCTCGTAAAATAACTAGCAATTACGTTTCTCTCGTAAAATGTATTTCTATTAAAATTGCAATTAATATCGCGATAATTTCCAATCTGTGACTTGCAGTTAAATGTTTATCTTCGAGTCGAGTGATCGAAGGAATATGAAACAATGTTTAATTTGTATTATTGCATCGGTCCCTTGTACCGACGACATCGTTCTAAAATCGACGCTGCTTTAACAGGCTCGCAGTCAAAAGAACTGATGTTTATTTCATCGAGCTCGGATCGTGCAATGTTGAGAACTTTCGCAAGTTCCGCGAACTCAAACGAGCCCTTGTTCGACTGGAGTGTTAAATCGATCTCCGTCAACGTGGACGGTTGTGCTCGGCTTCGGGAACGCGTACGTGCAACCAGACAGCTTGCGTAACGTTGAAAATGTAAATTTAGAGAACGATGGTACGTCGATTTTAACCAAACAGTACTTTCTCGTTGTATTACGTCTTCTTCGTCCTTCGTACGCCACTCTTAGAAAAGTTTTAGGAAATTTTGAATTAATGGCTGATGAAGCTTCGTTCAAATTTTTAGCCCGACAGAGATTTCAACGAAAATCTTTACTAAGATAACGCCGAATACCGAACTGTCTCTTTTGGTTTCATCAATCTCGCGCAACGCGTAAATTCCAGGCTTTTAACTCGTACTGTATATCACTCACAATATATCATAAAATACTCGCGTCACTCTGCCAATAAAATCCAACTTCCGCTTTCAAAGTAGTCGAACTCGTAGCAAAATTCCCATTCGCTTGGAACTTTTCGAAACAGTCTGGAAGCTACTCGAACAACACTCGAAACCTTCGCGAAGCCTTCGAGCAAGCTATCAGAAAGTAAAGCACGTTGTTACGTCAGCAAAAATTCCATGTTAATCCCAGCGGATGTCCCGTAATCAAAGCGATTCCCGATTGCAGTGAAAACGATCGATATGAACATCGAAGACCGATGCAGAAAACGAGTATCGAGGAACACCTGACTCCGTGCAATTTCATCGATCCTCGAGCGTTCAATGGATCTCCTTCGATCGTTGGGCTGAACAGATCGCAAGGCACGTTGGCCACGCCTGCCAACCTAAATCGATCTACCTCGAACGATGTAATGTCAGGTAATCACGGTGCCTCGTAATGACCGTGATAACGAGCCACTTCCCGTCCGAAAAGGTGATCGTCCCTCTGGTAATTGAACGCTGTGCAGGGGAAAGGACATGAACAGGAATCGTTGCGTGCCCCCAAACCGCCTGGAAATTGATTAGGAGACACTCTTTTCGGCGTGTTACGAGAGATCGAGTAGAAGACCTGTTAGCGATGTTCCACTAAAAATAAATTATTCGTCCCTTTCTCTTTTCTTTTTTTGATAATGTATAGTGGGTGATAAAAGATGATATTTAACATCTATTTAATATCTTTTGACATATATTCTGATACTACGAGGTACTATGTACTGTGAGGATCTCTCAATCTAAGAAAAAAATTAACATTTGTGTAATAATATTAAAGTTTTAAGTAAAACAGCTGTATATTTTCGTCTTGTAAAACGGGCTGATTTGTAATTGAATAAGAAATCTTGAGAAGCTTCATGAGAAATCGTTAAAGGTAGTTGTTCCATCAAAAGTGATTCTACCAGTTCGTCTTAATAGAGTAAGTTCAAGGGAGGGTTTTACTTGAAATTGTTTCAAGACCGCGAGGGACACGATTGTTTACGACTATCGCAAAATAAATTGCAGCCAACAAGCTTCGACCCTTGATAAATTGCAGCGTATAACAAGGGAAAAATTACCACGATACCTACGGCATTCTTTTTTCCTGTAATAATAGGTCACCAGAGCATCTAGGGTCTACAAGCTCTGATATTCTACTTATTTGATTGCGGAGATATAACGAAGTGTATCGATCAACTATAACTCGAAATGGCTATTTCTGTAGCTTTTTTAATGCTTTTGCTATATCATAAGGTAACAGAAAACGTTTGCTGTCAAGTGTAAATACCAACCTTAACTGAAGCGTTCTTCGTCATTTTATAGCTTTCTACAAGATTTAAAAAATGTACTACAGCGTTACTCAAAAATTTGTTACTGATTATTTTCCGAAGTTCATTTTTACAGACTACCACATAAGTATTTCGACAAAATCGTCTTTCCCTTTCTCTTCTAAGTCCCCTATTTTCCATTTCATTTGATCAGACTTCAGTAACTAAATTTACACGCCAGTGATTCACTATCTCTCGATTTACTTTCCTTACGGGAGACGAACATCGCGGCATCTTGGAATTTCCAACGAAAGAAGGACGTCGCAGCGAGGACGTGTAATTCCTTGGATCGAAAAATCCTCGTAATCGTAGCTCCTAAAAATGTTCATCTCTATTCGCGCGATTTTATCGGAGATAGAGAAAGCGAACGAATGGCACGGACGGACGGACGGACAAGTAAAAATTTACAGCGGCGCGCGGACGTGTCCCGGTCGATCGTGAAAGAACAATCGAGTCACGCGTCGAAGGATCCGAGGCGGAAAGAAAGAGGAGAACGATTGCCTTCTCGAGGCGTTCGAACGAGCGGCCATGGGAAGGGGTTGGTTTTCAAAAGGACGTTTGTACGTGACGCCGGCGAAGGATTCGCAATATTCCTTTCTCCTCGTTTCACCCCTTCGATCTCTATCACCCTCACTACCCACCTTATTTATTTCTCCCTGTGCTGTCTCTGTCTCTAATTAACTAGCTTCCTTCGTCTATCTGTCCATTCGAATCTCTCTGTTCCAGGATACGTAAGTATGTACTTATATTTTATTTTATCTGTTGAGTTTTCTCTTTATTTGTTTTTTCATGTTTAATTAAAATTCATTTTATTTCTATACCAGAAATAAAATATCTTTCGTGCAAAGCGTGAAAAATCAAATGATCATAGCATAAAATGGAATTTTACAATAATATTGTATTTCTAATCGAATATTATTTGTCATATTTGAATATGAATTTGTAAATAATGTTAATTAGATGTTAAATGGAAGATATACTTGTGCGTGGATATTTACGTTCGATTGAATTATTTTGAACTAATGTGAAAATGAAATTTGGTAGCGTTATACGAGATAGCTTGGAGTAATTGAGATTTACGAATTTCATTATTCCATTTAATAAGTTTATTGTTTGCCTATGATAAAACCTCTATTTGTGAGAGAAGAAATTTTACTTGATTGAAACATTAGAAGATATAATGTCTATAGATATATTCGGTCTGACGAAAGTAGACGTGCAATAAGAATTCCTCTTTCAGTTACGAAGGCTATTAATAAAACATAGCAAATGTGAACATGTTTTAATATCCAATGTATCTAAATTTCACTAGTTATTGATTCTCTGTACCTCTAAAAAATAAAGTATTTCAAAATTCAGGAAAAAGATGTCTGAAGAAAAGATGACTCGTATAAACGTGAAAGAGAAATGAGTAGAGCAACAGTGTTAAGCAATTATAATTCAACAACAGGCGTCAACGTCTAAAAATAATTAACAAACATTTAACCCAACAAAATATCTAAATACGTAATTAACAATAAAACTACTTTTTAGTATGAAATATCACCTCGATATATTAATTTATCTACGCAAAGAAAGTTTCGCCAACTGAACTTACCTCCTTAAAAGAATAAAAAGAAATTGTACTCGACTCACTTAGCAAGGAGGCTAATGTCCAATTTTACTACGCGATTCACTATCGTCACGATCATTCACCACCACTAGAATGGCACTTTTCTTTCTCTAAAATCTTTTCATTAACATTTCTACTTGTTTACCCTTTTTCTCTTACGAATAACTCGTCCCTTTAACACTGCCACTCGTATCTGACGATTTTTACACCGAGTTGCCCATCGCGTTTCCTTCATATTTCCGTCTCCAACGAGGCACGCACCTGCCTCTACGTCGATTCGCCTCCATTTCTCCATCTGTCCGACCATTTATCTCCTTTCGACCGCGTGTCCGCCCCCGCTACCTCCTTTCTTCGTACGTGTGCCGAATAGACACGTGTTCCCTACTCTGGCTGGGCTGATTGATCGACGAAAGAGGCGCGGACGAAACGGTGCTCGAGGATTCAATCCGGTCCCGAGGTTACACGCGGCCCTAATCCCGGAAAGAACGGAACCGGAATTGAATACTCGCCAGAACGACCGCTCAGCCTCTATCTCTTTCGTCAGCTTTAATTATTTTCACCCTTGCAACGGAACTCAGAGCGGGGTTAATTGAAGGTTCGCGACTAAACGAAAACGTTTCACTGTTTTTCTGCATCTTTTAAATGCCTCCTGGACTTCTCGAATTGGTTCTTCTGCTTTGTGTTTCTTGAATCGAGATGGAGAAGAATGAGACGACCAGGTTCTTTCGATTATCAGAGATGGATTTAGCGAGATGTCTAAAGGGCTTTTAGTTAGAATTTCTGGCTGTATCTTTATGTCTTTGTATGATGGTCCAGTACATTTCAATTTAGAACGATTCGTATATATATTTATGTTTCTGTTAAGTATAGAAGCTTTAATTTCTTTTAGAATATTCTCGTGTAGAATGGTTTATGTACTTTAGGTTGCTGACAACGAGATATTAAGGATCTTAGTTGTCTTCACGAACTCAATGTATATTTTATTTAAAGTATATTTTATTCTTAAATCCATTAGTACTTTCCTACTCCGAAACGTTATTTCTCATTCTCCCATTTTTGAAAATACCTATCATTTTTCCAAATCACCAATTTTTCATTCTACTCTACATCTTTCTCACAAACTCGATACACGTTTTATTTAATACTAGAACTACCACACCAGTCACATTCACTGGATTTACAATCTTATTTTAAAATTCCTCCTTCGTGTTATATTTTTTCACGCAATGATGTAGTGACTTTTGCAACGACAACTAAAAGAATAATATAATGAATTTTATTTTGTTTTTTATGTATTCAAACTCAAAATAATTTTGCATCAAAGCTATTCAAAATGACTGGTACTTGTGAAAGTGTAAAAGGGTTCTGCAATCTATTTATCGAAGCCCAATTAACCAGTTTCCTCGTTTTGTACAACTTCCCACACGTTTTTTAAATTTTTACCACGTATCATTCTATTATACAATTTTATAAATTTGTCAACCCTCATTTAAGGATCATGGTCCCAGATAGATTAATCGTACCAAAAATATACTACATAACATGGAAGTAATAAATAGATTTGGTTTTGGTAAAAATAGCTTCGTGTTAACTATGAGTAATTCTAGTGTTACACAATCTCGTATTCTTCATTTTGTTAGTATCCTTACGCAAATTTTCTTCCTTCGTTCAACATTTTATACAAACTTACAACGTCATTTCCTATTCAGTCATTTCGTAAGTACCATTTTTTCCAAATCAACAATTCTTCACTTTTCTTTGTACTCTTTCTACAAACCTCTGCATCTTATCAAGCATTTTATCCATCGTCTCTCTTCACCTATACTTTTCCTACAAAGAAATGCCACACCAGTGAAAATGACTGATTCTACAATTTTATAAATTTGTCAACTCTCGTTCAGGGATCATGGTCCCTGATGGATTAATAATACAAAAAATGCACTACATAACATGGAAGTAATAAATAGATGTGGTTTTGGTAGAAATAGCTTCGTGTTAACTATGAGTAATTCTAGTGTTACACAATCTCGTATTCTTCATATTGTTAGTATCCTTACAACGTCATTTCCTATTCAGTCATCTCGTAAGTACCATTTTTTCCAAATCAACAATTCTTCACTTTTCTTTGTACCCTTTTTACAAACCTCTGCATCTTATCAAGCATTTTATCCATCGTCTCTCTTCACCTATACTTTTCCTACAAAGAAATGCCACACCAGTGAAAATGACTGATTCTACAATTTTATAAATTTGTCAACTCTCGTTCAGGGATCATGGTCCCTGATGGATTAATAATACAAAAAATGCACTACATAACATGGAAGTAATAAATAGATGTGGTTTTGGTAGAAATAGCTTCGTGTTAACTATGAGTAATTCTAGTGTTACACAATCTCGTATTCTTCATATTGTTAGTATCCTTACAACGTCATTTCCTATTCAGTCATCTCGTAAGTACCATTTTTTCCAAATCAACAATTCTTCACTTTTCTTTGTACCCTTTTTACAAACCTCTGCATCTTATCAAGCATTTTATCCATCGTCTCTCTTCACCTATACTTTTCCTACAAAGAAATGCCACACCAGTGAAAATGACTGATTCTACAATTTTATAAATTTGTCAACCCTCGTTTAAGGATCATGGTCCCAGATGGATTAATAATACAAAAAATGTACTGCATAACATGGGAGTAATAAATCAATAAATATAAAAATATTCTATTATTACGTATTTTTTAAAGACCAGTCATTTTGGCTGATTTTGGTAGAAATAACTTCCTGTTAATTATCGGTAATTCTAGTGTTACACAATCTCTTATTCCCCATTTTGTTAGCATCCTTATGCAAATTTTCTTCCTTCGTTCAACATTTTATACAAACTTACAACGTCATTTCATATTCAGTCATCTCGTAAGTACCATTTTTTCCAAATCAACAATTCTTCACTTTTCTTTGTACTCTTTCTACAAACCTCTGCATCTTATCAAGCCTTTTATCCATCGTCTTTCTTCACCTATACTTTCCCTACAAAGATCTAAGCCCATCCAAAATTTCTTTCCATTTTCTTTCACTATCACAATTTTTGATCCTCTCACCTCCTACTCTCTCCCCTTTAAACCCCCATCCATCCTTGCCCTCATTCCTACCATTCGCTCCCGTCGCGCCACACTAAATGAGATTAATCGTTTTGTCATAGTGATTCGATTAACCCCGCACAGCGGCTGAATCTCGAACATATGTTGCCCGCAAATCACGATTTTCTCGACAGACTGGCTAGGAACGCGCCATACGGCCGGTCGTTCGTTGTGATCTAGCCATAACTATCCGCGTGCACATTTTCAGATCATCAATCGCGACGGTTTCATGGAAAGAGACTGTTTCAACAACATAGCTTCCTCGTGTATACTTTTAATTTCAAGCGTATTGTCCCTGACAACGAGTCTTCGATCAAACGCAGCAGAAAAAAATAAATAATCGGAATTTCTGTTTATTATTAAGCAGAGAATAGTGAGCGAATGAAAGAAACTGCAGTTGAAAAAAAGAATTTGGTCGGGAGAAGTCGTGGAGAAAGTATTGGACACTATAGATTTACGAAAAGATAAACAGTAATTTGTTAAGTATATAATATGTTTACGGAAAGCTGCAAGATTTAAGTATTTACAAAATTACAACGATATGTTTTAAAGTCTTTCATCGAAGAAAAGATATCTCGCCGATATAAACTTTTGTTATTTAGGGACATTCGACGTTGTAAATGAATGTCTTTGCAATTTATTAAATGCAAATAGAAGAATTGATTTAGGTTTAAAAATGCATTAGCAAAATTACAAACGCAAGATTACTTTATTTATTATATATAAACATATTAGGTCGTCTGAAATGTTTCTTTCGTTTTACAATTATAATGATAATATAATAATAGATATAATAATAATAGATAGAAATAATGGATGCACATTTTCCGTTTTATATTTTATTGAATTACGTATGGTCCATTTTATTTTATCAAGATAAAAATCACAACGTTTGACAGAATAGGTTTCATGTTTGTATAAAGATGCGTTGTTGTGAAAGACGTGTCTATAAAGGAAAGACACTTTTCAGACAACCTAATAGATTACTTCACACACGCAGACATAATATAATTCTCTACATTTGTTCTAATAAATATTCGATATAGTTTTTCCCATTTTAATATAAAATTCAGATTTGTGGATCATAGATCGACGTACATTTTCAACGTGTTACGAAAAGATTCGCTTACCATGTCAAAAGTTACTATAATAAATGCTGATTTTGCATCAAACTTTTACAACCTATACTGCCTACTATGATAGCAGTATTCAAATAAAATCGTTTCGTTGCAATCGAAGGACCGAAGAATAAGGTTAATAAGATGTCTATTCATCGATCAAGCAATTAAAAATAATACCGGTATTTAATGAAAGAGACTCAATGAGATTCGTAGCTTCAATCAAGATCAATTTTCCTGGATCCTTTCTCGAATGTCAATAGCGTTTAGAATCGATATCGGATCGACTAATTGGAAAGCCGATCGAAACGTGTTACAAAACGAAGTCGGACGAACAATTTCACCCGATAGGATTCGAATCGCGTTGGAGGGATCAGAAGGCAGAGATAGAAAAGAGGAAATCTCCTAACGCGATATCACGTTGAAATATCGTCGCGCATTGACAAGCCGGAACACTTTTACCAGTCGCCATCGATAAGTTAATCGAGTCAAACAAATATCGAGAAAGGCATTTAATGGTTTTTATCTCTGGCCAGAGCCACGTATTGAATGCGTCGGTTTTTCAAGCGGAGAAAGGTCGATCTGTCTTCTCGTTCAACCCTCATCCCCCTCCTGGCAGCCATTCATATGCGATATTAGAAGTGGACTGGCCGGTTTTTATTGTACATATCGCGATGCAGAACTGCAGAGGAATTTCAGGGAAATACTGAATACGTCCGCAGGCGTTAAAAATGGGAAATAGTAGAAATTTTTTGTACAACGTTAAGAAAATCCTATGTCGAATAAAATATTGGTATTTAATGTAATCTTTAGATATAGGCAGGATAATAATTTAAATGAAATGGGCAAGTATAGGTACATTAAAGGTAGGAAATGTTCACAACTTCTTTGCATAAAACAAAACAAATTCTTATCGAATGTTTAAATAAATATTCCGTAAAGTACTGTGTGTATTATATTTTAAATATAAATTTTTGTGGTTTTGAAATAAATAGTACAAAGTTACGATTGCTATGATACTAGTATTTAATGCAATATAAATGCAGCAGGAATAATAATTTGAAATACGTCCACTTGCATTAGAATAACGCAATGGTTAAATAAATGTTGCATATTGTATCCTAAAAATCTACTGTTAGAAATCAATAATGTTACTGGAAAAAATGTTGAATCAACCGTATTAAAATATGTTAAATTATGAATCAGCCAGTGAGATTGACGCGGTGTTGAAATCCTATGTTTGATTTATGTCTTTGATTAAGAATTATTCCGAATCCAATTTGAATTTCAAACTACGAAGTGCAGTTGAATTTGAATTAGAATTCATAATCTATCTTCAAATCTATTGAATTAGAATTCATGTGAATAATTTCCTATGATTTGAATTAGGATTCATAATCTATCTTCAAATCTAATTATAACTTAGAGTCTAGCTTCGAGTTAGATAACATTAAATTTACACCTGATTCTAGATCTTCAAATCGATAAAAACTGCATTCAAACGTAATCTAGATCCATAAAAGATGTAGTTTTGACCTAGTTCCGATTTCTATAGATCTGGGTCTAAGTTCAACATAACTCGAAGCTAAGTATCGACAAAATACGATGCAAATTTAATACAGAACTAGTTTGAGCTTAAATCTTAACCTTGGCCTAGTGAAATTCAACTTGAATCAAACTCTGTACATTATCTAAAATTAACCAAATCATACTCGGATTTAATCTACGCTAAATTTCACAAACTAAACCTCAACTTGCTCGAATTTTAATTTAAGTCTTTAGTCTAATAAATCTTAAATTAGAGAAAGAATCAAATCTAATTATAATCTAATTTTAATTTGACATAAAATTAATTGAAATTTCGAAATTTTTACTTCTAATTAGGTAGGTGCCAAATTGAAATTACGTATTAAACTCGATCCTAATTTAATTTGAATTTAATTCAGTAACTGTAGTTTAATTTGATATAAAACTCTCCTATGTTTCATATTATAAACCAATTGATTCTAACATTTAATTTCAATTTAACAATTAAATTAAATTAAATCTCGAAACTTGTGTCCAACTTCGAATTATCGAAGATACATTTTTAACGAATTGGAAAGGAATAGATCTATTTTATTGACTCAGTATTCCACTTTATAGTTGTAAAAGGAAGTTAAAAGAGGCTTTCGAAAGAATCTAATCTACTAGAATACGTATTTTCAGTGAATAATGGAGGAAGGATAGCAATCGTAGCTAAAACACGTGCCACTGGGAAACCCATAAATACAAACTGAAAGCTTCTGACACTTGGGGCGCGCTTTCATGTTTCTGATGGATTCTTGTTATCAAAACTCTGTCGTTATAAATTCCCCAAATCGTTCCTTAATGTAATCAACGATAAATCAGTTGATAAAAATATCCAGAGTGTGTTCTTTGTTAGCCTCTATTTTATTACGAATTTTTTACTATCTAAAAGCAGTCACAAATAGAAATATTGATCCAGGTAGTGAAAAAATAAAGTAAATTACTTTTGATAATATAATATGTGATATAATACACGCTTTGATAAAAAGAAGTTAACGTGAGAATAAATTTCGAGATAAATGTGTTTAAAATTATACACTCTGTCTGCTTCTTTCTCAGCTATTTTAGATCCTGAAGAAAAAAAAGAAAACAATAAGAGAAGACCCCTTCCAACTTTAAACAAAAATAGTTGATTTTTGAGATAGAAGTTACACTTACTATTTTTTTATAAAATCAACAGGATATAAATCTATATTACTCTTACTATCTTTTTATAAAATCGACAGGATATAAATTTACATTGTACATTACAAAATATGACAACAATTTACTTCAATACTTATTTGTTAAATAATACGCGCATCGATCTTCCGGTGATCTCGAACTCGCGAAGATTCTCGACTAAATGTTGAGTGTTGGTGTTGAGGTTTTTGACTCATTGCCAGTCCTCTTGCCAGAGGGTTCATCATTCATCACCCTCCCCACTCCGTGACCAGATCCTTCCAGAAAACCCTTATCGCTTGTTACGTGCTACGAGGCACCGTGACCCCGAGTATTCGCGAGTCATCGGCCCCGTGCACGCAATCCTCAACGGCGGGCAACAACAAAGAGCGTCGGGTTCGTGCGGCACCCTGAAACTATAACATTCGCAATTCCAAGAATCGCACTCGTATCACCAGTCTAAACCCGCTATCGAGTCTAAACGCTGATGACACATTTATGATAGTGGTTATTGACAATATAATACTCTCTTGGAAATCGATCGACAGTGCACGATGAGTCGTGAAACATGCTGTATACTGTACGCTATAGTATACATATATATCTAATACTAATGTTCTTTCGTCCAGTCGCGGGGAGACGCGATCGCGTTGAAGCGCGTCAACGGGAGTCGTAAATTCCCGTTACGATTATGACGATCGACACCACGAACAGGTCGATCCCCTTATTTCTTGTGGGATAATAGGGGTATTTGTTGGGGAATAAAACTGTAGTCTACAGTCTTATAATATTTATATTTTTAACAACTTGTTACACTTGAGGTTCCGTCGTGTCGGAAGATATAATTGATACAGGTGATGAAGAATAAATACACTTGATAGATGAGTAGTATTAATAAAGAATAGATTAATATAATATCACATTGATCGTAGCGAGGACTATGTTTTAAGTTGACTACGCGAAGCTTATAAGAACAGTCGTATTGACTGCACGACGTTTGGTAGAACAGTGATGATCCGTCTCGTACAATTACGGAGGAAAGCTCGGTATGGGTGTCCTATTTAATGGGAAATACCTGCTATTTTTAATGGACAAACAACCGCTTTCTCCGTAAGTTATAAGAGCGTGCGATAAACCTAAGGACTGTTTTAAGGACCATCCATAAACCGAAAATACTTATGTGAATAGAAATTAAACTGAGAAGATTCGGTTTATGGTGGTTTCTTAGGTTTATCGAGGGTCAGTGTAACGGCGTGTGTCTTACGCGACGTAACAACTAATATGTAATATATACACTTGCTGCTTAAATATCACTGTTTGTATTGACGCCAGGGGCTTGGAATAGCCTTCTTAATGTGTCTTAAAATCCAAAAATTCGAAAGTCTACAGATAAACGAGTAACGAGATAGTTGCGTAGTTTTATTATTATATATTGACTTGTTACCAATGAAACAATACATCGCGATCTTAAGATACCTACAGTTAAAGAAGAAATATCCAAATTCAGTAATAGATATAACATAAGAATTAACAACCACCAAAACCCACTAGTTACTCAATTACTTAACACGACAGATCAGATACGCAAGCTAAAAGGACATTGCACTCTACATTTAAACATTAGATTCAGCTAGAATCAAACATACAATAATCACTTATTATTCACGTTATAGTACTCCAGAATAATTTACTTATAATCCTCAATGAGAATTGATCGTAAATTACTTCCAAATAAAAAACAAAAAATATATATATTGGCTTTCGAAAATCAATTAAATCGGGTTATAATATGTTATAGTACGATGATTATGAAGAACCAAATCATTGCAATTTGTAATTTTGTAATTAATACATATCTTGTAAAAAAAAGCAAGTGTCTGAATATTTTTATAGCGGTAGTGTGAATAGATAAATACTTGCGAAGCTCTTTGCATGATAGTATACTGTAAACGTAACTAATATATTACAACAACCGTAGAGCTTCTACGTTATGACATATTGTATTTTAAGAGCGAAAGCACCGGGAGTCAAGCAGATGCACCTGATCGTTTCCGGTGGTAGCGATTTTCATTGAACTTCATGGCATGCACGGCATATAATTTTGAAAACGAATCGTTCTACGCGGATGGGGACATCGTAGGGCGTGTACACACGGACAACGGACTTTATTGGGTACCTACATGGATTCCCATAATTTCAGGGATTCATATAATGCTGGACTACGTCATGCTCTACAGCCTGCGTCTCCCCCCCGTTGAGACATCGTGCACAGGATGCATTGTGCCCCATAAAGGGAATCCTCCCTTGGAATATATGCAAAAGCAAGTACGTGCCTTCCTTTCGTTCCAACTTCCTTTTGTACCTCCCACCTTTCCTATTTTCATAGTCTCGAGATTTCCCTAATATTCTTCTTCTATATTTCCTTTCGTTCCTTCTGTCTTCCGTTTTGTTTGTATCTTCTGTATCTTCGATCCGATTTTTATTTCATTTGGAAGAAATGTTCTGGTTACACTATATTTGAAATTGCTGAAAGTTTGAAAAATTCTATAACACAACGACCGCGGATTTGCATTCAAGCCAGAGATAACCATTTCAAGTCATTTCCTACAGACGCAACCAACTGGAAAGCACCTTATTACAGTACAAAAATGGTTATAACGCAGTGAAAAGGAAAGAAGGTAGGACACACGTTCGTATGAACTCTTTTACTGTTTATCTACCATTAAAGTAAGTCCATACAAAACATCATATACAGTCTTATTCACAAGTATTACGACGCTTGCTGCTTTCACGGAGAACGTAGTAATCCATCTAGATTATTAGAAAATTAATTAATTAACCAGAAGTTTACACGTGTACGAGATAACGATTCGAAACACACGTAAAAAATTTATAAGGATTATTTGTAAGAGTTACAGAGGAATAGCTTCGAATCTCGTAAAAAGGATGACCATGAGAAAGAATTATATATTTTCACCGTTATACAGTGCTGTGCAAAAATTTTCGACCAGATAAATTTTTCACTTTATGTACGGGTAGCGATATCTAAAAGAACCATAAATAATATTGAGTGTAAAGCTATGATAAGTAAAGAATATAGTATAATACATGAACACTGTTATATACTTCTATAATATTTCTTAAAATTCTTTAAATATAATATTCCTTGAGAACTCTTCCATGTAGCAATAAATACGTTTGGCATTTACATCATCCCATTTACCTTGACCACCCTATATATATATATGACGGCTCCAAGTTTATTGGATTCAGATATATATATCTTATATGCTACATTATACCAAACAATCTACTTCAACCTTCTTCCTCCTCGTACATTTGCCCCAGAAAAATCAATCAATCGACTGAGGCCCTTTCTACTCTTGCGGAGACCTACCTCAATTTCTGGCTCGCCGTATCGCATCTCAGCGGCAACCGGGGGAATTTACGATCGCAACGTGCGCCACCGTGTCGATGATGGCTCTCAAGAGGAACAACGGGAGGCCGCCGCGGTGTACCGGGACTAATATTCGACAGCGGCTGTAGGCGAAATTTAATCATCGACCGAAACGCCGGAGGCGGATTTGAATCTAGCCACTAGTAGATTGGCCGGAACGGAGGTCGCCTCGTTGCTTTATTGGCCACCGTTAATTTGCCGCTGTGCTCGATCCGCTTTCAATCCCGAGCCCGCCACCACCCCCCAGAGACAGCTTAAACTTCTATCGCTATTTTTCCGTTTTATGTCTTCTTTGTGTTTTTTCAACGTGGTCTTTTTTACTTGAATTTCTTTCGGAGCTTTCTAGTGAAATCGTGTCAACATGCGACCCTACGCAAAAGTTCTACGACAGAGACTAATTATTTGTTAACGAGTATACGCCGTTCATTTAATCATCGTATCAGGACAGGTTCTGATATTTGGTTTAAATTGTTGCTTATTTTATTATAAATCTGTTATTTTATTTGCCTTGTATCTGCATCATAATATGAAGTACAATTTGTTAGAATTTTTCGAATGTGCCCAATCTAACGAATATGTGTCCTGATGCCTATGATCGACGATATAATTCTTTGAATTCTTACGACCGATTTTTTGACATTAGACACACAATGAAAAAAGATGAAACGAAGTCAGAAAAGGGTGTACGTTAATTTTGATTGACTAAAAAATATACTTAATTTTCAAATAAAACACGGTCAAATCGAAACAAGGTTAGTGGCACAAATCACACTTAACACCACCACTCACACCATTAACATTCCAGAAAGCCAAATTAAGATTTAACATCCTATAAATCCAAATTAACCGCGTATCCTCCGTTTCAACCCTAAAATAACCTGATCTCGAATCAAACTGAAATCCACAACGCGCCGAGGAGCAACGATACAGCAAACCCACATATCCATAAAGTGTGCAAATAAATTCGCGAAAAAGAAGCTGGCCGATAATAGAAAAAGCTTTGAACCAGTAGACCTCAACGAATCAACGTTGAAGCCGAGTCGCTTTTCAACGACCATCTCTCTCGTATTCCCAGGATACTATCAGCAGTTTCAAGGCAAGTACATCATCCCCTTCTGGGGTTGGAACTCCCTTGGGAGTCTTATCCCAACTTGCCTTCATAAAGGCCCGATCCGACCGATACACACCCCCTGTACTACCTGTATATATGTACATATATATGTATGTATGTATATCGTATAACGCGGAGTCCCGCGTCCAGATAAGAATTTCAGGGGTGCACTTAGGCAGAACGTATCAATAGGAGGGTACAATTGGTGAAATCGTCGCGAGACTCGTAAATTTTCTCCAATTTGCAACAAAGGGGCTTCCTTGTCCGTGGGAACGTGGGGGTTGTAGGCCGTGAAGAAGCATCGCGAATGGAATTCAATACGCTTCGAGATGTGCTTTAATATACAAGATCCGAGGAAATAACATGCGTAAGTGTGCAGGAGGAAATTGATGATGAAAACATAGAGAACATTTTTTCATTCCAAGCATAGTTTACGAAAAGATCGAGTTTTAAAATTCGTCAAACATACCTCAACTTGGCTAATTAACGCTGAAATGATGGCTATCGAGATACGTGTAATTTTGTGCGCTACACTAAATTAGCCGCGTTGCAGTGACACGTATAAATGACTATGAGTGTGTGGGAGTATGTGCGTGCACAGCGTCTCGTAAAACAGAAGAGTGCAACTGTTCCATTGGTAGTAACACACACACACACACACACACACACACACACACACACACACACACACACACACCAAAAGGTTACACGCTCAGAAGGAGTACTACGATAGGCATCATGCATGCCACAGCTATCTAAACAATAGCCAAATAGTAACGGAATAGCCGCCTCTAATATACACCAGACGACAACCCCTCCAGAGGGACTAAAACCTCAGTATAAAAACCCTCCCAAACTAGCGCTCGAGATCAGTCTGTTGTAACACTTTGAACCGTCACTCTGTTGGATTTGTATAATAAATTCTATTACCATACACAAAGTTCAATTTCTTCACCTTATTCGTGAAACGTTGGAACTGCAACGCGAGGAGATCATAGGCGATCTATCATTTTCGTAATTTCTTGTGTCTTCTACGTGACAGTAGCGTGATAAAGAAGATGGTGAGACAAAGAGAGTGCTGAGACGCGTGCAAATGTGTATCGACGAATATCTTGTACATCACGTATCAAATAAATCTGAAACTATTTTGATATCAATTGTAAGTGTAATCTAAGTGTTCCTATACATTTATTTCGGTGATTAAGATCCACAATTCTCAACAATTGTTGGTGTGATAATATTACATCCTTTTGTTTCCGTGGATTTTGCATGTGCTTTTAACGATGATTTGGTAGTGATCTTGAATTTGTTTCTAAAGAACAATGGATGATACGATGAAATAAAATGTAGCTACAGTCTGTCACACAAGAGCGTGTCTGCGATATTTCTGTAAATATTTATATATTTGTAAAAAAATTTATATGAATTGAATCTACATCTAAAACACTAATACGCTATTACTTAGTAGGGTGTCCAATCTCCTCCATTAGCGATTATAGCTTGACATCGTTTCGGCATACTCTCGACTAATTTTTGAGCGTAGGATTCTGGTAACGACCTCCATATCTTTCGAATGTGATGTACAAGTGTTCTTATTTTTGTGATACGTCTTCCTCTCAGCTTGCATTTCATTAGGGACCACACATTTTCGATAGGGTTTGCATCAGGGGACTGCGATGGCCAAGGAAGTACTGTGATGGCGTTTTTCGCTTTCCATTGGGTGCAGATGCGACTTCGATGTTTAGGGTCGTTGTCTTCTTGCAATATCCATTGGTCCTCGGTTTGGTTGAACCAACGTTTCACGGATGTGAGAAGTCCCCTTTGGTACAATTTCACCATCTTTTGTGCATTCAGATTGTCTGTAAAGACGCACAAAGTCCCAAAACCGCGTGCGTTAAAGCAACCCCAAACATGCACTTTTATAGGGTGTTTTACACTTCTTTGAATCATCCTTCTTCCATGGATAGTCCAAGCACGCCTAATAGGACACCATGCCCAAAACGAAGATTCATCAGTGAATATTATATTACTCCAATCACGATCTCTGTTTTCATTCGCCCATGCCAGACGATTTTCGACGTTTCGCGTACGCGGCACTCATATTAAAAAGCTCTGTTCCTTTCACTGTTTCAAATGAAACTGAAAGGTATTCAGCAACGCGTATTAGAGAAGTTTTCGTTTGTTTACATTCTTTTTATCTCATTCTGATTAGGTGTCAGGTTTCGCAGATATCGCAGACACGCTCTTGTGTGACAGACTGTATACCTGGAAAAGAAAATGTGGTTATATCTTTTCGGAGATATGTTTATGGCGAGACATCTTTATCTCGGGGATGAAAAGACTGTGCTGAAGAATTTGTCCATCTATCCTGGTGATATGTTACGTCTTGGTGTATGTTTATGAATTTTAAGATTTAAAGGTACTTTAGGTACTATAACATGGCTTATTAATTAGAAAATGTTTTATACAGTAGATATTTCAGCTATAACAATCCACTCCATCGTGATTAATTGTTCTCTGGAAAATTAAGCACTGATTATATTCGCATTCTGATGTTAAAATTAGACTAATGTTTAGAAAATGGAGTTGATCACATTGGTCTTGAGTGACTTATTTAAAAGTAAAAGATATTAGGAGACTGAACAATGAACATAGAAGCAGCTCAATAATTTCCCAAATTTAAAAATAATAATAATAAAAAAGTAACGATGAATAATTAAAAATTCACGAAATATATAAATAATGAATAATTATCGTAATTGGTTTATTTTTCAGTGGAAATCGAAAGGGTGACTCACTGATTCGGCGCTAAATAAATTTTCTAGGTTTCATTATTTCGCAATATAAACTCCGTCATCGCTGATTAAAATCTGACTAACTTCTGATCTCTCTGAAACCAGATTATTCAATGTTGATCTCTCCGAACAGTAACTTCTTCAAAGGTTGCTGATTAATCTCATTAAATAACTGAATTCTCAACTGACAACTTGGCTTGTAAGGGAAAGCTACTAAAACGCGGTTGCTCTAGTGGATTTTGGTCGAACGACTTCAAATTAAATTCAAAAAATTTTCCTTCTCCTGGAATCTATTTAACTTTACTCTCGATGTTTTTAATTTTAATTGATAATAGGAACGAGGTTCTTTCAAAGTCCATAACTGTTATATATTACATATATAATATTTATTTTCTAGATACTTTACATTATTAGCTTTGTTTCTACGAGTAACTTTCCTCGTGATTAATTTTTTATTTAAAAATTCGTAGTTCAAATGGATTTTCCAGCAATGTACTTCCATTGGTTTTCCATTAAGTCGACTAGAAAGTCTAATTTTGATTACTTTCTACTATTTATCGTGCAGCTTCTAGTCTCGATTCCTTTTCCAGAAATTGTTTTTCCATATTTCTAAATTTCTACATACGTAAGAATAAAAGATCTTGCAAAGATCAGAATATGAATAAGATGCTGTAAATCCTTCGTGACTTTAGTATTCTTCACCTATTTCTTATCGTGATGTAATAAATAATTCTTTTCAAATTTCATCAAATATATGTATAATACACAAAATAAGGCAGAATATTCGGCTACGAATTTTAGCAACGACCCAACAGATCCATTAATCCCTGGCTGCCATTATAAATTTCCATTACCCTCTGTCTAGAAGTCAAACAGAGTCTCGCCATCATTCTCCAATTCCACTTAAAAACGTATAATCGCCAACAATCTCAAACCGATCATCATCATCATCACCATATTACTGCAATTCTACACAGCCCATACTTTCCACCAAACAAACACTGGCTAACTTCCGGTAGAACGAATGTCCCACGACGCTCGTGTGTAGTACGTGTCTACGAAAGCCGCAGCGTGAATTTGAAAGCGGGGCGGCATACAGCACACAGCTCGAGCGTGCAAGGTGTAGAGAGACCTCCGGTTAGAGGATGCTCGTAGTTAGCTTCTAATGAGCTAGCCAATCCCCTTACGTGATGAGCATTCGCGACTAGCCTTAGAGAAAGAAGACAGGGAGAGAGAGAGAGAGAGAGAGAGAGAGAGAGAGAGAGACTGTGGGTCGGTTCGTTACAAAAAAGTCAGGACGACGATGCGTGCCAGGGCCAGGCTCGTCTGCCTGGCGGAGGAGGTTCGCTCGCAATTACGCGTACTTTGTTTTCGAATACAATTTGTTGTCATTGCAACGCCGCCAGCCAGGCAACGCT
The DNA here is from genome assembly GCA_905333015.3 of Bombus campestris. Lineage (NCBI taxonomy): Eukaryota > Metazoa > Arthropoda > Insecta > Hymenoptera > Apidae > Bombus > Bombus campestris. Next base: position 9,897,638 of record HG995136.1, on the reverse strand, counting down.
CGTTTATTCGTCCCTGGCCACTCGTTTTTGCTCGTGTTTGCTTTATTCAGCCTCCTCCATCCTCCGCCTCTGCCTCTAAACGCTTTTATTTCCTCTTTCACAAGCGACGCGGCGATACACGGCCCGCTTCGACCGCCTCGTTGTCGCGCTTATCGATCCGTACCAGCGACCGATGCACGCGACAACCAAAGCACGCAACGTGTTTGTCGCGCGGACCACGCGACTTTGACGTAAGGAAACGAACAAATTGCGGGTTCGTTGACTTGCCATGGAGGAAGAGATCGAAGGTCTCTCCGCTGGGGAATTGAAACAGGGAAATTGAAGAGGAATGGGTGTCCTTGGGTGCTACCGAAGGGCTGTTTCAAGGCCCACGTGGAACGAATGGAACGCTCAATAAAAGGAGGATATTGCGAGGGAAAAAGGTGTTTAACACTAGAATTATTGATTTCGACCTATGTTAATATGATGATATATGCATATAATGACTACACCAAGTATTTGAACATAGGCTTGTTTTCCAATTATATCTTTTTATTAGGTTCTATACATTTTATTTTAATGGTATCAAATTTTTATAGTTCTTAGATCTTTAATTCTCCTTCTCTATAGTAACACTTTGACTGCCACGCCGAAATCACACGTTTCGCTCAGCACGCCACAGGAGTATTTTTATTATTCAAAGCATATAATGGCAAAATAATAATAAATTGATGATGTAAAACAACATTCTTTCCCAATGGACCGTTTATCTTGTTGGTGCTCACGGGTGACCACCGTGGCGCCTTGGTAACAGTTGATAGTGATATATTATAACAAGGCTTCGTCTATTTCAACAAACCATTCGCATTCGTTATTTCGTCGCAAGCAAAACGTGCAGAATATATCGTTGAAACGTGTAGAAGATATTAGTAAACGTTATTTGCTCGTTCTATATATAATAGTAAGGTATGTGCACACTTCTAACTTCAATTATATAATTATAAAACAGCATTTACGATTATTTTCTAAGCTGTGTTTATAATAATATTCGTAGATTACCTCTCAATAATATGGATGCAAACACAGTGCACCGTTAGATGCAAGATTTGTTCTCATTTTTTTTATTGATGTTCTAATAAAAAATGTTTAATCGTTCAATGGGGCACTTTTTGTTTCAAAGTGTCTTCTATTTATCGGTTATATTCAAAATGCCCCAACTGTCCCCAATTTTCATACAATTTTTACAATTGTAAGAAGTTCAAGCTCTCTGGTCACTAATGACCACCGTGGCAATCAAAGTGTTAATAAATATCAAATTAAATTAAAATATTAAATATTAATAATTTTTCATTAGTTCAATTTTTAGATCATTTATTTAAAACTATTTCTGCCACCGGAAAGTTGAAATATAAACCTACAGTCTCTTCCAAGATGATGAAGCATGAGACATTTAGCAGAACTATAAATTAGAAATCATTTCGTAAGAGAAATGCTGTACAGAACAATGAACGCTATTCTAGACGATAATATTATTAATAATCGAGTTGTACAGGTAGCCGAATGAGAAGCAACTATTGTAACATCTGCGCTTTTCATCGCTGAATACTGATCGCGACACGACAATGGTGAAAGGGTGTAACTGGTATTCAGATTTTTTGTTTCAACTGATTTATTAAGAGGTTACAAGCCCGACAAGTTTCGCCAGTTGTTTAATATAATGCAGGAATTTGTTCAAGCGTTGAATAATTGCGACGCTATATCGTTAAAAATTTCTTGGTGTTGAATAATGACAAGTAGAAATATTTTAGACAGAAGGTCAATTTATGGCAGATTGTCTAATTAAAATACCTTTGGCTAGCTATTAACTTAAGTTATTATATCTTAATAACTTAATAAAACTGTAAGGTAGTGGTTTACAATTTATTACGTGCGAAGAGATTTAAAAATAATTTGAATTATAATCCCATTCCAAAATTTTCAGGAGAATTTTGCTTCCACAATTACAATTCTTTTAAATGAAATAAAACAATAATAAAATAATGAATTATAAAATAAAGTGTCAATAACTGTAAATTAATGGATACACATTTTGAAATTATCTGTTTTAGATATCCAGCATTTTTATTGGAATTTTTTATTAGCTCTGAAACGTAACATATGCAACTAAGAATTTTGTTTCGTTCAACATAATATAAAGTTGTACGATGAATTATTTTTGGCTGCAAAAGGATGTAAATTCTCTATACTGTATACGGCGATAAACCTTTATGAATTATTTCATTTTAGCTTCTAGAGTTAATAAAACTGAAATGATTTGTCTGTTTATTTTTTAATATTTTGAACTCATGTTGTCCTTACAAATTGTTTCAAAAATCCATAGAAATTTTATGAATAATTTAAGCTTAAGATTAAATTGTAATTGATGTGGAATAAAAATAATGTTTTATATTACAATAAAAAACTACACATTTTCCAATTGAAATATTGTTAAAATTTATACATTTGCAATAGCAATGTTAATAACTCTGTAATATCCATAACATCGCGTATTTATTTCGAAGGTTTATACCTACAATGCAAACAAGTTTTTCAGCCAAAACGAAAAACCATTTGCAATCTTACAAAAAAATTATTCACACTAAACACACAATGTTGGCAAAGAAAATAGAGCGAAACACTGGCCAAATATTATTTTCCTATTTTTCCGTTCTTAGCTCTTCAAATCGTTCTTTCACGGTTTCCACGGTTATTCTGACGCACGAGTCAATTATTTTGTCCAATATAAATGTATCTAGCAATTTCGTAATTGAAACATTTTCATTCAACACCCGTCACCAAACCTAACCTTCTGAAGAAACAATTTCTTAAAATTACGAGGACAGTCATCGATCTCTTCTACAAAATCTACCACCACATTCAACGTATCTGAAAGTAAAAAGTACGAACTCAGAACTCTCATCAAAGGCTTCCTACATCACTCTTTAAACTTTACCAGCATTTCCCTCGCAATCTAACGTTCTTTTCGCAATTTCTTCCTCCCTCATCGCTTCGTCAAACTTGGCAAAAAGCAAAAGACACGAAGATTCGAGTTTCTTACGAGAGTACGATATTCGACGTTGAATTTTCGCGTTCCAACAAGTCGTTAGTCCTTCGAAATCACGAAGCTGAAATTACAGCAACGTTTAATACGTTTTCGTCGTAACGAGTCACGCTGATATCTCGAGTAATTTACGCGTTCAACTTGTCGCTTTCTCTTACTTGTCGGCGATATTTAATTCGCGGCGTGCATTAAAGTTACCATTTAAATGGGCAAAGGAGCGCGGCCAGGGTTAAAAAGCAGCCTATACTGTCGACGAACATTTATTTCACTTAAGAGACGCGCTTGCACCTGCAAGATGGTACCCTTTACCCTCGAGGCGCGATTATTTCTAATTAGTGTCGCATCTTCGTTTGGAAAACGTGGAAGGAGTCGCGAATGGAGTTTGCTTGAGTTTCACGGCGATGAAATGGTCAGTTTCGAGATTGGAAGATCGAGGTAAGATTATGACTGTAGGAGAAATGATATTTCAAGTTTAACCTTTTAACGTTTATCTCCGTGTGAGGCACGGGTATAGTCAACCAAACATCTCTAACACATTTTTTATATTAATGAGCAATCACGTTTATTTTGGATTTATAAAAACACTAGCTTTTTATCACTTTCTGTCTTGCGTTTTGTATCTTGCTGCGTTCTTTGAATTAAATTCGAGCAATTTGTATTTTCCTAGCGTTAGAAAATATTTCGAGATATTGCACGAAGTTAAAAATACAAAAAGTTCTAGACTACAACAAGCTGAATGTTATAAAATATTTAAATTTTGATTTGAACAACAAGCTTAAGTTTATAGGTTCAATGTAACACGTAAGTACCATTTCCTATAAAATGATAATCCAGGCTATAGTATACACACTATGATATTAACATTTTCTTCAACAAAATTTAAGCATCTGAAAGCTACCCTTTTCACTCTGCTTTCATTTCAAGCTAAATTATGTACTGTCGCCTTTCATCCGTCAAAATTCTACAATTTCGTCTAACAGTCGATACAAGTACACGAACGCTGCAACACACAGTCGACGTGCAAGATGGAACGTGTAAATTCCTTGTAAATTCCCCGTGAATTCCCCCTGGAATTCCAGTATCATCGACAGAATGCGTCAAGAGGGTTGCAGGTCGAGTTCTGCGGGAATTCGAGCTACGTGAATGCAATTTGATTCATAAGTTGCACTCTCGCGATGAAGCGCCCTCCTAGAGCCAGCGGCTGTCGTATTTACGCCCTTGCACGGAGTTTTAAACGAATTTCTCGCGACGACGCTGCGTCGACTCCGGGACCTTATGCCATACACGTGTCATAAACGGGGAACTCGATCAGAGTCCCCGTTTCTCTTTCACGCTACTGGAAGACATATACTACCAAGAAAAAGACAATTTCTATACGAATTTCATGTGAATTGATAGTTGTTAATAAAAATTGTTCTATAAAATAAATAAAAACAAATAGATTCGCGTATTCTAGAATTCTATATAAATATTAAACTTTATTAAAATTTTACTTTATATAAGATTTTGCAGCATACGATGTAATATCTAATATATTTTATCATTATAGCGGATTAAAATTGTTGTATCATTTTTACAAAATTTATATTTAACTCAAATGATACTTTGGATGGGTTGATGGTCTGAGGCAAATGTTTTACATTTATTATTTTCAGTGACATGTATCATTACTCTATTAAGTTATGCGAACGACTTAATTTGTTTAATTTTAGCTGTCGCATAAAAATAAAATGCCTTTCCAATTGTTTTTACACTTTGTTGTTGTAAGATAAAAGCTCGTTGTTCGTAACTATAATCCAGCCTCTTCTGGTTGAGGGTTAATTTCTTTCCCAAATAAGACAATTCTATATGAAAGATCTTTTCGCAATTTTTTAATAATAATATAATATATATGTATGATATTTAATATTCTATAAAATATGGAAATATTCAAAAATAGCAAGCAAGAGGATCAAAATGAAGCGTACCGTTGTTGTAGATAATCCTTGTTTCAAAAATATGGATAAATTAATTTTTATGTGACTTATCTCGATTCTAAAAATTCCATTTGTATGGGTTTGTTTTTGTACAAATAATCTTCCATAACCAGCAAACGTAGGGAACTAGACTTCTATTCGTTGTTTCCAATAATCCTGTTTTCACTTAGTATCTTTTCACAATTTTTTGGAATTGTATGCTATATCAGAGGCAGGACATTTCAGTTGTGTTTTATCGTTAAAATGTATTTGCTTCTCTCGTTGGATTTTATGTAGTTTTTAGATTACAGAGAAGTACTCGTTTTCGCTTGGTTTTTGATTGGTTTGTATTTTTTTTTTTTTATTTGTTCCTCCTGTGTTTTATTATTCTTCTATTTTTTGTTGCAATTGTTTTCTCTTTTTGATATGTTTCGTTGTTTCGCTGTTTATCTTCTGTTTTTTATTAGGCTGAAATTAAATTTTACATTTTTAATTTCTTTCGTGCTTTCATCCGAGCTTATAACGCTTAACTTTTATTATTCTTCTACATTTTGTGAAAGCTTTTAGTTTTTATCGTTTGTTTATTTCTATAATTTTAAATATACATTCTTTATTATTTTCCGCTTATGATATACCTATCCCTTTTTATTCTTTTTCCTTTTTCTTGTTTGATTCCTTTCCCTTTTCCATCGTCGTGTAATAAGTTCCTCTTTCATCTATTGTAACTCGCATACTCTTGTTCCTCTTTGTCACCCTCTTTCAACTTTCGCTTCTTTTCATTTCTTTTTTCTGGTTAACTCCTTTCCATCTCTAACCTGCACAGCCTCCATTTCTTCTCCTTCTCTTTTATCGCATCAAATCCCACTTTCAAACCACTTCAACTTATACATTTTCTTTTTCAATTTCTTTTCTATTTTTTTCTTCCTTATAACCAACTTTCTTATCTTGACTTTTTATGAATATCGTCGTGATGTTTTGTATCTCTTCTTTCCCTCTACTCTTCATCATCATATCAAATTTTTCTAGTTCTATATTTTTTCCAATTTATTTCTTTTTCCTCTGCGTAGTCTTCGTTCTTCCTTTATTTGTTTTTCCTATTCTTTTTATCTATTTCTGCATTCACCTTCATATAAAATTAAATTTCGTTTTCTCCATCTCTTTTTCTCTCTAAACATATTTCACTCTTTCTTTTTTCACCTATATAGCTTCTACTCTTCTCAAACTTTCCTTTTTATCTTCCTTCTTCTTTCATTCATCTTCACTTCAAATTTCTCCCTTTCCATCCTCTTCAATTCACACATTTTTTTCCTCGCTCTCTTCTCCGTTTTCCCTTCTCTTTTACCCTTTCCCCCTTTTGAACTAATTAAACTCCTGTTCACCTACATAGTCCACATTGTTTCTCTACCTTCTTTTTCAACCCTTTTCACTTCCTCCTTCATCCACTTTATACATTAAACTCCTCTTCCGATTCTTCTACTCTCACGTACTTTTTTCTCCGCTCCTTCTCCAATTTCCCTTCCTTTCAGTCCTTTTTTCCTTTTCGGCTAATTAACCCCCTGTTCACCTACATAGTCTACGTTTTCCCACTACCTTTTTCCCAACCCTTTTCACCCTCTTCTCTATCCATCTTACACATCGATATCCTTTTCCAATTCTTTCACACGCGCCTACCTTTTCCTTTATTCCCCCTTTCCTCGTTCTCTGCGCTTCTTCAAAGCGCATTTTATTGAAAAACAAGGATATGTGCAAACTGAAAAACATTGCGAACAAAATGTACCGTTTTCACGCATCATTGGCTTTCAACAGGTCAACACAACAATGACACAAGATACGTAATATTTTATTTATCACATCCTATGCGATGATTCAGAATTTTTCTGCTTTTATCGAGAATTTGTAGCTGCAAATATGTATGCAACGCATATAATATACAAAAATATATACAATACAATGGCAGAGTATTTATTATAATATTCAGCGCATAAAGCAAATTTTTATTTTTAATTATTATTTCAGTTTTTTGGCTATGTTCATAAAATTATAAAAATGTATAAAAACCCGCAGTCTAATAATAAAAATAATACAAGCTAAAATAGAGAGTAACCGTACGGTACATACTGACTTAATGACAGTGACTGACGAATTCAACGCGGATCGATTGGAACGAAAGTTCGAAAATATAGCAGACGCAAAGTCTTAATCCAACTTGTCGCTTTTCCTCTTTCACTTACGTAATTTTCACTTCCCTTCATCCACCTTCCACCACGTTCCCCCAAGCTTCTCGATTCGCCTCAACTCTCCCTCTCCTCCGCCTTTCCACCTGTTTTCATCTCTTCCTCCTATCGTACATCATCGCTTTTCTCTTCCACCCGTGCCATCTTCCACCTCCTTCACTTTTCCACCGCCTCAACTCGTTGCCCTTCCTTTTGTCTCTTACTTCCCATCAACGCGTCAGCTCTTTCTCTTGTGTCTCTCCACCCACGCATCCTCCCCACGTAGAGGTCTCTCGCTAATGTAACGTGATCACGTAGCTAGCGGGACCGAGAACTCGAAGGCTTGCTGCGTTTCGAAGCGAAGGATTTCAATATCTTCCCGTCACTGTGTCCAATATTCCGCGGAAGTCGTGCGTGCAAGCCGATCGAGCTGATGAAAAGAACCGACTTCATTCAGGGTGCAATGTGACAAGCAAGGGAGTGGAGTTTTTTCAATGCTACTATTGTTTCAGATATCGTAGTCGGAGTTCATTGATTCGTTTCAACGACTCATCGATATAGTGGGAAATGTTTTTGGGATAGAGCCGAGGGAGCAGAGAGAGAGGAGTGTTTTTTCGACCAGTCGCGGAGAGAAAATCGTAAATTCCCGTTACGATTAGGCAATCGACGCCACGAACTGCTCGATCTCCTATTCCGGTTAGGATAATACAGGTGGTATAATGAGTATAATGCTTGATTAACAATTCAAAGATAGTACATATTTGCAACAACTTTGTAGAAAGATAGTTACGCTGGTGCGTAAAGTATAAGTTAACACGTTCGTCGCCCAGCGTGATTCGGCTAAGTTTCCTGCGGGGTCCAAATTCGACCGCTGGTACGCAGAACGTAAATAGAGCGACAAGCAGGAATTCATCGTTTATCGCCTTCGATTTATTGTTTATCTTCTTCGATTCATTGTTCATCCCCTTCGATTCATTGTTTATCGGCTTCGCTTCATTGTAAAGAAAAGACTATTTATTTCTGAAATGGAGAAAGCGATAAGCTATCCAGCTAGAGTATTCCGAAGGATCTCATGGCAGATATCTCGGATCTTTCATTTAGTCGAGAAGCATACTTGTGAGACGTGCATCAGTGATTTTTTCCTCCACAAAATGTTCGCATAGATATGTGCGACGTGGCGACGAACGTGTTAAGTAAGTGAAAACCCTGTAAAGAGATGTTGACTGTTTTAAAGACGATGAACCAGTGCAGATATGTTGACTGATCTGTAGTCGTAGATCCAGTGAAGTCCGGTGACGATGCTGTTGCAAAGGAAAACTCTTATTCCATGTTTCCCCAATTTTTACCTGTTGGAGCAATAACCATAGGGAACCTCTTGACTGGAAGATGTTTTATGCCAATTGACGGCCTTAACGGTGAATCAAAAAGCCTCGTTTTATGACAGTTCCTTAGGACTATTGCGGTCCGCTTAATTCTATGTGCATAGCTGTTGACCGCCTCAAACATAAAGAGTCACCGGACGTAACAGGGAGAATCTTTAGAAAACGAGAAGTTTGAACTGTGCGACTTGCAGATACGGTCGTATAATAAATATATTCTAATTAATGTATCTACAATTTATATCTATCGAGATGGCAAGCAAAAGTACGTAGTTTTGTATAAAAAAATTATCGATCACCTTACGATCGATACCATTCAAATTACTCGTAAAATATTTTGCATCTTGCAATTCCAACAGACATTTAAGTGGTCTTATTGAAATGGATCACTCTGTATATCGCAACGAAACGTAACTCACGTTCAATCGAAACAACTATTGACATTTATCACGGGGAGTATTCCTCTCATATTTTCCCATTGCTCCCCTTGAGAGAAATTGATCCGAAGACCACGACATACTGGAGATTAAAGCGGCCGGATCACGAAGGAAGGGCCAGAGCTAATAAACTTTCCGCGGTATTAGCAGGCGATGGCGATTCTCTCGATATTACGTCTGGTACCGTGGCAGGCCGCCCACGAAATCTTCCGATCCGCATTATCATCGAAGGAAATTACGTAGCCGCGGGTGAAGCGTGTCGTGGGCAACCGGCAACGTATACTACAGCGTGGAATTACACTCTGATTAACGGTATTATTTTTCAGACCGGCCAGAATCGATGGATCGAACAACTTGCATTGTTACAAGGAACTGGTTCGAGGGAGTCTTCAACAGCGTCTTTAGTTCTGCGATAATTTCGCCAAGATGATAATGAAGATTCTGGTGATTAGCGATGGGTATAAGAATTTGAAAAGTACATTTTTATAAATGTAGTGACAGCTGTATTTTTGTAAAACGTATTTTTCAAAATAATATTAGAAAAATAAATTATAATTTTATTATGTGTAGTATAATTTTTATATTGTACGTATAGAATATTATAAAGAAGAAAACAAATAGATCATTTGTATTTTTAGAAGCAATGTTCGAATTCTGTGAAATGGAATTCGGAATTGATCTCGATTTATAAGGACGTATGTACATATCGAACTGCATTCCATCGCTAATGATGATGGACAGTATATCTCTCGGTTCGTGAGATTTTTCTCGTCGAACAATGAAGGATTAGTTTGAAAAATGGATGTTCTCTGTTTTCTCTGAATTGTGACGATCAATCTCGCTAGTTTATGTAAGGTTTTCCTTTTGATGAATTGGTAATGGTAAATTTGTGTTTTGAAAATAGCAAGCGTAGTAGCAATAATTGCGACAGAACGATTGAAAATAATAAAAATTCCATCCCTTCGCGTCCCCATCCTTCTATCCTTCCTTTCCTTCCTTTTACTTCCTTATTTTCCTTCCCTCCTTTAATTTCTTCATTTTCTTCTTATCCTTCTTGTCCTACTCCTCCTCCATCCAGTATAATCTTTTTCACCCTTTCGTTCCCCTCATTTGATCATTCTTCATATACATAATTATATCTATTATATATATATTATTTAATTATTAGATTGATTAATTATAGATTATTGAATTATTAGATTAAATTAATTAGAGTAAGGTTGCTTATTAAACTTTCAAATTCTCAAACATGTCTGATCTGAAATCTATTTTATTTCATTTTATTCTTTTTACTTCCTTTCTTTCTCCTCTACATGAATTTTAAAGCGATCCTAACAAAACGCTACTCCCATTAATTGTAAAATCTCTCTAATTTCAATTTAATTCGTTTGGAACCACGCAGCCCGTAATTTCTCAAGTGCTGAATTCCGAACGTGGCACTTCACAACCACGCAATCTAACCTACTCCAATCAACCTCAATCCATCTAACCAGTATTGAATTAACAATGCCAATCTGCCGAAAGCACTAATGACGATCAAGATTAGCGATCGTCACTCTCATCTTCAGCCATCCACGATGGAATCCAACATTCGTTTCACCGGTTCTCTTGCCCCTCGAGGATTCACTTTCCCAAGGAGAACGATAAGAGCCTTTTAATACCTAGGCCGCGTTAACGTGGCCAATGCAACGAGGGCCAGCAACACCCCGGCCTAATAACATAATGGTGTGTTACGGGTATTACGCAGATTACGCTGCTTCCGTTCAGTCACGCATGACGAATCCCAATTGGGGCAGAGAAAGGGGAAAACCCCTGGCTCTTGTTCGCGGTGTTTATGCGGCCTAGAGAGGGGGTGGCTGTGAGACGACCCATTAACAGATTACTGATTTCATAAAGGCCATGGCTGGCTAATAAACGGTATTAAAACGCAGATCTAGGATGAGTTTCGCGATTATACGTGCACAGGGGGTCGTGATTTTCTACGGTTGTTATATGTTTGAAAGGTGGAATACACCCGTGTTACACGAGACTTTTCATGCGTTCATAGCCTGGGTTATCATAGTTAATATCGTTACATTTGCTAATGTTATACTTGTTAAAGTATCTACAAAAACTCTACATCTTTATTTACGTATATCCGTGACCTGAAGACTGCTATTACGCAGAAATATTCTGAATAAGGAGCGGTGCATATTATTGTACCTATTTAAATATGTATAATTTTATTTGCTAGACTAGATTTGCCGCGTAGTAGTGACACACGTATGTGAATATAAGTGGAAGTATGTGTGTGCACGGCGTCTCGAAAAACAGATGAATGTAACTATTCCATCGGCAGTGTGGTATGGAAGATGATGAGACAAAGGAAGTGGTGAGACGTGTGCAAATGTATATCGACGAAGATCCTGGAAATCGTTTATTAAATAAATCTAAAACTATTTTAATATGAATTCTAAGTGTACATTATGTTTTAGGTTGCAAGGTCTAAGAACAAAGGAACTAATAGACAGATTTCTACTTAGCCCTGTAGCCTCTAGCCAAAGCTATGAGCTTAACTTTTTTGGTAATGTTCTTTTGCTATAAATATATGAACGTGCTCCCTATCATTCCATTGTCTAGTAACACTAAGAGAATAAGGATCTGAATCAGCATAAACTTATACATTACACTTATAGCTTTAATTATTTCAATATACTTTTCTATTACAAATTCATCCACTCGTTCTTCAATCAGTCAACACCAACCTTAACAATACTTAACACTGTTACACTTGGCATTGTTACATTTGACACTGCTCTGTTCGACAGTCTTAGGTTTACAGGTGTAAACCGTATATCTAACAGAAAGACATTGTCAACGTTTCGCTGACGACTCTTTTTCTAGAGGTCATGATCGCTGCTGATCGGTGATCGAGATGACGTGACGTAGCCTCAATGTTTTGGTGATCAGCTAACGGTATTTTGAATTGGCGAACTGTGTTACATCCTTTTGCTTGGTTACTGGAGATAACATTGGCGTTGAGAAAAGAGTTGTGGTTTTAACGAGTGTTGGATTATTTGCAAAGTGGAAATTGTGAAATGGTTGCACTTTCGACAAATTTTGACGATGACATTTTCTGTATTGGTCGTTCGTTAACGTTGGAACGATGAGCAATATCGAGTAGCGTATCTTACGGGCTGACGGGTTAATTTATTTCGGGTGAAATTGGATGTTTGTAATGTAATTGAAGTTTGACGTTGAATGTTGTACCACGACGAAAGATTGTTACTTTTTTCAAAGAGATAGCGTGAAATGAAACTGGAAATATTTGTCCGCAGATCGAGAAGTTCCCTTTTCTCTCTCTCTTTTTTTTTTTTTTTTTTTTTTTGTAGAATAACACATATGAATTTGAAATAAGTGAAGTTACCTCAGGAAGGAAACGAAACGTCGGAATGGTTATGAAATCAATTTCAACCGAATGAAAAGTGGAATTACATCGAATAAATGTTCCCCCGTCTCGTCTTTGTCAAAGATCGCAAGAATAGAAGCTTTTATATTAATATAAACCCCTGAGGGTTCCTAATGGATGGGGAAATTATGATCCAATCGTGAGAAGATTCGATGCAAGGATACTGCTTTAATTGAAGATAAAAGAAATTAAAAGTATAAAGGAAAATACTTTTTTATTGCATATCGAGTGGTTAAAATAAAACTATCCCAAATTCCATGATTTACTTAATAATAATTTAAGAAAACTGATAGCAAAGATATAAATAATCGAGAAAAGAACACGATACATCACATTGCCTACCTTAAAATTTTTCAATTCATTCGTCTTCCTCATCCTCTTCGAAACATTAAAAATGTTTCTCGTCCTATTATTACAATATTGAATTTATTAAAATATCATTTGTCTTAATAATTACGTCTATGGCGTTCATAAAACTTCGTCAATGTGGCAACTACTTTTTAAGAAATTTAGATATTCAGACTCGTTATTTTTATTTCAATTACGTCATACTCAAAATCTTCTGTTTGACCATACAAATCAACATTAGAATTGAAAAATCAACAAAACTGTATGTTTCTCGCGTGATCTTCGATTATTACGAACTTTCTAAAAACACATCCTTCAAATTCTCATTTTTTAAACGAACATCGACACGAGAAGTGGTAAACAAACTCTTCCAACAAGAATGTTAACGTTGGCCTTCAAATTGTGACGTAGCTCAACCCCTTCAACGTATCGCGAGTTTGGTGGCACGGAGGACACTGGCGATGGTGGATGAGCCTGAAAATGAAATTCCGCGGAGAGAGGCGAATTCCATTCACTTACGTGTATGCGCATGGAAAATCGAGTAGAAAGGGCAGGCCCTTCGCGTTTACATATGCGTTACCGACGCCGTGAATTTGCGAGGGGAATAAACTGCGGGTCGTAGTTAATTAAGCGCCGTATTAATTAAGACCTGCCTTAAGGATTTCTCGCGAATGTCCTGTATTTAGTCGTGCCAACCTTCGAGAACGAGTTTGCTACAAATGAGAAGACCTCGATGTCGTGCTTTAGATGTGGATTAAGTGCCATAGCGACACGTAACTTAATGTTCTGGAATTTGCGTACTATTTTATTTTATTTTATTGCATGATGTGTCTTCAAAGTTTTCTTCATAAGAAGATCGTGATACATCAAGTCTGCCGGAAACCGCTATCCATTTTTTAAATAACAGTAAAATTGGTCGCAAAGCATTATAATCTTATTATTTTTCATTACTTTTACGATTCAGCACCATCCATTAATATCAATTCTACAAAATCGTTCTCTTTTTTTTCTTGCAATAAATTCATTAATCTAAAATTGCGAGGCTCATCTTTGAAGCCTATGTCTTCGTTTTTAAGTCTTTAAAATTCAAGCAGATTCTCGTTGAGCATACGACGTAAATAAACAACTACAGCCATAATTGTGTTTCTTTGTTAAAGTCCGGAAGGTATATAATACAATAAACGCTCTTTCTCCAAAGGAACGTTTCTTACAATTTCTCTGCTAACGAACGAATTACTGTAAGATTGTCACGAAGCGGAAGTAAATTTCTCATTACAAATTTACGCAAAAATCGATTTAAAAAGTGTATTGACGGAAGAAGACATAATTGAAAAGCAGTTCACGTTGCAACGCGTTTTTACGCAACACGCATTATCAGAATCGACGGAAGGATACGCGTAATAGTCGTTAAGCACGTGGAACAATAGTTAGCATGAAGACGATAAGGAGCAGACTGTATGTCCTGGATCGCCAACTGCACATGCAACTCGTACGCTGACATTTAAGTCGTGGCATGACTGCAGAAGTCGTGCCTCGCGAATATGCAACTAGATCGGTTCCTGTGATCCAGAACATCGAGAGCTTGCCTTTGGGTAAAGGAAAAACTTTCTTCTGGACTTTATATGAAAAAGAATTACACAACACGTTGTTAATCCTTCACGTAGCTATATTGTTTATGAAATTTAATTTTCTCTCAAAATGCATTGCTACCAATTTTTTCGCAATCGTACAAGTTGAACAGATAAGTTGGAAGTGCACGAACCTACAAATGACGCTGGTCAATTCCTCGAGGGAACATTCAAGCGGTGGCAGAAGAAAATCCTGACACTTGCATTATTTTCCTGCAGCCACGGGAATAAGCTTACGAATGCGACTTCGTGGAAGTGCTGGAAAAAAGAGTCGGATAGGGCAGGTCGTAGGAGCAAATGGTAAGAATCAGCTCGAGGTGACTGGAATATCGTGGGACAGTTTTCCGATAACGTGCATTTCCTCGACCAAACACACTGTCTCTAGTCCACGTATGTGTCAGTTGGATATGACACGAGTCCTGCATATACAGTCTGTCACACAAGAGCGTGTCTGCGATATCTGCGAAACCTGACACCTAATCAGAATGAGATAAAAAGAATGTAAACAAACGAAAACTTCTCTAATACGCGTTGCTGAATACCTTTCAGTTTCATTTGAAACAGTGAAAGGAACAGAGCTTTTTAATATGAGTGCCGCGTACGCGAAACGTCGAAAATCGTCTGGCATGGGCGAATGAAAACAGAGATCGTGATTGGAGTAATATAATATTCACTGATGAATCTTCGTTTTGGGCATGGTGTCCTATTAGGCGTGCTTGGACTATCCATGGAAGAAGGATGATTCAAAGAAGTGTAAAACACCCTATAAAAGTGCATGTTTGGGGTTGCTTTAACGCACGCGGTTTTGGGACTTTGTGCGTCTTTACAGACAATCTGAATGCACAAAAGATGGTGAAATTGTACCAAAGGGGACTTCTCACATCCGTGAAACGTTGGTTCAACCAAACCGAGGACCAATGGATATTGCAAGAAGACAACGACCCTAAACATCGAAGTCGCATCTGCACCCAATGGAAAGCGAAAAACGCCATCACAGTACTTCCTTGGCCATCGCAGTCCCCTGATGCAAACCCTATCGAAAATGTGTGGTCCCTAATGAAATGCAAGCTGAGAGGAAGACGTATCACAAAAATAAGAACACTTGTACATCACATTCGAAAGATATGGAGGTCGTTACCAGAATCCTACGCTCAAAAATTAGTCGAGAGTATGCCGAAACGATGTCAAGCTATAATCGCTAATGGAGGAGATTGGACACCCTACTAAGTAATAGCGTATTAGTGTTTTAGATGTAGATTCAATTCATATAAATTTTTTTACAAATATATAAATATTTACAGAAATATCGCAGACACGCTCTTGTGTGACAGACTGTATTCCAAACTGTAATATGTATTCTTAAATATTTGCTGTTGTTCTTTCGCTTCTTGGAAACGCTCCTTCGTGTTTTATATCGTATCTTTAAAACTGTAAACACTGCGATAAATTTGGAAACGTTTTCATATATCTAAGTACGTTGAAAGAAATAAAAGAAAAGGAAATAAATAGTAGGGGAAGAGTTTCAGAGGAAATAAAAATTGTATTGAAGATATGTATACAGTCTGAAAGTTAAGAGCGTAATAACATTTACTATGTTAAAATATGTAAATATAAAAACGTAGAATATTTCAGCCGTTTTCCCTCTCTTTGGAAAATATCCAGAAGCTACTATAAGTTCTTCTGTGCTTCAATTTCATAATTAAATATTTCTTATGCCAAAACCCTGAATGTGCAAATTTTCTTTTTTCAATAAAGAAGTGGATTGAACGTTATCTTTTTTGTTCTTAACATAAATTCCCTGGCATGCGGCCAGGAGAGTGTTAGAATTATTAAATTTCCAAAGAAATACTTATGATATCTAAAATACAATACAAGATTAGGCGTTAAATTTTGTATATTTTATTAGAAGCTCAGGTAAAGCAGCGAGAAAGAAGTAAATATCCCGTTGACCAAAAGTTGACTCTTTCATGAGCATATTTACCACAATAGACCACCTAATCGTAGACTGTCCAAAATATAACACTGAAGCCCCCTCTCAAGGATAACTTTGAAGATAAAAAAGCCACGGTTTGTTAAAATTGATCAAGGAAACCGGGTTATTCAATAGAATGATATAATATAAAATATAATACGGTACCCTCCTCTTTCTCATGGTGTCGCTAACAACCTTGTAGGTGATGCGACGTTAAATCTTAATTTAACAGAAAAGAAAGGGAAAAGAAAATTGGAAAAACCAGATACGAAGAAAGCAGGTACAACAGGTGCGAAAATAATTCAGCAGCATCCTTGAACAAAGAAGCGACTACATCGGCGCCATACCCACCCATCGCGTCGTCTTAGACCGACATAAACGAATCAAACCGGCTGGTTTCGCCAGAAAACATTCACATCGCTCCTTTCCGCCCACGATTTGTTTTCTATCGAAACGGCTGCGATTCGATATTTTTTCAATTTTACCACGATACCCAGGTATCGAGTTTCACGAGGAAATAACGCGAGCCACGCACATTTCGAAAGACGATTCCCCAGTTTTGCGTTTGTCGATTCGGTCGATTCTTTTTTTCCCTATCCGTGACAGGGCGCGAGGGTGGGACCGTTCGCAGCGGCGTTCGATGGCAAATTGGACGTGGAATTTCATTTCACCTTGGATGAGAGGCCGCCCGGTACCGGAAAGGAAGGAAAAGCTTTCCGGAAGAATGCAATATTCCGCCTGGCCAAGAAGACAAAGAATGTCATCCGCACGCGAAACTGGATACCCAAATGAAATTCAATATGGCAACGCAGAAATCATCTCCCGACCCTCGCGTCCCGTTGCCAACGACCCCGCCTTGTGTTTTCTCTGCATCACTATGGCACGAAGCGTGGTCCATGACCGCGCTTGCACACGTGGGGATGCGATTGGTGCATGGGTTGCATCCGACGGGCTTTATGAAACCGATTCACCGAGCGGATTCTTTATGGGGAGCGACCTTCCACTGGCTTCCACGGACGATTCGCCAACATTTGATGATGGCGATATTTGGAGACACGCAGAGTAGAATAATGTTGAGATTGCATGGCATGAGCCAGGTTTATATGCGGTTTCATTGTTGGAATATTTTTCGCAGTGATATTCTGCCGTGAGGTTCACAACGTAATGAGTTGACCTTTTATTCAACGCATTTTCAAATTTTCTATTAAAAATTCGCAGTCTAGTAGCGAGTTGTACGTGTTTCGACTTATTATTCTACTATTTAACGTCAATATGTATTAGAGTAATAAAACGACGTGTTATAATTTTATGAAACGAATTGAACATCATGGAGCTCTTATGATCTTTTGTGTCAGGGAAATTCGTACGCTAAAGTGAAATTTTATTTGTTTGAATTACTGGATATCGAATAATAAGTAAAACAGATAAAAGGTGGAAAAATAATTCTCTGCGTTTTCATAAATGAAATCTAAACTGCAAAAAATAAATACAGTTTCGTAAAAACATAAGCAGTCCAAAAAACAAAATAAAGATAGGAATTCTGCAACAACTAGGTTATTCGATGAAGCAATCCCTGAGTAAAACCAAACGTCCATACAAATACACGAGTCAAATATTTTTATATCTCACGTATTTAATAAAACAGAAAAGAAAATAATAGATTAATACACAACAAATATTAGGCAGATACGAAAAACACATATGACTCTGAAAAAAAGAACAAAAATAATAAAAAATTCGTTTACCCCTCGGTTAAATTTGCAAAACTGTCTCTAATATCCACTAGCTATTAGCTACATTTTTTCTCGATCTGCTTTATTTCTTTAATTCTTAACTGAAATTAATTTTTTAATTTTTTTTTTAATTCTTAATTAATTCTTTAATTCTTAATTCTTTACTGAAAATTATGACGAATTCCGTTTAAGAAGGAGTTAAGATCCATCTTCGAATTAAAGTCACATAATGTTAGCGTGACCAAATATTTCGTAAATACACATTAAGAAGATTATTAAAGAAACACTAAAGAATGAATTTATTTCTCGATAGAAACATCAATAAAAATATCTTCATTACTCGTCGATATTCACAAATTATTATGTCGTTATGTTACTTTCCCTCCGTCTGTTTACCCTACGATAAAAGTAAAATTTCTTAGTGAAAATTATGAAGATTCCATCTAATAATTCCACCATCGTTTTAGTTCTTAATTAATTCTTTAATCCTTTAATTCTTAATTCTTTACTGAAAATTATGACGAATTCCGTTTAAGAAGGAGTTAAGATCCATCTTCGAATTAAAGTCACATAATGTTAGCGTGACCAAATATTTCGTAAATACACATTAAGAAGATTATTAAAGAAACACTAAGGAATGAATTTATTTCTCGATAGAAATATCAATAAAAATATCTTCATTACTCGTCGATATTCACAAATTATTATGTCGTTATGTTACTTTCCCTCCGTCTGTTTACCCTACGATAAAAGTAAAATTTCTTAGTGAAAATTATGAAGATTCCATCTAATAATTCCACCATCGTCAAACTACCGCCGCGTAATGCCAGTGGCAGTAAAGGCGGCTCCGGAGAACCCTTTAAATCACGTCATTTTGTTCCCAGGCAAAGTACGTTTAATTATACCCGTAATCTCCTTGACGTTGGTCCCGCAAAAATTGATCGCCTTTTCCCTGGCGATTGGAAGAAACGTTAATGGGACTTCCGTGAGCAATCGACATCGTTTCACGTTTCTTCCAAGACTTCCTTCTTTTGATCATAGGACACTGGGGCGACATAATGGTGCCGTACCGCCGATAGGATCATAATGCTGTTCAATTAATTAGCATAGAAAACGACATCACAACCAGATATTGATTTTCGATATCTTCGATTTTCAATTTAAAACTTGGATTTTCTGGTTAATTAATTGGTCGATGTTGAGACATTGTGTCTCCTTTGACTGCAACATTGGAGAATAATCCTTGAACAGAGGATAAAGTAAGTAGGAGTATTATACGAAAGGGTCGTCGTAAAGCTTTATGGTGGAATTTGTTCCATTGATGTCGACGTGGGTTCTGCTTGGATCGTTCTCGCGTTGAGATCACATCGATTTGAATCTCAAGGACGTTTGTAGTGTAGAGGGATTGAAAGAAGAACCTTATTAGCGAGTGACGTACGTTAGCTGACAAAAGTATTCCAACAACCCTAAAAACTTTTCGTGTATATATTGTACAAAACATTTTGAAATTAGCACTGTAACACAACTATCGCGTTTATATTGGTAACATTTGAAACATGGATGAGAAATGCATATAATTAAAAGTTACAAGATGTTTATTGGATGCCTTAACGAAGACCAGCAAAACATTTGAACAGTTTCATTATCCCCTGTATTAGTAAACCATACTATGTGTAAAAGTATATATGTAATCTATTACTGCAACTGTTATTCTGCACCCATGACAGTAAGTTAGTCATGATGAATTCGAAATTCATGAATTGAAAAATTATACTTATTTAATCTATAATTGGTATTAGTGTATGACAGACAGCAGAATCGTTATATTAAGAAACCAGGATAATTCCTATGCTTTGTATGAGATCAGTGAATCTTCTGAAAGCTAAACCGACCATCAAGCAATCATATTCAATGAACTATTTATACATGCTACCTTAGTATATCTACAGGTACGCAGAAAAGTACAAGGAAAGAACGGCAACACATCTAAACCAGCTGGCTGCTGAAGCGAGCAAAACTCTTATAGAAAGAAGACTAAAAAGAAAATACACCACTGACGTAACAAAAGCAATAAAATAGTCAAACTCGAAGATGGTATCTCGCTGAGGGTAGCCATCCACATGTTATTTAGCAATTAAGTTAGAAAAATTTATCAAATGTCCAGCTGAACAAATTGTAAAGTACAAATTAAATAATAAAAAAAAAGAACCTTAGCAGAGTTCAACATATATTTAGAAGACATATGTCAAATACCACAGAGGACTAAACTAGACAGTGCCCTCGACACAGGAGCCGCGTTAACCTGAAAATTGACAGAGTTCGCTTCACGAGCTCAAGAATTCATTAATCCGGTCGTTTCGATACGGCGGTGGTGCGGGCATTAAGGAAACTTATTGCAAGGAGCTACGGCTGTACTAGACAGTGCGCATTTACCAAGAACCGCAGACTAATACCTACCGATCTACTTAATCCCTGAACCCTTTAGGACGTCAGTGCGCGGCGCTAGGTAATTAGCAGGCCCATCAACAAACAATGGATACCAATTTAGCCAGGATAATGGTGCGCAGGCAGGAAAGATTATCCCTTCTATCCAGCAACATCGAGCTGTTCGTGCGACGCTCCGTTGAAATTTGCCCGTGTTGATTGTGTAGATCCGCTAGTGAAAGAGCCAGTATCGCGCTTCGTCTCATGGAAAATTTAGGCGAACCTAACTTCGTTCTGGTTTCGTTGATTGGAAAATCGAATTGGATCGTGAAGACAAAGGTTTCAGATACTTTCTGGCGGTTACTTTGAAAATAGGAAATAATTTTGATGAATGAATCGAAAGAAAATTATTACCCTAACAATGTTTAAATACAAGATCTTCATAGAAAATGGAAAACATTACCGTAATAATAATAAATTGTAAATAATAAAATAGTAATAGTAAATAAATAATAGTAAATAAAATAGTAATAGTAAATTGTAAAATAATAAACAGTAAATTGAATTGTTTAAGTTTCATAGAACTCGATTGCCTCTCTCAGACATAGTATTTTATCTACTCATAAACCAAATTACACTGCAAAATAATTGAAAGATAATATTTTTATCGTTGCTTTGGACACAAGAAGTTACATAATTGTCTGACAAGGAAGATAGGGCGATTATTGCTCGTTAAAGCAGAAGCAGGAAACGAACTTAATTAATACTTAATAAGTTAATGAACGCGGCATTGCCAGTTAGGCGAATGCACGATTCAATTCGAAAACAACAAAGTTCTTGTCGCTGTTATCGTGCCAGCGCAGACCGTGCTTCCTTCCTAATAGCTACAACGTTCTATAATTAATTTCAACCCTTCCGGGAATCCATTACCACGTGCATTTGGTCCCACAGATATCATCTGCTATGTAGCGAAACCACGGTCCATCGAGAGCCACGCTGTTAGATTTCGCGAGCTGTTTCATTCGATCCTGATGCATCCCTGCAACGTCGTATCGCTCGAATACTGTCAGCCGATCGACGATACCGTCTGTTGTTTTAATTACCAATAGGAGAATAGAATTTCAAGTAATTGGCTGGGATATCGTTTAGGAAACAACGTTTCTCGGATTTCATTGAATATTTTACTGGAATCGTTTCTAGGCATCGATTACTACGACTCCTCGTCATCGTATTTCAATCCTTCTGTATCTAATTACTCTTCGTTATATTTTTTCCACGTTAAAAAATGTATCAAGTTTAAATAAAATATGCCAAAACTGTTATTGATATGCACGACACAGCGAACGCTTAAATATTCGACTTAAATTCATGAAGCGATTATGTGCGTAAAAAGAGTTGTTCAGAATAATGACCTTGATAATATATTTCAAGAGCGAAAATCGAAATCGTTGAGAAGACCAAATTTCTAAATAATTCACTAAAATTTCTGGAATAAAAGTTACTGAAATTTATAGTGCATGAATTTTCAACTTTCTTTTATCGGCTGTTGTAAATTGGTCCAATATCAAAAACCTCCGATTCCCTTCGATTTCCAATATTTTCAACATCTGTTAAGTTACACCAATGACAGGGCGCCTACGTGCCTTGGGTCGTTTCAAAAATCTGCGATCGTCCCTCCTGGTCCCCTGGATTTCCGGTCGCGCAGGGACCTCCGATGGGTTACACGCGATGATTCAGTGGATCCCGTCCGGAAAACGAGCGAGTTGGAAATGTTGTGCGTGCCTGGCGACGATAATGATAAGCGTCAGCGACGCGTGAACCTGGACACACGGCGATAAACGAACAAACGTGGCACTCGTTTCTAAACTGATGCAGAAGACCCAGTTAAATAACGTTGACTGATAAAATAATCGAGTTCGGCAACAGATATTTGGCCGATAAAGCGATCGAATATTTTTCAGTTGATTTTATGGTTGCCACTTGCGGCCCATTCGAGCGAAAAATGATAGCATCGTGTGTGGTTATATGCCTATTGAGATGATGTCGATAAACGTAATACGCATGTACATTTTCATGCTATAACAGAAATAATACATTTGAAGTATTTGCAATTGGCGGGAGATTTAGGATAGTTGAAGTAATTACTTCTGGGAAAACTTTACATCTTTTCCTTTTGTATACCTGTGACTTGGACACCCCCGTTACCAAGAAAATAGAATCTATTGAAGCAAAAAATTAAAAAACGAGAGGTCCATATTATTGTGCCCTTGAATATAAATGTTGTTTTTGGATTACAAGTTCTAGAAAGGAAAAAGCTATAAGCAGATTTTTATTGCTGTTTCTTGTAACCTTCAGCTAGAGTTACACACCAAAGTTAACTTTCTGGTAATACCTTAGCTATAAATGTATCAACATGCTCCCTATTATTTTCCTGTTGTAATATAACACTGCTAGAGTGAGAATCTGGATCAGCATACATTGTACTTATACCTACACTTATACTTACTTCAATATATATTTCTATTGCAAATTCATCCACGCGTTCCTCTATCACATGATTCCAACAAGAATGTTAAAAGGAAGAGCTCGCATATCTAAAACTGGTACTTGAATATGATATAAGTAGTCTTTAGCGCGATTTTAACTAAATAAACGTAGTAAAGATTACATTGATATATCATACATTGTATGACGCGTGAAAATCCCAAATCTGTCCTGTTATTTCCTTTAAACTGTATTTCTACCCTTTTCCTTTGGAGGAACAAAGCGGATGAGCGGCGCTGACGAACGCTTATCCTCGTATGAAACGAGGATGAAAGCATCGTCCATCTACCGTGTCCCTGCAAAGTGAAACGGTGTAAAGTCGGATTTGGCTAAAATCTACTATTTCGAAATTGCAGGAAAGTATAGTAGTTTATTATTTGGTTTGTGCCGTATTTGTCTTCCTGCATTCAATCAAAAATATTTAGTTACTATTTCTGACAACTACATATATTTAAAAGATAAAAATCACGGGGAACTTTAAATGTTTCAATTTAACGATCCCGCCGTTGTCATTGTTCTGAAACGAGCAGAGAACCGTCGTCGAGTATCCCGCGCGGCTCGTCTCCTCGTCGTTCTACAATGGCTTCTTCAGTTTTCCGGAACATCGTATAGCAAGAGGAAGCCCGCGGTGATTTCTCTCGGATGTTTAGTCGTCCGAGTGGCCGTAACTTGTCGATATGAGAGCGTAGGAGGCGGATCTCCGGCATAACATGAAACAAAGAACATAATGTTTCTGCATGGTGGCATGGCCGCACGAGAATTAAACTGGTCGAATTTACTGGACAACGGGGACAGAGATAGTGGCTTAAGGCTCCAGCTTCGCAGGCTAAAATCTCTGGTTACAAGCAGATGAACGGGATATCGGGTTCCAAGGCTCAATGTCTAATTACCAAGGGGGATGTTTTAAACGTCTAGGCTCGATGATATCAGTGATGAGTAACAGAAAGTATCACATACACTCGCGAGATACGGGGAAAATGGTTTAACTGTGATCGTTGATAAGATGAAGGGGAATGAAACGGGTTATCGATGAACAGCTACTTTGTTTAGTTGTCTCAATGATATTACGACTTTTTAACACTGGAACTACCACGCTAATCAAATTGACTGGTTTTACAATTTTATTTTAGAATTCCTACTTCATGTTATATTTTTTCCGCAATGATGTAATGACTTTCGCAACGATAACTAAAAGAATAATATAATGAACTTTATTCTGTTTTTTATGTATTCAAACCCAAAATAATTTTGTATCAAAGCTATTCAAAATGACTGGTACTTGTAAAAGTGTAAAAAGGTTCTGCAATCTATTTATCGAAGTCCAATTAATCAGTTTCCTCGTTTTGCACGACTCTTCACGCGTTTTTGTAAATTTTTACCGCGTATCATTCGATATGAAGATATCAGTTATGAAGATATCAGATATGAACTCTCATTGTATTGTAATATATTGTATTGCAAGGATAACAACAAGGTTGAAGAATTAAAAGCAATCATTGTTCCGAAAATGTGTTATGCTTTAAACCAACGCAACGAGGGGAATTAAAGGGAAATGAAGTTCTGTACATTTGTTCCCTTTTTTCCCCATTTCTCCTAACGCAAGCATTACAAACTTCATTCTTGTTAACGTGTTAATTGCTACGATGGTTATCGATGATTCAAGTTACTCAATTTTTTCGAACGATTGAGATATGATAAATTTGACGGACTAAAAAATTGTCAACAATGCGAATGATTTAAAAATAACACTGACAGAAAAATACAATATATTATATATATATATATATAATATTTCAATATTTAATATAAAAATGAGATATTATAGTACAGCATATTTCAATTTATCGCAGGATAAAATATACAAAATTCGCGTGGCAGTAAACGTATTATCGAGTAAAGTTATGCTTGGAATAGAAATTGAGGAGAATTATAATAGATACGAGAAGAGGTATTTCGTACATTGACGTAGATAATAGAAGATAGTTATGTGAAAGTGTAGAAGCTAAGTTAAATTGAAGTTTAATTAAATTAGATGCAACTTTAAATTTCGACGAGGTTCATCGAGTTATGCCGGTTTAATTAAATTATGTCACACCAGTGCCGCGAGAAACGGAGTTTCACTTTAATAGGTTTAAAATCAAAATGTTAAATTCTTCATATTTTATACTGGGATAGATCGTTATGCTATTTGTCATAACTTCTTACTCAACTTTTGATTAGAAGCGACAAGAAGCAAACTTGATTCAAATCACTTGACTGAACTTAACAATTTCCATGCTGCTTCAAACAGCGATAAGTGTACCTACTGATTTTCCTCTCGAGTTTTAGAATTCTAAAATAGAAAACGAAATATAATATAATTATTAATTCGAGGGATTTCATATCTGATAAATAAAATCAATACCGTTGGAGGCCATACACATAGCAATCTTATTAAGAAAATATATAACAAGTAGCTTCTTTTTTTATTAAGCAATCTTTAGAAACCAAAGGATAATTGATTTTTTGTAATCTCATTAAACTGGATTTAGCATGCAGCCAATGTTCAACTTTTATTTTTCCAATGAATTGTTTGCAGTAAAGTTCAAATTTCTCCCACAAACATAAAACCAAAGGTAAAGAGTAATAAATACCGCGATTTTAACGTGATCAAATCTCAATTAATAATCGTCAAACAGAGGTTTAAAATACGTTCGGAGTTAAAACGTTCTAAATGATTAGACACAGGTCGGGAATCCGGAACCGCGAAATGTTTACAGACGCGTGTGTGCAACGACCCACGTGGCATCAAATGCGAGTGTGAAATCGGCAATTAAATCGAAAGAAATTAAACGAACGTCCGCGTCGTGTCAACGTTACTCGTAATTAGTATTTTAATTACCACGCGCAGCGCGGTGGACTGTGTTTACGAGCAAAAACTGTCGCTGTTCTGTCCAATTATTCGTGATGGTACATATTGCCCTTGATAATTATAGGTCTCCGGCTTAAGTAAACGAAAAGATTTGCGTTAATGCGTTAATGACGATTCGATATGTTCAAATATTTTATTAAATACAAGGTTGGATTTTATTCTTAGTAAACTCCGTATCTGTCACAAGACTGAAACCCATGTTTTATTTCTTATCCTATTAACCATATGGCAAAGAAACTTTTGAAAATATTTATTTAATTCAAACATTTATTTATCATAGTCTATTATATTTATTGTTGAGTGATGCTCGATTTTGGTACAATATCTGTTGAGGTTATTAGATGTATGTGAGCAAAGGAACGCGTGGATAAATTGTAAGGTAGAAAATATATTTTAATACAAAAATGTAAATACAAATCGGAATATAATTGAGCTTATCCAGATCCGCACGCTAATGTCACACACTTAAGAAGACCACCCGCTCAGTAACCAGATCGACCGAACACCCCGCATGCCACATCTGTTGAAACAATAACAAGACCCCCTCCAAAGGGACTAGACCCTCTGTAGAAGGACCTTCCAAAAAGCAGCGCTAAGACAGTCCGTTGTAACATCTCGAGACAGTCTGTCCTGAGATTCCGAACCACAATATTGTAATCGTCGCTCTGTTGGATTTCTGCAATAAATCTCATTGTCGCATACGAAGTTCTAGTTTCTTCATCCCATTCGTGAAAGAATCATTTCGTTCGAACCGCGACGCGAGGAAATCACCGGCGATCCGTTAATTTCGCGATCTGTTGTGTCTCCGACGTGACACTAGCAGTGTTACCCTATGACTGAAAGCTTTGAAGCCAACGTCGCCTATCTACTGTTTATGGTTTGCCTTCGACCCAGTCTTTTGTCTATGCGCTGTCGATGGCTTCAGTTTTTTATTTATTTATTTATTTATTTATTTAATTTTACAATTTGTCCAGAAGGACATTTGGTAAAATGTTATAACTTGAAAAATATAGCATGTGGATGGTTACCCCCAGCGGGGTTCC
This sequence comes from Bombus campestris, assembly GCA_905333015.3. NCBI lineage: Eukaryota > Metazoa > Arthropoda > Insecta > Hymenoptera > Apidae > Bombus > Bombus campestris. The sequence continues at coordinate 9,870,524 of HG995136.1, read as the reverse complement.
ATCTTCCAGGTTATTTATTTGTCTTTCTATTGCGAGGTCTGCGGGATGCTTCTTCTTCAGGTGGCTTCAGTGCCTGAGAAAACTAAAAGACCAGATGTAGAGTTTTTTTTAGAAGTGGTGACCACTTCGACAATATCGATTTAAAGAGAGATTATTCTAAACTCACTTAATTCACACCTTTTACTTACGTATTTATACAAATATATATATGTCGGAGATGAAAGGACGTCGGAGCCTTCCTTTCGGAATGTTTGGGATAATCCCAAATACTTTAGTCTAGACTTTTTATTACAGCCGTACTTAAACAATAAAACCGAGAAATAGCTGTTCATGAGCTAAGTCGAATATGATTATCCAAGATTTATGACAGTGGGCTTGGGCTCGAAGTGACATAATGAGTCACTGAACGTAGCCGCGGTCACGGGAGGGACGTGTACCTAACAGAGGTATGAAGTAATTAAATAACTCTCCTTACAACAGGGATCGACCCGAGGAATATAGGGAGGGGTATATAAGGGCAGTTCCACTTTGACTGAGATTCAGTACAGTTTAGTTCAATTCAGTTCAGTCCAGTTTAGGGAACACGTGTATCAAGTTCAACATCGCATTTGTCATCCCGTTGACCGTGGGTTCATTATTGAGTCTAAGATCATTGCCATTCACATCCCGAGTATCTAATTACCATGGTTACTTGTCAGATTCCGTCACAATCATAATTGGACTAGTAAATATCTTCGCTCTTGCATAACGACAATGTTTAATCCAAAGAAAGATTCGTTACACGCCCCTAACTCTAATGAAAACCCGACATATATATATTTATTTATATATTTTATTATAATTAACATTTAAGGTCGCAGCAACTAGGCTGTTCATGTGTGCGTTGTAGGGCTACGGAAATAATTTGCGAGCGCGTTATTTCGCGCAATTAGCGGCTGATAACCGGAGGCAACGGTTTATCACCGCAATGATAACAGACAACTCTCGTGCACAATAACGAACTCGTTCACTTTGCTGTTTTTCGCGCGAATGACACGACGTGATCACCAGAGCGATGAGTTAATTGTTTCAATCAGTTTGAACGATATCTTTATTCTACTTGCTAGTCGAAGAAGAAGCGGAGGGAAACAGCCGAGGAACAAGTGGCCGCCTACTCGCAATTAAAAATCGCTAATGAGACGTATGCAAATACCGGAGGCTCGTTAAAACTTCCCTTTCTTTTGTCCCTTTTCTCACCGGCACCAGCTACTTCCTCCTAGTACTCGAGTATCCAAACGAATAGTTCTACGATCGGACATTCTTTCCCTTCAATTCCAGCAATTAGCGACGTGTAACTGCTGGAAAAGATTTTCCAACGATGGTTTCTCTTTTGTGGTATGGAGAAGTTAAAATTTGATGAAAGAACGGAGGAATACATTGAGTAGGTTTTAGTTGTTGAAAGTAAGTGTGTTGGTCATGGTTTGAGGGTGTTTGGTGGTGTATCGGGTCAAGTTGAAAATAATTTAACTCTGTGGAGGTCATTGCTATAGTAACACATTCGAGGATATGCATACTGTTGATCGTACAATTATTCTCCATTAAAGTTTTCCAATAAAATTTTTTTCTGATTATAAATTTTTATAACTTTTTGTAACTGAAAGTACTGTTAAACGATACGATATTCATTCTAATTGTCTAGTATTATAAACTACGTGGACGTACTATATAACTAATACAGAGTATTTAAAATATATATTACTAATTTTATAGCTACTTACTTACATTAAAATTATCGTAGGCGATAATTTGGAGAAGATAATCATCATATGTTTATACCACTCACCTGTAACAAAAAAAATAAAAAATTATCTTAATTATTTTCCCACAGATATTACAGATATATTTAGCTATCGATTTTTGCCTTTTGCAAAGTTTGAATTTCAAAATGACAATACCACGTATTAAATATAAGATGGCTCCTCACGTTCATTATTGTAAGACGTTTATTAGCACCAGTTACTGTTCTCGAACAAAGTATGCAGAACATGTATCAACAAATGGAAACCTAATCAAAATCTGAGAAAATCGTCTTTAACAAAACTTATCAACACTCGAATCGTTCCATTTGTCCTCGGTTAGTCCATTTCCACAGAATCGGCAGGAGATTTCCTGCGACATCTGTGCTCCGGAAAGAAGGGAGCCAACTTAAGGATCTTTCTATCGAAAAAGATGGACGGACGAATACGAGGAAAGAAAACAGAGCGAGAACGTGGGAGGACCGAGAATGAAGTCGATCCGATCGAAATGTAAATTCACTTCGCGTTGCCGGGCCATTACTTAAAGAACATACGGCCAGGAATTCCGTTTCGAGAGAAATGGACGAAAGAAATTAGATAGTCCTCGGAGAATCCCATTACACTGAGCGTTCGCCGCGAAATAACATTCCACGATATGCAGCTCGCGAAATGCAAAGGGTGTTCCATCGATTGCCTTCGATTTCTATCCGTATCGATGTTCTTCTCTTTCTTTACACCAAGTCTGCTCTTTGTTTAGGGACTCCCGGAAAATTTGCTGCAACCCCACGAGCATGAAAAATCTTCTGTCTTTTGTTATCGGGTGGTGATCGTGGGATTATTCGAGAAATTGAAAATGTTCAGTCGAGGTGATAGCATCGAACCTTTTACTTTTTTCTCCCTTTTATAGAATTTTCCCAATTTGCGGGAAATGTTCGAAAGAAGTTTGTATATAGTTTAGCCTTTTTTAAAATGGATCACTCTTTCAGAAACGCAAGGATAAATGAAAAAGATAGGGTTAAATTAATTATAAGTTTTAACGTATAACGTATTGTGATATCGTATGACAATTTTATATAGTAGATATAATATAATAGAGTAAAATAATTATAACATAATACGTTATTACTAATTGTAATTGGGACGTATATAAGACGTGAGATGTGGAGACATTTATTTGAGCAATTTCCTTATAAACGTGTTGTGCAGATGCAAAAAGAGAAAACGTTTATTTGATGTATTAAGAAAATATTAAATTTTATAGAAAAAATGTGGCATTGAAAGTTCATCTTCTTTTCTAATTTTTAAAGAAATAAGAAAAAAATGTTAAGGAAGGTAAATGAAAAGTAGTAACATTATTTGATCAATTTCATTGTAAACCAATTAATGCGAAAAAATGTTCATTGATGTAGAAGCGTAATTACACATTTCTATTTGCTTTCGCTGCAGCAGTAATCATTTATATCCATCAATTTGATATACTTGATATTCAATATCCAATTCATTTAAATTTAATAATGATCAATTTGATGAAATATCTGTAATTGGCAAAATACAACACGCAATATCAATAACCGAATTTGGAATGTTTAATTTATCTAATGCTCGAAGAGAATCTCGAAATTATATACCACACTTTATGATGTGCTCATGTTTCAAGCTTCCTGAATCTAGACAGATATATATTCCCTCGCGTGTACCTCTATTTTCCCTTCTACCTAATTTTCTTCAACATCACCGCGCAACGTAACAAGGACCTTCTTAATTAATTAATTAATTAATCAAGCTACAAGTATCGGCTGTTGAAAATTCAGTCAGAAGACAGAGACTGTGGTACCAGTCTCCAAAGGGAAACTTAGTAAATGACCCTATCGTACGTTCCGCCTAATAACGTAACGATGGCTAACGTAACAATTCGCTGGTTTGACAAGAAGAAAAAGGGTCTATGATAAGAGAAACAGGGTTCGGACGGTCGTTGAATCTAGTCCCAAGGGCGAGAGATCCTGGCAATGCGTTATCTTACCCTGAGACGCCGGTCCAGCGCACCAGAAGATCGTTTAGATAACGATCGAGAGGTCCGGCAGGAAACGAAGAGGAAGAAGAGGGTCTGAGGACAAAAAGATGAGCAACTCGACGTAACTGGGCGGACAGCCAGTCGATCTACCAGATGCCCATTCTTGTTAAAAATCTTTGCTTGGTATAACTGAAGTCCGTATGAATTCCAAGATCACACAACTTTTGTCCTATATATAAATTATTCGTATTGCTATTTTTAGTCTACTCAGACCTATCTAATAATATTTCAAGTGACTTAAAATATGTTAAATTTAAAGACTGCTAAATTTCAATATTATGAAACAAAGCATGGAAGATGCTGGTGATTATTTCGAAACTATTAATCACGTACTTGCTTCAATTCGAATAAACCTCACGCCTTAAATCTCGCTATACGTGAAATAATTATGTATTAATATTCACTTCCAGTAAGAAGTTGAAAGCACAGTGACCCATGAAAATATTCGATCGTTTATCTCCAGAATTTTTGCGAACTGCATACTTCTCATAAATATTATCTACTTCTATATGTATATCTTCAGATCCGTTTCAAGGTTTAATAATATAAATCCATAAAATATAATCACCAATACCAACTTTCATTAACCTACTCGCCTATTATTAGGCTGTCCGTGTTAGGAAGATGATACATTTACACTGTACATGTGAATGTGTGTGTAAGCGTCAGAGAGTGTCCAGGCCATAGTTGGGACAAAAGACGATTCGCAGTCGTTGAGAAGCATCTGGAAGAGTCGGTTGACAACAAGCGTGCGTGCGAGTAGGTTTACGAGGTCTTCAGAGTATAAGATACGTGTGTAACTGTTGTGTGCTGAATAAAGTAAATTATTGTATTTCCGAATCCCTCCTGTATCTTTACAGTCCGAAAAGTGTCTTTCTTTTACAGACCCGTCTTTTACGACGATGCATCTTTGTACAAACATGAAACCTAATCTGTCGAACGTTGTGATCTTTCTCTTGATAGAACAAAATGGATCATACGTAATATGATAAAATAATATAAAAGGGAAACTGTTGTGCGTCCATTATTTCCTTATAAAACGAAAGAAACTTTTCGGACGACCTAATACATTTCCCAAATTTATGAATTCTTTCTCAACACTCCTTACTCCTAAAACGTCCTACAGAAGTGATTTGGACTAAAAATTCATACACAAGTGTATTTAAACCCCTGAAACACGTTGAAATCTGTTATTTAATCTAATACCTATGTTTGCCTTTATCTTTATGTAATAATAATAATAATAATATTTTATTTTTAGCTATAAAAAGCAGCTCTCAACCACTTAGCCTTTATTCTCGATACATATATTTACATACTGATTTTACCAAACTATTCACGCAGTTATAACTATTTAACTCTTCATATTTGTGTAAATTAACATGGTTGTTAATTAATGACTGTACTACGTTGGTACAGAGAAATTTTACTTCAAAAGAAAGATCTCTAAAATTACCTAAAGCTACAATATTAACTCGTTTGTCAGACAAGGCATCCAGCTGGAAGCTAAATAAGCACAAAGAGCAGAAGTAGGAAAGAACGGAAGTGGCAAAGAACGTTACACACGACTTTACTAAGGACAAACAATCGGCTGGCCAATGGAATGTAATCCCCGGTCGAGCTGTAACAGCACGAAACCCTTTTGGGATCCTGTCCGCCCCCTCGCGAGATCGATGCGCTAGGATCCTGTTCTCTCTTCCGGTCGCGTCCAAAGCAGCACAGGGGTTGTCTTTGCGTTAACTCGACGCGCAGTAAACATCGATGTTCCACGGAATTGTTGTCTGAAGCTGTTTCCATGGGAAACTATCCCCGCCATCGCGGGGTTGGTTGGCCGTCTACATTTGCGGTTTGCGGCCACAGAATGGTCGGGACAGTTTTATCGTTATTGCAGACTGCCGTTCCTGGAACATGGAACGTTTCCTCCGAACGATGGTGTCGGCTGAATATGGATGATAACGGAACGATTCTTTCGGCGAACAACGATTTACAGGCTGTTCGATTGGAAAGCTTAGTTGGAAACTTGGTACGAACAAAGGGAGGGTGAAATAACGGCAGGTAGAAAGCGTAATGTCTTCGTCGCGTTTGGCGAGCGATCAAGATTTCTGTAGATTTCGAGATATATATTTCAGAATGTAATGAAGAGAGTGAAAAGTGGCCCACGAAAGTATTCGGAGACTTATCACAGATCTCCTTTATGAATATATTACGCGTATTATACGAAACATTTTGAAATTTCGTTAACACTGTAATAACCATGACGACTAAAGAAGTTAAAATTTCTATAAAAAAATTACGAATTTTTCATTTATCACTCTGATATTAATGTTAAAAACTACTTCGAAGGTACATTCTTTAAACGTAATCTTATTTTAATACGCCTCTTCGAACAAATGAAATATTCGATCGTGTAATCTAATCCATAAAAGGAGATAAATAGCGAAGGAAAGAAGAGATGGGGGAGAAGAATTTGAACGATTTCGATAATCCTTGGTTTGAGTAAACTTCGTTCATCGATGAACCATTTTTTCCAGCCATGAAAATCACAGTTTATTATCACGCTGTCGGGAGACTTGACGATTCCTGTGAAATATTCATCGACACAGGTCGATAAATCCGCCCTCGGCGCAACAGGTTAAACGTAGAAGCTTCTACTCGCTTACACTTACCCTCTTTCTAGATCAGCGTAGCTATAAATAATTAACTGTAGGCCGAAAATCAACGTTGGATCGTATAAAATAAAGACTAGAGTTTGGATAACGCGCTGACTACGACGGTGGCCATCGGTGACCCACGTTGCTACATGTTTTCTGATGTTTAAGATAAGAAAAAATTTCACGAACAAAAAATTGTTAACAATTTGAATTTATTATAATTTACACCTAAAACAATTAACAGGCCAGTGCTTAAACACAGAAATCAGTCTGTGCTCATACATCACCATCACCAGCCATAACCTCCAAACAAATTATACTTGAAGCTAACCTTAATATCAATCAAAAATACTAATTTTCTGAAAAAATCATTCTTCAAATTCCCAGTTCACTCGCCGCTCGGAAAACGTAAAACCAAAAAAAAAAAAGACGGGAAACTCAAAAACCTCCACTTATTCTCTTCGAATGGAAGGCAAGAGTTCCTTCTCAAACAAAATACATCCTCGAGGGAGCGAGAACCCGGGACTAGGGTTAAAAAACGATCTTCGTAAATCTCCCTACAGAGTTCCGTGTGCTGGAATCTCTATTCTCGAAAGATAAAGTCAATACGATAAAAGGAACGAAGTACACGAGCGTAGAAAACGCCACGAAGAATGCCGATAAACCGTCATCGCCGATGTCTGCTATTGTTCTTGATCGGATCCAAGTTTCCTAGTTTCCACGTTTTTAGTACTGTTGATCCACGTCCTTTTCCTCGGGAGACCAAAGCTGGTAAACGAGTGAGAAACCAGAGAGCAAAGCAGCTTCGTATGTCGCGTCGATTCGTCGCGACGTCCATGGAAACTCGAACGAGATTTCAAGCGGAAAGGTGTACGTTATTTCCTTGTCGATCAGCCTTCGAATTGGTACAAATTTCCGGCACGGTTATTGGATTCAATTGCTTTCGGATTATCCTGCAGGACTTTTGAGAAATTTTTTAAGAAATACCACAGCATCGAGTTTTAGGAAAATGATACTATGGAGAGTTTCTGATGTTTAGGAATTGGAAAGGTAATAAGTGGATTGCGGATTTTGATCGATTTATAAGAAATTCAAAATCACCAAATATTCAAAGTATGATGTTTATTATAATATTTAGCGAATGAAATATATTTTTATTAATTTCTATTTGGTTAATTAGATTTAAATTCTTAGGATTGGCTTTTATGTCCACGATGTTGAAAAAAAGAATTGCGTAATGTAAATTGGCTGAAGAATTGCGAGTAAAATAAAAAGTAGATTTTTGAGAAGTTTTTCTGTAGAATATAATTTGGTACTGTTTTTGGAATTGGAATTGGACGAAATTTAAAAGAACACGAAGTGCTTGGGAATTATTAAAAATTTCGGTTCTGTGAATACTCATAAATTATATACGAATTATTAAAAATCAGATACATATCGTAGAAATTTGTAGTGCTTCGATCTAGAAGTTTCTGTGCTAATATCAAAACTTAAGGCGAATATCTTGTAGGATTTCTTAGAATGTTTGACTTAAGCGCATCTAGAGTTTGAATTTATTTGAGTTGTAATTGAAGTTCCTCTGAATCAAAGGAGGTTGAAAAATTCTTTGATCATAAGATGTTGAGATGTTATTCAACGTGATTAAACATGATCCGTGTAAATTATTCTAATTTCGAAAGCGTAAGTAAAAAATACAGTTTTATGACGAGAACAAAAATAAACAGAGAGATACTTCTTCCTCTCCTTCTTCTTCAGTAAAATAATCTCAACTTTTTGGTAGTGTGAAAGATCAAAATAACTTTTTGTTTGACATAACATGTTTAACAAGACTTAAATAATAAAAAAATAATTATTAATAACAAACGAAGTAGTGGAATTCTATATAAATAATTCGCAATACAATAAATTACAACTATATATATCGCAGAGATGATAAAAGTATTACAAATTTAATTTTAAAAAATTAAAATAGCTATTTATATTCTATATTAATTTTCTATTAAAATATATATGTTTTTCAATAAATACTCAAATTGTCTCCTTCGTCCGAAACACCTTGTATAGTTATTAAACTTAGTCTAATCGCCGTGTAGAATTCAAGAAGATATCGACGTTCCTCCGGGAACTGCATGGAGGATTCTGTTCCCGGAAGCAATACGGCCGATCGAGCTGTTTACGGGGGATGTCATCCGGTTGCGAAAAAGCAACACAGATAACGCGCCGTCGTCAGCGTTCCGGGAACGTTTAACGCGTCGCATTGCGTCGTGGGGCCACCCGCGGCGATCTACGACGCGATCCAGAGTTAATTTGTCGCTTGATCGCCGATTCGTGGCACCCGCGGGATTTCACGGGACGCGAAATTCGCCGACCTCCGATACTCCATAAGGCCCGACGCGGTTAACGAAACACCATGCGTATCCCTACCCGCCCCCTTCCAATACTTCAAATACGATCGAGTCTAGTCGCTGCCAATATCACGATGATTAATTTGGTCAAATTTTACATTTTATTCCATCAGAAAGTTTATAAGAATCATATTTGACAATGCGATAATTTAAATGATTTTGATGGTAGTTGAAAGTAATGATGGTTAATTGCTAATGAAGCGAAGTGTTAGGTTCTTTAGATTTAAAAATTTCACGATGACATGTTTCGTGATTTTCCTATGAAAATGTCACTTTTCAAGTTTGCCTCGAAGAATAGAAACCTCTTCCGAAAGTACGAACTATGGAAACACCATAAAAACCATAGCCTACTCCTAAAGCGTAAAATCTCTTCCGTTGAAATTTTTCCATAATCATCGGTCGAGAATCGTCTTGCACCCTATTCCAATTAAAAGATCTCAATTTATCCGATCCAATCAGAGGTCCTTCTTACGAAGACAATTGGAAAAGAGTTTGCCCGTGGAGTGGGAATAGTTCCATTCAGCGGGAACATGCGTCACTCCCATAAACCACCCCCAAGGGAGGCGGAGGAGACACGGTTATACGCCGTTCGATTGCCGCAATTGCACGAACGGTCGTTTCTTCGTTCGCGACCGTTTGCACGGTGCCAGTAATTCGATATTTCCGTTAGTTTCGTAATCCTAGATTTTCCAAGCCATCTGCCACCCCCGGTAGCAGCGAGGTCAATTCAACAAAGGGCGTGTGAGTTCATTTTCACGAACCCCTAGCCACTTGCGCTTTCCTATTTCTCCAGCAATTACTGTACGAACGTAATCGTACGTAGAGGTTAGGGGAGAAAGATCGTCAGAGTTGGTTTCTTTTGTGAAGAAGCAAAGACAAGAGGGTTGGCGTTGGTCGTTAACGTGGCGGCCTCGTGTAACCTTTAGGTTTGGATCGATGACATAAACTGTAAAATTGGCGATAGAATCGTATTTCCGAACACTTTGGTTCTACTAAAATTCATTGATTCACACGGTGCGTGCTTTGTGAAAGTTCGAGGTGTCGACTTAAGTCTAATTTCGAAACTATCTGGCTTGTTAAAATTATTTAATTAATTCAGCATATTTAACACATTGTTTAAGTCTATATACACATTATTATACTGCTATACACATTATTTAAAAAATCTATAACATCCTCGTGCATCGAATTAAAAAACATCATGGGATTATTTGTTTTAAAATCAAGTTAATTTAAATCTGCAGTTTAATGTTACTTGCACAACTGCACTGGAAATGCAACAACCGCAATTAGGTCGCGTTTCGTACGGATTTACGGGAAAAATTCTCCTCGCATTATGAGCTCTGTTTCATCACAGTGGAGACATGTACTCGAGAATTTCTGTCGTTGAAGAGCACCGTGAACGAGCCACGGTTGCTGACGCGCAGATCGAGAAGTATAAATCAGGATCTAGGCGAGGTACCAAGGACGCGAGACTCGGAAATCTTCTTAGAGTAATTTGTAATACAAACGAGTCGAGCGGCCGAATAAAAGATTCGCTTATGAAACGTGACGAAGGAAAATGCTCGCCCACTTCCAGTTACGACAAAAACGATCAACATCTCAGAAAGGGGAAAGAGATATAAATTATTTGAGAAATAGGTTGACGAGGAAGGTTAACTCGTCGTGGTACAGATTTATGGAAGAAGATGTAGCTTGGTGTAGCTTAGTATCACTACGAAAAGTAATCGGCCGTTTAGATTCCTTTTTTGTGAGACGAGAATATTTTTGCATACCATAGGCATTAATGTGTGTAATAAAATTATAAAGCGTTGCGGAAAGTTAGAGAGAATAACAAAAAGTGACAAGAAACAATAAAGAACTACGAAAATTGTGAAGAACTGTAAAATATTGCAAATGTTGGCAGAATTGTCGGGAATCATATAAAATGCTAAAAAGATGGAAATAAATTTTAGAAAATCACAGAGAACCGTAAAATATTGCAAAAATCGAGGAGAAGTGAAGAAGAGAGCAGAAAATTGCTAGGAATCACGAAAAAGACAGAAGACTCTGGCCAGACACAAACTGTCTGTAGGTGTTTGGTCGAGCGAGGCACGACGTAGTCGGTCGCCCACGTCGTTTTCGGAGTTCCTGGAGCTGGGTGACAAGGGCCGACAGGATTTAGGATCACCAAGATCCCGAGGCACGTGTAATCCGAACCGGTGCATCGAGTCACGCGATGTAATCGCAGCGTTCTTGGAGCATGCGAATTGAATAAGACTTCGCTGCGTCTAACCGTCGAGACTTGGGACCTGACCTGCCGTGACTAGATATTACACCGGTGATTTATCGTCCCTGTCGTGGTAACGTTTAGTTTCCCTTCGTTTTTCTATCCATTTGGTTGCTTCTTTCGTGTCGTCATTTTTATTGTTCCTGTTATTTCTGAAAATATCTGGGAATAAATGAACAGTTAAGTTTCAAACAAAGAGAATAGGTTTAAAGGAGTGGCAGCTATTCTTTATAGTAGTATTAGCAGTAGTGGTGGTAGTAGTAATTATTTATTAATGTATATTAAGTGGTACATGCAATATCTACTCGTAAGAAATATTACTTTATTTCTGTCGTAAATAATTTATCAATTCGTTTGTTGCTGCTTCCTTCGTGTCGTCATTTTTATTGTTCCTGTTATTTCTGAAAATATCTGGGAATAAATGAACAGTTAAGTTTCAAACAAAGAGAATAGGTTTAAAGGAGTGGCAGCTATTCTTTATAGCAGTGGTAATGATTATTTATTAATGTCCATTAAGTGGTGGTATATGTAATATCTATTCGTAAGAAATGCAACTTTATTTCTGTCATAAATAATTTATCAATTCGTTTGTTCCTGCTTCTGAGGTCCATTAATACACTTGGCTACATTGATTGTGAAACTTTAATAAATTTTCCTTCACCTAATATTTTGTATTGTAAGATATATATGATACGAATGAAATAATAGGTTTCTAATAAAATGACTAAAATATGAAAGCAATGAAAGGCATTTAATTTCAAGTGTTCCAATGCATATTTATGGGTGATGCTGTATGTATGTAAATTATGGTATTTTAAGATCTACCGCTACAGGTATATACATACATATTTATTGAAGATTTTAGGTTTCTAGATAGCGACGAGACGATGTTTAATTTTTTTAAGAAGATTTTCGGACATTCGTTAGGATATTTTAAACTTTGGTAATACGTATATATGAATTTTTAACATTTGAAATTTTTAACTATTTTAAAACTGTATTATGTTGATATAATGAAACCTTTTCGTATTTTGAATGCAATCAGAATCTTTTTCCTCGACTTATTGTTCATACGTTCTATTAATATTGGAGATTTTCTATTTGAGATAAGAACTGCTTGGTTAAAGCGGAGAAATAAATTTAAAAGATTCTACATAGACACAGATAGTACGTTTCGCTACAATAAGACCACCGCGTGTCCTTAATTTATATTTAAATAATGTTTCAGATTTCGTAAACTTAAATAATTAATTGCTTCTGTACATTTATTAAATGTAGAATATATTATTAAATGTAGAATTATTAATTCTACTTTATATTTGCACATCTTTTAAAAATCCAATATCGCTTTGAATAACGATTCCAAAAGGGTATATGAATTTATCAAAGATTAAACGGTATAATGAATAAACAATAGACATAAATTAAAAGGGGTTTCGGCCAGTGGAAATGAATTACTGAATTTATGGATGACGTTAACTGGCTACTTTATTGATCAATAAATTCAGTTAATGCGCCGTTCTTCGAGAATTCGCGAATCTCTTTATTCTATTTAGGAAAACTGCGGATTATCTTAGCGCAATTTATCCATTTTTTTAGTATTTTATGCCCATAGAATATATTTAAATATATCACATAATAGATTAAAATATTGTCCGATTTTTTCTCTTTCTCATTCGAATGAAATGCTCTAACATTAAAATCTCATTTTTAAGAAAGGAATTTTAACGAAATCACGTTGGTAGTCAATCAAGTGTCGTACTTCCATCTTGGAAAATTAACAGTTGCTGTAAGATTGATAGAGCATTTGTAAAACGCAATCTTCTCCATCGTTCTAAGCTTTTCGGCCTGTCGAGCCTAAGATTCCGGATCAAAGGAGTTTCTTGCCTCGATTCCTTTAATCGAGACGTGCGATCTGACGAGTCACGAAACGCGAGTTTTTACGTCGACTGCGACCACGTAAAACTCGAGCGCTACCTCCGTTTCAACCCTCGCGTTTAAAATATTTACTATCTTTCAGTTTTCTTCGTGATAATTTTATAATTCGTACGACTGACTCTTCGAGGGTAGCATGATCAGTCATTAGTTCAGAAAAATTATGTTCTTTATCAGAATTTTTAATTTATCTTATATACAGTCTGTCACACAAGAGCGTGTCTGCGATATCTGCGAAACCTGACACCTAATCAGAATGAGATAAAAAGAATGTAAACAAACGAAAACTTCTCTAATACGCGTTGCTGAATACCTTTCAGTTTCATTTGAAACAGTGAAAGGAACAGAGCTTTTTAATATGAGTGCCGCGTACGCGAAACGTCGAAAATTGTCTGGCATGGGCGAATGAAAACAGAGATCGTGATTGGAGTAATATAATATTCACTGATGAATCTTCGTTTTGGGCATGGTGTCCTATTAGGCAAGCTGAGAGGAAGACGTATCACAAAAATAAGAACACTTGTACATCACATTCGAAAGATATGGAGGTCGTTACCAGAATCCTACGCTCAAAAATTAGTCGAGAGTATGCCGAAACGATGTCAAGCTATAATCGCTAATGGAGGAGATTGGACACCCTACTGTAATAGCGTATTAGTGTTTTAGATGTAGATTCAATTCATATAAATTTTTTTACAAATATATAAATATTTACAGAAATATCGCAGACACGCTCTTGTGTGACAGACTGTATATATATTATAATATTATATTTATATATATTAAAATCTAAATTCATTCAAAGTTTTTAAATAGAGTTTTTAATAATATCCGATAAAGTCATCAACATATAAATTAATTGAAAAATAAATTTCTAGCTCATCAGGTATTTTACGTAGATTTCGAGTACAATTTATTTATTAAAATAAAATAGTAGCAGAGTTCAGTAAATGTAACAAAATCCACCGCTAGAAGCGCGAGGAAAAATCATGCTGTTTCCTCAAATCGCGTTACGCTCTCTGCGTTCCTTTTGCCTCCTCTAATTTATTGTTCGTTGTGTGCATTAGCTGAAAGTTTCATTAACTCCTATGAATCCCGGCTGCATGTGCCAGGTAATTCCGCGCTCCCGGGCTATGCAATTTATTTTCCATACAATTTTCATGGGTCCTTAACGAGTTTTGTGCTCGCGACGTGAATCGCAATTTAATTTGCTCGCGATTATTACAATCAGTCTGCATTACCAAGAATATGCCACGAGCCTTTTGCAATACTTTATCGCAGATGAAAAATTAGTTCTCTGATGAATTTTTTATGACATTGGTTTTACATCACGAACTATACATGGTGGAAAATTTTTTTTGGTAGAATATATGACGATTTATTGAGATAGAGCTTTCTATGCTCTCATGTTTTCAGAATGTTAAATAGCTTGTCATTTTTGTAAAAATTTCTCACAGTGTCATCAAGACTTTTTTGCACTCTTCTTTTTTTTTTTAATTACGAAAGTAATGGAAATTTTTGTAGATTTTTATCAAAAGGATGTAATATTTTTCTTTTTTTAATTAATTCCGGACGCCATTCTTTTTTAGGGACTGAATAAATTTTATCAGGATTCTGAGAAGCATATATACATTTTTTCACACAAAGGTACGATTCATATATTTATATTACGCTATAAATTCATCTAAAATAGTTGGAAAACAATTTTAATTACAGCTTGCTTTAATATGCAGTCCTTTAAATTATGGTGTTCTCATACAATATGTATTTTATACATAAATATACCCAGTATATATTCAGTATTGGATGTACTTTCAGTATAATGTACATTGAGTACTCTGTTATCACAAGGATCTCAATTAGCTAATATTCTCTTCGAAGATATCAGAAATCAATTTGTGAAGAATTATTATCGTAAACTGAATAAACAATTCTGGGATAATTTACTGACTCTATTATGGTGGTGTATAATTTAACATTTATTATAATATAACATATTTTGCAAAATTGTACAAGTATCTTCGCAATATTAACTTGCACAGGCAACATTTCAACATTAATGCCCTTACATGAAGCCAGCTTTGCACAAAACGAAAATAAGAATTAACCAACTAATTATATTCCAGCCCAGTAAAAACGAAAAAGTCTTTGAAAAACTACTACAAAATTTTATTTGTAGAAATTTTACAATTTTGTTCACTTCAAACGTTTTCAATTCCTCTCATACTTATTACATTATGGATCTGTACACTCTTCAATTCGATATGCCCTAAGCAGCCTAGAATTTCATTCTATTAAATCTATTACATTAAACTATTACAGATTTGTTAGAGATCCCGAGTTATTACAAATCTATACACAATGAAACGTTTAGACATACATTATACATCCTATCGACTGAGTAAAACAAGAAACGATGAATTCCATTACACATATAAAACTATTTGCAGTCTGCCAAAAATTCTAAACTAAAGCTGAAAGACTTTGCCTAAAACCTGAACAAACATTTGGATATATACAACTGATTCTCAGACCCATTCGAACAACAATCAACGAACTTCATTATCAAAACAATGCGATTGCGAGTTTCGAAATCCATAAGACATAACATACATTTAGAAAGAAACCACGGTGTTCCAAAAATCCCAAACTGAAACTAAAATTCGGTGTCTGAAATCTAAACAAACATTTAATTTTATTTAGACAGCTATTTAAACATATACCAATCATTCAGTATTAAACTCGTACCAAACAATAACCACTGAATTTTACCATGAATATAATTGAATATTACTGCAAATTCTAGAACATAAATTCCTAAAAAAATCGCAGTCAGCCAAAATTTCCTGCTTGAAACCTGAACAAGCCTTTACAATTCAGACATCCAGCATGGATTCTGCCTGAAACCTAACCCAAACCCATCCGAACAATAGCCAACGAACTCCATTATGAACATAACCTCACTGCAGTTGGCCGGAATCTATGGAATACGCGACATTCGTCGACGAATCCATGGGGAATGGACGTTGGCCGTGAAATTCCCTAGGAGCCGGTGATCGTGACCGCTTGTCCGAAATTGCTGCGCTTGTGATCGACGGAATATGCATTCCACGCGGCAAAAAATTGCATCTTTCGTGCGAATGCGTATGCATATGCATACGTAGGCCGGATGGCACGCAGGAAACGCGGCATTGTGTGTCCACAGGCTTCGTTTCTCCACCTATTCTGCGGCAGCCAGCTTTTAATTAACTCGTTTTTGTTTGTCCGGCCGCGCATGTTGGAATTCCCGAATCGGCGTGCACGCGAAATTGCATTTTTCTTCGTCGTCATTCTTCGAGCGCCAACCTGTCGCGGCTATCCCCGGGAAATTGCACGCGGAGAGCAACGGCATTTAATCGAGCGATTCGACGTGATTATCAGTCGATATATACTTGCAGGAATTTTTATTGCGCTATGGACAAGGTGACAAGGTAAGGTTATAAAACAGTTTCGCCAGCAAATTAAATTACGTGTGAGTATTGAACGATCAACCACTTGTCCTTCATTCACAATTACGATAACGATCTAACAATAAAACGTCAATATAAATTCTTCGGCTAAATCAGAACGTACATATTTGTCACGTATTAGTGACTGACTGGTGCGTCTGATAATAGGCAAGTTGTTTAGAAGCGACATCTTGACATTTAAAAAATATTTCTTTAGTTGTTATGTTGATTTAATTTAATAAATATTAGACTACATAGTTAATGTTATTAACATTTTTTAAGTATCTAGGATGATGGTGTAACCACGTATTTAATTCTAAGACAAAGGGAAAGATAATTTTGACGCGGAATTGGTTAACAGCATATTGAATTTTAAAATTGCGCCTATATAAGAGGCAGGAAATGTAGGTTATGTTGTTTTTAACCTTTAGCCTTCATCTTTTGCCACGATTAAATATACTTGATCGTAGATATTAATGTAAATGTAATCACGAATAAATATTTGAATTAAGTTAAAGATTAGAAATAATTACGCGTTGGATACAATTCCTATAAATACAAATAGTTATTTAGGTTTAGATTTAGACCCAATGTTTCTAAATAGACTCAATGAAAGCTTATATAGATCGCGAATTTAATTCGCGTGATCCTTCGAAGACGGATGCGCCTAATAATAAACATACACACGATTCTTGCCAAGGAAATCTTGTTTGTTTAATTTTGAAGAATTTTGATGTTTCTTTTGTTGATAGTAAATTTTAATTAAAGTGACAAGGAACATCAGAATTCTTCGGAATATTTCCTGGAAAAATAGATAAACTGATTTAGTTAAAGTATTGAATTCTAATATGTATTAAACATCTCTGTTATTAAAGAACAAGCATGCAATTATTCAATTTTCTATCTTTTCATTGCACTATTCTTATTGACACGTTTCGTCAGAAGTGAATGCATTATGTAAAAACAGAATTGCATATATTTCACACGTTCAAAATCATGCACAGAAGTTCAATTCACTCCATGAAATCGAAGATCCTCAACAATTTCGTTTCATATTTGTGATTCTCCTGATTTTGATCGGGTTTTGATTGGTTTTGTCATGTTTTGTTCCAACGTTTCGTGAACATTCCAGTGCACTTGCTCAGGGTACACTTGAAAATATTTTTTTCCTGGGAAAAAGAAAATACTACGAAAATAAAAAAAGAAGACTGATATTTAGTAGGTCTTCCCTGGGGAAGTCAATTGAAGCGAAGAAGCGACGTTCACGAGACTTTGGAACAAAGCGCAATGTACTAAAAATGGGAGGAGTAACCACGAGTAGCTCGCCTAATTATCATGAAACTTTAATACTTCGTTTCACTTTCGCTTTTCCGCTTTGACCTGACCCCTACGCTCACTTTCCAAACACTTTCCCCAACATCCACACATAGCACATTCGAATCTCTATCTGTTCCTCTATCTCTTCGTCCCTGAGGAATCGGACTGCGCGGAGACCGGAATAATGAAGCTCTTCACGGTTCTACTATGCGGCACTTACTACTCGTCGACAGTCCAATTTATAATAGACTGGAACAGTGGAACACGGTGTGGATTTAACTTGTAAATGTAGGCCACCCAGTGACATGTGGACCCGCGTCCGGATCACGACTGTCCGTTTCTCCTGAACGTCGTCCAAACTTTTCTTTTGGACCACCGGATGATTAACCCGGAGGCGAGGGATCGTGAATGATGGACGAAGCAGCTGCGTTCAGATTTGACATATTTATTCTTGAAACTTGTACGTATATTTACGGTAATAGATCTGATTCGCGCCGTTGAAATTAGGAGTTAGAAGCAGACGGTTTGAGTCAGTTCGAAAGTGTTTGCTAGCTGCCTTCGTTTTGAAGTTTGGTGATGCATATTTGGAGAATTGGATGGTTTGAAAGTGGTGAAGATGGGGAAATTGGCGAAGGATTAAGGTAATTATTGCTTGGATCGAGTGATTATTATGGTGGTATGAGCGAGATTTGTTAAGATTTATGCTAATTCTGAAATGAAATAAATACGTATTTTACGATGAAAGATTTTCTGTATCTCTATTTTATATTTATTCAATGAAATGTGTCTTCCTTTATGCCAGGGATAAGTCATAGTTTGAAGATTCAGATAAACGACGCATATTGATTATACTTATATATTGTTATATATATCGATATAATAGAGAATATTGATAAAAAAATGTAGAAGAAAATGTTTTTAATCTTACAAAATTGCAAGTCATATTGTTACACGTAACTTTCATTTGTTAGTAGGTTTCGGTACTAGGATTCAAGTACAATATCCTCCGTCATTATTTTCCATTCTTATTTGCCTTATATAACTAAAACTAAAATTCATTCAAATATTAAATTATTCTTCTGGGAGATCATTTATTTTCTGAAAAGTGGAGTGCAATATATTTTGATTCTAATTTAACTCAAAAGTTATTTAAAATAACAGGAAGGAGTGCCAAAATAATCTCGAATCTACGTTAACACCTATGTAGATCATAAACTCAGACAAACGATCTTTAATCCTCCATTAGTATCGTTAGGTTAGAGATCACAATTATATTCACTTATTTCTAATCTTAATTTGTATTTTTCATCCACTTGATAATAAATAAAACCGATAATTTATATCGTGTAAGATATAAAATATAAAATAAAATAAAATTCTGCATCCTAATTTAAGCTGTCATTAATGATCCAACAGCATCGATTGAGAATTGATTATAATTCATGTTCCTCACGCGCAGACAATCTTTCAGCTAAATTCTATACGCAAGCAGAGGATTTTATGTCTTTAGTATATTACTTTTTTTTCGCATTACAACAACATATTGAAAATGTATTATACAACACACAATGTGAAAACATAAATTTAAATCACTTTGATCTGTAATGAGAACATAATTTTCAGCCAAGTTGGAGGCCCGATATATACTATACATTTCCTTTCGCATTCTACTAACGCATTTTCTTTGATGATTGGACGTGAAACGCGCATTACCCCTGTCCAATTTTCATTCATAGCCTCGATCAACGTTCCCGCGTGATTGTAATCATTAGGAATTCTCTGCGTCGCATGTTTATGGATCAACCCTGGCGGAGCATACGAGCAACGCATCAGAACGGACTTGTCCACACCGGTCATTCATAAGTTTATGGCGCGTGAAATGTGCCACAGGAATTTACATACCAAGCTCACCGTTCCGCGTATCTTCTACCCGGAACTTAAATGCCGTAACCGCAACACCCTCCGCTGGCACATTGATCACTAGTTACAAACAATACCGTATAATTGTCACGGTGATCGTTGTTCGTCGAATTACACGGATTATTAGCCGATCCTCGAACGCCCGAATGCGACATCTGATCAACCCTTTCGTGTGCTTTCCGTGTGCAACAATAACGTATTGTTAAAAATATTATAAAAGAAATAGGAGGGAAAGTTGTATTAAAAAAATTATTTCTTCTTGATACATCTAATCTCATGATAGTGAAATTTAAATTAAAAATGCATACACAGATTGCTGTAACATTATAGAAAAAAGAAACTTTTAGAATCACGAAATCATACAAAGTCGTATCTTCCATTCAATTCCAATTCATTTACTGTAGATTCTCGTAACTTACAAAATAATTATTCATTTTTACAGAGATAGTGAGATTTAAATTGAAAGTTCAATTACACGTCGCTAACCCCTCTGATGTATTCAAAGGAAAAAAGTAAATCATTAAGAAATTAAAACCAGACCTGAACTAAAAACAACATGTTCAACCCTACACATTCCAGCCACGAAAAGAAAACACATTCTTCACCAAACCTGTCCAATTACTTCAGACTCCCCTAGCTCACGAAAGAATCAGTATACAAACAACATCGACAAACAGCATTAACCAAGCCAATTGCCTGAATGCATTCATCCTATCCATCATTATAACTACTTTCTCTTCTCCGATAACTTTTTTACCTTCTCTTCACCGATAACTTTTTTACCTTCTCTTCACAGACTTAATACTTGTTATAGACGGTAGAAGCGAAATGCATAGCTAGGCCATAAAATCGATCAGAAGTTAAAACATTTTTATAGACTAATTAAAGAAATGGGATTCAAACAATTATCTGTTTCATTAACTAGATATTATGATAAATATTCTACTTTCAATATTTTCTTAAATATATTTTCGTCCTTAAATTTCCCATAAATCTATAAAAATCCGCAAACTGATTATAATTTAATTGAACAGAAATATATCGATGTAGACTATCAGTTACAAAAACGTGAAAATACAGTCAAATTGTAAATACCTTTGGAAGGCAGCAACTTATTGTATCTACATGAATCAGTTGGGATAAGATCTCGCATGTTGCTCAAACCGCACAGGGTTAACGATTTATTTGACAACGACGCTATATCGTTTGCAATATTTGTAAGTATATCCGAAGGCCCTGGGAAAGCCGCTTAAGAAAACCGATCCACCGTGTAATCAGCAACATCGTCGCTTTCCTGTATTTTTCCGAACAGCTCGTGTGACGATCCAACAAGCACATAGGACTTACGCTGCCAGATTATTATAAAACATATTCTTTTGTATTATACTATAATTTTGACAGAAATATACCGATATAAATATTTGTTAGGGGAATATAAAAATATGTATATTTCCATTATGGATATCTGTGAGAAATAATTAATTTGAATAATCAATTAGGGTAAAATTTCGAGCGCGCATATTCAGGGCGCAAAGGGTTAACGTTTTATCTTACTATATCGGTTGCACTAAGTATACTTGAAGACTCATGGAAGGCCACTTAGGAAAACCGATCCATCGACCCCGTAACCGATCCACGACTGTGATCCAGCGATCCTCCACCTGGTAGGGCGGAACTCGCGTGCGTGTTAGCGGTAAGAAGCGTGCGGAAGAGAGCGAGAGACTCGCCTCGCGGCCGTTCCTCGTTTCTGGGGTAATTTTAGATCGGCAAGATAGCGTGGTACGCGTTACTAATGCCTGTATGTGCGTACACATACATTACGATAGAAGGTGTGTGCGCGAGTGTGTTGGGTGTTGGAGAGAAGGGTACCGGAAAGAGAAAGAGAAAAACAGCAAATAGGGTGGGGAGGAATAACAGAACGTGGAGGGGTAAAAAAGGCGGCGGAGAAAATCGGGATACAGCAACGTTGAACCGTGTTTACGAAAGAGAAAACGAAACGAACGGAGAAGGGGCTAAAAATGGAAAAGGAGGGAAAATTGGTGATCCAAAGTGAGGAACAAGGCTAAGAATCGAAACAGAAGATCAGGGTGATGATAGTGATGGGACTAAATTCGATTGCCACCAGGAGGACACCTCGTGACTATCTCTGAGACCTAGATTCGTGAGTTTAGAATGACTTGGAACGCGGCAGTTGGATGTTCTTGTGGTTCTCTTGTGGTGATTTAGTGATTGCATTCTTTTTGGAGGTGAGGCGTTTTGTGGGTGTCTCAGTGGAGGGTTGGATTTCTTAATTCATCGAAAACGAGAGATTTTTATCTGTTCCACGGTGTGATGATGTTATTATTTAGAAGATAATTGATGAAAGGAGATTTTTCCAATCTTTCACAGTGTAGTAAAGTTACGAGCTGCCTCGAATAAATTACTTGCGGATAGAGAATAATTAATAACCATCGTAAAAATTGGTTGTATTTCTGATATTAGATATAATGAAATGCGTACTTTCAGCTGGTTGTAGTTAACAAACCTAGACAATGGACGATTATTTACAATGTGTCAAGTGTGAATACAGAAAAATGGACAACATGAATTTGTAATATCGACGTTAAAATGCACGGTACAACGTTTATCAATTAAAATGCAAGCTCTACTTTTTTACAGTATTAATAAAAATATGAATATATACGTATGTATAAGCTGTAAGGTTTATAGTTTATAGTATTATCATGACATTTCATTGGAGTCTGTCGAATGTACGATTAATCTTAGTACTATCTATAATCTTAGCGTTAAAACGATAAATATCTAATTATAAGGATACTTTTAACAAAAGAGAAGCACAATTGTATAGAGCACAATTAAACAAGTAATACAGAGAAAGAAATGTGTTTGTTGGTTTGTGCAAGTTTAGGGTTGATACAATTTTAATGAAATACAGCACCTGTCCGAAGACTTTCAAACAGAGATATGTTTCAAAAACTCCATCATTCTGATTTTTATGTCATTTATCGAGTATTGCGTTTTCTAAAGTGCCAATATCACAACTTTTGTTTCATTTGGTGCTTTGCATCTGACAAAAATTTCAAAATCACGAAAACTCCACTTCAACCTCCGTGCAACCTTCTATTCTCGCTCGAGCCAAATGAAATCACCTCAAACCCATTACTACCAACAAAGACAGCGATAAATTAGCGCAAGACAAAGAAAGACCGTTAAACTGGTGCGAAAGAGAGGGAGTACTAAGAAGAACGTTCGAGAGGTGGTAAAGCCGAGCTTGGGAGCGAAACGGAGAGAGTGAGCGAGCATGCGAGAGAGAGAGAAAGAGAGAGAGAAACATAAAAAGAGCGAGAGAGAAGAGGCAAGAGGCCACGAGTCCGGGAGTGAGTGGTCTACTCGAACGCAGTTATGCCGACCGGCTCAAACCGGGTGCCGCCAAATCGAACCCCGGTTCGAATTCCGCACGGCCGTGGCCGCGAGAAGGAAACGCAAGGGAAACAGGAAGAGCAAGAAGAAACAGACGACGAAGACGGAAAAGGGGAAAAAAGACGAAGCAACGAGTTAGAAGAAGGTGGTCGAGAAAGGGTGGTGCGTCGGTGAGAGAGAAACAAGAGAAGTAAGGAACAGAGGGGCAAAAAGAGAGGTACGTCGCGTGAAGAAACTTCCTGCCTTCCTGTGTACCGGTGTAGAAAAAACAAGGGTGGAAAAGGGAAGGGGTGGCCGTGGGGGGAAAATAGGGAAGGGATAGGGACGCGTTCGACGATGGAGCGACGGGTCGAGAGATAAAAAAGCGAGCAAAAAGGCGAGCAAGAAGGCTGGATAGCGTGCTCCCGGTCGTTAGTGAGGTGCAAGTAAAAGAAGGATGAAAAAGGCATTGTTGCTTCGAGCTGGACCACTCTCGTGTTTTTTGCCTCTTCTCTTTCTTCTTCTATAGTTCGTTCCTTCTTTTTCTATCCTTGTCTTCTTTGTTTCTCCCCTCTCTTTCAATTCTTTTTCTCCTCTTCCATGTCTTTCTTCCCTGTTTTTGCTCCTTTAGCGCCTTCTTTTTTTTCGAGTCGAGTGAATGTGTGTCGCGTGTGACGCCCTCGTCTTGTCGCGTACCCCGAGGAGCTTGGCATTTTTTTCACGCGCTTTGGAACTCTAAACGCGGTTAAAGCGACTGTCGTGTCTTTTGGAAGAAAAAAAGAGAAACGAAGGTTCGTGGTTTTCTATTCTTTCTTTTTTCATCGTGCGATTTAAAAGAGAGTTTGTGTGAGGAAGGAGGTTCTTAGAAAGGAATTGGATATTAAAGCGAGGAACTGGTGGTACCTTTTCGAAGGTGGAAAGCGTGCAGTAGGTTGTACCTTCGGGGTCGTGGATATTTTCTGCGGCGATGATTCAGAGACGGCCGGCGATCATATGGCTCGTATTTACGACGCGGAACGATCGAGATTCGACAGCGGGAGATTGACAAGCGGGACAGAGGGGACGACAGTGAGTGCGATGGTGTGATTTTTAACACCCCTGTGAAACGTTCATTTTATTTCTTTTTTTGTTAGGTAATTAGATTATTTTTGGACGAGTTTATGCTACATAGTGAATAGATGTGTTCAAAGCAAGTGGATGTTTGTTTAGGTATCGCATATATTTCACAGTTATATCTTCTATATTTTTATAATTTCTTATGGTCAATCCTTTGTCTGGATCTGAGAGGAAAAAGTTATAATTCAAAACAATTTTTTATTTTAATCTGATATGTAATAATTTGGTACTGGCATCGAGATGCATTAATAAAGTGATTATGATAATACAGTGACACACAGATATCAAAATGAAATTAAAAAAGAATAAGCATATAGGTATATAACTTTCATGATTGCATGATGTTACAGAGAGTTAATTATCTCGGTTAAAGGATGTTTGAAAAAATTCATTAATTTATGGAAATAAGTATATTTGAAAGATGTTTCCAGATCAATAAGAGCTTACTTAATTATTATTGAGAGAAATATGCGAAAGTCAAAATTGTACTATGTGTCGTAATTAAACTACCCAGTAGAATGTATACTTTCCCTCTATTTTTCAATATTTCAATATTACAATTTACATTAGTTTGCAATTTCTGATTTATTCATATATTTGTTCACTTGCAATCATTATTCTGACTTTCAATCCCTTTAGAAGATTCTCTTTAATTCTTCGTTGAATAATATTTTTGAGTGAATCTATATTATTAAGAATAAATGCACTTTACTTAAAACATGTACATGTGTTTGTTTAAATATTATTTTATAATATTTTAACTGTATTGCTTATTGGTACTAACTCATCATCGAAGAATATTTTGCAAAAACCAAAAATATTATGCAGTCACTGTACAGTATTAGCTTGCGCATATGAAATGCTTGATTTTTAACGACTCATACTTTATTGAACCAGACGCTTCCTAAACCAGATGTGTTTATGCATATATACGGAAATTGAAAAATTTGAATCATACATAAAACAGAAAATTCAGGATTTTAAAGGAACTTTAATAATAATAAATAAAGAACATATAAAAGTTTATAAAAATTGTATACAACGAAATCAGATGTATAGAACATATAATAAAGTTTAGTTTATCCTTATAGAACTCGATCCTGACGTGTCTTTAAAAAAAAATACGACAACACTATAATTTATATTTAAACAAATTTTTCTACACTTTTTTACTTATTGCTACATTTATTTCGTCTACATTTCTACTTTTGGAATCGATGATGACTTTTTTACATTTTTGGAATAAAAAACAACGTAATTTCGAAGAAGTTAGGAGGAATTGTCGAGGCAATCGACAAAAATTCGCGACAAGAAAAATTTATTTCTGGATTGTCCGCGTGTCAGCTGTTCGACGATTGTCAGACATCGGTCGCTGAAAATTTTCACTGTTTTCTTTTCCGCCTATTAATACTCGCCTGTTTGGATTACGAATGGTGGTTTTAGGAATGCACATACATCTTCCCTTTCATTCACGAAGAATGTATCTTCGTTTGGGAATTTATTTTCACGGTGTGAGAACTCGTCGTGTTTTGCACTTTTCGTTTACGATTCTCTTTTTTGACATTACTTTATTTCTTTTTTGTAAGATATGCAAGAAAACCTTTGATTTATTTTAAAGGCTTCACTGCCGTTTTGAAATTTTTTAACAGAGATACTGAAAAGATACCACGTTTAGACTACGGTTATTTATTAAATAAACTAACCTTCTCTTCATTTCCAATAAACTATATGACGAGTAAGTAAAATGGAACAATTTATATCAATTTTAACGGGACGTTTGCAATTTTTATTTCCTGTCATTTAAGGTATCAACAAAATATTTTTATGAACCGATTGATTTTTTGATAATTTTTCAGTACAATATTCGAAGTTTTGAGAAATAAAACAGTGCACTTACTTCAGTTGCGAGATAAGAAACAAGTAAAATAATGAAACAGTTTGTTTTTAAATCATTGAAATGTGTATATATTGTCTACAACTCAGCTACAAGTTATCCTCTTATTATCAACGTATACATATTAGAAATATTTATTCTACTCATATTTTCACATCGTGAGACAAAACTACTTCATAAACACAAGTAGATACAACAGAGATAAATAAGCTAACCGAGTGTCTTCCCAATTAC
Organism: Bombus campestris; assembly: GCA_905333015.3. NCBI lineage: Eukaryota > Metazoa > Arthropoda > Insecta > Hymenoptera > Apidae > Bombus > Bombus campestris. The sequence goes on along the minus strand of HG995136.1, from coordinate 9,844,050 downwards.
ATCAAGAAACATTATCAAAAATTATTAAAATACTTATATATAGCATCTTCTAGAATTTAGAATCTATATGGTGCAGGTATCCTATAAATATTTTCTTGTCAAATATACTCCTCTATTACAGATAGTCTTAATAAACTAAGCTGCTCCTATTTAGCTTAATCTAAACTTCCTAACAGGGAAAGACAAGTTAACTTTGATACCTGGATTGCTAATCTCTTACAATCATTTCCATTTAAATTCTTCGTAGCAAGATTCAATCACTTCATTTGTCCACATTATTAACTATTAGTGTATAATTGTTAGAATGCAGATCTTTATACAATTATACATCGTTAAATCATTATTATTAAATATTACAATAATAACTGTACTTTGGATATTTTATTTATTTCTGCATAGTTTCTGCAGCTTTGAATCAAGTTCAATTTTCCATAAATGCATGAATATCCACAGTTTCATAGTTACTTATCGCTAAATTTCGTCAAAGAATATCGTAGAATCTGGCAAATAAAAATAAGGCACTCGAGAGTATCAAACTTCTCTATAAACACAAACTATTCGAAAGTAACTGGTCGTCGTAAAATGAAGAAGAAAAGCAAAAGTTGCAATTCGAAGATGGAATCATCTACCATCCTTAACGTCAACCCATAAACCTCCCTTATCTTCTACACCCTAAGAACAATAGAAGATCATTCCTGAAAAGGAAGAAATCCACTAACAAACTGGACGCGTATTTGTCAACTGTCCCGAGACTGAACCATCATCAGGGGGATGATAACCGCGCCTCGAAGCGAAAAAATAGATTTTTTTTCAGTTAACCGCGTCACTGGCCTTTATTGCCACCCCTACTGCTCTTTTATTGCGTTGCAACGGCCTCGAAATGACTTTGCAGTTTCCGGCCAGTCGAAACACGACCCTTGAAATATAGAACGACGCGGGGGTGCGCGTTACCAGGGCCTCATTTTTCTGACGCAATTCCGTGGCCCTCCGGTTTTTTCCGTTTGTTCCACCCGCTACCAGGAAATTTCATTTTCCTTGTCAGCCATGTGAACCAAGAGAGCGAATGACACGGGACGAAGGGGGTTGGATCTCGTTGGGGTAGTTCGACGTGTGTTTTTGACAAGGCTAATTGGGGAGGTCGGACAGAGGAAGGGGATGGAAATTCCGGTGGCAGTGAATGGGACGGACTTTGAGACAGTTTAACCGTTGTTCTCTTCTCGTTTTCCCCTTTTTCGTGCGGCGCGGCGCGGCGCTAGCTTTTCGTTTATGTTTAGGAGTCCACTTTAGGAAATTGGGTTCCGAGTTTGGGTAAAATGTTTGGAAAGATGCCTTCAACGCGCTTGCTAGTTTGCATTTTCTCAAATTTTGAATAATAGATTGTTCAGGAAGGTTTCAAGAAAGTTGGGTGATTAATGAGTATAAATAGTCACATAATATTTTTAGGAATGTAAATCGTATTTGTACAAGGATACATACATTCTTCCACTAATTAGACAAAGGATAGTAAATTTAACGTACTACGTCGTTTCTTTTTATTTTCACTGCAAAACAACATGAAAAATGCCAATTATTAATTAAATCGCAAATTTTCAAACACCGGAACTAATCAAATTTTTAACTTTTGTGCTTTTATTTCTGACACGCAAATTTGAAAAAAATCCACGTTACTAAAATTTGAAAACAAACATAATGTTTGACTATTTTATGTCTTGGATATTGTAGTACAAATATGTAATCGTTGACACGAAGATTTCCAAAATTTGAAGATGTAGAAAATTGAAAGTAAAATTCATGGACTTAAACATTATTTCGAATGAAATAAGTAATGACATAAACAGAAATTTATGAACAAATTGTCAAAGAAAACAGCGGGTTAGATCTCAAAACACAGAATGATGAATTTCTGTAATTCTTCTCTCGTGTATCAGAAAACGAGATATAATTTATTACTTGGTATCTGACTGGGTGGTCGACGCTCGATCTCCAGGCGTTCGACCGGCGCCGCGACGCTATTTCAGCGCGAGCCGACAACTCGTCAAAAAAAGACTCGTTTGTGGAGGATCGATTAAGTTTTCATCGCTATGCATTTAGTAGAAACGAGAGCGAACGTTGATCGCAAGTTTTTGATGAGAGCTTTATTACGTTTTTTTCTTTACACGCCCAAACCATTTTTTTTTTTTTTTTTTATTTGTTAAAGAGCTTCTGACTGGCAAAGTAAAACAAAATGCCGATAAAGATAAACGTTCCATCAGATTCGAAGAGGTTACATTCTTAGAAAATAAAATTCCAGAGTGAAGATGATCTTTTCCATTAGATATAGGATTTTGATTTATAGAATAGAATTCTTGCAGTGATATGTTAATATTACACAAAGCGTTGAAGAGATGAGCCTATAATTGTAAAGACTTATGATACTTGCCAACAGAAATAGGAAATTTAAGATCGAGTTTTTCGTGCGAGGAGTTGTATTTTTACGTATTTATGAGCAAGTTAAACACGTTTCGTGTCAAAGTATAAAATACAAATAAAGAAATTAGTCTGCGAGAGATTCAACAGAAAATATTATATCGCCATAAAAGATTATCGTTAATATCGATCAAGAATTATTGAAAGATACAAAATTTTATTTCCTATATCCATGAAGTGTTTCGTTTGAAAACTTTTTGTTATAATCGAACTATATCACGTATTATAGGCGATTAAATTAAAAAATTCCATACATATAGAGTTATTGTACCTATACACCAAGGTCCATGAATTGAAACAAATGACGTAAGATATGGACAGGATTTCGACTGTAGTATTAAAGTGAGAAACACAAAGTATAAATGAGATAGACAGTAGGGTTAGCCAGCTGATTCATTGATATTGTTAATAATTTGAAAAATAATCTTCAAACTTTCGTATTACATTTTTGTACATGAACTTCTTTCGTTCTTTTCGTGTTTAGAACCCGTCTTTTAAATATCTCCCACATATTTTGTAACACCTTGTATAAAACAATTCCAAACTTTTGCTAAGTAATCAAATACTAAAGACCTTTAAAGTTCTAGGCTTTTATTTCATCCTAGGCTTCTCGATATTCTGTATATTATACTATTACATGTATTGAGTAAAACGTCCGAATATTGTTTTCTGTTAATTAAAAACGAAAGTTGAATATTTTTTTGAAAGAAACTTCCACAAATTTTAATTTCCACTGTGTCTTACTTACGTACAGTACAGTTTACAAAAATCGTCAGCATATTTAGACGAACATTTTCTCAAACTTCCGGTGACGAAGGAAAGTATAAATAGATTTAACTGAAATTAAAAAAAAAAAAAAAAAAAGAAAAACTGAAACTCGAAACATAAATATGAGCATTGCTGAAATCAATCTATAAAAAGCCTTACAAATAAGTACCAAATATATTCATCTAAAAACTTCTCATCATAAAAATTCAATTTCACACCATTAACCCTACGTTGTCAAAATAGAAAATTAATTCGCTGTCTACTTTTCCACGTCCATCCAAGCGCAAACTTCCCAATTCCTTTCCTTTCACGTTCTTACCAGTCGACCAACTTGAATTTCCTCCTCGGAACAACTTCTGACCGATAGGTCAAGGATCCTCCTACTCCCATTCCCAAACAGTCCACTGGACCCATCAATTTCCTCGGTGACTCGTGAATCACGCGCATCCCCTAAAATACCACAGAATCGCCCCTTTTGCGCTTTGAAAAAATTCCACGAACTGGTTTACCCTCTCACGATCGAGCACCCGATTTCACGTAGTTTCTTGATGGAGATAGGCTCAAGTAGGTCACAAATAGGTTCGATGTTGGTTGGCTAGATTTTCAACTCTCTTTATTTTGAAAAAGAAGAAGCAAGTACCTACAAGTTCAAGTAGACTGGTACTTGAACTTGAGAGAATCGAATTCTCTATGAGTATATACTTTAAGTATTGAAGAAGGTATTGTCAAATAGAATTGAATACAAGGTGTGTCGAGATATGTGCGTGTAAGCAGATTTTTAAGATCTACAATTACTTATTCTGAATTTATAAGTATTAAACATGATCCCATCGCTATTTCTTGAATTCGATAGCACGGCAAAGGGACAGAGAGTTTGCTTCACGAGGCAAGTCGTGGCAAGGGGTGTGAGTGTACGGTAACCCGCTTTCGAGGACAAAACGATAACCCAAGTTTAAATTGGAGGGTCGGCCACTTAAGATTCAGTTCCATAAACTGGAAAGTTCAGCCCCACTTTCCACATGGGGCAAACGGGGGAGAGGAACCGTCGAGTCACCAACGACGCTGCAATTAGACGAGTATTTTCGATCGAATTCAATTAGCCACGGCTCGAAATCGCGGGGACGAAGTTAGTTCGCCATGTCTGGCCGTCTCGCGGGTTCAAATCGTGGGCGAAGTCGCGTCTTTCAAGGCCAGCCGCCGTGACTTATTTTATCGCGAGAGCGGAGCCATCGGATTTTCTCAATGGAGTTCCGGATCGTAGTTACGCTTCCTGTATCGCTTTTCCAGTCTCCGTTGCGGAAATTGTTAACGCATTAGGTTGTCCGAAAAGTGTCTTTCTTTCGCAAGTGTGTTTTTTACAACAGTGCACCTTCATGCAAACGTGAAATGTCTGTGAAATGTCGCGGTGGTTATCTCAACAGAACAAAATTGATCGTAGGTAATTCGACAAAATAATGTAAAACAAAAAACGTTGTGCGTCTATTATTTTCTTATAAAACGAAAGAAACTTTTCAGACAACCTAATAAAATTGAAACGAGACACCATGCATATCGACCAGACCTCTTCGTATTTTATTCAACCTGAAGATGTTTTTTAACGTGACGTACAATTGGCTCGAACATGATCAAAAGAACGTAACAGAGTTAAACGAATTTCCGAGCCACCCTCGATCAAGTCAAATAACTGTCTCGAAAAACCACTTTACACATTCCATCTACTTTGATTCGTCACCGAACCCAACCGATCCACCTTGAACCTCTTCAAATCACCCTAAACCACCCTATTACCAATTCTTCCAGCCATTGAAAATTCCAGCTACCCTCCTTCGATATCCCCTAAAAATCGTGCGACTGGCCATGGGTTTGGCTTGCAGCATCGGCGGTGCGCAAAGTCGGGGCAGCGAACCGCGATGAGGATCGAAAACGCTCGTGGAGGCAAAGTAGTATCCTGTGCGGCGAGCAAAGCCAGCTGGCGTTGCGCGACCGCATGTAAATCATCCGCAACAGGATCGGCCGGCCGAAACCACGTGTACGCGCACTTCTGCGCGCACTTACGCGGAACGACGCCGATGCACATGTTAACGTGACGCGGGTAAACGTCGGCAACACGTGTCGCGCGAGTAATCCATGGCTTGTCGTTACCTCGACCGTGTCGCGAGTGCACGCTTTCCGCGTGTAGCCAACGCGACACTCACGATTCACTGGCTCGTATCTCTACGCGGAGATGATGATTTTTCGATACTCTGATGCAACGTTGACGATATTATAACGCAATGATCGGACGGAGAATTTTGAAGAACGTGCAAGAATTGCAATATCAGCTGGATAGTTGCAGAGCACGAACGATTTTGTTATTACACTGCCACTTGAAAATATGTGGACGCTTGTTTGTCTTTGGCAAAATTTAATTTAGTCAGGAAATTACAAGTAAAAAGACACACAATGATTTTATCCTTTATTAGAGCCAACAGACGGTATTATGATAGAATAAAATTTCATTTTAAAGATTAGTATAGTTAGTGTAATAAAGAAACTGACATTTGCATTTGAGAAATTCATTATTGTTTGATTGTTAAGCAATGGATAAGGTAAAGAAGATTCTTTCAAATTAAATAAGAGATTGTCATGATCAATTTAAAATTTGTTAACGCTTCGACGAATTTTTGTAAACAAATTATTCATATTTGATAGAATAAAGAGCTTGTATTGGTGCATTCGATATTCGAAATATGTATGCATTTATATATTTTGAATACAAATTTAATAGAAAAACGCGACAATGTACGTCGAAGTTTCGGTTATCGTTGAAATAACGTTTGCGTTAAAGGAATATAATATTATAAATGAGATTTGTATTAATCGATTTGATTCTAAAGGATTCCCAGAGATTTGAACTCCTCGAACTTTTAAATTCTTGAAATGTTAGGTCTTTCAAACATTTTGTATACTCCGAGTCTTCAAATTTATTGGATTCCTTACATTCGCCTTGGATTCATTGGATTATTTTGTTTCATCTAGTATCTTTTAATTTCTCGAATTTCTCGAATCTCTTATATTCAATGGATTCTGTAAATTCTCTGGATTTTTCGAGCTTTCAATACATTCTATATTTTGGATCTTACAATTTCTTATATTCCTTGGATTCTCCCGATCTTTCGATTCCTTGGGTTATTTTGATTCATTCAGTTTTTTGAATTCCTCGAGATCCTCGAATTCTTTGTAAATTTAGAATGTTTTTTTTTTTTACACTTTTCACGAACAAGGAGCTACATATGCTGATTTTGGGAATTTTAAGTTTGTCGAGCAACTGAATTGCCATATCAGGATTCTAACAATAGTCCGAACATTGAAAAAATGGTCAAAATCGTAATGACCTTATCGAACTGAACTAAAATTTCGTAATCGTTTCGAACAGGGATGGTAGAAGTTACGGACAAACTTGAAGGAAACTGGGAAGCGAAGTTTTCTCTAGAAAATGATGATCGTGCAATTTCATTCTGGCAGTTCATCTGCTTTACGTTTTCAACTCCATCGAACGTAACTCATGGTCATCGAAATGCGTATCGAAAATCGCTACCGGAAATCATTAAATTGCGCCACCACCAGGTGGCCATAGCATGTTTTGCGTCTGTAAAACGCTCCTGAATCGAACTCGTGTCGAATATAATCGTGATCCAATTTTTGTTCTTACAACAAACACTTTTGTTACGTAAATCAATTATCCAGCTATTTTGGAATTGAAAAAGAATATATTACAAATGGAATTAATGGTGTTATGCGATGTAATTTGTACTGTACGTTTATGAGCTTCTATTTATATGATAAATGCTGAGGAATTATGTGGGATGGCCCACAAAAAAAGGTTGTATATATTTATGAATTTGTTTATATGAAATTTTGTTATATTGCTATTGATTATTTGAATTAATAATTTAAGAGCTAGATACTCTTTTGTTAGGAAAATTCCATTGTAAATTCGACATCGTAATAAAAATCAAAATTAAGTAGAGTGTTGGTAGTTCTGCGTCTTGTTTGACGTAGCCAGTATTCCTGCAGTGTTCTGCGATTTTTCACTTGTGACTTCTTATTTACGAACCTAGCCGTGATTTATTACACAGTCGGGTTAACAAACTATCTAATTTTAAAATGGATGAAAATTTGAACTTTCAATCGGAATTACAAAGATCACAATTTGATTTTGCATTTCTACAAAATGGCTAATCGTCTATTCGGAATAGCTTGTTTATAACTCAAACTAATTAGAAGAATTTTTACTATTAGAGGAACATTGTTCGTTAAATTTGAAAAGCTTGTAATTTATAATAATCTAAAAGACATTACGGTTTCAAAGAATGAAAAATCTCATGCGCAACTTAAAGTTAATTAAAAAGAACTATTTAATTTCAGCAACTAAACTAAATAAATCTTATTTCAAATGAAGTAAAAGAATGAAAATAAAAGTAAAGTATATTCTTTACTAATTTGAAAAGGATATTAAAAAAAAAAAAACGCTCATCATCTTGTAGGACTAAAATTTTTAAATGCCATATAAGGTCATTTCAGAAACATTAATTATTTAGAAAAAACTCAACTACACACCTTGAATAACAAAATCCTTCGAAAATTAAAATTATTCTTCATGAATCTCGAGTTTCGTCAAAAATTTATATGAACAACTGCCGGCTAAATTCATCAAGGCGTTTATCAAAAAAAATTTACAAAGTTTGCGAACAACGCAAGAAAGGACACTCCTCTTCGTTAATCCTTCTCCGCTTTCTTGAAGGAACCTCGCCGTTGCTTTGATGAGTGTCACGCAAACGCACCTCGGCGCCTTAACGAGGTCTAAGTTTTTGCCCGACAGCGTGACAACTTTCCGAATCGAGTTGCCTGCGATTCGCTCCCGCTATTAAAATGCATCCGCGTTCAAATGAACGTGATTACGGCTAGGAATATTTCGTCGGAAGAGCCGTGAAACCGTGGAACTTCGTTTCCACCCCCGCAAACTTTCCCAAGTGGAATAGGGAAAAAATATAGAAGGAAAAATGAAGAAGGTAGTTTCAAACTTCCGTTGATTGTCATTTGAAAATTTTGTCGTCTCTTTTCCATGCAATGGACGTACTGCTTCATTTGATACGATATTCATTTTACGATTCCGTATTAACTGACTGATATGTAGCGACGAAGAAAAATATTGATACAGATCTAATCATCTTGTATTAAAATTTAGTGTACATTTGTAAACACAAGGATACGATTTTTCTCATCATCAATTTTGCTTTTTCTAAAATAGACTCATTATTGTGAATAACTGTCGGAACGAATGGAAATTTATTTGACATAATGATTCCTATATCGATTCATATTTCATCTGCTGATTATTTTTCTGTTTTTATAACTACTTGTTTCAAGATGATTTTAGTATTGGTTGTCATATCAATTTTACAAGTAACACAAATTCAACGTCTTGTGATAAATATTTCACCGTTATTCAATTCTTATTATCTACTTTTATCGTATACCTGCGTAATAATAATAATTTATAACACAGAGGAAGTTTTATTTTACAAAGAATTAAATAAGTTTTATGGATTTATAAACGTAAATTAGTGTCTTTTAGATGTTGGGTAAAATTCAAGCAGAAGATATGGATAATCGGTTACCTTCTAACGCTGGAATATTATTTTCATGTTAGTTTTTGTTCACAGCACCCAGTATAACGAACATTGAAGCCTCGAACAATTGGATAAACTTTGGTGAAGATTCTAACATAAAATTCCATGTACGAGGGAGAGATTCTTGCAAACGTAAAAACAAAATCGTAAAAGTCAATGGTACCATTGTAGTGTATGAGAAATAGAAAGTAAGTATAAAGATAAATTACTATTTTATTAAAATTAAAAATTGCAAGAACCTAATTATCTTGCAATTTATAATAATTCTATCTTTTCTAACAATAATTCCATTTTTAAACAACTGTTAGACAAATTTTCATAATTTCATTATTACGTGGTTATTATATTAAATTAGAATGAAAGAGGGAAGAAAAGAACACTGGTGATTTGTTAATGCAAGAAGAACAGGATAAAGAAGGAAGAAAAATGAATAACATTCTATATCTGTACATCTCTTTCGTATTTAATCCTGCGAATTGAATTTTTATATTCCAACGCTGCTCTTGTCTCAACAAACAAAAAGACTTTTAATCGAGAGTTTGACTTTCAAAAAAGAGTTTTAATTTGAAATTATAATTTGGAACAACAAATCACGCGTACTTGATAACAAGCTTTTGTCGTATTTACCTGAATCTTGAAATATTTTTTAACTATTAGGAAAATACGATCAGATCGAAGATGATGGAAAAAAAAAAAACGCGGCGACGTCGATACCAAAGTAATCATTTTGAAGAATTTGATTTCTGAATTTACATTTGGATAAAATTTCTCAGAAGGGGAGTTGTTTTTCTAAGCGAGGCAATAAAAGATCGGCACGAAACGAAATTAAAAATAGAAATAACAAGAGTCCGAAATATTGAGAGTAATGTTGATAAAAATAAATACTAATTGAAACTGTGAACACAGGAAGATCAGTGAAAATAGGAAAACAAATTTTAATAATCGGCGACAGTAGAGTAACACCGTACCGGATCAGACACAGAGCAAACAAACATATCTACTTAAACATAGCCAGGCAAAGCATGGTTCTTTGAACAAATTAACCTCGCTTCCGCTGATGCAACAATAATCATCAGACTGCAAGGCGTTTGAATATTCCTGTTTTTTCTTTTCTAATTACGGCATCCGAGGAAATTCAAAACAATTACAGAGGAAGCACTTCCCGGTGAATTGTTTATAAATCAATTGCGCCTGAACGTTGTCAAAGAATTTATTAGATAAACTTTGTCCTTTAATAATTTACCTTTACTTCCTATCTATCTTCCTATCCTTCTTATCCTCAAACTATTTCTTATTCTTCTAGACACCATTGTTCTTTCATATATATTTCAGGTTAATCGTGTGATTTAGTTTTTCATTACATTTTCATTTCACTTTTTCTCCCTTGATTTTTACCATCGCAGTGTTTGTTATTTTTATTCATTTTGGAACAATTTGACTTTCTTCTTGAGCTTGAAATATTATTTTTCATACAATCTTTTGAAATTTCTTTATCTTTCTGATAAATAAATCAATCTCATTGTTTTCATAAATAATAAAGTGGCTATTGAAGTAGTTTCTGTAATTAACATTTATCGTTCTATTTTGTATAATGATTTTGATAACACCTTTTTGTTTGAACAATATTCGTATTGTGGTTCTAACTCCTGACTCATTTTTGCTCGTTCCTTTATTCTTACACGAGCGTATCTGTTTGCGTCCCTTCTGTACCAGTGCCTCTTTTTTTCGAAATCTTTGGCTCTTAATCCCTCTTCATTTGATCTCCTTCTCTCTTAATCCGCGTGTACGTCTCTTTGAGCTCCCCTTTTCTAGGATTCCACGCCTTAATCTCTTTAGTTTCTGACCCCCGTCTCTCTAGGTTCTGGCTCCCTTCCATAGATGAAGAACACTTCTTCTAAATCCCTCTCTTTTAATTCTTGCCTATTTAGATCCTTCTCCATACTTCTTTCTGTCTCGAGTTCTCGTATCTTTTGATCCGCCTTTTTATAAGATCTCCTTTAATCTACCTTTCTACGTCTTTTGTTGACTTCTTCTCTTTTCAACCTTTAAAATCTATTTTTACTAAAGCTCTCCTTTTTGCTTCCTATTTTTTCACATTTCATCCTCATCATAGTAATAGTATTTCTTTGCTCTTGGTATTTGGCATTTGTTAGAATTCTATTTTTGAATCTGTAGTTTCTACAAATTGTTGTCTTAAATATTTTCAATGTTTTTTTTTTTTTTGCAATTTTCTTGCCATTTCTCCCTCTTCTTAGACTATTATTTTCGAGTATTCCTAATCTTCTTAAATCTTTCTCTTACAAACTTTCTGTTTTAACTTTTTTTTATTTTCATAGTATCACATTATTCTTGACGGATATTTTTCACTTTAAGCTACGCTCTGTGTCTTATTTCTTGAATTTTTCATTTCTCGTGTTCTTCATCTCTCCTCTTTAAAATCTCTTTTTTAGGCTTGCTTTCTTTTAGGTTTCTGTGACTTCATTTCACTTTCTTTTAACCTCCCTTTCTCTAAGCTTCCTCTCAACGTCCATTTTCCTTGATTCTCTTTTTTTCTCCCCGTTTGTTAAACCTCTCGCGCTTCTTCATTCACTGTCGTTTCCTTTACGTTGCTTTGTTTCGATTACCTTCCTTTTTTCTTCCTTTCATCGTTTCAAAGTTTCTCCAACTACAATCTCTCTTTAAGATCATTTCTTCATTTCCTGGCATTTCTTTCAGCTATTCCTTTCTAATTAAATTTCAGGAGATACATGTCTCGTTTCTACTTTTTTTCCAATATCTCAATACCTTTGTGCGCTTTTGCGATTCTTCCTTCCACGTGACTTCTTCATTTTATACCTTATTCTTAATTTTCTATTATCCTGAAAACTAGCCTTTCTGTTTTAACTAATTCTTGTTTTTCACGCCTCCTTTCTATTCCATTTAAAATTCTCATTGTTCTTATAATTCTCCTTTCATTGTCATTTCTAGTATTCTACTATTTCTGTTTCGTTTTATTTCATCCTACTGTTATAATTTATTTTTCATACTGCCATCATTTCTTTCTTTCGTGTTCATCAGTTTCCTATTTCCTAGTCATTTTCTTCTACGTTTATCATTTTTTTTTCTTTTTTAATTTTTTCCATATTCTCTAAATTTTCATTGCTTTAGCATCGATAAATAATCAATTAATTATTCTTTTGCCTTTAAACACTTTCCTCTTCATTCTTTTTATCCTCTGCCCAACTTTTGTCTATTTTCTTTCATTTCAACCACTTCTTTCATTCGCATTGCCCTATCCCTTCTTCTTCATTATTTCTTAATTTCTCACTTCCTATGAATTAATTATTCCTCTAGCTTCAAATCCTTTCGTTTATTCATTATTCTTATTTCTATTTCTATATCTTCCATGCAATAAGAACGTCTCTTTTTTAAGCTACATGCCCAGTTTTCTTATTTTCCAATCTTCCGCTACTTTTCATTCGTCTCTAGCCCTCGTATTATCGATTACTCGTCTATTTCTCAATCGTTTAATCACGGCAAATCCCTGCTACATGTTTAAATCATTCCACCCATCTAGCACTAAATAATAATATCTCTTGCTTCCATAGCTCCTATTTTCTTACTTCCTTAATTTAATCCTGCAGTAGCTTTCATTCATAATAATCCACAATCGCTGGTATCATCAATCTATCCCTTCCTTTCCCCACTTCTCTATTCATTCATCCCTTTTCTCAGCATTAACCGTATCTTTTCATTTCCTCTTTTAACACCAGCAACGTCTTTTCCTTCCAATCAACTTCTCTATTCTCCTCATTCTCAAATCTACTTTCTTCTATTCTATTCTAATCTATTTTCGCCTTCTAGTTTCTATCCCTTTTTTGTATTCCAATCTGTCCCTGTCTCTCTTCTCTATCCCATCCGTTCTTCCAGCTTTGAAACTTCCCCTACGCCCTACACCCCTCTCACTGTTTCTTTCCTAAATCTCCTCCTCCCCCTGCCCGTTTTGCTCTGAATCCTCCTCCGCGGGAAAGTAACGCAGCAGCCCACAAACGAGTGACACGACGATATGCACCTGTGCTTTCATGCTGCCTGCCTTTCGCGGCAGCCTCTCCCAGGCCTCTTGCTCTTTGATGTCACGTCGTCAGAGTCCGTGTACTGTACACAGAGAGCACGGCCGCCACCGTAGGAGAGGGAAAGAGCTATAGCCAAAAACGGTCTTCAAAGCATAGATTTATGTTCTACCTCGGCTTTCCGCCGAGAATGTTTTCCTATTCCATGTATATCTGTAGCGGGAAGCGCGAGTGCCGCGCCTTTAAGGCCGAATCGGCCCGCCGGCGAACGCTTTAATCGACCATCCCTCGGGACAGCTCGCCAGGGAACGCTTGAAACCAAGATGAAGCTGCGGTCGACCTGGATTTTCGACCCAGCAAATTTTTCAAGCTGGTTCCCTCCCATTTTCTCTTCCGTGAATAATTCATTTTCGTGCTATTTCGCTGCTTTTTTCCCTGGAAAGGCTTCAATTTCATAGCATACGAGAGCCCTTTGAACACACGTTTATTCGATTTGTCTTCAGCGGTGTTTTCCACGTCTCGGCATCGCGTTTGGTTAGCTCTTCGTGCGCCGGATACGATCTTCTTCTTTCGGCTTTTGCTTTTCTACTTGGCTCATTTTGGCTACTTTGGCCGAAATGCTGTTTACAGCGAGCTTTTTCAATCAAATTTCTTTAACCCTTGTGCTAATACAGCCGACTATAGTCGCTGTGCGTAAGATACCGCGCATTGTACATACGATGAGCATTGTATCAGGTTGCCCGAAAAGTGTTTTTCTTTCGCAAACGTGTTTTTGATAACATTGCACCTTTATATGAACGCGAAACCAAGTCTGTGAAATGTCGCGGTGTTTGTCTCTACAGAACAAAATCGATCGTACGTGTGGCGATAGATACTCTGTAAAACCGTCGTCTCGGGTAACAGCGAGGCGACGGGAAGATAAACGAAACACTTAAGACAAGAGACCCAAGCCAACTATTAGCGGGCGGTCCATCGAGACTTCTTGGACAATCGTAATAGAACAGAATGTTTCCGACCGTCACACCGAACAGTCCAACGAACAGTTTGTACGCGTGACTTTAAATATAATAATCTTTGTTGAATTGAAACCGCATAATTTATTATTGCACCCATAACCACCTCATACGTAATTCGACAAAATAATATAAAGCAGAAAACGTTGTGCATGAAACGAAAGAAACTTTACGGACAACCTAATTCATCCTCAAGCCTTTTATTAACAATAAAATGATGTGACAAGAGGACAGTGTATGCTGTCCTCTTTCCACAATGAAGAATTTGTTCACACGAAACGTCATTATCGCACGCAAAAAATGATTGAAAAATCGAAGTGTGTTGTCGATTATAATCGATTGATGGGAACTGTGGAGCGAATCGCGATAACAGTGCCAAATTTGCGATGTTAGCCTATGTGTAACACCATATTTCGAAAAATACCATGCGCAATACCATTATTAAAAGCTATTAGTATCACAATTATGTTATATTATATCATATTATTGTAGTAATTTACAAATGTGTGTGTTTTATCTAGAGCAAGGGCAAGAAAGGATGGTTTATTCAGAGTTAAGTTCAGGTTTATTCGTACAAGCAACACTCAAAACAAAACTAACTACAATATCGTCGTACGTCTTAACACTCGGCTTCCAACTTCTCAATCGCTCAACTCAAACTGCCCAACTCAACTGCTCAAACTCAACTGACTAACGTCTTCCGTCCCACGATTATCGTATCCCTGCTTATATTCTACAGATGTGCATGACCCATTGTCAGGTACATCCCTTTCAATTACCCAATGTTGTAAAGGGCCACAGGTGTGACCCATCCGGATCTCCCACTCCTTCACTCCCTGTATAGCAGGCCCAGTGCTAACCTCCCTTTTCCCGATACTACGTTATTATATTCTGTTTATATTCTCTTTTTGTTTCCAAATTGTAATTAAAAGTTAAAAAGTTATAAATACTCTGTTTCGAGGAAACTTGTTTCTCTTCGAAAAACACCAGAGCAGCTCGGTTCGCAGTGAAGCGTAAACGCGGCCGCTGACGATCTTCCTCGCGCACTGTGCACTGTTTTGGCGCGGCGGAAAAGCCGCCCGTTAATTAACCCGCGAAAGGGTTAATGCTTTGAATATGATACGTATATGACACGATATATGAGACAGATACGAACGTGAACAATTGGATATATGCGATACAGTTGGAGACAAAAGTAAGCGAACAGCTATAGGAAATAAATAGATACGATTCCACTACTTGTCCACTTATTTTATTTTCAATTGCTTCGTTTGAAATAATTTTATATATATGGAATGATGGCTGTAGCTGCGCGTTTAATGCTCGTTACTTGATCTTTATCAAGCAGGACTTTGTTCACTCGCGAATATAAAAATGTATCTTGATTAGCGATTTTATTCTGATCATATATTACATTTAATTACAAGAGATTTTTTAAAAGACTTTCGTTCTCAATAATGTTTCTGCTATATGATAATTATCACTGCATTTTTTCCTTCGTTGTTTAATACATATTAAGAAGATTTTTGTTTGTTCGTAAATTTCACATAAAATAATGAGTTTCACTTCCTACTTTGTCTTTCGAATCTATTATTACCATGACCTAATTCTCTAACTGTATTAAAGTTGGTAATACTGTATAAAAGAAGTAGCAACTATAAGTTGCTACTAAACGAACTTCGAAATAAATAAGTAGTCGGAATGTATAAGGAAGTGTATTCTATGGTAAAATATTCTATGGAAAGTGTTTAAGGTTCAATTTTTAAATTAGGATATTCCTGCAATTTGTTCCTTTAATTCTGAATCATGTATTTCGTTGTTTTTTTGAAAATATCATATGAAACTGACTATGGAATTCAGATAATACCAAACGTATACAGTAAATGTGTATTATAAACAAATAATTTTCGAATTTAATTTCAATATTTCACTGATTTTGCCACGCGTTCCAACTAATTGCATTCAGCGGTTTATTTAGGCAAGAATTACAATTTTGATTATCCGAGCACTTTGTTCGATTTCAGTGTTCAAGCTGATTAGCCGATCGCAAGTTATTTAGTTGCAATTTGGGTTTCGATTGTTTCTCGTGCTCAATGCGCCGTGAAATAAACTGTTTAAATCGAAACGAGTTCTCACGCGTGTTGCTACGATAATCCTCTACAATTATTTACTTACAATTAATCACCGTTAGAAACCTTGAATTACATATTTCAAATCCGATTACTAATTTATCTTATTTAAGAAACAAATTTTCTAACTTTGAAGAGATTAAAGTATCAAATACGAAACATTGAAATTTCAAAATTTCTTTCAAACTTATTAAAATTTAAATTTATTACGTACGAAATGTGCGGTTAAGTTAATCTAAATTGGATTTTCAAAAATCTGTACAACATTAATAATTTTAACAAGTAACATTGATATTTTATTTTTCAGAGAAATGATCCAGTCATCAAAGGAATCTATCCAAACTGGATCTAGAGGATAAGTCGAAGGATTTAATTTAACTCAGATATATCTGTAGACTTTCTGAAGATCAATTTGAAGAATCTTGAACACAGAAGATACTTTTTAAAACCATTGGAATCACAGCAGCGTTGCAACTATCCATCGAATCATTTTCAAGCAACGAAAACGAAAGGAAGACGGAATTAACTTTATAATTAGGTTCAAATACTCAAATATTTAATTCTCAACAAGTATCAATACCATGGAAAAGAAGTTTGATATTGAAAATCTTCAACGTCTCAACGACTAACTACGTCAGAAAATCAACCTAGCGATCTCAATATCAAATCGAACAATACGATCTAATGTCCAACAGGAATCTTCTTCTAAATCCTCTCTGAAAAGGATTAAAAAATAATGTGGTAACAGAAAGAGACGAAGGAAGCAGTAAATGTTTTCAAAGTTCACTGGAAACGGTTGGTCCCAAGTCCCATGGAAAACCAGCTTCGACCCTTGACAGCAACTTGTGGGGGTAGAAAAAATTCGTGCGCGATAAATTCGGATCAGCGGCGCGAATAAATCCCGGCGAATCGAAGCGAGAGGGAAACCGGAAGCGGCGGAACGTCTCGGATAAAATGCCGGAGGACGCGCGAATAAATTGAAAGAAATACACAAGGGCAAAAGCGGCGTGCAAGAGGAGAGGAGGGGGGCTGGGGCGCCCGAAAACGCTGATAAACGCTTGAATAATGGGCAGGCAAATTGCGCCGGAGGAACAACGCGTGATAAACGAACGGATGATGCAAATTCTTTCGGGTTTGGCGCGGACGCGCGGCAACTCGATGGAAAGCATGTCGTTTCCGATGAAAAGGGCCTTGTCTTACGATCGAGCTGGTCGCGCGACGCTTCGATCCAACTTGCAATTTTTCTGGAATTTCTACGCCCATTCTTATGGACGTTGATTCTTGAGAACGAGGGTGTAGGTTGGATGGAATTTTCTTATTCCGGTTCATGGTTTGCAGGCCAGAGGAAGTGAAAGGTGTATGTGAAGTTGAAAATCGAATGATAGAGGAGTGGTAGAAGAGAGAGAGAGAGAGAGAGAGAGAGAGAGAGAGAGAGGGAGAGAGGGAGAGAATAATACGCGTGAGAAATTTTAGAAGCGGGATAGAATTTGGGTCGAATTTAAGAGCGTGAGGTTGGTTCTGGAAAAGGGAAGAAAAAGTCTGCTATAATCGAAGCGAAGATTCTGACACAGATAATTCTGAAAAATCTGAGAAAATATGAAATCTTGAGAGATTTAGAAAAGGGAAAGTGAGAGGAACAGGCCTGAAAGAAGTTTAAGTGAGAAATTAAACAATCATTATTTAACTTGATTATTTAACTCGATGGAATTCTAACAGAGTGAAATTAACAAATTCTGGAATTACTGACATGCAGCTATTTAAGAACGTAGAAAAAGCAGGAATAAAATCTAAGACAATTTCCAAAATACAAAATAATTCCAGACATCTAAAATACAATTCGAAATCGATATTAATTATATTGGTAACACTGAAGTAAGATACAAGGCATCTAAGGTAGGAAGAAAATTAATGGGCAGGTAAATTAAAAGATGCGAAAGTTAATATCCCAAAAAGATTAGGGAAAGAACGATTGGAGATAGTTGGAAGGAAGAAAAATTTCGAGAGAAGCCCATAAAGAAGAAAATCTGAGGGAAGTTCAGCGCCACAAATCCAATTTAAAAGCTTCACGTAAGATTAAACGCCACTTGAACACGCCGCTTCTCTCTCTCTCTCAAGTCTTTAAACTCGCTTTTTAATGGCGCAATATGTTTTAACGCGTCCACAGGCATCAAGTGAAAGTACAAACTGCACGAAATGGCTCACAGCTGATCGTAAAGCTACAAGAAGACACAAGTAAAAATCAACCAACGGAACGTCCCCTCCTTGTTCCTCATAAAACATACATTTTTGCTTACTAGCATTCTTCATTCGAAAACAACTGCATCGAGGACAGTGAGTTTGATCCTAAAGAAGTTTAAGGACATGTTACGAGTTTGTAATCGGTAGACTAAGGAACACTTAGGTGAAGTGAATTTCTTCTTCTCTTATATTTCGCTTCTTTTTTAATTTATCGTGACTGTGACACTATCGAATTAATGAAATGATGGCGGGCACTGGTGTCAGAGTTGGTGGCGCTGGGATGCTGAGGGCCAGGCGGAGAGACTGCAGCGTAAAACCAAACAGGAAGCTCGACCGGAAGTCCTCGAGAGGGATGATTTATGAGAACGAAGAGCTGAGGCTGAGGACTATTCATATTAACGCTGAAGTGGAGCAAGGTAAAGAGTTTGTGATATTACCGGATTACTATGTTAGCATAGGTCAGAATTACTGTTCTGGGCTGTTCCTGCTCAGCAATTCTCTACCGCACGTTTATAATGCATATAGAGGAATTGAAAAGGTTCCTGGAAAAAGATTCAATGAGACAAAACTGCATCGGATGTCTCAGTTCTAGTTGTTTAATGTTAACGAATATTACGTAATTACGTAATCAGCTTTAGTTTTAGCTACTACCTAGTTTGAATTTATCGTTTTGATAACTTTTAATCAACTTTTCTCTTTGTTTATTTATCGGAGAAATACAATGGTAATTTAACTATTTGACGAAAACATGTGCTCGGTACATACGTGTTCGTCATGGATCATAGAGATCCTTCTTTTCAGAAAATTTTTCAATTATTGTTTACGGGGGATATTAGATAAAAGATGGGATATGAGATAAAAAATACTCGGTAACATCGAAGAATGAAGGATATTCGGCAATAATTGGATACTAGATAAAGTGAAGGGTGTTCAGACAAAAGCATAGGAAGGTTGTTTTAAGCTGTTTTACTTTATGTCTTACTAAAAGTCTTACTATATTCTCAAAATAAAAAAAAAAAAAAAAAAAAAGACTATGAAACAGAGATAATGCTATATCATATTTTACAATATGAAAAAGGTTTTGGAAAAGGTTATATACCTAAAGTTATGAAGTTAAGATATGAAAATTAAAAATAATGTTTTATTACGGAAAAGATGAAACAAAGAACAAGAAGAATAAAAATGATATTTCTGAAGGAGGAGATAGTTTTTACTAGATCGCTAGGGAGTTTCGTAAATTAAACGTGGCGGGTCTGACTGGTTGTTTTATGCTACAAATAGACACACCATCGTCGAATCCGGTGCGAACTATTTTCGAAACTTAGCCAAACGCGCCAACTTCGTGTCCGGCCAGCAGCTGTCGCAGTTCCAGTCGCTCGATCTCTCGAATTTTTCAACATATTTTCATAATTATTCGCGATAAATCTTGCAAAATCTCCAACCTATATTACCCCTAACGTACAGTATAAATTGAGATTTGTATAAGGCAAAATAAAAATAAAATACTAGAAAGAGTATTGTACTAAAAATTCGAAGATGGAAGATCGAATTTTCCTTCATCTTCGATTCGCGAAAGAAATTTTGTTGAATTTCATCATCGTGAAGAAGAACGAAGACAAGTGAATAAATGTAAAATAGTGCATTAATGGATCTCGCTACTATTTTAAACCAATGACTGAATGATTCCGATGATGGTGAGTGTACTAATTGTTTTTATTTCTCGTGGAATTTTCTGAAGCAGTCAAATATAGAAGAATAATATCTTTGGCAGCGGTACGGATAGAAATTTATGATATAGATTTGGTTTATCTACCAGTTTTCCGAAGAACAAACGTGCATTATGTATTATCTAAACATTTTAGGTCAAAATATATTGGTAACCAGGCTGATTATGTAAGCAGAGATAATGGTGTTTATGGCATGAGAAAAATATTCGAGTCATAAGGAAGATTTAGATGCTACGTGTTACGTGTTCTAGAGCGCTATCAAACTTTCTGGAAAATTTGTCAGTGTGATAGTAATGAGAACATGACAGTCTTTCCAAATTTATTATGCTCTACATTCTAAATAGCTCATAAATTCTAGCTATTTAAAACTCCAATAGAAATGAATATCTATAATTATTATTTTAAAAATTCCTTTCAGTATTAAAGAAATAAACTTGTTTTGCTGTATAAAAACATGTTTCACTTAGGAAAAAGGTGAAACTAATAAAGTTACCATGATCCTCGTATTATGCCCAAAGGAAAATATAAGCAAACTAATTGCAAGTTTCGCCTAATGAAAATACAACAAAAGATCTTTGAATAAATTGCATAACAAAGAATAGCAAAATGCTAATACTATTAGGTTGGCAAGTACGTGATTGCGGATCTTGTCAATACCATCTAATGACAAAATCCGCAATCACTTAGTTGCCAACCCAATATAATATTAGAAAATGAAAAGTCAAATACAAAGTAACAATTGTTCTCTAAATGTTTAATTGCAAATGTTATAAATTGAGGGAGCAAAGAGGTACTGTAGGAAGAAGGTAGGAAGGCGATGGAAGATAATTAATTTCTGAACAAATACAACATAACGATGAAACGTTTAGAACGTGTCGAATATTTTCATGCCGGCGAAGAATCGCGAAAAGCCGGCTATTTCCTCAAAATTTGTTTATCCATCGAGCCAAGAAAAGCTTTGTTTTGGCAGCATTGCCCGCCCACGGCAAACGCTTGTTCTACCGAGGCTCTAGAAATCCAGATGTCGTCTCCATACCGATTCTTGAAGAGCGCCGTTCATATGAGCGGGAGAAAACGTATCTTCAAAATCAAACACTGCTATTAAATACTATGAAACGTTCATGTTGCGCAATCTTCATTACGTTATTAGAAAACTCGATGAGAAAGTAAGCATGAATTTGGAAATATTTTCTAAAGCTTTTTTATTTGTACAACTTTCTCTTCATACTCACGTCTAAGTGTCTAAGGAAACTTTTGAGCATAAGTTTCGAAAGAATTTTGAAATGCTGCGTACAGAGAAGATTTGCTTCTTTTATTTCAAATATTTTTCATTCTTCCGTGTAATATTATTCCAATTCTATTCTAATGTTTTATATATTTTAACAGTTGTATATATTGAAAATAAAAATAATATGGTGCGTCTTAAACGTTAATGAACCATCATTGGTTAACTATACAATAGAATAAAAATATTTTGATAAGGTTTCAACGTTGTTGAAAGCTGAGTTTGTAATAATGAGTCAGAATTGTAAATTGGCGAAGTGGATTCAGGCGTCGAACTTTATTATCCTTTACGTTTCCTCAGAAACTGTTATTGAAATTTGTTTTACCTTTTCATATCTTAACTCGATCGTTTAACCTAGTCTTCAGCTTTTCCTAGTAAACTGATAGTTTTCCAATTCTGATAAACTCCTACTACGTACAATCAATAGGAAATGAATATTTTGCGCAAAAATTTCTCATCGCAAATATTCAAATCTTAATTTCCGATGCATCTCAGTTTACTTCAACATTCTTATTTCTGTCAAATTATAAATCACGTTGCCTGTTAAGAAACACGAACGAGGGTAGTTCTAATTCTTTATACAAATAAATTATGAGCATAGAGAAGTTTCATATAAATGTATCATAATTATTGATTGTCACTCCGTTAAGAATGACAATATGCAAAGTACAATTTTAAAAATGAGACAGATGATGCTTGCTCATAGATCCTACGGAATCGAAATGGGAGGAATACATTTTCAAAATCAACCTCTTCCAAAACAAGATTTTATTTCTTAACAATAAACTTAATATAAAAATATTTTATAAAATATTTCCAATTAATTTTATCGCGACTATAACACAGTGATTTGGATCATGCTCATTAGAAATATAATTAATATCGATGCAACAACAAACTTTCTTCGAAAACAAAAATTGGTTTAAAGAAAATATCGCTTTATATATATTTGCAAATTATTTTCTGCGTTACTATAGCACATCGATCGAATCAATCTCTCAGAAGATAAAAGTTCATCTAAAAACACTTCCTAATATAGTAATTCTCTGTAATCTCTATAATAGTCTTCTGACAAAGTTATCTATGTATTATGTCGTCCGAAAATTTTCTTTCGTTTTATAAGGAAATAATGGATTCACAATGTTTTATCAAATCACGTATGATCCATTTTGTTCTAATCAAAATAAAGATCACAACGTTCGACATATTAGATTTCATGTTTGTATAAAAATGCATCGTTGTAAAAGACGGGTCTGTAAAAGAAAGACACTTCACAGACAACCTAATACAATTCCGCCAAGAACCTCTCGCCAAATAAATTCAATCAAACTTGAAACATTTGTAAAAATATTTGATTCGAACCGAATCTCTATCGATCGCTATTCCCCATAATTTCCACGCATCTTTGTCATGGTGCTCATACTATTTCTACCTGTACGGGTCTCAGAATTTCATGGAGGGCTTGTAAACTCGACAAGCAATAGCTGTACAGCCCCTTGCGTCACGCTGGATTATTTTCAGGCGTTTTTAAAACGCTTGACAGATTACATTGCAGCGTGAAGGAAACGTGCCGCGTCCTAATCAACGATTCGTCATCCTAGAGGCTGCGTATTTTCTTTCATGCGTGTGTTTTTTGCCTAGGGGGAAAAGGCGTGTGTTGCGTCACGATAGCTGTATCATGTTGGATGAAATCTGAGACACCGAAAAATTTATTTCTCTGTCAGTTGGTGGTTGCCACGAGACGGGTGAACTGCTAAGACGTCGGGGTTGAAATTGAATGGAAATGTTTAAAGTTAAAGCAATGTTAGGAAGGCTTGGACAGGCTATTTTAAACAATACCTTTAAAAATCGATAAAAAGCTATTATTTTTAGTATCAGGTAAAATGGAAGAACTTGATGAACATATAGAGTAACTGTTGTATTTTTGTTTAAATCACAACACGCGTTTCGAACATTTGGAAGGTAATTAACGTTAAAAAGAGCGAATTGCGCTATTTTAAGGTATATTCTAAAAAGATCACCAAAAGTTATAATTTTTAATAACACGTATCCTTGAAGAACTTGATGGAAAAGTAATACAGCTGTAGCTGTTTTTCATGAGGCAAGATTTGTATGTAGCATCATTTGTATGAGATATTTTTATGTAGAAAAGGATACAGATTTTCGAAATCAAAGGAAATAAAACGTTCGTTTAAAACGAATGTTTGAGAGTAAATGTTCTATGTACAGAAACTATTTAGGCAGATTATCTTAAAGAATGCAAAGAAGCGTGATTGAAGAACCGAGTAGAAACGCGGTGTGAACGCACCTTTAAACGAAAAATAGTGGAAATATGTTTTTTCGTGATAACGATGACATCTAAAGTTTTTTAATGTTTGGGAATAAACAGAAATTTTTCTATAAAACACAAACTTTATTCATTGTTCTTGTGATTGAAATATTTTCTCACTTGTATCAATTTTCCTCTGGCCTCTTCAGCTACTCTCGAGATTCTGTGTTTAACAGACGAGTGTCTGTTTTGTGTTTTGTTTAAAATAACAGCAGATTATACTTTTATGATTATTTTTGAGGCATGGCAAGAGCATGTTTAAAAAAGACACTAAAAAAAGGAAAGTCTGGTTTTCTTAACGATGAGCTATTTTTGAAACGATTAATTTAACCTGTAGCTATCGTGAAAATCGAGATATAGGAAAATTGGTTTTTAAGATCATTTTATACAAAGATCGAAGATACTTGACACGCAATTTGTATACAAAACACTTTTTCGAAGAACTTATCATCACTAAAATATAGGAATTAGCGGGAAAATATATCGAAGCAAATAGTCGACGATTAGCGGAAATCTCTTTCCTGGAAAATTTCAATTTAATTTTATCCGAACAATAAAAGTTTCTTCGTTAACGTCATAAAATTTCCGTACGTCATCGCCAAGCATTAATCTACATTTTAAAATGCCCTTAATGTCGCCCTCAAAAACCTTATCAATCATTGATAACAAAAAATATACACGAGAAATTTGCCATTTTAAACAAAAACATACAAGCGATAAAAAGGAGAGAAAGAAGAAACATGAAGAAAATTTCTTCCAAAGAAAAATCATCGATGCCATAAGGAGAAATTCGTCAGAGGGCGATATTTTACCAAAGGTCAGCCTCCAAGAACTATTCCAACTCTGGGAAACCCTCTTGCTACTTGGAAATCTCGAGAAACAAATTTCAAGTGGTTAAAACCACCAAGAAACCACCGAAACCACGCCAAAGATGATGCTGAAAGTGAAGACATCCTACGAAAACTGAACATGGACAGCGTTCTTGTCGCCACGTGACGACAGAATCTTGGTGGAAGCTCGTCTTGGCCAGTAGCTATTACAAAAGATTTAAATAGTCGCGCGCGCGACGGAGAAAGAAGGAGAGGGCTAACGGGCTTCAACAGCCATCGGCGAACTAGTTTTATCCGGAGGCTCAAAACGACAGGCATGTCTGCCTCTTTTCACCGAGACTTTCCATTTTTTCCCTGACGTGTGTGCCAACAGATACGTCGATTTTTCGCATCAATATATCGTGTCGTTCTATTCGAAAGTTCAATTTCCAGAAGATAGTTTGGCGAATGGATCTTGTTTTAGCCAAGATTTTTTGTATCGAAGCTTACGTGCGCTGTTACCAAGTTACAGAGACATTTTGGCGAGAGTTAGAAACACTTGGACGGGGATTCAATGAATTTCTGTTAATCGTTCACGAAAGGTGAACGATGTAATTGAAAATTGAAAATCGATCAGAGAGATTAGTTAGCGGTGAAGATTTTATCGATCGAAGTTTGCCAGTAGAAAGAAATGGAGAAATACTTTAACGAAAAAGAGAAATTAAACAGTGACTTACGGTTAATTATTGAAAGACGCGAATTGACTGCCAGTGAAAATTTCGTGGTGATGTGTTAATGCGTCGAGACGATGCTTTTGTGAAGTTTAAGATGAATCGGAGAAATATTTTTGTGAGACGGTGATAGTGGTGATTACACTTAATCTTTGTGAACGTTATATTTCCTCCATTTACTCTGTTTTTCGTCCTCTTGCGAGATATTTATATCTCTGTTGTATTTATTGTTTAACATAAAATTGATTTATTATACAGTATATTATATAGAATTTTTTTGATCGATAATCGATAGAAAATTGATCGTTTCTTTGTTTAGAGTGATTCGCTGATTTTGAAGATATTTTCTCCCCCTTTTTTATTTTTATTTTCTTTTGAAGTTTACCTAGTACACAGAGAACGCAATGGAGATGAAAATAGTAATAGATGATATACACGGCTATTTTGGGGAAATTTGTATATAATCTGTATTCTGTTTGAAAGTAAAGCTGCCTCAAACGATACTTAATATCATTCAAACAAGATTCATGTGTTTTTCGAAACATTTACACTACCGGATGCAAGATTTTACTTCTGCTAAAATAATCTCGTGTAACAGTGTGTAAACACGTGATGTGATCTAATGTGATCCGAAAAATGATGTTTGGAAAGATACATATACTGATTGACGGAAATATTTCCAATCTTTCTCAGGATTATATAAGTTAAAAAGTTCTTAGTAAATATTCCAAACCTAAATAATAATAAGAAAAATCGTTCGTCTCTGCTGAAAGAACAAAGTTACAAGCTTTTAAACGTATAAATATTTGATATCCATATTAATAGATTTTCTTCTTTTATTCAATTTTTATACCGTTTATTTTTTCGTCGTTTTGCTAAAAGTTGGAAGTTTCTTACGTTAATTAATGGTAGGACTTGGCAGAGTTTCTCAGAAATTTTCTATCCGAGAAAATCATAGTTCGAATATTCGACAGAAGAAGGCAAACAACAACGATAAATAAAAAGATTGGGTAGCTATTAAAAGCAATAAATACAAAAGAAAATGAATTCTATCGAAGAAGAAGGCTAACAAAATTCGAAGCAAAGATACAATAACTATTAAAAGTAATACAGAAAAAATATTGTACGTAAGAGAAAGAGCAGCAACAAGTCAAAGCAATATATTGCGATAATTACTAGAAACAACGAAGAAGAGAAATCAAAACTATCGGAGAAACGGAACAATAACAAAAGTGAAGCGAAAAATAGGATAACTATTAAGAGTAATAAAGAAGATTAAACTACGAGAATAAGAAAGAAGAAGCAGATCTTATGCATCATCAGCCGCAACAAAAATTCAATTTCCAAGTAACTCTATCGTCGCTCCGTAACTCCATAAGAAAAGATGCAAACAATCATCCGGAGGAAATAAAGAAAGGAAAAAAGAGCAGGAAAAAGTGAAAAGAAGAGGAGGTGTAACATCAAAGAACACGATCGAGGGATTTAGAGCAAGGACGACGAGCGTCAGAAGATAGCTCTGTTTCGACGTCGTGTACGAGATGAATGGGTTGCACGTTGATCGAGATTCATCAGAGCGAACTTGCCGACTTCTTTGCGACGAGGAAAACTGACTTCGCGCGTTCTCCTCCCGAAATCAATGGTCATGACGACGTTCTTCTGGTCGTTTCGCACAGCTCGTCGAAGGGAGTTTATTTGTTGACGAAACGTTGCCTCGATTATTTAATGACTCTTCGAGTGGATAATTTGGAGGCGTTGGAATCGACGTATCTGTCGAGCGTAACTCAACGCTCGTAAATCACTATAATTCGCCTGGTCGCCCTGGCGAACCGTTCCAACGAACGAGAAATTTGGAATGGAGAGATGGGCAAAGAGACACAATGCACAGAAGAGAAAGGGGAAGAAACAAAGGCGAAGAAAAAGGGAGTACGTGATATCTTTCTTTTGTTTTATATTATGCGAGGATAATCGTACAGCGTAATGGTTTTCGCGTTGAAAGTAGTGCTATTGCTGTAATGAAAACGTTGGTAGTAGTATCATAAAGAGTTTCTATAATGAGGTTACTATTGAAATGGAATTGACGTGGAAGAGAATTTTTCTTTGCGGAAGAAAGTACGAGCAGATATTCCTTTATTTGATTTCTCTTTATTATTTCACTGAGAATTTTTTTAATAGATGAAAATAGTATTTGTCTTGATAGACGTGAAAGGTACGCGTTCCTTTACTTCGTATTTCGTCGTGTACTTTGTATTTCTTCAAAGTAAATACAGTACAAGCTAAATTTTAAATTGAAAGGAAAGGCAGGACAATCTTCTTGAGTTGAGAAAAGTAATCGTTATAGGTGATTCTGATCGTGTGTTTGATGGTACTTCGTAATTACATATACGTATGTAAGTATTGCTACACTTAAATGAACTCTTCGAATGTTTCACTCTTCTTCAAGCATTGGTCTATGTCGTATAATTCGTTCTATCGTCAGCTTTGCAAACCTTTCACCAATTAAATATCATATCTAATTAATTTATTACACATTCAATCGCATTCCCAATCATATTTACGTATCTAATTTCCTTAATTAAGTGGCAAGCAATCGCAAACACGTATTTCCAATGAACCTTTTGATAACGTCAACGTGCTCTTATCGATCTGTATGCTTTGTTCCTCTGAATATTTGCCACGATACCTTACAAACTATCATTCTTCTACTGTCAATTAATACAATTTTCAATATACACAATTAGAATTGAATTTTTGGTAAAAAAATATTTCTCTTTCCTATTGAAATATCTTTTCATGATAGTGCTAATACGTATTAAATTTCTAGAAATATGTAGCCAAGTTTTTAGCGTTTACTGCAAGACCAAGTTTCAACCAAATGAAATAAACATTTGCATCGTGACTTCACATCTTAGCTTCAGACTGAGTTTGAAACTTCAAACCACACTTTCCAGTAGATTTTAGTCTACCGCAATTCCCATCCTCCCTAAGTATCTACACCTATACACATACACATCCATAAACTCTCGTTGTATCCTTCGCTTTATCTTTCGTTTCTATTAAAAATACTCCACGAACATTCCTTTCAATGTTATTAACCATGGCGAATTTCCACCGATAATCTCAAGGCCGAGCATTTCCTCGAAATGCCAAACGACTTGGCGCGTTGCACAACCAAAATGGTCGAAATTAAATTTTACTATTCCCGGGGTTTCCTCTTCTCGAGCCCTGTGCCGCGTTTATCCACGGTGAAAGGGGCCGTGCGCTCATTTCGCCCGCGGCCCAAATGGCGAAGAAAAAAAAACGAGAAAAATAGGAGGCGCAACGCGGAAAACCGTCTGAACTAATTCGGAAAAACCGGCGAGGATATGCTTGAAACTGCAAGGAACCAAAGCTTTCATGCTCGGTCTAACGGCGTCTCGCCTCGCAAAGACGCTTTATGGAAAAAGTTTTTAATATTCTCTCCTTCCATCTCTCGGATCTCTTTTCTTTTCTCATTTTTTTCTTTTTTTTTTTTCCCTCTTTACCCTGTTACGTTGCTGGTGAACGGAAGAAGAAGAAGAAGAAGAAGAAAAGAATGATGGAAGGAAAAGGAAGAGGAAGAAACGAAGACAGGTTAATGACCACTGGGCACAGGTGGATATAATTCTCGCTGATAGGATCCACGTACACCTTGCGCCTTATTTTCTAGTCTTCTATCCACCGATGAAAGAGAGGCATCAGTCGGTCGTAAGCGGAAAAGAAATTTTCCGCCGAGGGAATGAAGAGTACAATCGAGACAAGGAATTGGAGAGAAGAAGGGAATGAGAGAGTTTGTCAGCTCACTGGAATTATCGTTTGTTCCTCGATATTAAACTTGGCCATGCAGATTTTTACAACCCCTTTCACACGCTGGGATTCTTCCACGTTGATGGATGTTTCGTGGATCCGTTTATCTTGCTTCCTTTTCCACCACTTTGAATACTATGCTCCAGTGTTTGGATAGGCTGCCGTAAATTTGATATTTTTTTTTCTTTTTTGGAGAGAGGAAACTCTTTGTTCTGTGTAATTCGGATATTCATAATGATCATCATGATATTCAGGATAAAAAATGTTATTTACTGAAACAGATGGTTGTAGTTGTATTAAATTTGGGGTCGGGTGAAGATTCAATTATAACAGTCTTTTGTTATAATTAAATGAATAGAAAATTGTGATCGATTTTTGGGGGCAGAAGCTACATTGTTATTGCGTTTCAACAACATCCAAACATAACTGTAAAATCTTTCTGTAGTAACAACAGAGGAGAGAATTCCACGAGCGAGTCACGTTGTAATTATATTAGAGTTTTAACGTAATTATCTGTAGTAATTAACGTTATTGTAACTTATTAAGCGTAAGTACCAATACCAGCTTCCGCTGCGCTCTAGTTTCGCCTGCATTAAGGAAAATTTATTTCAGTTTAAGGAAAGAATTGCAAGATCCCCTTGAAAGCTGGATGAAGTTCTCTTTTCAAAAAAAAAAAAAAAAAAACGCGCGGCTGAACTTTAATTTATCTGCCAATTTATTTCGAAGCAATTATTTAAATGAAATTAAAAATCTTCTTGTCTGTAAAAATCTAAAAAGTCTCTTGTTTGAGAAAAATGTTAGGACTCTTAAACTCTAGATAGACATTTCTATAATTAATTGAAGATTTTTAATTTAACTAACGTTCCTTCTTTCCTTCTTTTTCAGTTAAGTAGACATATAACAATTTTTAAAAGAACAATATTTAATTTGAACCATCAAGATTTACAGCAATTATTCTTAGTATCTTTTTTACTTAGTACTTTCCTTAGCTTTTTCATTTGTGTTAAGTAAAAGTTTCAAATTTAAATCAATCTATTTTTTTTTTTTTCTCTTTAGGTAGAACTCTGAAACTTTAGGAAAAATATTTCTCAAACTTAAAAAGTTATTACATAGATGGGAAATAAATGATCGATCAAAATTATGGTGGCAATTGATAATTACTCTTAATTACTTTTATATCACGACGCAGTTTTATTCATATTTACTTTTAAATAAATTCTTCATTTAATGGAAGCATTTTCCAATATGAACAATGGTGCTCGTCTTTGTAAATCATCTTTGTTCAGTCTAGAAAAACTAGTTGAAATGAAATACGAAGTTTCTCCACCTCTAGAAAACCGTTCGTTTATTCCCAGCTAATCTGCTACTCAACATTTCTACGAATATAAATTTTGACCTGGACTCGACACTGCCACAGTTTACCGAATTATTAATCTTCGTAACCTAGAAACTATCTCGATAAAACGAATTTCCTTCGCTATTTCTTTCCCTTTAAAAACACGAAGAATACGTTTCTTTTAATATTCTCACACTTGACGTTGCACGTGAGCAACACTGCGCTTCAACAAGCTATTAACCAAACGAAAAATGTATTTTTTCGCTATAAAAATTATTCTAATTTTGACGTACTACAACATTTTTACAAAAATGTGAGAAAAAAAGTCCCACATTCTAAAAAGATCTTATCACAAGAAGAACAAATTTTCCTGCAAGTCCATGTTTCAAACTGAAGCACTCAAAACACAGCTTACAGAAGAACAACAGCGGAATGTTTTAATAATGGTAAGAAAAGAGGTCGTGAAAAGCGCAGAAAAAAATTCCAGCGCAGGCACAGAGCAAATCCCGGTGTCGGAACATTCATATTCGCTGTTGAGCGACGCCAAGCCGGTGCATCCTCGTTGCGAAAGCACGTGACTGCACCAGCAAAATTAGCATACGCGGCGAACGCGATCCGGCGCCGAGATCGTCAGAAAACTCGAGTTGACAACGCGACAATGAACCGTTCCCGAGAAGAAAAGCAAATCGTGATAAAACAAGCTGCAAACGTGCGCGATCCATGAGGAACCTTGTTTTCTTTTCGATCTATGACCGGTGGTACGTTGTTTGAACACGACTGATGCAAGACAGTGAGTAGAGTTTATGAATCTATCGATTGTTCGAGGCAAAAGTGACAAATCTAATGCTCTTCGTGCAAAAGTTCAAGTTTATTTTAGTTTAGAAGAGTTTGAGGTGGACATTCTCTGTTAGTGACGCATATGCTGCGTCCACTCAGTTATTTAAGCAATGCTGTTGACATAATCGTTGGATTGTACTTTCTTTGAGTTTTAATAGAACATAGTTTAGAAGATAACGCGTTTGAAGAAATATTGTTGCTTAAAATATGTGTAAGAGATAGATGTAGAAAATAGCAACGAATATGTTAATAGTAGTGCGGATTATCGTAAGAGTTTTCTGATACTTTACGGTTCTAAGTTTACGAAAAGTGTATTTTCGTTGTGGAATTGATAGTTGGTGTACATGGCAGTATGATATTAATGGTATGATTTTAACTGACATTTACGTTCTCTCTTAGTGAAAAGATGACAGATGGTTTAGGTGAGTTTACAGAAAATAGTATAGAGTGGAATTTGCTGAAGTTTATAATGGTGTGCATTGTCATGAGATTTTTGTTCAAATCTGCAGTTTCTCAAAGAGTACGAACCTTGGAAAGATATTGAGAAGTTTTATATAACAGAATGTAAATGTGAAAAAAAGTGTCTTTTCTGTTAGCGAGAGAGTAACAACTGACATTGTGGTAAAGTTTTAATTAAAGACTTTAATTTCCATTGTTTTCGAAAGTTACGTGTTTTAAGAGAACATTGAGAAATCTTATAAGACATTAATGTGAAGAAAACAAACTTTCTTGACGTGGAGTTAACGACAAATTGCATAGTTATTACTAGTAACGATTTCCATTTGAATCTTCATTCAACCGAAGTTTATAAACCTTGAAAAGAAGATGGAGAAATTTAATAAATAATTAACAAAGAAAAATATCATCTTCTCGTTGTGGGTTCGATGATAGTGAAGATTTCATTGAAGAATTTCATATTTTCTAAAGATCCTTACTCTTAAAAATAACAAACTCGTGATCGAGATTTGCACTTGAAGTAGAAGTTACGTCAATGAAGATCTCATCTTATGTTTAATTTTGGAGCTTAGGAAACTTATGAAGTTGAACATGAGAAAATACGATGACCAGCGCGATTCGTGAGTCATTCTACTAAGAATTCTTCAGATAAAAAAGCAAACAACAAGTCATACCCTTAGCTGGTATTTACATAACCAAACCATCATTTTCATTTAGAATTTCAAATGACGTTAATGTCTGTTTAGAAAAGTTTGAAGTGGGTGAAAACGATGTACGAAACACGTGGATAAAGACTTGTTTCTTCTCTTGAACCATATATATATATATATATATATGGTTTATTTTACTATATATATATATTTCATTTTATTTTATTTCAATTTTTCTTTCATACAAATTTTATATTTTAATCGTCGTATAGTTGTAGGATTAAAGTATTAGTTCAGAATTAAAGATGAAAACTCACATAACATTCGAGAAATACACCGCTTGAATTTAGAGTTGCTATGACGATGGATCACATTGTCAAAAATTTATTCGACGAGGATGCAAATTGGTTGCTACCGTGTTTCAGAGTACTTGATTAGGTTTCGTTAATTGTCCTGCAGGAACGTCGCATAGAGGAGTCAGTAAATTAAAGGTCTTTGTAGTCCTCCACGAGCAAAAGCACGACTGTAATCTTGCCGAGTGCGAGGGAGCGTAATGGTATTGTAACACTAATTTTATAGACAATGGTAATGGTTTTTCTTTGCTGACCTGGGGTTGGGGTTAAATTGCAGACGAGTCACGTATTTCACGTTTAATCGCAATTATTATTGTCGTACGCCTACCATCAACAATTTCTGTCTGTCTTCTCTCAGATTAGACAGATGTTTTTCATCTTAACGTTTGAACATTGTGCGTTCTGTTGGTAAATAGCCTCGTATATAAATAAACCTTTGTATAAATAATTTTTTAATTACTTTTAAGAAGAGAAATAACTGTTAAGCCTGACTATAAGAAAATCGTATAGAACGATGGGTCATAAAGTAGTATAAAATACAGAAAAAAACGAAACAACTAGTCGTTCCAAACTGATCTTTATGCAAATTGTTATCTTTACGAATATAATTAAAGAAATAAGGATTCACTTTATCAATTAAGCATGAAAAGAAGTATTCTCTCTGCGATATTTTATATATCTTTACAAATTATATAGATTCAGTCAGCTTTTGTACAGTGATACTTTCAGTATCGTAGAGATTCATAAAAATCCGCGGGTTTAATTATTCGAAATCCGTCAGAAAACGAAACAAAGTTAGAAACTTTGCGAAAGAACGAAACGCCGGTCTATAGAAATTCCCTAAAAGCGCAACTCGCGAACAAAATTCCGCGCGAATTACCCACCGTGAAAGTCAAACAAGATTTGTGTCGCCATTTCGTCGTCTTTAAGAGCGCATTAATTATCCATTTGCCGACAAAAGCGGACAAAAATAACCAGCGACCCCAAAACCGCGCGTAATTTGCCGGCTCGTGGACGGAAAAATCGCCGAGGGCGCGGCAAACGCGTTGTGCTATTTCCACGTGTGCTGTCGGTTTCTCGTTGCCGGTAGAAAACCCGTTGTCGGCTTTTGAAACGGCTTTGGAAACCTAACTCGGTCGCTGAACGGACTTGCAGCCTTCGGCTTGCTTGAATTGCGTTGCAATTCCACGCTGCGACGCAATCCTCTCGTCGTTCTTTTCAATTTGCATACGATCACGCCTCCACCGAGTAAAAATCGCGCAGAAACGTTGTCTCTGACTGTTTTAGCTGAAATTTGAAGGTTTTCGTGGATTTGAAAGTGTACTGGCGTTA
Organism: Bombus campestris; assembly: GCA_905333015.3. NCBI lineage: Eukaryota > Metazoa > Arthropoda > Insecta > Hymenoptera > Apidae > Bombus > Bombus campestris. The sequence goes on along the minus strand of HG995136.1, from coordinate 9,810,048 downwards.
GAACGTTTGTCGTGTGTTTTTCATCGCCGTGGAATTTTCTTTGATATCGCGTTTTATAGCATGTGGGACGAGGAAGATTATATTCGTTTTACGTATCGTTGGTTTTCTAGGAAAGTAACGCAATGAGAAATTAGAGGAAAGATTTTTTAAACGAATGATTTGAGATAGAAGATTGTCAATTTCTCAATTATTTAACGATCTTTTTAAATGATTGCAGCGTAGATTTATTCAGCCTGCATTTGCAACTCGTCCCGTCTAATCACTGTCTTTGCAGTTGCATCCCATTTAGGTTAACGAATTGTAAATTCGTCTGACACTCGTAATGTACGCATAAGATAATTTCTACATGCTATCTCCGTGATAAATTAACGTTACAGAGCCGAGTTTGAATTTTAGATGAGATGGTTGTTGGTTTAGCGAATCGCAAGTTACATCTAAGGTTGACATACCCTTAGTTGGATTCACACTCTTGGTTTGCATACTCTGGACTGGTTTTGCACTCCCTTTGAGTTTAAACTCTGCATACGCATTTCATCTCTCTTCCTCGCATTTCTATATCAATTTTGAAGAAGTTTCTCTAACTTCTTTCGTCGTGCTAGTGACTATGAATGCAACGTTAGAACGTAATTCTGTGATTGAAAATATAAATTACAAGAATTAAATACGAATAAAAATGAAATTATACGCATTTTGTTTCGAGTGAATAATACATTGCCAACCAAATGTCCGGAATCACCATGTGTTCCATAGAAGCCAAGAATTTGAAGAAAAATAAGCTTCAACTTCAACTGTGCTGTAACTTTTTTTACTCTACTGGCTCATTGGCAGACGTTCCAACTTAAGCGTGCAGAGTAAAACAACGATATATAAAGTCATATTAAAACCTGTTTGGACCTATGGGATCCAACTATGGGGAACAGCGAGCAATTCCAACATAGAAATTCTTCAACGATTCCAATCAAGAACTCTAAGATTCTTAATAGATGCACCTTGGTATGTTGCCAACGAAACAATACATCACGACCTTAAGATACCTACAGTTAAAGAAGAAATATCCAAATTCAGTAATAGATATAACATAAGAATTAACAACCACCAAAAGCCACTAGTTACTCAATTACTTGACACGACGGATCAGATCCGCAGGCTAAGAAAAGACATTCAGGTAGAATCAAACGTACGATAATCATTTACTTATAATTCTCAGTGAGAATTGATTGTAAACTACTTGCAAATAAAAAAAAGACTTCTTTTAATTTCTTTCATAGTTAGGATATGAAATAGCGTAGGTGGACGACGTGGATACAACGTGGAAGTTAGAAAAATTGTTTCCTATGCAGATGTAGGCGGATGTTCAGAACGATAGAAATATGTACAGATGTAAACATACAACTAGATACAGTAATGAGTCACGTCGCTTGACCATTGTTAATTTTCAGAAATATATAAACTCTTTGTAAATCTTACAATAAAATAAGAACTCTTATAAATAAACTATTTCTAGCAAATTTCCTTAACGTTACACGTATCTAAAACATAACAAATTTCTTCTTCTTTAATATGGTTTGTGATAGATGGTAGGTGAAAATTGAATAAATGCTAATATTTGTCCATTAAATTGAAACTTCCAAGAAACCTAATACCTTCAAATCTAGCCTCATAAAGAAAACATTTCCGCCAAAATTATACATTTTCCTCGGTGTTTCTCGCCAGTGTAGCAGCCACGTTTTCTGAAAATTCCAAAAATAGACGAAATTATTTGAAACGTAAAACTCGTGTATCCTCGGCGTTCGGCCCTCCCTGCGCTAGAACAAACTAACAAACATCGCTACAGCGGATTAAATGCGCTGGGTCAACGGTAATTTCGCCTTTTGACAAGTTTTCGCCTCTCGCGGTAGCGCGGCGGCGTTTCGTTATCGTCCAGAGAATGACCGCCATAAATTGCCCGAACTGCGAGACTCTCCTATTATCCCGTCGACGCGCATTTAAAGTTCCCCGCCAAAGTTCCTGCTGAACTCGGAACCGACCATTATCGCTCCGCCATTATCATTATCATTGTTATTATAATTATCAGTACTATTATCCTTATTATTATTATCGTCTATTTCTTCTTCTTAAGATGCGCCGATATTTATGGTAAATACGGAATTATCGTCAAATATTCGCCTGGTCCATTACGTATTTCAGAAATTTCGTACCAATGACCATGTGACCAAGAATAATGATTTTTGTACGCCGATGTATCTCTATTTTGCGTAGAGCGTTAGATGTGTTTTATTATTATCATTGCTTTTTATTTCCCTTTTCTCATCTTTCGAAGGATGGATTTGTCCACTGCAAAGTGCTTTGACCAAGTTAGGACGAGGCGTTGAATTTTCCTGTGTGTAGGGAAGAGTATTATTATTTCTTATTAGAGCTTTAGGCGTGTTTTATTGTTATTATCATCCCTATTTATACTTGTGTGCTTTTGAAGATTACATGACGTGTTTGTGTTCACTAGCTCATACCTATATTCTCGTGTTACTGTCGTAGCGTTTTCTCGGCTATTGCCGCTCTTTCCAACATCGTAGCTCATCGTATCTTTGAACGAACGTGTGTCTTTATACCTAGTGTTTTACAATAACTGGAGAAATTCTTTGTTCATGAGTGATAAGTATGACGGATATGACCATCGGCAGTACTGTCACATTCTCTTATTTCCATTGGTGTGAATTTTTATTTCAAATGGAGTGTGCTTTTTCATGTTTCCTCGTTCCTTTTGCATAACGCACGTGTCATTCGGTACCGTAACGTCGATTGCACAGCTTTTCTTTTCTCTTTTGTAATATAAATATATCCGGCCTATTACATGTAATTGCGCCTTATTGATGTACGTTGCTTTGTCCCAATCTAGTTTATAATTTCCATTTTCAACTATCTTTTGTAGCGTGTATTTGCAGTATGGTTTGTGTTATTATGATTATTATTACTTTACAACGAGAACTTGTAATATTGTATTATTGTATTATTACTTTACGAGAAGTTGTAATGTTCGCATTTCAAAACCACAACAGAAACATTGGAAGTTCGAAGGCAGATCTATAGAGGAAGCCTCGTTCAAGGGTTTTCAAGAGACCATCGAACTTACTGGGACTAAATTATTTTGCCTGTCGCGGATTTGGATCTCCAACATTGCCGACTGACTTGTCGGACAAGACCTGCGTATTCCACGTTTTCTACAAGCGCGGTCTTTGTCTTTATATGCGCACGTGTGTATACGTGTAGAAGGGCGTCTACGTGTATGTGTCGTGGTCGCAGGAAATTGGGTAATTCTGTTTCGAAAGTGGAGTTCCGTGAAAGAGGGAAACTCGGTAGCAGGGTAGTTTAGTTTGGAGTAACTTGGACATTACATTGTTTTCTTTAGAATTGCGGTGGTTCGCTTTGAACAGACGCTGTCGAATGGCTTCAACACGTGGTTTGGATTTTTTAGCCGATTCTCTGATCACTTTGACGTTTCGTATTTAGAGTTTTCGCAGTTCTCACAATCTTTCGTTATTTCCTGATTATTTGCCAACTTTTATTTTACGATTCGACGTGTGGATTTTTAGATGTGATTCATGGCCTTTTCAGTTTCTAATACTTCCTAAGATTTTCTTGGCTTTCTCTGTGATTACTCTTTGGATTTCTCTGGACTTTTATTTCTGATTATCTTCAGCATTTTTAGAGATTTTTGCAATCTTCTATTCATTATTTTGTTCTGATTTTTCTTTCATTACGCTATTTACCTCTTGTGATCTTCCATTCACTAGCATTTCAATATCCTTTAACTTTCCACTGATCATTCTTCGAATCTCCAACGAGATATTAAGTTTACGTAGTTTTAATTTTCTTTAATTGTTCCTTAATTATTCTATATCAAATACATTTATTTAACACTTTCGTTACTATTGACGCATATGGTGCGTCGTCATCGCTATATGGGTATTATTTAAGTAACGTTAGTACTGCTTTACATTTACGTGTTTCGACAGAACGACGCAGAAAGATAAAAAAGACAATGAACGATATATTGAAATATTACTTGACATAAAGACAACTCCAACGAGAAAAATATGAAATTTCAGGAAAAAAAAAAAACGTATTAAATATCTTTTCACTCGATTAATGAATAAAAATTACATTCTTCTGTTCCATATAAAGCTTCATATAGCAGTGCAACGAGTATTAAGAGTGGCAGTTTGTTCCAAGCACTGAGAAATCCCACGCTCATAGTCAATAATGAACATAGCGTGGCTCTACACGAACGTTTCTGTTTTTCCATGGACGTTTCTCGGAAGAAAGAAAAGAAAACGAACGCTGCCAGCACAGATTGTCCACGATTCCACAGTAAAGATTAAAGATTCAATGAAAGCTTGTCGTCTCGACATTTTACAAATGCTTTCCGGGAACTACTCCTCCAACTTCTTCCAGTTAAAAATACCGACGTTGGTGATTATTCAAAAGCGGGCAAATGGGCATTTTGACATGGTCATGCTTGGGAACGACGTCATCCAGCGTTCTATGGAGCTCCATAACCGGGAATATAGGGTGACTCACTTAGACAACATCAACCTAATTACATTTGCAAATTTGAAATCATAGATATAAAATACGAAAAGGACAAAGTTATGGTATAAATAAGCAACGAGCTTTTTAACTCTTGAGTGAAAATTAGAAAGAGACTTTACGAGTAGGACGGTTTTAAACTCGGAAACAGGAAATTCAGATTGCAGAAATCATATAGATTCATGGATTAAATAGAACGAAAAATTGTAACATCTAAGCGACGAAGCAATTGATTTCTAAAAAATTGATATTCCCAGAGTCTGGCGAATTTGAAATGAAGAAGAATTAAGTGTATAAGAGATGTAATTTTGAGTAAAATCTTGGCTCGAAAATGGCAAATATTTAAATTTCTGGCGTCTCGAATATCTAAACATAGAGGAAAAATCAAGTGGAAATCCTGTAAAGAAATGATGTTTATGTTATTTTCTCTGTTGTGCATCGTTAGAAATGTAGCGATCGCAATTGTTACCGCTTTCGTGGTGTATAAATATACAACAATGATCATGTAACATTTCTAAACACCCAGTTATTTTGTATACAGAAATACACCGACTACGATCAGCAAGAAATCAATGAAAATATAAATGGAAAAAAGAAGTAAGAAAATAGAAAAAAAAAAAATTACAGAAAAATGCAACTAATTAAAGTGGAATTTTTAAGGGAAGTTACTTAAATGTACGAAAACGTACGAATAGGGAAAAATACAAAAACTTTAATTTGATAAAGAAATAGTTAGATCGCCTTAAGAAAGAAAGTGTTTAGAAAAGGGCAACAGATTAAAATGAAATCAGAATATGTTCACTGTACATAGTTGAAACCAAAATTTCGACACTGTGGTAATGTATCTTGTACGAGGCTCGTCAGCTAAGATTTATCGATACCTACGTGATACCGCCTTTTCCTACAGGGACACCCTGTACGCTTGCTCCGACGATAATTTAGTGTCAAGAGAACTGTAGTGGTTGTAAAACTCGAGCGTGCAGCAATACCTCGAAGCCTGTCTGTTGCTTGAAACCATAAACAACGATCTCTTATTTCGACGACATTCGCTATGTCTGTGTTTTTCGCAGGTGCAGCCGAACGTGTAATAAACTATATTCGACAAAAGAATATGATAGTCGAGCCGAGGAACTAAGATTTCTGCCCAAGACGCCATAACTTGTCTGAGAATTGTCGATTTACGCGACACGTTGATTCTTTCGAGTGTTGAATAGCAAACGAGGAAAACCGGGGCTACCTCTTTCGCTTTCCAGATTGCAAATCTTGAAAAGTATGAAACGTCAACGTTTGTCGATTTCCTGATTTGCATATTAATTGATTATGAATTTCGTAATTTTACATTTGTTAAAAATTCAATATTAGAATTTTCCAATAAACTGAACGATAAACTTCCCGTGAAACTTCGATTCACGATATTATCGATTAACCTTGTATATCATTGCATTTATTATATTTTCTATTTTTCATATAAAAAAAGGTATATTCCATAGAGAATAAAATAAAATAAAATGATGTCGTGACGATGAAGAATTTTTTTTTTAACTAACGCTTTCTTGTGATATTAAATGCCGCAGTTTCGAGAAAGTTTTCCATAAAGTACTCGATAAAGAGTTTGACGAATAAAATAAAATAAAATAGTACAATGTGGTGACGATGAAGATTGTGTTTTGGAACTAACGCTTGCTTGTCATATTAAATTCTGTAGTTTGGAGAAAGTTCAGGAAGCTGAACAAGGCTTTTCACTTTGAACACGCAAATTTCGAAAGTTCACGCTGCCCTGGACACGGTAAAATTCGAAGATAAGATCGATTTCTAAGTAATTCTACTTTGCACGACTACTTAACCGGTCCTTGCTTTGAAGTTAGAAACAGCCAGTGCTTCATCGAAGATCCATCCTCTTATAGCAAACTTAGCGAATTAGGAAACTTACGAAGATCCTGAAATATGACGCCATGGGTGAGATGTAGATAGGAGCACTACTTTAGCCTTAGAATGGAGAAAATCCTGAAACAATCTATCGTAGAAAGCTAAAGTTAAATACATTAATTACGACAATGAGCGTTGAAGTTAGATAACATTACCATATCCAAGGATTACCTAATTATTAGGCCTGCCTTGCATCTGAAACAGGAAAATGTGCATAGACAATGGAGACTGTCGTTAATTCTCGCTCATAATCCATTAATTGTCAGATTAAACTGCGGACGTGCATGAAAATTCACATTTTTTTTAGTATAACGAAGGAAAGAATATTCAAGAACAGATTTGTTTCTCCCATCAAATATCACAATGAGTTTTATTCTTTGGACATTTCATTCAGATGAATTGGCTTTTTATTCGTTTCTTTACTTCCAAATTTCATATAAATTTTATTTGCTTCATTTAGACGTAATTATGTTTCATATTTGACGTTTATTTGTGTTTTGGTAATTATATTCGTACGGAAGCACATGGAATACTAACGCAAAAATTTCTAAAAATTATTTAGTCACACAGAGCTTGAAAATACGCTAAATTAAACGTACGAAAACTAGAAGTATTCTAAAAGACGATGATATCAATTTTTTTAAAGTAGGCGAGTCTTGGAATATCTATTACTTCGAAATTAGAGAATTAGTGAAACATCAAAAGTAAGTATGGAAATTGTAAAAGGCAGACGGAGATGCAGAGAACCAAAAGTACATTCGAATGTTTCCGAGTAATCTAAAAATGGAAAGAAACACTTCAGCCAGTGAGCTTCCACGAGGATTGACTTTAAGATGGCACGCAGGAAACGGGACGTCTCCGTGAACGTCGAAACAGGAAATATCGTCTGATTTATAAGCCCTGGGAGTAACCACCGACTACCTGGAACGTTCGTCATTCTGTCAATGGGACGGTTTCCCTGGGGCGATAGTCTTGCATACGCAACACCGTTAAAAATATAGAACCACTTACTCCATCATGCCAACTTTAAAGAATACCTTCGAGAAGAATATGATGTTTCCACTATTTTCAATTAAAGGATTTTGAAAATTCATCGTTAGACTGTGGATTTTTATGCAAATTTATATTTTTACGAACACGCGTAAAAAAGCAGAATCTAAACAGAGGTTCGTCTCGCTTATTAAAAATTGTGACGAATGTTCTTTCGAATAGTTTACGTATCTTTGTATATTTTATTTTAAACTTTGTATATTAAATTTTGCATAAATGCGTAACAATTCATAGTTTGTGCATCATGTATAAATGAAACTATTAAATCTCATTTATATTTAATTTTGTCAATTTTGGAAATAGGTAAATCACAGGAAAATATATCATTTCTTCTATTTCACACTGAGAAAGTTCAGATTATGTATAAATTAAAAAAGATTATCGCGTTAATTGATCGATTCTACCAATTTTAAAGGCACATAGGATATTCTGATCCTTCTCTTTGGAAATAAAAGCTTCGAAATTTACGGGAATAGACATTTCTAAATGGAAACTGTCGCGTCACATTTACTTGATTTTATCCGCTTTGAAAATAAGCCACAGGAGAATATTATGTTCCGTCTAATTTCACTTGCAAAGCTTCGAGAATTACGAGAATAGATACGTATAAATTGAAAACGTCACGTTACTTGCTCCGTTCTGTCAATTTTACAAATACGTTCCAAAAAAATCTTCTCTTCTTTCTATTTCGAAGTGAACAGTTTGAATAATTTTCGAGAACCAGTAGGATATAAATTGGAAATGTCAAATTCTCTCCGCTCTGCCAATATTGTACGTACGTTTTAGAGAAGAATATTCCATTTCTTCTATTTCAAACCGAAAATGCAGAAAACTCGATGAAAACAGTTATTCATTATCGTAGACAGACGTGAGTCTGCATCGAGGTAGAAATTATCCGCCGTATGCGAGATCTCTAAATTTTAATATAAAATGCGTCAAAATACAATTAGTATGAAATGTTGCAAATGTTGCAAACGTTGCATAAGAATACAAATTTTCATCGAATTCGATAATCTCGCGACTGATCAAATTGTAATGTAAAACCCCCTTATCTAATGTAAAACCATCATCTCTAATTGTCAATTTGGAGTATGAGATGCTTGATGGAATCGTTTGTTTCGATCTCAGAATGGATGAATTCAGAAAATAAATAAAATTGGACATATATATAATTGTAGACTAGAATACGTCTGATCTGGGACAAGCATATTCTACTAAGTTCGAAAAAGCGTATTCTACTTCTCTTATGAACCTCTAATTATTCTAACTCACATTGGCTATGGAAGTTACTACAGAAACTATTCTTCTTTTATGACATTAGACTTTAGAAAATTTTTTTAATCCCAACTTAATAAAATATTGTAAATTGACTAACAAAGGACTTCTTTGAAACTTCTAACGAAAACTTGAAACTTCAGAGTTTTCAAGGTACATTGCTTATAAGACTAGAGGACACACGTTACTACACATAGGGTGTTTAACCAAGGCTGAAGAACCAAAAAGTATTGTATTTTCGTCCAGTCGCGGGAAGATGCGATCGCGTTGAAGCGCGTCAACGGGAGTCGTAAATTCCCGTTACGATTGTAACGATCGACGCCACGTACAAGTCGATCCCCTTATTTCTTGTGGGATAATAGGGGTATTTGTTGGGGAATAAAACTGTAGTCTACAGTCTTACAATATTTATATTTTTAACGACTTGTTACACTTGAGGTTCCGTCGTGTAGGAAGATATAATTGATACAGGTGATGAAGAATAATACACTTGATAGATGAGTAGTAGTAATAAAGAACAGATTAAGATAATATCACTTTGATCGTAGCGAGGACTATGTTTTAAGTTGACTACGCGAAGCTTATAGGAACAGTCGTGTTGACTGCACGACGTTTGGTAGAACAGTGATGACCCGTCTCGTACAATTACGGAGGAAAGCTCGGTATGGGTGTCCTTTTTAATGGGAAATACCTGCTATTTTTAATAGACGAACAACCGCTTTCTCCGTAAGTTACAAGAGCGTGCAATAAACGTAAGGACTGTTTTAAGGACCATCCATAAACCGAAAATACTTATGTGAATAGAAATTAAACTGAGATGATTCGGTTTATGGTGGTTCCTTAGGTTCATCGAGGGTCAGTGTAACGGTGCGTGGACCTCGGCGTCCAGACCATGAGGGACGTCGCACGGACCGTCTTACGCGACGTAACAAGTACAAAGAAGAAAAATTATGTAATAATTATATTAAAGCTTCCACGAAAGTTCTCCTGAGAATTTGCAGAGTTTCAAAAAAGTAGAATCTTCCTAAGTTACCGATGTCTCCTGCGAGAAGATAATCCAGCTACATAGAATCTATAATTTCTACTAAACGCTTTTTTCGAATTTCGTTTTCAAAATGAAGAAATCATATCCGCCTCAATTGCAGATCTATTGATATCATTACGGTCTGAAAAAGAACGAAAATGTATCGATAAGCCTGATTGAAAACAGGTTTAAACTAAACATTTCCGATTTAAGAAGAAAGCTAATTAAACATTTTCATTTTACAAAAGAACAAACCGTCTCGTTTACGACTATAAGTCACGTGCAATATACTCGTAAACCAATTTTAAATTTATAATTAACATTAAAAATTTCGGAAGAACGACTAAAAGTAGATACAATATGTGACCGCGAGTCTGATCAAAAACAAGCTTATTCTACTTAAAACCATCCAACTCTCGAGCCGTTAGAACTTCTGTTTCAAGCTCATCAGATTCATCGAAAGTTTAGAAAAATACGCTAAAACGAGTACAAGAAAAACATACAGCGAAACTATATATCTTACAGAGAACAGAGTTACTTTGCTTGAAACTCGCGATCATTGAAACAACGATATAATAGTCGCTTCTCGAAACGACCAAAGACCCTGCAGACACAATAAAACGGCAATTAGCGTGCTCGAGAAACCGAGTCTCGATTCATCATTGGTCGATCTCGTTGAAATATCAACGCTTCGAAGGAATGCTCGCCGAGGCGGATTAATCTTCGCGCGGGAGGCGACGAGTTAATTAACGCGGGTTATAAATACGAAAGGCAATCTGCATTATGGTAATCGGTTCCTCGAGTTTCCTGCGAGCTTGTCACGACGTCTCGCCTCTCTCAAACCTGATCGCGATAATTTACACGGGATATTGGCGTGATCTAATTTTGGCCGCTGGCAGACGCCCGTGTCACGTTCGATTATAAGCTTACAAGCTTATGGCTTAGGACCGACCGTGCCATTAAGCATAGACGATCGGCATTTTCCCTAGTAATACAGTTACCGTTGTTGGAATCTTTGCAGACTCTCATGTTGAAAGTCTCTCATTGACAGATCAGTTCTCGTTTTGATGCGAAATAAGCGAACGCGATGAAAGGAGATCGAAAGTGTAGGATTCGACTTCTCGGTTAAAATGTCCTATCTATTATTTCGAAAGATGCAAGGAAACTGAAGATTTGTTATTTCTTTGTGTTTGTAATATAACCCAATTTGAATGTGATAAGTTTACTCGGGTAAATAACCCGGGGAACTTTAAATATTTCAACGTATCGTGAAAAATAAAGAGACGAAATGAGAATGGATAGAAACGTGAAGTCTGCGGTTTGGAATTTCAAATTTCAAAATTCCCGTTGTTTCAGCTTCGGTAATCGGTCTGAAATTCCGAAAATCTGACGTTCTTTCTTCTAATATCTACAATTTGCATCGTTATGTCGCGTTAAAATGAATGAATATCATTATACTTATTACTATTATTATTGTATTACATTGAATTTCCTCTTTCTACATTCTCAACCACAGTACCTCACAACGATTTCAATAATTCTTTTCTTCTAAAAATATTCTCAATTACATTTTTCCCACGTTCCAGCTCGTAATGTTTACAGTGTACGATTTTACATTTGAAAATCAGAATAGACAAATATAGTTTCGAACGTGAAATTTGAAATACTCCCACTGTTTTACAACCAAATATTTAAACTTGATATCTGAAATGTAAAAACTGTGGCAATTTTGCCCTTTCGGTAATTCACATCAAAATGAATATCTTCCGACCCTATTAATTTTCTCTTTCCACCGTTTTTCAATCGTACACGCCGCAATAATTCCAATAATTTCATCCCTCTCGAAATATTCGCTCAACCGTCATTCCAAAAAGAACCTGTTCCAACCGAATCTCTGCGCATCTTTCAGCTCGTTATGTCCGAAATCTAAAAGTTGAAAATCGAGGCTGAACGATTCGCACTAGCTCATTAAAACTGAATATCCAGCGCACCTATCCCTTCCACTGAATTCTGCTGTTTTCCAACCACACCTCGCGGCAGTTTCAATAATTCCTAAAAATATTCACGAGCTGCTTGAACCATCCGGAGAGACCGTCATCCTAAAACCCGGTTCAACTACCTATCTCTGCCGATCCTCTGGTTCGTTAACATCGGCCGTAAATATGACGGGCAAACAGGCGCGAAGTTTTCTTGCGGAAGGGCGCGCGATCAATCAAGCCGGGCTTACGCGATTTCTTGTTTTTAGCTCAAAGGGGAGGGAAAACACAGCCCACGGCCGTTTCCTCGCCGTTGCTCGACGTTCGTTTGCATCCACGGGACGCAATTTCCATTTTTCAAAGGGGCCAACGTACGCAACCCAACCCCGATGGAAACTTGACGAAACCAAATACGCGGCTCGCGCTGCTGCTTTGATCAGCTTCTTCTTTAACAGAGAGAACGCCGGCCTCCTTTTTCCATCGAGCATACCAATCTCCGAGTTAATGTACGTCGTCTCTGTTTATGTACCTCTTCCGGTCTAACGCAGTTGCGATCGACAAAACCTTTCCTCACCGGTGAAATAATTAATATAGAGCTGGAACGGCGAACCACGAGTTGCGTTTTTGTTTTCTATGGTTTGGTACGAGGCGGTACGGCGAAATACGACGGTTGTCGTGGCAATTGCACGCTCAAGTCTCGCGTTAATTTGACAGGAGTTATGTGCACCATTTTCTGCTCTGGACTTGAATTAATTGGTAGCATGTTTAGAGGGTAGGAATGGTATCAGCAAGGACAATATTTTAGGACGAAAGGTTGACAGGATCTCGTTAATCCAAAGTTGATGATTTTGAATTGCACTCGATAAGCTTGCATCCTACGATTTCCACTAATAAGATCTGCGTATGGAATATATGAGTCCGGTTCGAAGCTTCTGACTAATGATACGTCTTGTATGTCGTTAAGATAGTTTTTAGACGACGTTGAACAATTTTCATATTAAATTCGTTCGTAAGACGGTCCCGTTGAAATGATTCTCGGAAGCAAAGGGAACGTTGGAAGATTTTCCAGGTTTGAAAAATGGCTGAATGTTTCGGCAGATAGAAAAATACGACGAAATAAGGAATACTCGGTGCATGACAAACTAGCGTTACGAGCCGTGAACACGTTCTTCCGTGTCGTCTTTACAAATATCACTCCCACGGAGCCCTGACATTTCGCCAACGCGGAAATCCTTCTGGAATAAATAACTTCCTAGAAAGGACGATGTTGCGCTACGATATTCGCCCAAATCGGCAACAAGTTAGCATTTTAAAACAGATAATTGAAATAGAAACATTAAAGCGTACCTGGCAACTTGAAGTATTTTTTTTTTCTTTTTAATATATTTTTGTGACATTTTAAAGTAACAATCGTTAATAGGTAGATATTTCCTTCGATCCGGATATATTAAATAAATATTTCTTCGCAAATAAATCTCTACGTTAAACAAGAATTTAATTCTATATAATTAACTTATCACTATAATTAACATACCTATTACAACGGTATCAAAATCACTGCATGCACTAAATATAATAAAATAATCCACCTCCTACAACATAATACAAATAAAATACTATATATAAATAATACAAATAAATAAATAAATATAAGAACCAAAGAAGTATCACTTATCATATAGTATAATTTCCAACGAATTTCAAAGAACCGTAACCTATCTTCAACAAGACAAAAACTCACTATTAAAACATCCTGCGTAAAACTAGAATATATACGTCTTACAAAACAGATTTACATACAATCGTAAACCCAAAGTATCGTCTCAAGACCGCGAGGTATGATGCTTATAAAAGTCATTCAGCCTGTAAATACGATCGCACATTACACGCTAACATCACTATGATTCATCCCTATTTACGATCTCTTTTCACAGATATATCCATTATCCTCGTCAATCTCCATGCTACGTAGATATGTACATTTCGGCCAATAAACGAGAAACGTTTCGAGTTTGACTCGACTCGGCGCGACGTAGCGATTCGTCACGAACCCTTTTTTTTTTTATTTATTTGTTTGAATTTTACAATTTGTCCAGAAGGACCTTTGGTAAAATGTTATAACTTGAAAAATATAGCACGTGGATGGTTACCTCCAGCGGGGTTCCATCTTCCAGGTTGTTTATTGTATTTCTGTTGCGAGGTCTGCGGGATGCTTCTTCTTCAGTCTTCTTTCTATTAGGGTTTCATTTGTTTCAGCTACAAGCCGGTTTGGGTGTGTTGCGAGTCTTTCTTTGTACTTTTTTGCGTATCTAGCGATTTCCTCTTTGACTGTTGGAATTTTTAGATCTTTTCGTGTATCTTCATTTCTGACGTACCATGGAGCGTTGACTGTTGTTCTTAAAATTTTTGCTTGTTCTGTCTCTATTTTATTTATGTGACTCATTGCTGCCGTCCTCCACGAACCCATGAGCATCACGACATCGAATGAAACGAGAATATCGGTGGAGGAAAGGTTTCTTCGAAGAGATGCACAAGAAGGGATACAGCAGGGATGTAGAAAAAGAAGAAGCGGAAGAAAAAATGCAAACGACCGAGAGATAGAGGCACGAGATTTAATAGGATCCAAATAGCCGTTGGTGTCCAGCTGGAAAATCCGAATTTATGAACCTCCGGAAGGATTTAATTTATTTAAATTTCCAAGCGGCCAGCGCCGTTTTAATCCTGATTTACCACATGGCTTTTCTTGTTCCACCATGCAATGGGCACCGCGTGCGGCTTAAGCGGCCTGTTATCACGCGGCTGCTTATAAAGCGTGTTTGCGCGACCGATAAGCGGCCATGAAACCGGACTGGCAGTTTTTGAACGCGGAGATGGATAATGGAGAACGCGCGGCTTCCGGTATCAAACATTCTAACGGTTTTATGATAGGTACATGATCGGAAATTTTTCACACAATCTCTGGACTGTTTCGAAGGTTTTTTTTTTATCCTACTATGATTCTCGAATTTCTATACAGTCTGTCACACAAGAGCGTGTCTGCGATATCTGCGAAACCTGACACCTAATCAGAATGAGATAAAAAGAATGTAAACAAACGAAAACTTCTCTAATACGCGTTGCTGAATACCTTTCAGTTTCATTTGAAACAGTGAAAGGAACAGAGCTTTTTAATATGAGTGCCGCGTACGCGAAACGTCGAAAATCGTCTGGCATGGGCGAATGAAAACAGAGATCGTGATTGGAGTAATATAATATTCACTGATGAATCTTCATTTTGGGCATGGTGTCCTATTAGGCAAGCTGAGAGGAAGACGTATCACAAAAATAAGAACACTTGTACATCACATTCGAAAGATATGGAGGTCGTTACCAGAATCCTACGCTCAAAAATTAGTCGAGAGTATGCCGAAACGATGTCAAGCTATAATCGCTAATGGAGGAGATTGGACACCCTACTAAGTAATAGCGTATTAGTGTTTTAGATGTAGATTCAATTCATATAAATTTTTTTACAAATATATAAATATTTACAGAAATATCGCAGACACGCTCTTGTGTGACAGACTGTATTTCAATCTCGCTGTTATTTTAATATACGATATTTGTACTGTTTTAAGGAAATGTTTAACACTAGAACTACCGATAGTTAACACGAGGCTATTTCTACCAAAAACAGTCAAAGTGAGTGGTCTTTAAAAAATACGTAATAATAGAATATTTGTATATTTATTGATTTATTACTTTCTTACTGAAGCAATTCTATGTTATGTAGTACATTCTTGGTATTATTAATCCATTTGGGACCATCATTTCTAAACGAGAGTTGACATATTTATAAAATTGTAGAACAAGTCATTTTGCCTGGTGTGGTATTTTTAGTGTTAGCATCTAGCGATCGATTCGGAATTTTCTTGAATACTGGTATCATTATATCGAATGATATGCAGTAAACATTTTTAAAACGTGTGGGAAGTTTTACAAAACGAGGAATCTGGTTAATTGGGGTTCGATAAACAGATTGCAGGACCCTTTTACACTTTGACTGGTATTGGTATAAGTAGCCTTGATGTAAAATTCTTTTGAGTTTGAATACATAAAAAACAAAAAAATAAAATTTATTATATTATTCCTTTAGTTATCATTGCGGGAAAAATATAACATGAAGTAGGAATTCCAAAATAAAATTGTAAAACCAGCCAATTTGACTGGTGTGGTAGTTCTATTGTTGAAACAAAATGGAAACGAGAAATCGTGCATACCAATCAGACTTTTGTCATATATTGACTAAACAAAAACATATATATGTCGGGTTATCATTAGAGTTAGGGGCGTGTAACTAATTTTTCTTTGGATTAGACATTGTTGTTATGAAAGAGCGAAGATATTTACTAGTCCAATTATGATTGTGACGGAATTTGACGAGTAACCATGGTAATTAGATACTCGGAATGTGAATGGCAATGATCTTAGACTCAATAACGAATCCACGGTCAGCGGGATGACAAATGCGATATTGAACTTGACACACGTGTTCCCTGTACTAGTAGAACTTATCGAATTGAACTGAAATGAAATGAAGTGGAGTGAACCGGAACTGAGCCGGAACTGAGCCGGAATCGGCCCGGAACTGAGCCGGAATCGGCCCGGAACCGAGCCGGAATTGAGCCGGAATCGGCCCGGAACCGAGCCGGAATCGGCCCGGAACCGAGCCGGAATCGGCCCGGAACCGAGCCGGAATCGGCCCAGAACTTACCCGGAACTGAGCCGGAATCGGCCCGGAACCGAGCCGGAATCAGCCCAGAACTTACCCGGAACTGAGCCGGAATCGGCCCAGAACTTACCCGGAACTGAGCCGGAATCGACCCGGAACTGACCCGGAACTGACCCAGAATTGACTCCGCTTTCAGGTTAGAAAAATAATGTTGGTGCAATTTTGGATCGCAGCATCCGAAACAATTGCCACGAATCGGAACCACGTTTACGAAAGCCGAAATCAAGCCTGACGGAACAACGCGAACTTCCCGTACTCCTTACACAGTAACTTCCCACTTATCGTCGCAATCCCTTCGCCAGACAAGTGGCAGGCGAACTTCCTGCGCACCTATATCTCGAGACGCGAAGAGAACCGCAGTTTGCGTGTTTCCTCTAAACACCGAGCTTCCTCTACGATGAGGGAGCATCGCATTAATCACTCGAGAACGGCCAACAGACACAATGGAAACAATCCACGAAGTCCATCTAATCGACCTCCTAATCTCCGTTTCGCCGGACGATCGATCAAAAAGCGCGCTTTTGAAGTGCGCGCGTAGGACGAGAAGAACAAAAAGCAGAAGAACGAAGAAAGGAAGCCCCGTTTTATCGCGATTTTTCATTTATTTCGCGGCGTGCCAGCCTTTCGTCGGTTAGATTAGGCTTTGCTGAAACTTTATTCGTATCTGCCGGCTAAGTAATTTGAAGGTCTCTCACCGTAGGTGATTTATCACCAGTTCCTTGACGCACCGAAAGACGAAGGGTTAGAGATTGTTGCCAGACCTGACCAATGATCGATCGTTTCGATTGGTGCAACCGACGGTCTGTCTGTTACCAGACCGGCCAGATCATGATTAAGTGATTTCCACGAGAAAAACGAGTTCCAAGAGAACACATGGTGTAGTTTTCCGAGCATTTTCAAGCGGATTGAGCATCGTTGAAATGAGCTTCGAGCCTTGATCTTTGAGAGTTCTAGTTGTGGTTCAACATATAAACGCTGGAAGTCAGTGGGTTCGAATCTGCAATTGTAAGAGCCCTCCTAGTGTACTTAGTGCTTGAGCCTTTGAGCTTGAAGAATCTTTGAATTATTGTGTTTGCGTAGGTGGATCGTTTCAAACGTGATGAAACTAATTGATAGCTCTAATTCGTGTCTTTGACACAATTAAGTAAACTACTTTGATTTGTAGATATTTGTATAGTACTCTTGCTCTTCAACTTTCGTGGCTCCTTCTATGCCCAGAAAATTGTCAGTACTCTTGCACGAATTTCATTTTACACGGTCAGGAAACGTATTCTTCTATGATCTTTATCGATTTTATCAGATTTACTCGATTTCCAGTGAGTGCTTATGTAGAGATACGTGTGTTTTCGGGCCCGTGCTCAGTCGTAATCCAAATCTCGAAACGTTAATGAAACTGAAGTGGAACTAGAAAATAAATCGAGCCACGGATATTGTGTCTTTGACCCGATTGAAAAGAACAATCGTTTTGAAATACGATACCGACAATGATAACAAATAAAATTTAATCTGGTTTTCTAAGGAGGAAACACCTATTTGACCTAATTACAGTATAAAATAATAACAATAATAATTATTGTAATTGTTACAATAATTTGTCAAACGTCTTTTCGCGCGAATTGTAGAGGAATATATTGAAATAAAAAGAAAGGAGGAAAGTAATTTAATTCAATTTCAGGTCAGAACGACATCAAGAAGCTGCGCAGAGAGAACGAGCAGCTGCGTAGGGAGATATGGAGCCTCAGGGACGAGTACGACAAGCTCGAGGAGATCCTGAAGAGGCAGAAGTGCCACCCAGAAAGCGAAGAATACGAGGTAACTCGATGCAAACGTTGGTTGATTGTGAATTGAGACAAGGGATGACTGATCGATCCGTCGATTTTCCAGATTTTGCGTATTTGATTGATAACAGAAACTTTGTTTTCGCAGTGGTATCCTGATTTGAAGGATACTGATGGGAAATTAATGTACGCGAGGAATTAGCGAGAACTAGTTTATAAATTACTTTCTCGAAATCGAATATCGATACATTAATATCTCACATGAATGATTTTTTACTCTGGAAACAACTTCTTTTCTTAATTTTGTTAAGAAATTAAGATTTCTGGTATTTTCCAAACTTTTAGATAAAACCTGTTAATTTATATAATTACTTACACAATGCTTAAAACACTTGGATGTTGGACAATGATCTTAAAGTCAATCTTTATCAAAGTATCATATAAGTAACATTATACGTATATCAATCTGTTGTTTCTAAAGGATGCTACGACGACTTTATTCTCCTGATTGGTATAACCGAATGGCTTATAGCAGTGATTCCTTGGTTGTTTAAAGCAGTATAATAATTGTAGTCTACGTATCAATATATAAAATTTGATTGGTTGTATACAAGAAGACCAGAGAGAAGTTATCACAAAATGTATTGATGGAATTAATCAATCTGAATATCGATGTAAAAATTCGGAAGTACTTATTACGAAATTTATAAAAACTGTATTTTTAATACAAATTAAAATGTACATGGAATGTACAAAAAATGTGGCAGATTAGAATAATTAAGAGATTCAAAGGATCATACATTTCAGGATCGCTCCGATGAGGATGGCGGTCTGCAATCTGATTACTCCTTCGAGGAGGACGAAGAGCTCAGCGAGGACGGCGAAGATACCACCAAGGAACCCGACAAATCTGAACAATTAGACAACGCGGAAAATCAGAAGATTTCCACGGAGAAAATGGCCAGTAACGGCCTCCATAGGCTACACGTAGACTTCGACGACTTATCAGTGGTCGACGAAGAGGAAGAGCCGAAACGAGACAAGGATAAAAAGGAAGCCTCTTCGGAAGATGTTCTGCAATCCAAAGAACAGAAAAGTCCACTTTCTATCCTAAAGTCGAGGCAACTTCACGACAACATCCCCTTCTGTCCTGGCGCCTATCAATCATCGACTTGCTTAGGTAGCTCTGCTTACTATAACGAGTGTCCTTTCAAGTTCCCAAGCACGCTAAACCTCATGCTGCCTGCTGATGCATCAACGATGCTAACTTCTCCGTGTCCAAGAATAAATGCAGACCGAATAGGCTCAATATCGAGTTTAGCAGGTCCGGCTATGAATGGAATCAACGATCAAATAATACACGCGCCTCCTGTAGGCTGGCAAAGTAACGTTATAATGCCTCAGACACAGGTGACCACGTATGGAGCAAACGATACTGACGGAACACCAAGTATGCAGAATTTTGCTACAATTCACCAGGAGCAATTAAAGCAACAATTCGCATCGACCATCGGCGGTTTTCCTAATTTTCCAAGTATTGTGCAAAGAAGAGGCGTTGGCCTAAAACTGTCAAATAACCCACTCAACTCGACATTCTATGGAAATAGTCGACAGAATTCAGAGAAGATGATTGAAAATGGTTGGAGTACGAGTGCAAACTTGCCAAATATGAAGGGACCAACGGATCTGAGTGCTAGTGATGCAACGAAGATAGAGACAGAAGAGAGTCCTGGGTTACCAGGAGCCGAGAAACCGAAGCATTTTTTTGCTCCACTGCCTTCGAAATTAAAGAAACAGACTGAAGAATCCTCGCCGACTATCAGTCACTTTGGAACCGGGAATAGTTCTAGTAGTGGCAAGACTGGATCCACTGTAATCTCGAAAAATCAGTTCACATCTCAGAAGGGATCGGTTGATCTGTACGTTGATGGAGCAATTCCATACGAGGGCAATCTGTTGAATGATAAAAGTGAACAGAGGACGTTCCTAAGTACAGACAACTTACTAATCGCTGAAGTCAAATCAGGCACGACCAATCAATTGACAAAGTCGATGTCATGGCAGGATTTGCCTAGTAAATCTCAAACCGTTTCGGTCAATCAATCTAATGGTAAGCAACAAATATTGACCCGAAGTGACAACACTTTGGACAATATATCAGACTCGAAGCCATACAAATCGTACCTGAACGTTACTCTGAAGGCGCCTCGCGTGGAACAGGCGGTGAGCCCCGACATCCCAGAAATCCCCAAGTTACCCACCATAGACTATCGACTCTTCAAGAACCCCTTTCTACGAAGTTTCGAGCCATCTACCAGCTACATAAACCAGAACAATGTCACCAGACCGCTGTCCGTCCAAGTGAACGATGACAACCTGTGCTGCTACCCATCACAATCTGAAGTGTCCACCTTCAACAGAGTTCCTTTTTCAGAAAGGTACAGAGCGGTTCAGTCTGACAAGAACCGTCTCTTAATCCCATCTAACCAACTAATGAATGGAAAGCTGATGTCTCCAACGAGCAAGCCTCAGATTCAGGTAACGTCTTTTGAGAGACCGAGTCCGCATACTTTAGTAGGTCCACCTACTCCTTACGAATTCAACACTATGCGTAGGTTAAATACCAATCCCTATTTACATACACAGAATTTGTATCAGAACGTGCCATTTTTGCCGAGAGGAGGCTTGTATTCACAAAGAGGAATGATGTACTACGACAACCTAACATTGAAGGTGCCAGCTCAGACGCAGACTTCCATAGACGGAGATTCTCATCAAGAAGACGAACACGTGTTTCCTCACGAAGAAAGTGCACCGGATACACCAAGTGGACGTAGGAAGAGAACGATCAGAAAAGAGAAGTGTAGTGCCAATAAGGAGCAAAAACCTGCGTCACCTACTGTTCAAAGGAAGTATAAGAAGCAGAGTAGTGTCACGTCGTCGGAAATGCCAGAGTCTCCTGGAAAATCGACACGAAAGAAGCCTACGAGACTTAGTATCACTACGACTACATCAGAGGGTCAGGAGGATAAAAACGAGAGCAGATCGTCTTCGTCTGGTCAAGATTCGCCCAAGAAGGAACAGATGAGAAGGGTGTCTCTCTACTTCAACGCTAAGAAGAGGCCTTCGTTGACTTCAATGAGGACAGTTAGAAGTGGCAGCTTGGATATTGGTAGAGAAAAGGAGGCGATGGTGCTGAATTCGGAGAGGGAGAGGACTAATTCTGTTAGTAGCAGAGAGATTGGCAGCGTGAAGGCAAGGAAAGCAAGTACCAGCAGTGGAAACGTGCCTTGGTGCGCTTGCTGGGGCAACGGGTGTGTTTAGGGAGTCTGTAATTGGTTTTATTGGTGGCTCTGGCTAGATCTAATTAAACGTTCGAGTTTTGTTTATGTTGTGGCTTGGCTTATCAACGAGTGGCCCTCGGGTTTCATTTTAATCAGCCTGGCCTGATGTGGATAGAATGTCTTGCGAGGTCGATGTCTTTGAGGAATGTGACAGTGTTTAGTTTATTCGCTCTGTATTGTGAGCCAGGGAATCTATAGTTCGACCAAACGAGAGTGATACTAATTGTAAGAGGAATTTAGAATAAATTGTCCAAACCATCAGACTACGTTTCTAATTGTAAGGTGTACTTTAATCCGATACATCTGCAGTATCGTTTTATCAAAGAAAACTTTTGCCGCATATTATTTATGTAAAGAATCATATATTTAATTAAATTTCTACTTGTCATTCAATACACTAGCAGAGTAACCGATTAGTTCAAATCTATGCAAATTATTGGTTCCAAAATGAAATACTCTCGAAATAAAACTGTTACAATAGCTCTGATAATTCAATTTAACTAAATAATTAAATAAGAATATCTTTGAACTTCCTCAAATGCTACCAGCAATTTTAATACCACATTTTCCAAATGTAAACTTCATACTAATTTGTAATATTTTTATTATAAATCATTTTAGTATTTCACACATCTATGTACATGTTTTACAGCAAATTTCTTCATCTCCGATGTATTTGGTAATTGGCGATAGAACGATATTAAATGGATAGTTTGTTCTACTAAAATTCAAAGTTAAAAAGAAGAGCGGTACTTTATATGCACCAATGTAATAATAATTCTCAACTCTTAAGTTGAGCGGATTCTTGGATAGCCAAGGAAAATATCGAACAGAGAGCTAGCATGCTCCAGGAGGAGTCGTATCGACCTTCACTTCAGCGTAACTATACTATAGGGCAACCGCTGTAGCCAATGAGGGAGGTCGTAAAACTAGCGCCGGCAGAACCAGGACACCATAAAACCCGTTACCGTTCAGGTGACAGTTGCAACCGTGGTGTTCTTGCCAGGAATACGGAAGCACAGTCTCTGCCCTCTCACGATGCTTACAGCGCAAGTGGATCGAATTAGGGGATTAATATTTAACGAGGAACCAGACGCGGAGAAGCCAGACCACGTCGATGATCGCTTCGATAAAAGTTCCGTGAACTATGCCAGTAAAAAGTCGTGGTATTATCCAATTTTATATCGATTACTCTTAATACCGATTCTAAGAATAATGGAATAAAAGTTCGATTTTCTATTCGTTCGACTAACCGGTTTGAATTTAACCCTGATGCGATCTTCTTTTATTTTCTTTATATTTTAATCTCATTTTTATTTTAATCGGATAAAGAGCTTACTAGTAGGATTTAAGAAAATTTGAGAAAGAAAAAACTGAAGAAATTTCCTAACGGTAGAAAAATACGACTGGGTGAAAAATGATTCATAGAACGCGGTAAAAAGCTTAAGCTTCGACGATAGTTGCTACGTTAAGAAATAATACGTCTGCGCATTTAATTTAAGCTTAAGGGGCGATATTCATTAAAAAAGTTCGAAAGTATAAATTGTTGTAAAGTGAAATGAAGTCTGCTTGATCTCTCAAATCTTGCGTGATTTCAAATTGATGTACGTAAATCAGACAGATTGATTTTTATTTATAATGTAATCTCTAAGAGATGTAAATATAATTTTAAAGTAAAATAAAGTTTGCTCGACAATCGTATAAAGTTTATTAAAAAGTCATAAGATAAAATGTATTTTTCGATGCGAGGTTTCGGAGTGCTGTTGTTTAACAGAAGCCGAAGAAACACCAATTTTTTTTTCTTTTCAATAGATAAATAAAATCATAGGAAATTTAGTAATATTATTATAATATAGAGTAATTGTAATTTGTGAAAATTTCTTTTACAAATATATTCTCTTTGTACATAAAAGGTAACAATTTCTTAAAATATCCTACGAAAAGATGTAAAACATCATTCGATGTAAAACAGCTATGTAAAATCTCAGCCAAATTGGCTCGACAATATTTTCTAATATTTCTAGTACCGTGCCTAGAAAAATCCAATCAACGATTCCAAATAAACTTCGTATACGTGTAATTCGCTAGGGTTGAGAGTAAAATGCGATAACTTTGTTACTCTAACAATCTGCAATGTGAAATTTCATACAAATATCCCAGTAAGATTGTACTTTCCAATAAAATTAATTTCGATACGCTCACCCAGCAGTTGTTCAATATTTTGCATATCCTTTAATAAGAGATTTTTCATTCCCCGAAATTATTTACTATTTATACTTACTCTAACTGAATGAGCCCCTTAATCCATTAATTACAGTCTGTCACACAAGAGCGTGTCTGCGATATCTGCGAAACCTGACACCTAATCAGAATGAGATAAAAAGAATGTAAACAAACGAAAACTTCTCTAATACGCGTTGCTGAATACCTTTCAGTTTCATTTGAAACAGTGAAAGGAACAGAGCTTTTTAATATGAGTGCCGCGTACGCAAAACGTCGAAAATCGTCTGGCATGGGCGAATGAAAACAGAGATCGTGATTGGAGTAATATAATATTCACTGATGAATCTTCGTTTTGGGCATGGTGTCCTATTAGGCGTAGTTGGACTATCCATGGAAGAAGGATGATTCAAAGAAGTGTAAAACACCCTATAAAAGTGCATGTTTGGGGTTGCTTTAACGCACGCGGTTTTGGGACTTTGTGCGTCTTTACAGACAATCTGAATGCACAAAAGATGGTGAAATTGTACCAAAGGGGACTTCTCACATCCGTGAAACGTTGGTTCAACCAAACCGAGGACCAATGGATATTGCAAGAAGACAACGACCCTAAACATCGAAGTCGCATCTGCACCCAATGGAAAGCGAAAAACGCCATCACAGTACTTCCTTGGCCATCGCAGTCCCCTGATGCAAACCCTATCGAAAATGTGTGGTCCCTAATGAAATGCAAGCTGAGAGGAAGACGTATCACAAAAATAAGAACACTTGTACATCACATTCGAAAGATATGGAGGTCGTTACCAGAATCCTACGCTCAAAAATTAGTCGAGAGTATGCCGAAACGATGTCAAGCTATAATCGCTAATGGAGGAGATTGGACACCCTACTAAGTAATAGCGTATTAGTGTTTTAGATGTAGATTCAATTCATATAAATTTTTTTACAAATATATAAATATTTACAGAAATATCGCAGACACGCTCTTGTGTGACAGACTGTAAAAGAAAGGGTAAATAATAACTATTCATATCGACTGAAAACTGATTCCACTTGGAATCTCCGCTTTTGTACTCGAGATATTAATACACTAAAAACATCCTGCAATTTGCGTCCAATTATTTTCCGATCCCCAAAGCTCGATTCGATACTATCCGTAATTTTTTCCCCCATGACTCTTAACAAACCACCATGGTACATCGACTGAGGAATTAGAACGGGGCAGACCCTCGTATTTTCGCCGAGTCATTCATCCTTCTCGGTAATTCATCGAATTATTGATTATTCTACGCAACTTACTCGAAGAGCCCGATTTATTAATGGGTCTGGGTGCGAGGGGGTTTAGCGAGTGAGCGCGCAAGTTAAAGGCAAAGTTGGCGAGCATCTTCCGCGTAAACTTTTCCAGCGTTTTCTGTTCCCGTTATTCCATCCTGCAGCAACTGCTTTCGCCGTTGCTTAAAAGACGCGGAGAGTGGAGCAGAAATTGAAAGAAATCGAAAGAAAGGAATCGTCCAGGTAAATTGAATGTACTTACAATTAAACGCGCCGCTTCTACTCTCTTTTCTCTCCTTTGCCAATCCGCGGGAAGGAAAGTTTAAGAGCATCAAGGGGGAGGAAGCCATGAAATGGAAAGAGGAAACTTGAACCGCGGCCGGAGATAATTTCTTTCCGCGAAATGCTCTTTGATTTTTTTCAATAAGCCGGATTTTCAAACGAAATTATATTTATGCGCGAATTTGTATTTGTGGAAGTTCCGTAGCTTTAATTTACGATTCCGGCATTGCTAGCTTTGAAATATTGAACAATTCAATTTATTTCGCTAAAAGGTTTCCCCGAGACCTTTAGAATATAATTTACTTGTAATTGGCTTTTATTTTAGAAATTCAATCATTTTTGCTAAACGTGGAATAAAAATTGTGTATTTTTAAATCAGAGTAGTTCATAATTGTAGCGATAGAAAAATAATTAAGCAGGTAGATATCGAATAGAAACAAATCTCACAAAATCTCCACAACTTCGCATACCACGAAATCGAAACTGAAATTGAAAAGCTTATTATCAAACGGAATGAATCTCAAATGCCTGCCTCTAATTACGTAACCATCATTTTTGCCAAATGTCTAGTTTTTCTTGTCACAGAAACGGAAACCTCAAATTAAAAAACCTCGTCACGGAACAAATCGAATTTCAGAAAGTTCAATTTCCAACTATATCGCCAAAACTGCCTCTAAATGTCTAATTTACCTTGTTACAAAATCAGAAAGCTGAAATATTTATGAACATACCTGAGCCAATGAAAACTACACAAAGATTTATTTCGCTTATTAAAACCTATAAAAACTGAATATTTTTTACATCACTGTATGTTACACGCGAGTTGTACATTTTTGCATTTTTAAATTATCCGTAAATGCAGAAAAATCGTAATTTACTAGTATCACAAAATCGGATACCCTAAATCGAAAATCTTATCGACAAATAAAACAAATTTCAAAAGCATCCACTCTGATCGCATTACCAGCACAAAAGGTGAAAAGTGGCAAAGTACGAAGACAAAATCGCGGCGACAAAGATAACCAAAGCTGGCAACGATCGACGATGAGCTTGCCATCGTCTGATAGAGTTGGAAGCCGAAAAGGCGAAGGTTCGTGGCACAATGCCGGCTGAAACAAAGCTTTTGGCGTGGAAACGCTCGCGAGAAAAGGCGCGGGCAGGTTGCAAGGGTGCAGTGTCAACGTCGACGAGGGTGCACACCGTTCGAGAGGTGGGGGCAGAGTGGCGCAGACTGGCGCAATTAAAATGCAAATTATCTCTTTTCACGCGGCCATCTTTCCAGAAGACACTGGCGCTCGCAACCCTACGCCGTCACCGATTAACTTGGAACTAATTTACGACGACGACGACTCCATCGTCAGAAGGTAGCGTGAAACGTTTCGTCTCACGGCGCGGACACAGCCGCCGCGTTAATACGGGCTAACGTCATTTGCAAATGTCAGTCGAGATCAGGTTTCTTCGTTTCGACCATGATTTTCGCCGCCTGTGCTTTTCTGACTCTGAATCTCTGATTAAATTCTTATACAACGCATGGCAAGCTTTAAACTTCTCTTTAGAGCAGCTGAGGGTACGTATTTGAGTGGCGACAGGTCGTTTGAATAATTGATGCGATTATTGTGAAACAAGAACAACGATATGCAGGGCTTATGCGAGAGTAATTATTCATTGTGTGCGACAAGGGATGTGATATAACTCGGGCAAGGAAATATGTACTTTGATCATGCGGTAGGCGTGGATTAGAGGGAGGTTTGACTGGGTCAGAGATTGGATGCCTCAAGGAAAATCAAGTTAATGAAGTTGCCTTGCGTTTGATGATGTTCGAAGGGTTCATTTTCAGATTCTTTTAATTTAGGGGAATTTTTTATTGCGTTGCAAATAATCTTGTGAAAGATCTGATAGACACTTTTCTTTATAAAACGAAAAGTTTTCCAGCAATAGGAACTTTTTTACGGTTATACACTCATATAAGATGAATTGCTTATCTTTAGAAGATAGAGAGTTCCATCGAAAGATATCTAACACCAATATCGATAATCTAAAGTTGAAGTCAATATCTTACCACGAAGAAACATTTGAACCCTTCGTTTGACTAATTCTTTATCCCGACGCAGCTACAGTGACATTGATAACGTGAAAACTGTTATTTATTGTTTCTTTGCCGATAAAAAGATTGAAAACCGAAGAAAGCTAAGAGCAAATAGATTCCATAAATTGATAGTTCGTCGATTATCTGCTTTGCATGGAAAGCGTTAAACTCATTCGGAATCTTATCCTAACTAAAGCAAACCTCTTGTATCTGGAAAACCTGTTTTCTATCACTTTTTAATTGCATAAAAATAATGCAAAAATACTCGACACACTGCTATGGATTAGCCACAAATGGTCAGACCCATTCAAACTTACGAGCATCATCAACTCTTCAAATTTCGCTGGGACGAAGGAATCAGCGAAAGAAATAAAACCTGTTTCAACTGTTAATTACCTTTACCCTGAAGATATATCGTAATTGTGCAACAACCTCCTCGAGAAATACGTTTATCACGTACGCTACCAAACAGAGCTTGGCTATATTCGTCTGGGCCAGATATCGCGCGATACAACGAAGATTATCGGATGGGAATACTATGCACTCGAGCCCATGAATTCCAATTAAAAGCCTATCGCAAGTATTTATAGGCTGAAGACGGGAACGATATCTACTGTTACAATGGCCGTTAAGATAATCAGCTTTAATTACGCACCTCGTAAAGCCTTTATGAATCCGGTCAGGCCGAGCGGACGTCGTGGCGCCGTAGTTTAAGCAAATCTTTGTGTAAAGACGTATAATTACCTGAAATAAGAAAAACGTTTAGTGACGTGTACTTAAGTGGTTCGGATTTATTAATATCGCTATGTAATTTTCTCCTTTTTCTTTTTGCTTTCGACTTTTTCACTGTGGAGTCTGTATTTCTAAGTTGTTCAGATTTATAATCGTCAGGATCGTGTTTTCTATTTTAAAATCTAGCATATGGCGAACATATATTAACGATATGAATAATTATATGCAAAATCAATATGAAACAACTTATTAGTAAATTTTGAAACATAGTATTGGGTTGGCAACTAAGTGATTGCGGATTTTGTCATCAGGTGGTATTGCAATAATTCCAGCAAACCACTATTTTAACCCACAGTGGAAATGTCGATTCTTTTCTTAAATTCAAACGACTATCAACTGACCCCTAATACATATACGTTCTTCGAATTTATATATTCAAACGTAAAGACAACAAGAAAAAAAAAATTGATACAAAAACGTCGAAAAATGCAATAAAACTAAGCGAAATACTAGATACGATGCGTCAAAAGATTAAAGATTATTCTACAAGCATAACACTTTACTATCGTATTCGATGTAACCTGTAGATCTTTATGCATTTATGGGGAATTGAAAAATGTGAAAATCTACGCAATGCAGATATAATCTGCAAAAATATAAAAAAGCATGAAGTAATTATATATATAAAGTTGTTACAATTTTCAATGTTCCAAGTAAATTGTTATCTGCTTCCCATTTCCTTGATTATGTTGATAAAAATATGAAATTGTATAAAAATTAAAATAATTACCAACTAACTTTTAATATCCTGCAATGTCCAATAACTTGGCTAGAAAAGCTGATAATCCAATCTAATTTAATTCTCGTGGGAACAGGCAAAGACCTAAACGAAGAAACTTCGTTCCAGGCTCTAGCATCACGCGTTAAGCGCAATTCCTAGCCAGTGTTCGAGTGTCCAGCCCAGCGATATAACGCGAGAACGTAATAAAGCTCGCAGTCTGCCCGTCGAAATTGGGTGGACGACGTTCCTACCAAAAGAGTAATGAAACTGCCACAAGTGTAATGCTGGTAGTATACATAGAAGGCGAAAACAACGAAGATACGGTCGAATTCTTCGCCAGGGGCAAAACGCAAAAGTGTTTGAAATTTCTTTAGCGAGAAACTTGCAGCCACTTTAATCCGCCCTTTTTATTGGACGCGAAAAACTCCCGTAGGAATATTTTCCGTGAAACTTCCATCCTGTAATTTCGACAGGATTGTAACATCTTTTTTTTCACGGAAATTCGCCCCGCGTCGAAGTTTTCTTTGTAATTCTCGATAAGAGCGTTATTGAAAATAGCTGGAGCAGCGTCGCGATGTTTGAAATAAATTTGTTTTACCACGTTACGCGACTCCTGCAGGATTCTGCCGAGGTCTTTTGGTTTATAAAGAAATAGTAAAATAAAAATTCAGTGTAGGAATGTTATTAGAAGGTTTCCATGAAAATGCTTCTTGTAGCTTGAGGAATTAATTTTTTATTCTAAAACGTGTTTCACTGTTATATAGTTTGGATTAATATTTAGCAATTTATGTTATGTAAATTATGTTGCAACTTGTGTTGAAACACTGGTTAACCGCTGGTAGTTTAATAATTCAGTGTATCATAGTAATTAATGAACTTTCATATATTTATGTACATCGTTCCAAAGTTGGTTATCTTTATATCTCCATATCAGAAGTTTCAGTAATATTCGAATTTCTCACAGCCCACGTAAAAACTAAGGAGCGTTCTAGTAATCGTATCCTTGATTTTAAAATTATTTGACAAATATAAATTCCGAAAGTTGAGTTTCTTGAACAATTTTTAACAATTTTAAAGCTGTCTTTAAAAATAAAATCTATCTCTGAAACTATAAATTATATACATCTTGATCATAAATATTCTTCAATTATTTGTGCAGTATAAAAATTACAAATATATTTGCATTCTATAAATATTTCATTTCTGCTTCGACTCTACAAATTGAAAATCCATATTCTCTTCGTTTTATACGTTGCTCTATCATCGATATAGGTAACTAATAATCGCTAATGTGGACAAATAATTCAGAGTTAATTAAACTAATGAAACGTCACTGGTTTCTGTTCGCGTATATTTTTCTCTTTTCACGTTTATTCTAATTAAACATCGAACAACGTTACTCGAATCAATTTTCAATTCTTTGAAGTCACATTATCACCAAGCTCTCCAACATCTTTTGTTAAATAATTCAGTAGAAATTTCTATCAAGCGATTAAAAACTTTAGTTAAATTGAAATACACTGGAACAACTCGCGGCACAAATGGTTCATTTACACGAAACATCCAATATCCTGTTATGAGCACACGTATTGTACGGTCGGAGCCGGTTCTGCCTCTGCCGGAACTCCGCGTTTTTGCAATCGCTCCTTCGTCGCGCAAATATTTGCGAATTGCGCCGGCATGCGAAACGAGCTGCAGCGTCGATGGATGAACTCTGAACAAACGATGCACTGTCAACGTACTAGATTGATATCTTTCCATCTTTTTTTATCTTTTTAACGTTTTTAAACTACCAGTTATTATCTTTTTCACATTATCAGAATTGCATTACACGATTTATTCAGATTTATTGAGCTACCTATATTATTTGTAATTTTACAAGAATTATAAGGATTACACTTATTGTATTAAAAATTGTCTAAATCCTGTTACGTCACTGACCATAATTGTATCGAAATTAGATATAGAAGGATTAAATATGAGAGTACTATAGTGAAATTTAAAAAAAAGCTTGCGCAGAAATTTTTTTACTTGTTTGCACTTACTGGTTGCTTTTATAATTGAACAGCATAAATGTACCTTTATCTGTGTAATTATGTTGGTATTATTTATTTGTATAATAAAGTAATTATTATTTCTATTATTAGATCTCGTTTTTCAAATAAAATCCTGAAATATCACATAATTTTCTCTTTCGCGAAATGAATAAAATTTCGGTTATACGAGGACTAATCAATTCCCGTCATAAGACACATCTTCTAATCAAAGTTGAAAATACCGCAGTTTACCGTGGAAACGCAATTTCCTCGGAGAGCTGTGCACCGTACAGACACACGTTGCAATTCGATCGTTGAAGAGAACGTTTCGGCGAGCTTTCGACTTTTATCGCGGATGCTTCGCTCTCAGTTTCAAATTTCCTGCGATCCGGCACGCCTCCCACACTCGTTGGTAAAAAGAGGGGAAAAGTGGGGTGAAGTCTGGGGGTGCGTTCGAGTAGAAAGCAAGCTGATCCGACGCGAAATAAAAAGTTCCGAAATTCCGAAGTGTGTTGAAGTGTCGGATCCACTTCTGATCGGATCGAAACGCCGTGTCATCTGAAAAGTTAATCGCTTCGAATCTCACCGTTCTACGGAATTCCGTAGAATCGAAGCGAGTTTTATTCCCGAAGATCCACTTTCCTTAAGGCCGGAATAATGCTAACTCTTGTTCTTTTTTTTTTTTTTTTTTTTTTTAATGAAATGGTCTTTTTATGGATTGTTTGCTGCTTTATAACAACTAGCGTTTTAACTAGTGCTGGACGAATTAGTGCCAGGAAATTTGTAATTTATCGAAACACGTTTAAAATATGTAGATTTTAATTTTTAGATATGTAGATATATAAATGTAGTTTTTCAATTGTAGTTTTGTTTATCCGTTTTATTGTTAAAGTATTATAATATATTATTGTCATTAATAATTATTAAGGAGACAATTAACGACAATTCAATGTTACGGTATAATACTTTAACAATAAAACGGATAACAAAAATTACAATTTCAAAACTAAATTTACATATCTACAATTCTCAACTCTACTCGTATATAATTTTACAATAGGCTAAAAACATACTAAAAATATAGCATACCTATACTTTCATAAAATATATCAATTTTATTGTAGACTGAAAAAATAAGAATTAAGGTTTACCGGATGAAATATTTAGAAAAATTTACCCTGAGTATACAAACTCTACCTTTACAGTAATATTTAAACGTCAATTACTACGAAAGAAGAAGCATAGTACGATTATCAAGATGAAAGTTATAATCAGAACGTGTAACTCTTCTACTAATTTACATTATTCCAAATTATCATATGGGCCAGTATGTAAATTGTATGAGTCGTTTCAACAAATAAAGTTGATATTATAACTGCTTTTACATTTTAATTAACAGGTACATTGTCATTACTTCATTAGCCTTTTTCTAATTTCCATGTAGAAATGAAAATTAAATAACATAAATGAATAACTGCGTCGATATTAATTAAGTAAATGAATAGGGTTAATCATATATGTATATCATATATCTATAAATTCATCAGCGAACGCCTACCATTATATAGACACACGCTCCATAATGAATTCATCCGACACTCTAATGTACTCATGTAAACGCACTAATATGTACGTGTACACTTAGCAGAAGTCGCGAGACATGAATGCAGTCGGAGAAGACGTTCTCCCGTGTCTAATTTTGTTCCGTGGAAGCCGCGTTGCTAAAAGAGTATCGAACCGCTTAAAAGTACGCCGGAAATGGGAATTCCTTTCCTGCGCGCGCTAATGGACACAGCCCACGTGCGATTCCCTCTGCGAAAGCTTTGTCGATCTCGATTCTCGAAAGTACTTAACCGGTGTAGAAATATCTTTCTAACGTATCTAACTTTTCTTGCTATTTAACGCGTTAATTGTCACGCGAGTTTTATATATTTTGCCTTGGAACTCGCGATAGACTGAAATATATTACACAACTATTGGGTTGGAAACTAAGTGATTACGGATTTTAGCATTAGGTGGTAGATGGTAATCATTTAGTTTCTAAGTCAATATATGTAAATATACTTGTCTCGCCCATATAATTATAAATATACTTGTCTCGCGCATATAAATGTACTCGCCCAGTCGCGGGGAGATGCGTTCGCGTTGAAGCGCGTCAAAGGGAGTCGTAAATTCCCGTTACGATTATAACAATCGACACCACGAACAGGTCGATCCCCTTATTTCTTGTGGGATAATAGGGGTATTTGTTGTGGAATAAAACTGTAGTCTACAGTTCTATAATATTTGTATTTTTAACAACTTGCTACACTTGAGGTTCCGTCGTGTCGGAGGATATAATTGATATAAATGATTAATAGTAGTATACTTGATAGATGATTCGTATTAACAGAGAGTAGATTAAGTTTGAAGCAATAATAGATGACGACGTCGCGAATGAAGAAACTGTAGACGACCACTCTAAGTTTAAGAAACTTGAACTGACTATACGAAGATTGAAAGAACAGTAGATGACTGATCTAAGTTTAAGATACTTGAGTTGACTACACGAAGCTTGGAAGAACAGTAGTGACCCGTCTCGTACTATTACGGAGGAAAGCTCGGTATGGGTGTCCTTTTTAATGGGAAAAACCTGCTATTTTGCTAGACAAACATCCGCTTTCTCCGTAAGTTATAAGAGCGTGCAATAAACCTAAGGGCTGTTTTAAGGGCCATCCATAAACCGGAAATACGTATATGAATAAAAATTAAGCTGAAAAGACTCGGTTTATGGTGGTTCCTTAGGTTTATCGAGAGTCGGTGTAACGGTGTGTGGGTTAGGCGGCCAGACCACAAGGGGCGTCGCACGGACCGTCTTACGCGACGTAAAAATACTAAATATACATTAAATATATTTAAAATACTTTCGATTTACGTATGGTTG
This sequence comes from Bombus campestris, assembly GCA_905333015.3. Lineage (NCBI taxonomy): Eukaryota > Metazoa > Arthropoda > Insecta > Hymenoptera > Apidae > Bombus > Bombus campestris. Next base: position 9,775,988 of record HG995136.1, on the reverse strand, counting down.
ATCGAGCTCGCAGTGCAATAATTAAAGATAAATTTACCACTATAAGGAACAATCTCGGTACGTGTTTCCAAGCAGAGCTTAAGTAAACGACAACAGTACAGCTCGTGTTTAGCCATTCCGGTAACCAACGGAGGTATAATACGTCGATATTGTTGGTTGGTAACAGCAAACTATCCCTCTAATAAGAATCTCACGACGAAATACAAATATACGTTTAGTCCAAAATAATCAGAAATGAAGAAAAGATTCAAATGTACTAAAATGTCCATTTGAAAATATTATATCGGACGCACCTGTAATATTCAAACAATTTTAGAAGATTCAAAGCTTTAAAGGTTATAATAAAAATCTAGAATCAAGTTTTTTAGTGTAAATTTTACATTCGCGAGTCTTTAATTAAAATTCCTAGCAGCATGTTTCTGATTTATAATATTCAAACGGCAGATTTAAGATTCCTAAACGCACTATAATTACTAACAATATGATGTTTCAACATCGTTGTCTCTATCCACCCTTAGCTCTACTTCGATCCTTGAATTTTTATATTTCAATATTACGCTCATTTCAACGGACAAAAAGAATTCCTGCTGTTTTAACAAAGTTTTTGACATAAAGTTGAGACGAGACTTTTTGTTCAAACTGGAGATATTCTTCAAGATCGCGAAGATAGGATCGAGCCTGAGAAAATGAGTCTGAGCGAAAGAGCGGAGCGCAGTTAAAAACAGAGTGGAAAGTTCAAGCTCCAACCATCGAACGTCAGAGACGTATAACAGCTCAAATCACAACTGTTCGCTCTGTCATCCGGAAACGAATATTCCCTCGAGTCTGCAGTTCCCGACACTCCGGGCCTAATCACAGAAATTCTGCTTGCAAATCGTTCAACCGTGGCCAACACGCCACGCTCTTCCTCTCGTTGTCCAAGCGAGAAGAAGCAGTAGCTGACCGGACCGATCGGAATCTCAGCGGTTATCGTATCAAATGCATAAATCTCCAGTTTATTGCTGTTATATGCAAAGTAGAACGAATCGGCGGGAACGAGGCGGGAACCTCCGAGAACCCAAGAATAATGCATTCCTTGGTAGATCGATGCCTTTGCCTCGTCTCTATGTTTATATGCCTGTATTAAAGCTAGCGAGGCAAAGAGGGGAAAAAGAGGAAGGGAAAGGTGAAATAGAGAGAAAAAAGATGAGGATACGATAGCGATCGGTGTGGACTTATTTAATTTCGGGACCATTCGGCCTCCCGAGTTGTTTGCAGAACGATCGTTAACGCTGATTTATACGCTCATTCATTTCCACGATGAACCCCTCTCGTTCTATTCGCCTCTCTCTCTCTCTCTCTCTCTCTCTCTCGCTCGCTCGCTCGCTCTCTAGTTTGACTGGATGGTTCTTCGCGCTGCATGCATCTACAAAAATATACGAGTTCCGGGGACACGTGTTCAACGTGAGCGTGAAACGATGCTGGTTTGCTAACAAGGGTTTTAAATGATTGGCCTTGGATTCTGGAGGAAGGATAAAAGTGGTTATGTGGGAAATATGATGCGTTCGGTCGTATCGATTAGAAGGAGGTTTCGATGTGGGGTATTGGGGTGAATGAGGGTAAACGAGATGAAGGGTCTATAGCTGATTTTGCTCTCGTGTTTTCGAGATGGAAGTGTCAGTAATGATATTTATATGGTTTGCTAAAGTGTTCGGGGAGGAATTTATTAGGACGACGGGAAAATGATTGTTTCTTACCTTTTGGTTGCTTTTATTGTTTTAATTTGGCTGGGTTTATTCAGTTTTTGTTTTTATTCAGACTATAATTCTTGTTCGTTGGAAATTGTGAAATAACAATGATAAAATCAATCAATGTTTGAGGATAGCGTTTCAACGTGAATAAACTAAATGGCACTGGGAAATGGTTTGTTGTTAACTAAAGACAGCAAGGATTAGAGAACATGATACCGGCATGTAAACCCTTGGATCAAGGCTTTTGTATGGAGTTTTACCCTGTGACATTTCAGGACGAGAAACATCGGAAATTCTAATTAGGTCTTAGAGCGGACTTGGAGCTTCTTCCTACTTCTCTAGACAACCAACGGAAACGTCAGGATTCAGACAGACCTGGATTATAGAGTTAAGAACATCAAACTTCGGGGAACCTGGGTGCGCCGCCAACTATCCGAACAGGGAAATTAGACTACTTCTTGCTTGAGATTAGAATTAGGACCAGTCAGGCGTATCATTTAAGTTCAAAGAATCCCATCGAATTTGACAATGTTTACAATTTCAATGCTTGCACTTTCAGATAGCAGATTAAGATTAACAGCTTAGTTTAATTCAGAGTAAAATCGTCAAGTTATCCTATTATTTGCGACTTCGACACTTTTGGTTTACTAATTAACATCACGATTTATTTATCGTTTTTTCTATTGAAAATATAATTTCAAATTTAATAATACTCTTCTATTACGTAAAATGTCTTAATTTTTGATCAAAGACTAGAAAAGCATCTACGAGTATCTGAGAAGTATCCCACCAATTGGAAATTTTGATTAACAGTTAAAGCAAGTGTTTTACCGTATTCTCTTATTTAGAATTTCTAAATTCGCCTATTAAAGATTTATTGTAGTATATTAGAATCTTTGCTCGTAACACATACAATTTTAATATATTACAATTTTACTATTGAAAATTCTATAACTTTTGGGCTAAAAATCAAGATCAAGGTTCATGATAATTCCAAAAAAGTAACATTACTTTATGAAACTAAGCGTTTAATCGTAATTTCTTATCTAGAAAGGAGAACACTGAGATTGCAAATAACTCAACATTCGATGAGATTCTTCGAACTTAAACAACACGCTCAACCGATCCCGATTCTAATCTCAAGCAAGAAGTAGTCTAATTTCCCTGTTCGAATAGTTGGCGGCGCAACTAAATTCCCCGAAGTTTCCTCTCGAACGCTAAGTATTATAGTTACATCCCATTTAATAAAACCTAAGTGTATAACTGTACAACCATATTTAATAAAATCGAAAACCATCGAATCTTCGCAACAATTTTTTCACACTAATTCATGGCCCCGTTGAATTCCTCTTTACACGGAGGATATTCACACAACGTAGCGTCGGAATACACGCGAAAATTAGGTGTCACGAAGCAGCGTGCGGTCGACGGGCAAGGACGAAGCGCGAAGGACGAGGACGAAGAAAAAGAACGTTGGAAACGTCGATGGAACTCCACGGGGAGTACCGACGGATACACAGGAATAAGATACGCGATATACTGGGCTGTCCTGTTGGGATAAAGGGAGTTGCTGACTGCAGTAAGTTGTCTATCGGTTCATCTCCAATTTCACCATTCGCGACTAAAACTTCCGACTTTGCAATTCGATAAATTCTGTCAACTTTTTCCAGTAAACGGAACGGACTTCATAATCTTTTCTTGCTCTTAAACTTTCTCTTCTGAGGCTTCTTCGATGACTGTAATAGTTGTACCAAGTTTGACTATCGAACGAATGGCGCTGTCAGCGATGCTTTTATCGAACTTTGTTTCTTGATGATAAGCGTAATTGATAAAAGAAATGTTCCATGCGTCTGTATTCTTCGATACGTTTCTACGTAACGTTCTCGTGATACAACGATTTGTCGAACATCTATTTGATTGAACGTTCAATTGTCCAAACGACATCGGGAAGTAAAAGGAAACAAACGAACTAATATACTTAACTATGTCATATATGTAGTAACTTAGGTGATGGTGTTTGTTTTACTTTCTAGAGCAAGGACAAGGAATGATGGTTATTGAGAGTTAAGTTCGTTTATTCGTATAAGCAATGCTCAACATATAGCTGACTATAATCGTCGTGCGTCTTCTACTCGGCTTCCAAACTCCAGCTGACTTAACTCAACTGTTTAGCGTCTTCTGTACAACTTGACTCTACAACTTCACGTCTTCACGTCTTCGCCTCGACTTTCCAACTGCCACTTCACGTCTTCACGTCTTCCCAACTGCAACTCCACGTCTTCACGTCTTCCCATCGACTTCCCAACTCCAACTCCACGCCTTCACGTCTTCGCCTCGACTTTCCAACTGCCACTTCACGTCTTCACGTCTTCCCAACTGCAACTCCACGTCTTCACGTCTTCCCATCGACTTCCCAACTCCAACTCCACGTCTTCACGTCTTCGCCTCGACTTTCCAACTGCCACTTCACGTCTTCACGTCTTCCCAACTGCAACTCCACGTCTTCACGTCTTCCCATCGACTTCCCAACTCCAACTCCTCGACTCCTTAATGTCTTCTCTTCTTACCCCCAGATGTGCCTGACCCATTTCCAGGTAGATCCCCTTTAATTACAACGATGTTGTAAAGGGCCTCAGGTATGGCCCATTGTCAGGCACGTCCCTTTTCCCGATACTACATATATACTCTCTGTATATTTCCTAATCACGTTATCGGTCTCAATTCATCGTTACATATGTAAGCGGCAGGAAAATTATCGACAGAATTAGAGAGAAATTTAACAGTAGCGAGAACATCGATGAGCTATAAATCAGAAGCATTCGTAACAATAGAAACAGCTAATAGATGGTACGAAAGAACAGTAATTCTGCAGAAATACAAATTTTTTTTTAAATTTGTAATTTGTAGCTTCGGAAAAAATCGTTCGAGTCAGAAGTCCAGGAAGAAAATGATTGGGACATATTAGGTTGTCCGAAAATTTTCTTTCGTTTCATAAGGTGATAATAGATGAACACTAATTTCTGTTTTGTATTATTTTATTGAATTAGGTATGATCCATTTCGTTCTATTTCTATTGTTACGTTCGTGCATAATTCGATAAATTAATATAAAACAAGAAACTTTTCGGACAACCTAATACATATCCAATAAGTGATCTATGTTACTCTGCGTATGAAACGTAGTCGCAGTATTAGTCGTTCGGTTATTTGAAAGACTCGATTATCCGGTTCTTCTGTAAGCAATCTGAGGATTTTTATTTTTATTTTTTATTTATTTATTTTATTTTTTTTTTTAATGCACACAATGTACATAGCCTTCAAAAATAAATGGAACATTCAAAGTGTAGTATTTTTTATATTATTTAGTAACTAAAACAAATTTTTTCTAAATTATGAATTCACAAAAGTATGAATTTGCATAAATATCCGCGGTATCATGGTAATCAGTTCGAGCAATCGAGATGCTATTGTATAAGAGTTGATAATCGGAAATACTTGGCGCAACACGATGTATCCACGACAATGAACGACGATTAATAATGCAAACGAGACGAAGCGGTGTAACTGGTTGTGCAAGTTCGAGACCGCCGCGCGTTTTCGAGCCAAAGTCTGTGTGCACGCGACAGGATTAATTCGATTGGCCAGCAAGCGCGGCGGGTAAATTTATCGAAGAACGGAGGCTGTGGCATCGACACGATTAATTTAATTCGACGTTTCGCGAACGCGACTACGTACACTCGCGATTTAATTACCATCTAGCAATAACTTCGCCGCGGGAGTCGCGGCAGACCGACCAATTTACCCCTTGCCTTATACTTTCTCCGACTTTTCGATTTCTCCGACGAGTCTGCTTTCGTACTGGTTCATTTAGATCGTTAGATTCAGCCAAACTCGACTTTGACAGGAAGAAAAGAAGGATCTGTTCGTCTTGAGTTCCAGAAGAGAGAAAATGGTTGCAAGTTATGACTTATATTTGACGATTCGTATGATTTTATTTTTGCACTCTATGGAGTAACTACAAACAGCTTCTGCGTATCGTAGTATTTCTCATAACTGCAATACATCAAATATTGGATTGCCAACTAAGTGGTTGCGGATTTTGTCATTACGTGGTATTGACAAAATCTGCAATCACTATGTTGCCAAGCCAATATATCACCACGCGATCAGCATACGAATGAGGACTAACGTACGAATAATATTATACATACTAAACTGAAAAATCAATGTTATTTCTAACGCAGAAGAGACATATGATAAACCAGACTGTGGATACTTGTATAAATTCATATTTCTATAAATTTAATTAAGTAGTGGGACCTAGATAGACAATCGTTTCACTTATTAAATAACATGATGAATACTAAATTCGGAGTTTATTTACGTACATGCTATTTATATGCATCTTTGCACCTTCAAATTCCCCATAAATGCAACAGAAATTAATAGTCTAATTATCAGGTTGCGAAAGAGCGAACGAAAGTTTAAGGCGAATGGAAAAGACGGAGTCTATTCGAGGAAGGAATTGGCCACTTTTCTTCTATCCGCATCCGGTTGCCTGGAAATCCATTAATCCACTCGCCGAGAGTCGGATCCACGTTCGATCATAATCCCGTTGTTGGCGCAACGTAGCCGATTGAGAATCGGTCTCGGCTCATCGACCACGTTTCTTCTTCCTCCAACCCTGTAGTACTCGTCTGCCTATTCTCGTGCGGGAATCGTGCCACCCCTGCTAGCCCTAATTTGCATTTATATCGATCCGCGCCGCGAATGGAAATATTAAATCCATTTTCGTAGAGGAGGCACCCACGCGAGCCCTTCACGACCGCAGAAAAAAAGAATCAATCGTGCAAGACGATGTCACGTATCACAGCCGACGTACAAGGCTTATCTGGCTTCCAACGAAAGCGTCTACGATTTATCTCGAACGAGGCTCTCGACGTCGCGGACGCGTTGTCGAGTATTCTTCGGTGTGTACCATGGGATTGAAAAACGCGTCGATGAATAATGCGCGATCGAGTTCCGCAGCGACTGTGTTGCATGCGTGAAGGGAAGAATGCCACGCTGTATTACAATGGTGAAGTGCAGTATGGAATATGAGGTAGAATATAAAGAAAAGCATACAGGGTGTGGCAGTACACGTGGTACAATCCTAAAAAAGATTATTCTATGGTACGAAAATAAGAGGAAAATTTAGAAAGAAATTGTGAGAATTCTCGGATGAAATTTGGAATAAAAATAGGTTTTGCTGAATGCAGATGTGTTTATACGGTAGAGTGGAAGGAGAAAAAGCAAAAATTATATTCTGATGATTTGGTACGCTCTATTTTATTATATTTTACACTGCGCTATGCGTGCACGCATTTATAATATTTACGCTACAATATTTTATTATATTTATAATTATAGTCCAAGCAGTGTAAGTAATTTCGTAATAAAATTGTTTTCAGCGGATCTGTTGATAGCGTAGAATCTATTGACGATAATTTACCGAATAAAAATTGCAACAGTCTTTCGAATAAACATCGTTCAGAAAATTAGATCAACCACGAACGTTCCAGAATCTACCCACGATATTTTTCAGAATAAAAGGTGAACACGATCTTTCGGATAAAAATCGTGGGGAAAATTAGATCAACCGTAAACATTCCGAAACCCGGAAACGTGGCAGGAAATATTACGACACATTTTAGAAATTATGAACAAGAAAAGGAAACAGGTTGCACTTTACGAGCTGCAAACATGTTTTACCAACAGTTTCTTGCGACAGCACGTAGCACAAAGTACAAAGAAAGATAAAAGGCACTTGACGAATCTCTGACATGAACTAGCAACTACTGCAATTCGCCTTAAGTGCTGAAAGTGCAATTTTCGTGGATATATTAGACTATTTAGTGGGAAAAGATGACGTAGCGCTTGCTGGTCATTAGACCAACAACTCGGATCTTGTACGAATACGGACACTGAAATTAGCGTGATGACAAATGATACTCTTGGAAATAATTGCGGTAAAGTTACTGGTGCAGCTGAATTCCGGCAATCCTTCACCACAGATTAACCCGGCGTGAATATAAACTTGTTTTCAGCTTAATGAAGAAATTATTCTGATTTTCATGTTATTTGTGATTAATCGCTAATCGTGACAAATTCTGAAGAAAAATTCTCAACTCGTGTATTTATAAAATAGAACATACTTACGTATATATAATTTGCATTGCGATTTCTAAAACGTCCATATTTTCTGAAAAACTTGCAAAAGTATACTTCCACAAAATCCAGTCAAATAGATGTTAACACTAGAACTATCACGCCAGTCAAATTGACTGATTTTACAATTTTATTTTCAAATTTCTACCTCATGCTATATTTTCTTTCCGCAATGATGTAATGACTTTTGCAACGATAACTAGAAGAATAATATAATAAATTTTATTTTGTATGTTTAGGTATTCAAAATTAAAATAATTTTGTATCGAGGCTACTTATACCAATACCAGTCAAAATGACTGATATTTGTCAAAATGTGCAAGGGTCCTACAATTTGTTTATCGAACGTCAATTAACTAGTTTCCTTGTTTTATACAACTTCCCACACGTTTTTCAAATTTTTACCGCGTATCATTCGATATGATGATATTAGTTATGAGGAAAATGAGATGCTAACACTAGAAATACCACAGCAGTCAAAATCACTGGTTCTACGATTTTATAAATATGTCAACCCTCGTTTAGGGTTCATGGTCCTAAATACAGTCTGTCACACAAGAGCGTGTCTGCGATATCTGCGAAACCTGACACCTAATCAGAATGAGATAAAAAGAATGTAAACAAACGAAAACTTCTCTAATACGCGTTGCTGAATACCTTTCAGTTTCATTTGAAACAGTGAAAGGAACAGAGCTTTTTAATATGAGTGCCGCGTACGCGAAACGTCGAAAATCGTCTGGCATGGGCGAATGAAAACAGAGATCGTGATTGGAGTAATATAATATTCACTGATGAATCTTCGTTTTGGGCATGGTGTCCTATTAGGCGTGCTTGGACTATCCATGGAAGAAGGATGATTCAAAGAAGTGTAAAACACCCTATAAAAGTGCATGTTTGGGGTTGCTTTAACGCACGCGGTTTTGGGACTTTGTGCGTCTTTACAGACAATCTGAATGCACAAAAGATGGTGAAATTGTACCAAAGGGGACTTCTCACATCCGTGAAACGTTGGTTCAACCAAACCGAGGACCAATGGATATTGCAAGAAGACAACGACCCTAAACATCGAAGTCGCATCTGCACCCAATGGAAAGCGAAAAACGCCATCACAGTACTTCCTTGGCCATCGCAGTCCCCTGATGCAAACCCTATCGAAAATGTGTGGTCCCTAATGAAATGCAAGCTGAGAGGAAGACGTATCACAAAAATAAGAACACTTGTACATCACATTCGAAAGATATGGAGGTCGTTACCAGAATCCTACGCTCAAAAATTAGTCGAGAGTATGCCGAAACGATGTCAAGCTATAATCGCTAATGGAGGAGATTGGACACCCTACTGTAATAGCGTATTAGTGTTTTAGATGTACATTCAATTCATATAAATTTTTTTACAAATATATAAATATTTACAGAAATATCGCAGACACGCTCTTGTGTGACAGACTGTAATAATTAATAATACAAAAAATGTACTACATAACATGGAAGTAATAAATCAATAAATATAAAAATATTCTATTATTACGTATTTTTTAAAGACCAGTCATTTTCACTGATTTTGGTAGAAATAACTTCGTGTTAACTATCGGTAGTTCTAGTGTTAAACTCGTACAAGTGACACGACAAGTAATACAACATATCCATGATCGAGTTCTCAACAATTTAGACAAAATTCATAGTCGATCTACCAGTCCATCGTAGAATTGCAGTTTCGTACCAAAACATCCTATTTCCTTCAATCTGTCACAAACGAATCCCGACTCGAAGCAGAAATGGACGCAGAATTCATTTGCAGAGCATGAAATGAGCTCATTCCCTATCCTGTATTAAGCAGGAAAGGCAACGACGCGCATTGTCCCAATTCTCAAAACGTTAACCAACTCGAATTAAAGCGGAAACAATAATAACGAAATTCTTCGTTGGCAACGGAATGGATGACGAGAGCTTGTATTTCGTCTTCTCCCGGGATAGACTGCTACAATGGGAAACATTACAAAGCATCGTTATTGTCGTCTGTTCGCTACTGATAGGACTAAACCATGGCTCAGTATCAAATTAACGTTTATGATAGGTCGCCATTCAAATCTGGCTTAAAGCTACGCATACGTCCTCGTATATTGGTGAATTTTCTCAAACGATAACCTGATAACCGTCATACCGTAATATTATAAATAATATTAATAGTAATAAAAAATTTTAATACACAGATATAATAATATGATAATATAAATGAATTTTTCGTAATAAAAATTGTAAGCCAGTATTTGATATATCGATGTAGGTTAATTCGATATATCAATATATTCTGTTCTCTTTTTCTTCTATCGATAAATCACATGGAATTTATTGGCTTGGCAACCACCTAATACAACCTAATGACAAAATCCGCAATCACTTAGTTGCCATACCAATTCTTTAAATTTGTTTATGTTGGGTTAGAAGTCAGTTAACAATTATTTTTATATCCACCAAAGGTTTTAATTTTTGGTTCGTTGTTTATTTCAACATTGATATATCAAATAAGTCGGAAATTCTAAATGCATAGATATAAAAGCGTGATACGACAAATAAATTAATAGGAACAAAGATTCTAAAATTTATAGACGCAATATACGATAACGATATAAGTAAATAAATGGCAATGGAAATCCTGAAATTCACTTTGATTTTAATGGTCCGCCCTCTAAATTTGTAACATTTTTGAGAGAATATCGTGAAAATTAAACCTGAATGTTGATTTAATCAATGGTCAATCCTACAGCTTAATATTTATTCTCGGTTTTCGATACTTTAATTCATGGCAACGAATTTGAAAAAAATTGATGAAAAATCTGGCGAAATTGTCGCCGAAACGACTCGGTCGGAATCGAGTCCTGTTCGCGGTTTAAGTGGATTAATTGATGATTTTTATGTGTTTATTCCGGTGATTTTATTGGGATATGGCACACAGCGGTTATCTCGTAGCAATTGCCACCAATTCGTTTTTATTCTGGCTATGAAAAGGCTTTTTGATTTGAGTAATTGAACTATATCCTGTATCGAAATGTTGTTTGGCTATTGGATACATGTAATTTATGGATATATAAATAACCTCGCAATCTCTTTTCGATTTTGCTAATGTAATAGATAGAACTAAACGTTTTCCTGTAATTTGAATAGAAATTCGAACAAAAATATAATATATGAGCCATATAAAAGATAAATTAACCAACAATTTTTAGATTAATTGTTTAATTTTTTCGAAGGACTATGTATTTATCATATATTCTGATACTAAAATTAAAGACAAAAATATAAGCTTTAAACCATCTTGCAGAAAAGAGAAAATATTTCATTTTTATATTCGAAAATCTCTTCCAAGTACATTTTGTACGTTTCTACTTAAATTTCGTTCCAAGTTTTTTATGAACAACTGTTAGAACAAATAAATTACATTTCAGATTTAAGAAAAGCCAAAAACTCAAACTTTGAATATATAGTATTGAATATAGGGTATAAAGTTGAGTATAGAAAACATATAATATAGAGTTTCAAATATCTAGCATGTAGTGTAACACGGAAACTGGTATGCTGAAATAACAGAACTACAATTTGAATCGTAAATTAGCTTCACTCTCGTGAGTCTCGTGAATACTTTTAATTTCGTATATGATCACAAGTAATCCATATAACTGCGTATTTCTCTACAAATCATTCATTTCAACGCGTTCCCTCTATAATATTTATAACACAATGAATAAACTTAGCGTATAAATTGATCTGCAACTATTTAACCGAGCGTGAAAGCTCTTACAAACTCCGAAACGGCTGTTTCATCTGGCTACGTTATTCCGTTAAGCTCGGTTTACATACCAACGAACGTTTTGCCGTATATTCAAAATCGAAAGCCCCATTGATTGTAAAAACAAGCTTTCCAGGCTCGAAACAACGTTTTAATAATCCAACAGATCAGAGAAGCGTCTTTTTGAAACGTGCTACGTATTCATCATCGAACAGATAATAAAAACACCGGGAATTCAATACGCAGACTGTTTCAAACTGCCACAATAAAAATAAACATCTGGGCGTGTTACGATACGATAATTTACGATCCCGTTGTATCTAGCCTATACTATACATTACAATTCTCATAGAGTATCGAAGCGAATCCTTCAAATTAAAAGCAAGACGCTCGTTAACACTAAACCTATCATGCGCGGTCAAATGACCGTTTTTGAAATTTCGTTTAGAATTTCTCGTATACAACGTTACTGTATCGCCATGTAGCTTATTCACTTTTCCTATAATATACATACAACCCATTTTTCAATATTCACAACTTTTTTTATTGTTTACTTTCCGAAAAAAATTTATAGCATGTCTAGTCTACCACGAACGGTCATTCGACCATTTGAAAAATTCATGTTATTTACCACTATATTCTTCGGAAAGCGCACTTCTGAAATTGTTTTACGAGTCTACGATGTAATTGTGGATCTACGGTGTACACAAACGCGCGATTGGAACAAACGCATAACGTTCTTTATACGACAATACGGTCTTGCGATCCGAACAGAGAGCATCAAAATTTCACAGTGTATTACAGAAATTATTACGTGGTGTAAGCGATAGTTTCGACAAAGTCAACAGAGCTAACAATATTTTGTGGTATGATTGACAATTTTTTTTTATTTCTGGTCTCAATGTTTTTGCCCCGTTTGATTTATATTTTTATATTTTAGTTTTTACTTTTTACTTTATCATTTGTATATTCATCCCCAAAAATGTCGAGACATTCGAGGAATATCAATTTATTAGACAAAATAAATAATATCGACGAGGATTGTTCGGAAGATGATCAAGAAGTTTCCGATTTTGATAATGATACGGCAGAAAATAATTGTGACTTATTTGACAGCGATACGGGCGAAGAGAATATTTTGAATATACGAAGAGGACAAAAAAGAAAGAGATTTATAGTTAGTTCCGAAAGTGAAAATGAAGAAGGGATTGAAACTGCTATATCGAAACTGCTGAATATCGGAAGGAGAGACAGCTAAGCAAAGAATGTTCATCGAAAACAATAATAAACACAGCTACAGATTCTTCTGGACGAAAATCTTGTCAAATAAGATAAAGTCAATAAGACTAACAAAATTTGTATAAAATGTAAAAAATACGTATATGGAAAATGTGCGATACAAAATGCTGTAATTTGTAAAAAATGTGCTGAAAATACATAAAGGTAAATAAAACTTTCTAAATAGAAAAGCGGTGAGCGGGTTTTTATAGTAGCACCGGAAAGATATTTTGTTTACTATTCAATTCCAATTGGTTAAAATCTCTTTCTATATTAAGATACATATGTTTTTTTGAATCGGTCATTTGACCGCTCATGGTAGGATTAGGTATACATGAAATGTTGGTAGGTTTAGTATTAAAACGAAAATAAACAGAAAAATGAGTTTAAGAGTCAATCGACGTGCGATAATATAGGGATAAACTCGACATCGATATGAGACAAATTTCCAGTGTGTCAACGTCTCGATACTCGTCGAGTCTCTTACGGAAATCGATAGGCGCACCTGAGCTCGACACTCTTGGCCGAAAATCTACTTAGAGAAGAGCTGGTAATATAGAGGCTCGATCACGGGAAGCAGCGAGCACGGCGCATTTGCTTCATTTACATACGTTGCAACGTGTCTGAGTGGCTGGCGTGCGACAGATAGGCTGACAGGCTTGCTAGAAGTCGTGGATACATGGAAAAAGATTATTCTCGGCTCTGCGGTGCATTATACGAGACGAACCAGCTAAATGTCTCGGTTTCCGACAAGTCTACTGGGAAAGAATGTCTTGTCACCCTGGAAATTCTTCTTTCTCTTCTGAGTAATTTCCTTAAAGGATCTTCTCCTTATTCTTCGTGTTCGCCCTACTAAGACATATGTTGCACGTAGAATATGAAATGGATACAAAAATTCAGAAATCAGTTTAAAATTCTGACGTGGTGATGTTAAAATTGTATTAATTTATCAAAATTTATGCGCAAATGATGAGGATTTTTTTCGGTTGGTAATATGTGCTCTGAAATTGTTCCAATCGAAATATCACAGTTTATATGTATGTAGTAACTTACAAATGTGTTGTTTTTTATCTAGAGTAAGGACAAGAAAGGATGGTTTATTCAGAGTTAAGTTCAGGTTTATTCGTACAAGCAATACTCAACACAAAACTGGCTACAATATCGTCGTACGTCTTAACACTCGACTTCCAACTTCTCAAACCGCTCAACTCAAATTGCTCCACTCAACTGCTACAACTCAACTCACTCCACTCAACTGACTCCACTCAACTGACCAACTCAACTGCTCAAACTCAACTGCCTCACGTCTTTCGTCTGTCCTGCAGATGTGCCTGACCCATTCCTAGGTAGATCCCCTTCAATTACCCCAATGTTGTAAAGGGCCACGGGTATGACCCATTGTCAGGTACGTCCCTTTTCCCGATACTACATGTATTATATTTCCATCCTTTGATAATTAGGGTACTTTTGGTTCAATAAGAAACGCACTAGTCGATTTAAATCGTCAAACGAACGAATGGTCGATAAGAATGTCGTACTCGTGTAAGATAATGACGGAAAATATACGATAAAAGTTAAGAGAAACTGTTTGTAAAACTCGTTGAAAAGGTTTGGAGTGAAACTGGGTAAGAAGAAACTTTAATTTAAAAGTCAAAATTTAAATCCAGTTCGTGGAATCATTTACAACGTTCATGAATTCAATTAACGTTATACATAGAACAGGGAAATTAACATTATAATTGTCGAGATTAGTTGAAACAGTTATCGAGATAAATAAAAAAGAATTTTCATTAATTATAATTAGTGACGTATCAGCTCTTCATAACAGCACCTTTAAAATCAGATAGTCGTTCTTAATGATTTTAACAATTCCTCGGCGATTATTCAAATTTACTGGTGTCTTTGTTGAGTGTGCTCAGTAGTGTCCAACCGTTCATAGCAAAAGAGTTCATTATCGTGTCTGACGGTCATATTTTAAAAGAAACTTGGCATAACCCCAACACTACTTTTGGAAGATTAAGCTAGCACCTTACAACATAGGCTGAAAATCAATACAAGAAGCAACCACGGTTTCCAACAAACTTAACACGACTCTAATACCGATCTTCACGAGGCTTGCCACATCTCCAGACACCACAAACGTTTATACCCTCATATTTGCCCCTTGTAACCACGCGCAACTGTGTCCTTGACAAGCAGACCGCGTCTGCAAAGGAAGCACACAGACGTTTAGGTGGCTCAATCCGAGTCAATCCGAACAACTGAGAGGTCGTGGCAGCCACTCGTGCACGTTCGCGCGGGATTACACGATTATCCGCATCTGCGGATGAGGTTCAAGAACCACTCGACCGGAATTTTAGCCCTTCCACAGTTGAATACATCGTAATTGGTTCGCGGTGAGACCCATGACCACCCTTCACGCTGCAACGAGATCATTCTAGCCGCGTATTCGTTCTTCAACCCGCTGCGCGAGATACTACATGATACACGAACATTCGTTCGATAAGACAGTTTCATAATTGAAATTGGACTAAACACGAATCGTTACTTGGCTAGTAATTATTATGAGAATGAAAAGATTTCGAAATTGGTGAGATCTCAGACTGAAAGAAGAAATTTCAGTATTGTCGTATCGAAGCGTTGTTCGATGTTTGTTGTTTTGAATGGATCCCAAGTTGCTGTAGGAATTAATTGATAGACGAAAAGAATTAATAATAGGATTGACGATGGGATTGACCATAGGAGAAATTATTGAGCTCGTGGGAAAATAATGTCGATTTGCGACTGTGTACTTAGAAACGAATGGCTAATACGTTACGTATTGTTAAGTACGTGCTGAAAGATACGAGTAGGATATTCTTAATTGTAAAAACCAATTTAAAATAGGCACGTCTTTTACCAACATGAAATCTAATCTGTCGAACGTTGTGATCTTTATTTTGATAGAATAAAATGGATCATACGTGTAGTAACTTACAAAGGTGTGTTTATCTAGTTTCAGGTTTATTCGTACAAACAATACTCAACACAAAACTGACTACAATATCGTCGTACGTCTTAACACTCGGCTTCCAACTTCTCAACCGCTCAACTCAAACTGCTACAACACAACTGACTCTCCGCAACTTACTAACGTCTTCTGTCTGTTCTCCAGATGTGCCTGACCCATTCTCAGGAACATCCCTTTCAATTACCCTAATGTTGTAAAGGGCCACAGGTATGACCCATTGTCAGGTACATCCCTTTTCCCGATACTACATACGTAATTCGATAAAATAATATAAAACGGAAAATGTTGTGCATCTACTATTTCCTTATAAAACGAAAGAAACTTTTCGGACGACCTAATACAAAAATGTACAGTTCTCGTTATAATATTCACAGGATGAAAGAAATCTCTGTTGAAAGCTCTCTGCCGTTTCTGCGGTTGCAAACACCCACAATTAGTCGATTCACGTATCTGTAGAATTCGAAACTCAGTTACTCACAATAAACAGTTACAATTATATAACTAATTAAAATGGATCTTCGTTTATCTAAATTCTGATAATTGGAACGAAATTTTAATTCGTGCTTAATTAAACGATACTGATTGAATCTTCTTATCTGAGCTCCTATTGTAAAACTGAAAAAATCGTAGATAGTAAAGAGAAATCTTGTTTACTGTCCTCTTAATAAAGAGAACAATAGAAGATCTGTAAACTCCTGTTGTCTGAGCTGTTCGTCCCTCGATGAGTTCAAATAAACGAAGTTTTATTACATGCACATAAAATATGGACACTAAAGCATAAGTTAATTCATTTTCTCAACAAAACCAACATTATTTTCTCATTAATCAAAGAATGTTTGATACTTCAAGTGCAATTAATAGGCTTCTATCTTAAATACAATACAAAAGTTTTAAGGATCTCTTCCTAGTGATATTAAAGGGTATGTTGAAGAATTGTAGCAACAGATGTGCGCGACTGGATAATTGTTTTGAAAGAGAGAGAAAAAAATGTCTGGTTTAGTGAAAGAAGCAGAGAACTTTTATGTGGAACATCAGAATGGAAGTTGGTATCAGTTGTAAGTAGGTTAATGGTAGATAAGTGTTAGTGTTGCGGAATGCGATGGACAAAACTTATTATATTGCAGCCTGGTGTATCAAACAATGAGAGCTCGAGATATTAAGAAACTTGGAATTTTATGGATAAAACAGAAAAATGAGAATAACATGGAAACAAAGTATACGAAACGATAACATGAAGCAAAATAGAAAAATTTGTTCGTACTGATAAACACTATTTATATACACGTAAGAAAAGGATCAGAATAATTATGAATCATCGTATCTAATCTGAAGCCGACAAAAAGGATGACAAAGTCTATTATCAATTCTTATCCGAGAAGTTCCTGTTTCCAGGAAATTAGTACCATTTATCGTCAGTATTAAGTCATCTAAAGTGGTCACCATTAGCGACTCAACAGCATTTTTCTGCTTTTAAAAAAGTATTTGAAATTTAAGCAAAACGCGAGAAGACTGTTGTTGATATACAAATTTCTCGTTTTAACTTCATGTTATTTTATATTACATTTTCTCACAACATTACAAATTTTTTTTCTTTTCATTTTTTAACGAGAAGAAAATTGAAATACAAGAATTCGACGATCGCAGGAAAATTAACGAAAACGACTAAGAGGCAATGTGATTTTGACACGATAAGAAACAGTGCTGCTTTATTGAAGATTTATAAAACGACACAGCTTGTAAAACGACCTAATACTCATAAGTCTAGAGGGAAAGTTTCTCTTTATTGCAATAATTTTGAAACAGTGGCTAAATCCACGGAGAGCAATGAAATTCTCGTCAGCCATGAATCAGAGCGGCGATACACCGCGGAAGAATTGCGCAGGATCCTGGACGCGTTATCAAGATTTATCTGGGCCCCTTTGTCGCACGGTTAATAACAACGCGATGAACAGTGGCGCAACAATTTGCGGTGAAAATGGCTAGCAATGTAGACGATGGTGAAAAGGAGAGCCAGATGACACTCCGGGGAACTACTAAAGTGTTTTCGTGACAAGAGATTTTCGGCGAAAGGAGAAAAGAGATGAAGGGATCGGCGAGATTTTGCTTCATATAGGAGGTTTCATAATGTCTGGCATTCCTTTCTTAGACTGACAATAAAGGCAGATAGAATAATATGAAACTACAAAGCTTATTACAATCCAAGTGTATTTATCAGGTATTTCAAGAATTTGTTAGTATCTAACTCTAAATTAATTTTAATATCTTCTAATTTTATAATCTTAAATTACGATCCAATTATAATTAAATATAATTTTAATTAATATCGTCAATTCCATATTAACAACTTTACGTTTGTAACGCGAAGTAACAATCATCCAGTGAATTATTAAATATAACGGAGGCAGGTTGCCACTGTATGAGAAAGAAGTTCAATCAAAAAATTCTGATTTTGCTTTCAACTTACTGTAGATTGGAGAATATAACTTGTGCATAATATTTCAATCTTTCATATGAAGTGGCTAACGTTGAGATGTATACTCTGCATAAGAAAATTATAAGGCACAGAGATTAATAATTTGAACAAAGTTACATCATTACAGTGATAGTTACACGTTTTCGTAAAACATTAAAAGTTTTTCCGATCGTTGGAATAAGAGGAAAACTCGAGAACCGTAGCAGAGTTAAAATTGCAACATTCGATGCTGGAATAAAATCGATTTTTGTATCAAGATGTTAAAGAAATCAGAGATTAATCTCTCGTTACTTGGTCATTTAAATATTCAATTATTATAATAACATTTAGTCACTATTAAAAGACCAATAACGTAGACGTCACTAAAATTTGTCCACATTCCAACGTTATTTCGTTTAACAACCGGGTGCCACACGAAGAACGTTTGCACCATGCGGAACTTCGTCGCTCGTCCTCGGAGACTTAATCAATATTCAAAGAAGAGAGTCGAAAATTCCACTAGAACGACTTCCTCCCGTTCCAACCCTCCTCAGCTTTTATAACATCTGAAGAAACAGTTAAACCCGCGTACTTAAACCGACCGCACTTCAACCGAACCTGTATCCATAGCTCTGAAAACACATTTCCTCTCGACTCGTCGACAGAACTGCATCCACCCACATATTGTGCAACTGCCAGTGTACGTGTAGACACGCGTGTGCACACGCACGAGGGCGTTGATACACGTTGACAACGGAGAAGCCAAGTTCCGACGAGGCACGTACGATTCATGGGGTTGCTTACGAGCTCCCTGACCAAAATTCGTCCGCCCACGCAACCCTCTCTCCCAAGACGACTGTTCGCTGTCGAACCAAAGGCGAAAAAGATATTTATCGTCGAGACAGTGAAATCACGAACGACACACACACGAACCGCTGTACAAAAATAATGTTCAATTATATATTCTGGTTAGGGCTTTGGTTACAGTGGATGCGTATTTCGAAGAATCGTATGTAGATTTCTACGAGTATGTACGTTACAGCTTTTAGACGTTTCATTCGTCAGAATACCAGTTCATCTGAATATGCATCGCAACAATGGCCTAACAGGGCTTTTTGTCACAAAGGATGTTTGAGATAATCCTTATATGTTTTTGCTTGCTGAATATTAATTAGTAATTAGACGTTTGGCTGTCGAACGAAAGGTGAAATGGAGATAATTATCGACGGGACGTTGAAATCGATATATGTACATCGATCGTTACAAAAAAATAATGTTTAATTTTGTACTCCGTTTAACAAAGCTTTTCGTCACGGTGGATATTTCATCCTTCTGCGTCTCTCCGTGTTGTATTCAAATTAGGTAATCAGATCTTCCGCTGTCGATAATTCTACTTCATCGCAAATTACACATTCGTTTCCTTTGTTAAAAGTAAATGTACGAACAAAGGAATATTTTGTATTTAGTGCAAGAAAATATCCAATTTCTAAGAGATAATAATTTTATGAATTTGTCTAATGATAAAAATTTCTTTTCTCCGACAGGAATATTTTTAGAAATGAGAAGATTTTCATTTTACGTCGTGAAAGAGACCAGACAGAAGTTATTTCACATAGCAATCCAACGTTAATTCGCGATCTGTATCTCCTGGAATTAAAATTGTTGGGTGTAATTAATCCCGTCCTTGGCAGGCCGTTTTCATCCCCTGCGCGATGGTAAAAATACTTTCATTCCCTCGGCGCTGACGACGGCTCATATTTGACCCTTGCCATGACAGCTTGTCGAGACGGCTTTTTAATGCAGAAAAAGCTAATTTGACATAGTTAGAGGGTCCTTTCCGAGTTGGGGTCACATTTTATTAAAACGATAAGAACAGACACATGCTTAAAAAAACGATCAAGCTGCTCCTGAAAATTTGGAACGTCAATGCGCTTGAAAGATGCTAAACTTTGTTACGTGCGATTTATTTTAGTCGACTTTTAACACGTTCGTCGCCCAGCGTGATTCGGCTAAGTTTCCTGCGGGGCCCAAATCCGACCATCGGTACGCAGAATGTAAATAGAGCGACGAGCAGCAATTCATCGTTTATCGCCTTCGATTCATTGTTTATCCCCTTCGATTCATCGTAAAGAAAAGATTATTTATTTCTGAAATGGAGAAAGCGATAAGCTATCCAGTTAGAGTATTCCGAGGGATCACATGGCAAATATCTGGGATCTTTCATTTAGTCGAGAAGCATACTTGCGAGACGTACATAGGTGATTTTTTCCACCTCGAAATGTTCAGTAAACAGCGTGAAAATATATTTGAAAGCGAGGAAAGTAGCGATGACGGAGTCTATAACTATTTTTCGATGTGCCCAAAATCACCCCAAATGTGTTTGGAATGTTTTAACGAACACCATACGATATAGGATAATGTAATATATTATGCAGAATATAAATTAATAAAAAGTATGGTATAATGTGTTTTTAATATTTTTATGTTGTATATCCTATATATAATATCGTATATTTAATTAACTCGAACAAGAAGAGCGTCACCATACTTTGGTGACGGGGTCCCCACGGAAGTATACCTGTCGCATAGATATGTGCGACGTGGCAACCAACGTGTTAAAATCAGATACACATGGCATCTGTTGTATGTTATTCGATATTTCTGCAACTTTTTGATTTATCCGATTTGTATTTATCTTTGATATTTGTCTCTTACGATTCCCAATCGTGGTTTGTTTAACTATGAAAGAACTAAGAAGAGAAACAATACCAAAATTAAGTTTTTTTCTTTAGAAAGAATATGATTTCTATTTGCAGCGAACTTGCATATGCTGGAAATACGTACTTGGAAACTTATTACAATACTAGCATGATAACATTGTAGTACTTTATTACAATGCAGAGTTTTAGATTGAATTAATTCATGTTCATAAAATGCGTAAATAATTGAACAACATGAATTGATGAAATTTGTGATTTTAAGCTCGATTTTTCCTTTATACCCATACATACGTATATTAAAGTAAATATATTAATAAACGCATATATCAACAGATCACACATTTTCACTGCAATATACGCACATGAAAGTTGAGGAAAGTGAATAAAAAGAAAACGACTTGTTTCTGGCAATATATCAGAGAACGAAATGTTTGATAGTCCTTAGAAATTGCAATTAGCACAGACAGCCTTTTCCATGTAGTATAACGGACCCTGGCAATCGAATTCGAAATTACATAGTTGTAGCAGCCGAAAGGGTGCGATTTCAAAGTTGCAGTCAGCGACCAGGTGTTACACGGTCGGTATTATTTTCCGGGTTGGAAACGGTAACAAATGGCACCTGACTGAGCTCGTGATTAATCGCAGCAGATTCATTTAACGTTCGACTTACCATGGCTCAAACATTCGCGCCAAGTCGACCTCTCGAATATTATATTTGGAACTGCTTCAAGAGGTTCAAGCGTCTTCGAAGAGTATAGAATTCTAAAACTATTGAATAATTCCATTTCTAGAATCATTAGAATCAGACCGCATGGATATTGGAAATGTTTCAAAAGAGGAAAAACCTAGATTTCAATATTCCTTCTATCGTATTACCTTTCGTTCGTTTATATTGTTTGCTTTACATAGCTTTTTTTCTGCTGTGGATACTTTTTAGCCGAACGTTCGATTATCCGAATAACACATATATCATACTCTCTGTATATTTCCCAATCAGGTTATTCTTCTCGATTTATCATTTCTTGTCGGACATGTAAGTGACGAGCTAATCTGTGAGCGGAAGTATGATCCTCGCGTGGTCGCGAACACAGAAGAGAAAACATCGAGGTTTCTCAAATAAGAAGAAAATACGCTTATCGATCGCCTCGCCCGGAAGAAAAAGAACACAAATGAAATTCACACGTGGTAGCAAGCAGAAAACTAGCTGCCCATGTACATACATATGTATATATCCATATGTATGTGTCGGTTGAACGCGAATCGTTAAACACGTTCAAGTCAATTTCATTTCCTTCTCGCTCCTTTACCTGAAAAATCTAACACCTGATCTTATATCGCACTTTAATTATTATAAATGTTTCTCTGCAAAATTAGTAATTTTGAGTTGTGCCCGCAAGACGGAGGTACAGATATTATCGACACGCTTTATCCCAGAGTAGATCGTTGCAATATGATAAATCTCAGGTCGAACATCTGCAAACAACGTTGATGCTTCGATCCTGTCAATCCGTTTGTCATCGCATCAACAAGCGTGTATTAAAATTGTTTGCAGCGTTGATTTGCTAGCTTTTTCCACTTTTCCCATCTATCGTTTGTGCGTGGGCATTGTGCTTCGCGTCGAGACCTCAATTTTTTTTATGAGCGTCACTCTCTTCGATTACTTCCGTACGAAGCGTTTCCGGTGATGGTAGATAGTCGCGAGACTCGATCGCGTGTCTGAAATTTTAGAAACAACGCGGTAGGCTGAGAAGGAGCATTTAGACTTGCAAGTCCACGTTTCTGTCGACTTCCATTTCGTTCAATTCGTAGATCTTATCAGAAAATTTTCGCACGTGCTCGTGAATGTCGCCGCCATCCTTCGTCCGTTCAAATCAGTAAGCTTTAACTTGTTTCAATAGAGAAGAATGGATCGACAAAATCAGACTGAATTTTGCTCTGCTGCCGGCATTATTCCACGCTTGTACGCCGATGTCTCTTTTTTATCTCTCTCCCGATTTCACTGATTGGTCGCGTGATCCTATCGTTTACGAATCTCACTTTTTATAAATAGATTACAGATTACAAGAAAAATTTGCGGAGCACTAAAATCACAAAGGTTACAAAGATATACGCGAACATGCTTTTCATTAAAATGTATAAATTACAGATTTCCTGTAACTGTGTAACGATGTAAAACGGGAACGTTAGTTTAAGAAAAATATTATATTGTTATCCGTAGAAACCGTTGAGGTTTTATATCTCAAAATGGGAAGAGCAAACGCGTGGACCAATGTATTATAGAAGTTCTTTATTTAGAAATGAATGGATTTATTAAACAAAAAAAAAAAAACGATGATTATTTAATTTGAACTTAATGCAGTAGTGTGATATGACAACTCTCGATTAACGACTCACGACTCTTGACTCTCCGGTGACTAACTGACGATGAACGGCTGCAGTGCCAAAATATATGTAGTAACTTACAAATTTGTTGTTTCATTAACTAGAGCAAGGACAAGAAAGGATGGTTCATTCAGAGTTAAGTTCAGGTTTATTCGTACAAACAATACTCAACACAAAACTGACTACAATATCGTCGTACGTCTTAACACTCGGCTTCCAACTTCTCAACCACTCAACTCAAACTACTCCACTCAACTGCTACAACTCAACTCACTCCACTCAACTGCTACAACTCAACTCACTCCACTCAACTGACTCCACTCAACTGACCAACTCAACTGCCTCACGTCTTCCGTCTGTCCTGCAGATGTGCCTGACCCATTCCTAGGTACAAAGTTGTTGGAATAAACTGTTAATTATATACTGTTATATCCGTGTCACACTCACTTTAATTACCCCTGTTATCCTAAACGAAATAGGGGATCGATCATTTCGCGGCGTCGATTATCTAATCGCAACGGGAATTCACGACTCCCGTTGACGTGCTTCTTCGCGATCGCGTCTCTCCGCGAGTGAATGAAACACCGGTTACATAAGTATGCTGTTACTGCTTAGTTATTGTTTCTATGGCTACGGTATATGAAATATGATTATCCTATCGCTGTATTCCCGGGACCACCGTGACAACAGCATCGTCAGCAAACTTCATTGGTTTAATTGCCCTATATCAGTTAATATCTCTGGACTGGTTTATCTGCCTTAGATCAGTCAACATCTCTTGACTGGTTTTTCATTCATTGATCAGTCATGAGTTGTAACTTACTATTTACACGTCTCTGAGAATACGTCCATACGCATTTCGTGTAACGAGTTGACAACTAAGTAATTGTGGATTTTGTCATTAGATGGTAACGACAAAATCCGCAATCACTTAGTTGCCAACCCAACATTTATATCTACAAAGCTATTGGAATAAATTATATATTATAACCTGTTACTTCAGTATTATAATCAGTCAACAATCTCTATTATTCTAAACGAAATAGGGGATCGACCAATTCGTGGCGTCGATTATCGAATCGTAACGAGAATTTACGACTCTCGTTGACGCGATCTACCGCGAACAGTCGAACATTGCCTGTATGTCGGATACTTCGATAGAGACCAAAGAAGTTGTAAAGAGAATCGTTGTGCCAAAAACTAAACGCTAGAGAAGATGTGGAGTTTCCCTAGAAGTGAGACCCACTTCAAGAGAAACTGTAACTAAAATAATTCTTTTATCAAAAAGAAACATCTAATATCGTGAAATACCAAATATTCCGATGAGCATCGATCAACAACAACTACGGTAAACGAGAATTGAATGAAAAATACCCAACAATTTCCTTGAAAAAAATATTCCACTCGTTTAAATAATCTAATTCCAACGTAATACAGTCACAGCGTGAGCGTACATGGAATTACTACGATCAGGTAGCTAGGGTTCGAGGCCGGTTTCACAGTGTACGCGTGGATATACGCTTTCGTAAGCTTGTAAACGGATTTACGCTGATAACGCGGTCCAAGTAGACGGATAAGGCGTACCGTTGGCATTCGCCGGGCGTTCGGGATCGAAATTGCCAATAGAACGTGTTCAGAGTACGGGAACTGAATTCGAGGAAAAACGGCAGGCTAGACATTAGCGACCAAAAGGGAGGCGAAGAATGAAGTAAAGGGCGAAGAGCACGTTTCTTTCCGCCAACACGACGAAGATGTATGAAATATTGTGGAAACTCGCAGTTATTTAATCGACTGCGGATTTAATCAAATACCCCTGGAAACGGCTACTTGATTATAACGCCGATCATGTTGAAATAAGGTCGAAAATTGAAGGAAGAAAATGGCGTAATTGTAGGACGTGATGCGCAAAGTTTTAGGTCTATTGAATGGATGTTATTAGTAGTTGGTATTATTTTAAGTCTATGGTTGCTTCCTAAGAAATTAACAATTATATAGAGAAACATTTATCGATTTAAAAGAATCTAAATTTTATCATTTTTTATTTTTTTTTTTTTTTTTTTTTTTTTGGAATTGATCATTTAACATGTTTGTTTGTACTCTCTGCCAATCTTTTATAGAATTTATAGAATTCCAGAATATCTAGTATTATAATTACTAGAGTATAATATACTTGTATTAAGATATTCGGTATGTAGTTGTATTAAAGTATTAATACTCGGAGATATACAATAGAAAATCGTAAATTTACTTCTGTTTGAAAGAACGTTAAAAGTCACTGGTTGGTTATCAACGCATTCTCGTTTCTGTATTTTAATTACATTAACGTAACTATATTTTAAAGCACAAATTTATGCCATCGAAAAATTGAATTATGCTAGTGATACGATGCGATGTAAAGCAGAAATTTATGCCACCGAAAAATTGAATTACGCTAGTGATACGATGCGATATAAAGCACAAATTTATGTCGTCTAAAAATTGAATTATACTACTGATACAGTGTGATGTAAAATATAAATTCATGTCGCCGAAATATTATACCGTGCTTTCTTTGTATGACATTTTATATTAAATAAAACACTAGAGGCATTTAAAGCTTCGTAAATAACATTAATACATACTGATTTTGTGTATTATGAGTTCCTCGGCTGCTGGTGATCTTTTTGTACGAAGACGACAAATCAAGCCCAACAACGAATTGTAATGTACACGAGAAATACCATATCGCTCACTCTGTTCAGTTCTCTCGTGTGTCAATCTGTCAGTCGTTTTTTATTTTCCTATTAGGTGAACACTACGTTATACATTCTTACTTCTTTTTCATTTTTACTTCTAGACGCATAATTCAAACATGTATCGCGACACATGTATCTTCGTGTGAAAAAGGACTAACACTGGAAACTCAAACACTTGCTACAGCCAAACAGGTCGTAACAAATTCTCGTTCCCGCAAGAATAATCGATTCGAATAAGAATGCATCGGTTTTATCTATCGGAAACCCTAGCGATCTTGTAACAAGATTCTTCTGTTTCGAGTCGATGTATCTCGCAGGACGGGTAGGTTATTGAAACCGACGGCAGCGTCATTGGCGATTATTCTCGAGCGAGGTGAACGAGCGACAAGGTCGAAGAACGCGAGTCAAAAGCCATATGAAAATTCAAACGGTCCGCAGAGGAAATCTCGATGAAAGGTCCTCCACCGACGTTAACCGACGTTTAGCAAGCGAGCTTGCGTACCACGAGGTAAACAGAATAAGCGGTAGGTAAAAACGTACCGCCGCACTCAGTCACGAATAGGGAGAATTTCAAAAGCAAAGGTAAACCAAAGAGGTTCAGAGAGCTGACTCGATAGCGGTTCCACGGTAGTAATTACCGGTTCTCTGGTAACAAGTTACTACTCCTGAACGGTACTGTAATTTCCCAGAAAAAGGACCTTCACGGGTCAAACATCTGTCTTCCACTTTGCTGCCGTACGCTACCTCTACATGGCGATCGTCCACAGTCGAGTGTCGCGTAACACTCTCAAAGGGGTTAAATTTATCTTAGGTGCAACCTGAACTTTCAATGTACCGTTTTCATAAAGAGCGTAGTATCGTTCTTGTATCTTTGTGAATCTTGTTTCGACCACTGATGAAACTTGCAATTGCGCGAAACAATTTTCTTGAAATATCACAGACCTATTTTGTTTACTAACATAACGGTAAGATTGAAATGCACAAGTTCGAGATATCATGACGGTAAATTACCAATAAATTCAACGTAGAATGCTAGTTATAATACGCGAGAGGTGAAACAAATCTCTATTTAATCTATCTAGTTGTATTCGTGGTGCATAAGAATCCGTAGTCTAATAATTAGATGGGAAATCCATGAAAAATCTTAGCTGGCTTAATAAAAGATCAACCACGTCGAGCTTTCAAAAGCCCTCGAGCATTTCCAAACCGCATCGTTCCTCTTACTCGCTGTCCAGAATGAAGTCAACGTCCCATCTCGAGCTGAAAGCCCAGTAGTAGTAGTCGAAACCAGTTCATCGCGACTAAAATTGCGGTAGCTTGACGAAACAGGTCCAATTCTATCGCGATCCCTACGGACCAGGTCTTCCAGACAAAAGAATCCAGCTGAATAACCATTGCTCCGATAAATAGAACGAGCACAGGCGGAAAGCTGGCAATCTCGGAGAAGAAGCAGCGTAAAACAAGAAGCGCGTGTGGTTTGCGGTGATCCAACCTCAAGCGGCGGTAAAGTGTGCAGCTCTTGAACCCACGTGAGAAACAGCACACGCTGGTATCGGTTAAGACCGGTTTTCATCGCAGATCTTGTGTCCATCGAACCTATTTCCGAGCACTATGCGATTGCATTTCACGTATATACACACGAGTACGAAGCGATGATCGATTTCGAGTGGTCAATCCTTTCCGACTTGCCAGTGAAGAACAAGAGAACGTTCTTTCTCGTGGTGGTTTAAGGAAAGACGATTTTGCTAGGATTTTCTTCGCTTTTATAGAAGTTGATGCATTGGACAAGTGAATTGGTTAACGCGTCGACTTGCTTAAAAGTGTTTGGACACTTATAACATATACTTGATGATCACATAAGGAAATAGTAAGAAAATACTTTTGATCGTTAGTTTGCCATCGGTTCATATATTTTAATGACATTCGTGTGTTCTGAATAAAAATGAATCAAAACGTAGACATCCTTTTGAGCGACAGTGTATATCTTATTTACAGCGTCAGAGTCCTGTGGCTTATTTCAGCAAGATATGTATATTGTTGTACACGGTTGTGATATACGTAAAATGAAGTTTAAAAATTCCTGTAGATTCAATCAGACTAATTAAGCGTAATTATTATAATAAATCCTTCTTGCAATTCTAATAGGAATTTTTCATACAAATACGTATCTATCAGATGTAAATCTAGTTTCGCTGAAATCTCCATATAGACACTGACAAAACGGTTATCCAGTTAAAATGAAAATGTTTATTTGGTCATGAATTTCCTCTAATCGTTCGGCTACAGGTGACGTCTCTAGCACGTCATTGTGCAATTTGGCATGGAAAATGCACGACATGCCAGAAACGTCATTTAACGTCACGGGATTAATCTACTCAAAGATTAATCGTCTTCAGTTTCGCATCCGTATCCAATTTGACATATCCAAACCCTGAAGTTTCACTAAACCCGATGCATAAATTTCACTGATTTATAAATGACTATCGTCAATATCGCATACATGCTCCATCACCATAATGTAATCAACGTAACAAGATAAAATCACTGCTACAGTAAAGAGCCTCTACGGCATAAAATCTATGAAATTTCTCTGAAAGATTACAGCCATGCTGACTAGCCTAATCCTGTTAAAGGAATAACCGTTTTTCTCGCTACCATTGTCAACCAGTTAAAAAGTCAGAGAAAATTCGTCGCTTGAAGAGACTCGGCTTGCTTGTAGGAGCTTGAGAGTCGACTGGAAACGAGACCGCTTGCTGGCCGTAATAACAGAAGGCGATTTCCGTACATGGTTATTATGTAAGCGTACACGTGCACAATTGGCCACGTGAAACACCGACTACACGTATGTAAATGCGGTTTGTACGCATATATATGGCCGGCTTTGCGGAGTTACTGCAAATTACGCGTGTGAATACGCGGTCGTGTACATCTATTCTGCACGTGGCTCTACATTCGACCAGACGCATGTGAACCGCACGAACGCGACAGGGCACGCGATGTACCACCGTCTATGGTGTAAGGAACGCTCTTTTTAAGGAAACTATTGTTATTAATGAGGGCGGAGAAGTATTCCCGCAGCTGTGTCGCTGTTGAGAAATATCCGACCGTGAAAATCGAAGCTCTGAAAATGGGAAAGAGAATTGGATGCCGCGACAACGGTGGAGCAAAGAAATTTATCCACCGCGCTACGGTATGCACGCTCTGGTAGCATGAACCGTTGCGAGAAGCACGAAAAATTTAGTAGGGAGGAACGAATGTACTGCCGCTGGTCTTTTACGGATTTTAATTCGTCTACTGTGTTGAGAAATAGGGCTCTCGCTTTAGAAGTGCGAAATTTCAGCGATAATTACTTGTTTCTCCTCTTCTCGTTGTTTTCGCTTCTTAAAAATCAGATCTTGTTAATATTTTATGACGAAAAATAGTATTTTAGTTTTACGCATTGTTAGCGTCGAGATTTTAATTTCTCTATAGCTACGTTATCTTTCGATTTTTCAGCATAGAATGATCCAAGATTTTGATCTAGTAGTTTAGTTAAATTACAAGGAAAAATTACTTCTTATTATAACCGTATTTTATAAGAACCAAATCCATTAGTCCTTCTGGTAAATTATCAAAAAAAAAAAAAAAAAAAGAGATTAATAACAAACCAATTCTGAAATCTATTAGGTTATCCGAAAAGTTTCTTTCGTTTTATAAAGAAATAATAGACGAACAATGTTTTTTGTTGTATATTAGTTTATTGAATTATGCACGAATATAATAATAGAAATAGAACGAAATGGATCATACCTAATTCAATAAAATAATATTAAACAGAAATTGTTATTCATCTATTATCACCTTATGAAACGAAATAAGCTTTTTGGACAATCTGATATATACATTGTCACGTCTCGTGCTGTGCACGCACCGTAACGAAGGCTAAAACCTACCAACAGCGCGAGTAAGCGTTTCAATTCGAAAAATAAAATTTATCAATTTGGTTAGAAACCGAATTCGAGCTTCACAAACCGCCACATGACGACCCCCCCCCCCCTTCTACGATACAGCAAACTATAAATAAGCGCAGCAACATGGAAGAATTATTCAGATTATTCAGATAATTCCTTAGTTCAGAGTAATTAATTTCTTAGTTCTGCGTGATTAGTTCCTCAGTTCTTGGTGATTGATTCCTTGGTTCTTGGTGATCAGTTCCTCAGTTTTGGCAAGTAATTTCTTGGTTCATAGCGATTAGTTCTCAATTCCTCAGGCTCTTAATATTTCAGTTTCTTTGGCTTTTAACTCTTTAGTTCTTTAGTTCATCAGCTCTTAGTTCCTTCATCTCTTAGTTTTCTCAGCTCTTAGTTCTTAAGTCCTTTAGTTCTTTAGTTTTAGTTCTTTGTTTCATTTAGTTCTCGGTTCTTGTCAGTTTTGTTAATCGACGTGATTGTATTTGTCAATTTGTAAATTATTGAAAATCACTTAAATTCAAATCTTGTAATTAGTAAAGCGTATCGCGAACAATTGTAATTTCGAGTATTCTAAATTTCAACGATAACTCTGTTAATAACCAATTAGAATCAGAATAAACTTTTGTTGTGGAAAATATTCACCTTATAATATAATTAGATTAAACAAACATTTATTTTCACCAACTTTGATCCTCTCCCGTGCCAGTGCCCCTGCGCGTAGCAGGTTAGCCGAAACGTGGAGTTTAATTGGTAATCGCATTAAACGTCAGTCAATGCTACCCACTGATATTTAATTGTCGACAGAATTATTAAGGAATACGACAATTCGGGATCATCGAAAAGATAAACGACAGCAAAAATTCTAACCGAAGCAATCCTTAGATTGTTTCTGGTGGCAGCAACTACCATTTACCCGAATTTCAAAATTTAACGGCAACGTAAACAGAACAATCGAAATAAAAACGTAACAACATATATGGAACAATGAACTTCACCTTTGCCCACATTTGCCCTCTTCTTCTCCGCCTAGAATAATGACATTTCTCCTAGCATTCAGATATAAACGAGCTACCAGAACGATCGATCACGTAAGCTGAAACCTGACCGAATCAAAGGCCGAACAAACAGCTATCTCTATCTTCTCGTCAGGATCCTACCAGCTTCTGCGACTAGTCTGCTGAATACACATCCAATGCGTGAAACAACGTCACGAACAAGCAATACAAATGTCGTGAGTCGCGATTATTCCGTATTCAACCTCCGCATAATACAGGGTATCCCATCTAACTTGAGTATTTTGAATACTTTATTTATTACACGTTGATAATGGGAAAAAGTATCAGAGGAAAGCATTACTTGAAGTAGACAATTTTCTTAAAGTTATATTTCTCGAGTTTTTAAAATTTCTAATCTCTTTTGTAAATGGAACTATACAAGTATTTTTATTATTATGACATTTTATTGTAGATCCAATTAAGACCAGTACAAAGACTTTTAATACCTATACGAAAAATGTAAAAACGAATAATGCGATAACCATAATAATTTTGTAAATAATTATATTTATAATTTATAATTATGTAATAATTTTTTTATGTAAATTTATATTTTTACGAACATAACTAAAAACCACAATTTAAATACAGATTCATTTTATCTACTGAAAATTTTAACCAGTACTACTCTACTTTGAATATTTCATACACCTTTGCATACTATATACAATCACTCTATAGATTATCGGCACATTATATTGAATTATCTATGTGCACATCAAATTCTGCGAATTTTTGCATTTTTAAATTTCGCACAAATGCACAAATATCTACGGCTTGCTGATTAATAAATGTTCATCTAAAGATATAAATATATTAAAATATATAAAACACCAAACATTCCTAAATTAATTCACGAAGTAACATCTTCGATAGTCCAGTTCTTTTGCACAGTGCTGTATTCGCATGATAGCGCGCGTCACTTTAAGGGAGCTGTAACACGGTACGTTCTCTTTTCAGGGTTTGCATATCCACACAGCCTCTCGAATGATAGCCTTTTCCTTACGAGCGGCAGTTAGAGAAAATTTCAGACGGTTTACGAGCTAAGCCGTAGTAACGTTTACGCGAGGTGGATGCTCGCTTAGGTGGAAACGAACCGTGCGTTGAGAGCGCGTGAATCGCGGAAAAAAGCCGCTCGCCCCTGAAAGGGCCAAGCCGAGGGAAAAATGGACGCGTATCGGGAAAAGTTCCTGGCGACTCGCCGGCGTGTAGCCATTTGTAACGTTCGACATTGTATGCAAATGCGGTTTCTACCGGTGAAACGGTCGTATTGATTTGTCTTGCGTTGGATTAGGCGATGCTGGTGGCTTTCGTGTACGGTGAAAACGATTCTGATTGTACAATGACGAGAACTCCAGGATAATTTTAGTGAAATGGCCTTAGATCACGGTGAAATAGTATGTCAGATTGGTGTATTGAATTGTTTGAGAAGTTTATAGCGGAATTGAAGGAACATTCAAAGGTAATATATTTTTACAAAATTAATATTTTTTGGATATATGCACCACTTTTCATAGTAATTATTCGCTAATACTGTTTGATTAATATAAGCAATATCTTATTCTTTCCATTCTTATAGCAATGACTAAACGCCATTATTTCATATAAATATCCCAGATCATCTTTTAATCGTTGACAACTGTCAAATAAACTTATTTGGTAGAAAAACTCTGTAGGTATACTTGTTTTTCCCCTGAAAAAGTCAACTTCATCTTACGCTTCACACTTGATGAGAAAGACATTTCAATGAAACGTAAATGAAATTCATACGATATTTGTTATCCGAAAAATATAAACAGCGAATAAAAGATAATAAATAACTCCAATTTGCACAATTTACCACCTTAATTAATTTCGTTATTCGTGTAGGCAATAAGACGCGGACGCCTCCCACGAAGCCCGGTGTTCGCGACGAACCTAGCGTCGATAATTGAAACATTCGCCGGCATGAAACCGTCGATGATCGGTTTTAGACAGTCGCCGGGAAAACATCAGAAACATCGGTCCAGATCCGAGATTTCGGTCGATTTCATCACATAAAACACAGAAGAAAAAAATGAACGTAACTCGTTTCTTTTTTAACACTTTGACTGCCACGTTGGTCATATCTGACCGGCCACGGTTTCTCCTGTGAAGCCACGCCATTGGTGACCGAAGCGCTTGAACTTTTTACAATTGTAAAAATTGAATGAAAATTGACAGTTAGGGCATTTTGAATATAACCGATAAATAGAAGATACATTGAAATAAGAAGTGCCCCATTGAACAATTAAACATTTTTATTAGAACATCAATAAAAAAAAAAAAAAAAATGAGAACAAATCTTGCATCTAACAGTGCACTGTGTTTGCATCCATATCTTTGAGGGTAATCTACGAATATTATTATAAACACATCTTAGAAAATAATCGTAAATGCTGCTTTATAATCATATAATTGAAGTTAGAAGTGTGCACATACCTTACTATTATATATAGAACGAGCAAATACTGTTTAATAACATCTTCTACACGTTTCAACAATATATTCTGCACGTTTTGTTTACAACGAAATAGCGAATGCGAATGTTTTGTTGAAATAAACGAAGCCTTGTTATAATATGTCGCTATCAACTGTTACCAAGGTGCCACGGTGGTCACCCGTGACCACCAATAAGATAAACGGTCCATAGGGGAAGAATGTTGTCTTACATCATCAATTTATTATTATTTTGCCATTATATGCTTTGAATAATAAAAATACTCCCGTAGCGTCCTGAGCGAAACGTGTGTTTTCAGCGTGACAGTCAAAGTGTTAACCATTTAGCCCTCTGCCTACATCCGCAAACAACAAATGTATGAAACTTATTTTCACTGTTGCTTGTTGCGAATTCGAAATAATTTTCCTTCGAAATACATTTGAAGGGAATGTTTGAAATACATATGGAAAGAATATTCGAAACTGGTTCTCTTCACCAGAGCAACGATATCTCTTTCTCCTGTTCAGGGCGTTTCTCTTTCGGCGAAGCATAGTTCTGTCGCCCCCAATCTGATAGCAACGAATGAATATTCACTCCCAATGCCAGGTTCTCGCTACGTGCGCTATCTCGTTGGCGTGATCGCGTGGAGCGCAAACAACGGTGTCAAAAGGGTCCTTTGAGCACGCTCGACAATGCGAAGAAAGCACGAACAGATGCTCGTCACGATGTCGAAGCTGCGACTCGTAATTAACCAGAAGTTGGACCGGACGTTGTTTAGGTTAAACTGACTCCGCAAGACATGGTCACGTTACTCGCATTAGAAAACCGTTCTTCGCTTTATCAGTCGTTCCGATGCTTTCGATCGATCATTTAATTGCGGACGCTAACAAGATTGCAAAGGGTTGCGGCTAATTAAATTTGCGTAATCGATACGAGAAGTTCGACTAATCGTCTCAGGGATATTTCTTTCTTGAATTAAGCACGCTGAGTCAGAATCAAAATTCCACGATCTCTATGTTCTTGATGATGAAAGTATATGTTTTTTAAATAAAAAATTAGTAAAATTAAACAAATAGGATTAACCTTTGATTTCAAGGGTAAAACAGAAATTAGAAAAGCATTAACTCTCTGACAGGGAACTGAGGAATCTCCTCGATAGAAAGTTAATTATAGGAATCAATTTGTTTAAAGATTAGAAGCATTTGTTATGTCACGTCACTTCAATTAAACCGTGACAATGTTTCAAACAATCAGGTTCCAGGTTAGGCTAATTTTGAAGCAGTTAAATTTAAGTTACCGCTAGATTTTGACTAAGTTAGCTTTGAGTTTCTCAAACTATTTTTCAAGCAACTACTATAATTTAGCCCTGGAAATTATCTAGTTTAATCTTTCAACAATGAATAATGGTACCATTCAAACATATCGGTAAAATAAAGCAAACAAAAATGTTTTAATTATTATAAATTGATATTGTTATACCCTTATTAAACATACTGATCACCGTTTTATATAACATGCCTCGATTCAAAGTCTGCAGCCTAGCACACCTAAAATGTGAAATAACAAGTTCTTTCCTCATTGAAATAACGTCCAACTCAATGTTCCAAGTTTATCGGCCCACATTTGACACAGAATGACCTATTCCAAGAGTCATTAAAACCTTCCTGCCGGCAATTTTCTAACCAAACAAAATCGCTATCCGCAATTTCAGTCGTAAAATTTCCCAAGAATCTTCCCGAGACAGTGCAGTGATCAATCTGAGGAGTAGCAGCGCCACGTTCACCGGTGGAGGGCGCTTAATTTCCTGCTATCAATTGCAAATTAAAAGGCGTCCTCCGCGGAAGCCGCGAGCTGTTGTTACGCAACAAGAACTTCCACCCTCTCTCTTCTTCGTTCATCTCTTTTACGCCCTGCCTAACCTTCTCCCTTTACCCTTGTCGTCGCTTCTTTCAGTGTCTTCTTCTGCAATTACAGCGAAGGCGGCGGTGCTTAAAAGTCGATTACCTTTCGCTGGGACAGGGAGAAAACGATTTCTGTAACGTGCTCGCAGCCTGGAAAGCGCTCCGCGAGACGTATACACACAAAGGGAAAGAGAAAGAGAAAGAGAGAGGCGCGGGCTACACATAGACAAGGAGGCCTGAGCTGAAACGCTGGTGGATTCTGTGCCTGACGTACAAGATGTAATCTCAAAAGAGACGAGGAAGCGAAGCAGACGGGAGAAGGGAAGAGATTATGCCCGATCCCTTCGAGCAATCTTGTTAGCGCTAACCCGGTGCTCGGCCAAAGGAAAAGACAACGGCTCACAGAGCAGGGATTACAATGTTGTCCTAGCGGGCATCGTGTAAGACGCTGTTGCACACCCCTTGTCTCACGATACCGTAACGAGGCTATACGTGTTTACGCGGACCAAGACATCGATCAATCCTTAACTGCGTCATTATTTTGGCCAGTCAATCAGCCACCCCGTGTGTTTGATGTTCTTTTCGCTTCGGGTGGCCGAGATTGAGAATAGGGATTCGTTTCGTTGCATGTGATCGAATTAGAGACGGTGTTCTGGTTTGATACGGGGTCTCTAGTGATATCATGGAAGGGATGAGAAAATAGAGAGATTTATAGGAGACATTTTTCAGATCGAAGTTTTGCAATATTTACGAATGTTAAAAGGTGGGTGTTTTATAAGGCGAAATGAATATAGATTTTGACGATGGGAACTTGAAATTTTGTATCGTGATTATATATATGTAAATGTATGTAATCATGTTAAGTAGTGATTATTAACATTCGATTGGTATCGTTATAATATAATTATAATAATTTTAAATTATATCGTATTGTTTCATTTTGATTATTTTACTTACACATTATGCAAGTTAATTCGAAATTGAAGGCAATTAATAGTCATAGGGAATAAAGAATGCATTCAGATACTAAAATTAATTTAACTCACGCAAACTGAACTATAATTTCTTGTAATCGCTTATACGATATCAGTTGGGGGCTAAATAAAGAGTGTGAGATAAAGTGGGAAACTTGAGATTACACAGTTATATTCCCTTCTACGATAAAACAAGAAAAATATATTTCAAAAGCAATATCTAACTAAGCCTAACATATCATCAATTCCCAAAATTCCACCCACCAAAAGAATCATTGATATTAGGTTGTCCGGAAAGTGTCTTTCTTTTGCAGACACGTCTTTTGCAACGATGCATCTTTATACAAACATGAAACCTAATCTGTCGAACGTTGTGATCTTTATCTTGATAGAACAAAATGGATCATACGTAATTCGATAAAACAATATAAAACAAAAAATATTGCGCGCCCATTATTTCCTTATAAAACAAAAGAAACTTTCGGACGACCTAATATAAAGCAAACACTGTAAACTTAGTAATCTAAATTCACGGCAAAATACAAACTCCAAAACTGACATCCTTATCCATCGGAATACATTTCTGCCTGATCATCCCTCTGAAAACAACGGATAAAAGCATTGAGAATCTAATGCCAGCCACGACAAGAAACGAAACGAAACGTGCCTCGCGAATAAAAATACAACGTGTAGAATCTAATTAAAGGAAGCACGCGACGTAATAAAGGCTAAGAACACGCTCGGCGATTTACTACATCGTCTGAGTCCGGCGTTGTAGCCATTTTATCTTGGCCAACGTGGAGAACACAATCCCGGGCCATGATTTACAACGTCGCTCGATTTTCTGGTTATCTTGTTGCGACGCGTAATACCGGTAACGAGACATCGTGTTACTCGACCTGGGACATCGGTCAATTCACGTGTATCCGCTAATAATCTGTCGTTCGTCTCGGCGATACCATCAACATCGTTACCCATCGACCAGTGGAAGGGGCACGATTTTAATTGACGCGCCCCGGACAAATATTAATTCGTTTCCGAGCGAAAACATACTGGGAGATCGATTGGTTTTTGTATACGAGAGTTGGCAGGTTTTGTTCGAAAATTGAAGTATGGGATGATGATACGAAAGACAGTCGTGAAAATGTGTGGAATAAAAATGGAATGAAAATATACGTTTTGTATAATATATATAAATACTTTAGCGTAAATATAAGATAGTGTTTTAATTATGAGTTCATGCAGATTCATGGATAAAATAATCGGGTAAATAAAAAATAATCGATGATTACATATGTCACGGGTGGGAGCATTTAGCGGTTAATCTTAGTTTATAAAAGAAACGAACAGTGTCGATGATAATCGAAACGAAATTTCACCCTCGAGTGTCTTTCGACGTGATTCTTATTTTTATCGAAAATGTTCCAAATATCTGATTCAAACAACGATTGTATAATAAATATTAATAAATATCTTATAATTTTCTTAGATATTTTTCAAACCTAACACGGTAAAATAATTTTAGAAATTGAACCTTCAAAAATATGGAGTAACGTTAAATTCGATAATTAAAATTTATCAAACCATACAGACCTTTGTTTCCCCCATAAAGAAATTGAAAACTCTGAAACATGTAAAAGTTACATTTGTAGAATGTTATTGGAAGTTTCCAATTCCCGCAGGGAATAAATAGTAATTTATTTTCTGGTAACCATCGGGTGACGTTTAATTTCCGCGGGATACTCGATCATTGCTCGAGTATGAAACGAAAGAGGAAGTACACACAATTTGACGTCTTTATCGAATCGTGACTGGAACAACCTAACACGGCTTGAAATTGAGAGAGGAGAGCCTTCCTCGTGAAACTGGAGACGAGGACGTAGCTTGAATTTGCAAAGAGCCATATCGATGACAACGTCAACACTTAATCGTGTGGCTGCAACTTCGGGTATGGTAGAAAGTGAGTGCTTTGGCAGCGTAAGGAAAACGTAAGATGATAGCAGCTCGTAATAACGCTCTCGAATATCGGTTTTTTGAAGACGAGACACACCCTACCTGTGAAACTATATCATTCCGCCGTGGAAAGCCTAATCTCAGCCGCAGGTATATCAAAGTTGTGGAACATTTTTCAAGTTTACTATGACTTTCTCTTTTTATAAAAGATGTTATTTGAATGGTATTAATTTAATGAAAGACGAAATTAATAAGAACTTTAATAAGAAACTATAATTATAAATTGGCAAAGCAGATCTTTTAATGAAATATTTGTATACAAATTTGAGATGAAAATGAATAAATTTTTATTTCAGTAGATACATGAATAAATGAGTTAGTTTAAAATTTTAAAAGAATAAGTTACCTTCTATTATCCATTGAGAAAATAGCGTGAAGGAAATAACATGGATTTGGAATAACACGTTATATAAAATTCGAGAATTCGAAGAAAGTTTGACTTGAAATTCTGTGTTATCTTAGGGAACATCGTCGTTAAGGAAATTTATCGAACTAAGAGAAATTGCTATCGGTATTAATAACAAGATTGCTAGTCGATTGGTAATTAGATAATCGATAGAAGTGATAATTAACTAATTAACTATATGATATACTTGGTACTTTACTAATAACTGATATTACATGAGTTTAATAACTAATATAATGATTTGGAAAGTGGTTGAGGAAATTTCTGACGGGATTCATAAATTTATTAGATGGTATTATTATGTCAATTCGAAGTAATCACGCCCTATGTAAATGGAAGGTTGGCCTCCAAGCATTAGTTGGCCAAAAGTTTGCACAAATTTCACGTCGTTACTACGGCAACCACGAAACTGAATTAACGCCATTGTGAACGTCTACCTTCAACATTACACCGCCAAAAGTTTGTGCAAATTTCACGTCGTTACCAAGGCAACCGCGAAACTGAATTAACACACTCCGGAATGCTTATCTTCAACATCGTTTAATGGAAATTTTACAAATTTCATGTAATTCTTGTAATAATCTTGAAGTTAACTTCCATGTTGTCATACAAAGAAGAAAATATTATATTTAGAGAATTTATAAAAAAATTCATTTATGTATAATTAATGCTACTATATATCATTAAAAGTAACTTTAATTTGCGAAGAAGAGACATTCATTTTTAGTACTACTTTCAAGTCAACAATTTTCAATTTCTAGCTCTATGAATCTCCTTTTTTTATTTCCTTTTTTTACAAATTTCCTTTGAACTTACAGAATAATACTT
Organism: Bombus campestris; assembly: GCA_905333015.3. Taxonomy (NCBI): domain Eukaryota; kingdom Metazoa; phylum Arthropoda; class Insecta; order Hymenoptera; family Apidae; genus Bombus; species Bombus campestris. Next base: position 9,736,107 of record HG995136.1, on the reverse strand, counting down.
TCATCGTTAATGAAAAAATGTAACTGTCAGGAAAATCAAAAATTTAACCATTTGCTACCAATGTTCTTCAATTTCTATCACAAATCGTGTGTCTTTTAGATCGATAAATTTCACGAAATACATCGGAGTTCTGATAGCAGATATCTCACGCTGAAAAATTAATTCTACGGTACAGACGATCAAAATTGACCGTCTTCCGGGCATTGACAAGTTCCGCACCTTAGACGATATTAACTGCACAATTGATGACCTGGAAGTCTCTCATTACTGAACATTTGTAACCACATGGGCTTCCAATGTCCTGCAGACTGATGTATCATAAACCTGAAGACGTGTCGCCGCAATTAATGGACTCGATAGCCTCGTGAACACCTGGGTCTATCCCCTTATGGGTTTAAACATAGAGGAATGCAGTGTATATCTAGTGGACGATGTTTGCAACTCCAAAATGATTGCTCACAAAAGATTCACCACCGATGATTCATCGATCACGACGATCGATTTTCTTAAATTATTTTAATATTCAAGACGAGTGGTAAACTCCATTAGCCGAGAAACAATCGATCTAACAATGTAAATGGAGTATTAAATGGACGCGCAACTTCTTTAACCCTTTTAAGACTGACGAGGTAAAAACGGAATTAAAACGACGAGGAGGAAAAAGGTAATTTTAATCAAGCATTGTTATAACTTTTCTTTTTTTGACACCATTGAAACTTATTGAAATATGTAATACTATTGTAAAGAACTGATAGGATTACATATACGGCGGCGGATAAAAAAGAATATTATAAGAAACTGAGTATATGTGAGTATCACGTGCGCATCTTTTATCATCCATCCGCTCATTATTCTTGTGAAATTTATTTTGTAAAATTACAATGTTTTTTGCATCATTTGCCTTTCAAACTTTCATCGTAGATCTAAGTTCAACCATCCAGAAAGATATCTTCTGAACATTAATGCCAGAAACTTTCAAGTCACCCTATAGATTCGCTTTGGAACGCAATTTCGCCTCCATCTCTTAATGGAGCCTCGATATTCGGGCGCAGCCGGTATCACGGCTGACCGAGTGGCCGATAAATCTTTTAATAATGTGAAAATTAGAAGGGCATGAATGTATAACGGGCCGGTAACGTCGCAGCGACTGGAATTTTCGTCTCCAACGAACAATCCCTCTCCTTCTCTTTCTCTTTCTCTCTGTATGTCGAGGCTTCTGTAGAGCCTGCAGGGTTGCTCGAGCGTCGCCCTAACACATCGATTTTCCATTCTGGCAAAATGTCCGCGGACGGTAATTTTCTTAAGATGACTCGTAGCCGCATTCTCCCTCTCGTTGGCGGGAGCTGATATTGTGCTTACGCAGAATCTCGACGTACCATCGATTCCAGCCTGCAAACATTAAAGATTCCGCTTGCTCGTCTCGCGTTCCACCTTTCGAATCGACAGATAGCAGATGTGCACGCGAATCTAGCGACCTGGCGTTGCTTATGGGCTCCTTTATGGCCCGAGATATGGCAAATTATACGATATGCGTATGTACAGCGAGAGTCAAAAGTGAGTGCACACCTTGAAGGCACGACATTTATTCGAAAATTGCTACACATGCGAGCCATTCGCGGACCAAACTGACTATCTGCACTACTTGAAATTTTTGAAATTTTAGTGTCAATTGGCTTTACTTATGCAATTTCATCAATTTCCTCTACTTTTTGTTTTGTTGGGTTGTTCGATTCGGCAAACAAGCGGCTCATACGTTCCATAAAATGAACATTTATTGGAAAGATACAAATGTAAAATAGTGAAAGACATAGGTCTGTAGGTAGGTAGATATTACACAAATCTCATGTTTGTTAAGTGTATACTCGATTTTGACTCTCACTGTATGCATTGTAATCCAATCTTGCACTTATAGTGGTGTGAATTTCAGTTGGAAAAACATGTATTATACTTGTCGTTCTGCAGAGCAAGTGATTTGCTCGAGGGATTGAGAAGAGGATGGTAGAGTATGTGAATGATTCGTAGATGGAGTATACGTTGCGACGGTCGATTTTACATTTCTTCTGGAATGGCAGTTGGAACAATGGAAAAAGATAAGGATAATGTTTTGAATGTTTCTTGTAACGATCGGGTTACTGAAGGCGATACGATCTTTCCTCGATAGCGAGGAAAATGCACGATGTTATTTAAGTCTACTATCGAATCGGAATATTCCTTCGGTGAACTGGGAATTTTTAAATGTAATTCTTTGGTACTAACACTTTGGCAGTGAATTGGAAAAGAAATATATAAAGTATTTCTCTATCCAACCTTCTATTTCGAATATTGTTCAGGTATTGCTGCTTTTGAGAGAATAGTGAAATATCAACGACGAAAGAAATTGTCTCTACGTAATAAATGTTGAAAAAGAATTCAAATGGAAATACATCAAGTATTTCTATAAATATGAACTAGCAAATGTACTCTTCTCGACACACACTAGATAAAATTCTCCATTTCTTTATACAAAGGAGAATAAATTTAAAAACAAGATACGCAATAATTAAGTCCGCGTTGAGTATAATTAGGCTAGAAGAAAGAACGAAACGATAGAAAGTAACGCGTCCTATTCGATTTTCGTATAAGCAATTTTGGGAAACGAAGAAACTTGACGTAAAAGGAACGTAGACACGCGTGGGATTCGACGAGATCTGACATCCAATTTTCGTCCGAATTGATATTCAAGGCACTGCCGACGCACAGGTAATTACCTGGGCTTCCTTTGTGCATAAATCCTGTCGGTCAAGCCGCTTTGCCCGGCCAGAATCAAATGTATCCCATAGAGAATTCAATTTGCCACATCAATCTGGAGTTAAGCTTAAAGTGCTCATTATCGTCTTTCGTCGAGAACACATGTACCATAGAGCACATACAATTATAATAACAATGTGGTCGGTTAATAGCTATCGGACATGTAAATTCGCTTTGTCCCTCTGCTAGCGAATTCTCGTTACGTTGCTCGACGAACGACGCTCATTATTAATTTCGTCGTTTCCGCTCAGTGATTTTCATTTATTTTCTTCTATATTTTTCTCCAGGAAAGTCATTGGTTACTTGTAACGTATTTTTTCTATATTTATTTAAGTGTCAGATCAACACACTGGTTCGTGAGTATTTAATATGAAAAACATGATAAGTCATACATATACCTAGACTCTTTTAGAAAATAGCAATTTCATAAGCCAATAATTCCAATCCTACCACATTCGGGACCGCCATAGCATCAAGAACTTCATCTTCTAACGAGCATGCATTCGACTCACCTAAAACAAACGAAAGAAAACAAATTAGGATTTTACATCTTAAGCTTTTACAACGGTCGATAATTAGAATGTTTCTTGCTTTTGGAATCAATAGTTTCATGCGTTGTTTCATCTAAACTCTAATTTCCATTTCAATTCTTTGGACTGAGAATTATTACATATGAATTGTGCGTATAATACTTCTAAATCAGTGAACAGCGAACGCTGACTTAGAAAAACCATAAAGAAAGAAGTTAAGTCAAAGTTAGTCGAATAACGTGTCTCACAAAAGTATTCGCACACTTATTAACACCTTTTATGAATATATTACGTATATTTTAAGAGTAGTACATTAGTATTAGGTTGTCCGAAAAGTTTCTTTAGCTTTATAAGGAAATAATAGAGCACAATATTTTTGTTTTATATTATATATATTAATATTATATATTAATTTTATATATTATAATATATATTATATATTATATACTTATTTATATTATATTATATATTTTATATTGTATATTTATTTATATTATATTATATATTTTATATATTATAATTTATATATTAATATATATTATATTAATTTATTGAATTATACAGAAACGTAATAATAGAGATAGAACGAAATGGATCATACCTAATTCAATAAAATAATATAAAACAGAAATTGTTGTTTATCTGTTATCATCCTACAAAACGAAAGAAACTTTTCGGACAACCTATTATTATAGCGACACTCAACTAGCATGATTATATTAGTAAAATTCTGAAAAGGTATCCACAAGTTACAAGATATTTAGTACATTCTTATATATTATATAATGCACACGGTATAAATACATAAAAAAGTTTTGTACGGTAGGTGTACGAATACTTGTACGCGCCATTGTACAATATTTATATAGAAGAAATCCAATAAAAAGAATTTCTTGTCCTTCGTAATTTCCTTTCGAACTTTAACACTCGATCGCGCCAATCTTGTACTGTACCTAATTACAATCGAAAGACGAAGATTCTTAAAGAACATTATTGTCCAGCCTCGCGCAGGAAGAGCCTCGCAGCACGAAACGGCCGTTAAAACTTCCTCAACGGAGACATTCACTACTTTTTCACCAGAATCGCTTAATTATCGGGGCTTCTTTTGTCCGTCGAATCGCATTATTCGCGGCAACTCGTGTATTTAATCGCAGTGGTCGAAATTTTCACAGAGCTATCGCGTTTCCACGAGTTTCAGCGGCTATCGAGAACTTCTTTTTCCTCTTTCGTCGATCAGCTTACTGTCGTTGTCGACCGACGATGTAAAGAGCAAAAGAACCGACGCGGTAATTACATTTTTGCACCGGGAAACACCGTTTTCCACGAAATTTCTCATTTTTCGTCCCTTAATAGTCGCGCGTCGACTCGTTTAATATTCAACAATTACGCGAAACGAAATTATTTGCCTGGGTACGGTAACAAGCTCGGTTCCCCGCGTTTCGTAACAAGAGAATCGGCACAACGAATAATATTTTAACGAGGAGCCGCGATCGTCCGGCTCTCATCCAGTTTGCGTAATTTGTTTACGACAATATGAGAACCACGGGACCAGTGCGCGTTCCGCGACAGTATGTTTAAGTAAACTAGAACGCTCGATATCGAGGGCTGGTTTACGGCAGTCTTTTATTCGATTGCGGATTCTAATTTCGTTTTGCTGCATATGAAATACGACTTTTATTTATGGCGCTGTTTTATGTTTACACGTGATCGAAATAAGTTCGATCGTTTTGGTGTATGAATTAGTTGAGTTAGAACGTAGAATTGAGGGAAACCATTAATTACGCAGGATTTCGCTTTGTGTTTGAAGCTTGCTGTGATTTATGGAAGAGATTCATACAGGTAACATCTTATTTAGTAAAACAATTATTGTCGTATCTATTCTCATACTTCGATTTTTAACGATATCGATCGCATCTAGAATTATTTCTTTGATCGAACAGTCGGAGAAATAAACCGACGATAAACAGTAACATAGAAATTAAATTAATATGTGCATTCGATTGAATTCATAAATTCTATGTATTTTAACAATTAAATAATACGTATTGATCTTAAAAGAAGAAAAAGACAAATCTCCATTAAAGTGATATTTTCTTAGTTGTATCCATAAAACTATAAAATTTGTATAAAAATCAGATTAATGGCGTGAATACGCGAACAATGAGTTCTTCAAAGAGCAATATAAAGATGGTGCGAAAAGGGTGAGACACTAAGTTCGTAGAAGGCTAAAAAACAAATCGAATGTTTTATCAACACGTCGAGGCAAATAGATTAATAAAGAAAGATGAATCAAGAGATATGGAAGATCGATAAACTTTATCATCACCACGGTGGTGCGCATTATTGATCGACAAATGAACGCAGTTAGTCTGGCCTGGGTATATCGTTCGACAGTCACGTCTTCGGGGCATCAGAGATTTCCGTGAGCAGCGTAAACGACAGTTTAATCATCCGTGCATCGTCTACGGGATATTTCTCATCGGTGGATCGGTTTTTATGAGCTCGTACAGGCAACACGCCATGGAGGAAGCTCATGCATCAGCCGCTCCGACTCATGATTTCCCCATTAGAATGCCGTTCGCCGTGTCAACGCGCGTCGAGATAGATATTTCATGGTGAACGAAGCGAACAGATGCCTCACGGATGTCGGGGCAAAAGTACGTAAGTATTACATACCATGAAACGTATGGCGTTGGAGAACGTCTCTCTTCCAATGGAATTTCCGTTTCTTTACCAAGTTGGAGTGCGCTTTTACGCCACTATATAAATTATTACACGCATGTTTAATTAAATTGTTTATTGATAACGTGATTCTCTATTGTTTTTAATCGAAAGAGCGCGGTATGTTAGCATCTCTGTTTACTCAATTAGTTACAGTCTGTCACACAAGAGCGTGTCTGCGATATCTGCGAAACCTGACACCTAATCAGAATGAGATAAAAAGAATGTAAACAAACGAAAACTTCTCTAATACGCGTTGCTGAATACCTTTCAGTTTCATTTGAAACAGTGAAAGGAACAGAGCTTTTTAATATGAGTGCCGCGTACGCGAAACGTCGAAAATCGTCTGGCATGGGCGAATGAAAACAGAGATCGTGATTGGAGTAATATAATATTCACTGATGAATCTTCGTTTTGGGCATGGTGTCCTATTAGGCGTGCTTGGACTATCCATGGAAGAAGGATGATTCAAAGAAGTGTAAAACACCCTATAAAAGTGCATGTTTGGGGTTGCTTTAACGCACGCGGTTTTGGGACTTTGTGCGTCTTTACAGACAATCTGAATGCACAAAAGATGGTGAAATTGTACCAAAGGGGACTTCTCACATCCGTGAAACGTTGGTTCAACCAAACCGAGGACCAATGGATATTGCAAGAAGACAACGACCCTAAACATCGAAGTCGCATCTGCACCCAATGGAAAGCGAAAAACGCCATCACAGTACTTCCTTGGGCATCGCAGTCCCCTGATGCAAACCCTATCGAAAATGTGTGGTCCCTAATGAAATGCAAGCTGAGAGGAAGACGTATCACAAAAATAAGAACACTTGTACATCACATTCGAAAGATATGGAGGTCGTTACCAGAATCCTACGCTCAAAAATTAGTCGAGAGTATGCCGAAACGATGTCAAGCTATAATCGCTAATGGAGGAGATTGGACACCCTACTAAGTAATAGCGTATTAGTGTTTTAGATGTAGATTCAATTCATATAAATTTTTTTACAAATATATAAATATTTACAGAAATATCGCAGACACGCTCTTGTGTGACAGACTGTAAAACATTTATCTAAACTAATTCAAACTCTTATAGTTTGTTGAACAATCTCGAAAATAAGAGAAGAGATCATAATGAAATCCTCGAGCAATCACGTATTAACAGAAACATACGTAAGAAACGCAACTACGATTAAACGATTGGAGTAGATTGAATTAATTTTAGATTATAAGAACGTCTCTCTTTCAATAGAACTTCCGTTTCTTTACCAAGTTGGGGTGCGCTTTTACGCCACTATATAAATTATTACACGCATGTTTAATTAAATTGTTTATTGATAACGTGATTCTCTATTGTTTTTAATCGAAAGAGCGCGGTATGTTAGCATCTCTGTTTACTCAATTAGTTAAAACATTTATCTAAACTAATTCAAACTCTTATAGTTTGTTGAACAATCTCGAAAATAAGAGAAGAGATCATAATGAAATCCTCGAGCAATCACGTATTAACAGAAACATACGTAAGAAACGTAACTACGATTAAACGATTGGAGTAGATTGAATTAATTTTAGATTATAAGAACGTCTCTCTTTCAATAGAACTTCCGTTTCTTTACCAAGTTGGAGTGCGCTTTTACGCCACTATATAAATTATTACACGCATGTTTAATTAAATTGTTCATTGATAACATGATTCTCTATTGTTTTTAATCGAAGAAAAAGCCTGGCATGTTAGCATCTCTGTTTATTTAATTAATTAACACTTTGATTGCCACGTTGGTCATATATGACCGACCACGGTTTCTCCTGTGACATCACACGGTGGTGACCAGAGCGGTTGAACTTCTTACAATTGTAAAAATTGAATGAAAATTGATAGGGCATTTTGAATATAACCAATAAATAGAAGAACTTTGAAATAAAAAATACTTCATTGAATAATTAAATATTTTTATTAGAACATCAATAAAAAAAAATGAGAACAGATCTTGCATCTAACGATACACTGTGTTAAAACACTGTGGCGTCCAGAGCAAAACATGTGATTTCGGCGTGGCAGTCAAAGTGCTAAAACATTTATCTAAACTAATTCGAACTCTTATATTTCGTTGAACAATCTCGAAAATAAGAAAAGAATTCACAATGAACTCCTCCAACGATCACGCATTAATAGAAATATATATAAAAAACGCAACTACGATTAAGCCATTGCAGTAGGTCGAATCGGTGTTTAGATTATAAGGAAAAAGTTTCAAAAGCGATTGAATTTTATATGAACTGTTGAACAAGAGTAAATAAGTATGTAATACTTAAACGAGTACCTTCTTAAACAATAAGAATACTAATACAAGAAATAATATTTATAAAATATTTCAATTTCGTACTGTAACAAACATTCTTGAAATTCGCCGACTTTTATCTCCAATTTTTACGAACTACATCTTGAAAGCTACAATAAAAGTGTTCTATCGATAGAACAGGCGTTGTAGATAGACAAAGGTTGGCAAACCATTTTAGAAATATCTTCTATATTTCACACAATGTGCCACGTACTATGTTACATATATCGTAGCCGTATGAGGTCTTGCTGTATGGCTGCGCATGCCGTTATTACCGTGTAAACTTCTAGAAAAGATTACTCTTCGTGAAACGTTTTTATTATGAAATATAAAACAGAAAGTACGACCGTCTGGAAATTTACTTCCTCGCGCGGTTTAGCGCGCGTGCATAGTGTTGCAATAAAGAAAACTAGAAAAATGAGTTACCTCTGTATTTCTACCTCTAACATCGAACGTCACGCATGAACAAACATCAATTCCGACGGAAATAAGATAAAATCAACCCCAGCGATGTTTTAATTCCCACTGTATCGATTCCATGCATTTTTTACTTGAAACTTCCCATCGAAAATTTATCGAGTAATTGAATTTATTCGGTAAAATTTATTACTCGAAAACGTATCTATGTTTCGTATTTCAATAGAACTTCTGCTGTATGAATATCTATTATACACAGTTTCTACTGTACGAATGATTTATTATGTACACGTTCCACTAGCGAAACAGCATATTGCCTTTATTACTTCAATGTGAAATTAGTATTATCAACGTTAACTTGCATGCGATACACGTTATTAAATAACTGTTGGAACATAGTAGGGGATATATGAATTCCACGAAAGATAAACTAATCAATTATACTCTTTGTTTTTATTCAAGTATATGGTTGGCGTTGAACTTCTTAAAGTAGAAATGATTTAAGTACTTTCGTAACTTTATTTACCGCGAATAGAGCGAAGAATCGTAATTTCTAGGCTAAATTTAAAAAGATGAAGTTTCCTCTTCTTTCCGATGTATCCAGTAGACGTAAATTTCTATAACGTTTCACGTACACTTTCAAAGATGGTATCTTATAACACAGTTATTATTTTTCTCGTTTATGTTCATATATTACGTTATGTCTGAAGACAAAAAGTATATTAGATAATTTTTCAATAGAATATCGTACTTTATCGCACTTTTCCATTAAATCGAGACGAGAAATCTTCATAACTATCCACAGATACAAAGTATTCCATAGTTAACACTTAAACAACCGAATAGGGAGATCTCCCCTCTGTGAAGAACACCGCTGAGTGACCGAACGGGGAGATCTCTCTTTTCGACTTTAGCAACGCGTTTTCTTTTATGTTGTTGTTGTTGTTATTAGTTATTGTTTACCTGGAATTGTTCTCAATTAATTGCGCCACTTTTTCTGCTTTTACAAAGTACAGTGTATAATAAAATATACCAATTTAGTGGTGTTAAAATTAATTAAAAAGTTACACTGTCAGTTATGACTAAATAAAATTATAATCGAACGATACCACACTAGGAAAATATTAAAATGCATTATGATCTTTTAATTTCACCTTCAACTTCTGTTATTTATATTTAGTTACCTCTAATGTTTTTAATTTGACCTATATTATTTTTATACTTTTAATTTTATGCTTTGTATAAATAATACATGAAATCGTTAAATAAAATCATTACAGTGAAATATAATTAACCACTTAAATAATTTTTAGTGTTCTTTGTTTCCTAAGTAGTGGTAGGACAGTGTACAGTTTGCTGCGGCCGAGCGCGGTTGGCTAAATGTTAGCAGTATACTATTACTATCGTATCTTTCTTTATTGAAATACGCAATTGACATACTACATATTTCGAACAATCCTAGGAAACTCAAGTTTCATTACGTTTTCGTGCCATCTTGGTCCTCTTCTTTCGATTTCAAATATCTAGTCGTTATTCCATAGCAGCCAGTAAAATATAACTTTGTCCAAAAAGTAAAAATCAAAGGAAGCTTCAAGTATCTCACTGTATCTGGAAGAATGAAAAAATGCTGCACAGGATATTTCAACACAGAGAGTACCTACCCTGCTTTTAATACATATTACCTTAAAAGGACGAAAGAGATCACCACCGTAAAATGTTTACAGCACACTACTACTACACTTTCGCCTAAATCTACCCTACACAACACAGGCAAAGTACTGGCAACTAATGAGTCGTTACTTTCTAAGGTCCTGTCTAACCGACCCATCCCTTGCCCCGGTATATTTCCTCCAACGTAAAAAGGCAACCCTTGAAAATTCCCACGTTCACACCCCGACGAACCTCGTGACCATGAACCTGCTATTCCCCTACAAGTATAGAAAAACGCCTGCTGTCTCTCCCCTTGGTGTTGATTTACCCCAAAAGAAAGAAGACTCCTCTGCATAGTGAAACACTATCAAACAAACCGTTTCTCCCACCATATCGATCACTCGTCGGAATTTAATCGGCGACCACGACGCGGTCGACATTCATTAAACAGTCGCGCGCGCGCTTCCTGCACTAATAATGATCCCAAAGCCGCGAAAAGCTGTACACGAGGGCGCAAAGGGGTCTCCACGGTAACCACGGCCAGACCGACCGGCACAAATTTAATATCTGCTAGTTCATAATGACACTCCTGGAAAATGAGCCTGTACGCGCCACCCCAAGCCCCTCCACGCTGTTACGCCACCCTCTCTGGCCTTTATTTGTGTTATATACAGGGTGCGGTGGAAATCGCACGGTTCCGTCGTCAAGGGAAGAGAGAGTCTCAAAAGAGAGAGAGAGGGGGGAGAGAGGGAGGGAGAGTGTGGACACGAGATTTCAAGGCTATGGAATGGTAGCTAGTTCTTGCTTTTTCCCCTTGTTTCTTTCTGTTCTTCTTTTTGCTTTTGTTTCTCGACTTTTTTTGCGAGATGCAGGGAACTTGAGATTGAAACTCGATCGAGTGGGTTTAATTGCGCGCGCAAGGGGCGAATTGTCGATAGCGAGAATTTCTCGAGGGAGAATGGTGAAAATTGTACTGAGAGTAATAAGTTGGAGTAATTGAAAAAAAAAAAAGTAAATGAATTATTGGTGTACCGTCAAAGCGCGGCTGGCGTGACGTTTAATGCGTTAGTGACAAATGCGTTGGATCGCTGTTCTGCGAGAATAATGAGCCAAGTGTGGATAGGTAACAAGGTAGTAGTTAGTGTACCATTAGAAAGTCTGATTCGTTCTATTCTTTCCTTATTATATTTACATTCTACCATTTATCGCGTTCCATTGGTGCTTATTATCTCGCACAGTTTACATAAATGCTGATAGCTTTGAAAATAGTTTGATCTATTTATGTAAAGCAATAAAAAAATCGACCTTAGTTTCCTGACTCCACGGTAAAACATTCTTCTATTTAAATCCATACTATCCAATTTTCAAAATTACGATATCCGTATTTGCAATTAAACCATCCGTCTAAAACAAGAATTACTTTCTCATATTACGTTACGCTACTCTTATCCCATAAGATATTTTTCCACTGAAAATTGCATTAATGAATCAAATCCCAAAAATTCTCATAGCCACACTCGCAACTTGTAGCAGAAATTACCTTCTTGGATTACGGTGATATTCTCGCGACTCCTCTTATAATTAACACGATCATCACACGAGCCTTTATTTAAAACCTTACTGCTGCGCAACAAAGATCATTAAATTTTCATCTACCACTCCGGGAACACCTTCTGCCAACTTGCGCCTCCTTCTCTTACACGCACATAGCCTCTACACATGAAACGATTCCCCTTGATCAATTTACTAATTATTTCTCTGGTAATCAAGGGCCGACACGAAAACTCATTAATTCCACAACTTCGACTTACTACCTTTGCAAAGAGAATCATTCTACCAGTATCACGACTTTCGCCACACCCAGTGTACACAAGAGCGCGCGCGTGTACGTAAAACGTCGCGCGCCGCGCGAGTTTCGTCGGCCAGGGGCGGCTTTATTAGGAAGCCCTGGGGGTTGGGTCGGGTGATCACGCTCGAACGACGCTTAAAGGAGGAGGAGCGAGCACGGGGGACCTGTCGCAAAGAAATCGCCGGGATTTCGAGCAATTAAAAGCGGAGAAGCGGAGAGCTTAAGTACCGGGGCAGAGCATCGACTCGCGCCTTTTCGCGCCGACGCCCTTCTTCTTAGGTAAACCAAAGGCCGTTTTGATTCGTCCGCGAAATAACAAGTAAAATGCGAAGCTCTAAGCTCGCCTCGACGAACGTGCGATTTTCAAGCTTCCCTCGCCAGCGAGTGCGAGTGACGAACGAACGAACGAACGAACGAACGAGGCGAGTAATCGTAAGGGGCGCAAAACGCGCGACGCAAGGGTAAGTCGTTTATTAGAATGATGTAATCCGCGACATCAAAGGCCGCCACGCCGATTCGAGCAAGGATTTTCGCGTTTTTCGCCCACGATCCATCCGCTGCTTCCTCTTTGTGCGCCGGTTTTAATTTCTACCCGCTACCGTTCAACGCCGTTCTGCGAGTGAATAGACTTTGAAAGAGGGAGAAACAACGCTCCGAGGTGATTTTAGGGAGAGTTGAATCGACGAACGCCGCTTGGCGAGTTTTTACTTTCCTTTTTTTTCGAATTGTTCGAATACGAAAATTCCTATATCCAAAAGATCGTGTCTTTCCGTTGATGCGGATGCTATAGATTCTACTGCACTTCCGGCGAGAACTTACATTCTCCTGTCATCGCAAACAACCCTGCTATAAGACTTTAAAACCAGCCATAAAATGCACTTTTCCTAAGAGCACACTAAACTCGTAATTTTCAAGCAAAAGCTTCTAAAGCCATCCTTAACAATTGAATCGTTCTAAAAGCACCCTTAATAACTACATGCATAATGCCACAATCTACTAACATTATTTTCTATCAAGTAAAACACAATTGATAATGAATTAATCAGTCACATCAATGTAACACAAAAATGCCAGATCGAAAAATCGTCCACTTTGAAATACTGAAATAGTTAAAATGAATAAAAGTATTTTACTTAATGAGCTTGTATTACTTATCAATAGGAACGTCAGGATACAAAAATTTGGAACTCGAATTATATTGGGTTGGCAACTAAGTAATTGCGGATTCTGTCATTAACACCTAATGACAAAATCCGCAGTCACTTAGTTGCCAACCCAATATACATATATGTTACAAGCTTGCCCCTGATGAGTTTACACAAGTGGAGTTCTGCTGTATCTAAATTACAAAAGAAACGAAATCTTTTCGTAACGATCCACTTGTCAAACCTGCAAATACTGCTGTTGTGTTATCGCTTGACCAGCTCGAGCGACTGTGAATTAGTATCTACTAGTTAAAATTAATATCTACAATAGTATAGTGAAATATTTATCATAAATATTCATAATCAGTCAACTTTTTATTTCAAATTGATTATCTAAAAAAATTTACTTTTCCTGATTACATGTATTGCTATACTGGCAAACCAACGACGTGTATGCAAAGATTATACAGAATTTAAAAATTAAGAAATGTTCCAGTTTAGAATACTATTGCTCTCTCTCTCTCTCTCTCTCTCTCTCTCTCTCTCTCTCTCTCTCTCTCTCTCTCTCTCGAAAATCTCTACGCTCTTTGGAATCACAGAACTACCAACATCTATGCGCGAACTACGAAGAAACTCGAACCAGACTCTAGCAACTAAGATATTTCAATTTCAAATGATCGTCTCGAGGGCAAACAGAAACTTGGATGATCCAGCGACTAGAGCGATTTTAACGCAACCCGATCCGTCTGATGGGGTATGATGGCTGCAGCCGTGGTAACCCGGCGACCTCACGGGCAATCAGACGACACGATTGTTGCGCGACTCGCGAAAGCCCTGGGAATCCGAAACGAGAGTGAAGTTTCCACGGGCCGGCTTCAATTATTAAAACGCGTCGCGACATCGGATACGCAGCGGGTGAACTTCGGGGTGAGGGCTCCACGGAAAGCAAGGATTTACCGTGACTGTTAAATCGAGTTGCTCTTGCTTTGAATTCGACCGTGCTATTGTTTATTCGAAATGGAAAGAAATCAATTGTAAACTACAGACAGAACATTCGGAAGGAATACGACTCCCCTCGAAGACGAACCGATCGATCAATTTTATCAGAACGATAATGGATTGATATTCAATTCCTGGGAAACAAATGATTTTGTGTTATTATTTTCCTATGCTTTTCAATTTATATAGTTGATCGATAATATGGCTTTGGAATGGTTCGTGCGAAGATCATTGTAGAGAAACACAATTAGTCACATTTTGAAAATAAATTTAGATATCAAAACACAATTTTTCTAATTTGTTGATTCTCTTTCTGGATAATAGTAAGGAGATGCTGTCGTTCTACTGACCGGATACTTGCTTAAAATCAACTCTGTCTAATATGAAACATTAAATGAAAGAAATGTATTCTACAACTTAATATTTCTTGTGGAATAATATCTCATTATCCTGTTATACTACGCGTCACGCCACGTCCTTTATGAATTCAAGAAATGAGCCAAGCTCAAATAATTGCAAATATGTCATCTGATAATCACCACGAAAGTTTAAAATCTAAAAATCCTTCAAAATTTCACAATGATACGTCCTCCAATTATATATCTGCGCTATGTGCCTCTGATAAACCTGTACAAAAAGATTACCAGAGATATTCCTCCAACGTCTCCACCGTCTGCAGTGGATCCGCAGGTACCGGTATATCCGATCAAGCAAACCGAAGGCAAATGATTTTGTAGGCAAGCTGACCAGACCGGCGGCAAGCAAGAATTCGCATAGCTGGATTCGCAACTGAGGGAGTGTATCGAGGCGAGCGTGTCGTTCGATTCGATTAGCTTTGTCCGAGAACGGTATTCGCGGCGCGCATATTAGCAAAGGCACGCAGTCGACGGTGGGCAGGGGTGCATCGGGTTCGCCAGGTATTCCTTTCGGCCGGCGTACGGCAACCCCAAGCGAGTTAATCAACGAGATGCATTCAGAGGGATAGATCGGCAAGCGAGGAGAGAGCGTCGCGCACGAAACGCGGCATGCTGGCTAAAAAGGAGCAAGCGGACCGTGCAGCCGCCAAGCACAATGGACAGGGTCCAGGATATTCAAGCAACGAGGTTAACCCCCAATCGCGTGGATCCAAACGCGTTCGACCGGTAACCGATCGAATACCGTTTACCTAACGCGCTCTCGATGCTATGTCGGACCAACGTGGAAATTACTCTCTTGAAAATTCGCGATACAAAACAATATTGTTGAACGCGTTGTGCTGCGTTGGGTTGCAAAATGGAAGAGAAACTTCTCTCGTTACTGGTTAATTGGTGGAGAGTGGTAAGAAAATGGCTCAGTGGGGTCCTATTATCGTTCAGCTGGGTTGATGGAATATATACGTGGTGTTCGTATAAGTATTAGAATATCTGATGGTTTCATAGCGAACGTGATAATTGCATGGAAAGCTCGCGTGAGGGTCTATAGCACATTTTGGTCAAAGTTGCGTTAACAGTAAAGTGTGGCTCTATGGTTGCTGCCGATCGTTTGGGTACACATGTGTTACAGATGTAATGTTGAACACAATAAGCGCATTAAGTATTTGAAACTTATGGAACGTGTAGCTTAATCCTGTCCGCTGCCAGTACCTATTCTGTATGTGTAGCGTTATAAAATAATTGTTTAAATATATGTTTTTATTTTTAATAAATACACTGGTCTTTAAATCTTTAAAAAAAAAAAAAGAAGAATCTGATAGATATCAATCGGCGATTTCTAGCAAATTCTCCTAATATTTTGAAAGATTATAATTGTTCTAGAATAAAAAATTGATACTTTTTTTTTACTTTACTCTAATACTTATTCGAATACTAGCGAACAAGTATTGAAACAATTATTGCGATTAAAAAGTACTTATTTAAAACAGCACTGGGAATTATGGCTCGTTATGTGCATGCCGATTATAGTCGGCACTCGGATACAGAGACTCTTGCATGGTCGTCGGCTAAAGCCGGAGTTAGGAACGAGAGGGTCGAAAATATTTCATAGAACCCTATTCGAAGTTTCCATAACAATGAATTATCTTGTCTCGGAAAACATTTTGTAGTAATTGTAAAAAGCGTGCAAAATATGCAAAACATGTATAAATATTGTAATAATATGCGACGGATGTGTAGTGTCAGATACATCAAGTGGTATACCAATATCTAGTAAAGAGTAAAGAGTGAGAAAGGAAAGTCCGCGAAGGTTCGTGATGAATGACGAATGATGAAGAACAGCTACATAAGTTTGTCCTTAGTGAGGGTAAAAGTTTGCGAGGAAGGAAAGTAGCGAGAAGTAGAAAGGAAGTTATCGGTTCGATTGGTTTGGGTTGATTTGAAATACATAGATTGATGAGTTGAGATGGAAGTTGACCTGAACTTGGACTAATTCGATGCGAATTAGTTTCAACTTATATGAATTAGTGTAAATTGGTGTTAATTGGACTGAACCGATCCAGGCTTTAACTGTATTAATTGTTCCATCGATACAGAACTTCCTCGACTACTCTACTGGTTTAAAAATAATTTAAGTAACAAGCATAATATATCACCCTATCAAACGTAGATCATTTTAATTTTATCTTTTCGCGTTATTCCAGTGTATCCAAAATAGTCGTACGAAAACCTTAAATTTTATCTTCTTTTCCTTCAAATTTATATTCCAATATTATTCCATATATAAATATAAATTAAAAAGTAAATATAAATATTCCAATTATACAATACGCAATAAAAATAAATACCATATGATATAGCGTAGTTTGTGATTTTACAAAAATCATCGATTCTAACATTTAAAAATATATTCATTAAAAAAATATCTAGATGCGATCAAACTTTTGTTTGAGAAAATGAATTTTATATGGAGGAAAACAAAGGAATCGAATGGTTTCGGGGATAACGTGTCCTAAAATACACACATGACAAAAGTGGCCTAATCCGAAGACAGGAAATCGAACTTCCACGATCCGAAGCGATACAACCGGAAACTAACTGAGCCGGGCTAAATGCGATGGCAACTGAGCCGAGTCGAATTGTAGCGCGGCAAATCGCCACGGTCTAAATCAAAGGGAACCTCGATTCGTGCGCGTCATTCAGTAGAATCGAACGCACGACATCACATTCGAACATTATCCTGGCGAAAAAGCTTTGCCAAGAGCGGTATCTCGATCCTTTTCACTCGATAACCATCGAGAGTCCGTTTCGAAACGCAAAGCAACAAAACGCGAGCCAGACTCTCCCCGTCATTCTCGACCTTCGCTTTCCAATTTCGCCATTAATTCCCCTTCGATCATTCCCCGTCGCTCAAGCTTAAGCACAAAACCTATTCTCTGTCACGATATATTATTCATACGTATCCCGAACAACGTAATAATCCCTGGCCTCTGCCTACACCCGTACGCGAATAACTCCCGGCCATCGTATAAATATCAGCCAGCCATCGTTACCACCGGCTGTCCGCCAAAAAACGACCGATTTTAAGCGTCTCGTTCCGACCCTTTGAGAATAGAAGGGAGAAAAAAGAAAAGAGGAAAAGGGCGGGCACGATTCGAGGAAAAATCGTGCTTTCTACGAAACGTGAACTTTCCACGCCGCTTCGAACCAACGTTCCCAGTGGAATTCGAATGGATGAAAAGCACGATTAAAATAAACTGGATAGGTAAAGGTTTGAAATGCTGACTGATTATGCATGGTATTTCGTGAGACACATTTTTCTTCCTATCGTTTCTTAATGAAGTTGCTATCAAATAAATAAATATAAATATTAGGTTGTCCGAAAAGTGTCTTTCTTTTACAGACACGTCTTTTACAATGATATATCTTTATACAAACATGAAACCTAATCTGTCAAACGTTGTGATATTTATTTTAATAGGACAAAATGGATCATACGTAATTTAAAATAATATAAGACGGAAAATGTTGCGCATCTATTATTTCCTTATGAAACGAATGAAACTTTTCGGACGACCTAATAGTATGTTACTCGTAAGTGCAGCATCGTTCGGAAGTGGATTAAACTCTTGAAATATCTGCATAAAAATAAATCCAAGTGGATTCTTAACGATATCAGATACTCGTAGATACAAAGGTAAATTTTATATCGAAAGTATTGGTTTTAATCTTATATTGATTATTAGACTGTGGACTTTTATACGTTTATGGGAAATTTAAAGGTGCAAAGGTAGAATGTACATAAATGTATAAATAAATAATTTAGATTCCATATCTTCTTTAATTATGTTGTAATTTATTTGCGATATGTATATTTTTTATTCATTTCGGGGCAAATTGTAAATCTCTGAAAATTTAGACTCTCCTCCAATATTTGTATATCGTATCATTGATAAACACTTTCTTAAATGATCCTACATTTCACTCTTTTACTAAAAGGAAGTTACCTTTAGGAATGAAAAAATAAATCAACTCCAACAACACGAATATTTCGGATGGCTTAATGGATAGCGTTACAGCCTGTTAAAAATTTTACGAATGTCTCTATCTCTCTGGAAAATTGAGTATGATAGATACGATAGCGAAAAATGATTTGATATCTTCTGGCGAGTGTAGTTCCAAGACGAAAAATAGTGTCAGGACAGACGCATCGAGTCGTTTTTAATCGATCGCTTGACGTAGAACAACCGGGCATGTTTGCGGATTATTGATGGATGTGCGATATGATAAATGGACCAGTATGTTTTCATCGGAGTGAAACTACAAAAGTTGTAGTTAAACTACAATCTTTTTTCAGCACAAAACACAGATAGATCCATACGATAATATATATTCTTCCTTGTTTTAATTAAAAAGAGAAATGAAATTATAGCGTCCATCAATACGATCTACGATGAAAAACCCAAATCGTTACGTGTAAGTCTGATACGACAACGAACAAGTAAATCCAAAAACAATGTATTAATTTATATCTCCAATAAAAGAAATCTAACTACCTGGACATAGAGACGGATAAATTTACAGACAATTTATTAATAGACCACGAATTCTTCTGTATTTTTGTGAATTTTGAACGTACAAAAATACAAAGAATGAACGTAATACGCAAGAATATACAAGAAAATATCTACCATATACTACCAATTATTGAAGAAGCGAAATAATTTACTATTTAGATTACATTTTTTACATTACATTCCTAAAAATATAAATTTGCATAAATATCCGTAGTCTACTTACTAATATACAATTTCAAATTCTATCTTGATGAAAAATTAAAATTTACATGCAATTTCCTTCCTCTTTCGTGCATTTTAACGTTCGAAGACAGAAGAGAGAAACGCAGGGACGAGAAGACTGAACGAACAACCGAAAGAACGGAGCAGGAGAAGGTTGGCAATGTCGGCCCTAGGGCAAGGCGAGGGCTATCGTTTTGCAAGGGATTTCCTGGTGTATCGTGGAATTAATTAAAATCGTTAGTAATATCCTCCCAATTGGACGGGTTCCGGCGTTATTATCGTCCCAGCGATATACTATACAACGGCGTAAGTGCGTGGCAGTCGATCGATAATCCTATATTACGTCGCATCGAGTAATCGTAATTGATGCGCACGCATGGCTGCTATTAAATTTGCGCGCTGCGTAAATTTACTATGAAACATGATGCAGACCCGATGGCAGGTACTTAGCTGAAACCGCGTTACATCCGAGTCCTATTACATGCTTGTAAATAATGTTTCGAACACCTCTACTGTAGAATGTTATCAACGAAGTATTATCACACTTATCAATTTTGATCTAAGCGCGAAATTTTGTTTAAATCTTATGAAATTCGATGGTTTCACGACGATGAATCGTTGATTTCTCTTGTACTTTAACGTACTAGAACTACCGTACTCCAATGGAAATGACTGGTACCGGATTATCATCTTTCCGATTACTAGAAACGTGAACGTATCTTCATATTAAATTGTTTAGGTTTATTGAGATGCAAGGACGATTATATTCTACCTATTTGCTCTTATCGTGTTACTTTAATATTAATTAACTGTGTATAACATGTTTAACACTAGAACTACCATAGTTTAACTGACTGGTTTTACAATTTTATTTTCAAATTCTTACTTCATATTATATTTTTTCCGCAATGATGTAGTGACTTTAGCAAGGATAACTAAAAGAATAATATAATAAATTTTATTTTCTTTTTTTAAGTATTCAGACTCAAAATAATTTTGTATCAAGGTTACTTATATCAATAGCCAGTCAAAATGACTGATATTTGTCAAAATGTACAAGGGTCCTGCAATCTGTTTATCGAACCTCAATGAACTAGTTCCCTTGTTTTGTACTTGTCACACGTTTTTCAAATTTTTACTACGTATCATTCGATATGATGATATTAGTTATGAGGAAAATGAGATGCTAAACACTAGAAATATCACAGCAGTCAAAATCACTGGTTCTATAATTTTATAAATATGCCAACCCCCGTTTAGGGTTCATGGTCCCAAATAATAATTAATAATACAAAAAATGTATTACATAACATGGAAGCAATAAATCAATAAATATAAAAATATTCTATTATTACGTATTTTTTAAAGACCAGTCATTTTCACTGATTTTGGTAGAAATAGCTTCGTGTTAACTATCGGTAGTTCTAGTGTTGGATACATATTCAAGAATCACAGTTGTATGTACCTTTAATATCATCGTATTCCCTATCATATTTAATCGTAGTTTTAGCACGATATTATCCATATGAAATGAAACTATTAAAATTTTGCAAACTACTGCAAATTTTCGAATTCGCAACAAGCCGGATAAAGTCGATATGCCTATCAATGTTTCTCAGATTTAAATTAAACGGGATTAATTATCGTGACAGGCATAGCGCCGCGTTTCGACCAGAGGGATGATATTTGAATTGACCGGTCGCGGATATTAATTATAACTCCATGAAAGCGAATATCACGATGAAAGCGTTTGCTTTCCCAACAAGGATTCCGGACGTATTTCAGCTTATTTCGCATGGTGGCGCGCGTCCCAAATCACCAATGGCGCAAACCGATTTCTCTGGAAAATCGGAGTACGCAAAATTCCAGCCATCGTAAAACACATCGATTTTGTATTCCAATATCAAAGTTACACTCACGTGGACGCTCCATTTCGAACAAACGATCGTAGTACCGTAGTACATTTTCGGTTAACAAAAACACCAAAAAAAAAAAAAAAAATCGTATATTTGTGCGGTTGAACAAAGCCTGAAATCCGAAAATGTTTGTTTGAAGTTCTCTGAATAATTGTTAGGAGTGCGAATTTTATTTTTATAAACACGAAACATTTTTATTTTATTTCTTTCAAACGTAAAAATTTTACATTTTTGTTTTATTCAGTGTAGAATATCTTGGATATTTAGTCCTTGAATTTGTAAATAAAAATATTTCCTTTAATAAAAGTATAATATCTACCTTTACAGTCTTTTATATCCAGCTAAACTTTTGTATTTGATTTTCATTTCCCAAATCCTCCGCATAATATGAAGTATTCCACTTCATTAAATTTATTTAATTTATATCAAAGCTCAACTTGAGTAATTTTATTCTATTGTCAACAACCTCTAATCACGCAGACTGTCCAATTATAATATCGTTATAGCGTATGACGATCATCTGGGAATTTCATCGAATATTACAGTCTTCGTTAATTAACGTTTCGACTATAACTCGAAACAATAACAGTGGAATAATACGAAAAACGAACACACCTATGAAAGACTAGCGAATCTACGTACAACATCGACACGTATGCATCGACGATGACTCTTGAAACCACAAACCGCGGCTGCATGTGAACTGGCCATAAAGCAGAACTCTAGAGGTAATCTTTATTCATAGAATATTGAATTTTATAGTCGAAATTACGCCGCGAATTGCCGTGAACTCATCTTGTTTAATCAGTCTGAGATTACTGCTTCCATTTTCCAAGTAACAAAATGCAATCCAAACGGTTCTCCGTATCCGGAGTAGCCTGGATTAAAGTATTCCAGAGAATTACACAGATATGACAAAATTCTTAGTCGTGGGGATTATAATGTTTCACTTGTTAGAGTTCTGGTCGAGATTTATGTTAATCAACCATCTGTGTATGTACCTATTATTATTGTTGAAGTGGTCGCCACTTCGAAGAAAACTCTACATTTGGTCTTTAGTTTTCTCAAGCACTGAAGCCATCGACAGCGCATAGACAAGGGACTGTCGAGGACAAATCAAAAGCGGTGCACGTGCGGCGTTGGCTTCAGGGTTTTTCAGTTATACAGTAACATTGCTAGCGTGCGAATCTGGACCAGCTCATACATTGTATTCCTTCTTTGTATTTACACTTCAGCTTAAAATATATATATCTTCTATCTTACAATTTATCCACGCGTCTCTTTGCATTCCTATACACCTAATAACCTCAACAATTATACATACAGTGCATGCTTGTGATTGTATCAGTGATTTTTTAATAATTGAAAATATTTCACGCGACATATTTTAGATATTCGTGAAAGTATTAATACAAAACCGAGAACTAAGATACGTGCCAAAATAATCAAAACGAAGGCTACAACGAAACAAGTATGAAAAGAGCTTCAAAATGTCGAAGCTTAACACATTGTTGGCCGGAAATTTTACTGAGAATTTATCTCATGACACCGGCTATTATTTCGTAATTGGATGTGAAAGTAAAACAATATAAATAAACTTTAATAAATTTTATTTTAATATTTCTTTTTCGTATGATAAACAGCGTAACAATCACCTACGTGTAATGGCACACAACAGCTTCTGCAAATGTATCTAGTTTTGCTGCGTCTTCCTCTTGAAGAGCATACTCTACACGCTCTAGTCGGATATGTTTTTCTGCCAGTAGCTATTTTTTCTAAGACGTGGTATCTATCAGTATCTATCAGTTATCAACGAGTTATCAGCGATCTTATTAGCGATTTACACACTGTCCTTAGCGAATCTGTTAGTACGAGCGATTATTGTCTGTATTAATTTATTTATCATTTTAAATATACTTGACGGTTTTCAACAGCGAGTTATCTCGTTATTCGAACAAACCAACCATCCTCTACAATGACAAACGATCCTCTACAGTGACCAACGATCCTCTACAAATCGTATCGACAGAAACTCCTAAAATTCCTAAAATTGCAAAATATTCCTAAATCCATTATAACATCGAAAGAGCAAATTTTCCAGCAAACGTCATCTTCGAGGAAAACATCTTCCTTTCTCTCTACCTCGGCCTTTCGAACCATAAGGGGGCGTGAATAAATTCAGCATGGCCAAAGACATATTGTATCACGTAGGTGCCCCTGTGTGAAAGCAGCTGCACACCGTTCGTGCATAACGAAGAGAGAGAAGCCACTCACCTCGCAGTCGTCAGACAAGATTCGCTAATTGGGATTAATTCGCGCTAATTAATTAAATCACGAAATGCTCCGCTGGCATATAACAGATGGTGGCGGGGCGCGCGCGTGTACACGGTTGATCGAGTGTACGTGTGTGAGTGTGCACGCAACGAGCCGAAGCCAGGACTTTGTGACACGCATCGCTGATAAAATCAGCAAGTTATACAGGAGAGAAGCGAGAAGCTGCTCGCGCGGAATCGACGTTTCACCGTCTACGTGTCGCGACTCGATCGGACGTTAAAAATTCGTGGCCGATAAGACGCGTTCTTTGATAAAGTTTCACGAGGTTTTCAACGGTTGGTCGCTTTTGAGGTATCGAAATTTTTGTAATACGGTTGTAGTACGAGCAAGGACGAACATTTTGAGAAAGTGATGAATGATTTTTCGTTTTTTTAAGAAATGAGAGAGAAACTTATTTCTGCAAAATTGTAGGAAATAATTTTACTGATTTGCAGTTTCTCTGTTTGGAATACAAGACATACGAAATAAAAAAGTATAAGTTGAAATTTCTTGGAAGAACATAGAATATCATAAAAACATAAAATACTTTAAGTTGTTCAAAGCTCAAGCACGATGGATATGTCAGGGACGTAAAGGATATGCATGTGCGAAGGTCGACGCATCGTGTGATGTCGATCCATTTCCAAGAATATTGCACTGCTGATAGCCGACACCATAAATGGATGTGTCATCAGGGTTTAGCCCCAATAGTGTTTTTGAATGATGTTACGAGCACGTTTCCAAGAATCGCGGATGTTATAGATTCGAAGTGCCGAGAGGTGACCCGACGCTCTCTGTTAACGTTGTCCACCATCGATGGTGCACGGAGCCGATGAGTCGAAGTCCCGCGCTCACGGTACCCCGTGACACGTGCAAAGTGATAGGAGTTTTCTAAAAGGGGCCTGGCCACGGAGTGAGCAGAGTGGTGAACCTTCTGATAAGACAGCAAGAGAACTGAGTGAAAATCTTAGCCCAAAATGAAAACGGTCAGAAGTTTCTTAATATCCAGGTCGCCGAAAATCAGTGTATTTGCGGTATTATCTATTTTTGTAACTGTAAATTTGCTTATGAGTTAAAACTTAACCGTTCTTCCTGAACCTAATATAGATAATGAATATATATGTAAATTCTATAAAATTCAAACTACCCGCCATCCGATATTTTCATTTTTGCTTTATTTTACCAGCAGCCAATTTACTGAATAGATTAGATGAGGAGAAAAGAACGGTAATTTAGGACTTGGAAAATCGATTCTCGATTTGCAGTAGATTTATTATTAATTACTATTGTATATAATTTAATTTATTCCCAAAGTAAACTCGATTTTCCAGAATCGATCGTCTTATTTACCCCAAGAATTTACGTTATTACATATATATATTATATTTACGAGCCTGGCCATTGTGTGCATCTGTCATTATATATTATATATATATAATATATAATTTATAATATATTATATAATAGATTATAATATACAATATATAATCTATTATATATATATAATAAATAATGACAGATGCACACAATGGCCAGGCTCGTAAATGAAAAACTTGCAATGAATGGACGAGCCAAGATTTTAGAGAATATACATTTCTTCAAAAATACTATTAGAGGCAAAGTATTTTAGTGGTAAACTGTATCGATCGCTCGCTATTAGTAAATTTACCATGTTGGAAAGCAAAGCTATGTTTATTGTAATTAAGGAAAATTTTGAAAAATTACTAACATACATAGAGTCAATAGATCTTTAGTTACTTCTAAGATTTTTGAGAATTTGTAGTTGCTCTCAAATCAAACGAGATAAAAATTATAACTTTGATGCTTGGGGTACATTGGAGATAGCATCGAACAAGGTTCGCGAAATTCATTCAAATGAACGATGAGTTTCTTTAGGGAGATACATAATAGGAAAAATGCCTCTGGATTAAACAAATACCGACGACTCTACTGTTCGTGCTTTCAAAAAATTCATTTATCGCGAACAAACTACAAGCTGGTCGAGCTGTCAGTCAAAGTATAAACCGAGGGTAATCCGATCGGTCTCGAACGGAATCAACATCAAACGCAGAACTCTCTGTGGAACTTGATTTTTGGGCGCAGAAAAAGCAAACGAGAATCGCCTCTCTACCTTCGTTCATATTAATTACTTTCACAGACGGCTGCGCGGCACGCGTGTGTTTCCTACAGTTCAATAAATACAGCGGTAATTAAATTTCTCGGTAGCAAAAATTTCACTTGAAACATCGTTATTCCTGTACATATTCCCGCTGTCTGCTTCGTAGTAAAAATATAACAGAAACTCTTCTATTCAAATTTCAAATTTTAATATTAAAAGGAACAACTATATAATTTGGAAGAAACTGTTTTTCGCGATATTTGAAGCTTTGAACCTGTTAACCAAAGAAGGTAAATTAACTCGTCGCTCAGATTGCCAAATTTTTCAATGTAATTTTCATTTATTTTCAGTTACTCCTTTTTTGTTTCGTGTCCCTTGGAAACTAATCGTATTATATTTATATTTATGGGGAATAGAAGCAACCTCATAGAAATTTGCTTGGCTTTATTAACAATCGTGTAATTATATTTATTAATAATTATGTAATTGCGTGATCGTAAAAGCTTTCTTAATTAAGGGATAACTCGCTGAACTCGTTAAAACGAATTAATTTATATGGAATATTTGCGTAAACGTAAAAATGATCATATAACTTGAAAGCAGACGTAAAAATGATCATATAACTTGAAAGCAGACGTAAATGTTGGACTCTGAAAACGCGCAGACTCTTTTGGAATATTACGTACGTCATGTTCATAGGCTGTAAAATTTGTGAAGAAACGAGTTTTAAACGAAGCAACATAGTTATAAAGTGAATTCAAATTCAAGCTTCAACTTTTCACAGAATAATCAAATGTGTTGTTTATTACGAGATATTATTAGCCTTCGATATAATAATAAAAAAATGAGACAATATCAGACACGAAAATACGAATTTGCATAAACACGCACAATCCACGTGTATGCAACAAACAAAGAGGAAATAAATTTTAGTTTCAGATCTGGCAAACGTATATAAGTTGCTGTAAATCGTTACACCGTGTCATATGGGTCGTAAAATTTATATAGACGCTAAAGTTTCGTGTTTTAAGAGGCGAGATAATTAAAAGAGAGTTCTACAGGGAGTTGGTAGCGAATGAAGAAAGAATAAAAAGGGAGGATTCGACGAACCCCGGTGAAAATAACGATGGAAAACGACTCGCAGATGTTAACTGGTGCTCGACGAGCAGGCAACGCTTTATTCGCAGATTGCACTAGTTAAAAACTGTCGCCAGAAATAACAGTAACATGCGGTGGACTGTATTCGTTTCGTTCGAGCGGCAGGCTGAGAGTTAAATTTGTAAGATGCCAACCCTTACTGTTCTTTTACTAACCTGTTGACTAGGGAATTTAAAAAGAAGAGAAGGGCAAGCTCGTTGCCAATTCTAATTCTTTAGTTCCTTCTCTTTGCCGTGCGTATTATTGTTCCAAGTTTTATTCATTTAATACAAATGTTAAACATAGACGCGATATAATTTTCTTGCTTTCTTTCTTCTCAAATATTTCTAAAATTCTTTATTTTGGATCTAGTTGTAATTAATCAAGTGTAAATAAATTTCATATGAAGATACGTAAAATTTTGTCCCTGCTTTTTAATATATTTCCTTCAGTTACAATTCGTTGAATAAATTTTCTATGCGAAATATGACATAAATCATATTAAAAATATATCTCATATTTGGTCGATATCTTCGATACTTTGCCCCTCGTATCAATATATATGTCGATAATACGAATGTATTCGAATAAATGTATTGGGTTGTTCGAAAAGTTTCTTTCGTTTCGTAAGATGATAACGGATGAACAACGATTTCTGTTTTATATTATTTTATTGAATTAAGCATGATCCATTTCGTTCTATTTCTATTACTATATTCGTGTATAATTCTATAAACTAATATAAAACAAAAAAACATTGTGCGTCTATTATTTCCTTATAAAACGAAAGAAACTTTTCGGACAACTTAATATAATACAGTAATTTAAAATTTAAGTATGCATACCTATACATACGAACAGTTTCTTGCTTAAAATATAAAATGAATAAAACATAAAGTAAAACATACCACTAAATGTCAGTAATTTAAGCAAAATTAAAGCTGAAAAGTCCAAAGCAATTCAATTTTGCCGACTGTACTGTACAACTTCTATTCAAGAAGCGGTATTGTATATAAGATTTCTGCTCATTCTATCCCTTTCCTTTCACTGCTGAAACACCATCAGATTTCAACGATCATGAAGTGAAAAGCTGGCAGAGTTTAATTAAACGATCAACAGCTTTTCGTTCGCGTAAACTCGCTTTCCATTGCAATCAAACTACAGAACGAACAGAAACTTTACCCATGGATCGAGCATTTCGAAAGCTGAAAAGCTCACGTGTTCCGATCAAATACAGATATCAAGAGAAAGCAGGGTGATTTTGCCCGAATTAATAATCACAAAACGTTATTAAAGTTGTCGATAAGGAAATGCTGGCGCCAGACGCGCGCACTTTTCCTAGCAGTTTTCCTGCCGCGATAAACTTTCTAATTATGAAACTTCAGCCAGACTAAAGTGTATCAGCAGCAGTGGATCAAAGTGATACTCGAGACCAGGCTTGTAAAACTTCTCTTAATATCGGCTATGATATTACGGGAAACAAAACACCAAGTTAAATAAAAAAAAAAAAAAAAAAGAACAGCCTTGTTGGGGACTCTTAATTTTCTCCCAACTTGCTGCTGTACCGAACTGGCTCGATATTGTCAGTAAGTATCGTTTGTTCTTCAGAGGATCGCTTTGTGTTTCAGCTTCTTCGTTCAAATTTTGATGAAAAAAGTAAAAATACTTTTTTACAAGTTCGATTAACGTATCCCCGAAGAAAACCGAGAAATTTATTAAGCATGTGGTTACGTTTATTTGTACTTTGTAGTTTCAAGACATCCGATACCGATAATTTTAGGAAGCATAGCTCACAATTTCCAAATTTACTTCCCACTTACCAGGAATGCATAAAAATACAAAAAACAAATTCTCACGCGGTCAAATCTACCATCGAATTACATAAAACTCCTCAAATGAAAGTCATTCTTTTCGAAACGAATTCTCGAACAAGCTTTCGTTTCTCCTTGAACTGAAGAAGCTTTCCGTTCTTGCTAAATACGAGTAACAATTGCCATCGACAATATCGACCATTAAATTACACGAAAATTCTCAATTAAAAATCACTTTCGTAAAAACGAACTGTCGAACAAGATACCGTTGCTCCTCCTAGCAAAAAACATTTCACTCGAATCACGTGCGTAATTCTTACTTCCGACGAACATCTAAAAATAGCGAGAAGGTATAAATGAAACGAGATACAGCGCGCAAAAAGTATAAAGAACAAGGCTTGGTAAAATTCCTGGTGCAGTAACAGCGTCGTAAAGCATAATCCTGAACCAGTACGAAAGACCATGACCCTGGCCAAGGAGAGTGCGGTCGACGCACGATGACCGTCGTAAAGAACCGCCTTCGTGAAAACGCGTTTTCCGGTTCGAACATCGACAGATAGGGCGGCAGCACTGGCCGACAAACTGATAGAACGACGTGTGGAAGGGAAAAGCATCGTTTCAGAGGCAATCTAAATTTAAGTTTCAGATTTATACGCCCTTGCTCGCCGGCCATTGACTTTGCTCGGACTCGTACGCTTTCAACCCCGCCGCTTGCTTCTCTAACCCACCCCCAGTCACCCTTTGCGTGGCCTGGATGCGACTCTAACTCACCATTTTTCCCTCTTATTCCGTCTACAGGGACCGCGAATAAATCATGCGAAACGCAAAGTGAAAGATGACGTTGCCGCCGGTAAATCTTTCGGATTATTCGATTATTTTTATCTTAGGGGTAATTGGCTGGAAGTATTCACGACTTTAGTGATAAGGTTTAGCGTGAATCGAGCGGTTAGCTTAGGCTGTGCGTTGAAAGAAAATGAGGGGAGTAATTTGGGGAAGAATTCTCTTTTAAAATGTGCTGGAAAAGAGTGTTTATGAGTTTTGATAAGGCAGAACATCGATCTTCTGGTATAAAATTTGCTACAAGTTTTTATAATTGATATAAATCATTGGTATAAATTAATAAGGCTCAGTATAGATTTGGTGTATTGAGCGTAATTAATGTGTGGGATGTGAAAAGATGTTGCTTTTTGGCAAAATAATCTTGTTCATTTTCAGTTCAGATTTTTTTAGTATAATTCAGTGTTTTCAGTAGACTGTATGGAGGAGGAAGGATGTAAAAAAATACTTTTTTTCCGCTTTTGTCACGTGAGATTGAAAATTGTAATATGAGATTTTTGTGAAAGTGGAAAACGACAGGATTATCATAGAGAAATTTAGCGATATGATGGGGTTGAGAGGCACTGATCTATTTATAGTACATGAATTAGTAGTTATATGGAAGACACGAAATTGCGCTAGGTTTTGACTTGTTAGCTCAGAGCGCAGAGTATTTCTGTTATGCATATCTGTTGTCTGCGATCGTAAAATGTAACGAATGAGGAAATAAACGGCGGTTATTGAGACATAGCTGACGTCAAAGTGTAGTCTATAGACGATCGTGAATGCTATGCATACAGAATTCTTAAAGTTAAATTTTTATGGGCCATTAGATGAAAAACAGTATTATTCAAACAGCAGACATTGAAGTCATTTTCAGCTGTGATGCCTTATCCAATTCTTTATATATCTTATTAAATAAACAGAAAAACTTACGAATAAAGCTAATTTCCCTATAGTATACATATCCCCTCGGAAATTCGTGCTTCAAATTAGATTTCAAATTAAAATTTGCCAATGTCCTCTACTTCGCCCTCAAAATTCGTAATAAATATTAAAATCAAATTTTAATCATAGAATTGTTTGCAAATAAATATATCTATATTTATTATCTGATAATATGTAAATTATTATTTATTTCATGCATCGAGCGTAATGCATAAGCATTATTTTACGAGAAATTATAACTCTGGTTCCACGAAGTAGCGTTAAACTCTCTCACATATACAAGTCTGCATAAAAAGAGACGAAAAACTACGCGTAAAGAGATGTGTAGAAAGTGGTGATAAATATCTCCGAGCAAATGATACGCAAAGTAACAAATATAACATGCAAGTAAGATAAATATTGTCAACTGTTCTTAAATTAAACTTCCTAACACCCAAACAACTTCTATATTTCACACGGTAAAAAGACTAAAATATCTATGAAGAAACGAAAGGATTGCCGAGTTCCGGTATCAGAAAAGTTTACGAGCAACATCGAATCAACAGTATCAACGCGATCACGAAAATGGCACGCAAACAGCTGTGTCGTCTCGTTGAAAGAGGAACAGCGGAAAGACTCGGGAACTCGAAACACGTTGGAGAATGCTACATCCAAGTATCCCTCATCGATTTGTACAAACGAAAGGTTACACATAGTTTCGAGCGATGTTGTGCGAGGAACGCAAGGGAAAATAGAGAAAAACAGGAAGCATGCAGCTCCAACATGTATAATTCAGACAAGTTCCTTCAAACTTTGTCATCGTGCGTATCTACATCGATCGTATTCACCGTAGTCGGTGTATAAATATTTCCGTATGATGAGATGCGCTTCCACTCTATCGTTCCGGTGATCGACGAGGTGATGAATCGTGCATTCGAAACTACCAGCGTTACACCAGGATTTGCAATGTTTATCGCGCGACGAATGGCCTCTGTTATTGAAGCTTTACGACCGAACCTGCGGATGGAATTTAAAAATCGTGACCGAATTGGAATCGCAGCCTTTTTGTATTTGCAGATTTTACAGATCGTGATATAGAATAATTGAGCTTCTCACCGTTATGTACAAAGTAAAATTAACACGTTCGTCGCCCAGCGTGATTCGGCTAAGTTTCCTACGGGGCCCAAATCCGACCATCGGTACGCAGAATGTAAATAGAGCGACGAGCAGCAATTTATCGTTTATCGCCTTCGATTCATTGTTTATCCCCTTCGATTCATCGTAAAGAAAAGATTATTTATTTCTGAAATGGAGAAAGCGATAAGCTATCCAGCTAGAGTATTCCGAGGGATCTCATGGCAGATATCTGGGATCTTTCATTTAGTCGAGAAGCATACTTGCGAGACGTACATCGGTGATTTTTTTCCTCCTCAAAATGTCCAGTAAACAGCGTGAAAATATATTTGAAAGTGAAGAGAGTAGCGATGACGGAGTCTATAACTATTTTTCGATGTGCCCAAAATCACCCCAAATGTGTTTGGAATGTTTTAACGAATACCATACGATATAGGATAATGTAATATATTATGCAGAATATAAATTAATAAAAAGTATGGTAAAATGTGTTTTTAATATTTTTATGTTGTACATCCTATATATAATATATTATATTTAATTAACTCGAACAAGAAGAGCGTCACCATCCTTTGGTGACGGGACCCCCACAGAAGTATAACCGTCACATAGATATGTGCGACGTGGCGACGAACGTATTAACAAAGTTTCTGTTATGCTGTTATACCCGCGAAATTTAAAAGCTGCGATCAAGTAGAATCGGGAGTTTCGTACTCACGGATCTTGGATATCGTGGCATAGAATAACCGAGCTTTTTTCTATCGTGAACAAAGTAAAATCAATAAAGTCTCGATCGAATATCAATTTCATTACGGTTCAAACATCGTCAAGCATCTTTCAATGCAAACTTGTAACATAATTGAAGGCTTGAAGTGACAAATGATGTAAATTTCAGAAAAAGTAAACGAGCATTTTTTGAAAAAGAAAACGTTTAGATTCCATTTATTTATCTGGGAAATGCGGTAGGTATAGTTATAAACGTTAAAATAATTTATTTCAGCTTTCAAAGGTACTCTAAGATAGAGATACGATTGTGATTGAAAAAGACGAAAATATGATATATGAGTAAATAAATACATTTTTCTTGTCTCAACTCTGCGCTAAAATTTTTCTTCAAATACTGAAAATGATTTTTAATATTGCAGCTCTTGAAATTACCAACTTTAATGGACAAACATCGATATACTTCTGTCCAGGGTACACACTTTTATATAAATGAAATCTCACGAACTTTCCAGGAAAACTTTAACAGTAGCAAGCTGCTCTTAAAAAGAGGCTGCCACGATAGAGTTTCTTAAGCAGGAAAGCGTACAAATGTGCCGGATTGGTTGACAGAATTACGTGGCAGCTTTTGAGAAAGAAAATTCAACGTTGGCCATTATAGTTGGTCATAAATTTCGCAAAATCTCGAGCAGTTCCTTTAAGTTTCATTCTCCTTGGGTTTTCCTCGCCCGTTCTGTCCAAGTCTATATTCTCCTTTGCTTCCTTTTTCTTATGCCTCTCAGTGGTAAGAATCACGCGAAAGAACCACCCCGTAGCACGCCGAGCGAAATAAATTCGAAGCATCGTCGATAAAATATCGCAGCCGGTGTAGTTTATCACTAATCTCGAAGGAAAGCATGGCTGACGGGGTTACTAGCTCGTAGAATTGTAGTTGTTAATCATTTCAACAAAAATATAAATTGTTATCAACAAGCTATACTTATGGAATTTTTTAAGCTTCTAAATTGATAAATTTTTACATCTTTACTTACATACTTTGAAATTAAAAACTTCCAAATTTTTTATTTAACGTGAACTGTTTATCTGGTACAATATTTCTATACAAACTACTCTAACAATTCCTCGTATTCTACGACGAGTTCGTTAACAGATCTAGTAATTCCTTATATCCCTTTAAGATAAAATCATTCTTTTCACTCGTTAACATATCCGTAGTAATTACTACGGATTTTTATGTATTTGTACAA
This sequence comes from Bombus campestris, assembly GCA_905333015.3. Lineage (NCBI taxonomy): Eukaryota > Metazoa > Arthropoda > Insecta > Hymenoptera > Apidae > Bombus > Bombus campestris. Next base: position 9,702,318 of record HG995136.1, on the reverse strand, counting down.
AATCTAAAGATGTGAAAGTGTTCAAAATAATATGGAAAAGCATATGAAATATTTAAATTAGAACGAATTAGAATAGATAGAACGAGTCTCTATTTAAATTCTGTTTCTCTAGTTGTGCCCATAAAGATATAAACCTGCATAAAAATCCGAAGTCTATCGATAACAAAACCTAATTTAACCAAGTTTTCCCCTATTTAGCAGATACATATCTCTAACATCCTTGGAATACGAATTCCTCGAACCAGCTGACTAAACTTAATCCACCGATTCACCGTTTTCTTTCGCCGCAACACAAATCTTCATCAGCCTTTAAACCTTTATTTTCCATTTCCACATCTTCGTGCGCGCAGAGATAAACCCTGAAAGATTTTCTCCGACGTCCGCGGACATAACCGAGCAATAAAAACTCCTACACCAGCCATCGTTACCCTGGTGCTGTTGGTCGAGTAAAACTGAACGGGAAGCTGTGCGGCTCGTCGCCCAAGGAAGACGTAACGGCGAACGGAACCGCGCTTTTTGTGGCCGTAAATACGGCGGAACGCGTCTGTAAACGTCGATGGTTCGCTCGACGTAAGGCAGGTAGTTACACGCTCACTGCCATATTTATTTCACCGGCGCGTCAAGATGAGTAATTTAACTGTGAGACGTTTTTCAACTGGACCGACTGATACGCGTTTCAACGATCGATAACTCTCGTTCGATCGACTTGCTATTATTTACGGATGTGCGTTATCATCCGAGCGATCGATAACCGAGGCTCATTGCCAATAAAATCAACCTCGTTCTGACGATTATTCGCAGTGACGGATCGGCTGGGTGAACCTCGAGTCTTTATGCAACCCCAACGGGCCGCTCCAGGCACTGATAAATCGTTCTACATCGTGGAACGACGTTAGTTCAAACTTTTCAGAAACTGACTTCCTGTAGAAAGTGTGTATTAAAGTTCGAGACTGGGCATTGTAAGTTATATAGAGCGAGTCGTGCAAAGCTAATGGTGTCCTGCACGAGTATTGAATTTCTAAGATTGATATTTTATTCATGACAGATATGCATACACTGGAGGAAAGGGTTAGTGTCCTAAAGGGCACTAAACTTTAATCAGGTCCACATAAAGTATATCTTAACTTTGCTTCGATCACTGAGGTAAAGGTAGAAAGCAGTGTGAGTCTTTGGGTGTCGTATTATCCACACATATAAAGCCGAAGCCTTTCCTTGGAAATTTTGGGAATATCCTCTAGTACTCTAGCCTAGATTTTATCATAGCTGTAATTGTTCGAGATTCGTGATAGCGAGATTGGGTTCGAGGTGACAATTGGTCGCCGAACGTAGCCACGGTCGCGGGATGGACGTTTTGCCTAACGGAGGCCTGGTGTGGTTGTATGGGTTTTCCGAGAAATGTGGTTGTGGTGGCATGCGGCCTCGGGAGCGGGCCTAGCCACGTGTGATGTTGCCTCGGAGGTGCCGATACGATGGGACATACATTATATTAATAATCAAACTCCAGGCAGACACTGCCTAGCAACGGCGTTTGGAACTTTCTCGATGCTTCCAAACGGGTATAGAAAACAAATGCGATCGTACAGCGAGAAAAATCTCCACGAGGCTGGCATTCGCGCGATTGCCTTGGAGAGTGACACATCGAGCATCGTTTTGCGCCTAAGATTAGTTTGCGCTTAGTAAAGAGTTATCCCGTTGACCGTGGATTCGTTTGAACCCAAAAACATTGTTAATAGTGTTCATTAAACTTATTATTCGTAAATCATACCAATCATTAAACTTATTATTCATCAAACTTATTATTCATTAGACTTATTATTTGTTAAGCTTTGTGATAGTCTTGTATATACGTGTAAATATAATCTCGGCTTTGTGAAACAATGGCTAATCCACGCGAAGAGTTGTTACGCGCCCAAAATTCCAATCTCAACCCGACATATGTATATGATTTTATTATGTTATATGATGATCCTGTTAACTGGAGATGACGAGCTCGTTCATCATTGAGAAACGGTACTATAGCGTGTATATAATATGAATTGTACATGTACATGTGTATAGTATGAATTTAGTAACGTCGCTCATTGCTGGATTTCTTTATTATTGTTTTTTCGATATTATATGTTACTAATTTATTTTACTTGAACCTACTAAAACTGCATAACTTGAAAACCTTTAAATCTCTTAATATCCGACTTCTACATGAAAAATACGAAACACAGACACCGTTGGTCTTCAACAACCCTTGGCGTAAATTCGAAACGTTCTTCAGCTTTCGTCATAAAATTCTTTCCGAGCTTTCTCGATCGCTAAATTAAAAGCCCCAAAAACGTAACGCGTCGATCTTTTTTAAACCATCCCATAAACCAGCAACAGCAACTGCCTGGAAAAGCCTGTGCGAAAAAAGCGTCGCGCATCCAGCTAGCTGGAGAAAAAAATTCGTTCAATTTCGCGAGAACTTGCTTGCACTGTTGGGGATGGGGATAGAAAGACGAAAAGACGTACGAACTTAGCTGCTGCAATTGAACTAAAAAAGCATGGCGAGTAATCGTTACGAACAATTAAATTAAACGACGAAAAAAAGGGAGTGGCGAATGGCGTCCGGACGCACGCGGAGTGGTAATTAAAAGTGAGCCCATTAATTCGGCTTACGGGGGCTTGGGTGCGTTTGAAATTGTTTACAAACTAAAGTACACGTCGCCGAAGCTTTTAAACGTTCGTAATTACAGGCAGCCTGGTGTCGGGTTGCGATTGAAATTAGAATAGCGAAACGACAAACTGGTAATAAATATAAACGCTCGAATCGATCCATCTCTCTGTGTCTCATTCTCTTCTCTGCATTCATCCCTCTCTATGTCTTTCTATCTTTCTGTATAATAGGGGAAGGAAGAGAAATTTTCATGAAAAAAGCTGGGAAAATTGGGCGACACACGCGAGGTACCCGCGAGTGAATTGCATTCAAATTTTTATGAAGCCCCCTTTACCCCCTTTAAAACGGGTAAAGCCCGGGTTTCGGGCATTCGAACGCTTCAGCGAGCAGAAAATTCACATTTTATTGCTGCTTTACGGGCTATTTTCGCATGGCTCGTTGAAAATGTCCCTTCATTCGTGTTTAAGCTCGTTCGAAGGAGGCACGAGCTTTATCATTGCTGGTGGGCGTCAGATTCCGCGATATATTTGGACAAATTTTATACCATAATGTACCGTGTGACGAATTCAGAATCAAAGTACATAGGTTGAAAGATCGAGCAAATAGACTTGTGAGCGAGGTTCGTACATCAATCGACTAATTTATTCATTAGGTAAAGTATTAATACATATTAGTACCTATCATGATATTAGGTCGTCCGAAAAGTTTCTTTCGTTTTATAAGGGAATAATGGATGCACAATATTTTCCGTTTTATATTATTTTATCGAATTACAATGATCCATTTTGTTCTATTAAGATAAAGATCACAACATTTGACAGATTAGGTTTCATGTTTGTATAAAAATGCGTCGTTGTAAAAGACGTGTCTGTAAAAGAAAGACACTTTTCGAACAACTTAACAATATAGGCATGTAAGTTGTAAATAATAACGCGGCAGACAGCAGTCTGATATTTTTTTAAATATTTTTGTAACTTTATAATTGTCGATAGGCGTAAAATTCCCAAGTATTTTTCGACAATTTTTAGATTACAATTTTAGTTTGTGATGAATTTAGAAACAGAATCTGTAATGAATTTACGCGTAATGAATTTAGAATGAGAATCCGTGTTATGTGATGAGTTTAGGATCGGAATCCGTGATGTGTAATGAATTTAAATATCAGAATGCGTAATACGTAATGAATTTAGAATCAGAAACCGAGTAAAATCGCGAGCTACATGCATCGATAAATCGCCGCTTGCTCCATACGATTTGGAGTATCAGTATCACATTAATCATCGTTATATTTAACTAAATCATCTGAATGAGCTCATCGTCATCTTACACCTATTTTCCCTATTTATTTTTAACTGCATGCATCATAAATATTCCACCATCAATTTTTCTAAAAGAATTAATAAACGAACTTTCACACAACAACCAAACTGAACGATTTACAATATATAGATGGATAGTAAGGATTTATTAAGCTACGTTTCCATCAATATTATTTTATTTTTAATCTATATACTTTAAGCTTTGACAAGTCATACAGACATGGTAACGAAAATCTACAAACGTCCTAACATTTAATCGATATTTGACTAAATATATGCTTAAAAAGTCAATCTTTTGATTAATATTTTATCAGAGCAATTTATATCGAGTTTATGGGTGAATACATCAGTTAACTTTAATAATCAAAGTAATAATAATAATAACACGTTGACTGTCGCGTCACCCATATTCGGGTGACGCCAAAGTTTCTCATAGGGTCGCGTCACCCGTATTCGGGTGGCGCTTATTCGACTACTTGAGAAGGATCGTCGTAGGTATTTGAAAAGATATTCCGCAGGAAGCAATCAAACTATTGAATTGTTATAAAAGTAATACGAAAATGGTTTATTAAGAAAATTATTTAGAGTGTAAAACTTTGAAGTATTCTATACGAAGCTGACTTTAATCGGAACAATTTGAACAATAAGTTGTTGTTTTTTTTAAATTCTCCCGTGTTTTTGATCGATTCATTCGACGTCTTTTATCTACATAACATAGTTTGCATGCGCGTCTAATGCTTCTTCCGGGATCATTTTTCCGACTGGCGATATTATGCCGACTTTGTTGAAGACAAGGATTTTTTGTATTTTCAGACAATCCTGATAATTTTACAGCTAATAATTCTCTAAATCTTCTAATATTTACATCCTTCCTTGTTGAAATTTCGTTTAGAATTTCTCGTATACAACGTTACTGTATCACCATGTAGCTTATTCACTTTTCCTATAATATACATACAACCCATTTTTCAATATTCACAACTTTCTTTATTGTTTACTTTGCGAAAAAAATTTATAACATGTCTAGTCTACCACGAACGGTCATTCGACCATTTGAAAAATTCATGTTATTTACCACTATATTCTTCGGAAAGCGCACTTCTGAAATTGTTTTACGAGTCTACGATGTAATCGTGGATCTACGGTGTACACAAACGCGCGATTGGAACAAACGCATAACGTTCTTTATACGACAATACGGTCTTGCGATCCGAACAGAGAGCATCAAAATTTCACAGTGTATTACAGAAATTATTACGTGGTATAAGCGATAGTTTCGACAAAGTCAACAGAGCTAACAATATTTTGTGGTATGATTGACAATTTTTTTTTATTTCTGGTCTCAATGTTTTTGCCCCGTTTGATTTATATTTTTATATTTTAGTTTTTACTTTTTACTTTATCATTTGTATATTCATCCCCAAAAATGTCGAGACATTCGAGGAATATCAATTTATTAGACAAAATAAATAATATCGACGAGGATTGTTCGGAAGATGATCAAGAAGTTTCCGATTTTGATAATGATACGGCAGAAAATAATTGTGACTTATTTGACAGCGACACGGGCGAAGAGAATATTTTGAATATACGAAGAGGACAAAAAAGAAAGAGATTTATAGTTAGTTCCGAAAGTGAAAATGAGGAAGGGATTGAAACTGCTATATTGAAACTGCTGAATATCGGAAGGAGAGACAGCCAAGCAAAGAATGTTCATCGAAAACAATAATAAACACAGCTACAGATTCTTCTGGACGAAAATCTTGTCAAATAAGATAAAGTCAATAAAACTAACAAAATTTGTATAAAATGTAAAAAATACGTATATGGAAAATGTGCGATACAAAATGCTGTAATTTGTAAAAAATGTGCTGAAAATACATAAAGGTAAATAAAACTTTCTAAATAGAAAAGCGGGGAGCGGGTTTTTATAGTAGCACCGGAAAGATATTTTGTTTACTATCCAATTCCAATTGGCTAAAATCTCTTTCTGTATTAAGATACATATGTTTTTTTGAATCGGTCATTTGACCGCTCATGGTAGGATTAGGTATACATGAAATGTCGGTAGGTTTAGTGTTAAACAAAAGTTTTGAATTTTCCTTCTTATTTAAAATACGCGATCACTTAGTTAACAATCCAATACATTAGACTTACAACACGTATGGAAATAGATTTTAAACGATCTCTAGAGTACCGATATCTTTACTTTGTTCACGTGACTGCACTAGTGTAGCCACTGTGTGTCATCCTAAACTTTCACCTCAAACAAAACAGAAACGAGCAACTAAATACATCGCAATGCTTGCACCGAATTAAATTTCGTTCAACGAGTCCTCCCAACCGTCTTAAAAGTCCAACATCGTGGATTAACATGAGAAGTTGGCGGTGAATAAACATTCAACAAAATTCAGGGGTGTATTCCGTTGGCATGATGCTGAATTCGCCATCGATTTCACGGTGGTACGAGCCAGTAGCACTTGGAAAGAATCCCATTTAATGGTGGCAAGCTAAACAGCGAAAGTTCGTCCCGCGGAGAAATACTTATGCAGTTCGATCGATTTTAAAAGGAACACTCGGCGAACTGAGAAGTTCCACAAGTCGATGGACCCGTTGCCACTTGTTGAATGTTTATAAAGCGCAATGTAAGTTTAAAGTGGCCACCCTTGATATTTTCCGTTACACGTGCCGCTATAAAGGAACAACCATCGATGTATGCAAATCTTTCTACTTCTCCTCTTAACTGTGCATGATACATATCGTGTGTGAGATATCAACTTCATATTGATGTACAGGTACTTCAGATTAGCATAAAGAAGAAGGTTGGATTTGCGTGGACGATAGTTGAAGGAGAGCTGACTGTACAAAATGGGAATGTGCAATGGCAAGTTTATGAATAGGGAAATGATTTTGTCTGAAATTGTATTTCTATACAATATTGTTGAATTTTAACTATTTGTCTGGATATTCGCCGTTTGAAATATCAGAAAAACACGAGTAGAATAAAAGCAAGAATAATTAAAATTTTCCAAATTTTTCTACCGCCTTTTTCTTCACAAACTCCGTCTGTTACAATATTTTCCCTTGTTAACTATTCGCTGAAATATTCACCCATACAACTATAAAAAATACACGAAAAAGAATAGGAAGGAAGAAAAATAAAATTTCCAAAGTTTTTCTACCGCTTGTTCTCTCGAACTCTGTCGACGCGCTTCCCTTTAACTATTTGTCCAAATATTCAGCTCTACAAATATAAGAAAAATAAGGAGAGACAGAATAAAAACGAAACTAGAGTTTTTCTACCACCATTGCCGTTCAATTTCTTCTAAAATTATTCGCCAGAAACAAAAGGAAAAGAGATTATCGAAATATGAAAACGGGGGAAAATTTACATGATATCTTGCTGGCTCATCTTCGATTTCCAACTTTTGCATGCGACAAAACGACCCGGGTAATCTAAAACAGAGGAATCGGACGTTTCTAATCCGGATCACGCGTGTCCAGAATGAGATCCGAGTTCGGAATGGGATTCGAAACGATGGCCAGAGCGAAATGAACCCCCCGTCGACGTTTTTCCATTCGAATTTCGGCGCAAGCTTTGCCTTTCCCCTTCCTCTTCTTCCACCTCATCCTTTCTCCTTTTTACTATTTCTACGGGTGAAAAACGGTCATGCAGCCGGGAAATGCGAGAACTCGCGTTTCGTGCCACGTATTGGTGTTTATTTTCGAGGAGACGTAAATATTCTGCTCTTTTTTCCTTCACCTTTTTTCCCCCGAACCTCTTTGGCTTCGTTAGATATGCATGGTTTGTAGATTCGATTTAGTCAAAAAGTGTTGCCACGGTATATTGTCGGTTTGTGAGATAAAATACCAGGTTTTCTGTTCTTCGCAAGTGTAAAAACGTTTGAATGGAACATTTACAATGGAAATTTCCAAATTCTGTGTATACCGATGTTGCGAGTCTCGTTGTTGGAATAAATTGAGATATACCAAAGCAACGAAGAAATTGAATTATTTATGTCATTTGTGTTAATAGTTACTTATTAACAAATTACTGACCTAGTGTTACTTTTTCTGTGACTAAAGTATGGCCAATGGCTTTGAGCAAACAAAAATGCCTTATATTTATTTGAATTAATAATGAAAAATAATTCATCCATTAATCATTAATATATCTATTAATAATTTTCTTTATTTCCTACAATAACCTACATTTTCATATCCTCTATTGATGGAAATTCTAGCGCGAAGAGTGTTGCTGTTATGAATGATAATTGAATTGTTCATTGTAAATTCAGTTCTCACAATCAGAAAGGCTACAAGTCCTTATGCCAGGTGACCTAATAATTTACTTAAATCCTCATAATTGTTACATTTCCCAGAATATATTAAACGTGTATTAAAATTCAATCTGATTACAAAGTTGTCGTAGAAAATAAGTTTAATCAATTGCAAACTGGGTATATGAATATTGCAACATTATTTAATATTTTACACGGATGATTATACGTATTATGGAACTAATTAAATTATCATAATCTCATCCTTATCCTACTCTACCAGAAATTAAAGAATAATTGCAATTGATTTAAAAAAAAGCTTAAGAAAAATTCGCTCGTTTTATATAAATAAATTGATTTCTCGCGTTATTCTATACGCAGAATAAATATGGCAAGATGATTGGAAATCCAGTACTTTTATTCCAGAAATTTATTGTAAGCACTTAAATATTTCATAATTAATAAATTAATACAAAATTTTCTGTTTCTAATCTAAAATCCTTCGCGTGTTTCTTGGTGCTTTTAAGACTACCCCTGCCCTACCTGTGATACTAACAATAAATAATATTATTAGAAGTATGTATACACCAGTTAAGAAATAGAAAATTAAAAAAATGAGAATGAGAATGAGAGGAGAGAAATATTAAGATAGAATTGTAAGACAAGTATTGCGTGAGCCAAATCCATTTCTTGGTCGTGTAAGGTGAAAAATAAAAAATAGTATTATAATAATAATTTCAATTGCGTAATACCTTGTTAACCTAACTTTCTGAATGGTAAAAATTGTTGACGGAGCGAAAATGGCTTTCATTATTTTCACAAGCCAATAAAACAGAAATTGAACGCGATATACAATAATTACAAAAAAAATACAAATTCCTGGTCTTATTCATTAGCGGAGAAAACAATGACGTTGGTATTCAGGCAGATCCAAAAAACAATAGAGTTCAGGCTGTATTGTGGCGCCCTCGATACAAATACAGCTTGGATAAATATGCGTTTTGAATTCCCTTCTTTATTGCGTTCCTCGTCACTTTTTGTATATGGTCGTACCAATGTAAACATCGCGTTTCACGATCACCTTGTGAAAAAGGTACAATCATCATGGCCGTGTACCATATGCCTTGGAAACTTTTTCTATTTACATTAAGAAAATATATCATTCCTATTCAGATGTCTTTCATACTCTCTCAATGAAATTCGATCCCCGGAAAAAATGAAACGTATCTTTTATGTATACTTCGTAATAATAATAAACCTTGGATATTCTAGAAATCTTTCAACGATTAATCTTTATTTGACATTAACTTTAAAATAATTTTGATTCTGATATTTTATTTTATGTTAAATAATTATATTAATAGAAGATTACAGGCCAAGCATGATAAATATGTGTTATGTATTATGTATGTAAAGTTAGTTTATAATTAAAGAAGAATATTTTAATATCAAGTAATACAAATACAGAAAAACTGATAGAAAAAATTTGCAAATGAAATGTTGCATTAACATAACCTTGATCGTTAATGGGTTAATGAAACGAATTCGGTCAAAATAAAATTATTTCTGTATATATTTTTCATTTCTAATATCACAAATAAAAAATGAAATACACTGTCAATAAATAGGATTAATAAGAATTATTCAACTTATTCATTCTAAACGTGTTTGCTACATATCACTCTACAAATGAAGATTACACGAGACACCCATAATAAGTCTACATTCATTGATTTTCTAATTTTTATATCGCTTGTTAATTAAAAGTGGGTATTTCAGTAAAACTGAGTTGAAAAGAAAAATAACTTTTTACGCAGTACCTTTTAAAATTTGGTTAAAGTTTTAGATAAAATAAACAGCATAACTAATATTGTGCTAATTAAACTGTGGATATTTCTGCGATTTCATATTTCTATAAATGTAACTAAAACAATGGAATCTATATATATTCGTTTCATTCACTAAATATCACACTGGTAGTTTTATTTTGAATATTTTATACATTTTCTTGCATTATCTGCGTTCTCTATGCTTTTAAACGAAGTAAAAAACAGTTCAGTAATATGGAACTGATGTGCTGGATTTTAACAAAAAAAAACTGCTTTTCTAAAAAAGCAAGTGTAATTTATCATGTTTCTTCTCTATGATCTTCAAATCATCTAATTCTCAAAACTTCAAATGTCACGTTGAATACATGAATCTTTCAACGAAGTAAGCTTTTCAAATAAGAAACTGAAGAAAAACGTCACTCACCTTTCAAAACGGCTGTGAGGAGTAACACGACGAACAGTAGGCACAGTTTACTGCAGCTTCGTCGTCCCATCATGTCCTTAAAGAGGAGAGCACACCACAACACCACAGTCAATTACGGACGCGCGAAACGCCAGTCGAGAATCTATCCGCAGTGCGCATTGTTCACAAGTCGAAACTAGTCCCAATCGTATAATTACACGAATCAATTCATGAATTGTATCAAGTACAAAATATTCTCACACTCTTTTCTCACGAATTCTAATTCAGGCGAACTATAAAAAAATATCTGTCCCGCGAAACCGATAACAAAGTCACCTCGAATTGTTTTGTTTACACGTACGAAATTCTAAAGCGTCGTATTCCACAATCGACAAAGATTTATTTACGCGATTTGTCAAGTGAAACGATCGTCTAACACTGAAAACTCAGTTCAAGAATTTCAAACAGTCGATTCAACAAATCGCACGAGCTTCACCTTTCAACGAATTTGATCTATTTGAAATTAACCAATAGATCGCTTGAACAAGCGGAACGTTCCAATTCGCGTTTCTATGAAAATTTAGATCAAGGAACGCGAGTTCGCGCCGAAATCTCACCAATGTTTGTTAATTAACCCTTATTTTTTACACTTATGTTTTCCACCACAATGAACGTTAGAACACGATCTTTAGTCAAATAACCGAGTAAAAACAAAGGGACAGTTGAATCAAACGTAACCGTGACACACGTGTCTTCACGAACGAATGAAATATGCGAACACAATTTAGTTTTTGTTTGATTCGTTCGACAACGAGTATTATCAAGTGTGAATAAGAAAGCGTGTAACGAAGTTCAATTATATCACATGTAATATGGAATGTTTACCGATTCGAAGCACTTACGACAGTATACGATCGAAAGTATATCGAGAGGACAACGCAAAATACCTTTACCCTTAAACGTATCGCGCGACACTGACTGTCCTGATCGCCGTGGCCGACACTCGACACGCTTCCGAGACCAGATGGCGCTGCTGTTGCGACGCGTTTGATAAACCAGGAGACGCCGGCATTCGACTCCGCGGCCCGGTTGCAACAAGTTGCAGCGCGTGGCTCTTCGGCTACACGCTTCGGGAACGTGCATTCATTGAATGCAATCCGCACGTACGCGGCCAGCATAACAAAGTGCAATCGACTGCTAGCCGCCTCTGCAGAACGCGGTTATAATAAAATTGAAACTGCTGTCTTGCGTCCCTTACGATAACGGACTGACCACCTTGTCATTCTTGACGAGGATTCGAGATGAAAAAATTCTCTTAACGTGTGTTTAATCATTTTTTGGGGCGATAAAGGTTTTTTGTAGATTGACAAATTCTGTATAAAGATCACGAAAAAAAACAATAAATCGTATGTAGAGACCACAAGTTTGAGATTTTTTGAAATTTTATGGAGAAAATCATTTAAAATATCTTAATTTTTTGTTTAAATGGACGTATTTTTTCCGATATTAAAAATATAAAGTCTTGTAACGATAAAGAAATAATTATTTTCTAAATCGTTCATTCACACTCTCATAACATTACAACTTTACACTATCAAAGGGATAAAAATGCCTAGTTATTATATAATGTATTTAAAAATTATTATACTTAGATAGCAATAATTAGAAAGGTGATTTTATTTGTAATTGATAGTATTTATTACGTCGTACATACTAAAAAGGGATATATTAAAAGATAAATGGAAACTTGTAACCTTTTATTATCTAGGTTTGCTCTCCGGACTCTCCGTATTAGTGGTTAACGAGCCATCCGAACTATAACAAACTTTCTACAAAAATGCAATTGAATTTACAGTTATATCTCATCCATGAAATTAATAACAATTTGAATAATTGAAATTACGTACCCTGATGGGCACATGCTCCTTTCGATGACACGATAACATCGCTGAAACCGATTTGTTTATTTTCCTTTTCCTAAAATAATAATAAAAATAATAAATAATAAAAAATAATAATATATAAAATAATAAAAGATATAATTGCTTAAGGCTTAAATAACTTTTTAGAATCTGTTTTAGATTTGCCATCAATCTTTATAACAAGCAGAGAAAAATCAAATGATCTACGAAATAATTATCCAATCATTATTTTAAATTTACTTATTACAACACATAAATCTTTGAGAATAATAAATTAATCGCAGAAAATTGATTTTCTAAAGTGATAATCAATAAATATTAAATAAATACTTACTGATAACTTCTGCTACTATGACTAACGTCGATCGTGTCTTTGCTAGTATAACTAATTGCGGCTAAACAACGTTCCTCGTCCATGCGATCTTGACAACCTCCATGACATTTACCAAACCTGTTCTTCCAATGATCCTTAATTCTTTCCAGCAAACTCTTACGAGGTGATTGTGTTGGACACGTATCAGGCTGGCAGTATTCTTTATTTTCGTACAAAACAGCAACTCTAAGTTAGAAAAATAGGAAATTTTCTTTTAAAAAACCGTTGCATGTGTAATATCACTAAATTGGAGAAAGCAAATTTTAACAGAATTTTAAAATCTACGGAGAAATTCATCAAAAAATCATTGTATTTGTTTTTTATAGCTTTGATTTTCTTTTAATCTGAAATCACTATAAAATATTTTGATGTGAAATTGTTTGAGAACATATTGAGTTTTAAAATTATCTCTCTTCATATATTATAACATTGTATTTTAATAAAATTCCTCCCTTGTAAAATATCTACAATATGATTCAGTATATTTTTCCCCGTAAAAAATGTTTACTAAAACATACGGAGGATCCTGTGGTTCATATGAGACGCACTCGTCCGAGTGTTTCGTAAGGAATCTGTAGCAGACCAAGCTCAAGCCCACCAGCAACCACACTAGTAACGCGCTCACCACTGCAATCGATATTAATTCGGTCGTTCCTAGTGGGACTCCCGTTTCCTCTTCTAGAACGAAGGAAGAAACGAGACAACGTTAGAAAGCAGAAACCAATAAAAAATTCGACGGCAATTGAAGTGCTGCTTTCTCTCGTCACCTTTGTACAGAGGTGGCACAGCTTCCTCGGGCTCAATAGTTTGTTGCACGCCCGTTTTGGGCATAATCTCATACGTTCCGCTTTTTGCTCCTTTCGTGGGACCGGTTCCCGCGCCTAACATGGAAAAACGATGGGTTATAAGGAACATCCTGCGCTGGAAAATTGCTAATAAGGAAAAGACGTACCTGCTTCCTCCAACGAGGCGATCACCCTCAATACACCGCCGAACGCCGGGTACCACTTCTCATCATCAAGGTGTCGTTGCACCTAGAAAGGCGATAAGAGTCGTCTAATGGTTGTTGATCAAGTTTGAGCAATGTAAAATCAGATCAAGCTATGGTAGAACCTTAATTATTAAAACACTGATTGATAGGTTGTAAATATTTATGAAAATTTACATTTTAATAGGCATAATTAAAGAAACGAAACCTAATTAGCTCAGTGCTGTATTAAATTAGAGAATTTCGGATAAACATCGTTCAAAACAATCAATTTTAGAACAGCATTACTCAAACTGAATTGCATAAAATAACATGCAATCTGAGAAACCTTTAACAATATGATATTGCATGAAATATGTTAAAAAATATCGTTTAACCATTTATACCATTGTTTAATGATGGTTATAAAATGTTTTGCGAGGAAAAGGTTTCTTGATTGTAATTAAACAATTCCCTTAAGTATTTATGATATGTAAGGAAGATTGCCACTTTCGATCACAGCGACTCACAACGTACGGATTGCTGCAGCCAATCGTAAAACTCCCGATTAAAGGCCTCCAGCTCAGTTTTTTCTTTCGATTTCGAGACGATGCACTTCACACTAGCAATGTAGTATTTGACCAATGCAAAAGTCGATCGTTCACTGTATAAAGACTGCAAGGTGTTCTTCTTAAAAGGTAACGCGATACTGAAGAAAAATTCTATTTTAATATCATTAATATTGGCGATGAAAGGAAATGGTTCAAGTTGTCAATACCTATTTGGCTGTGTATCGTCGTCCAGGAAAGGAAGAGGGATGATAATCGATTCGTTGTCTCGATCAGATTCATCTTTGTGCCCTTCAAATAATGATAATATTATGTTTAAACAAATACCATCCTTTTAGTATTGGATTGTTTATTAAAATTAAGGATACATTATACTTAGCAAGTATTTAGTTTTTGTATAAATTCTGATGAACTCACTCGTATTTGTACTTTTAATTTTGTGCTTCGGAACATGCCTCTTTTTCTGCTTGAACGTGAAACGTTTCATCTCTCGTCTGTTAGCGATCGAAGCTAATAAATAAATAATAGTTATATCAAACTGATCATTGCATAAAAACTAGCTTAATAATTGTTTGAACTTTAGCTACATAATAGCTAAGAATAATGTTTCTATTATCATTATCATTACACTATCTACAGTATATATCATTAAAGTTACTGTTATTATACATATCATTATCTACATATTTCAATACAAGCCCATAAATTTTGTTAATTACGTTATATTCACATTCCGATTCATAAATCCAAGATTCAATTTCATTCGATATATGAAATAAACAATAACGGAATAATGCCTATTATAATTATGTTCCTCCAAACTTTTTAAACTTATACATACACGATTAATGTAAAATTATTATTTTTCTATGTTGGTACACAGCACTGCCATCTCTCATAACCATTTCAACACTTGCATCTATGAAACTTCCTTCCAAATTAATACCAAATAAACCCATTACAGTATCCTAGCAATTTACTCCATTCCATCTACAAACAAAACTATTTTCTCCAAACTTTCGATTGAAACAATCACTATCAAATTGCTAAAAATCCCCATGAATATTTTACGAAAGCTAATAATCATATTCTTACATGCAGAGTACGTAATAACCCCGTCGCACGCAACCGACGACGATTTCGGCGACGTAATCACTATCGTTTGAATCTTCGTCTGTTTTATCTTCTTCGAAGGATTTAGCCAACCAGCTCCGTTGCTTCGTAAAAAAACTTTCAGCTGTTCGTACAGTTCGAATAGTTTTCTAGCATTTCGGTACTTTACGTTGCCCGCGTAATAGGAGTGTTTGGTGAGGGGCAAAATGTAAACCTGCAAGTAGCCGCCCATCGTGTCCGCCAGAGCTTTCAGCATCAGGTGTTTCGTTTTTCCTATCGACAGCTTACGCACGTTTTCCAGACAAATGTGAAAGTAATCCATCAGCAGCGCGATGTACCGATCGTTCTCATAATTTAGAACTTTCACCTGGAGAATCAGAGTAACCATAGATACATGGTACGGTATAGACACATGGATATTTTTTTGAAGAGGAATCAATGATGGAACGATTTCAAGTTTTTTTTTTTTTTAAGTGGATAGAATGATACGTTTGATGGAAAGATGATACATTGAAGCTATTTGCGGTGTTAACACTTTATCGTTTTATGATATTTTTGTGGATATTTAAACAGCCCTCAACTATTTATCGCTCTAACACCATATTAAGAGCGAATTATTGAAACATAATTTATATTTGGTAGTCTTCATTGAAACATTGAAGCTTAAGCTATTGCTAAAACTAAACATTATTACAATATTTTTAAACTGCAATTTCGATGCGATTTGTCTTACTTAGGTTGGAACTATAATCTATACCACGAGTATAACCCGATATTATAACCAACAAAGTTGGGCAACCTTTCAAGAATAACGAAGTTCCGAGATTTATTTTTGAATAATGATTCTGTTCAGAGAAAAATTATCTGTTGATTACGAATAAATTTGTATCATTATTCAAGATAACACCGCTTCATATCTTCTTGTTTAAATACAGAATTGTCCGTTAGTAATTAATTTTTAATTTAAGCATTTTTATTATGTTTAACATATATGTACAAATGATAGTAAATAAGTTTTGTTTAAAAAAATAGGTAATTTATTATTAGTTACATATGAAAAAATACATTTTAGAGATTTATTGAATAATAATATGAATTATGCATGTGTTATAAAATATAATACATATTTGATTGAAGTATTATTATTTCCTTTATTAAAAATTTATTGGTACACCAAAAATGAAAAGATCACAAACACACAACATATTATAAAGAAAATAAAAAATATGCAAAAAAGTAATAATGATGTTTAGAATATTTTATGTTAAAATAAACTGTATAGGATAAAAGAATATAATTTTGTTGATTCGCAACTAGCAGAACTAGGTTAAGGAGAGCCGTACCTTTGGTAAGAGATCTTGAAACATTCGTCGACTATTCAAGATAATAAATTCCTCCGTCGTCCAACAATGCTTAGCTGTATCACTTTTCTCAAATAACACCGTGCCAATGTTTTGTTCATGTTTGAAAGTATTAACACCCATCACCCTAACATTCGCAACAGTAACATATGAAACATATATTTTTAAATGAAATGTTATAGTCTCAGTTTCATATAATTAATTAATGATAACATTATTTTAATTATACAATTGAACTTTAAATAAAACAAGTATGATGTTGGTGTTTATGTTTATATACCTTCCTATATTAACGAGAGTAGTTGCAATAAATACCGGAAAGAACCATAGAAAGCATGATTTCATAATCCAATCGGTAAATCCCGATTAGTACGATTTTCCCTTGAAAAAATTTCCCTTGGAAAATTTATGCCGATCCCTTGAGTGTTCCCTAATCATTTCGTCACGGCTTCCTCTCGTTTGTTATGCGACTGTCTTCAGATTAATGAGTTGTAAATTGTGAACAATTTTAAGAGTACAAACGTTTGATAGGTATAATAGCTTCGATTTTGTCTTCGATCAAATGAAAATTGAGAACTCCGTTCTTTTCGTATTTAGACGTGTTTATATTACAATTCATCTTCACATTGTATAAAAATTGGTGAACTATTTTATACACAACTAATTGTAAGTATACATATCCATGTAACTCATCCCGATTTTTGTAACATCTTGGAAAAAGTTAAAATATTAGGGAGATTAAAAACTCTTTACAATATATATATATATATATTTATTTATTTATATATATATATATATATATATGTATATATACACTTAATAATTACATAACTTTAATGCTACTCTTAAACATAACAAGAAATACAACATAAAATCATCAATGTTATTTGCAAGATTTTCTTTTATAAATCTTTCGAGTTTGCTCCCCTTGTTAAAATTGTCTTTATGGATTCCTCCTTCCCATCTATTAAGGAAATTGTCTTGGAATGAAAAATTATGTATTCGATGCCTTCATCTTGCACAAAAACCGCAAATGCAACATTTTCACTTCGTCCTTGTTCAATTTCACTACACCTTCTTGGTTATCTATGGATAGCAGAGTGCCTACTGCTTCTCTGTCTTCTCCGATAATCACTTTGACTCGGTCACCTCGCGATGGAACTACCGGTTCTACCTCCTCGCAAATCAAATTCACTACTCTGTCTTCTACAGGTAGGAAGATTGAACACATGCCACCCTGTTCATACAAATATGTAAGTAGTAAACAGATTTGAAATAAAAAGATAATAAAATAAAAATAATAGTATATATAATAAAAATAAATAAATGAAAATCAAAAGAAATATAAAAAAAAGTATAGCGAAAGTAGTGTACATTATAACTAGATGTTTATACATTTATAGAAAATTTGAAAACACAAAAATACATATAATACATACAGTATACGAAACATTGTATACAAAATATCCACAGTATAATACTCTTTATAACAAATATTTAGTGAATGAAATAAATCTCTGATTAGATTCTGCTTCTTTGATTATATTTACATAGACATGTACTTGTATAAACATCCGCAGTTTAATTATAAACTACATAAAATTAGTTTTATTAAGCAAGAGATAGAATACTTACGGATATTCCCCGAATAACACCTTGCTGGCCAGCTAACGCAGGATCTTGATGAGAGTCACGAATTCGAACTTCAATATCTGTTGTGTGCCATTCGGCTCCTCCAATGATTCCGGAACCGACGTTTGTATCTAGACCGGCGCCTGGTGTCTGTGGATTGTATGGGCTACCTGCAACTCCTAGAAAAGAAAGAGTAATAGTTTTAACAAACATTCTAATCTTGATCTCTAAAGTGCCTAAATAAAGAAAGGCATTTACCTGGAGTCATAGGACTGTAACCCATAGGTGAAGGCGTGGCAAAAGCTCCATGCGGACTAGTAGTATATCCAGTACCACTTGGCGAGGGAGTTGCAACGTATCCTGTAGGACTAGGACTTGCAGTGGCACTTCCTGCCGGGCTAGGACTCGGCTGATACGAACTGAAGCTCTGCTCTGAACCGTACATCGTGCCAGGCGTTTGTGGTGTGAATGGTCCAGTTGAAGGATAACCTGGCGCATAACCTGGAGATCCGCCTTCTTCCATACTGTATCCATCAAAGTCGTTCGTCCTGGCAGGAGTATTGGTAACAGCTGGATCCCAGGCACCAGATTGTCCCGGTGTGCGTGAACCATCGTGGGATGGCGTCATCGAGCCATAATGAGGTGTACGAGAACCATCTGCGAGTTTAGAATATTAAGATTAGTTCATTGAATTTAATCATATACTTGCATGCTTGTACATCTGTTTCAAACACTTACTTTCATACATTGGTGTTTGAGAGCCATGCATGGGTGTTTTCGATCCATCTCTAGCATACATAGGTGTCTGTCCACCACCATATGCTGGTGTCCTGTTGTAGCTGCTGAAACCGCCATCCTTTGTGAGTACAGCAACGTTCGCAATGTGAGACCTGTCCACGGAGATAGTCTGACAGGTGGAGTGTAATTCTACACGAGCAGTTGTCTCTGTGGCGTCTTTTACTATTCCAACATTTCCTTTATACGGTCCGCCAGTTATTTTGATAGTGGTTCCTATCAATTCTCTGTCACGTCTGGCTCCACCACCACGACCTCTGCCTCTTCCACCTCCGCCACCTCTTCCGAAGCCACCTCTATAAAAAAAAAAAAGTAGAAAATATAAACGATTAAGGAAAGAATTAAAACAGAAGGGAATTATTAATTAGAAAAGAATTCTTTTGAATATAATAAAAAAATGTTCCATCATTATATTCAAAATAGGAAATAACGAAATGTTACTCACCCACTAGGATGCATTGGCGAAGCTATTCTTGGAGACATGAATCCTGTCACAGGTGACATAGACGATATATTGGACTTATTTCCACCAGAAAGTTGCAAATGTCTCGTTTTGCAAACGAAGATTCCACCGTTGTCAACGAACATTCGCGAATGCAAAAATGCAAAGCTTCTGTACAAATGTTTTATTTCTCCGCCCCTTCCAGCGTGTGGACCATCTACCACTTTGACAATGTCTTTCTTTTGTATAGTGTTCTGTTGTGAGTCTAACGCCACCGCATTTCTATTCTCGCGCCTCTTTGTGAGTCCCTGAGGTCTAGCTTCTATAACTTTGCCATGCATTGAAAGTACGTGAAAATTTTCACGCTCCAATCGAACAATTACACCCACAGTTTGTGCGTCCAGCTGTACTAAATCACCCCATTGGAATTGACCTAAACTGTCTACTCCAGTTGCCATATCCGAACAAAGTTGTAGATCTCTCGGAAGCACTTCTAATTCATGCATTGAAAGATCAGAAAACAAAACTACTCTATTTTGTTCGACTCGAACTATTAAACCAGTATCGCCCTCATATCTTCCTGCAACAACCTGCAAATAATTTCTTCATATTATACATTCTATATTATAAATAATAAATTAATAATAATAAATTCTATATTATACATGAGTTTTTCATTATATTCGTTATTCATTGATATTTACCTTAACGTGGTCGCCCATAGTGAAATATTTTCGTAATTCAGACGCTTGAAATTCTAAGGCTTCTCTAAGCTCCTCATGTTTTGGCATAACCATAATCATGTTTCCATCTATAGAGACAATTTTTCCTTGCAAGTTAATCAATTCTCCCTCGCATACTTCGACATTGTCCCCTGTGCTGAAGGAATGGGTCACCGTCGCATCTTCTTTATTACCCGCACCAGTTCCTGGAGTTCCGCTTAAATCTAATTCAACACCCTCGGGAGCCTCCTCGAACTTTTCTAATTCAGATAATGTTGGTTTCACACCTTCTGCGATAATCGCACTTGTGGTAAAATTTTTATACAAAAATCTGAAACGCAATATTTAAATTCATTCACATATACTTAAAAGATGGTACTGTTGCAATAGCAAAATAAATAATCCACTTTGACACATACCCTTTTCTACTATATCTATTTCCTTCGAAAATCAAGAAGTCACCATCGCTAGTGACTTCTCCTCCGATAGCACGAATTGCTTCGGGGTCAAACGGTTTGGCTGCTGGTCTTCTTTTTCTCTTGCGTTTTAAGGCTTCAGATTCGCTTTGTGCTGTTCTCAAAGCTCCACGTGGTCTAGTATAATCAATCCTGGGCAACAATTTCAAATGAACCTGATTCTGTGCCAAGTCAACGTAGTCAACTTGAGCTATGTCATCTTTATAAATGCCTCTTTTTAGTCTAACCCATTGTTTCGCTTTTAAACCTGTCTGTTCTTTAACTACACGTAACACATCGGTCATCTCTTTGATCGGTACCATCTGTTGTTTCCAAATACCCATTCTTAGATTTCCTACGTTTTCGATAGCTGCCTTTACATGTGGTTGTTTGTACGCTTCTATGTAAATATAACCCTTTACTCCTTCAGGTGCAACAATAGATTTTATTTGAAGAGGTTCATCTAAAATAGGTTTTGAAATTAGAAATATTTTCAAGAAACAGAAATTTAAAGTAACTCTGTTAAGTAACTTACTACGTACTTGAATATTGGTATGTTATAAATTTTCGCATTAACAACAGTACTGTTGCTTTTTCTTCTCCAATACGGCATTTTACCATCCACAGATTTGGATCTTTCACACCTGGCAGTAAAGTTTGTTGTGTAATTTCATCACTCATTTCTTCACCGCCATCACCAAAATGCCGAGTAGCAATAGATTCATCAGCATACTTTTTTCTAAGATATTCTTCTATTTCATCTTCCTTCTGAGAACTGTGAAAATTTGTAAAAATTAGCGTAAGGACAACAAATCTTAAAGGATTTGAATAGATTTAAGATACTTACTCCCAAAGATTAGTTCCTCTACGTCTGCCTTCAATTTCTCTGGCAGTAGGACCCAATTCGTCCACTTCATTTCCAACGATACCAATTTCTTGGGCACCTTCTTCCCATTCATCATCATCTTCAACTTCATCATCTACTTCAGCTTCATCTATGATAAAATCACGATATTTGTCTTTTCTCCTTTTTCTACGAGGTCTATCATCATCATCTTCTTCTTCCTCCTCATCATATTCGCTACTTCCATCCAAATCTTCCCCTAAACAAGAATAAATATTAGATATAATAAAAGAAATTTATATATGTATTTATATTCTTTGTCATTTACCTTCAGGTTCTTCCTCGGGCTCCACCATTTCTTCATCACCAGATCTTGCTTCCTCTGCTTCATCTCCTCTACCATCCTCCGAACTGAAGATTCAATAAATCTTTTTAAATCATGATCAATTCCATTTTTAATAAGCAACATGATATGATATAAAATCTATTTCAGAATTTTTATCCAACATATACAACTAGGAACATACAAGTATTCCATATAAAAATATAAACTCAATGTGTAATTACAAAAGCATTAAAAAAATATATAATAGTTGTTTCAATATTTTATTTCTTCAAATAATATGGTTTATGTTTATATAAATTATTTATGAGCAAAACTTCATTTTAAAGAACACGTAGTTTTTGTACTATATACATATAACTGAAACAAATAGGTCGAATAGCTGTAACAATACAATTTCAATTGTTTATTTGCTCGAAACAGTAAATCAACTAACATAAGATTAAATTTGTAAATAAATGAATTAGTTTCAATTTAGTTGCATTAGATTTTAATTACAACAGTCTTATCGACTGTCTATACAAATTTTTATGGTAGTTCCTTCTATCAATAACATTAACTTGGTAATGTCTTTAATGACGGCAATGCAAGAACGATATGCTCCCATAAATCAGTACAATTGAGTTTCAAGAAATATTATATTATCCTTTGATTAGATAAACTTGATTTTCCTGGCTTCTTAGTTTACACATTGAAATAACTATCACGTGCATTTATATATATAGAGTCATTAACACAACTCACTGTATCAGCCATGACCATACATATGGTTGTGTTAATTATCCGAAATGTCAAAATGGCACCCAGGTAAATTGTAAATTATGTATAAATTTTACAGGCATGTAAATTATTAAACAATGATCTGCGTGCTTTAAATTGATATTTTTAAACTCTACTTGTTAAAAACTATCATATGACGTACAAATAGGTCACGAGCTCGATGTGCTTCAAAATGGAGTTTTCTCATAAAATATACATAAAATAAGTATTAATCTTACCCGCTGGCTGATCGAGACCGTGATCGCCACCTGGGTGGACTCCTCGATCGCGACCTGGACGGACTTCTACTGCGAGAGACGCTACGTGATCTTTCACCAGCGTTTCCACCATCGCTGCCAGCTGCGGATTTCACTGAATGGTTCTCTTCTTGATCACTTTCGCTGCCACCAACTCCTCGATCGCTTTCATTGTCTGATAGATTGCTCGCCTCTGAATCCGACATTCCACACGGAAATTATATCGAATTCACTTAAATACGAATAATGGTACACTATGAAATGACGAGTTGGTTAGGGCACTAGTCAACACTTGTATGAAATAACCTATACAAAGCGCCTAGTATGTAACTGGCCGTAACAACGAACACTCACAATACTTTCACCTAGAACCTAGACGACTCGAATGAGACTAAACCATCTGCTTTGTGAGCCCAAGAAACAAGATGGAGGGGAGGCACAGGTATCGCTCTGCGCATGCGTGGTATGTATATACGTATACATATATACTTATTATTTGCAAATTCAACGTAGAATTAGAAGCTACAATTATTTATTATTTCTTTCTTTTATCACATCCTTTTATACATATCAAAATTATTTTATTTTATTTTATTTTATTTTATTTTATTTTATTTTATTTTATTTTATTTTATTTTATTTTATTATACTTTATTTTATTTTATTTTATTTTATTATATCAAGTAGAATACGTTCAGAATTTTGAATCAAAAATGTGATATTAAATTACGAAAATAATGTTTTTCAAACTAAAGAAAATGAAATTTAATATAAGAAATACATTTCTCATTTCTAGTAAAAATAATATGTGGTATATATAATCTAAGTATCTCGTCACCTAGGCAATGAATAAACAGGAATAATAATCGATCTAGTTAACCATTGTTGAATTATCGCCCTCAGTTTCTGAAAACGATTTCTCTTTTGCTAAAATAGTAAAAATATTTATCCAACGTCATGTCCGATTTGGCTAGAGATTTATTAACCCAATATTACGGACTCGGTGCAGAATCGAATAGCAAAAGATGTTTGTCGATTAATCATTGTATCCAAAACATAAAGAACGAAGAGGAGAAACAAGTTACTGAACAAACCACCTTAACCATCAAGGAAGAAAATGTGTCTCATGCAGAGTCTCAGGTAGTCAAATCTGTATAATTTCTAATTGTTCATTTAATTTGACGTTATTGTCATTGTTAATATCAATGGACACAGTATATTTTTATTTTTTTAATTCAATTATTATTAATACTTATTATTATTCATTTATTATTCATATTATTAATCATTAATTAATAGGGTGGTTTTGTCAAGATTATATTATTATTTCAGAAAAACAATGATAGAAATACAAAATATTTTTTTTTATTTTTTTTGCCATTAATGTTATTAATCCCAGAAACATTTAATTCTTTGTAATTAAAAAAATGTAACGAAAATATGCTAGCAAATTCTTTATTCACAATATTATCAAATATATTTTTAAAGTGAAATTTGCGATTTTTAAAGACGAATAAACAACGAAACTCCTCTTTTGCAGGTGCTTAATTACTATAGAAAAAATCTAATTTTATTCACTACTACTTTACTTTTTCTTATTACTAACAAAATAATAGTAATTTATGTTTCCATAATCGTTTTATACGTGATCGTTCGTAGAAAGACGAAGATGAAAAGCGGAAACCAAGTACTGCGAACGAATTGTACGTACGATCTTCGCGAGTTTTAAACAGCATGGAAGATGCATACAATGGTGATGAAACTTTCGATTTGAAAGATATTGATTTTGGGCCGAATATTATGTGCAATATTTTCGAAAATATGCTACATGAGCAATCAGCAAACGATAGCCCTTCGGATTGTATTGAACAGAATATCAAAGATCTAGGTATTAACATTTATATCAAATAAATACTCTATGCTCCAACCAAGTTCTGTTAAAAAGAAAAAGTCGTACGCGATTTTACGTATCTCGTACACCGACTCAGAGTTTTTATCTTTATATCTATATATCCAAGAAATTCTAACTCCTCTTGCAGCAATAACTACGTTAATCAACATAAGTTTCAATTCAATTTCAATCATTAATTGCAAACTGCTACCCCTATCATCCTAATGAATCCTACGGGGAATTTTAACGTGAAATCGTGGCGTCGATAAAAGTCGTATCGATAATTTAGGACCTTCGTTCACTGTATATATTTATGTGTACTATCTGTATGTATATACTATGTGTATGTGTATGTATGTGTTGTTTCTCTGCACTTGCCTGGTCGCTGCGCGTTAAACACTAAAATATTGTGATGACGTTTCAATATTCACTCTAGTCGTACCTAAACAAATATTTATTATATCT
The DNA here is from genome assembly GCA_905333015.3 of Bombus campestris. Classification (NCBI taxonomy): domain Eukaryota; kingdom Metazoa; phylum Arthropoda; class Insecta; order Hymenoptera; family Apidae; genus Bombus; species Bombus campestris. Next base: position 9,676,930 of record HG995136.1, on the reverse strand, counting down.
TTCATTATAGGAAGGATAATAAACAAAGTAAAGGATACAAAGAAAAATGATTCAAGTTTAGCATTCATCGAGGATACTTTTCCGGATAATGCTTCAGAAGCTTCTTCCACAACAGTGAAAGAATCGCGAAAATCTTCAAAGAGTACTCTAAGTTTACCACCATTAGCGCTAAAAAAGGAACCCGTATACGATGAAATATTCGTAGACTTTTCCAATATGAACTTGAAACAATTTCCCACGGAAATATCGAACAACTTTCCGCATTTAAGGGTACTTTACTTTTTCAAGTAATTGAACTGAAATATTAACAGAAACTTCCTCTGTATGTCTTTACATTTTGAATACATCTTCTTTTTTTTTATTTCTAGATGTTGTATTTGTCAAACAACGGTTTGATCGAAATTCCTGACGAAGTTTTCAGTTGTTTAATGTACTTGGAGTGGTTAGATGTCAGAAATAATCAACTCTCTTCTCTCCCAGCTAGTATCAAAGGGCACATGTGCTTAGAAACGATTCTACTTCAAGGAAACAGAATGGAAAATCTACCGTTGGAACTTTGTAAGCATTCATTGAAAACTTTTCAATTTTTTCCACTTTTTTCTTCTCAGTATTTCGTCGACATGTAGCCATAATGTGAACGAATTATCGACTAAAGAGCAACCGGTCAGGTTAGTACATAATAATGACGCACAATGACTTAATTCTCAAGGTGGAGAAGGTTTAATAGATCGAGTGTTAGTGTAATTTAACACTTTATTTGCGCTTGTATAAAAATAAAGTGTGATGTTATGAACACGGCGGTAAGATCCTGTTGAGAGTGAAGTATTTCACCCGCCGGTACGATCAGGACCGGCGCAAGGCAGATTCAAACCAGGCCCCACGTTTTGAGAGACCCCGCGGTCTACAAAAATTACTCAAATAAAAAACACCGATTTTGATTAACTTTGTACAGAATGATGATACCATTAACAAATGCAAGACATTTTTTTAGTAGTGATGATTTAGTTTAAAGGAGTGACAAGAATCATCAAAGTTCATTGTAACTCCATATATATTTATAAATTATAAATATTTATTAATGTATAAATTATAATTAATAAATTTAATTTTTATAAATTACTATTGATTGCAATAATTAATTTATAAAAATTAAATTTATTAATTTTATAATTATTATTTAAAAATTAATTAAAAATTAAATTTTAAAATTTTTAATTTTATATATTTTTAATAAATATTAATAGAAATATTATAAAAATTTATTTTTTATAAGGATAGAAATTATTTTTTTTTAAATTGATAATTTGAATGGGTTTAAAGTTTGAAATCTACAGGTTTAGAATTTAAAGGGTAAACTACATTAATAGTTTTTTGCAAAAATCATACATGATTATAGATTTTGTACTTTCATTGAATTTTTTGCACCTTGAGAGCGAATTATGGATGCAAAAAAATATTACTTGGATTTGTTTAAAAAACTGGTTATAAAAATATATAATATTTAACAGCATTTGTAAATAAATAATTCCTCGTTGTAAAATTTAAGTGTAGGATTTGAATGTCTATTCAGGCCCAGCAAAATTTTTGAACCTGGCCCCGCAAAAGGTTACGGCGGCCCTGGATCTTCTCCTGACTTCCTATGTTGTTGATTCTCTTCCCCAGGTTGGGTCTCGTCTGTCCATTGTCCTTCTCGGGCGATGATTGTCCCTAATCTTTGAGTAATTTTATAGCTTTATAGCTCAGACAGGATAGGTAATTCGGAATTTACCAAAGAAGGGATTAGTTAGGTTAGTGGTTTGGTGTTATTGATCATAAACGGACGGCCACTTAAAATTCCGAACAAGCATAAATATATGAACGTAGATATTTGAAAAAATATCAGGTCGAACATATTTCTTTGAATTATCATATTGCAAAACATGTTAATGATGTATTTCTTCTTATCAAACAAACTTGCTGCTTGAGAATGGGTCCCACACTTTACCAAAAACGTTTAATCTCATTATTCCACCGTTTTGCGGTGAGCGAAGAGGGGCGTCAACGAGAGTCGTAAATTCCCATTACGATTTCATGATCAAGTCAGTCGGTCCCTTATTTCTATTAAGATAATGGGAATGTTTAATTGATTATAACACTGAATTAACAGGTTAACCTTTTATTCCAACAACTTCTTCTCGTACAATACAAGCTTTTGATATAACAGTTAATATGTCGACTAATAGAATATAGGTTAAGATATTGACGGAATGGAGTACACGTGAAGATGCTGATTGATCACAAAACACAATTCAAGTCATGTTCTGTAACGACGGTATTTATACTGAACCAATGATGAGCGCTGCTCGGCCCACCAACAATTGCTTGTGTTTGGAAATGGTCATCGAACAAGTGAAAAATCCGTTTTTCCCATTTTTCACCGGATTAAGAAATAACCCTAAGGAATGTCCCGACTTGAAAGATGTTTTGCAGCAATTAAGGGCCTTGACGGTAAAGTAGAAATGCTTAGTTTTATGACGGTTCCTTAGGATTATTGCCGTTCAGTTAATTATATTTGGACAGCTAACGATCATCTTAATCGAGGGATGGATTCTAGTTTACGAGAGTTACAGGCCGTAACACTCATAACGTTTAATTTTAGGCACCTTGCCCAATTTGAAGACCCTTCAAGTGATACACAACCCGCTTGTCACACCGCCGAAAGATATTGTGGCTTCTGGCTGCGTGGCTATTTTGAAATTTTTACGAATAGAATGGAATAATGCGCATCCCGGGGAACGGATAGAAGTCAAGGAAAGTAGGTGCAATTCCACGTAAATAAATTTGTATATCTAGCTGTAATTATCAATAAAAAAGAGTATATATATTTTGTAATTAAGAAGGTCCATAAGATAAAATGATGAATTTTCAGACAAAATCGGACCAACGTTGTCGACGATTCTATGTTATCAATCTCCACGAAAAAATAAGAAGAAAATTATACCATTGAAAAACACTATTTCTAACAGGAACGTATCTACAAGAGAAAAACGTAAATCGTATAAGCCCAGTAACAGGTACTATCATGAAAAACCAATATTTCTGGATAATAACAATTCTTTACAAAAAATATCTTTCTATGATTACTATTTGCAAAAAGTAACCAATTCCAAGATCGATAAAAAATTAGAATATAAATGTGTTTTGGAAAGTATAGACAGTTTTAACAATAAGGAAATCGACGATGAAATCGATAAAATGAATAATAAAGTCTTACGTTTGATGGGCCCATCACCGAGATCTCTTTATGTCCGAAAGAATATAAAAATTTTGAAAACTTATTCTAATCCAATGGAAAAAGAGTGTAGAAATATTAATAGAATTAAAACAGCTATATCGGAAAATAATACATTATTAGGAAACAGTAAGAGATATAAAGATTCTACAGAAAATTTTGAACGTATTTTTCATATTGTTACAAACGATGGAAATAAATTTAAATTAAATCCAATGAGATTAAACGATCGAAATTGGATACTGTCATGTTTAGAAAATTATATAGGAATAAATAAATAGTTGAATTATTTACATAGTACAGAAACAAGTAGTTAAAGTATTTATGCACATAAATAAATGAAGAATAAAAATTTCTTCTACTTAAAAACAGAAGCTTTTGGATTATAAAATGTATAAAAAATTAAATACTAAAATTGAATATATACATTTCATCTCAAAATATGTTTAAAATTAATTAATACCCTGTTATCTTTTAGTAAGAATTTTCAATGAACTGATGATTTTTGCAGCTATATATGTATGCACATATATATGTTATATTGAAACGATAAAAAGTCTAAATTTTATTAACTTCTACTTTATAATTAATTGTGATTAATTCTTGAACATAGATGTGAAAATAAAGGTGCAAACATTGCAGTGGAACATCGTTTGCTATGGTTCTCCAAGCTAAGAGAATTGTTTGCCAGACAAACAGCGCTACTTCAAAAGATAAAGTAAGATCATCTTTATTTTCCCTGTTTCAATAAAATACATCTCATTTTTGACAACCATCCCATAACTGTTTAGGGATGAAAATGTTTTAAAAGAATGGAGACGGGATAAAAGGAGTTATAGCAAAGCTATGGAAAAGGCAATGAAAAGAAACTCAGGTATTAAAAAAAAAGATTTAATTACATTATTTTATAGTTAAATAAAATATTTATTTAACAGATGATATTCCGTTTGGTTTCGATGTCGGAGACTATGATTCCATATTCAAACAAAGTTCCAAACTGGTGAGATGTTTTTTAATTTTTTTTAACAGTTTTCTTACAAAGATTTACAAAAGATTGTACATCTATTAATTTAAACTATAGAAAAATTTGGGATCAAGAAAAAATGACAAGCAAAAATTTATACCACCAGCGTAAGTGATAAACTTTTTGCTCTACAATCTAAAAATTAAAAATTCATGAAATAACTTTTTACAGAGACATTAATAAAAAGATCAATGAGCTGTTAGAATCCTTAAGTAAACTTGAAGTAAATGCTACGGATGAAATAACTCCTAGAACCAAACAGAACTTGTTTCAAAATGATATAAAGAAGGTATTTAATACATTATTTTTTATACTGAAAATTTGTATGTTCGTTACAGGGAAAAAACATTTGTTTTTTAAATGGTATTGATTCTCATGCATTTTCTTTGGAATTTCAGATATTACAATTTCAAAACGAAATTCAGGATTTGCGAAAATACAATGATGTCGCAGCGATACCATTGAAAAATTAAACAAACTACAAGGATTCCGATAAAATTATTAATCACTTTTCGATGCAATCAATATCCATTTCAACTACGCCAGGAATATCAGTCTTGACATGTTTATTTAAATAAATCAGTAATAATCACATACTGTTTCAATAATGTTAATTACATGTACGTTACTTAACAAGTACAAGACGGGACAACTGGAAATATTATTGTATGCACATCATTCTTTCTTTCCATGTTTAAACAGTATTGACAAAAGAAAACACGCATTAAAAAGATATTTGCTATAAAAAAGCTATACATACAAACAGTTATTCGTATCAAATAGAAAGTAAGTTCATATTGAACAGAGTAAACATGTGTATCAACCTACTTTAGTAGGATAAGAAAAAATATACGTGATCAATAAATCAATATTATGTAAAAAAAAAAAAGAAAAAAAAAAGGATGGTAAAATATGCAGAACATTTCTGCTTTCCAGCCTTCCCGTGAATACAATTCTTTTTTAATCATTTTTATGTTCAATCGTCACGAAAACACGTGGCCAGTATATATAAAAATTCTGCAAAGTGATAATCCGAATTAAAATAGATTTCATAGTTACGTGAACGATTTTCGTAACGATCGAACTTTTCCTCTTGTTTTATACATGGCACCGCGTCTCAAATCCTAGTATGATACTTATACTTTGCTAAGGGTCGGAAAATCACATCTTAGTCCGTGATACAACTGTTTTGTAATAGTACTAGATCAGTAGTAATTATAAGGCAAATATCTAAGATTTTCATATTTATTTGAATTCTTTTTCTCTTATTAGTTCACCTTATTTAGTTAATTACTTTCTATCTTGGCTCTGTACATTTGATACACTGACGCATACAACGTGATACGAACTAGCTTGTTAGTACCTAATTAGCAATGTAATGATCTAACTTTATCTGCTTCCTCCTGAATAAATAGCTTCCCGGAAAACAATTATCGCGTAATTTATGACTGATTCGGTTATTTTCGATAGGACAGATACTCATCATCATTAATAAAAATAAACAATCGTATAAAACACAATGTATATATACGTAACTTGGACGTAACAAAATTAAATTAGCGATTAACTAACTTTCGAATACGTATGGACGCTAGTGAAATAATCAATATTTTCTAAAGAATTCTATATATCACATTCCATGGTAATACATACACGAGTACTATGTAATGTAATGTAATTATAAAGCCAATTAGGATACGTTAAACATAAAAAGGCCTTAGGATAGGCGTTAAAATATCGATTATGTACACATTTTAAAATGAACATCTTTTTACCAGGCAGTACTGTACCTATAGATTAAATTCTCTTAGAAACACGGATCTGATGTTAAAATTAGACCTTGTGTTCTTTTTATTACTTTTATAGCGTTTCAGTAAGAATGAACCGAATGGAGCAAGTTTACTTTCTCCTCTTGTTTCATGGTTCTTCCGCCATTCACATCTGTAGTTTTTATATGAAAATATCTTTCGATAGGTTAAAAAAGCTTCGATTAATTTATTAATTGAACACACATACTGGCATTATCCTTTTTCATCATTCAGCATTCAACTCGTTATATACATTCGCCGATTTTTAAAAAAACTTCATATTAACATACGAGCATACCAGGTATACTGAAATCCCATAGTATTATACTCACAAACACAAATATTCATAAAATTAACAAATTATCCTTATCGTGTTTTGCTTTTGCTCTGTTTAAACATTAATATTGCACGTTTTACACTTTTGAATTTTTTACGGTTGACAACGTCGCAGCCTACTTCATGTTATATATACATCGTATTCGAATATATAGTTAAACACATTTGAGTGATCTTTTCTTTTTTTCTTCTTCCTATTTGTAGTTTAAAACAGACATCTTGTAGGACAGTTTTTGAAAAGGAAGTACGAGTTATTAAAAATCTTATAATATAAAATCTGCCCATATTCTCTTTTTTTTATTCTTAAGAAAGTATTCTTAATGATCGATTTCCTGTCCTCTGCAGGAAAACACACGATAAAGAAAGCTTTTCTGGGCCGTTTTAGAAATAAAAAGATTTCTACGTTATCAGAACCTTTGTTTTTAAGCTGTAGAAGCCTTCTTTGCAGATGCTCCGAGTAGATACACTTTATTCACAAATATCACTGGTGTATTCACTCTTTGTTAGAAACTTCTACACATAGTCTTGATTCCGGGATGTTCCTCGTGCGCTGGATTTAAGTCGACAAAGCCTAATTTACTGTAAAACTCGTGAGATTCCTTGTCTGTATTTGACATTGTAGTATGTACACCAAACGAACCTGCAAAAGAATTCAAATCATATGACAGATCACTCCATAAATAGTAATTAAAAGACTATGCAAAAAGCTATTTACCATTCGCTCTTAAAGCGGCAAGAATACACGTAATTATTCTTTTAGGGACAGATTGGTCCGTAACACTTGGTAACACCGCACATAACAGCTTTGACGGATGCTGTCTGCACAATTGTTCAGGTACATCCGCAACAAATGAGTGGAAATACTGTATGGCATCCTATAAATAAATTTCAAAGATTAATATACTAGCAATTTTCAGATTTAATAATTAACAAGATAACAAATTTCAGACAAATACCTGAACATTCTGTGGTAATTCATTAATATTATCCTCCAATGGATATTTCATTCGTAACTCAGGAATCCAAGAAATAGATAACTTCTGATAATAAGACTTTACATTTAAGGCAGCCAGTGCGTAACCTACTATTCCATTTTCATCTTCGACAACCATACACAGTTCTGGACTCAAAGTTATGTAACCACCTACCAACCTAACATTAAAAGTTCAATATTTGCAATTGTCTATTGTAACAGAGAAAAAATGCAATTTGTTATAAAGAAAATATATTCTTACCGATCTGCAATTGCAGATGATCCCACACAGCCACATATTTTATTGCACACATCATAAACTGCATCTTCATCACTTGCTAAGTAAGGTCTAATTGTATAGATTTTACTACTGGGCACTTCTGGCGCTTTATAAACAAATAAGTCATTACCACTATCCACTGGAATTAATCTCTATAAAAAAAAATTAATATTTATTTTCTTTTCCTCCACCCTCTCTCTTTTTTGATTATATATTTAAGTTAACTTGAAAAAGATATGATTGATAAATATACCTGTAGATCAGCCGTAAGTCCTCCACGGAATACCCATGGTTCTTGTTCTCCACTCATAAAAGTTTCTTTCCAGCCATTCGAGAACCCTATCCCAAGATACAGTACAGCCTTAATATAGTGGTAAAATACAAAACATTGTGAACGCGCGATTATGCAGTTTGTAAAATTTATAGAATGGTCTCCACTGCTCTGAACACTAATTTTGCTTAAAATTTGTAACATGCATAAGTAGACTTCGATCAATGGTACTTTATGTTTCTTCATCTCAATCACGCTACCGTGTCCTTTGCATTATTTTATAGAATCGAGAGAATCGTATTTGCGAGATAAAGAAACCATTAATCGAAAACACAAAAACTACGGTGCACCATTTTGTTAATGAATAAAACCATATGTAACTTGATCACATTTCAATTGATTGTTTATTCATCTACCTACTGAACAACTTTCAAATAAAAAGGAGCAAGAAATTCATAAGGTACTTTGGAAAAACGAGTCTCGTTACAGGGAGATTGATTTTCCATCCATAGAAAATTACATTTTTGTATTAATGTTAAACCAATCATGATTAAAATAAAGTGTAACAACAAAAGAATTAATGCTTAAAGAATGTTGCACCAAAGTTCGCGCAATGATAAATTTCTAGGATAATGGAAAGGAAAATGGGATTGGTGGAATGGTAATCCAGTTTGCCAAAATGCGCCTGAAATAAAACTCCTATTACTCCTGAAAAGAATACAGTTTCTGGAACTAAAAGAAATTAGTACAGGCAAGTTGGCAAAAGGAGGATGTACTACCGGTCATTCACAATTCATGAAAGATGCCTTCAATGAACATAATAAAAGCATAATATGCAGTGAACATTATTGATATTTTGCAAATAATATGTTAAAAAATTTGAAGAAATAAAAAAAAGCATAGACGATACAACTTTTGTTGATTGTGTTTGACCAGTATAATTCTCAGGAAAAAGCTCTCAATAATTTATAACATTGTCCTAACTTCGCCAATCTTTTCGAAATTTTAGATGGACTTACTTCACATGAAAAAATTATTATTACAAAAGATTTATCGAAATGTTATCTTTAAAAATAAAAGTGAAGTTTACATTAATACAATTTTGAAGTACATTCGCAATACATATATACACGAATAAACTAAAACACAGTTACAGATATAAATGCTGTAAAATAAAATAAAAATCAAATAATGGGACACAAAAACGCTTTACATAAAATTTCAATAAATGTTTTGCAAGAATTTTTGCAAAATAGGAAAGTATGTCCATCGTGTACCAAACTACATCAAGTACTAGTGATATTTTGTTGAATATACATAGATCCTTCAAGGCATCAGAACGCTGCTTCTACGCGCAAATCTCTTGCTTATATTAATTATAATAATAATACTTTTACAAAGCTTCAAACTCGAACTGAAATTCTGTCATAATTTCCATTGGTTTGAAGCTTTGCTAGTCGCGCGCTTTTTGTTGGATTACTCAGACTGGTGAATCGCATACATGTGTAGCTTCCCTGGGTAAACGTTGTCATCGTCGACGGGAATCTGCCAAACGCTATCAACAAGACAAAAAACACAGAAACGCACGTTAGTCAGTGAATTGAAGCTGTACTGTTCCTGATACACTTATATTGTTGGCAGAAACTATTTGCTAAAAGTTCATCTTTGTTCACCGCATGGTAATAATCCAAATATATGTTACTATGTTTAAATATATAGATTGTGAACTTCTGATAAATAAATACAACAAACAGATTTCTGCCAAACATTATCTGTGAAAGAAAGTCAGCCAATATGTTAATAGCTGGCACAAGGTTATTTCAAACATGGTATTTGTTCAGGTCCACATAGATGCTGTTAAATAGTTTCCCAGAAAGTGTTTGCTATGAAAAATTCTTTTGTCGAATATTGCGCTAGAAAGTCACATCAACTCTCATTGTTTTCATGACTTGTCCTATCATGATAATATATAGCAAAACATATATAGTATTTTAATCATATTGTTAGAAAAAGTTAATAAGGAAATGAGAAATGTTGTGACATTTATTATTTGCTAATAGAACTATAAATAGGAAGCCGTTAGTCGACAAATAAGAAAATTACTTCATAAGAAACTATACATAGTTAAAATTAAAACAGTTTATTTCAATTAGCTTTAAATACAGAATAACTTATTAAATTCGTGTTTCAGTTTTGTATAAGAATTAATGTTTGGTGCAATTGTATAATGCAATTCTATAGTGCAACTGTATTTTCAGGAAATATGAATGTATTAGGTAAGGAGAGTAAGTTTACTTTATATTCTTAATTTGTTCTGATTTCTCGATGACTTACGGCAACCCTGCTTGTTCGTTTACGCGCGCCATGGTACATTTGATTCTAAAGCGCAGAAACAAATGTATGGATGCAATTTCATAGATATGCGATCTATGAAATATTTCGATTCCAAGTATTACTGATGCATGTTTACATCCTGATTAATTAAAAAATAGTCAAGTTATGGAAAACAATTTTCGAAAGAATTTAGTGAATTTAGTGAACTCAGTCAAATTATGTTCTTTTTTGTCTAACTTTTTATATTGTATAAATATTTGAATATGCAAATTTTAAGTATATATAGTATTTAATGTATATACAAGTTTGCAAAATAATATTTAATATTTTATACGTAAGAATGTTATATTTACGAAATGATGTGGCTCTTAATTAAAAAGGTTAATATCTATTTTTATGTTTTGGTAATTACATGTGCAAAAATAAATAATTTTGTTTGTTTTAAAAATAGATTAACAAAACATCAGTAACTCTTGAAATTAGTAACTAATGTTTTTTGCGTGTTTTATGATTGTATAAATTATGTCATTTTACAAGGAAGTTATATATAGTGTAACAAATTCACAAGTTTAAAAGAAAAATATTTTCTAGTTACATGTTTAGAGAAAAATGTTTAAGAAATAGTATATAAACGGTTTTTTTAGTATATTAAAATGATATATAGTTCCAATTCCTACAGTATTATAAATCATTAGTTACAAAAATTATTGCCTAATTCCTAAGAAAACACATCTTTCTTGTAAAAAGACAAAGTGAGTGAGTTAAGGAACAAATATAACATTACACTTACCAATACTCGAGACACTTTTGTTCTGAAATATAAGTATAGGTAATAAATTATAGTACTTTTGAGAAAAATTAATAACAGCACTCATCTGTAGCACAACAAATACTTATCGCGACATAATACGAAAATTAAAGAAAAAATAAAACATAATGAAATTTCGTGTTATGTAGTTTTTTAATTTTGTCATTGTACCAGCATACTACCATTTTGAATGAACTTTCTTTATTTATTTTAATATTACCCATATTTCTATACATTTATATTTAAAGTAATGAATATTGGGTAAATTAGGAAGTATTTAAATAGAATTAAAAATATGAAATACTTTTGATATTACTTTCTACTTGATTTGGAGCATTTTCCTTAGATTCTTTCATCTCTTTTAAAGAAATATCGAAACATAACGACATACTGATGGATGTATTGAACTTTTTGTAAGAATATAATGTAACTTACCCAACCATTTCACGTAACTGTTTAAGAGAGACACGACTCCTCGCATGTCCCACACATACGAATACAGATCATACAGTAACTCACGATTATTACAATATGTAAGCCTCTGAAATAGTCTATTTACGGCATTGCACATATCATTTAACTTAGCTGCTCGCGTGTGCCATTCTTCGATCTAAAATTTATTTAAAATAGTTATGTATATAGTTATATATTATAATGTAGTATGTACATTATAATATAATATATATATATATATATCTTAGTCGTAATACATTGATAGAAGAATTGCATACATCAGATTCTGATACAGTTTCATCCTCTTTTGATTTTCTCATAACGACGTGAGCATTACTTTTCAACCAATTAAACTCTTGCAGTAATTGAATGCCTTGACCACCGTGTTCAAATGGCAGATAGAAAAGATCGCATAACAACGATAAATCTTCTTGCGTCAATCGCTTGTCGGCATCTATCGATTCTTGAGACTCTTGATATGCGTTATCACTGTTATCATGATTTTCACTGTCATTTTCAACGATCATCTGAGTACCATTTACAACAGGGGAGGTGCCATCCACTTCTACTTGCATACTGCCAGAGGCTTCACTACAAGTCTATGAAACAAAATAAACAATTGTATAAATTTCACAAGTTCCATAGCTAATAACATTTAAAGAAACTCACAGAAGTATTTTCTACCATAGCATCATCCTCTGTTTGAATCTTGGCTGCATGTGCTGGAGAATTATTAGGTGTTGTATTACAATCCATTGGTTCCATGGATGACAAAGTATTTGAACTTGGTACATTTTCCACGCTAGTAGAAATTGATGGAATAATAGGTTCACTAACAACAGTCGTTTCAGATACCAAAGAATTCATGACAGGACCAGTGGCAGGTTGTACGTAGCTGTCAGTAGTTGTCACACTTGAGCAAACCTCAGCTAATGCTTGAAGATGATTGGAATTATTTACTGGCGTCGGTGTTGCAGGAACGGTAGTTGTAGTCGTCGTGGATGTGAGACTCATACATGTATTTACAGAGGGAATTATTGGAATTGGTACGGTTGGAGCAACACATGGCTGTGGTTTCGCTATAACACCCCATGCAGACCGTTTTTTGTTAAATTCCATTAACCAATCGGTAATAGCATTTTTCAAAGCGTGCCGAGGATGATATATATTTGGAGACATTGTTAAAGGAACATCTTCACCAAGCACACCATCTTCTGTTTCAGTCTCTAATTTTATATCAGCTGATACAGTGTCATCTGCAAAGCATAAAGTGGAACAAAATAATGCAGACTTCATTTATTTTTTAATCAAAAGCAATTAGGTACTCACTCAAACTTAAATCCCTTTTCCCATCAACATTACATCTACTCCATTGAGCTAATGTATGAATTGCTATAAAATTTGCTCCATATTCACAATTAGGATTGGTTAAAACACCTCTGAGTTTAGGAATCAGGTCAGGAGATCTACCAGAATATGGTCCTAAGAATACTCGTTTTTGATCATAATCATTGGCATGTAAATTATCCCATATGACTGGTGGCCTCCTCAGAACTTCTGTAATCTCTTCAATGGACTCAACAGTTAGAAGTCTGGATATTACTTTAGGACCAGTCCACATTATATCAATTTCTTGAGCCAATTTACTACCAAGTGTATTAAGATACTCTGAAGATGCTACATTTGGCATTGCCCGAGTTGCACAATATTGTGTTGGACACAATAAAAATCTAGGTTGGCCAAGATGTTGAAAAATATCATTTGTAACAGAAACCTATAAACAGATTATTTTAATTAATTATGAATAAGATATTTTATAATTATTATGCTGATTAAATCCTTTAAGACATACTTGTGCATGAGCAAAAGATTGAAATACTTCTTTATCTGCTTCACTCATTTCTGGCTCTATATCATCAAATAATAATGCAAATGCAGTACAGCCAAACTGGCTAACTTGCTCTAATTTTCTTTTTAATACACTAACTTCCTTTGCACTTGAATAAGTGATATCCAATCCTGGTGATAATGCATAATAAAACGTGATACCACATTCTCTTGCAGCTGTTATCAACCCTGTTAAATGTTCTGCTTCTTCTACCGTGTATAAGTCTCTCCAATATGCTCGATGCTTGTAATCATCTTTTGGAGCATATAGATACGAATCCATACCCCATTTTTTTAATCTGAAAATTAATGAAGGAAGCTTAGAATACTGTCTTTAACATGAACATGAATAAAAACTGATGTAAAATACTTGCTTTTGAAATAAATCTTTCCTTTGTTCTGTGGTCCAAGGTCGCCCATAAAAACCTGAAATACCAAATGGTATATTTTATGCAAACAATACGAGTTACTGTAATGAATAGCGCATTCCAATCATTCCCCCTCTTATGTGAAGCCATTGCGAACGATGACCAAATATGTATATTTTACGCCGTAGAAAAACCGTTTATGTACCTTCGACGACGCCGCAGATAAAATTGCCGTTTTTCGTATTCAAATTTGCGGCCCCATTTGTCTCCGCCATTGCGGATTACAAGAGGCACGTTTGTTTAGTACAGGACTACAAAAATGGCTAAACAGTACTCCGGTACAAAATGCTATCGTTTCTTGAAAGAACGCAAAGCGAAGCTGTTACAAATGCTATGTTGCTCACAACACGATTCTGTTGTGCGACCGTCACGACAACATTACTCGTTTTCTTGATAAGAAAAAAAACTTAGTTCGGAACAGTGCAATTCCGATGCAACAAAAACCCCGTCTCTAGTGTTTCTGACAGGCTGCGCCCGCTGTTCTGATCGATACAGATTTTTCGATCTATCGACTGTACGTAGAACGATTAACAGAAGGCTCCGTTGGATGGTGGCGACATCTGAGATTCGAATCGGGGATACATTTTCGAATATAAAAGCGTTGTCATTAGGTATCGTTTTGTAAATTAGTCCAAGAATATATTAGTTTTGTTGCATATTTAAAGCTACAATTATCTTTAACTGTATCTGAATACATGTGATGAGAAAATGACCGATAACAATAAAATGTAAGTACGTGTATATTTACTGGATGGTAAAAATATTAGTGTCTATAAATAGCTTTAGGCTATGACTCAATTGTGATTTATAGCTGTGCATGATACATGTTTATTTTAAATTAAATATTTGCAAACGTATAGAGATTGAAAGTCGAGGTTGTATATCTTTATTAATTAAGTTAACATTCTTTTGTACATATATATATATATATAGATAGGTATAATAGATAGATAGAAAATTTGACCGGAAAAGAATAGGAGAAAGTTCCAATATGCACGAAAAGACTGAATCGTTTCAAACGCCTGTATGATTTCAAAATTAACAAAGTTATAGATATCAGAATAGAATAAGCAATTTGGAAAATGTACTTTCATATACTCCACATTCTTATGTAAGTGATGTACTCTAATATCTTAACAAATTTTACATTGCAAAGACTACATTTATTCTCAGGAAATTATCATTCGGTATAAAGTACAAATTCAACAGCACGAAATTCGTCCTGTATATATATATATATATTCATGCTGGTTTTATCAGCGGCATCGATTAAACGTAGTCAATGTATATGTGATTTCGGTATCGTATAACCTCAGTGTTAGTTCGTGCCGTAGGAAACGCCACATAAAGTACAGTCCTGCAATATTCCTTTACACACGCAATTAAATATTCAACATATAGCCTCAAATGGAACATTACTAGTGAATTTTCATGAAAAGAATCGGAAGATACACTTTTACGTGTTACTATTTATGTAAACGATAAACTCAGTCACACACGCAAAGGAACTTTCAAGTTTCTTTCCTTTTTATTATTTCGACTTATATGCATATGTTTCTACATATATACAGAGAAATGACGCACACGTTGTTTAATGTTTTTCAAACTGTATCAAAACAACAAGACATACGTACTTAGGCTAGAAACATATATCTACGTCTATTTCTTAGGACTACAAACAAAATGTGCAATTTGCATGAATGAATGTTGAGCTTTTACATTTTATTCTAAGTCTCCTTATACGTGATACATATCCCACATAATAAAATCGAAGCGTACGTTCCAATGACGCCTTGACGAATTGTATCGTGAAAGGGTGGCATTTGAAATATTCGATTGGAATGTTCGCAGTATTCTAGCCATGAAAAAATGTCAGGTGGCACGGAACAGCATGCAATTCTGTCCGAAAAACGTAGGTTCGGCGGTTAACGCAAGCGCATAGTGTAGGAATCGAAGGGCCGACGAATCGCTTGGCAGAAATGCCACATGGAGGCGCGGCGGTCGTCCCTCTAAAGAGGGGTGTAGTTTTTTTTCGGATGACATGGAGGGGGTGTCGAAGGGGCGGGTATGGCCCGTGGTCGTAACGACGGAGCCGTATCAGTGTGAGGCCGGCTATCAGCCGCCTAACATCGAGGTCGGGGTTACGCTTGTATACGTAACACGGCTGCCGCAGGCACCCATACACACACTTGCGACACCCGTGCACGGATTCTCGCGGATTCTCTTGTCGTGGGCTAGGCGAGCAGAGGGATCTGCGAACTGTTCACGCGGGGAATCCTTTTTGGTCGTCGACGGGTGGGCAGCCTTTCTCCATGCAGTATGCGTCATAATCGATAAGGACAGGAGCGGGGCGCGTGTATAGGATCGTCTTAAAGGAAACGTCGCGCCCTTCGAGTATGTCGAAATGAATGAAAGTCGCGAGAGAAGAAAGAGCGAGAGAGAGAAAACGAAAGAGAGTGTACGTTTGGACGAGGTGAGTGCGAGCGTGTGAGGGAGAGAAAGGGAGACAGGAGCAAACGTAAGAGGAATCATAGGTGTCGAGGTTAAGAGATAACCGTGACTAAAGGGCAACGGGGTGGGGGGAAAGAGGAAAGACAAGGAGAAATTCGCGCGCGCGTGTCTCTAAACAGTAAAAAAAAAAAAAAAAAAAAAAAAGAAATAAAGAAACAATTGAAGCAGCTTGACACATTCGACACCGTAGACATCGTGCTGTTCGATTCTTCGTAACGAGTCTCTTTTCGTTTGACAGTGGCAGAAAAGGATGAACGGCGCGCCACACGTCGAAACGAACAACCGGTCCTCGGAAGAGTGGAATGCGGACAACGTAGAGTGAACTGTAGACAGGACAATTTAGATAGACAAGCAGACAAAAAGGGGGAGAGAAACAGAAAGAGAGAAAAGAAGCTGGTGATATCACCACGGGCAAAGAAATTGCGGAACGTAAACGGGTCACGCGAGCAAACCGTGTTATCGGTGTCTCGTGCTTCGAGGGGGAAGTATCGAGATATATTGGCGGTGAGTGCGGTATTGAGAGTAATTAAGCAGTCGCGGAATTACTCGGTAATAATGGCTGGTCGCGATTGAGCGAGAGAGACAGAGGAAGCGTGTGCGCGGCCACTAGTGTACACTGGCTACATCTATCCGAAAAACGCAGCAGGACGACGAAGATAGAAAGGCCAAAGGAGAAAAAATAGAGAAGGCAAGCGAGAACAGGTACCGATAGGCTTGGATAAAAGTAGAGGAAGAGGGGGGTTGATTGCCGGAAAAGCGGCGGGATCGCAATCGAAGAAAATCAGATGTCGTTAGGGGCTGTTGCCAGAACCCGGAACGGATATATCGTTAGAAACGGTGTGGCGATCGAATAAAGGAGACGAGCATCAAGAACGAAGCGACAGTTTGTCGCGGTGGTCGTTGTCGTCAGTCGAACATCGATTCCCTTCCCGCTTCCTACGTGGAGCAGAAGAGTCGATGGGATTGCGAGAAACACGGCTGGATCGAGTCGAAGCGTGCCAGCGAGGAACGGAGGAGTACGACTCGAAGCGGGCAGATGATTTTCGATCGATTGACGGTCGCACGGCATCGAGACTATCGCGCCACCGAGTCTTGTTACGTGTGTAGGTTGCCATGCCGTCGAACTACCGCCGGAGATGCGCACCGACGTTCAGCGATGATGACACTTAGCTGAGACGTGTCATTTTTGACAGGATCGACAGGGGAGAACAACGGTCGCCACGACATCTGCTTCTTCCAAACGATGCTTGGATACATCGTCGGCGGAGGGAAACGAAACGCACGGTGATCAGTAATAACGAGAAGGAGGAAGAGATAAAGAAAATTGAGAGTAATAGGGGGAGACGAGGAAAGAAATAGGGAACGTGAGGTGGATCGAAGAAGAAAAGGAAAGCGAATATAGCAGATCGGTGGAGAGAACGAGAGGATGGCACCTCGATGCTCGTGCGTGGCCAAGCCGAATGTGAAGAATCGCTTTGTAGCGAAGAAACGAGGGGTGCAACAAGAACGAAACAAGGTGAGGAAATACGCGACTGCGATAACTCGTTTTTCGCAACTCGTAGCTGTGTCTCGATTCTGAGAGGCGCCCCGTCGACGTCGTTTTTATGTGGCCTCCTCGTCAGAGTGACGACGAGCGAGAGGATTCGGCACATTGCCCGTCGGCTGCACGTGCGCATTGATGGTCGATAGTGAAACTCCTTTCAGAGGCAGATAGACGCGGAATAATCCTGTGCTTTCTCTCGTGTCGAGTTTTCGTGTCGAACAGGTGAGAGACGGCCCGTATACACACGACTGGTGAACGAATCACGCGCATTCCGTCCTAGAACGAATATTAATAAATATAGAAAAGAAAAAGGAAGAAAAAAGAGAAAGTAAAATAAAAGAACTGAAGAGAACGGCGTGTATGTGGAGCCCTTCGAGAATCGTTCAACGGCTTACCATCGTATCTCAAGGAGAATAATCGGTAACTAGTCGTACCAATCGTGTGCAGCGTGTTGAGAATGATAAAGAAAGAATAAGAGATAGATAGAAGGGCATGCTGGATATACGAGACGGTGTGGTTTCGTTTCTGAGAGAGCAACGGCAACAGCAGCTGCACATGCTACGGTGATCCGTATCAATTCGCGACTGTGATTTCTAAACTTAAGGTTATAAACAAATATTAAAGAGAAAAAGACGAAGAAGAAAAAAGAGAGACGAGGGAATAAGAAGCGGAGGAAGTATATAAATTATTAAACACAAACAAGATAGAAAAATATAAAAAATCGTCCATTGTGATACTAAGATATATTAAACGAGAATTAGGTGAACACGTGCGCTCAAGGAGATGGGTGTGAATGAAAGGGGGCGCGACACAGTGTGCCAGGCTGAAATGCGAGTGTAATTAATGGAAACGATGGTCGATCGCGGGGCATGCGTCGGATCTACAAACTGTGATACACCGATAACCACACCGAGGAAAGCCTGATGTTCGATCACTGACGTCGAATCGCGTGTACCGACCTATCCAGAAACAAAGTGGAATGAATCGCCGGTTTCGAGTCGCGTTCTCAGCCACCTCGTGATTCTTTCGCAGGTACGTAGTATTCTTTTCATCCGCTCCTTACTATTATCCTTATTATTATCATCATAACTATGATCATAGGTATTTAATTTTTCTTTCTATTCCATATCTTGTATGTACGATAAATACATTGCTGGTCTTTATCACGTAGAATATAAGGTCCAAATTAAGATAAGCCACTCTGAAATTCCAGCTCTTGTGGGTCATCCACGATTCACTGATTCTAATAGTGGATTAACGTTCCAATGACTAATTACGTGTGAGTTCAAAGACAATTTATATGTCAATTGCAAGGCCGTCGAGCTCTTCTTTTTTTCTTTTTGTTAACGATTTCATTTGGCACAGTTTTCAGTTGGCTTTACTACTTGGAACCACGTAAATAGACGCGGATCGTACGTTCCAGTACGTAAACAGAAGGAAACCAAAGCATCGCACAGTTTTTTCGTGTGTTGGAAGATAATTAAAATTAGGTAGGGATCCGAAAAGAATCGTTGAGCGAAGAGCAGGAAGACGGCGTGAAAATTAATTGGCTACCGCCTCTGCGTTTAAAGTTTTGTTTTATTTTTCTGTTTTGTTCTCCGACGAGCGATACAGAAAAGCCTTCTCGCGTTTTGGATTTGTGAATTACGTTTATTATTCCTTTCGTTGCTGGTTAGAATCAAGGAAAATAGGATAAGCATTTGGAATATAATATTAGATGAAAGCGAATCGTTCCTTGAAGTATTATCTTTCTTCTTTTTGTTATTCGAATGCTTTGCGTTCGAACGGCCTTGACTTTGTTTCCGTGTTATCACTGCAAATGAGCCACGCAACTCGAAAATGGTCTCGGGGCCACGAAACGCGAATCAACACGGTGCTCGTACAGTAATACGTTGTGATCAACGATAAAAATCACGTGTATACGTTAAGTGTCGCGTAGAAATCACGCGAAATTCGTGCTACACGAGATCGAGCAAAATAGTCGTGCTTCATTAGAAAAAGAAAAAAGAACTGACTTGAACTACTCGGTTTAATCGTATGCATGCATGTAACATGGCTAACTCATTCAAATTCATTCTTACTCTATCGTGAATCCCAGAGTTCTTTTGCACCATTGAATTAGTATTTTTAATGAAATTGTATCACAAGTTACAAATTACCAATATCGATAGCAAACTACACACGATAAGTTTATTTTCATGATTTATTTATTTTAATAAATAATTGAGAATGGAAATAATTAGGTCCAAATCAACGAACTTTTGTGAAAGACCAATAGTATCTATCATTAGCAGAATATTGTAAATACAACATTATAACGTTCAGTATCTTTGAAATGCTTAACACGCTAACAGAAACATGTATTTAATTCTAAAATCAAGGAAAGATATAATGTTGGCGTTCAATTGATTTTCTCACATAACCGATACAAACTTGATATTAAAATAAAGAAAATTTTGCAAATAAATTTTATAAAATATAAGTTAAAGAAAAGAAATCTCTTTAATTAACTAGTAGATTAATATTATTAACAGACTTCTTATTGAGAAGAGGTGTACAACCTGTTCAGCTTCGACTACAGAAATGTCAAAAATAACATCTTGATTATTGTGAATTTATTTTGCATATAATGGTTGTTACCGCACAAGATTTAATGAAAAATATGTAAAATTTACTCAACAATCAACGAGCAAATTATTTCTTGTGTAAATACGAGTGGAGAACGTGGAATAAAGTTTTTTCGTAGCAGGTTATGAGAGAAATCGATTTTAAAAATTCGTCGAGTACGCGTGCACTTGGCCAAGAACAGGTTGGACGAAATGGAACAGCAGTTCGTCGCGGCATCGTTCTACTTGATTTCTGTTTGCGCGATTAATAAAATAGTATATGCTATGAATAAATGAGGCTGTTTCTTTTAATGAAAAATTATAATATTATAATGAAAATTTTATCAAATTGAAATTATCTATTTACAAAAATTAAATTAAAAATATTATAATAAAATTATTATCATTTAGAACATTTTTAATTTTTGATTTAATTTGTGATTAATTTATGTATATATACATTTTTAAAAATTGATAATTAAAAAGTAAATACTTCATCCAAAACGTAAATTACTTATATTTGTATAGAATTATGGTATTATTCTTTGAGATATGGCCAAGTGCACGTGTATTTAGAGAAACTTCAAAATTAGTTTCTCCATCTTCACTAATGAACTTTCGTGTCGATTTTCGTTAATCAAAGTTACGACAGCTTATTAACATTTCCTACGATTCCCTGATTTCCTATTATGTTCAATCGCACGCGCGTGCGTCTCAATCCAGAAAAGATCTTTCCAATCCAGTGAGTCCCCAATTTCGCATCAGATTAGTACACGAAAACTAAATCTCTCCTGCAATTCCCTGACTTCGTATTAGGTTCGTCTGCACCTTCTTCGCTTAATAGCTCCCAGATTCGCGTTCAAGTTCGTCTATGCTATTTTTCAACCTTCTAGAACCTCCTCGATTTCGCATCGAGTTCGCTTGCACTGTCTTCCCCAGTGACTCCCCGATTTCGCGCCTGGTTCGTTGCGCTTTTTTCTCAGGCCATTTTCGTGACTCCATTTTAAAGGTTCCCTGACTACGCATCAGGTTTGATTTCGCAAACAGTATTCCTACCGGTTCTTCGGCTTCGCGTCAGGTTCGTCCACATACCTGTTAACACACTCTAACCATATTTCCATAAAATATCCCCGCCGGTTCCTCGCGTTTCTCGGAGGTCGGTCTTGTAAACATATGATCAGCAGCTTAATGTCTTTATTAATTACTGATGTTTTTTTCCAAGTTTTAAGTTAATGTAATAATTGTCCTGAGATTTTTCAATTTATATACACATACACATTTCGAATTATATACAACACATATGTACATTTGAATAAAACTCCTTACAAAATCGTCAAAACCAGTGCAACTAAACCTTCTGCCTCTTTTTCAGTTAGTTCAACCGCGTAACATTGCAACATTACAAGAAGCAGAGGGCTCAAGATCAAAAGCACCATACGAGCGACCAGAAGCTTTCTATTAGCATACTGAACGGCGTTGATGCAAGACAAAGTGACGTTGATCCTACGAGAGGCCTAGGTGAGAGGCAGTGATCAGGCCGGTAAGGAGCCGCGTAGTGCAGGTGAAGCTAGGCGTGAAGAGAGGAGAGAAAGCTTTAGAGCAGCGTCGCCGGAGCAGTCACCAGGCATTGTGTACCACCCCCTGGCCACGGGGGGTGGGACAGAAAGACCGTCAGCGTGGGTGCCGGTGCTGCAGGGGCGCGCCTGGCCCGTCGGCTCGCCCGCAGATTAGCACGCCGACTAGCGGCTAGCTCGGGCCCGTTTCGGCGTACCGGCCTGGCGACCTCGGGGGGCCTCACGTCGGCGGCGGTGGCCGTGGCGGCCACGGGGGAGCAGTCCGCTCCCCCAGCAGCTGCGCCACGCCATACCACGCCGAACGGAAGCGCTAACGGATCGACCTCGAGCTCCAATCGCAAGAACAGAGCCATGTCCGTGAGAAGCCTGCACCGGCGCGTCTCTCACCCGTAAGTCACTTAATTCCATTGTTCACCTTAGTTTTGCTGATTAAGTTGGATGACACGCGACTGACGCGCGAATGGGATCGAGATTGCTAGAGATAGAGAAAGTAAAATGGCTAAGCTCAGAGGAATTCTGTAGAATAGATTCTATACACTATTTGAATACTCAAATGTGTGTGTGTTACGATTCTTAAGTTTAACGAAACAATCAATATCGATATGTATAAACTTTTGTTTCAATTTTGTGCTATAGTTTTTTTTTAAATATTATAACTCTTTTCATTTATTGGAACAAGAGTGAGATTGGGATATAAAAATTCGAGAATAATAACAGAGTTAAATCCAAGAAACATTATACGCTTGTACATTCTTGTACACATTTGTATGTTATTTGTATATTCGAATATTCTACCGAGCCATCCTGCCAAATTTCGTAGAAATAGCTGGAAAAAGCAACGATAAAATCGTTTTGTGAAATTGGTCACACTGTCGTCAGATTCTTATTCGATATAAAAATAGATATTGGAATTTTCTACCGTTTGGATTTGGGAACAGAAATCTGTTGACAGCTTGGATTGATCGATTCGGTAAAGCAATTGTCTGGTAAAGATCCGGATTCGAATAATAGTCCGATAATCCGGTTGGATGGTCTTTTTTTCTTTATGAATTGAACATAGGAAAAAGTGGCAGAGGAGAGATTTGAATGGTTCAACTCGGTCTAATTTCCTGTACCCGAACTTTCCCGCAACTAAGATTCCGCAGGCTTCCACAAGTCAAATGTTTTTGCATTTAAGGTTTCCTTGTAAATTGTTTTCTCGCGGAAAATTCGTTTATCGTTTCTCCAATATTAAAATAGCATTTATTATTCTAGTTTCAAATTTTTTCTCAGCTAATTAAAATTACAAGTTCTTTACAAGCAATTAACGATTTCAAATAATTTGTTTAAATTTTATTGCGTAAAATATTCTGCATCTCAGTTGAAATGAGGATCTTACGAAATTTACGCGGCTGGTTTATTTCCCTCACCGTCAATACTAAGCCTATATTAAGTAGTATAGATCAACCATATTTCCTCTTTTACACGATTCTTCGCTATTACTACTAATTATTAATTTTTTAAATATTTAGAAACAAATTCCAGATTGATTCAACATTAAAAAGGATATGTACATGAATTTAATGATAATTCTATATAAAATTCTTGAATTACTTTATTATTTATATAATTTAAGGAGTTTCAAACTTCCACCGTCTGTTTAACCAGAGATAAAAACGAATCTACGTGAAACTAGAAATTGCCCAAGCAGAGCTAAAAAGGATCCTTCTCCAAGAACTCTGAGCTTAACGAATATCAAACACTCTTTGTAGAGCCAACATTCTTAACACCCCAGCATCTCCGTCGCATTGTACGCGGCGTAATTAGAAACGAGACTGGAGCTTCTCCATTCACGTAAATTTCATTCTATCCAGAGTCGACGTTATTACGCATCTTTCTAGCAGCCGTATGTATTGCTATTTACTGCTTATAATACGTTTCTCGATCCCATCCGTGGAGCGTCTAGAGTGTATAGCAGCAACGCTTCAATCCTTTGACGCTCGCGAAACTGACGATTACTTGAAGCTAAAAACCGATAACTGGAAGGCGGAACTTGCATTCGTAGTTTAATTCTGGCAGAACCGAGCCTGTTTCCCGAGGCGTGCTCTTGCCTGTCTGCTTCATCTATTTTCCACGAATTTTGCTTCAGAATGACGCGTTTATAAATATAACTATCGATCTGCGCTTATTCCACTCACCGGCAGTAAAAATATTATGTCGGAGGGACATAACGCTGGGTTTTTTTTTCGAGCGGGCGCATCGAGCAAAATCGTCACGGCCCGTAATCGGCACGCCTCGAAAAATTGAGCGCGTTTCTTTAGTCAGAGAAAAAAGAAGGAAAAAAGAGGCGAACTTCCGTTTAAATCGGGAACGATCGATCCGACGGCGCCCGATTCCGAGGATCTTTCCTACCGATTTTCGCTCGCATGAATGAGATTCGTTTCGCTCGGAAACGGATGACTCACAGGCCCTGGTAATCGCCTCCTACGAGTCTTTCACGCGAGTTTTATCCCCGTTGTTGTGAGACTGCAAGTTGAGAAACTTTTTCTTTTTCTTAGTGCATTCTTTTTTATGCATTTTTGCTCGCGCGTTAATAATGTGTTATGTAGGAGGAAAATAAAATCATGATGCAACTGCATAATTTGTGTATCTCTTGCGTAAAAGTAAGTTTGAGATACCGAATACATTTTTTTTTTTTTTACTGGGGAGATTTGGTTTTGTGTCAGTGGTATTTTATCGAGAAGTTTATCGTGTTGGAGATTATTTACTGTTAGGTTTTGTGGCCTCAAGTACATGGAGGGAGAAACTGTTACTGTCTGTGCTGAATGATCTGATTCTCCTTAAGCTGTGCAACTACGCTTCTTGCTGTGAAAAAATTTGTCCTTAACGACAAACCTTATGTGCATATAGATGATTAGAATAGCGTTATCAAAATTATTAATCATAGTTATAATTAAAATAGTCCATGCGAAAATTTCCAACTTCGGTCATAAAGAACGAATTCGCCTAAGAAAGAATTTTCCAGTCGTGTTATAATTTCTTATACCGTTTTACTGCAACACAAAATAGTGTTCTACTACAACTGAACTTTAATTGAACAATTATCGCAACTACGACTTCTTCCATTCTTTCTACTAGTATTTTCAGTCACGTCAGGTAGTACTTGCTCCCTTCTGAAATCTACGATATTATTATTAACTAGTATCAAATACTTCATCACTTACTGCATTAAAATAGTCTCCGATAAATCTATAAATCTATAAATCATGCACGATAAACCTTCAAGCGAAACCAGAATAACTCGAAGAATTAAAAATTAAATATTCCTCTCCGCGGTCGTTCACCGTTTCGTTTGAGATCCCGTTCACGGTGCGGTTTCTCTCGTATTTCCCCAGTTTCCGGTGGCCTGTACATCGCCATAGATCTCTAGGGAGTGATACACGCATTGCTCAGAGGCCGTCTAAAAAAAGCTCACGGCACGAAAATAGGCTCGCAAATGCGGCGCGCGTTTATCAGCGCGGCAAGGCAAATGCGCCGCCCCTCGTGCGTCAACAAAGTTAGTCGCGTGTTAGCCTTTGAACAAGACAAAACAAACTGATGCACTGCTCAAAACAATTAGGGGAAACTATCTGCGTGGCGTATCGCCGCCCTCGTGAAAGAAGTATTGTCCAACCTGGCTACAATGCGGGAATTAATTGATGCGCACCCTGTTTCTCTAGAATCTAGGTGACAGCCAGTTTCCTCCAAATCGACTGTGACCGGCTGATAGCTCCGGCCTGGAATATGTACAGACATTGTTCCACGATATCTGTTTTTCATTTCACGTTTTGTGCAAGAAGTGGATTTCTTTTTTCAAATTGCTTGCACTTTGTCGCAGGTCATTTCGAAGGTTGTTGTGTATTTTTGTATAAACTTTATTACGAAAATCATATATAGAGAAATAAGTTTAGACATTTTTACTAACTTCCTGCCATCGTTGCCATCAAATCTTCGATATCTAGTTTGAAACATTCGGTAGGGTTTGAGTTGAAGAATGTAACTACTACAGTCTTTAGTGCCTCGCTATTGTCGAATCTTTTTCAACGTAGAAAATTATTTAAACTTCTTAATAGGTAATAACTGGAAGATGCAATAGCAGGAGGTGTAATGAAACTTTCTATAATAATTTGTTCCAATCAGAAGAGAGAAAGCAAATAGTATTAAATGGGAAGAAAATTTAGAAACTCGAACGTTCGATGACTTAGAAATTTAACAGTTGTACTCAGCAATGTAGAATTTTACATATCTTCTCTTTTATACTACATCACTTTCTCAAGACATTCCATGTCTGTCTACCTTACTTATTTCGAACAGGGTACTCCTAACAATTATTATCTTTTATTGTCATATCAAGTATCGTCTCTGATAGCTATACCACAGACTACCATATAAATCTAAGAAAAACTGGAAGAATGTTTGATACCGGTCAAACCTAGCTCGAGTCGCCATTAACCATTATCCAAAGTCAATTACCGCGAGCTTATAGGACGTGACTCGGCGTAACGGGCATGGGATAATGACTAACAGGTTGCCCGGTGGCGTGGAGTCGAACATTGCAGCGTGAACGCCCGCTTTTAACGACGTCGATTAATTCTCGCGATAAAACGTCGAAACGTCTCTGTTCAACGTGTCATACAGATTGATCGTTGAAAATGGAGCAGGCCGCTTAGATTCGTTCTCTGCTAGTAGCCAACAGCTTCAGGCTTCGGGAGAAATAGTAGCGCGATCGAAACGCGTTTTCCTTTTTCTTTCTTTTTTTTGTCATTTTTGTGAATGCGACACGGTTACGTAATATCTGGTTGAAAAAGGCGACGAAATTTCGCTACTAGTCCGCTTGTTCCCTTTTTCCTCCGTATCCTTCCAATCGCCGCTAGATCCTCTATCCAGTTGAAAACGTCGCTGAAGAACGAAATTGTTGCCGCAGGCTGGATTCACACTTGGCCGTGTCATCGTGAACGCTTTGTTCTACGGCTGATACGCTTTATCGGGCCTATGCAAATATTCTTGCGTTAAATGGCGCGTTAAATCCGCGTTGAGCTGCTCCATTAACGTTGGTAAACTTCTGAACCGCATCTTTCTTGCGAAAAATTGCCAAGCCAGACTGCACGTGGTCCTGCTCGATCAGATGCAGACCATTTTCACGTGGCTTTGATGTGGATGCTAAGGTTTAACGATTTTTTTGTAAGTTGGAGTAATCATTTGAGAGAAACTTTGAGAGCAAAGATTAAATGAAACGAAATACTTAACAAATTGAGCGATGCGTCGTTTAAAATAATTGTCTATATATTTCCAAGAGGATCGATCGTTCGTGAAGCTTGGTGCAACGTTACGCGTTGTTTTGTTTCGTCTTGTAATTACTTGGAATAATTTTCTGCCGCGTTAAGAGCTTTACGGATTAACGACAACGCGATCGATAAGCGAAAGCTAAATGAAAGGCAGGGATTAGGACTGGGTGCGAAAAAACGCGTTTCTTGCGCTATTAAATTCCATGTTTATCGCCGTTCGCTCCAACATTGCGTGATTCCGATGTTTTATTCTCTTTTTCTCCTACTTAATATTATATAAAAATGCGAGGAGAAATACAAAATCTAAAGACAGAAAAAAACGAATAGAAACAAAGTAACGAGGTTTTAAGTGTCTGCTTATTCGCGTCGTTCGAGTGCGTTTCCACTTGAAATCTTTTTCTCGTTTCCGTGCCGGTCGTCCCGTGCAATAACTCGCGAAATGATTACGCGGCGGGCGTGTGCTCGTCGAATTTGCATAATCCGTGCGTGATTTACATAATGTCAATATATATACATCGGTGATTAATTTATGTTGCCCCTAGAATGGGTGGACGAACCGAGCAGTTGTAAAATTCGTGTCCCTGTGCTTGGCGTTGACAAATCGTGTTTCTCTTCGTTAAATGTCCCATTTTGCGGGATGTACCTGATCTTATTACAAGTTCTGTTAAAAATACATTGGATGAAAGAAGAGAAAAAAAAAGAAACGTAACGTTATGCATAATCGGTAACTGTATGTATTTACAGATACAGAGATAAATTCTATATGTCAGAATTGATCGGTATTTATATTTATAGTAAAACAAAAATTCGATGGTGTTATTAGAAAGGGTGACCATTTTTTGCTTCGAAATGAAGCTTCAAAACGATTTGACCAATCAACTATTTCGAGCAAGCACGATTTCTAGAGATATTTGATTCTTTACCCGTTTTTATTAAATATTTTTCTAAACTATACCAATTCCTATGAAAAGTTTCATATATTACATTCATTGACTCTGTTTTTTATTTCTTAAGAGTTCGTTATAATGATTTACGTCTCTTCATTGCTTTTATCAAATAAAATTCCATTTTGTAAAATTATTTTGCTTTCTCGCACCATTTAACTTCTGAACATTTTTTCCCCCAATCATATTATGAATATTGTATATTGTGTCAAAAAATACGTACATATGAACTAAATAGAATATAGTTAGTGCAAATGTATCTAATGAATTTCTAAAATCATTTTTGCCATAAACGAAGTTTCATATGCGAAAACTTTGTTCCGCATTGTCGACGTATTCCTTAATGAAGAATAATCTGCTTTCTGGTTGAACCGCAATTACAGAGATATCCTGTATACATCAACAGAATTTATATCAAAATAAAATAACATCGTTACAGAGTTTTGAAGAAACTGATTGCCATGTAGAGATTTTTATATCGAGGCCTACGATTGTCTTCCATATTTCTTCCACTATTACATTCCATCCGATGTTTCTTGCAGAAGAGAAGGAATAGAAGATGAAAATACAAATAGCACGGAGAGGGAAATCGAATGATCGATACAGGGCGGAACGGTTTTAAGAATAGATAGCTATTTTGGAGTCACCTTGTATGGCTAAATTGAATTGTCAGTCTCGTCTTGAGATTTCTGTGAGTGTCCTGAGTCCGATTCCCCAATTATCGACGGCCACGCGGTTCTTTTTGAACGGAGTCCTTGTCAGAGATATTTGATACTTATCAGTTGAAATCGTTTAAAGGGGCGCTTTTAATAAATAAAATTGTTGCTCTGCTTTGAAAACTTCTGTAGATGTGAATTTTCTCAGATGGGAAAAGGTGATAATTAATTGATCTTCGAACGTTACTGTTTTTAAATCACAGTGTAATCTCGATTATCGAAACAACGATTAATGGAAAATTTGATGAATAGCAAGAAAGGTCGGAAAACGTGAATGGAGATACAAAGACAATGAAATTTTCATTCAAAATTTGTGTTCAAATTTAATATCGATACATATCTAATATTAGGTGCAATTAATTCTGATAATCTGTCTGATTAAGTTATTTTATACATTTCAAATATATTTTTGTCTAAAACGTGACATATTTCTTGAATATTCAGTATTATCTCGCGAATATTTTATTTTATAGGACAGTAATATAAATTTAGATATGAATAATATATATCTCACGCGCGATATATTTCTACTTATATCTTCGTCACTGTATGTTCATTAAACATTTTGCACTCCCAAGGGTTAAGTACTGTAAGCTCACAAAATATCAGATCCTTTTTCACGACATCCTATATATCAATGTTTTGCTTTCGACATAGGGCTGAAACAGCAAATGGCTAACGCTGACGCATGTCATTGTTGTAAACTTGATACTGTATGAATAAAATTATCATGTTTTGTGCTTGTTAAATTCCTCTTAATGTTCTGTACAATGGACAGAAAAAATGTTATGTTCTTCACAATGGAACTAACTGAACATGCAGATGCTTTTTATAAAACTGATATCGAGTTCTATTTGGATATATAGATATGCAACGTTATGTGTACATATATATATATTTGTTCCCTTTATATTATTTCAATTAAAACTACACCCTTGGACAAAAAGATAGCACATGTGTGCTATCATTAATTTCTCATAGATAGAGTCCGAATTTCCCAAGTTTGACGAATGGCATATAAACAGTACCTTGTAGTAATAAGGTATATGAGCTTGAAACTGTATCTTCGCTATTCCTCTTGTATTTATCAACAATGATTGTGAAATCCGGTCGGCGAAATGATAGCACACCAAGCATTTTGTTTCCATTCCTTAGTATTTCTGTGTATTCTGAGTGGTGTAGACGTAGTGAAAAGTAGAAGAATTTCATTAGAAACCTTACAAATTTCGATTCAAACAATGGGACGTGGAAAACAGCTAAATAGTGAAGAGATTCAAACAGTTTTGAAATTAAAGAAAGAAAACTTTACTATTTCTAAAATTGCAAAAGTTCTCAGTAGAAGTCGGAAAGTCATTTATAATTTACTGAAAGATGTAAATAATTATGGAACAAAAAAAAGCAGTGGGAGACCTTCCGCGATTAGTACTCGTGAAAAACGTGCAATTTTACGTGCCGCGTCAAATTCGCTTCTCACGTCACGTGAAATTGCAGAAAAAGTTGGCGTAAAAACTAATCCTCGGAATGTCAGACGTGTACTACAACAATCCGCGCACATAAAGCGGATGAAATTAAAACGAAGACCAGCTCTAAAGCAGATTCACAAGGAGCATCGATTATATTTTGCAAAAGAACATATACGGTGGAACAAGAAGTGGAGGAAAGTTATATTTACAGATGAAAAAAGATTTAATTTAGATGGCCCAGATGGATTCAATTTTTACTATCATGATGTAAGAAAAAAAAAATTGTCACAAATACGGCGTCAAATGGGTGGAGGTAGCATTATGCTTTGGGCAGGTATTGGGTATAACGGAAAGACTGATTTAATATCAATTCGCAGCAAGATGAATGCTATAACCTATCGTAATTTGATACAAAATCAAATTGCAAAGTACGCAACACATATTGCGAGACAAGATTTTATTTTTCAGCAAGATAATGCTGCAGTTCACACCGCTAAGGTTGTGAAAGAATATTTTTCAACAGAAAATATTGCAGTTTTGGACTGGCCTGCATGCTCCCCCGATTTAAACATAATCGAAAACTGTTGGAGTAAATTAAGCAATGCCGTTTATAGAGAAAATAGGCAATTTGAAAGTATTAATCAGTTAAAAAAGTGCCTTGAAGAGGAATGGAGAAATATATCGCTGGATTATATTAGAAAACTATATCGTTCTTTGCCGAAACGAATGCTGGAGGTGGTGGAGAATAAGGGAGGATCCACACATTATTAAATTTTAAAAGGTTTTTTATTTTTGTACAATTTAGTAGATAATAAACACTACAACTTTTGAAAGTGTGCTATCATTTCGCCGACCGGATTTCACAATCATTGTTGATAAATACAAGAGGAATAGCGAAGATACAGTTTCAAGCTCATATACCTTATTACTACAAGGTACTGTTTATATGCCATTCGTCAAACTTGGGAAATTCGGACTCTATCTATGAGAAATTAATGATAGCACACATGTGCTATCTTTTTGTCCAAGGGTGTATCAACATTCAAAATATTTAGACAGATATTACAGATCGATATCTTTAACGTTATAAATCTTAAAGTGTTCTTTAGTTAATTATTATTAAAAAAAAGTATCTTCAAATTGTCTGTTTCTAAAGTATAATTTAATCTGTTCAACGCATCGATAAATTTTTTGAGCGGTCACATTCTTTAAAGAAAAATTTCTTGAATCGCCAATCTTTAATTTTTGCCAAGAACAAAATTGCTTTTGGAGATTTAATAACCTCATTTCGTAAATTCAAAATAGACATTTCTTTTGTTAAAGAGAAAAATTATTTTCTAATAATAATAATTGTTCTTTATAGATACAATGTTGGCATCGTAAATTGTTAAAATTAGGCAGAATATCTTATATTGATCTAACCGAAAAGAATCACAAGGCAAAGGAGCTAACCGTGTCATAAATTTCAAGAACTTCATTCAACCTGAAATTCTACAGTTCCCGTTTTTACTGGAAAAAGATAGTTCGCTCGATAAATTCAGCTACTGCATTGAAATTTCCACGAAGGTCTTGAAATTCAATTTCTATATCGTCGAGTTCCGCGCACTTCACACGAAGAAAACGATCTAAAGGTTGGTTTCATTAAGAAAGACCTTTCGAATGTGGATATTTTTTGTTGAACGAAACACGTCGACCTAGGTAAATCGATTTTTCCGAGATGCATGCGGTTACATTTCGCGATTATCGAAGTGCAGTTCGCGCGTTTAGACGAACGCTTTAAAATTCTTCGGCATGAAATTCGATTTTTCTCGCCGGTTTTCATTAAAAAGGAACGCGAGGCTATCGTTTAGAAAAAAATTAAAGGAAGAAAGCAAAATACACAACTCGTAACCGCGCAATGGGAAGGTTAAGAAACAAAGGGAGCAGTCACGTTTCGTTTCGTTTCGTTTTTCGCTCGCAGCCAAGCGAAAGGGTGAAAAATGGAAATACCAAGAGCCACAGAAATCCCGAACACTGGGTTCATCCGTGCTTAAGTTTCTCTATCTTGTGTGAGTTAATCTCCACATCATGCTACGCCTCGTTCTCTCCTATTTCAATGCAAACGTAGTATTGAATTTGCGAAAAATGATGTGCAACGTTGTATAGCTGCGCCAGAGCCTACGATAAAGAATTTAGGATCTTTGTGAATATCTATGATAAACGATGTTGAATTTGTAAACGATCCTATGTCTTATTACAGTGAACGTAATTGTGAATGTGAATGTGAATGTGCACACATCCTGATCGATCTATGCATATATTAGGTGGAGTAATAAGTTCGTTCGTACATTTTTAAAAGAGCATTAAGGATCGTTATATAAGACATATTTTGTCTTATCATTTATGGATTAAGTAGTTTATTTAACATATCATTTTAAAATTTTACTCTTTTCAACAACAAATTTTCATGTACATGTATTTCAATATTCTGTAAATTATTTAGTGACCGTTCGTAGCAAAAATGTTCAAATTGAAATAATTGATTTCAATATTAGTAGTTCAGTAAATATTCCAATAATTTCAAATATCCGAACGTAACTGTAATAATTTCTGCTGCAGCTAATATAATTATAACATTTCACAAAATATAATACGAAAAGCAAATAATGGAACGAAACAAATCTTGCCGAACCTTTTTGATTTTTTAGATAACACTGCATTTTAAAATTCAGAAGTCATGTTCATAATATGACGAAATCGCAACCACGAAAGTAATATACAACATTAATAGCTAGTTTCAACAAACGCATACCTCCAACGCAAAATTATCAAATCGATACTTTGATTATTCAAAGTTACTCATTACGATATACATATAGTTGATGAAACAAATCTCTTCCTGCTTTATGTCTATTCATAATAGGTAGAGATACGGATTTGCATAAACATTCACAATCCAATTATAAATGATAAAATTATTACATATTCTACTTTCAGTAATTTAACAATTTACTTATATAATGTGTTAAAAATAAGCAAGTATCCGGATACTTTGAACCAAGGGTGCATTTAAAAAGAAGAAGAAGATAAAAAGTCACGTCACGGTTTCCTAATTTCGCTCCGAAATTCATTTCCACCACGCCCGTTCACAGCTTTCGGTGTCTCATTAGGATCGATCGGAATCGTTCGAAAATAAATTACACACAAACATACAGCCATGTTGTATGCAGAGAGGCAGCGGTGGTGTGAGACGAACGTTAAACGGTCGTCGGTCGGAGGCCCATGGTAAATTCCATAAATACACGTCACTGGCGAGGAAAACGTTATTGCAGCACCCATACTATTCGCGCTCTGTCTGTCTCTCTCTCTCTCTCTCTCTCTCTGTCTTTCTCACACTCTCTCTTTTACTTTCTCTCTGTATTTCCTTAGCTTGCTCTCTATCGTCTAATAACATTTGCATACATGCCAATAAAGAGATAGGTTCGGCGACGTTAGAGGGTGGTAAGTGGTGGTTGCGTTTCGGAATCTAAGATAACAAGATAGAAACGGCGGAGGTGTATAGTAGGCGTTACAGAGAGTCGACCAGGGAGCAATCAATAACTGACCCATATTGTAGTCCTCGTTCTACTCTCTCTTCTATCTTCACTCCGCATCCTTCTTCTCTCTCTTCGTTCCTTCTTTGCACCCCCCTGCTACAACGCATTTGTTCCCTCGCTCTGTCTTTCTTTCTCCATGTCCCTCTGTTATCCCTCTCTTATCCCTTCCCCTACGGTTCCTATGTCTCCTGCCTTCTCGAAGAATCCCGTTCCCGTATGTTCACGATGTTTCTTTTCTTTTCTGTTGATTCTCCTTCTTGTTCGTCGCGAAAATTCGTCACTAACCACTTGCGTTCCCTTTGACATTTTTCACGCACAGACAGAAAATATCTCGTGTCACAGACTGGGTTGTGACTAATTGGCGGATACGTCTGGTTCCAGGAAAAATTTCACCTTGAATGTTTGCCATTCGACGTTTTTAGGCCGCTGGAATCCCGAATTCGACGTGTTTAACACGTCGTTAATTGTGTTTTCGGTCGTGTATCGAATTTCGAAATAGGTGACAGGATTGCAGGGAAATTGATAGCTTCGAATGCGTTGAAATTGTCTCTTGTTCAATGTGGATTTTTGTGTAAAAGGATATAAAAGTGGAATTATTGTAACTGCGTTTATTATACGGCATTTTCATTATCAGATGTTTTCGTTCGTATATGTATTTGTAAATTTTGGGGATAGTTTTGCGATACACTGGTTGTAACTTTGCTTATATAATTGAATTTTCGGTTGATCATCAAATTCCAAAAAAGTGACAGGGTTGCAGGTAAATTGATAGTTTCAAATTCGTTAAAATTGTTCCTTTTCCTTTTAGAATTTTGTGTAAGAAATATAAAAGTGGCATTCTTGTAACTATGGTCGTTGTGGTAAGTTTCAATTACAAAATATTTTCGTCCTCATGTTTGTCAATTTTAGAACTGATCTTCTGAGACATCGTTTACAATTTCATTTAATCGAGTTAATTGCATATCGTCAATTGAGTTTTCAGTCGCGTATCGAATTTACAAAAGCCACGGTCACAGGGTTGCAAGTAAATTGACAGTTTCGGATAAATGGAAATTGTTTTTTTCTCGTCATTTTGGAATTTATGTGCAAATCTTATAGATCCATAGATTTTATGTTCAACATGATTTATAATTAAAATTTCATTTCAAAGTTCCTCTTTTTTCAGAAATTTGAGAATTTTACACGAAGAAAATAAAAATGGAATTGTAATAGATCTTAAGATGTGGTTTTATTAGACACTGGTTGGAATCTCATTTCGAGGTTTAGTATTCTTTGTCGGAGTTTCATGTTTAATGCGTTTTAATTGAGTTCGAAGTCGCATATTCGCCGTTTAATATTCAAAAGGCGGATTTCGGCGTTGATGAAGATGGGAAATTGCAGTTTCCGTTTTGTTTCCATCGTGTTACGTACTCATTTACTTTAGTTTCGATCGTGTTTTCAGTTTCGTGCAGGGGACGTGGGATTTTTTAATGAAATTCGAAGTTTAATGATTGATGTCGGTCTAGAGCGAAGTTTCGAGTTCCGATATTCTAGGTGAAACTGCAAATTCGGACATTTTTGGAGCGTCGAAAAGCTTTAACGCGATTTAAGCCAGGCGTACTCGATTCGTTCGACTTCCTGCGATACATTTAAAATTTAGAGCCATTAGTCTTGAATTTCGTATGCAATTAAATATTTCGTAGCTACTTTGCTTCGATAAGGTGAATTGGCTGGATCGAACGAGGATCAATTCACGTCTCTAGAAATGTTTACGTTTATCCATATGTTAATTTCACGAAAAATAATTCTCCATTTTATATTCTTTTTTTTACATCACACTATTACATATATTACGATTAGTATGTGTACAAATACCTCATATATTTATTACGTAACACTTCATATATACATACATATATTGCATTATGTATGTATATAATCATAACTTCTTTACGTTACTACATAATTTACTTTAAGTTTAAAATGAACGTGTTAAGTTTATTTTTAATAGTTTCATTAAATTGCTTATTATATTCGTTCTTTGCACATTTTTTATGTCTTCTTTTCTTTCTGTCAATTATTGTAGTCGAGGAAGTTGAGAATAGTCGCTATATATAGTGGGAAAGTAGTCATAGTTCATGGACAAGTTGTAAGCTCGGAATCTCCTTGAGGCAAGTTCCACGCATTAAGAACACACCCTGTATGGATCGCAAATCCGTCTATATAACAAATATAACAACCCAATACTATGAAAACCAGGGATTTGGCATGTGCCGCCCCTCCATCACGAAATTCTCCCTTATTTTCTGCCAAACGATTTAAGCACCACCTTTTTCTTAACTTGTCAGTATCATAGTGCATCTTTCTTTTTACGATATCCTTTCATAAGTTTTCTCCTTTTTCTTGGGATCGATAAACGCAACAAATAAGCATATGAGATTATAAACATTGTTTCCGTCACAATGAATACGTTTGAGTATCATCTAGTAGACTTTTGCAATCCTTCGACAAAATAATCTTTCGAAACAAAGTATTTTGCTTTAAAAGATAAGAAGTTATAAATGTCTGTCAACTTATCTACACCATGTTTCATTCATTTCTTATCTCTTATATAATATTTTCACATTATTAATGCCTCTAATAGCGCCAGTGCAGTATAAAGGGTAAAATTTTTATAAATATATAAAGATTCTTATTCTGTTCGTTACGAGAGCTTCTCAGAAGCCAACTGCACAGATCGATTTTTCATGAAGTTAACAGTTTTACATTTCCCAAGTACATGAATAACACTCAACATCTTGGAAAACAAACGTCTTATTCTCATAAATTTATTTATCACAAGCAGACACCATAGATGTTTATAAATTTCAAAAAGTCGTATTTGTATTTTATGACGTCAGTCAACATGACGTCCGAGGAACTCATATTGCATTCAACGAAAACCAGTGTATCCAATCGGAACAACGATTACCAAATCCTCTTTTCTCAAATCTCGCTCGAGCAAACATACCAAGGTAAAGCGGATGGCATTTTTCGCGCGGTTTCGTCAAGAATCCGTAGTGGATTAGCAAGAATCGTATATCAGCTGGTCGTCCGTTTGGCATACGTTCAATGTTGAATTATTCGCGTCAGAGTATAACCCTGTCTGGTTTGTTCGTCGGAGAGGGGAAATGAGAGGACAACGAGCAGTATCAGCTTTATTAAACAAGAAACGCCGCAACGATTTCGCTAATTGTACGAGCGTGACGACCCTTTCCTGATCGAAATCATCGACCCAGATCTCTCTCGTTTCGTCTCTTTGGCAGCGGATCGGCCTGTGTCGCCTAAATAGGTGGCAGCCAAAGGCGTTTTTCGAGTGGGCCTGAAAGCCAAGCGGTCCAACCGGCAGAAGAAGTGCTAGAATGGTTCATATCTCAGCAATCTCTGTCGAGGTTCGCAGGCTAGCTGCCCTCGAGAGGGGACTCTACAATCTCTAATATTGCGTTCTAACCCATATAACCGGGGCGGGCCGGTTTCAGGATGAGAAATACGCGGTCGCGAGATATCAAAGTCGCTGTTTATTAGCTGCCAGCCGCTTCTCAACCGTCTGTTTCGAAGCTCTGTTGCACCAGGTACATCGCGACTAGGAATTTCAGAGATTAACCACGCTTCGTGGCCATTTTCGGTACGTAAGAAGCCGTACATTAGGTGTTTAGAGTACAGTCCCTAATGTTCTTTGCGGTTATACAGTATATTCTTGGATTTGGATGCATTCAAAACCGCGGAAGCGTTCAAAGTTTCGATGCAGTTACTTCCATTAATATTCTGACACAATACCATATCTGTTGCTTTACATGAAAGGGAATGATCTAAATATCGTATTGATTCCTTTACGATCATATGAACCATCCATTTGTAGTTTGAAAATACGTAAACAATTTCTTCATGATAAGAACATTTAATTGTTCAGTAGGTTTATAACAAAAAAGAGGTTGTTCTCTTTGTTTGAACGCGGTCTTCTGCTTTATATCTTCAGTGGTCTTAATTCGATAGTCAGGGACTGTAAATTATGTCGACTTTTATTCAGACAGAAACATCAATATATTACACGTTACTATAATTAAAATTATGTACGTAGAGTATATTTAGGCAGATGTTACAGTTCAGTAGCTCTAACGTTAATGTCTTACTTTATGACTTATTGTAACTTCTAATTTTTTCTTTAAATTTTTATTGTAACCTCTTGACTGATCCCAAATGTAGTGGGATTTGTTCCCAAACTATACAGTAAATGATGAAAAATCAGTATAGAAAAACGATACATGGAGACTACTTAGTATTTTTTTTTTTTTTTTTTAGTAAAATCAGATTAAATTAATACAATAGATTGTTTAGTAATATTCCATATGAATACTTTACCTTTAAATTTGTCTTAGATTTCGCGACAAACTTCTCAAGCAATCTAATACTTTGATCTGTTTTTGACGCCACTTTGCTCGAGTATTATCGAGACGAAAAGTAATTTGGTAAACTAGTGAAAGTTTCAAAGCTGTGGTGACTATCATAGGTCACAGGTAACCGCGCGACGTGGCGCTGAACGTGTTAAGTGTAGCTCTGGGTGAACTTCTGAACTTCTCATACT
Source organism: Bombus campestris (assembly GCA_905333015.3). Classification (NCBI taxonomy): domain Eukaryota; kingdom Metazoa; phylum Arthropoda; class Insecta; order Hymenoptera; family Apidae; genus Bombus; species Bombus campestris. Next base: position 9,638,222 of record HG995136.1, on the reverse strand, counting down.
TGAGATAAAGGGTATGTTGCAAATATTTACTCTGCGTGCTAACACTTTGCTCTTAAAGAATGGTTTGCGAGGTTTCAGCAAACGAACAGAGAAAATCGTGTGGTTCTGTTACATCAGTGATTAAGTGATTGTACTTGCATTTATATCTGGTGCATTTATATCTGTATATTTAAGGAATATAAAAGAGTGAAAGCAAACGTAATTGAAAGTGGATTGATTGAAATTTGATGCTGTTACGGTGCTTGAGATGTAAATGTCTGTTTTATTTTAAGAGTCTTGAGATTCGATTTGAACCAGACGCAGAAGGACGCCTGAAATAGTCAAGTATAATTTGTTCTTTTCATTATAATGTCAAGCTTAAATTTAGACTTTGCTACTTAAACTAGTTGGACACAAAGAAACACGTGTAAAATTATTATTGTTTCTTAGATTGTGGACTTTTATATAATTCCAAATATTCCTCAATAGAATTAAAGAAACGAAACATGCAGTTGATAAGAAGATTATTATCATCAAGTGAAAAAATTACAAATTTTATGTTCTTAAATCTGAAATACTCTGCATATGTTCTAATATTCTTGCTATGTGTTATTAAAAAAACAACAGTACTTTATGTAAGAAAAAAACTTTCTCTAAAATATATTTTCCATTTCATTCTTGTTCTAATTTCAAATAAGTGATAATTTCGAAATGAATATAGAGATTTGTTTTACTCTTTAAACATTACAATGAATATTTCACTGGATAATGTATTCCCAATTGTGTATATGAACATTTGGAGCCAGAATTGTATTATCTTAGACACTAAAAATACATAGTACATTAATAGGAAGAAAATTAATTATAAAATGAACCGAACTATTTTGTAGTTTAGTATACGTGCATTTTATGAAATTACTTGAAAAGTTTTACTTACGTTATAACTATAGCATTAATCAGACATTTATTATTAATTCTCTGAATATACAGTTGAATTATATGTATAAGTGTAATAACGTTTTTCTGTGCAAGTATTATCACTTATAACGCAATATTTTATGTCAGATTTTTGTTTGATGATATAAGAGGAAGAACACGGCGAGTTTAAGACTGAAATAGTAGATAATAATGAAGCACGAGTACCGATTGAGTGTGATTCACGTCAGACTTGTCAGAAATTAGCAGTATAACCTAAGGTATTAGAATTTATCGTTTGAAACGATACAGAGCTCGAGTCACGCAAATGCTCTGCTTTTTATCTCTTCTGTTAGATGAAGATAGGGAAACATAATGGAAGGGAGAAAGTTAAATGGTTTAACGAGAGCCATCACTTTTCCTTATAACGCATACCTTCACCCTTTTGTTTATGGATAATTTTTTATATTTTCTTGCCATCTTATAAGAATCTTCTCAATTTCGTAAATATCTTATCAACAGGATATCTTAAAATTCTTAACTAAAAATTTATATTGAAGAAGGAAAATTAGGACTTGATACTTTATACAAGACAGACAAAATTAGCTGCTGTATTATTATTTTATCCAAATAATTAATAATTAATTAAATTAACTTCCAATGACCTTCAAACAATCAATTTTATCCTACGAATGATATCCTACAATTTTTTTTCAAGGAGAAAGACAGTCGATGAAAAAGGTGATAACTTCATCCTATGAACGATATTATAAAAAAAGATCCTAGGGAAGACGAACAATGGTAAAAGGGAATACACAAAAGTAATATTTCTGAAACAATTCACGCGATTCAAGAACAATATAAAGCAGGTCCTTAATGATACCGCTTCATCTAATCGCACTGCTATTGTGAAATCGAGGAAAAGTCACTGATCATTGTTGTTGTTGTGTTGGTAGGAGTCGGCGTATTGTCGGAGCTTCCGGGCGATCAGCATCGCAGACTATGACCAATAGGGTACATTAACTCTCTTTTTTCTGAATTCTTTTTTTCCTTCACATTTTCTATTCTTTATGCCTGGACTTTTTCTTCTTACTGTTTACTGACTGATATCTTTCTTGTTACGGTCTTGTTTAGTCAAACAGATTATGTTCTTTACTACATGTGTTTTCTCTTACTTACATATACATGCATATATATACCTCTCATTATCTATCTTCTGCCTCGTCTTTTTAAATTAATACTCTACCTTTGTTCACATCAGAGAAAGCATTATATTAATAAATCGTTCTCTCTCTCTCTCTCTCTCTCTCTTTCTCTCCTTTTTTCAGAGCTTCCAGCTCTCCTCTTAAAATATCTGATTAATTATCTCGCATGCATCAACTTTCTTTCTTCTCTCATATTTTCATCGATCTTTCCATTGTTATCACTATTTTATAATTACATTTATTATATATCTAACGTTTCACACCGTATTTATAGTGCATTCAAGCGGCTAGAAGTACGATACGTATGTACGTACATATGTATTATATATAAATATATATATATATATTTATATATATATTTATATATATACATATTTCGTAGGAGGCACATTGTTATTCATATTATTGACTTTCTCTTTTATCATATTTGCATGCGCCAGAGGAAGTAATACATTTCACTACGATATGCTGTACATTATGGTTTTCATCGTATTTATCGTTTGTTTTAAATTCTATTGTATATTCTTTTTCATTTTTTCTTTACCAACGTCGTGTCGTTCACGAACGTTCCGATCTCGTGAAGGTAAGTCTATTTCAGGAGGAAGAAGACGGAGGTGCCGCTAGCGATTACGAAATATCGACAGCTTAAATATTGAACACAAACTTTTGGTATTCTACATAATATGAACTATACATTTTGGATATTTACATGTTTATCAAATATAAATTAGAAGTTGAAATTATTGTTATTAGTTCATCAATGAATATATTATAATTACATAAAATGTAGAATACAAATGAAAACGAAATAACCTGATTCAAATCTAATTTAAATCGTTGAAATCATTTATGACTTTAGATTATTGAAATTACTAATTACTAAGACAGATTAATGAGAATTTACAAATAAGGAATCGTACAGAAAGTGTAATTGATCGTATTGAGCACAAAAATCATAGCGTGATTTTAAGCTTGTATTCTTACTCGTAGCAATTTCTTTTTATCTTGAGACATTTCCTCGACAGTTTCCCTGTTCTAATGTTACGTTTTATCTTACATCGGTAGATAAAGCCCAACTTGTCGATATTCTGACAACGACACTCATAACGTTTCGTTAGCGGCACTTCTAAATGAACATCTATCTTTCTTTTCTATGTTATTTCTGGCTTGTCAAACGCTCTTTTCCTGCTTATTACGATCACGGTTCTTCTGGAAAAAAGGAGAAGCGTTCGACGGCTCTTGTCAGAATTGATTGCATCTCATCGAGCTGTTTTACTTCATAATTTCTTGCATTTGTTACATCTATTTCTTTTTAAAGGAAAGTTCAAATAAATTCAGCATATTTCGTCATGAAACTACTCGTGTTTCACTTTTCATGGTAAGAAGGAAATATCTTTGAGCTGCTTAATGAAAATAATTTTATGCCTTGTTTCCTTAATAAAGGAAGAATCTTTCTTTGAAATATTGAAGCAGTTTAATTTTGTTTGCAAATTAATATAATAACCAACAAATTGTTCCGATACTTTATCAATCGTTTGTAGTATGAACAATTAGATGAGCGTAGTTGCCAACAAAACTTATGTTTTTCCTGTGATATTTAATTATAATATTTAGCTCATGTATAAGACTACCCCTCTAATAAAAGAATTGACACATTTGAGCGTATTAAAGATTCTGTAGGTTTACGAAAAGATTCCTCTAATTTCAAAGATATTCAAAAGCGAAATAACCGAAAGAAATTTGATAAATCAGTTTTTTTATCTGTACGCGAAATACTTCACAAGAATAATAAACACGAAGGCGATGGTTTCAATGTCCCGGGACAAACCCGAGAAACGTCTTTATTTTCCGTGGAAAAAGTTATTTCACCTACAGACGACGTTGAAATCACGACGCCAGACATCCAACGCTTGGAGCAGGCCACAAAAGCCGCCTTGAATGGCGGAGCATTAAAAAATCCAGACTCGACACGACACAGGCTACGTTCGCGCTCGTTCCTCGATTGGCTCGGGTGGTCTCGACTGTGTTTCCCCGAAAAAAATCGGCCAATAACTTCTCAAATAAGCCTGAAAGTCTATTGTTCCCGTGGTATGCTCTGTCACGCGGACGCGATTCGGTGAAATCGGTCTCACAAAGCGTCGAGCACCGGTGGGGTATCTGCAAAAACAAAAAAACAAAGGAACAAAAAACGACGAAGAAAAAAAGGTAAAAACGATGGAAAAAAATATGAGAACAGAGGAGGAGGGGGAGAGGTGGGCTGGGAGGGAGGGATACGAAAGAGGCGTCAAACAGTCGAGCACAGAGCGAAACAATAGGCTCGTTCGTTTTGCAGTTTCGTGCACTCTAAAGCGCCCGTTGAGCCTTCGTTTATGCGGAAACGTGTATAGGTGAGCGTTCCTTTTTATTTCGCGCGAAAAGAGGGAAACACAACGAGAGTAAGAGAAAGACAGGGAAGAAGGGAGGATTCGCGATTTACGACTTGCTCGGGGCCAAGCGATGGCATCTTGCACTTTTTCTCGAGGATGAGCGCGAGACTCTCTCTCTCTTTCTCTCCCCCTCTCTCCCTCTTTTACACCTTCTACCGTGGCCTGACGATGATTAACCCCTTTGTGGCGATACACAAAACGCCTAAGACAAAGCGTCTCGACGACGACGACGAGGAGAAACTCTTTCGTTCTCGCATGGATCATGTTGTCACCCCTCTTTCGAGGCTAGCTAACTCATCCAGCCAGCAAGCTACTTGTGCTTGCGATCGGAGCTCGACACAAGCCCGCGGGGGATCGAGTATTTTTGGACGTGTCCGCTTTGTGACGGATGAATCGCCGGGGAGAACCGCAGAGGTCGATTTTAGTGGGGACGTTTTAGCCCCAGTTTTCAGGTTAAATTGTTTCGCGGGCGGTGAGAGGGTGGGCGAGGTTGATTTAATATTACAATTTCGCCGTGTAACATTTTGTCGAAGGGTGTTATTGGATCTTTTATTTGGTTTCATTGGGCAGTTTGTACCAGCGCATATGTAGTTTCGTTTTGCTTCCTACGAGTTTGGATATTGGTAATTGCTTGTTTATTATTCGTTCCAGTGTACAGTGTTCGGGGTATGATTGTTGAAGTTGGTAAAGAACACGCACATTAATGGTAATTCGATGATTTAAAGCGACGTTTAATATTTATTATTACGTTCTTGCGGAATCAATATGGATTTAAATCATAATTCGATCGATTTACAGTCTGTCACACAAGAGCGTGTCTGCGATATTTCTGTAAATATTTATATATTTGTAAAAAAATTTATATGAATTGAATCTACATCTAAGACACTAATACGCTATTACAGTAGGGTGTCCAATCTCCTCCATTAGCGATTATAGCTTGACATCGTTTCGGCATACTCTCGACTAATTTTTGAGCGTAGGATTCTGGTAACGACCTCCATATCTTTCGAATGTGATGTACAAGTGTTCTTATTTTTGTGATACGTCTTCCTCTCAGCTTGCCTAATAGGACACCATGCCCAAAACGAAGATTCATCAGTGAATATTATATTACTCCAATCACGATCTCTGTTTTCATTCGCCCATGCCAGACGATTTTCGACGTTTCGCGTACGCGGCACTCATATTAAAAAGCTCTGTTCCTTTCACTGTTTCAAATGAAACTGAAAGGTATTCAGCAACGCGTATTAGAGAAGTTTTCGTTTGTTTACATTCTTTTTATCTCATTCTGATTAGGTGTCAGGTTTCGCAGATATCGCAGACACGCTCTTGTGTGACAGACTGTAACTGTTTATGAAGTTACGTGATTTGGAAGTGATATATATTTTTGAGATGTTATTCTCTTTACTCGTCGCTCTACTGCTGTAATTTATTATTCTATGTTGGTTCCAAATATTCTGTTTAAAAGTAGCATTCAGCGGTTCCTAATTTTCAGAAAAGCTTTCCTTCTTTCTCCTTTTACTCAGTTTAGAATAAACATTTTTAATCGAGCTATGATCTAAAACTTAAGTAATCCGAAAAAAGGAAAGAGCTTCTCGAATAACAAAATAGTTTAATTGTTCTGTTATAAGCAATTAACTTTTAAACATTAATTTTGTCATGTTGAAACATTCTCTCGCACTGCACAGAATTTAATGATCAAATCATCGCAGACTCTTTCATTTGTGATTTTGTCGTTACATTATAAGTGAGAAACTAAACAAACGGTATAGTTATAATTTTGGTGGTTTAAGCATTCAGAGGATTCAGTATAATTTCTGCGGTCTTAAGGTATTCAGAAGGTTCACTCATTCAAATACTTTAAAAGGTATTTAAATTAAATATTACAATAGACTAAAATTCTGCGAAATTAAATACACACAATTATGTGTTGAATTCCATTTTATTATACTAGATAATACGTTGACCACCCACATACAAGGGTAAAACAATCATTTTCACACCTTAGTATGTTCTTCTTAATTTATATTCATTCAGATTTATATTGTTGAGGTTATTGGATGTATGTGAATACAAAGGAACGCGTGGATAAATTGTAAGGTAGAAAATATATATATTTGAATACAAAAGTGTAAGTCCAAAGTTCGGAATACAATTGAGCTGATCCAGATCCGCACGCTAGCAGCGTTACCCCATGACTGAAAAACCCTGAAGCCAACGTTGCACGTGTACCGTTTTTGGTTTGTTTTCGACAGTCTTTTGTCTATGCGCTGTCGATAGCTTCGGTGCTTGAGAAAACTAAAGACCAGATTTTTTTTAATTTATTTATTTAAAATTTACAATTTGTCCAGTAGGACATTTGGTAAAGTAAAGACCAGATGTAGAGTTTTCTTAGAAGTGGCGACCACTTCAACATATATAATCATTAAAATTAGTTTAATTAGCTAAAGCAATTAGCGGAGTTATTTGGGTTAATTGTAGTTTAAAAAATTACTAAATTAAACGTCATATCAAAATTCTACGAAAATATCCTCTCATAAATAAGAATAACAAATGTTTTACACTGAAATGTAGAGATAAAAAAAGAGAATCGTTTTCATCTTGAAATTTTATGAATTCCATAATTTACAATTTTCAACATTCTTATTATATTATTCATTAGAAAAGAAAATCGTTTAAGATACACGTAAAAGGAACAGGATCTGCTCTAATCTCAAAATTCCACGATCTATTGGATATATGATAAGTCAAAATTCTACGAAATAAGAATAACAAATGTTTTACACTGAAATGCAGAGATAAAAAAAGAGAATCGTTTTCATCTTGAAATTTTATGAATCCATAATTTGCGATTTTCAACATTCTTATTATATTATTCATTAGAAAAGAAAATCGTTTAAGATACACGTAAAAGGAACAGGATCTGCTCTAATCTCAAAATTCCACGTTCTATTGGATATATGATAAGTCACGATCTCTCATGACTCTCCAACATTTTTAACGTTTTATTCATCACGAAGATATGAAATCCTTTTAACCAGATGGTAAAAATAGAAGAGAATTATTTTACTCTTTATATTCCACAAATCCGTATTCACGATCTATAATAATTCTTCGACATTTAGAACGTACTATTCATCAGAAAAAAGTAAAACCTTCTGAACTTTGCTTCTGCTGATGAAACGCATTAGAAAATTGAGGTAGGACTGCTGGAATATTCGAATGACAATCCGCTGTTCCAAAGCGACACACCGCTCCTGCTGAATCGATCTAATTTTTATCCCAACGTTTTTCCGCAGAACTAGCTCGTGGTTATGTGATAACCGAGCAAGAGCAAGACACGGGGCGAAGCGGCTAAATTGCCATTTAACGTAATCAATACACGCGGCCGACTAGTCGATCTCACAGGAATCGCGCGTCCATATCGATTGCTCGCGGCCACGGCGCGGCGCCCGTTCGTCTCGAATAGAATCGAATCACGAGCGCTCCTTCGCGCAACTAATGAAATCCCGGTGATTAAACGCGGCACCGATTCCGCTTGCTTACTCCGGTCAGAACTTCCTGAACCGAAAGTTCCCTCGATGGAAGCGATATCCTTCGTTGGAACGAGACCTAGCCGTGTATACACGTTCCCCTCGACACCGTCGTAATTACCGCTTAAAACAAAATTGCCGGCCGTTTTTCGAACCGGGTCGGGATAAATTGAAAAACTTTTTCGAAATGAATAATCTTCGGTCTTGCAGCTGCTTGATTTTCGCAACTTCTTCCCGTAGACAATTCCCACGGGTGGATCGAGATTTGAGAATGTCGAAAGTGTCCAGTGGATCGCTATACTAGCGAATATACAGGATGTTTCGATGAAAGTGGTTGGAAATTTAAGGGTCATTTTCGTGCACCAAAATCAAGAATAAAAAATTGCGTTCGAGGTTTTGTTTCTTAGTTGTTAGTATTCAAAGATTGGGAAAACCTCCATGTGTAAGAGATATACGCTAGCTTAAGCTATATTATGGAGCACATTGATACTCAAATTTAATGAAACATGACCGCTAGCTTATATGAATCGGTAAATGTAGAAAATTTGCAAGTTTAATGTTCAGTCTACGATAAAAAAAAAAAAAAAAAAAGAAAATAACAAGAGTGAAATGACACATAAACATGATTTTGGTATTTCATCTATTCGCGTGGGATATCAAGTTTCGAGGTTCGAGGACGAAATAATTATTAATTGATTTGCGGAAGTACTACTGTCATTCACTGGTTCAGATATTAAATAATAATGCAAGCAATTGGCTGATAATCCGTGAAAAGGTAACATGTTAGGTTAATTGGGATGGATTGTGTTTTTAGGAGCATACGCATTCATGTTATTTAAACAATACGAGCAACGTTATGGTTAGCAAAGGATTTGTTACGGGATCGATAACGGTTTCCTACTAGTGTCGCAATATCGTATCCATGACAAACGTTGTAACTTTGAATTATTATCTTGTGGAAATATGATACCATACAGAGTGAAGAATTTATCGGTTCTATACTTAAAAAGATTTGCTTTAAATAAAATAGATTCTTTCGTTTAATTTCATTGAATCTTTTAATATCGCTACGACTACGAGGTGCATGTAATACATTATATATTTTATTGATAATTAAAATACCAAAATATATACAAATAGGAAATCGTTGGCAACAAAAATGGCATATCCGATTTTCATAAAGTCGTAAAACGTTTGATTTAAACGAGCGAAATGAAGCATGTCCTTTAAATGGAGAATTCCATCGGTGGAACAATTATTAGTCGCCCTTTTCAGAGGCGAGAAAATTTCCCGCCGATATGGCAAACGTTTCCTGACCATCGTGCGAGCTGTTACGAACACCGTGCAGTCAAGCTTTGTACAAAACGGCATAACAAAGTGGCGTACATCGACCGATTATCCGTTAACTCTCGCTACTTTTCAATAATTTATCGAAGTCGTTAGGTTACTTCTAATCTTCCGCTTGCGTTCACAGATTGAACCAACTTAAAAGCGTCGGCTGTTTCATTATGCGAATATAATAAAGCATCTTAAAAGAAAAAATTGCATATTCGTTCATTCGAATTGTTAGAGCGGGAAAAATTAAGTCGAATTTTTGTCGAAAGGTATTGTTCAAAACTGGTACATGGTTTTCAATTTCCTGTTTCTTTTTGATAGGTATACATTTCTTTGATTATTTCTTTTTTTTTTCTTTTAGACTCCATTTTTCGTTACGTTGAGGTTTTAATTAATTCTTCCTCCTATTCAATTTTTGAAAAGGTCATCCATTTGCAGTGGAATAATTTTGAATCCAATTTTCTTTTTTGCTGGACAATTCAGCATAAAAATTCTAGATACTTCGATCTCTATTGAGGTAACAAGTTACAAATATTATTTTTAATTTTTTAGATGTTTAAATAAGATTTATTATTCGTTAATCCTAGAACTAATCTTTCATCTTCCATCTCATGGTTTGAAATATTACCTAGTTGAACGATAAATCTATAAATTTGTTATTCTGAATAAAATTGGGTCTAATTTTAGTGCATTATGTTTTTTACACGAAGATTAGTTGAAATGTATTTTTGTTACCAGTAAACAACAGAGAGAAGAAGGCTTTTTCTATTTTTTTGGAAATGTTTGAAGTTTTGAAAATTACACCTCTGGATGGATATGAAAACACGACGTTCCTCGATGCCAACGGAGAAGAAAAAACGAAAGAATAGGAAACAATGGGTGAAAAGTTTGTCGAATTATCTCTGAAAACACTCCTACGATTGCACCAATTCGAAGCAACTAAAGCGCCGCCTAACAAAGGCCTAGCGACAATAGAGGCCTCTCGTTAAGCGTCGTTTAAGTGGCTCGTAATGCGAGTGTCGGCGCACCCTCGCGAACAGAAAAAGAAAAACAACCTTCTCGCTTTTATTCCTGTTTGGAGTCGCGAACTTTGAACGCTTCGCGAGATCATCTTCCAGACCTTTTATTTTTTATTGAATGCCTCGACGTTTAATTATTGCAACTGTCATATACAAATTGAAAAGTGATTCTTAGATAATACAAATATTTATCAAGTAATTTAAGTCGATACGTACATCGATTCATAATTTATATTATTCTCGATTGTACATAGACGAAAGATTGATTACCTTCTGAAAACTGTCAGAAGTCATTTAATATTTTCCTTATACGTTAATCCTGCAATCCTTGAATTTTGATATTTTAATTTTACCTTTATTTAACGTATAAATAAACAATAAGCATTTGGATTATTTTAAGAAGATGTTTAATATAAAATTGGGACAAGAAATCATTTATACCATTAACAATTTTCTTTTCGAATGCTGTACTATAAGTAAGCAAGGGATCAGTTAATGGCATTTACATTCTTCATTTCTTGGTTTTCTATGATCAGATTGAAACTTTTACACTAAATGTCTTTCAACGGCCTTCGACATATTTTTTCTTCCTAAAGCACATTAAGATTAAAATATATATAAAAAATCCTAATTTATATTCAATTCTTATTTATCCCATACCCTTCGTTCCAATATTCCAAACATGCTCATACGTGACATCTAAATTCCAGCTGAAAATTTCCATATTAATAAAATCCATTTCCCGGTATCTCTCTCTTAGCATATCCGGATATTTTGTGAGATGAGCACGGGGTAAAAAAAAAAAAAAAAAAAAGAAAAAGAAAAATAGCAAAAGGTAAACGAAATATGTATGTCGAGCATTGAACAGGAGAAGAACATTGTTGACAGTGACGTGGCGACAATGGAAATTATGAGCATGAAAGGCCGTGTCGCCGTCCCGCGAAGAGCATCTTTCGCGCCTTTCGTCTTTAAATTCTTCGCGGTGTGCTCGACCGGTGGAGCACGGATAGGCGCGATGGTCTTTTTGAGGCGCGTACAAAAGCTCTCGACTCTCGAGTCTACCTTGCAGTCCCGTGTCTCTGTGTGCGTCTCTGCTACCCTTTTTCTTCTTCCATACCAAGCAGCTGAACAAAGCTCGTTCCTCGTGTGTCCCGTGCGTTCGTCACGCGCATCAAATAAAAATCTGCAGTCTCATCCGATATGGATCAATCCCGCTTTGATCGTCATACCGACTTTCTCTTTCTGAAGATTCTCGAAAGTTATAAGAGAGACGAGTAGAAAGCATATTCTTTCATAGGATTCTATCTTGTCAGTGAAACGTGGAAATTAAATTTCGCGCGTAATTTATGGAGGGTGATTTGATGGAGTGTTAACCCTTTAATACGTTGATTGCCACGCGAATTTTATAGATATATTTTATCCTGCGACCTGTCATAGATTGACATATATTAATTGAAATAAATAATTTAATAAATTGATTTAATTTCGTATCCACAGAAATGCTATTCTACTAATACAACAGTTTCAATAAATTTCAATAAAAAATCAATAAAAATCAATGAAAACATTGTATGTTATAAAGTTTAGAATTTCATGTCAAACAGAGTAAGTCTAAAATTTATTTTCATGATTGGTATTATAATTTTAGGGTTTCATTGCACAAATTTTTATGGCTATCGATTGTATCATTGACATTGATACCATAGTCTTGATATTCTTATTACTCCAAGATGATTGATACTACAATCTCATAATTCTATGACGCGACTCTTGGATATAGTATTGTTGGTACCACCAATCTTGGTATCCAATTGAACAGGTTTCTACTGTTTTGGGCTAGGTCGTGGCTGGTACCACAGTCTTCGATTCGCTAAAAAGGTTTTAACGGCTACCGTGCGGCTCGCGGGTTTTGCCTTCTCGGCCTTGGGGAATTGTTCTTCTAATACCCTAGGATGAGTCATGGTCGGCTCTATAACTTCGAATTGAGTTATAGACTGTCTGCATATCCAGACATACTTCGATAAGATCGTATTAGTTACATTAGTACATTTACTACTAGTGCTGGACATACTTTCTGTTTCAAATAAATTCTCTGTCACATAAGCGGTGTATAGGTGCTATATAATTCTCAAAAATTTTGAGAACTTTGTACAAAAGTACACAGTTTGTCGAAATGTTGGGTTTCCAAGTACTAATTGGATAAATTGGTGCAAATTCAGTAATATATTCCAACTTTGATATCTTCTATTACTCTGCTATAGGTGAAGCATAATTTCGATTTATCACATAGTAGAAATTTGATTTCCCAGAGATTTGTACCATCGTACGATCAGCAATTCAAATTCTTTGAAATCTAAATACTAGTACATATATATTAAACTTGGTGGTGAAAGATGGAAACATGTGTAGCTTTACAGTAGTTAAAGTCGAGCAGTATATTTCAAGCTTGATAACATTTATTATAAAACATAATTTTTAAACATCACACAGTACATATATTTGATTTTCTAAAGATTCGTGTTACGTGATGAGCATTTCAAATTTTCATGCTTTGACATTTGAACGTTTATATACCTTAAACTTAGTACTGAAGGTTTAAAACTTCTAGTAATTGATTATGATGTCTACACACGCGCCTTAACAAAACTAATATAGCCTACTTTCAAGGTAGTTACTAAACTCTGTCATTTGAGCAGACGCTTGTAACTGTGCTAACGAGCTATAACGCGGCAGGGATGTAGCAATTAGCGTGAAATAGATGGATCTTGTGGAAACGACGAAAGAAACTGCCGTAGTAAAAACAGCGAGCGGTTCAAGAGTGGTACTACGCCTGAATAAAATTCAAAACGATCTTACTACTTAATTAAGGACAGTGAAAAGCGATCGCGTTTTACATCAAATGTATGACTATTAATGCGTTGAAAAGAAGAATCCAGATGAATCTTTATGTACATTTGAAGTCATTAGACCAGCTGGTTTATAAACCTTTTGTTTTTGTATATTCACTGTCTTGCTCCACCATTTGGTCATTGTATCTCTTTTCTTAAGAGTGCTCATTTTCTGTTCTTTGTTTCACGTTGGTAAAGGAAGAAAATGACTTCCTGTAACAGAGAAGGGTAATTTTACGAGATTTCACAGTTAGGGTAATGAGCTCTTTTCATTCTGTAGCGGTTAGAATTAACTTGGAGAAAAATATTTTCTATCGAGTAAGGAAGGACTTACGTTCCAGTAACCTTTTCACTGATAATCTTGGTTTTCGTAGAATAAGATAAATATAAAGATAGGAAAAATACTTAATGATATTAGAGTCCGAATTACATACATGTAGTATCGGGAAAAGGGACGTACTTGACAATGGGTCATACCTGTGGCCCTTTACAAACATTAGGGTAATTGAAGGGGATCTACCTGGGAATGGGTCAGGCACGTCTGGAGGACAGACAAAAGACATCAGGTAGTTGAGTAAAGTCAGTTGCAGAGAGTCAGTTGAGTAGAGTCCGTTGAATGTAGCAGTTAAGTTTGAGGAGTTGAGTTGTGGCAGTTGAGTGGAGTAGTTTGAGTTAAGCAGTTGAGAAGTTGGAAGCCGAGTGTTAAGACGTACGACGATTGTAGTCAGCTTTTGTGTTGAGTATTACTTGTACGAATAAACTTGAACTTAACTCTGAATAAACCATCCTTTCTTGCCCTTGCTCTAGATAATAAAACAACACATTTGTAGGTTACTACATACATAATTATTAAATTGTAATATATATCCAATTTTGGTGTATCGATTTTTTAAATCTGTTGTTTTCGATAATACTCACTTCCACCTTTGAAACTGCATAATTTTAACCCTGCTGTGGTTTTCGAATTTTTATGTCACAATCTTGGTCTTCTTTCAACAAGCAAAGAAATTTTCACGTATTTTATATCTCTATGTTTCATTCAAACTTAACTTTGTTATTGATGAAAAAACATAGTTGAGTTTAAAGTGATTCAAAGAACATCGCAGGTCTAAAACAGAGGATTTTCTTTCTTTTAAGAATATTACTTTTTTTTTTATTTAAGTCCAAATTATCGAAGGGCAACAATACATCGAGAACGAAAAATAAGTCACATTTCCCGTTTTTCATAGATTCAAGATACAAGGCTTCAAATATTTAATTATTCAAGTATTCAAGATTATGACAAAATCATATGTTTAATCCCGAAACTAGTCGTGATGTACAATAAATTAAATATCCATAAAATATCTTGAAATCTATCAGATGAGTCATCTTTTTTCAGCCATTTTTCATGTTAAAATATTTTAGTGGTATCCAAGTAACATCGAAGTCAGCAAATTTACAAAGTGGAATTTATCATACTTTTCCCACGTGGCTATGTAAAAGCTGAAAAACGTCGAATGGAGTAAAATACATAATGATAAGTTCAACTTGACGTAGAACCACAAAAAATATACCAAAATGCTGAACCAAAGCTAGTGCACAATAACTCGACAAAAACATCTACATACCTCTCAAACTTTCTCAAACACCGGAAAACCTCTTCAACTACGCATTTCCCACTGCGTTCCGCTATCCCGCAAACTGCCTCAGGTCTCTGAGTTACCAGCGCGCTGAAAATAATTTTCAAAAATATTTCCAGTGCTCCGTGAGAGAGGAAGCAAGCGTGTTGAACCATCGACGATTAACGACGAAAGAATCGCGGGGAAATTGTTGCTCGAGAATAAGATCAGGGTGAATAGAGACGAAACGAGACGAGACGGCGTGGCGCGGCGTGTGTCTCGGTTTTAGCTGGAATTTTCTCTCCTTGTTTCACCACGGTTCTCGTTAGCGGCGCAAGATGCACTTTTATTCTACCTTCGGGCGACTCGCCCCTTTGTACAGTCATCCAAATGGTATTGTACGTGAGTTAAGGAAATTGTTCGACACCAGCGCGGCCAGTGGATGAAACTGGTCGAGTAATCGCGTTTGTGGTTGGATCTCGTTCGTACGCGTATTTTTTCCGAGTCATGGGGATATATTCAAGGGGATGTATAAGAACAACTTCCGCCTTCTTCTCTCTCTCAGTTTTATCCACGGAGAAATGCTTTGAAGCGTGCTTTACTTTTTTTTATTACTCCGACGAGGATCGTCCGAATGCTTTCAGTGAATTTTCACATGCACGTTAACCATTTCGACCCTTGTAGGACACATACACTGGCGCTCGAAAATATGAAGGCATTTGCTTATTTTTAATAGAATGATATTCAGTTATAGGATTATAGTTGCGCAATATTCAGGACTATTTTTTTTTATTTATTTAAAATATCGTAGAATATTACGACATGATAAAGGATTTACTTTTAGTTTAATATGCGATGAAAAGATTTGCATTTGTAAGAGTCGAGTATGAGAGACCAGGTTCGTTATTCTAAGGAGTTGATTTATTTTTATTCATTTGATTTCCAAATTATAAATGAAGTACAGATGTTTTTGCACATTAATAGAGAGATTATCGCAATTAATTTTAGCAGGAATATTATAACCGGTCAATACTTCAACGAACCACGTATTTAATTTTAATACACCATTCATAAGGTTTTAATTATGCAATTTAAATTTCATATGTATACATTGATTTCATAAGAAGACTGCTTTTGACCAGTAGTTCCTAGTTAATTCGTGTATTCTAATGACGTTTATGTAATGCTAAAACTAATCGGCTAAAATGTTCCCACATTTATAAGCCATAACATGTTCGTATCCCAGTGAATATTTTTAACCTTTAACTACACAGACATCTTTACTATACATATAGGTTACGTATTTGGTACTTTATTTATTAAATCGTCATGCCATACAAATTAATTTATTTTGTTTAATAGTTGTATATTTATTTATTGAAGGTTTTTATAGTTGAAAGCACTGGAGTTTCTAACATTTTTCACTAGATTGAAAATTCGGGTTCCTCTGAAAGAGATTTATAATTAAGAAAAGCTTAAAGATTAAGTCTCTTCAGGATAATGATATGCTCGCCATTTCCTAATATTGAATATATTTAACATAAAAAAATATATTATTATCTTATTGAAAAATTCTTTTCAAGAAACGAGGAACATAATTTTTATAAAATGGAATTTTTTTTGATAATTTTCTTAAATATCCGTTTCCGAGAAAAATTTTGTAAATTTTCTCAGTATGCACACATTTACTTTTGATAAAATTATAAAACTCTCACCCCAAAAAGTAGTTCACTCTTAGAGTTGATCCTTCTAATATGCCAAAATTGCAAATTTTTTAGACGTATCATTCTTCTAGCAATCTCAAAATGTGTTATCTTTACCAATATATATTTTTGATTTTTACATGTATATTTCTTTTTAAACTTTTGGTCTTGGTTTATTGCATTTTTCGCTTCGTATAATTCCTCGTATAATTACCAAAGGAAAAGATCGATATTCTAAACTATGGAGACAATATATATAGTGAACGCTAAGCTCCATTGTAGTAGGCCATTTTTTCAGCTGTCACGATGAAAGCTCGCTCGATGATTAGCCACTCCACTTAAATCCGTCGATTCGATTGCTCGTTTTGTTTTCCATCGGTTTATTTGCAATAAAAGGAGCGGGCAGGTTAATCAGATTATCATTACCTATACACACGTACATAGGGTTGAGCACACGTAGTTACTCGACGTGGGGTGAAGCATCGAATGAACTTATTGCCCATTGAACCATACTGCGCCACCATACTCACTGTAACCTGTGTAGACAGGCGAAGCTCCATTGCACAAACGGAGAGGAGCTACGGTGTAACACATACCGCGTTTCTGTGAAAACCAATCAGTTTCAGAGAAGCATTTATTCATGATTTTTTAACGTAATTTTTATGGCAACAACTTCGTAGTGGAAATGCGAAAGGATGATTCGAAATATTTTTCTGAAACTTTATTTCGCGAGTAGTTTCATTTAAAAAAGGAAATTTTCTCGATTTTGGATTTCTACAGTTTTGTAATTTAAAGTCGAATGTGAAAATTGGGTTCCACTATTTTCTTTTAATCTATCTCAGAGGTAACGTTTTTAGTAAGTTGATTTATTGTAGAGAATTTATTTCAACAATTCTAGGTTACGATTCTTTCTATTTTTTCTATTTGTTAAAAGATAAAGTTTTGATTCTTGAGTTATGTAATTCTTTAATCTAAGCCCAAGTTTAAGCATATTTTTATTTTTACTTGAATTTACCCCGAACGAAACTTTATTGTTAAGTAGATTTGGGGTCTTTGGTTAGGTTTAGTTCTGAATTCTAACTTAACGTAGGTTTAACTAACTCTAATACGATTTAATTAAGATGCTGATGCAAGTCCAAAATGTGGCTAATTTATAGTTCCTGTAGTTTAATTAATTCTACATTTTCAACATTGCTATAAACGATGTTTGATCAGATTTGAAGGGTACGAAAGATACGGAGAAATTGAATGTAGAATTAATCGAGACTCAACATGTATTGAAATTAGAACACCTTGAATCTAATTTGAACTTAACGAGTATTATGATCTAGACCTATCACAGTTCTACCTCGGTCTTGACCTAGACCTCGCATGGACCTAGACCAGCGTACATCTGACACAGATATAACCCAAACTTAACATGAATCTAATTTGCGTTCCATTAAGCAAGACTTAAAATTTTTTAATATTGTTATGTATTAAAGTTTAGTTCTTACGTGGAAATGAAGATACGTTGTTTCTAGATTCTGCAGGTATTTAAATTATTCTTTCTTTTCTGCAAATGATGCATTTACCAATTTGACAACTTTAACTGATGGAATTGATTTCATAAAATGAAATAATTTTTATACAAAATACTTTGTGAAGATTGCAATGAAATCGTATATTACAACAAAGTTTCATTCACAAAGTGGATGCGTGAATCGAGACGATTCGTTAAATTTGTATCGAGTGTCAAAGATCGGCGTATTTCGTATCACTGAACAACTCGTTTCATTAGCTTCTAAGTGAGCGGAAACTGGGCTTTGTAACTTACGCGTAAAGAATGTGACGCAGGTCTAGATTAAGACTCTTTTCAATAGAATTTTTAAAATACTAAAATATTTCCAACGTTAGAAATAACTTAACAACGCGGATTTAAAAGAGCCAATATTTTTGCAATTTTTGTTGTTATGTTAAATAATATTACAAATCTAGAGAAACTAATATTTATACACTGATATTTCTTGTGTTATCCTTTGAAAATTAAAATCGCCACTATTTAATTTTCTTCCTTTTGTAATTATCCAAGTGGAATCAATAACAAAATTGGTAACAATTTGTTCTCCATTTTGTAAATAGCAGGAAAGTAAAGAAATCCAAGTTTTTCTAAAATTGTAATAAATATCAAAGATTGAAGATCTCGAAAAATTCATAAGTGTATAAAAGTTAAATCTTCGTTA
The DNA here is from genome assembly GCA_905333015.3 of Bombus campestris. Classification (NCBI taxonomy): domain Eukaryota; kingdom Metazoa; phylum Arthropoda; class Insecta; order Hymenoptera; family Apidae; genus Bombus; species Bombus campestris. The sequence goes on along the minus strand of HG995136.1, from coordinate 9,619,393 downwards.
AATAATCTCAACTATATACGAATTTCGAAATCACCGAAAATTTACGAGCCTTAAAAAAATCAATGTTCGTTAAATGGTTTCTATCGAATGTTCGCTGAAAAATATTTTTTCAAAGTTTGTCCATCCATTACATATATGTCACATTTATACTAGAGTTACGTCAATAATACTAAGTCATACGTTGTACGATTGTAACATGAAAAAGGCACAGAATCAATGGGTTCGATGCATCGTGTACGCATAGAAAAGCGCGTTACGTTTCACATCTCGTTCTATGATAGAATCAAACAGACGGTTTGCAATATTTTGACGCCAACCGTGTGTATTTAATCGGCTGAGCCATTTCACTGAATTCCTCGGAACTATCGCGATAACTCAATCGTCCGGATATCGTGGCAATCTACGAGAAACGTGGAGGTTCCTGAACCAGATGGCCGATACGATATTCATTTTCTGATAAATATTTCGTATCGTCTTGTTCATCGACTAAACGAGTGACTGAAAAATTAACTGGAGCAAATGGTGTGGAACGGATGAGACTAATGTCGTGGAACTGAAATTTCTCAGCTCTCTCTAATCTTTCGGATATTCCATTCGTTCTGTAAATTTTCAAATTAAAATTTGTCTCACTGCTATTTCGACACATATGTTTTTTAACATTTTTCTTGTGTATAAATATCTTTCCATTCTTCGTCTGTTAACATTTCTCCATTTATATCTTCCGAGATGAATTTCTTGCTGCTCGTTGGACTTTTCTCGATTCAACTAGTAATTTATTTCTTTCTACAAGATAGATTCTGCAGTAATACTGATAAATGGTATCTACTTGTATCCTACATTAATAAAAATCTTCTAGTGTTATTATAATTACATTTTCTAAATTAAGCACAGTTCAAAAATTCACTAAACCCCTCGTCAAAGCATCCTTTCCCAGGTTTCGTGGATTGTGAAGACCAATGCGATTGTCAGATCCGGATGTCCGTCGCGATCATCGTACGATAGAGATCGTCGCGACGTAGCACGGTACCGCGTCGAGTGGAGGTCGATTGTGCTCGAGGCCAAAGGCGGTCTCGGCATATTTATATTTCAAAATTTTCATTGTGAATCGGTTTCTGGGCCACGGGAGATACAAACGGGAGCGGTGGCGGCGGCAGCCGACGTGTTCAGTCCGCCATTCTATTGAAAACCGGCCATGGACGGCCGTGAGTAGTACTGTCGTTCGATAAACGGCGTCTTTCTCGGAGCTTTCGGTTCAAAGATAAGAATCTCGGATTCGAGGTCAGCCAAGCAGTCCTCGAGGCCTCCTTTGGCCATCGGCAAATTTCGAAAGGGCGCTCGACCTCGTACGAGGTGGCAACCGGGCTGCGGAGAACGGTGGGGGATAGTTACCACCCTGTGTAGGTGTGTGCACTTATCCTACACCTATGTGTGTGTGTGTACGTTACACTAATACGTCTGTGAACGAGACTGGCGCACGATCGAGATGAATCGGTGCACCGGCGACGTTCCGGTTATGGCGACAAAGAACAGTATCTAATATCCGAGAAGAGAGGCTGGCTCTATATTATAAAGTAGGGTTTTTTATTTCTTTCCTCTCTCTTTTTCTTCTTTTTTATCTAGCATGGTCACATCGAGACTCCGGTTTTTCACGTACCAAGAGCAACTGAAAGGAAAGCACAGAGGCAGGTGCTCGATACAGGTTGCAGAAGGTCAAGCGCCCTTCGAACCAAACAATGAAGAAGCTCTTCTACTCTCCTGGACTTGCACACTGTGTGTCCGGTCTCGATGTGCACTCTGAATTATTTCTTCCGGCATCTGGGATGCACTCCTGGCTCCGGGAATTTATTGGATAGCGATTGTATGATGTGTATTGTCTCTGGTTTAATGGAAGTCGAGGGGTTCGAGGGGATGTTATGGCGGATGCTGCGAATTATCTTGAGCATGGGAGACAATTTCTGTTGGCATATTTATTTTGGTGTATTTCTTCGGTATTACTGTGTGTTTCTCCCGTTTTTTTACAGTGGGATTGCGTTATTGGGAAAAATTGTTTATCGATTTGAGGATTAATGTTGGGCTTGGATAAAATGGGATATAAATATCCTGCCTTCTCATGAAATATACGATATGTGATAGTATAAAGGTAAATATTATATCGTAGTATATGCAAGGAGAAAATAAATGATAGTAATTAATATGAAAGTAATCATTCAGGGCGAAAGTATATATATAAATGTAAAAGATAAATAATAACTGGCAAGGAATTTGTTTTACGATAGTCTTACGTGTTGAATAAGAACGTTTTTGCTAATATCAAGCACTCATTTCAAACTTACTTCCGTCACACTCTTAAAATTCTCGCTCCATCTATGTAAATCAATCGCTCGACATTCGCAACTTTATTATTTTGTTCGAAATATTTTTCACTCGCTTCCAGATTTCTATCATTTTTACATCATTCGTACAAAAATATAGATAAACCAACCAATCTCAAGGTTCTTCCGCGTGTAAACAAAAAATTGACAGACCATCGAAGTACATCTATCACAGTTGCTTCAACCAGTGCAGCGAACAGAATTCTTGAATCGTGATGTTTTTCATAGGGTAGAAAAATCTGGCACAGAAACCACCCCCCTTAGGACTGGATTCGGTTGACAAATAAATCAACGAGCTTCGTATCAAGCCCCAATTTCAAATATACTCCAGATTCGTCCGGCGAACTCTATTTTCACGACAGGGGGTGAGTCGACGTCGCGCTTCGGAAACGGGGCTGAAAACATTCCGCTGGCAAGATACAGCCCCCATTCGGGCCCATGGTCGATACTAAGCCAGCCCGAAACTGTCCACGTTGCTGAAACACATGGACAATGTCCAGACAAGATGGATTGTATATTGCCACTCAAAAGTGTGGGGACTAACTTGCCTATTTTTCATAGAATACAAATTTTACTACAAAATTATATATAGAAAGACTGAGAATGGTTTCATCTTTTATTTGAGTTGTAGAATATTCTGATGTGATAAAATGTAACTTTAAACGTTAATCTTGCAATAGAAAATTTGGTACTGTATGTGTCAAACATTAGAGGACAGCTTTGTTAGTGAAACAGTTTATTATTTACGAATTGATAAGGAAATTATAATTAGTTCTGGTAAAAATATTTAAAAGCGGTTAACATTTTGAAGAGATACTGAAGTGGTGTTTTGAACATGGGTATACTTACATACTTACATGCTAGTATTTATTAAATATACAACTACGTAATAGAATACTAGATGAGCATATGAAATCAAGAAAATATTAACGAATTGTTTAGTAGAACATTGGTAAGATTTTCGTGAAACCCTTGTAAAAAATGCAAAAACTTTCTGTTCAATTCAATACTGTAACATATGTTTTATTACATATTTTTTAATCACCTATGATATTTATTTTATATTTAGTCAAAGATGATATATCATTTTTAATCTCTTTTTCTATTGTACTTTTATTGCGTAAAATACGAGAAAAATTTTCATTGATTTTTTCATATTCTGATAAACACTCTTGTCTGCTATTAAAACATGCATTTTATTGAAGTTTATTGAATTTTAAAATACTTGTTTAGTTTGAAACAGTACGAATTTATACGCCATTTAAAACATCGAAAAAATTGGTTTAAGAATTGTGAAAGAAGTACATATTTTGACATATTAATCAGGGATTCTTGCACTATAGTTTATAGTCTTGCAAGAAGATAGTAGTATAAGCATGGGAGAATTTTCCACAAAGAAAGGAGTTCCAATGGCACGTTTTTCACTTAGAATAGATTGTTTGGTCTCGCGTTATAGTAATTCTTCTACTATGTCAATACTTAAAAGGGTAAGTGAATAATACGTAGCAGATTAAAATTATATTTAGAAGTTTGTACAAGAAATCAACACATGTTAAAATAACTATTACACAACTTGCGAAGAAGGTCGTGGAATTATGGAAAAAACATGTTAAAAATTCAAAGTATCGTAAAATTTGCAGGCAAACTATTGACAAAAAAATGTGAGTCACCGTCGAATCATATTTAGAAATTTTGATGAGTAGCTAAAACGTTGGAATAAATATTAAATTTATCATAGCAGACGAACAACAGGAGGATCAACGACGGAGCTTCTTGTCCAGCAATGTTTGCGCGAAAGGAACGTTCGCGAATTACTTTTTCTAACGATAAGCTACTTAAAAAAGAAAGGGAAAAACTGGTTTGGCGAGTTCGTTTTTCTGGGTCGAATAGCGTTTTACACGAGAGCAAATGTTTCGCGACATCCTGTTATAATTTTCAGTCTCTGATAAGCTTAAAACAGTGGCGCGCATCGTCGGCCTTATGAATCCTCTCAAACTTTCTTCTACATATAGGGTGATTCTATTCAATCTGTAAATGGATACATTTTAGATAATTAAAGTGTGTTACATGAACTACACAAGTTTCGCAAGTTCATTAAAGTTTCAAACAATGGCAAATGGCGATTTGTACTCTTCACATCTCTTACCACGTATTTTTCATGAAAATTTGATCAAAATTCAAATAGATTTTAAGGGAAATTAAACAGATCGTATGAATTATTTCGGTACGTTCGTGTAAATCCCTTTCTATGTATAACTTAAATACATTTTTAATCTCTTCGTAAAGATTGCGAAATAACGCAGAAAGTAAGTTAGAGAGTATGTTATACAGACGATACAAGCATTGATTATGATATAAATTTACCAATTTATAGAAAAGAATTCAATTTTCCAATTGTAAAAAAAGATTTAACTATACAGATATTTTTACTAGAAGAAATGATTATTAGACTACGAATATTTAGACAAGTTCTACAAATTCTTAGAAACTACTGCAAAATCCATCTTGCCAAAGACAACCAACTGTTTGGACACTTCTAAGTAGCATAGAGAAGAATTCAATTTTCCAATTGTAAAAAAAGATTCAACTACACAGATATTTTTACTAGAAGAAATGATTATTAGACTACGGATATTTAGACAAGTTCTACAAATTCTCAGAAACTACTGCAAAATCCATCTTGCCAAAGACAACCAACTGTCTGGACACTTCTAAGTAGCAGCATAATTATGTCGTCTACGTGTTTCATTCGCCGTTTGAACATTCTTTTAGCTTAAAATGAGGTTGAGTCTTGCTTCGAAAATGATACATTTAGTACTACCTCCGCACGTCTGCAGAAATTTGATACTGTGAAAACGACGCATGTAGAACCTACTAAAAGATCGCTTCTTTACTGCAGTGTAAGATTATGCGCCAATACTTTTTATAACTACTGTAAAATACATCATGTAAAAAATGAGCAAGTGTCCGGATACTTTTGAACGATAGCATATGTCTTCTATATGTATGTTTCATTCTCCATACGATATTCTTTCTCAACCCAGGTCCTAGACCGAGCTCAAGCGCTTAATTCGTTTGCTCCTTCGTCCACTGATCCGGTAGCGTACATGCTCGTCACAATGCAAATCTCTGCTCGTCTAATGAATTATTTAAGCGTCCGCGCTTCTCTTTCTCGCGTTCGCGTTCCTTATGATGCATGGCCTCGTACGCACGAATCTCTCCTCGAGAATCTACGGTGTCTGCGGTTCATGCTTCGTTCGTCGAACCGTATAGTCCCTTGACATCTCCTTGGAGAGATGCTCTTGAGAGATTTCTAGCCTGTGACGAATTTCTATGGAAATCCTCCTCATCCAAGACTTTCTGCGGCAAATGGTTCGTTGAACATTACGATTTTCTGGGAAGAAACTGTTGAGAAATGACGAACGCGCGGACACACTTCGATACTTTGTTTTTCTTCATTTCTTTTTTTTTTTTTGTGTGTGTTTTATGCGAAGTGGGGCGCGAAATTTGTTTCCTTTTCTTCAAGGAAGATGGGGAGGTTTACGTTTTGTTGTTATCGTTTTGATTGGCAAATTTATCACGGACGCGTCCGCGGAACACTTCGATTTTATTGATTTTCAGTTTGAAAAGAGTTGCCTTTGGGGTTTCTTCCAGATTCGTTCTAGAACGGTCATAATGAAACAGCATGTGCGCCAAACGAATCGATAACTCGCGCCACGATCGAGTGACACGTGTTTTTCCAGAAATTGTAGCTTTTATAAGGATCGAGCTTTTCTCATGTGTTTTCTTAAGCTTTTTGCTACTGCGGTTTCGTTTAAATTGCAGCCTTAAACGCTTGTGTTGTGTGTAATATGATATACGTTGAACCGTATAGTTACGTAACAAATTCTGCTACACTAGTGGAAGTACTTATTGCGTTACATGCAATATTATTGATGATGCAATTTATTTTTGCCAAGGTAGTAAGCTATACTTTGTTAGAATCATATATTTTAATCAATTTTGGAAAGATATAGAACCATGTTCTATAATGTATAAATGTAACAATGTTTATTAAAAAAATTGTTCAAAATATGGTAATCTTATACCACACCATGAATGTTAATATTTTTCAAATATTATGTTGTATCGTTGTATTGTTGAATAGTAAATTAATATTTATTTACGAGCAAAAGGAATGCAATAAAATACCACTACAATCAATAAATGATGATTTTAATATATTATAATACTTTCTACGTTTAATTATAGATTTATACTTTCTACATAAATGTGAAAAATATTAATTTTTAAAAAAACTTCTTCGTACTACACTTTATGGTTAACTTGCTACAATTTTGCTTTGTTCTTTGATTATTATTTATATTTTCTTCGTACTAATAGTAAAAGGACGATAGATATTTAAAAGCATTTAATATTAAAAAAAATATATATATCCAGTACCCAAGTAAGGCAGTAAATATTTAAAAATAGTAAATATCTACATATTAAACAAATTATAAAATATTATAAAGGAATGCGATAATATGAATAGTTTTCATAGTATCGTTTTAAAGCTCACGATACTGTTTCTAAAAGAAAAAAGTTGTAATACTTCAACGCACGATATCGCAACATCTATCCAATATTTCTCTTTATTTACAAGAGAATTTCGATTAAGCGGTTTAGTCAGCGTGAAAAGAGACACGCGATAGACCAAAACACGAAGACAAATTAAAAAGAAGATATTAAACCTTCCTTTTGTTTCCCAAAATGAAGTTTTTCATTTGCTTCCTCCATTCGCATCGCAATGTCTTTGCTATGGCAATTTTTATTCTCGAAGAACCAGAAGGTTTTGCTTTTTTAACAAAAAATTTTCACTAGTCGACGACGTTATTATTATTGAAATTGCATAAAAATACAGAAAATTGTTAATTAATCCTCGTCACCGTAAATCATATTTGTGGTTCTTCCAACCTTGAGACAAATTTAGGAAAAATTCTATTAGGTCTAGAACAAGATTCTGTCTTTTTCATTGTATGTCTTTGTTATTGATATATTTTCGATCAGTGGATTGATAAGACAGATTGATAGAGTAAAATGTATAAAATATTCAAAGTATTCGTTATATTTAGCGAATGAAATAAATTTCTGTTTAGATACCATTCCTTTAGTTACGTTTATAAAGATATGAATTTACATTAACGTCTACAGTCTACAGTCTATCTCTGACATATTTACTGTTGATCTTAGTGATTTTCTTTCCATTTTTTACATAACAAACACGTTGTCTCTTATATTATATAATGAATATCGTTTCTCACTGTAATATTGCTTTAGTTATTTAAAAATCATGAACCATTTCATAAGTATTTCTATTTATATATTATTGATTACTTATTATTTGTTCAGAAAGCTTCAGTTTCTCTTTCAAAGCACAACACGTAGGAACGGCGTACTTTCGGATCATTTCTCTTTGTCAATACAAACTAGATCATACTAAAACAGTAAAAACACAAGGTTTTTACAAAATTGAAATCAACGATCTTATACTATGGCAAAATCATATCAATTTGCATTACAAATTTTCTTATTTTGATAAAAAATTCTAAAGCATATCGTTGCGCTAAAATATATTAGCTTTAATATACGGTCTTGCTACGATAAAAATGAAAAAGAATTTTATTTTACTACAAGATGTTCGTTTAAGGATATGTTATATTTATCGATCTGAATTAATCGATTTATTATGTAGCAAACGTAATAAAAATGAAATTTTGGCCCCATGAACACGACATAAAGATATTCCTTCGTGCTATAATTAATCTAAAAATCGTTGATTCACGCGCTAATTATATTTCCTTAATAAATCAAGTTTCTCATTGCTCTTTAAAAATTCGACGAATTTAACGTATGAAGGACCAGCAATTCATATCTTTATAAATAAATGTAAAGATTCAAACTGACGAAATGAGTTATAAAACGAAAAATACAGAATCCTTTTCTACGATAGAATCGCTAAGTTGCAAAAATCTGTATGTTTACGTGGAACGTGACGAATTAATTCTGAACTTTTCTTTCCCTTTTATACAGTTGCCATGGAATTGAGAATCGACATGCCGCGAAACACGAAAAGCGTCCGTCACAGAAGCTCGAAACCTCCTGGCCATTTTCCTTGTAAGTCCAAACAAAGTTTCTTTGAAAAGTTGCTTGCTCGATCGGCTATTCAATCAAGTAGCTCGTCATTCTAAGGCTTTTCGGCTTCATTACCGAAAGAAATTATTAAATAGAAAGGAATACTATGAAATATGTAGGTCACATCCAAATGAGAAACCTTGGTGGGTCACACACGAGGAATGTGAAAGGTGTGGAAATGTTTCCCTTGCGAGAAACTAGGTGTAAAATAAATATTTCATATTAAAATAGTTTAAGTTCTAAGAGGACGAGAGTTAACGCTTCTGTAAGCTTATTTTTTGTTTGACTTTCTATGGGAGGGAAGAAATGTGAATCGCTTTGCTCACTAACATCGTGAAAATCGCAGGTAATTAATGAAGAGAACTTTGAATAATAAGTTCCCTAGTTATTTATATCATATTTATCATATCATATCATATTTATTGACAATCAATATCACAATGTAATATTCCGATCTTTAAATCTAAGATTCTCACGATTTAATATTGTAACATTTAACAACTTAACATTCCAACGATCAACGCTTCTATTTCCTTAAAGGAATTCCTTCTAAACGTTTACGAAACGCAACGGGATTCAGGTGTTCTCGTACGGTACAACAAATTTAACAATGTAATGTCCCAACATTTAACAATCTGACGCTCTAACAATTACCAACATCGCTATTTGTTTAAAGAAATTCTTCGCGAAAGGAAGGAATTCTTTAGAAAGAACAACGAAATTCTTCAACGAGACGTTCTTACACGGTACAACGAAGATCCTTCAAAAAATCCGAAGAATCTAATATCCTTAAATTATCCTAACGTTCAAGCACGCACGCTTCTATTCCTCCGAAGGAACTCTTCCCAGACGTTTGTCAGAAGGGAATAGAATTCGAACGTTCTTACACAGTGTACCAATCCTTTAGAGAGAATTGTTCACTGTTATTTCTATTCTATCGTGTCCAACGTAAACATACTAACACTTCAATACCTATCTCTTTACGCGTCACCAATAATTACCAATAATTACCAATTTCCCTTAAATTCCGGAATCCAGGAATCGTCCATCAGTCACGTGCTAATTGTATTCCCCTAACGAATTCAATCTTCCATTGCCGTTTAAAAATTCGACGAATCGAACGTTCGAATAACCAGCAATCCATACCCCCGTGGAAAGAATCTCTTATTCTTTGAATCGAAGGAAAAACAATGAAATTTCGAGCGACACGCGTCGTCGTTCATCCGATGGGAATTGCTTTCGCATATCTTGCCCCGGCTTGACGCCATTTTTACGGTCAATATTTCCCCGCTAGACTAGATGTCACCCTTTACTTGGCCACCCTCACCCATTGGAAAGTTGTGCCACCCTCCGTGCGATAGCGCCACTGGCATGTTTCCAATTTCCACGAGGGCTGCCTCTTTGTTCGTCACATTCTATCGGCCGCTTTCTTGCTCCCGTTTCGCCTCGCTAAATTTATTCGTCGCCCGCCACTGCTTCTATCCGTCCGACCTTTTCAACGGTGAAACGTTTGCGAACGTTGCGAGCCTTGATCCACGTTATTCCGCGGAGATTGATGAAAAGTAAAAGTACAGACCGACTAAACCGGGTCACTTTGCTTTCGCGGATAGACATGTTACCATGAGAAACGCGAATCGTTAGCATTGTTATATAATTCTTTGCGATGCATTTTCTTCGAAGATTTTTGAAGCGGCAAGGATATTTGGAATTTTTCCATTTCCGAACGAGCACCGAACTTTTCCTCGAGTTTTACGGCTGCAAATTAGGATTCTTAAACAATTTTTCATGCTTGACTTAGTTATATTAGGAAGATTTTTGGGTATTAGAACGTTTAGGGACGTTAATTGGCAGGTTGTTTGGTGGGCAATTATTTCTATGATTAAATGATATTAAATGTATAAACTAGTTTGGTGTCTTTAGGATTAATTCATTTTTGTTTCAACTATTTCAAGATCGAATGTTCCTCGTTCTCTGGAACATAGTTGCTTTTCTTTAATTAAAATTAAGGCCAATTTTAAAACAAATACATTTATTGTTTAATTATATGCAACATCGAATGTGAAAAAACCAAATTCAAATATTTTCTCTTTTTGCCATGTTTTGAGGAAATTTGGAAAGAAATTATAATTTGTTAGTTGAATAACGAGCGTGATGAGTGTTTTTATGATAAATTTAATATTTCTTGATCTTTTGCTTAAATTTGATTTTGAATTAATTTACGCATTTAATAATAGCGTTTTTATTTACATAGTTAGGCGATCACACCAAGTACGCAATAATTTTGATGTGTCAGCAACAATTCCTGAGAAATTTGTCTGTTTGCTTGAATTTTTGGCGTTTGAAGGTTCGAAACTTTTGTTGCCAACATTTCTTGAATCTAGTACAATCGTGTCAATATTCAGGTTCTTGAAATATGAAGAATATCCGAAATATATGTTGATCGCAATTGTATTTCAAAGGATGTAATATTTTTCGAATTTTTGGCAAAAACACGAATTACAAAGAGACAAATGAATGAAGAATGGCTATGAAAATACTTCCCTGCAAAAATAAAGTAAAGTAAACGTTCAAACGATAACTAGCAGCATAATTCCTCCTCTTTAAATAGAATTATAATGTTAGTAATATTAATATTAATTAATCGAATAATATATCGTTAGTTAGATATACATATTTTTAGATTGTAGATATATTTTTCCCACTTCATTTCCAATTTGGCTTCAGAACTGCTAACGCAACAACTTAATCTAATTCATGAGATGAGAATTTATTGCTGAGTGGATGAGCGGTTGCGTTTCAATATTTCATTGTTGTGTCATCCAGAATTGCATTCGATTCGCGTAAATATATGCACGTTACGCAAAAGAAGCGCTTACAGAGTTGGTGATGTAATAGAAATTACTATATCGGTTCCACATTTACGAAAATTAATACTAATAATAGAACTTCGTGGAACTTTGGGATAGTCGTGGAATACAGAATTATAAAATGGGCAAGTTGCAATAAAATCCTTTACCATCGATACTTTGACAAATTTTTCAATTCCAAAGCGTTGTTTCGAACTTTATTACAGTTCCGATATTCCGCTTTGTAACTTTTCAAATTCGAACTCTGCGAACTCCTGTTATCAATTCACCGTTTTAGGAACTCAAATTTCTCCAATTAAGATTTTGTTGGTGTCATTAAACCGCGAAAAATGTTCATTCTTACACTATATCATTCCAAATTCTGTTTTAGATTATCAAATCTATATTTTACTATTTTCCAAGTGAATCAAAAATAACGTTACCTATATTACACGCACATACATATTTTCTTATTTTTCTTGCTCATCCTAGATTTAAACGAGAGATTTTACATCTTCCTTCTTTTCATTTTCTCTTTATGTCGTACTACGTTATCTTCATAATATATAATAATCGTTCCACGCTTAAGAGCTGAAAAACACTACTAATGTGTTATTATAAATAGAAAATACAGGAGAAACGCATGATAACTTACTTGGCTAAAAGGGAGGATTTTAACGTGACATAGACAAAACAGGGAACAACCTGCTAGGTCCAAAAATATAAGCCTTTTAAAAATAGCTGGTAAACCCACGAATTTTCGTAATACACTAAGGGCGTAACTAATCTTATGACAATCAATATTTTTACAATGTTCAAGAGGTTAGTAAAAATATATAATGTGTAATTTCTAAATTAAATAAGGAGAAAGTTTTGGTAATATCAGATTGACGAATATAAAATGTGACTTATCATTACACTGCGGGTAATTATGTATTTCTGAAAAAATTTAAAGATGTGAAAACGTATAGAATGCATATAATACATTAATACACCAACATATATATATATATATGTAGTAACTTAGGTGATGGTGTTTGTTGTTAGTTTCCAGAGCAAGGACAAGGAATGATGGTTATTGAGAGTTAAGTTCGTTTATTCGTATGAGCAATGCTCAACATATAGCTGACTATAATCGTCGTGCGTCTTCTACTCGGCTTCCAGCTTCAACTCCACGTCTTCACGTCTTCACGTCTTCCCATCGACTCCCCAACTGCAACTCCACGTCTTCCCATCGACTTCCCAACTCCAACTCCTCGTCTTCACGTCTTCACGTCTTCTCTGCCACTCCCAGATGTGCCTGACCCATTTTCAGGTAGATCCCCTTTAATTACAACGATGTTGTAAAGGGCCTCAGGTATGGCCCATTGTCAGGCAGATCCCCTTTAATTACCCCGATGTTGTAATGGGCCCCAGGTATGGCCCATTGTCAGGCACGTCCCTTTTCCCGATACTACATATATATGAAATATTTGAATATTTGTTGTAATATTCGCCGAATGAAGAAATCTCTAAGTTCCATTCATTTTCTTGTATTCATAAAAATGTGAACTTTCATGAACAATTTTCATAAATATCCGAAGTGTAGAATAGAAAGAAGTTTAGAAGAATGTCTATCATGTTCTCTTCCCGTGTTTTTCTTCAATTATTATAAATATGATTCTCGTAGGTAATGTTAAAATAACTCTCCATGTTGTTGTAGCAATCCTATCTGTTAGAAATGTGTGTCGTATTGTCATTACTTGGCAAAAATAATTCTATTAAAAAGCAGGAATTGACAATTATTTAGAGGGCAATAATTATCGTTACGAAGCTCTTAAATTTATATTCTTATAATTATAATTAAAGAGACAAGACGTACATAAAAAGTGTCATAATTCAAATATTATAAGAATATTCTAATTCAAATACATACACTTTAACGTACCATGTGAATTCTGTACACTTCTACACGTTTAAATTTCTCCCAATAGCATAAACATCCATAGTCGACTTGTAAAAGCTCAATTACATAATTAATCTCATAACAATTTCCTTCGACATTCAAGAGGATATCTAATTCCAAACCGAAACAAAACGATAATTTCAATGATACGAGGATGATCTGACAGCGTATTGAATTTTATAATTATTAACCTCACTTGTCGTATCTCTCCCCGTCGGTCATTAAATACATTCCAACACGACTTTAATCGAACGAACAAAAAGCCCAAGGATTCACCCCTGGCGGATAAATTTTGATAGTCCTCGAATAATCGTGGGCGTGCTTGACCTTAACACTGATTGGTCGATACCTTAAAATAGCCCTCGTGCCGGGCATCTGATAAGGCGGTTTATTTATAAATCTGACTCAACATATTCGCGCGCTTTCGCCCGTACATCGACGATGTAATTTCGTCGTCGTTCCGTCTTCACCGTTTCCTCATTGTCCGCGTAATCGAGTCCCTGGAACCCCGGGGTGCCAGAACATTTTTATTGATTTATCGATTCGTCCATAACCACAAACCGAAACGAGACAGATAGGCGGATAACGAAAAGCGAAATAAAGCGAGAAAGAGGAGCGGTGAGGGGGAGGGGTGGAATGGCGGTTAGGAAACATAACAAACAGGCTGGAAATTGATATCAGATAAGAAACCGCGATTTCGTTTGTACGTTTCGCGTTAGTTCAGCCTTGGATCGGTTGTGCATTTTTCTTACAAATACAACCAGCCAATCTGCCCTTGGGAAATTATTGCCTTCGACGATGAATGGCTTCGCGAATGGGACAGGGGTATGTACTGGCTGCGCCTACAATTGCAACAAGAAAGTCGATGGTTCTTGTTGCCTTTGCGCTTCCATTGTTATTTAAGTCAATGCAGCAGAAAGCCACTTGATGCTAGACAAAAGAAAATTTCTGTACGAACAGACTGGGACCAGATGGAATACTTGTCAATGAAGGTTTGGCTCGATGGTCACTCTCGGTTTCGTCAAACAGGCATGTAATTATTAGATTGGATTTCTGTCGTTAATGTTGTTTGTAGGAGTAGTCGATATTTAATTTCGACGAGATATATGAGAGATGGGCTTAGTATTCATATTCGTTTATTGGTATTCGAGGTGAAGGAATTATATTTATTCAAGAATTCTATGGTACTTGGAGAAGAATCGGAGGGTTAAAGGAAAGAGTTTAGTGGAGTAGGATGTTTAATATTCAAGAATACTGGTGGTATGTACGAGTGTTTTCTCTTTTGTAGGTTTGATTGATGCAAAGGTAGTAATGTTTAGTGCTTAATTTTTTTTTTTTTTTATTTGGATGTATTTTACAGTCAATTCTCATTAAGAATTATAAGTAAATTTTTTTGGCGTGGTACAATGTCGTGTTTAATAAGTGTTTATCGTGTGAAGTGCATATTTGGCACAGGAGAGTTCCCTTTGTCGAGAAAAATATTTAACGAATGGGTATATTTCGAAAACGTTTAGAGGATGCAATTAAAATTAAAAGAAATGTTAGGCCGATTACTCGAAGGAAATTTTAACCAACAGCTATAGATATTAGAATTGTTGCAAACTCAACAGCACTTTATATTTATAGACACTGACCACGGAATTAATCATTTTATTTAATTATTAAAAATTCTACTCGTTATAACGACCATGCTGTATTTTGTAACATAGCAAGTAATGTAAAAAAGGAAAAGGAAATTTAGTGGTGAAGGGTACTCTGTATTCAAGGGTATTGGAAATATATAAATGCTTTCTGTTGTATAGGATTTGATTCATATCAAAGAATATTTATTGTAAATACTTGATGACATAAGAGAATTTTATTTATTGAAACAGATATAATACATCCTGAAGGAGAATTATATATTGTTTCAATCAAAAGATCATATACCTTCACAGCGTGAATAAATATTTGGCCAAAATATATTAAGGATGGTACATAATATAGGAAATTTGTATTATGTTATGTCTCATTCTAAGACCGTTATAAAGCATAGAAAAACAGATTTTATTTACACGCATATTCGATAAAAAAATTCCAGATCTTATTTATTTATGAAAGACACTACCCATCGTAATCTACTTCCTGTAATACAAAAAATCCATTTTGTTACAGAAGAAAGTTCTAGACATTAGTAACGTATCCATCCGAACGTCCTCGATAAATCAAAATTCCCTTCTCCTTAACCCTTTCTCCAAAGAACGTCGCTGCGTGGTAACTCACCCAAATAAACTCCATCAATCATCCACCCAATAAACCAAAAATCCTCTGGTGTCTGACAGCGCATCCGTGAAAAACAACGTTATCAAAACCTCGAAACACCCGTAACCGAGTTTCCATAATCTTGTATCTTCATCTCGAATCAAGGACCTCGACCTTCCTTCATCGATGACCGTTACTGCCATCTCTTTCCCCTTGTCCCTACCAATTCAAGGAACATCCAGCCCCGTGGCTGGTGTAAAGAAAGAAAGGGCACGAGAGAGGAAAATCGAGGCTCGAGGAACGGGAATCGAGTGTGCGCAGTCGCGGGACTGTTCGATGTCGCGGAGCAGTCATCGTGGAGAGCGACGAGTTTCTCGCCGCGTGTACACGTATATATCAGGCGGGAGGAGCGGTCGTCCGGTTGTCCAGGATTGCGATAATCGGGTGAAAGGTAGACGGTGACTTGCAGTGCCAAAGAGAGGCCAAAGTGCGATCGAATCGACGAATAACGATCGCACGACTTAATCTTCGAGGAGACACGTTGTCTCTTCGAGAAAGCTCCGTCCAGTCCATTCGAACGATCCTAATGGCCGCCAGGACTCGATCGAACCATCCACACAGACACGTAAATGTAATCCTTTAATCGTGTGCTATTTAAATATACGAAACATGAGATGGACGTGAGAGGATCCTCGAGGATCGAGGCGAAACCTCGCGACAACCGCGAACGAATCTGCTCCGGTTTCGTCGATCATTCGTTGAATATCGTTGTCTTCGTTGAGAGACCTGGTGCATCGATCGCGAAATACGAGGCAACCGATCGTCGGTACGGGCAGAACTTTACGGGCTTCCGGGAGCGGCGTGCGGCCTCCTGAAAAACCAGCCCGCTTCCCGATCGATCCCGGAATATGACCTTCGAGTCACGTGTGCCGCGGCGCGACACGCAAGTCACCGATACGAGCGGTTCCGACTCGCGAGGCGGACTGGACATCGATCACGAGGATCGCGCGCCGCGGCGGACTTTTCGACGCTGACGCGCTGGACGCGGGATTTTCCCTTCCGGGACGACACGACACACTGCCACACGGGGGTGAGAAAGAGAGAGCCACAGGGATCGATACGAGCAGCGGGAAAGTTGCCGAGAGGAAGGAATCGAGTCGTGGACCGGGTCAAACAGGAATTGCGAATTCGAACCAAGTTTCACGCTGTTCCGTCGACTAAATCGGAAATTTTTGGTGCACGTCGATTAAGAGGGTGAATCGATGTCGCAAATACGCGTGCAGGAAATACATGGAATATTTGAAGAAGAGGAAGAATTCGAGGAGCTGTGGAAAGTTGACGGGTGATAAATGCTTTGGATGAGAGCAGGAATTTGTTCTTCTGGCTCGTGGTTATGTCACAGACCGGTTGACAAATTTTCGGCGAGTATCGACAAAGAAGGTGATTCGATGTATATGTAGATACTCGTGCGGGAAACGTATGGAATATTTAAGGAACGAGACGAATTACGGACTGGAAAGTTGGTGAATGAAACTTGGTTCTGGTTCCTGACTCGTGGTTATGTCAAACGAGTGGAGATTCCTGGAAACACAATGATAGACCGTAAACATCGTACAGAATAGGCTTGATTCCCTGTCAATAATTTCTGTGTTCTAATTATTGTCTTGATCGACGAATCAGAAAGTAATTTTGAGCAATCTATTTTATTTATCAACAAGATGGTGAGCTGTGATTGTTCTTCGCGAGAATCGAGGTTGGACGTCTGTCAATAATGTCAGTGTTCTGTTGACCTCGCGTTCCATAGATGTACGATTCTGTTCTATAGTTGCAACCGTGGTTACATATATATCCACGATTCTATTCTACAGTTACAGCTGTGACTAGATATTCACGTAAATGAACAATGAGGTTCTATATCGGTCGAACGATCGACGGTGAACTGTGATTATCCGTTCTGTCAATAATGATTTTCATTTCGTTGAATCACGACCGAATGCCTTGCTTTGCACCGAGTCGATCGATTATCTAACCGTGACCACTTCTCGCGTAAATTGGACCTCGATAATCGATGCGAAAGCAGTGTAACCAATCCCATCGATCTTCTGCTCGCGAGCACATGACTATTCAGGGAAAGAGAAAGAAGAGGACAGTGAATTATCAACGTTTTTCGAATAAATTTCCATTCGAAATTAATCAGCGACACGACGAGTGTTTCGATTCTGTTGATTATGAAATAAACTTCACAAGACACTTCTTTTTTTAGACTCTTATTAATAAGAAATGAACAAGAGGTGATTTATGGCTAAGAATCGCGATATCCATGAATGACATCAATGTTCTAATCTCGTGGCTAGCCACTGGTCGAAGGCGATATCACAGAGGATTCTTTGTTTAGAACTGTTCTTCTACTTTTCGCTCAATTGCCCGCCTTCGAGGAGAAATCAGTCAATACGTCCGCTATTCTGATCGTTTTATCCGCAAATAGAAAAAAGCAAACCATAAAAGACAGTAATAAACGAAAAAAGAATCGTCCTTGAAAAATGGACACGATAGATCGATCAGACGACAAAAAACGCTTGGTGATAAACGCAGAGCTTATTACCCGTTCAGTTTTCTACCAGCCGCAGGGTTTTTCTATTCAGCTTTTGTCGTAGTTTTATCGTCAATTTAGAGAGTTTTTTGAGCACGAGAGGTCGGCATACCGTCACCGCGTGATCGATAATCGCAGCTTCATTTCGAAAACATCCTTGGACGGGCTCGTTCAAGGACCACGTTCGAATGATCGAACCACTCGAAGGAGAATACGTAGGATCGATATTATTCTCGGCCACGTGACGTGATATGTAATCTACCATGAAAAAATAGAAGAAAAATACGAAATCACACGATCCCTAAATACCCAGGGATTTGCGCTAGGTTTCGATAAAATCGTCCACATGTTTTAGAAATACCTATTAATGCAAAAGTATCCATCCAAGAAGCGTTGAAAGCTGGCTATGTTGATTCCTGGCCTCGTCGAGTACGGGTTGTAGAATGTCAGAGGCTCGTTTTCACAGCGCGCATGTCCAGTGCCTTGACTACCAACGGGACGCCTATAGTTGCGAGCCACTAGGGTTTCAAGGGGGTTGAGAGAGGATAGAAGAAGGAAAGGAAGGAGAGAAAGAGAGAAGCAAAAGCGACGAGTATCAAAGTTGCTCGTCGTGGTGCTTGCAATAAAGTAACCGTGATAAAAAGCGAGGCCTGTCACTCGCGGCTGGACGGTGAAGCGTGGAAGACGTGGAGAGAGCGTAGAGAGCCATTGGAGTGGCTAAAGTTTACCCGGCAAAGTTGAAGTGGTCAGAGAAGAAAAAAAAAAGAGGATGGAAAGGGAGTAAGAGGAAGACGAGCAAATTGGTTCGACAACTCCGTTCAAGTTCAACAATTAATCATTGGCTGTGCTGTTACTCTTCGTCTGAGCTTAAAAAATAGCGACTAGTAAATCAATGGTGAAAGACATCCCAAGAACAACATAGAGATTCAAAGAAGATACAGAAGTAAACAGAGAGAAAGATATTTTTGCTACGTCCTTTCTAGCGTTCGAGACGTACACACGTGGTCGTCGATTTCAACGTCCATTTAAACAGACTGACTTCTCAGCCTCCAATTTCCAAAGAGGATTCGTTCAAGCGAATAAATCGAGGATATAACAAAAGGAAGATTCTTAAATCCGAATCACCGTCCCACTGCACGTTTCTATCCTCCATTTTCCTACTCTTCACGCACGTAGACGTGACGCTTTGCTCAACATGTCATTCCGTAATATCTTGCGGAAGTGCATCGACAAGACGCGCCAGATAATTGGCCACGCGCTGAAGAGGTGAACCGTTGAACTCGTGTGCACGATGTCGAGCTGCAGCAAGAGCAGGTGATCGCTGGTACAGTCAGGAACAGGTGGAAATTGGTGAACAACACGGTTTATTAAAGGTCTGACGTGGGAGGATGACGAAGTACGGATTGGCCAGGCTGGCACTTTGGAGGCCGAGACGTTCGGTTACCTCGCAGCCAACGAGCCAGCAGGAAAACAACCCTCTGATGTATGCCGAGAGCAGCTTGTTGTATGTTGTTTGAGAGCGAACACTGTTGTCGCGCAATCGCTGCTGGCTTCCGTGGCTGGATGAATCTCGCCGTGTGCTTTTGATGTCTCACCGATCAGATGTCCAGTTGTACCAGTTGGTCTTTTTTAATAAAGCCATTCAAGACCATTTATTTTTTTCGTTGTCGCTTGATTCGCTTGCACATGTCGCTGTCAGAACTGAACAAAAATTTTGGAAAAATTATTTGCTATTTAGAAGATTTTTAGAGCGATTAACAGATTGTAATTCTTTGGTGATTGGACAATTTTTGGGCTGTCTGATTATTCGAAATTTTTTGATATTTGAAAGAAATTGAAATTATTTTTTTATTTGATTTGGTTTGATTAAAAAAATTGTACTTTCGGTAGAATTCTTTTTTAAATGTGATATTCCGTTGATATTGTTATTTGAAAAATTGGTAAATTGATTTTACTACGTACATTGGCACTCTTTTTGTTTTAATTTTTCCATTATGTAAAGACAGAATTTTGCTTACTTAATTCATTAAGGCATCTTATGAATGATGCAGATTTTTCAGAACGTGTGATATTAAACGATTCATCTATTAGTAATTGAGTAATCCACAGTTATTTACCAATTGCCTATTTTATTAACATTATTTTAATTTCAATTTTCCAGAAAATTATGTTATTAATTGAAATTTCATGAATTCTATCCAATCTCTAGGTCGAATTAACTTCGAATGTAAAAGATTTAACCCGAGCAATCCCTTATTAATCATTTTACTAAGCAGTTTACAGAACCAATAAGTATCCACAAAATTTTACCACAAGAAACAAACTAACTTTCTCTCACCAAACGTGAACAAGCGAAAAGTCATTTTGTTCAGCTCTGCCACTCTTCGATCCCTAAATTTCATCCCTCTTCCACAGCGTACGTACGCGTACACGTAAATGCGCTTTGTTTGTCGCTTTCAATGTGTCTGCAACGTTTTTGAGGAACACCAGGGGAGCTGTATAACGATCGCTATGACAAGAGCACGCTATATAAAACGATCACACGCATGTAGCGATCGATATTTATATAAACGACACACACGAAATCACGTGGCTGAAATTGCTCATCCGATCAAGGGATGAACCTTGGTATTTTGAAGAAACGAAAGAAGGGACGCGAAATGTCTCGGCGTTAAATAGCGCGAGAGGCAGCGTGGATCGAGCGCTTTTTCACCGGCGAAATCTGTTGATAAAGTCGCGTAATTTGTCACGACAGCGATTGATGAGCACGCTTTATTCAGCGCAGCACGTGCGTTCCCGATCGTTGGAACACGCTCGAATCGATTACAAGACTGCCGGATGTTCATTTTCTCCCGCCTGATGGATATCGTTGCCCGTAAACACGATTTTTGTCGCACGACGCTCGCTCTCTCTTTTTGTTACCAGGTTTGTTTGCTTTGGGAACGTTGAGCAAGAGGTTTTGTTACTCGTAGAGGGTGAAAAGTGGGCGATGCTATACGCTAGAGGATTGCAGGGTGGTTGAGAAACGCAATTTATTGGGTTTAGGTTAGGTTCGGATATTATACGATATTACACGCTAGAGGAATATAGGGTGTTTCAGAAGCTCGATTTATTGGGTTTCGCGCTGAACTGGTTGCAGGCAAGCTTAATATTTACAAGAAATGTGATGTTAGTTTCGTAGTTACGCAAAGTATGTTATATTCGTGAATTATTCGATATTTGAAATTTCTTATTTTTTATTTCTGAGAAATAGAGATAACAGAAGGTAATTGTTGGTGCCTCAGAAATTGCAGACTTACGACGATGAAACTATATTTATACAGCGAAGATATTTGTATAAAATATCCGAGACTCCTTTAATTCCCAATATCTTATTTTTAAGTTTGAAGAAGTAAAAGTAACGCGAGGTAGTTCTTCGCGTCTAGGAAATTAAAGCTTAATCGAAATGGAATTTTTTTGTCAATTTGTAAAACATTTTTATAAAGTATTTTGAATTTATTCAGACCTAGCAGTGGTATTTAATCCTCAGTAAATATTATGGGCCGCAGATGACTACTATCATTTGACTTATGTTTAAATTAGATTACTTGAGTTTAGCCTATTTAATCCACCACTAGTATTATTACGTCACAAGTATTTACCTAACACACGATAATTGGGCACGATAATAGGTTGGACTATATAATTTTATGTCTTTAATATTGTATAAAATTTTAAATGTCTTTAAAATTTAATCACCTAAAACTTATCTAAATTATTGTAATCCGTGGAGTGTGGATGTTTATGCAAATTTAAAGTTCTATAAATGCAACTAAAAAAATTAACCTTAATTAGAGATTCGTTTAATTTTCCAAGTATCGTAATAAATGCTTTATTTTGGATATTTAATATGTTTTCATATATTACATAGATTGTATACGTTTCTGCACCTTCAATTTTCCCATAAATGCAGAAACATCCGCAGTTTAATTAATAATTACCGATACCGGAGCTAATTAAATGCTAATTTGAATATTACTGACAAATTTTATCGCGTAAAGTACAGGGTGCAAAATAAAAATACCCCTATGTGAAATTAAATAAGCATCTTAATCGAAACTCTCATGGTTCGATGATACCAATTAAAAATGGTAAACTATTTTACAGATCTTTATTTCTTTTACAGATTATTATACATACAAATTTCGAATTTTCTTTCATTTAAATTTCTAAATTAAGTCTAAATATTATCTAAATGTTGCTTTCCCATAAATATTCCTTCTGCGACTTACATTACAATTTTAAAGATGACTTTAACGACAGATATGTGGCATTAAAAAAGGGCAGGTGTATTGTTTTGAGCCTATACCGCGAACTATGGAAAATTGTGCGTCGTTTGGTAGCGCAAATAATCTATAAAATCAGTTGTTATCGTAAAGCGAATCCATATGTGGGATAATTAGGCTATAGGCGTTGACCTCGGTCATCGAAGGACGTTTCATAATTTAACGTTTCATGAGTCACTTTTTTCATTTCTATGTTTCGTATAAATCCTGGGATGTAACGTGCGCATAACGATACTTTTAGGATAAGTATGGTGGATAAATGTAGTTGAGACTTTCTTTTTAATTTGTAACAATTTGTTTGAGCAACTTTTCTCTTCGTCTGACTACAGTTGTTTGCAAGTATAAAGATACGGGAATTGTTCATTTCTTTCTACTATTTGAGATATCCAACTTACTACTAAAATGTTACGCGTAGAATTGTAAAAATTTCTGCATTGTTAATCTCTTTGTACTGTACGTATTTCATGGAATTTATATTTATACAATTTATTATTAGTTTAGGACAGTTCCGAGGGAAAAAATTGATTGAGAAAAAGTTCTGAACTCGACGTCATTAGAGTTGAACAATTCTGAAAAAAAGTTTTATATTAAAGATTATAATAATTGAAAAATTGTATACTTCTTAAGAAACTCTTTAGATTTAATTTTATTATTTAATACACGGTATAATAAACATTTCTGAAAAAAGTGGTAATAAACATTTTTAAGAGAATAAACCACAATTGAAAAATCCATTTCAACGAACCACAAAAGAAAAGGAAATTTTCCGCGGAGTGGAATCCTTGGGGAACAATTCCTGGGAAAATTCGTACATGTAATCGTATTATTTAATTAAACGCATCGTACTAAAAGTTCTAAAAACTTCACAGTAGCCATTCTAAAGCAAAAATATCACATTCAGACTCCCAAAAAGCTGAGAAAGAGGAAAACCTCTTTCAACCACGAAAGAAAAGCTATTTTTCTTCTCACTCGCCGCACAAAAGAGCGAGGAGAACATTTCGCAGAATTACAAAGTTCCTACGAAAATTTGTCATTGTACCATCTCGTTATTTAATTAAACATGTCACATTAAAAATTCTAAAAACATCACAATATCAATTCTAAAGTAAAAATATCAGTCGGTTTAAAAATCTTAAAAAGAAATTTCACTTTCCATGGAGAAAAAGAAACCTCGCTAACCAAGTACAAATGAAATTTTCATTTAAAGAAAAAGACATCTTTTTTCTCGTCTATCACACAGAAAAGCAAACTATTCCACTCGATCAAAATCCATCGTTTCTAATATAAATTCACAAACCAAAAGGTACATACAGTACGTGCAATTGCGTATCAAATTTCCACGAGATCGTCGATGCTATTCGATCACGTAGAATGAGAAAATATTGAAAAATCGACGAAGAGAAAACCAGTGAGATAAAATGAACGACAACTGGACGCGAGAGTAAGAAGCCAGGTGGCCAGCTGATGCGAATCGATAAATGTTTATACATTTCACGCCATGCTATAGGCATTCGGCCGATGGTGCTGGTGTATTTCCGTGGATGCTACATGATTAATCGAGTAACTGACCTTTGCGGCTATATTAGCACAATGTACAGCTGTAGCCATCGGAGCCTCGAAGGTACATATAGACGGAAATAAAAATGCTCCGCTGGATTTACGCTCCCTCGTTCCTTGTGAACCAGTGTCGTGAACGTTGTCGATCATTTTACGATCGTTTATTAGCCATTGACAGGTCGTAAACGCCACTGAATCGAGAAATCGTAAAAGATAGTCGCTACCTCTAATAAAGAACAGTGTGTACCTATAGAATTCGGGGCAGATAGTTAAATTAAAGCCATCCATTGGCTGCATTTTCTTCGTTTTAAAGAAGGCAATGCGTATATTGGAGGATTGTAGGAATTTGTTTTGTCTCTGAAAAGGAGATGGACAATAGAACAGTTTTGGTATTATATAAAATGATAATCGATCGACTGTTTTAATTTATCTGTTTTAATCAGTATAAAATGTGGAAAGGCTGTGTAAAAACAATTTTATTAAAAGAACGATAAATTAAATTAACGTTTTATCGAAAAATAGAAAATTCATTAGAATAAGAGATACTTTATAGAAGCCCATTTTACACAATACGAAACATCTTGAGACATTCACTCCTTGTTTTCTAGAATAGCTACATCTGTACGTTCTTTTTTCAGTTTAAACTCTCCTTCATCCACTTCAGACAAACTACGCAGACGTACTCAGGATGTATTCATCCACGTCTAGTCGAAACCTTGGATGCCCATGCAATATTCTTTTATTCTAATCTCAAGTATTCTTGCTTCCTCCACGTATCTCTAATACTTGAAACTTAATTATTGACAATGAACATTCATATAAAATGGCACGCCAAAGTATTTGAACATTTATCGGAGAAAACATACGAAGATATATTATGTGTGTTATACAAAACTCTTTGAATGTGATTATGTTGGTAAAATTCTAGACAAATCTGAAAATGTACATAGAAATTACAAGGCAATATGAACATTGGATTAAACTCATCAAGAACTAATCAATAGACTGCGGATTTTTATGCAAATTCATATTTTTAAGAACATAATTAAAAAAAGAAGATGGTTTTCAATCCAATAGAAATTAGTTTTGCTTACTAAATGTTATAGAAAGGATCACTCGCTAAATGTTATAGCACTATACTTTAAATATTTTATATATTTTTTAATACCATGCGCATTCTACATAATTTTACACTTTCTAATTTCCCGTAATTGTATAAAAATAATACAGTCTCCTAATCAATATACACAAACGCTATCGCTTAAAAGTTTGGAATCATTTGTAAGATTCATGGTTTGTGAAAAATACGAGCCAAAGTAATATAGCGCAAATACTTTAATAAATTAGTAAACTCCGGTTCTCACACTGCCGTTGCAAATTTGATGTTATTAGCCTTAAATGATCAGTTTACGAAACATTTGCGCAAGCATAACCTATGTAACAGATATTTATAGGAGTGTACAAGAGTTTCTAGGAACAAAGTGGATAAAAGATAATTTCCCCATGCGCTAGAAAATGCTGCAGAAATTAACGCTCGGGGATGTAATACCTCGGCATAGTAAAGGAGGGAAACTGGATTTTTAAACTTTCTATCTCCGCGTTGTTTTCGCACTTAGTAGCTCGTGTATGTTAAAAGTTTGAGTTTGAACATGATGAAAAGCGCGAGACAATGCTATACAAATACGAAGATAGTTTGTATAATAAAGATACGTTTGGAAATATCGTGAAAATAAGTACAGGAATTTACTAAAAAATATTGCAACAACAGTTTGTTACATTAATCCATGGTATTCTATTAAATATTATAATATATTATTCGTTTTAGCAATTCATGATTTTCTATATAAATATAATTCAATAAATAATAATTCAATTCATATTTTAGTGTACTCATATCATGTTTTAATAATCTAATTCATGTCCCAGGTAATTTATAATTGATAATTAATTTAATGTAATTCCTATACAATGATAACTCATAATTTGTAATTTAATTTAATTTCTCCATGTTAAAAATTCACAGACAATTTGAATGGCATACTGAAATGAAATGTTTACACTTGATAAGTTTTACTATCTTAATTTATCTTTATTTAAAATATCTTCCATTCTGTTGAGCACACAACTATATTAAATTTTTGTACGAAATTAAATTTCTTTTATTATAGAGAAATAAAAATTACTGTCGTATCATCTTACATACTGTCCATTAGCTAATGCAATGAACAATAAATATAAGTAAAAAGAGCCGTTAATAATGTTAGCCTTTAATTTAAAAAAATATATAATATATAAATAAAATTTTGGAAAATATACAATCTGAGAAGATCATAATACGAAGAAAGTATTATTCTATATTTTCAATTTATATCTTCATATAGAATCCCCGCCTACCTCGTTGATTCACTAGTTACAAGACACCCTACATATAATTTAAAGTTCTGAAGTCTTCCTAATCTAAGAATTATTTTGCTTATGACATATCCTGCAAAAGGCATGATTTCCAACCGGAATTGATTCGATGAAAAATACAGGAAAAGTTTCTCGAACTGTGATTCATATGTAGAAGAAGATAAGTTCATTCGTTATTACTCGATAAGTGTTGAAAACTCATACGTACTTTCAGCAGCATTATACCAAGCGGAGATATACGTTCTTACTTGGTTTGTTCTATTATTGACAGATTTCCCATTCGTCTTATACGCCTCGCAATATTTGTGAAATTGAAAAAAATGGCTATAAATGTCATGGAATATCATCGTTGACTAAATCATTCATCGGAATATAGAATTCTGTAGCATTGAAATAATCGCATAAACTTCATTACGTAAATTGCTCTTATCTTTGATAATTTTGCTAATGAACGTGTTAGACATATCTAATTAATGACATTATCTAACTAGTGACATTACATTACATTACATTACATTATTAAATTTAGTTTGTACTATTCTAATACAATGGATATTTGATTTTATCTCCTTTTTCTATTGATACTAAATGTTACTTACAATTACACATTTATTAAATTACAATATGCTAAATTTCTAATTTGATCCACAATAATCAATTTCATTTATGCTTGTAATGATTCTCCTAATTTTCAAGTATTTTAAGCGTTTACTAAATCTACGTAGTTGTTACAATTTGAGATTTACTTTGCTTCCATAGAAGCTTAACTAATAAGTTTTCTGGCGTATCAAAATTTTTCATCCTCTTAGTTTGAGTTCAACGAACCAGTTGGGACTACGCAGCAATTCCAAACTTTTAGTTGACAATGCACCTTAGTCTGACTAAATCCTCAACGAAAAACTAAAATACTGTATCTCACACAAAACTAAAACCTAAAGTCCAGTATTACGAACAAAAATACTGTACGACACAAAATTTATTGTACAAACAACGAAACAACTGCACCTAAATATTCGCTGTTAACTTTCTCACAAACGGATTTTTTCTCTCTTTGGAAAAAGTTACCTTTCATTAATTATTAATAATAGGAGTACATAATCCAGACGGTTACGTAAAGAGCACATAATGTATAAATATACTAAGATTTAAGATCAATTTCACCGAAGTTAAATACATTTACCGTTTAGTTAATTAATTAGGCTGCGGATTTTTGTGTATTTGTGGGAAACATAAAGATGCAAAAATAAACATAATGCGTACGTTTCCGAAGTACAATTATTCATTAAAATAATAAAACAGGTGAAACAAACTTTCGCTTCGATTCCACTTTTTAGTTGTATTTTAGATTGCATATCATTTACGTTGCATTTCTACAACTGTATTCATGCAAGTATGATTTTGCGATTTCATACATTTATGAATGCGGCTAAAGAAATATAAGAAATGGCATATGTTTGATCGATTAAGTATCATAATAAATTACCTTGGATATTTTCTATACTTTTCAATACTATGTGTATTCTATACATCTCTTGTATATTTAAATTCCCCATAGACATCCACCTTCTTCTTACAACGTTACGTATACGTGAAAGGATTAACTTAATATATAATGCAGACAAATATATAATAATAATTAATAATAATATATAAACAAAACATATCATGAAATTGATGTATCGAGAACAAGTATGGAAAGTTCATCGAATTTATCCATTGTAATTGTTTATCGAAATGGGTATAATTTATTCTCGTTGAACATCTTACATGTACGTAACACAGTTTTCTGATGTCCTGGGTCCGTCTGTCGGTCTCTGTGTTCG
This sequence comes from Bombus campestris, assembly GCA_905333015.3. Taxonomy (NCBI): domain Eukaryota; kingdom Metazoa; phylum Arthropoda; class Insecta; order Hymenoptera; family Apidae; genus Bombus; species Bombus campestris. Next base: position 9,591,108 of record HG995136.1, on the reverse strand, counting down.
ACTTTGTCCTTTTTCCTGGTTTATGTGTCGCAGGTTCGCGACCGTGGTATGCTTTCGTCCGTATTGATCTGGTTTTACCCCGCATTCCACATCCCCACGCAACCCTCTGCACCTTCTCTCCCCTCTGGGTACGTGTATGCATATCTGTACAACAACCCCCTCCTATTCCTTCTGTATTTTAATAATTTTTATCAGTTCGAGGGAACTCGAAGGGAAATCTTTCCAAACAACCGAAACTTCTCGCAGAATGATGGATTAAGAGTTGACATTTTCGAAATTCGAGACTGGATTCCTTTCGTATGTTATTGCTGAACAGAGTTCTATTTTTGACAAGAGAACTATTCTTTCGTTGTTGGGAGTATATAATTCAATTTTCTTCCTCCTTTTTTCAAAGTTGCCAGTGTTTGCGTGGTCTTAGGTTGACTTTGATCTTCAGGTTTTAGTTATGACGTTGAAGTACTATTTCGTGATTATTATTGTTATTACTATTATCTATTAAAATAGATACGATTATATTTATGCTGTTCCGATTTTTGAAAGTGCATCGCGTTTTAATAGACAGAATTTCTACGATTATTGGGAATAAAGTAGGTTACAAGATTAAATTAAAAGGCATAAAATAGTAGAGTAGTTTAGTTAGAAAATACCAATAACTTCGATAATAATAATTAAATAATAATCTAGGAAACTGAATGGACAAATTATAATTTAATCTAATCAATGCTGTATAGAATTTATTGATAATAACTAAAGATCGAAATAATTTCACCCTATGATAATTTAATTGCTAAACAATAACCCAAATCCAATAATGTAATTAAGCGGAAATAATCCGATCTAATGATCTTATCAAGTAACAATCTAATAATCTACTTTCTAAAAAGCATCTGCCATTCTCATAAATAAAAATTGTTGTTTTAGTGAAATTACCATCGACACTCTCTACGCTCTCTAGAGTCCCAAGAATCCAAAGTTTGCGTGAAACCACTCCTATTCCAATCTAAAACACTTACCACGTGCTTCGACGATTCTGCGATTACGCCAAGGTATTTTAATCAAGTTAAGCGACTAATTTGCAAAATGTAACGTAGACGTATAAATCGTCAAGGGCGTGACTTGCCGTTTAACGCGTCACGGAAAGGGATCCATCGCTCTCTTTCTTCGCTCACAGTGCTGTACAACCATGACTGGCTAGATTTTGTTAATCCATTGGCAAACGTTTACGCTGTTCGCTATAGATCGCACTGTAAATATTGCTCGTGTACTCGTGCGTTTAGTCCTGTGAACTAAAACGCGTTTCCCTCGTATTATACTTTCTGGTTTCTGTTCGTTCCAGCCACTGCTTATCCTATATCGATGCTCGTATCATTGCTGAGAAACGTTGGATAAGGCGATTATTAATGTTTGTATAGCGAATAAAGTGGAAGTATGGAGAGTTTTATGATATTGGTCACTTGAAAGGCAATTTCTCAAAAATATTATTTTTAGTCGAGACACACAGTGGCAGCTAGAAATTTCTTACTATGGCAAAGTATTGCTATATTTTTCAGTGTCACATGTATTTCACTTGATAGCGTGTAGGATGACTAAAATGTCATGTGTATAATGATAGAATATTTTATAATTAAATATTCTTATAAATTGTGTAGGTAATATGATATGATAGCTGTATTATCATAATAAAGTACAATAGTAAAATATAAAAGTAAATAAAATAGACGTTTGTAGCATTAATTTTTAATAAATAGATCATAAATAAATATCATGTGTATAATGATAGAATATTTTATAATTAAATATTCTTATAAATTGTGTAGGTAATATGATATGATAGCTGTATTATCATAATAAAGTACAATAGTAAAATATAAAAGTAAATAAGATAGACGTTTGTAGCATTAATTTTTAATAAATAGAGAAATTAACAGATACGATTGGAAAAATATTTCGAGATTTTTGCCTAGATGAAGGGAATATATTAAAAATCACAAAGTTTTACGCTATATGTGAAAAAAATATTTTCTATAATTTTTTTTTACTATAAAAAAATTACGTTGTAGATAATAAAGATCAGATTAATTTTTCAATGTGAATTTTGTAATATTGTTATATTTTATCTAGAAATTTAAAATTTAAAAGTTATAACATCGGAATTTTATCTTCAATGAGGTTGAAAGATACTGGATCTTTGCTACAATTATAGAATCGATTCTGCGCAATTTTGTTTCCTAATGGATGATGAGATTTCGGCCTGGAATTGCGGTAAGAAGGAATTGGTGCATGCTAAGATAGGATTTCGTCGATCGTGACAGAAAGTTTGAAAGTTGATATGGAGTTGGTGAAGTTCCTTCGATAGGACAGACGACGAAGAATAGTCTCTGTTTAAAGACAATTTGTACACAGTATTCCTCTCAAACAGTTGCTCACTTCGATGCATGTGCTTTTCTCCAATGTAACAAAGCTGTTACAGTTAAAATAAATATCGGTAAATATACCATGTGATACCTCTGTTAGAAAATCTGACTGTATTTTACAGAATTATGGTCTTCACAAGTATATATATGTACACGTATAAAAGTAGCTCCGACTCGGATCTCGTGCTGTTACATTTATAGTTACGCGTGACATTTTTGAAGAATCCATTCTAGTCATCGAAACTAAAATTTATCTTAAAAAGTTATCTCTTATATATTGAAAATAGTTGCTTAAGAATATATCAGTATCTCGAACAAAACATAAGTAAAAATCTAACTCATCTTCTCTTAAAGTAAAAAATGTTGTGGGTGATTATGGTTGTTAGTAAAAGCAATAACTTTGCCACTAGTCCTTTTAGTATTAAATGACTTGCCTTTATATTTATATGTATATCTCTCGTTTTTCAAAATATGCCAAATAACCCATGCTAAATAAAATATTTATAATCATTAAAAAAAAGGAAGAATAAAATCACAGAAATAAGAAAATGAATTTGGATTATTCTAAAAGTTCGTTTATCTTGATTTGGTAAGGAATGTGTTGAAGAATTCGAGCTTGACTATTATATAGTCAACATCTCCTCGATATGTACATAATTCCGTTAATCCCTGTCACACTTGTTTCGCGTTAATTCATCCAAATGACAAATACTTCTTTAAAGAATGTGCAAACACTCGTAAACGACAGTGCCATTAGCGACACAGTCGTTTTGTGATTTTACGCGAACTTCTTTCACTTAAACCGTTCCAAAGATTCGAAGATAAACCTGTCAACACATTCAACAAACATTTACCTCTTCCAAACGAATCCACTGCGTACAGACGACATTCCTGAGAATGGAATTTCATTCGGTGACCCATAATACGACGACTTTTAACTGAGATCCATTAAAAAATGTCGGATTAGCTTTCTCACTTTTTTATCAATCGTGTTATTTTTTAACAAACGTTTCCTTTTCTTTTAGCGAAATTTAATTACTCTTTCGGGCTGAGTCAGCCATGAAAATGTGCAAGATGTGAGAAAGGGACTATTAAAAAATTCTTCTAATTAGAGAAATTGCAAATATTATTTAAACTACATTGCGTGAAAGTCCACGCAACGAATTTACACGCAACTGTTACCTCAGATGTGTCGCATGACCCCGTTTTACATATTTTTCTCTGTCGTAAATGGCACCAGATTCGATCTGAAATTTAGAATTCGAATTTCCTGTGTTTCATTAAACATTTTCATGCAAAATATAGATAATGGGTGTCCTTGCGTTCTTTTCCTAAAAATCTTTCTAATGTTAAGTTATATGGTCAATCCAGTTATCGTTTGTAAATTTTACAAAGTTGTTTTCCACGATGCGATTTATGTAGTTTCAAAGAAATTTAGCCACAAACTGGCATGCATGGAATTCTATAAAAATGTAGTACTTGAGATCGCATTTAACATCCACTGATACTATTAACCCTTATTTTATTCATTCAAGAAAAATGTCGCCTTTTAAGAGAGCCGAAAGGAACGAACAAAAACATCGTAACCTTTTAATCCTATACGGACAACAATCGGATGAAAGGTCTGACGTAGAGCGATAAAATCATTTTCCTAATTTAATATCGCGGAAAAATAAAATTTTCCTTACAAAAAGGCGGTTCTTCCGTTTAAAGCTTCACGGTACCATAAATTCGTGACCTGAATATAGTGGCCGGGTTTTATGGGAAACGACCCTTTCTCTTAGCCTTCCTCTTTTATTCCATTTCACTTCTTTTTTCTAACCCCTTTTTAACCTTCCTCCACAAGAATGAAAAGGCATTTCAGGCACGCGGTGAATCGTAACTTTCACCCTTTCGTGATCCCGACTTAAGGACTTACGTGACCTGCGATATTAATCACCAGTTTCCAGGGCTAAGGTCATGTATTGAGCATGACGGAAGTTAGGCTTGGAGAACACCATTGTGACACGTTTTCGCATGCGTGCGCGCGCGCGCGCGCGTGTGTATGTCACGCGTCTTACGCGTGTCACGCGTGTAACGTTTACGTAGTCGCGTGTCGCACGTGTCCTCGTGCCACAGCTTTTCCTAACCCCTCGCGAAACACGCTTGCTTTCGAGCATTATTTCGTGTCAAGGGTTGCGCTCGAGTGGTGGAATCGAGGGGATGACGGTGGTTGTAATGTCTCTGTTAGGGGTTCGATGATAGGTCTGAGAGGATTTTTGGTGTCTGCTTGAGTGGAGATTACCGGACTGCTGGTATTTGAGACGTGTCATTTCTTGCGATCGTAAGAAGACCTTGGTATGTTTGTTTGTTGATTTTTCAACAATGACGAAGAAATATCACTTGTGTCTTAAATCTTTGCGAGAAACATTATGGAAAAAACAAATCAATTTTTGTGTAAATAGAAGATAGAAGAGCACTAAACCTTAAAGAAATTTTTCAAAGAATGAAATAATTAAAAGGTATCGATTTTTAAGTTAATTTAAAATTATGGTTATGTATGATCATTGCAGATGTTTGAAGCATTTCTGTTTACTGGTAATAGTTATCATTGACGGAGATCGCTTTTAATTATATACAACGTGTTACGTAAAACACTTTCTGCTTACTGATTTTGGTAAGCAATTTTGATAAAGGAAATTAATTCTTTTGACCACTGTCAAATTTTATTAACATTGGTGAGTAGTTGCTTAGTAGTTAATTGATGCTTAGTACTAATGACGATGATCTAAACCAAATATTCTGTGGAAATATTTTCACTAACTATAATGGTTGTTGGTAAACAAGAACGGTTTTTAATTAATTAAAAATAATTCTGTCGCTAATACTATTATTATTTATTATTCATAACTATTCATAACTAAAACAAAATTTCATGAATCATAATTACCGAAAACCAGAACATTTCTGCCAATTTTTAATTTTCCAAATATATTTTATTATATTTTTATATCTTTAAATGAATCTTTAATGTACTTTGTCATGCATTAAATGTAGGTACCTTTCCACATTTTCATAAAATTTTTCATATTCATATTTTTAAGCATGACAAAAGCACATAGCTGTATTTCTTTATTTTATATCTTTTAACTTTATGAATATTCTCATGTGAATTATTATATTTTTTAATATCATTCACATATTTTGTCACATATTTTGTGACAGAGTACTATCGAAAATAGCATCGACAGCGCTGTTAAAAGGAAGTGTATCGATCTTCATGTAAATGTAAATTACTGAAAATTATAACCCTGTTAATAAACGCAAAAGGATTAGAGTATTTACAGGAAGATATAGCTATCTATCTCGTTATGCCCTGTATCTTTGTCTCGTAACTCGATCTATATTACCGTGTTACTCGCCTTGTATAAAATTATGTAATAAAGATTGTAACGAGAGTTACCGAGATAGCAGATATGTCATCCTTTGTGTTTTACTACTCTGATAGTCGATAAAAGAAGAATCTCGGCACTACTAATTCAACTTTTTTGTGTACACAGTGTCGTGTACAATCTTTTATAAGCTGTTCTCCCTAAAATCTTTTTACAATTCGTAAGGAGTGCCTTCTTTTTCATTTGCGTTTTCGTTAAACTCGTTTCCATAAAAATACAATAAATTCACTTAATTAACTCTACATAAAATCCGTCGACAATGTCATTTTAGTTTTTTTCATATTATTAATCGATATTGAAAAGGTTAATTGATCACAAAATACTTCAAAAAGTTTGCTCATAAAAAATCACAAACCTGATCGTTAAAAATCTCAATTTACATAATTTTTTTCCAAACGTTCTGCTGTCACTGAAGAAATATTTAAAGTTTCATATTACATTGATTTGCGTTCAAAAGACAGAAAATTGCATACATCAAGAGATCCAATGACAAATACCAAGAATTAAACGATCTCGATTCTCGCGATCGTTCACGTTTGGTTTCCATGGACGCGTTCCAAGCGAATCATCAGGCCATCAATCCTCTGGAGGCGAACCGTACCGTGGAAATCTAAACGGAATTAAAATATTACACTTGATAACGTATCTAGCGGATGGTAATCTTCGTGAAGAATGGCGAAAGTATGTCCGTGGATGAACCGCAGCGTTCGGTTAATTGAAAAATTGAGTCGCGAACAGGCGAAAAAATGCGGTTATGTGATCCACTGACCCGAATCGCGCGGCACACCGCGGATATATCCAGGTGAACAGAACACACATCCAGATTTGCAGTAGGCAGAAGTCCAATCGATAGCCTGCTGGATTTTATAGGCTCGTGTATCGCTATAAACCAGAGCCATCTGAACCCTTTCCCTGCTCCAATCTTCCATCTCTCTTGGTCTCTGTCCTGTTCCTTGTCTTTTCTTTTCGTAACGTTTTGTGGAACCAGCGTTGTAATAAAATCTGCTTCTTACGTAAACGCTTGTGTCATTTCTACAAGTACGAGACCGCAAAGCGTTGTTCTGTAGGTAAATCGACGACATATGAACCATCACGTAGATTTCATATATTTTCTCTGTATTTATCTCCTTAAAGACGAATTCCTTTTCGATATTTAGCGCAATATTACGATACGATACAATATAATATTATATTAGATTTGATATTGAGATATTAAGATTAGTTAGTTTAATAAGGTGAGAATTATGAATATTTGATATCGCGAGACTGTGGATGTTTATGCAGATTTATATTCTTATGAACAGAGAGGAACATTAGAATTTACATAAGTAGAGCTGTTTTACTCGCTTGTTATGTTCTGGATATTTTACACGTTTTCATTTATTATGTACATTCCATGTATTTGTCTGATTCGACATCTTCTACAAATGCATAAACAATTGCAATCTAATTGTAACAAAAAGAGTTTACTTTTAATAGGTAGTGAGAATTAAATACACATAATAGTAAATCGGACATCTAATGGAAGCTCAAAGATTAAATTTGCGGGTAAAGTTTATTTATATGGAAATATTAGGAAATAAAATTTTTAACGACAGAACGTGTAATTATCACGATGAAAAGTGCCAGAGAATTAATTTTTTTTTTTTATATATAACATTTATTGAACCAAGAAGATGAGTATTACATGTGTATGTTATTCACAATAAACTATGAATTTTGGTAAGATGGATTAGGCAAAAGTACCGATACGCGACGGTACGACGCAGTCATACTATATTATGTGTCGAAGTTTTACATTTTTTGTGTTTTAGTGTATTTTTTGGATTTAAGCCGCTAGGGAGCGGAGCTTTTATGTGATCTTGTTTTTAATTGTTATTTCTGTCCTGAAAACTTGGTCGCAAAACAGGACATTTCGGTAGACTACTTTTTGGGTGTTGTGGAACTTGGGGAGGGATGGGAAGAGAGGGAGGGGAGGGGGTTAATAAATAGGTTTATTTACAAAATTTACAATATGCCAGAGAATTAATTGTGAAGGGTAAAGTGGAAGATGATAGTCATCGGTTACGCCAGTATTGTGTCAAGTCTCCGTTTACTGATTAGCTTGTTTTCATCCCATTACCTTGGTTATTTTCCACTTCATTAACTGAATTACGAATATTTTATTAACATATTTACTCTCAGATATTTTTGTTCAACATCTCATATTCGCAAAACGTGTATGATTTAACTGCTTCTTGCTAGTTTTCCTTCGTATAACTTTAATAATAGAAATGGAAAAGAAAGAATTGACATGAAACGATAAAAGAATAAATATATAAAAGTCAAAATTAATAGAAAATATTAATAAACACTTTTTGATACTTCTAGAATATCCATATGACGCTAATAAGATATACAGTTCTATCGCATTTTTTCATTAATTTATATATCACACTTCTATGTTTTTTTTTTTTTATTTTATGCGTTAATTACATTCTGTCGGTTTTCTTTTTCCTTTCTTCCCAGTATTTTATCATTCATACATTCTCTGTAATGCATTCATGATATGAAAGGTATCGCATCTTCCGTTGTCTGGAAAAACTTTTCCAATAAGATACATGTTGCGGAAGTTATTCGAGCGACAGAAGAAGCAATCGTGAAGTTTAATTGGAAACCTTTCGTCTAATTTGTTACATGCCAGTTAGTTCTGTGTACCTGTTATTCGTACATCAGCTCTTCACATTTTGTAAAATATTAAAAGTATCCATTGTATAACATATTCCTCCTATACAAATTTACGATACAGAAAAAACCCTTTAAAGAAATAATTATTTCTATCATATTTATAAATGGATCCTATCGTATTTTAATTTTATACAGTTATATTTCATTTCTTTCTTCCTTTTTTATCGAAGAAAAATATTGTCCTTTCAGAAGCCACATAACTATAAGACTTAATTGTTTTCCAATGCACAGATCTGGAAATAAATGATCTCTTCAAGCTGTAATTTATCATCTCGATTCAAATTTTACTCGTATAATTCTTTATCTGAAACCAATTTACAGTCTGTCACACAAGAGCGTGTCTGCGATATCTGCGAAACCTGACACCTAATCAGAATGAGATAAAAAGAATGTAAACAAACGAAAAGTTCTCTAATACGCGTTGCTGAATACCTTTCAGTTTCATTTGAAACAGTGAAAGGAACAGAGCTTTTTAATATGAGTGCCGCGTACGCGAAACGTCGAAAATCGTCTGGCATGGGCGAATGAAAACAGAGATCGTGATTGGAGTAATATAATATTCACTGATGAATCTTCGTTTTGGGCATGGTGTCCTATTAGGCAAGCTGAGAGGAAGACGTATCACAAAAATAAGAACACTTGTACATCACATTCGAAAGATATGGAGGTCGTTACCAGAATCCTACGCTCAAAAATTAGTCGAGAGTATGCCGAAACGATGTCAAGCTATAATCGCTAATGGAGGAGATTGGACACCCTACTGTAATAGCGTATTAGTGTTTTAGATGTAGATTCAATTCATATAAATTTTTTTACAAATATATAAATATTTACAGAAATATCGCAGACACGCTCTTGTGTGACAGACTGTAAAATATCAATTAAAAATTGTTCTCCAGATCTGTTACAGAAAGTCAATTTAAAGTTTATTACAGAATCTAGGAAAATTATAAAAATTTCGAGAATTATTCACCTAAATAGGTTTGTCAATCAATCACTAATTTTATTGATTATATAAATAATTATAATTCATAAATTCATAATCCTATGAAATCTGGTCGTTGTTGGAAAAACAAGAATATACATCCATTCGTTATCACTATAAGTAATAAAATAAATATAATAAAAAGTGTCTGAAATATCTGCAATCCAGATACGTACGTATGTATTTACGATTGCTCTATGGATACGTATAATGTTCATACTTACATAGTACACTTGTTAATCTGTTGGTAATGTAGGAAGCTCCCCTGCTGCCATCTATAATCGAATTCGGTGGTCGCTTTCATTCCTGCTATTGTTTCTTTCGTCGATACAATTGTATTAACCGAGTAGGTAGTAAATGAAGAGCACAGTTTCACAGACGAGCTATGCACTTGCAAACAATTTCCTGACTTACAAACTCGTTTATCTAGTTTTATTTGTGCAATCGTTTCTCAGAAATTTATCATCATAGCTATAACAGAAAATACCGATGATCCTTCCGAGTTACAATTCATCGATGCAATCATTGGCTGTACTTCGTCTGTGCTGCAATTATTCGCTCGATTATGCCCATACATACGTTATATATGACGCCAATTACAGAAATGCGTTGTATGCATAGACGATAAGGCAGAACATTCGTATGATCCAGGCAAACGAGTTTTGTTCTGGTCGACGACATGATTCTCCGACGGAGGAATTACATCAATGGAAAAACAAACTAGACAATGAGAAATCTCGTTGGTTTCCTTTCCGAAGATCCATCGAAACATTTCTTAAATTAAATTTACTATCGAATCTTTACGCATACAAATGTTACATTAATAATTCTGTTTCTTTTAAAAAACATAACATATATGCTTAGGTTACGTCACAACTTTTTCTTGAAAAAAAAACAGATACAGTAACAAGAATACAAAAGTCTAGGAAAATGATATATTTAAATAGGAAATTCTCTGATTTTCTCCGAATTTCTTCTAAAAATGTATAATTCTCTTATTTGCCGACTATATCATTAATTTCTTACATCGCAATGTACAAAAAGGAAAACTGTTACCATCAAAAGACAAAAACTACAGAAACTTAAATCAAGCTGAGATACATAGAGAATAGATACTTTGAGCCTAAAAAAATTTCATGATTTCATCGAGTTAACGATGACCTTTGCATTCCTTCAGTAGCCAGTAATTAACGCGAGACAAACGGATAGTAAGAAAATATCCGCTCGTGACTGTAGAAAAAAATAAAGTGGAGAAAAAGAAGAAGAAGAAGGAGAAAAAGATTAAAAGACAAGAACTGAATTCGTTTGCGTATGCGTCCATTGTTCTCCTTGAGAAAGTCAATTAGTCAATTGGACGGCGTGTGGGGACGTTCGACGAAACGGAACGATATACATATTCCGCGTGAAACACAAGATGCTCTCGAATCGTTCATGGGGTCATTTAATCCTTATTAACCGACAGGAATCAGCGGGTCTTTAAGCAAATTGAGCTCTCCGCCTAGTGCTACTGAGAACTCACTCGCGAATTGCCCGGCCCAATTGAAGATAAACAATGCAGAGTCGCGATATTTCCGGCAATTGTTGAAACGTCGATCGCACGATATTCAAAACTGTTACGACTAATTGAGGAGCAACGTCGAGGGAATCTTGCGACATGGCGCTCTTGCAAATCATGTTTGATTACAGAGCGTACGTAGATTATTTCTTTATAGTGTTTTGGATTATCTTACGAGTCTGTATTTTCTTTCTTGTATTTGTAATTGTATTTATAATATTTGTGTGGTTTCTTTCTTCTTTTTTTATTAAGCTTATTTTTTTTTTAATTCAATTATACATGCATCTGTAAAATATTTAATATAATATACAGATAAACATATAGATAATATAGATAAAAAAGTATACAATTAGAAGAGATAAAGAATATATCAATTCTTCCCATTAGTAGTATCTTGACGTTTTAGATTACAGTTCTTTTAGAAAATTGTATCTAATATGTGTGAGTCAGTGTAAGTGTTTCATTGGGCGATATAATTTATAATTTCTATACCTAGTAGCAAATAAAATTAATTCCTACGGTAATTTACTTTAATTCTTGAAATTAACTTTATTCTTTGGTATAGCTTGATTTAGTTCTATTTCATATTTTTCGGTTCACTACTGTTGCATATCTTTTTTCCAAAATTTTTGTCTAGTATTCTTCAGCCTTAATATCGTTTAATGTTCCCTTTCTGTAAATATTTGTTATTGTTTATCATTAATTAATTAATTTAGCATTGCTCAATGTTTCCTCCTTTTTAATATTTCTCCACCTTCGTCAGTTTAGATAACGTGTGACATTTCTTTTCAGTATTTTTTATTATTCGTTAGATTCAAAATTGTTTGATATGTTTTTCTTTGTAATATTTTTTAATATCCATCAGGTTTGGTATTAAATATATAATACTTTCTTTGCTTTAGTATCTTTGTAATTATTTATTTATTTCGGTATTACTTGACGCAGCTTGAAAGAATATTTAATGAAAATGTTTGATTGTTAAAACGTAAAATGTTTAAAACATTAGTTATGTAATATCGATTACTGTCCTTAGTAATTGAAAACATCCGGAGAAGGACTCAAGAAGCTTGTATATTGTACGTAGATTCTTTGGAATTTTAATAATCCTAACAATTTTCTTTCGTATTAATTTTTATATTACTCTATAAGATTATTACGACTACAGCAACTAAATTTGCAATGCAAATGCACTTGAAAATAAATTTTAAGTCGAATAATAATATCCAGCAGATTTTCTTGGCATTAACAAGCCTTCCATCGCGATTTCAACTAACGTACACATTAAATAATTATACAATGTAAATATTGTATCAGCAAGGAGCATATTATTTGACATTAAAAAATAATGTCATTTCGAAGCAGATAAATAGTAACTCGTAAAACAAAAGCGCTGATATTCTGCATTATGATTTTCTTTCATTTGAATAGCAAAAAATATACCACAAGCACTCTGATCTGTTTAACAGCAACTGCTACCATTGATACAAATCGTTATTGAAATTCTGGCAATCGTTGAAACGCCCACGGCAAATGTTTTGGTGTTGTGCTTTCGAATGGAGGAGTCTAAATAAAATTGGAAAAAAAAAAAAAAGATAAAAATTTCCACCGAGATATTTTTCCATCAATTGCGAAGCTGTCGCTGGCAGAGTAACATTTAATCGAGTGGCAACGGCATGCTAGCGAGGTTTGATAGATGATTTTCAATCACTTTATTGCATAAATAATCGCAAATTTTTTCGTATTTATCGAAGTTTGCAAACAATATTTGATAATATATTTTAAATAGCTGTTTCCTTTAAGTATTTTTTTGGTGTAACAACGATAATGTATTATTTAATGCATTATTCACGATGGAAATCATCTTCCATGTTTGACTGACAATGAGTTGTTTTAATTACCATCCATTATGATCGCTATGACGTTTTATAACTGGAAAATATTTTAAAAACCAAGATAAGGAAAATAGACATAATATAAGGAAATCGATTGAAAACTATACTGAGTTACGAAATTGCTCGCATAGTTGAGAATACAATAAAAATCTATTAAATAACAAGGTTACGAAAGACTTTTTAATATTTTTTATTCACAAGTAGATAATTAAGACTTACTAAGATAAGAAGATCGTAAAAGAAATGTGGAAATATGCTGTAATTGTGGACAACGGAGTAGTATATTTTTTACACGTTGTACACGTTTAAAAATAAAAAAATATCATATCAAATACCAATTCTACCAGATATACCAACTTTTATAAAATGTACCGATACTTTTACAACACTTAAATTAGCAAAAGCTTATAATTTGTTTTCTCTCGATCGCGATGCATAATTTTTCAAATATATTTTCTAATTTTGTTACGTCAGAATCTCTATTATATATTCACAAATAAAACAAAATTTTAAAAGCCCTTTGACATCTCATTACTTCGTACATTTTTAATACATTTTTTTACTGTATTTTAACATTTAATCGACTCCCTGTATATTAATTGAAAAATAGCATATTTTTAAGCGGAAAGACCGAATAAATTAACTAAGAAAAACGAAGCACCTTGCGAACTAAAGAGAAAATTAAAATTTCAAAAACGGAAGAAACGACACAGCTTTGCGACTGATCTAAGAACGCAAGATCGAGAGACATAATTTTCTGTTTGGTTGTAATGCAGAAAAGTCGATAGATCGATGATACACACTGTACATTCGTCGAGATAGTAGAACTGAAAAAAATAAATTATGCCGATGCAAATGTTTGCAAAGTCAAACACAAGTAGGCACAATTATATAGGGCGATACATTTGCCGGGAGCCATTACAGTGCACCTGCACTCACAGCTTCCGAAATCGATTTGCTCCGAAACAATGCAGCCTCCGAGGAAGAAATTTTGTTTCACTCGTGCACGGAATCCCACGACTATATTTATATGCGTAATAAATAATAGTTACTGTTGCACATCGATATATAAGAAGCCGATACTTGATGGAACTTATTTCTCGATGGAGAAAAATATTTCATTGAACGTTGCTACTAATCATTTTTGAAGCTTCTGTGACAACTTAGAATTACGTTAGAAATATTGAACAATAAATAAAAATTTGTCGGCGAATTTAAGAAATTAGATTCAATAATTTAAGAATGTATTCGTTGTGTTATTCATTAACAACAACAGATAGTTAACACGACGCTATTTCTACCAAAACCAGTTCTATATTTATTGATTTATTGCTTTCTTACAGAAGCAATTCCATGTTATGTAGTACATTTTTGGTATTGTTAATCCATCTGGGACCATGATCCCTGAACGAGGATTGACACATTTATAAAATTGTAGAACAAGTGAAAATGTCTTTAAAAAATACGTAATAATAGAATATTTGTATATTTATTGATTTATTGCTTTCTTACAGAAGCAATTCCATGTTATGTAGTACATTTTTGGTATTGTTAATCCATCTGGGACCATGATCCCTGAACGAGGATTGACATATTTATAAAATTGTAGAACAAGTGAAAATGTCTTTAAAAAATACGTAATAACAGAATATTTGTATATTTATTGATTTAGTGCTTTCTTACAGAAACAATTCCATGTTATTTAGTACATTTTTGGTATTATTAATCCAGCTGGGACCATGATCCCTAAACGAGGGTTGACACATTTATAAAATAATAGAACCAATCATTTTGACTGCTGTGGTATTTCTAGTGTTTGCATCTAGCGATCTAGCGATCGATCCGGAATTTTCCTGATAACTGATATCACCATATTGAATGATAGTAAAAACTTTACAAAACAAAGAAACTGATTGGGATATGATAAACAGATTGCAAGACCCTTTTACACCTTAAAAAGTGCCGTTAAATACCATTTTGATTGGTATTGATATAAGTAAATTAGATACAAAATTATTTCGAGTTTGAATACATAAAAAACAAAATAAAATTCATTATATTATTCTTTTAGTTATCGGTGCGGAAGTCATTACATCATTGTAGAGAAAAGAATATAGCATGAAGTAGGAATTTTAAAATAAAATTGTAAAACCAGTCAATTTGATTGGCGTGGTAGTTCTAGTGTTAAGATTAAATGTACAATTGTTACCATTTTTACGATCAGTTACACACTTTATCTCGACAAAATATCCATCTGGTTAACTTTGAAGCTAAACGAAATCGGTAAACTTCATTGATCATACGTTCCCAAACTTTATCGAACGATAAAATTTCATGAATAAGGATTGCACGTATATTTCCACGTTACACGTTTGTACGAATAGCGGCGTATCGATCAGGAATGAAGACATTCATCGGTTAATCAGTTGCAACGTAAATTGCCACGAATCATTCGTCGATAGTTTCTGTTAATCGCTCCATTTCGTTATCATCGTAATCGGAAATATGTCATTGACAGCGCGATGTGCGATCAATTTGTTATTTAGTAAACGTCGTTAGCTTCACTTTACGCGTATCAATTCCGTTCTATCGCGCCATGAAAATTAATCATTGTCACGTCACGTACACGTAGCTTTCGTTACGTCGTTACGAATTTCTTCCATCACTTTCCATTATTTCTATAAATATTAATCGGTGTAGATCCATCGACTATGTTGTAAAGCATCGAGTAAAGAAGAAAGAATGCTTAATACACGGTAACGAAGAAAAATGAAAAAGTGTGAAAAAAAAAAAAATAACACGAAGTATGTACATAGGCAAGCAATTTTTCGCTAGTGTTAAATAAACTCTTAGCTTGAAATGGAAGATTTTCCATGTCAGGATTTACAGCTACGCGAAATCCAGCTCGCTCTCTTAATTTTTCCCAACGGAAGGATTTTCAAATCCTTATTAAATGTATTCCGAGTTATGACAAATGACAAAGTAGAAATTATTCCAGCAACAGACCAGCAAAAAAAGATTTAGTATCTCGGCATTTTTATAGGTCCCAAAGTACTTACATAGAAGTTACGCGTCGTTGTTATTAACTAAATTACAATAAAACCAAATAAGTTTGTCGTGGGGCAAAAAGATATTGTCGAACAAACTTATTTACTTATCTCGTTTATTTACGTTCCAGTAACTACATTCGAGTGTTTATTAGCGACAATCAGTGCTGAAATTAATCTGCATATTCTTTTTATATCTTTCACATTATGTGCATTTTATAAATGTTTATACATTTACATTTTTCATAACTACAGAATACTCTGCAGTTTGTCTGTAACAAAATTTAGGCTACTCGGAATATAAATTTAATATACCTGGAATGAAATACTTGCAACCGTACACAAAAATATAACATTTAATTATCCTTTTATTTCTTACCAAAATTTAAAAAAATCCTATCAATTTACTCTTCGAACATTTTTCGATTAATATTAGATTACGATCAGTAGATGGCATGAGATATTGTTCGCGTTTAGCGTTAATTGACTTGGAAATCCCGGTTATGTCCCGTTACTGCTCGATAATAATTACCCTTAAAATAACTCGCATTCACCATATTAACCGAAGCTATTAGTCTCGAACACGAGGATGGAGAAACACTTTTAGAGATTTGATCGTTTCTGAGTTTTTTGTGGATCGTTGAAAGATCATTTGAGAATTGAAAACACGAACATTGAAGTCGTGGAGTAAATTTCAAGAAGTTAGAAAGTTTTTGCCGCGATAAAAGAGCGCGGACGATCTTCTAATAAATTGCTGGGAAAATATGGCAGCTATCCGTGCTGATTCATAGAAAAATTCCGCGATGATTATTAATTGTACTATTTTGATAGAAAATTTTCGTGAAAACCTAGGCATTATTTAATGAGATCGTCTGTAGTATTAATTCTACGTTTAAGACTATTTTCGTACTGTGCACTAATTTTTTACTAAATGGACGTTTACAGCAAATAAGTTATAACTTCCATATACGTATTCAGATTGACTGCAAAGTTTATCAACACGATCACGATCAAGTCGCCTCTCGTTCTGTGATATATTAGTATTTTGGCAAGATTGGAAATTGGAAATATTTTCATTGAAATTTGAGACTATTTATCTTCGGTTAATTGAACGATCGATCACTTCTCATCTTAAATGAAGATCAGATTATAGAACGAACAGAATATTGTCTATGACCTTTTATTATTTAACGTAGAGTTTCAAAAAACGCGATTCGAACTATCCGTAAGAATCGTTAGATCGCGAAACGTGAATAAACGTAGGAATATTAGCGTGACCTGAAAATGTAACAACTTTTGTTAAGCATCCATCGTATAATTGAACTTTATCGTGAGAAAGAAATTATTTATTTCTTTTGAAACAGCAGTGAACGGTCGTATTGGCGTACAGCAAGCAACGCGATATTTAAATCATCCCCTCTGATACAAAGCGATAGAAAGCAAGTGAATAACTGTATAAAGAAATGAAAAAACACGACGTCAAAAGTAAGAGTGTGCAGTGGGTCACACAGGTGAGGTCGCGCTTCTTGCCGGAACGTGTCAAGAAGCCCGCCAGGGAAACTCGTCGCTGTCTCCCCGCCCCCAGCCCCTTAACCTTCCCCTCCTTCTGTTTCTCACTCACGGACCAGCAGGCGCAATTCGAAGCGCGTCCTGCTCTGGCAGCCTCTACCGGAGAAACTGTTCAGCCGTGCAGTTAGTCAGTCTGAGTCAGTCAGTACAGGCCACACAGAGTCAGTGGCAGTAGTCACTCCCGGTCCCCGGATGATCAGCTGGTGGTGGTGGCGGCGGCCGATCGTCGACGAGCACCAGGCAGCGGCACGTGTGCTGCGTCTCCATTCGAACCGCGCTGCCTGACGAGCTACAACCATCAGCCTGTTTGCTCGCGAGACGCGTCTCGTCTCCATCTCTTCCATTCTTTCTCAGTTCTACAAACGTACATCTACAGACAGAATACTATTATATCGTCGACCGTATTAGAAGAACAAGAGAATTTCTCAATTAACAAGTAACAAATAGCAAATTATTCGAGTTGCAAGTATATAATTTGTTCGTTTCATGGGTTCGTTGTTTTATCAGTGAATCTATTTCTTCGATTTCTTCTTCTTCTTCTTCTTCTTCTCCTTCTTCTTCTTATCGTTGGGATCACCCGGGTCATCATAAGCGGCCTTCTACTTTTTCCATCGTGTCGACGATTTAAAGGAAATTGGAAGGGACTGATTTGTGATCCACGTGGATTGAGATCGGGATTTTTGGTGAACGTTTGCGAGTTTGGGATTTGAGTTCGTGATCGTGCGGAAGTTGCAAAGTGAGAAGTTTCGACTCGGCAACGCCGGAGATCGTCGATCGTTGAAACGCGTGTGAAGACGAATGTCAGGGATGGAACTGTGCTGAGAGAGCCTCTTGTTTTGAGCAGTGTGCAACGTATTTGGATGAGAGCCGAGTAGGACCACCGTCGACGTTGTGTTACAGTGAAGCGACCTTCCGGGTCGTCGACGATCAACAGAGTAAGTCGAAGACTTTGGTTTCTGTTTTCAAATATATTCAATTTGAATAGGTTTCTGGTTTCTGTGTGATGAAGCATATAGCCACGAAAATATTCGAATGCTTACGTTTGCCATTTTCGACGAGTGAAATATTTTATGTTACGTATGTTGAAGCGGTGTTTCAAATAGTATTGTATTTATAGCGAAAAGATTTAGATTGATAGAGAATCGCGAGTTTTTTTTTTTCTTCTTTTTTTGTGTTTCGTAGTGTTTGGATAGCAGGTGATTTTGGGGTAACATATGATATGGCTCATGCGTGAGTAGAGTGTATGTTTCACGAAGAATAGGTTTTTGTTGAGTTCCTCCAAACTTTTTGTGCAACAACGGTTATTTTTGTTGCTTTTATCTACCATTTCTCGTTCAGTACTCGTCGAATGCGTGTTTCGATTGTGTTTTGTAGTGACGCTTATCGCGAACTAGAATTTACACGAGCTACGTGTATCTATAATTTTACGGTTTTACTTGTTAAACGTATTTATCTTTATGCTTTTGTATAATAAAGCTTCCGTAGCATTTCTTTCCAATTATCGCGTTCCGTGCTTTCTGTCTATCTCCGAATACTACAACGAATACTTTGTTTTACGTGTTTCAGATATTTTTGCATATTATGTGTATTCTATGTATTTTTGCATATTACGTGCATTCTGTACATTTTTGCATATTTAAATTTCCCAGAAATGTATAAACATTTGTAGTTTAGTTATAAAGTAATTTGCCTACATTTATCGTATAATATATTTCATTACGTGTGGAAATCGATGTGATACAGAAGAAAAATAATATAACTGTCTTTCGAGTGTTAAGCTGTTCATTCTGTTTTTGTGTCATTTGTCGTCTGTCAAGCAAATTATCATCCTAGGGAATTTATGAGGAACTTGTCAATAAAAAGAAATTTGTCATAACGATTTCGGCTTGAATTATTGGCAATGAAGATTTATTAAACGGGTGACGTTATTTTTTACTTTAGATAGTACATCGCATATCTTTGAATATCGACACTGTTTCTTTGACAGGTTCATCGAACGTGCTATTTAACTGGATATCCTATATTTCTATCTCTAAGCTTAATTTAAATATACATGAATTCCTCTCACGAGTAATATACTTTTAAAAATAACGTTATCTTCCCTTTCTCTGTTTGAAATCTAAATTAAACACGTACTGTTTCTTGTTACTTGTTTATTATATGAAACAACAAAATAAAAGAATATCGTAAAAAAATGGAAGTAATTAAAAATAACAGACTTAGTTTATCTTGCTAATTATCCATCCAGAAAAATTAGAGTCATATCTGGGTCAAAATAATTTTTTATATTCGATGAAACGAAATTACAAATTTATGATCATCGATCTAAACCAAATTCCCATTTTTTGATTAAACTAAAATATTACCAATCCATAGTTATCAGCCATAGCATTATATGTTAAAGTGTTCGCTTATTTCGCATCATTTGATGTCCACTAAGCGAGTTAGTACTTTAATCCTAGTTCAATATTATGGGACATTGTAGAGCGTTGTAGAACTTCATATTCGGATGAAGTTGGCGTTAAATGATCGGGAAGTTTGCTTTTATTTCGTCCTCGTCGATAATGTACGCGAAAACTCGAATTCCTAGTTCAGTTTCTCCATCATCGACGAACCATTGATTAAACCGTAATCCATACACTTGACGAGAAAAATCTACTGTTCCACTTTTTAACTTTCGTTATAAAACGAATGTTCTCATTGACATTTGAAATATCTTTTCTTTTTTACATTAACGTTGGCGTTAAAGTCAAGCTCCTAATTTTTAATTAAAACTTCTGTTCCACCTCGTTAGTTCTTTTTTTACTCTTCAATTTTGTCGTTAATCTCTCTATTTCTCAATGTTATTTCGAATTATTTTAGCTAACGATCTTACCCAATTTATCAATTTTAATTTTATCTGACAGCTCAACATTTTAAATTCAAGATTACGCTTCGAATGGGAATCTCTTGTTTACGTTATCTTTCTACATTGCAAATTATTTCTGCTTGTCAATTTTTATTCGATATTTTTATATATGCAATATCTTTCCCTATTCGTTCTTATTGAACTATGTCAAGTCAAATGTCTGACGTTTAATTAGAAACTCAGTTCTACCACATTTTCCTATATTGTCAATTAATTCTACTTATCAATTCTGTGTTCAAACCTTCTATTTGCCAATTCTGCGTTCAAACTTTCTTTTTATCAATTCTGTGTTGTATGTATTTTCCACGTTGTCATTCTTGTCACTAGATAATTTAAAGTCACGATCCTATTTTCTATTTCCCAATTAAAACCTCCGTTTTATGTTATTTTTGTCTGTCTTGTGCCAACAATTACCACTTTCCAGTTCATTGAACGTTTTTGCCTGTAAATTTTCAATCGAAGATTCTTTCCCATGTTCTTCTACGTTGTCAATTAATTCAATTTGCCAACACTACATCGGACGCCTTTCTATATATCTTCATCGCCATTATTAAATAACACAGAGTCAAGATTCCGTCGTTTAATTCCAACTATAACAGTTTTATAAAATTTTTTACATTGCCAATTATTCTTACTTGTGAACGTTGTATTCGACATTTTTATTTCTCAATTCTACATTCAGTGTTTCTTCCGATCTTTAACCAACATAAATTCAGTGTTCTACGCTATATCGTGAATAATTCATTATCTAACTGAAATCTCGAATTCTAGTTCCTCGTCATTGATGATCCAAAGATTAAATTACTCTTGGTTCGACCTCAGAATTCCATTATCGATTGATCCTTGTATCCGCACTTTCATCATTTATCATCGTTCATACATCAAACAAACTGATTCACCTAATTTCTTACTTTTAATACCTACGATCTATTGGATAACTGAAAATTTCTATTATAATCAGCGCCATAATCGCCACTGTTATCGATGATTATTTATTTTAATCTCAATCTGAATTTTATTTCTGCTAAATGTTACAAATTTTCCAGTGTATAAGAATCCATTTTATATGTCACAGTTCATACCGTGTTCCCTAATTTTATAACGATTACGCGACAGAATTTTTTCTTCTTCGTTTTTATCGTTTATCTCCTGAACTTGAACTCTAGCATTATTATCAAGTAAATTATCTCGCCTTTTTTCATTACAGCCGACTAGTCATTGCTATAATACACAACGTTAACATATATATATAAATTACAGTATTAATACCAAGTTCAATCCAATTGTTATTAACAATATTGATACTGTGTACGTATGCAATATTTCTATCGAATTAATTAACGCTAATCGTACCAGGCCCGGTCAGATGACTTGCATCAAAATTTAATCAAATATTGTGTATTCATTATTATTTCTTTCGTTCATCTAACTTTACGTAAGTTCATATATTAACAAAAATCGAGAAATTGCCTAATCAGACAATATAAGAATTTACATAAAGTTAGATGAATAAAAGAAATAGCAACGAACGTACAATCTTAAATTAAATTTTGTAACCAGTCATTTGACCGGGCCTGGTGAGATTAGTGTTAAACGTTAAATAACTACGTAAGTATAACAAAATAAAACACGGAAATCGGTAATACTTCCTATTCTAAAAATGTCATTTTAGAATTACGTTTAGAAACTATTCCATTACGCCTTCTCTCCCCTTCGTTGGCATCACGAAACATCATAAAATTACTGTCATAACATAACACAATTCACAATATCGATTGCTGGGTCCGCTTTCACCCCAGAATATCTGAAACTCCAATCCCTGTCACATAATCTAACTACTGGCTAACTATCGCTACACAGAATGAATGTGCATTGCATGTACAAGTTGAAGTCGAATAGTCGTCCACGTTGGACCAAGTCAGAATCGCAATTTTAGTTCAGTTCGCCCTCCGCGTTCTGGCTTATCGTCGTCGCTTAATGAATGGGAACGGCGGGGGCAGAAATAGAATCGCGGCTCGTTTCGAGCCTCATAGTACAATGAGCGAACATAACGTCGGCTGTGGCCGTGCACACACGCGGCTTTAACTCGGTTTCGTGAACCTACCGAGTTATTATTTCCATCGATAGCCGCCACTTCGATCCAGTGCTATCCGCAGAGCAACCGATCCATTGAGTTTCGAGTAATAGAAAATCTTTTCCCGAAGAAAAGGTAATTCGTTGCCACTATACTTTCGATGGATGTTTATTAACGATGGGCTTAACTCTGCTGGTTCTTTCGGTCCTTCTCGACCCAATTACATTTTTCTAACGTTAGAAAATACCTCAAGTTTGAAGAAAGCACGCGGAAATCGTTAATGACACGCGTCGCTTCTCGTTTCAATTTTCAGTCACGAATAGTTGTAGATGCAGGAAATAAAATCGAATTTACAGAATATGCAGCGCTTTTCTGACTCCCGTGACTTTATTAGCAATTGCAAGAGTATCGATTCGTTGTAACGTTGAAGTACTTGTAAGTAGATTTGCGAAACTTGCAGGTACTTACTCCGAAAGAAGCTTACAAAAATCGAATACTTTGCGAGAACGGCGAACGAATCGTTATATCTGGTGAGTAGTATTCGAACGCTATGAAGTGAACCTTGGTTATTGGATTTGATTCGGATTTATGAGAATATATTGAACTTGATCCCGTCACTAATGTTCGTCTGTCACACGTGATTGCGTTCTCTATTGTGTCTCGAGTGTCTTGTTTCGATCGATTCATGGGAATATCGGTGAAATTGAGCGTGCTGGTAAATGGGGGTTGAAATCAGAGTACAAATGGGAGTTGTGAGATTTTCAAATTTTTAAAAGACTACATTTTTCATTATTCGTATCATAGAGTGGTTTTTTTCTTCTTCGTGGAATTAGAAATTGTATTTTTTCCTTTTCTATGTTGAAGCTTCGACGCCACAACTTTCGGAGTAATTGAAATTTTATAGATTTATTGGGCAGTATTTTTGGCACTGGAATAATTTTTTTGTAAGTCATGTAGATAACAGTTTGTCTTTTTCAAAAATCGCATATTTTATCATAATACGTCAGTTTAGTTTCTTTCGTACGAATTTTGTATTTGCTGTTTCTTTCGTGTTTAATCGCAGATATTTTGATATTGGTAATTGTGTTGAACGTAGATGTTCCTCGCATTAAAATTTATGACATGAGAATACGTGGAATAACGTTGAATTCAAATGTTAAAGATGTTATTTAGTATCCTGGTAATTGACACACCTTAACGGGTCGGATAATCTTATCTTTTCGAATTGTAATTTTATTTTTACCTTTTCGATGACCTTTAATCGTAGATATGACAATCTCATTTCTTTACTTTACGATGCACTGAAGGTGGGAAGTAGGTATGTTCAGCTTCGTTAGCATGCGACTTAATTTATGTATACCATTCTCCTTTCTAATTACTCGTTGTAGCTTGCATTAAATTTTACCTAATAAAAATATATTAAGGAAATGTGATTATGGAATATAAAATGTTTCCTATCTGTAATATAATTAATTTATCAAGATGCAAAAAAGGAACCATTTTCATAGACACTCCTATGAAAATTATTTTATCATTCAAATCAACGATACCTCGATTGACAGCGGTTGCCACCATTTCATCGATTTTCTTCGATATTCAAACACGTAGACACCTGTCTGTCTACTTTCTAATCGCTCCTACTAGGAAAAAACAGATTCGCGTGATATGATTAATTCGTAGTATACACTGTGGTCCTGAGTTTGCGGTATTTATAATTGAAGTCAGACAGACTATGCAGCTGCAATTATGAGAAAAATAAAAATAAGACAATTAAATTGGACACGGTGATGTAATTGTTTGTTGATTGCTATATAATTTTTAATGATCACTACATAGTTAATAATATCATCACAATAATGTCTCGTATAATTCAACAACGATACTGCAATATTTCTTAACGCGACTAGTATGTCTTTAACAATGCAATTATAGTAATATTTAATAATACGATTTATTATTAATACCATTTAAGAAGAATATCTAATAATAGTACTGCAATGAATAGCATTTGTTAGTCAAGCTGTTGTCGCTTAATTGTGTTTAAATAACCTCATTTATATCTGTCATTTGTCCTTAAACAATCTTTCAAAAATTCATGCGGACATTATTACCAACAATGTGTGGTTTTTAGACAGTGCGGAAACCCGTCTCGATTGATCTCGTTAACAATTAACAACGTTCCCTTCTCGTGGAATTTAAGAGCAAAACTGTTTGTTCCTTAATTGTTAATTGTTTCTCTGAGGAATAAAGGAAAGCACGGAAGAAACGGTCGAAAACGAGACGCGGCGTTTTGATCCGTGGTCCGCTTAGGTCCAATTAAAAATAATCACAGCCATTCCCCGGGTGAAATTAATGCAAGCTGCGAATGAATTCGACGAATGTCCTTTGTTGGCTCAATTGACGGGCATATTGAGCAGAACAAGAGCGCTATAAATTATTTCGCGTCTGAAAAAGATAGGGAACATCGAACCTGACTTCTTGATATGAAAAGTTGACTTAGCCCGTGCTATTTTTCCCATTTTTAATTCTCAACGTTCCTTGGAAATAGCACAGATTCACGCGAAATGTACATTAATCGTAGAATTTTTCTTTCCTACAAAGTTTTGTGACGAATTAACCACTTGTTTTCTAAGTTATATAGGGTGTCTTGTAATAAAGCAGAGAATTTAATCCTATCGAAACCGAATTCCTTCTCAGCTTCATTCTGTTGGCTTGTTGAATTTCTAGCTTATGAGGAAAATTATTTTTAATAATTACCAATAATAGAAGGACATTTTGTGGGATGGTTTCTTGAAGTGTATTGTTTACATTAGGTAAAGAAGTATTGGCACACCATTGTGTGTATAAGTACAGAATTTGCGTGCTCATTAATTAGGTTGAAATATATTAAAGTTTGTATCATTTCATACGACAACAAGAATCTGATGCTATGAAAATGAAACGTGTGGAAGCCGATAGAAAGAAGTTTCTTTGAAAAGTAAGCAACATTATTTCGAAAAACACGGTATAACAATTTCTGGATAGATAGCGATAAATTTTTATCAAAATTCCCTCGTCACGTTATTCCAAACTGGTAGAACATCTTATGAACCATCGAAGGAACACTGTGTATTTCATGCAATTTTATCGAAAGTGCCCCTTCTAGATCAACAACGCTATATACATCAGTGTAATAACTGCACGTCGTTTTCAAGTAAACCATAAAAAAGAACCATTACGCAAAAGTCGATTTATACGCGAAGAACCTGTAATCCCATCAAGGATAAACATTTTATGCTTTCATTTCGCTTTGTGCTACATAATATCGCTTGTATCGCTTGCGCGTTAATATCAAGCATTTCTTACATCCTCCGGAGATTCTCGGGCCTTTCACGACCCAGATTCTTCCAGTTAAATACCATTTTCCGTCTATAAGTTCCGGTTAGACGAGTCGCGTCCATTTTTGAAGAGTGTTCCGACCTTTCCACGCTATTGCAGCTGACTTCATTAAAGTTCCAAGCACGCACTAATACCGATGTGCACCTTACGGTTGTCATTCATTAAAGGTAACCATGCTCATGTCTCGGATTATTGACCACCGAGTTCTGGCTACTGCACTGTATCAACGTTAACTGTTTAACGGCCGACGTGTTAAATCTAAGTTATTTAACACGTTCGTCGCCCAGCGTAATTCGGCTAAGTTTCCTGCGGGACCAAATCCGACCATCGCTACGCAGAATGTAAATAGAGCGACAAGCAGGAATTCATCGTTTATCGCCTTCGATTCATTGTTTATCGCCTTCGATTCATTGTTCATCCTCTTCGATTCATTGTTTATCGGCTTCGCTTCATTGTAAAGAAAAGATTATTTATTTCTGAAATGGAGAAAGCGATAAGCTATCCAGCTAGAGTATTCCGAGGGATCTCATGGCAGATACCTCGGATCTTTCATTTAGTCGAGAAGCATACTTGCGAGACGTACATCGGTGATTTTTTCCTCCTCAAAATGTTCAGTAAACAGCGTGAAAATGTATTTGAAAGTGAGAAGAGTAGCGATGACGGAGTCTATAACTATTTTTCGAAGTGCCCAAAATCACCCCAAATGTGTTTGGAATGTTTTAACGAATACCATACGATATAGGATAATGTAATATATTATTCAGAACATACATTAATAAAAAGTATGGTATAATGTGTTTTTAATATTTTTATGTTGTATATCGTATATTTAATTAACTCGAACAAGAAGAGCGTCACCATCCTTTGGTGACGGGGCCCCCACGGAAATATACCCGTCGCACAGATATGTGCGACGTGGCGACGAACGTGTTAAAGAGCGTATAATTTATATATCGGATTGTCCGTAGAAAACGGGGCGTGTAACGAATCTTTCTTTGGATTAGACATTGTTGTTATGCAAGAGCGAAGATATTTACTAGTCCAATTATGATTGTGACGGAATTTGACAAGTAACCGTGGTAATTAGATACTCGGGATGTGAATGGCAATGATCTTAGACTCAACAACGAATCCACGGTCAACGGGATGACAAATGCGATATTGAACTTGACACACGTGTTCCCTGTACTGGTCGAACTTATCGAATTGAACCTCGGTCCAAGTGGAACTGTCCTTATATACCACTTTCCGTATTCCTCAGGTCAATCCCTGTTGTAAGGAGAGTTATTTAATTACTTCATACCTCTGTTAGGTACACGTCCCTCCCGTGACCGTGGCTACGTTCAGTGACCCATTATGTCACTTCGAGCCCAAACCCACTGTCATCAATCTCGGATAATCATAATTGACTTAGCTCATGAACAGCTATTTCTCAGTTTTATCGTTTTAGTACGGCTACAATGAAAAGTCTGGACTAAAGTATTTGGGACTTTCCCAAACATTCCGAAAGAAAGGCTCCGATGTCCTTTCATCTCCGACATATCTATAGATCAAAGATTTAATATTAATATTAAATCGATCTGTAAGCTTTATTCTCTGTTTTGTAGCAAAAAGATTAGATTTTGACTGAATTTTAACACAAATGTTGCAATGCAACATTGGGATTTAACGTTAACGTGCTGTGACACATCTCTACTTCTATTGGCTTCGTATCAGAGAGCAGAAAACACGAACAGAGATACGACAGTATTTTTATATTTATATTTAATCTTAGAGTCGATATTATCGGATGTAAATAACGATATTCCCGATTAGGAAACGTGTCTTCCATGTATACAAGAATTCGCAACGTGCAGTTATTATGTATAAAATTCTAAAATTGTATTTTACAATTTCATAATATTTTTAAGCGTAATATCTCTTGAACAAAATGAGACGAAAGTAGGATAGAGACATGAAAAACATTGGACATGTTCATAGCAGGATTAAAAGACTCTGGATAGAAAATTCTATTAAAAGATCGTGGCGATAGCCCAGAGGATGCGCGGCTGGCACGGCAAGAGGTACTTAGAGATCAAACACGAGCGAAGGTCAATAGGTACCACAAATATTAGCGATGACACGATGCGTTTGCTGGAGTGTGTAAGGAGAACGATGATAAGATAAAAATCGGATCGATCGCGACGAGTTTCTTAATTCCACCGCCTTCCCTTCCATCGGCTTCAATCCGGATTTAATTAGAGCACAGCTCACGTTTCATCCTGGTAATCTTACTTTTCCGTCACGAATGCCCGTTACTTGTTTTGAATGATCTGAGACTAATTGCGAATTTTCTGTTGACGAAACAGATGTGCATGGTCTGCATCGTTTTATGCTCGGTACTTTAGAAAAATTTTAGTAGAGCTTCGTGGAATTGTTGAAGAAAGTAATCACGCGATTTTATTCGATAGAGGAAAGATTCGGTTTTAAAATTCAAATAACACGGATGGAAATTGAAGTGTAGGATATGTATGAAAATTATGTTAATAATTGAACGAACGAATTATTTCTTTTCTTTTTTTCGAATGTTTTGTCAGATGGGTATAGATTGATATTAGATAATATTATTATTGTTATTAATTAAATTGTAGATTAATATTGATAACAACAATCGTTGTTGTAAGTAATGCTTCACATATGATTAATGTTTTTGAGTTAAATGTATATTAACATTGACAAATATCTTTTTCCACTGAAAAATTAATGTAATTCCCGTAGAATCGGTAACAATTGAAAAAAATTCGAAACAATTGGAATTAAACTGAGCTTTTGAAATATAGCGCGATCTGGTTTAAATTTGAGGGAAAGGAAATGGAGAAACCTGATATTTCCGTTTATTTTTGTTACCTGCTGTAAAATAAAATAGAATGTGAAGAAATCAATCTGTCAGAGCTATATAATACGTGCATCAAAAGGTAAAACATAAAATAAAATAAAATAAAATGTAACGAAAATGAATAACAGAATAGCAAAATTGAATACAATTAAAAATGGAAATACGAGAAAATATATATAGAGGTCCAGTGACGAGGAGTTAAAAAATAAGAAGCTTGGAAATATAAAAGAATTAAAATAGAGAATATAGGGAAACATAATTCATATGACGAAAGTGAAGATATCGAAGGATTGAGAAATAGGGTGATGAAAGTAAGAAAATTAAAACGTTAGGAAAAAATAAGAAAATAAGGAGAGAGAAAGACAAAAATAATGTTTTATATAAAAAGCCTTCTTAGAACTTGAACGAATCGATTTAAACGCAACGCAGAAAAATATTGAAGAATTTCTTTATACGTGATCAAAGCCGCTGCTTACATTTAATCAACGAGTGATTAAAGCTGCACCACACTGATTTATTCGGTATTTTGCTATTTAGTTCTGAGAGAAAATAAGCGAAATAATTAACAATATAATTTAATCCTACGCGCGATTTGTATTTTGATTGTAAGAACATTGACATTTAAGACGAAATATTTAATTAATTGTATTAATTAAAACAATCGCGAAATAAAAGGGACACACCAGATGTGAGAAAAGAAAATAGTGTGTGTGTTTAATTGAACCATTAAAGACAAACCTTGATTTAACACAACATTTGCTTAAACATTTCATTTGCAATTTTATGCGCAGTCAATTTACATAATTGATTTCTGTCTTCTAATATCATGATTAAGAAAGTAAACTCGAAAGGTTTCTTTACACTATTTTTCATCGCTATTTTCTCTACCTAGATCCTACAATTTTATAAAATTTGAAAAGATTAAATTTATAGAACTATAATAATGTAAATAAAATGAAAAATGCAAGAGGCTGCAACGAATACATTCAAATTGGACTAATTCTCAGTAACCTTGAGAAAACAACGCTATATCGCGATTCAGTAGGAAACCGGATTTGATCGGTTGCCAGTAGAGCCATTAATTTTATTAAAATTAATTTCAACTCTCAGAAGGAATCTGATACAATTTTGTTTTATCGGATTGGTCGCGTTTGAAGATTTCCAAGTAGCGCTCGAATATCATTAAACATCCTGCTGCCAGTACCTGATATCTGTGCCAGCAAAGAAATTTTTCTTTCCGTTTCGCGATAATACACCACGTTTAACTCCCGTCCTTTTATCACCGTTGATAATTCAATCCGTCGACCATGAATTCCTTCTCGTCATTTTTCTTCTTTCCTTTCTGTCTTTGAACGAACGAGCCAAAGGAGAAATCTTACGATCTTACGTTTTCTATTTCTTACTTTTTGTTTTCTTTGAAATGATTTTTACATCTGTATATGGAATAATCGAGTGGAATATTCTGAACGTATTATTTTCCGAAGAACGACTGCGTTGATGTTAGCAGTTTCCTTTTTATACCTTGACCCTCAATAATCTTCTATGACCTAACTTAAACCTGACTCTCTATAAAGGGGCAAGGTATAATAAAAATAACCACCATGCTAAGTACTCGTGTGCGATTATATTTCTTTAATTTAAATATAATGAGGAAAAAGACAATCAAAACGTAATATAGTTCCCTACCATGATTGTTCATATGTATATTTGACAAAGACGAAAAGCATGCGGAAATAAATATATATATATATATACACACACATGTATATAATGTATTATAGTTTCCCGGAAGCCTGAAACAGTGTTAGACGAGGCAGTGTTAAACTCTCTCTGGGTGAATGTCACTATACATACTCATTACCTGTAATGCCATATAATGTTCGCTTTCTAAATTTTAGATTCAAGTAGAAAAATCCATATATCGTAGAATTTGATTGCGAGAGGTTAAAAAGAACTGGTATAAACTAACTTAAATACTAGGAAATATTCCTTAATAATTATATTAATTGATGTTTAAATGAAAAAGAAACTGAATGTAATGAAAACAGTGTAATAATTTTTGTCAATTCATCAGAGATCATTTTAATCTGATTATTCTCTACTACCATCATAAAAATATCATTCTTATTTATTCTGAATAAAAATAAAAAAAAAAAAAAAAAAAAAAAAAAAAAAAAAAAAAGGTAACTGCTGATTGTTAAAAATTCCATAAATATTCATTATGTCGTTAAAATATTCACTATGTCAGTAAAATGTTCGCTATATCACTAAAATATTCTTTCAGCAAAAAATTGTTTACGCAACGTCGTTAAGAAATAATTAACATTCCTAGATTGCTGTTAACCAGCTCGTTAGATATTTATACAAGTCCAGGAAATAAAATACGTTTGTGCATAAAGGTAAAATACAGGTTCTACTAAAATAAAAAATATATGTATAATAACCCAAAAATTGCTGTTTAGCAAAATTTTCCTATTTGAAAAATTTCTATTAAAAAGTAATTTTTCTATCCGAACAAAATCTCTGTATAACGATCAGGAAAATATAAATAATAATTGTAACATAAATATGTGGCTTTATTAATGCCAAGCTCATTTACGTTGGTCCAATAAATACATCAATTGTGTTAGCAAATTCGAGAATGCTACTCTTGGACAAATGAACAGAGGATTCTCTGTGTTCGTTATTTGTTTACCGATTTCGATTATACTCAGCTCCAGCGATAATAAATGCCCGTAAGAGTGAAAACAGTAAGTGGTGCGAGAGAAACAGACGGAGGGGCTGAAGGGAGGAGGAGAGGTGTAAATAAGGTAGTCTGCTAAGCAGGCGTTCATTTTTAATTGGCGCGCTGACATTGGAACCAACATACATTCTGCGCATTCAGGTGCCATTGGCACGTATCCGTGTCGTGTACAGGCCTTTTCATTAACTGCGATACAAAATTCTTCCTAGAATGTATATTGTTGATTTTATGTGTCTTTTATTGCTTCGTTTTAATGAACTAGAACAAACTTCATTCTTGGTCATTTAAAGTGAAATTTATGGTACGTTTGTTTGTCTTGTTCAAAGCTTCTGTTAATGTAAATAATTTTTATTAGAGCAATTCTTGTAGTATAAATTCTTCTTAATGAACATTATTTAATTTTTCATATAAACGTAATAAATTATTTCGTAGTGTATCAGTCTATTATTTTATATATAAGAATAAACGATACATGTATAATAAGCGGAAGAATTGTCCTGTGCAGTGAAAATTTCCTACACGGAAAATGTTCATCAGAGATATACATATCAGGGAAATTCCCTTATCGAATAATGTTAAGGAAAATGGACAAAGATCGTTCGAATTTTGCATGTATCTTGGTCATAAGGAGAACGTAAGATATTTGTTCCAAGTAACTTTTTTACAGACACACACAGTAAAGAAGAATAAAATATTGAAGTAATTATAGAAAATTGATCTTTGTGTAGCTAATTTTTTATTTCTTATAATTCTTTCTATATTCTTCAATTAAGAACTTTTGATGCGAACTGTAGTAGGAATTTCTTATAACTAAGATGTTGAAACAGTCTATATGCTCCGCTGCGTTGAAGTCGAGGTCAAGGATAGCACTGGAAAGCAACATGAACCAGGAATCCGGACGAGGGTCACACAATTTCGAATACTTTGCTAGATAAAATTCCTTCCTGGTTGACGTATGATGCATCCAAAGATTCAAACGAAGCTTTAATGGCTTCTTCCGTGGAATAAACATGCGTCACCGACGATATAATGCATTTCCAATCGTTGGAAAATTATTTTACGATTAAAATCTCATTCCGCCCTCTTTACGGGATTTGGCAACTTTACTTATCTTTATTGTAGGTTATAAGATAGGTCGTTTTTCACAGAAATTTGTAATGTATAATTAAACGTATATTTTAGATATGTTTATCTAATTCTTGCATGAATTTTAATGGCGTGGTGCATATTATATTTCTTTGATATGACAGTTTGCAAATTTATGTATTCTTGCTCGATTTTAAATACCTTTACGGACTTTTTGGTGTTTTTAACTCAAATTAAAAATGCATACTTCGCCAAGTTTGCCAAGTTTCTAAAATTTTGTGTATTTCTAAAAGTCCTCGTTACTTTTGTGGATTCTCCTCTGTCCATAGTTATTCACAAAATCTCACTTTCCATAACTTGGGCAGACCTCGAGCCTCATTCGCGTTTCTTACTCGGTGCAACCAGTTATTGTGACCCGCTCGACCCATCATTACCGTCACGATTCGTTCTGGTCTCGAAGCTTTCACGCCTACCGACCCGTTGTTAACTCAACGCATCATTACATCGTGCGATAATTTCACTACTACCCCCGATCCATTAACGCGTTCTACACCACGTACTTACAGTTTGTGCTACTGACTAAAAAATTTCGAACAATATTCTGAATTGCGTATACGAACTGAATTTTTTCCTAATTTTGTTATTAATTCGAAATTAAGGTTGCAAGGATATGAGTAGTAATTTATTTTATACTGATAAATCTTGTAGGAAATACTGTTAAAGTAATATTATTGTGGCCTTATTTACTTTGCATTTGATAGATCGCTATCATTTCTATAGATTTTGCCAAAGATATTTCCCAAGATAACTAAACTGACTTCCGTTTACTTCGATAGAATTCTGATAAGAATAGTATTCTAAAGTAACAATGTCCTAAGTTGTTTCTGCTACTTTATTTCTAGATAAATTTTTGACAAAAAATGTTGACGTCTTTCGAAGCTACAATGCCCTAAGCTAACATTACTTTGATAAATGCGTGGCGAAAAAGTTTTCCAAAGTAGCAGTATCCTAAGCTGATATATTTTCTTTTACATACTCTGATATGTTTGTGACGAAAGAGTTTTCTAAGGCAACCAGAATTCTAACTCGATTTTCCATTACTTCGATGAATTTCTGACGAAAAACTTTTCTAAGGTAACAGAATTCTAATCTGATTTTCCTATACCTCAGGAGATTTTTGACATAAAGTTTCCTATAGTAATAGGATTTTAAGCTTCTGCTTCTTTCTCAATATTTGGATTCTGTAGAACTCGTAGTAATTTTAAACTATAGTACAGCAGATACTGGAGTTTTATCAGTTTTTGATTCGATTAAAAATATCCAATTATTTCCTTACCCCGCTGGGGATAACCACCCACATGATAATTATACAGCTAAAAAATTCTATCAAATGTCCAAATTGGACAAATTGTGAATGAAAATATTAAATAAAAAAAGGAAAAAATTATCTCCTAACAATGTCCATGATATAACTTTATTTAAACGATACAAAACGATAGAAGAAGAAATAACAAATACGACATTTTTACTTATTCACATAATTTACCCAGTTGGTATTAGACAAGTACACATGACAAGCCTAGAAAGGTTTGGATCGATAACTATAGATCTTACTATAACTATAAATTATCTCCAGGGATGGTCTATTGTTACGTTTTTATTTCGATTGTTCTCGAATTGTCGCATTCCTTAGTAATTCTGTCGACAATTAAATATCAGTGGGTAGCGTTGACCGATGTTTAATGCGATTACCAATTAAACTCCACGTTTCGGCTAACCTGCTACGAGCAGGGGTACTGGCACGGGAGAGGATCAAAGTTGGTGAAAATAAATGTTTGTTTAATCTAATTATGTTATAAAACAAATATTTTCCACAACAAAAGTTTATTCTGATTCTAATTGGTTATTAACAGAGTTATCGTTGAAATTTAGAATACTCGAAATTACAATTGTTCGCGATACGTTTTACTAATTACAAGATTTGAATTTAAGTGATTTTCAATAATTTACAAGTTGACAAATACAAG
Organism: Bombus campestris; assembly: GCA_905333015.3. Classification (NCBI taxonomy): domain Eukaryota; kingdom Metazoa; phylum Arthropoda; class Insecta; order Hymenoptera; family Apidae; genus Bombus; species Bombus campestris. The sequence goes on along the minus strand of HG995136.1, from coordinate 9,556,397 downwards.
CACGTCGATTAACAAAACTGACAAGAACCGAGAACTAAATGAAACAAAGAACTAAAACTAAAGAACTAAAGGACTTAAGAACTAAGAGCTGAGAAAACTAAGAGATGAAGGAACTAAGAGCTGATGAACTAAAGAACTAAAGAGTTAAAAGCCAAAGAAACTGAAATATTAAGAGCCTGAGGAATTGAGAACTAATCGCTATGAACCAAGAAATTACTTGCCAAAACTGAAGAACTGATCACCAAGAACCAAGGAATCAATCACCAAGAACTGAGGAACTAATCACACAGAACTAAGAAATTAATTACTCTGAACTAAGGAATTATCTGAATAATCTGAATAATTCTTCCATGTTGCTGCGCTTATTTATAGTTTGCTCTATCGTAGAAGGGGGGGGGGTCGTCATGTGGCGTTTTGTGAAGCTCGAATTCGGTTTCTAACCAAATTGTTAAATTTTATTTTCGAATTGAAACGCTTACTCGCGCTATTGGTAGGTTTTAGCCTTTGTTACGGGGCGTGCGCAGCGCGAGAGATGACACTATTAAACGAGTAGAACAGATTCAACTTACAAATTCAGAACAATTTCCAATAAACAACAAAATTTGAACGAAGAGCACGAATCAATTATGTAAATGGAAAGAAAAGCAATAGTTTGTGTAATTACACGATAGACCGGTGAAGGTGCGAGTATGTGGTAAACCGGTGTCTTAAAGCGCTGTAAATCTTAGAACCATGAAAGATTTACGTCTATTCGTTTGGTGAAACCTCTCGGGTTTATTAAAGGAGTGTTTCTGAGAGACATGAAATAAATTCTTATATATGGCACACTCTACAGGAAATTCGTAATACGATTATACTTAATGTTCGTGATGATGTAGGATTTAATGCGCTGAGGAATTTTGCGATATTTTCGATCCGATAGTTTATTTAGGTATTTAGTTTACTCTTCTATTTCATTTCACAACTATCTGAGACTTCTACTTCCAACGTTCGAAATTAGCTATCGAAGATTAATCATGTCAGGATTACGATTAGTAGGAGAAATCTTACGATAAGCTATTTCCCCCAGGATGTTCTTAACTTATTTTATTGCCATATAATTCACTTATGAAAGAAAAGTTCTTAATACAATTAGTATACTTTAAAAATAAAAGGAAAGTGTATATGTTCCAATGATTTTCTTCTTCCGTTTCTTCTCCCAAAAAATATTAGTTCGAGAAACTTAATCATACATAATTTATACAGCAAGATTGTCATTTATGTAAATGCTCGTTACTGCACCTGAATTTTTTACCGCCATTCGTGATTTTTATACGTTCCCGCGAAGTTAATTGCGTCACGCATGTACCACGCGATTTTATGCTCGTTTTTTCACTTTTTTATAGCTTATTATGTACGTATCTATAAAACAGAGACGTTATAAAACGCTATTTTCTTCCATGAGAAGACATAAAAAATCAGAAAACACCAATATAGAAATTCCGGGCGAATAACACTGAAATGACGTGATTCCTTCTGCAAAAGTGAGAAGAAAATGTAGAATATTTTTTCGTCCTAAGTTTAGTTTTCCAGCGAATCTAGTTTGTAGATTTGTCAGGTATACTTGCCTAATACCGATCAAGTAAATTATGTGAATAAGTAACCAGCAGAAGGTTATTCTACGTACCAAAATACAACAGAAATGTAGAATAACATTTTTCTGTTTAGTTAAGAATTGTCTCGATACACTATGAAGAATTTTCGAATTTATTTATCTCGGAAGCAGGACACCTTGTGGACAAATGTTATTTTACATCTTCGACTTATTTTCATTTGTAAAATAATCTCCCGTCGATTATTTTCTTTTGTTCAATCCGGAATTAGTCACGTTCAAGTACAATTGATAAATTTTCAAATTCGATCTTCTCCGGTGGAGCTCAACGGTTCAATTCGTAGCGCGTTGAATATCGTCGTTGCAATTGGATAACTCAGCGTTGCGAATTCTCGCGAGTCGAATCGATTTCACGTTTTGCTTCTCTTGCTGCGTTGTGCGAAAATATCGAGAGAAAAAAAGAGCAAAATTTTAATCCACTGGTTGTCGATACATTGAACAGTCTCTTAAATGCGCGTCGGATGTCAAATTTAATCCGAAAAGCGGCGCATGAAGAGAGCCAGCAATCTGCTTGTCGATCGATAGGAATTAATTAAATCAGATTTTCCTGGCCTGAAGAAGGGTGTGAGATATTTTTTTCCTCTTCTTTTTTTTAGCTTGTGATCAAATGGCAAGAAAGAGGGACGATTCTTCTTTCTCTTGGTTTCACGGATCTTTTGACTTTCTTCTTTGGTGTGAGTGTGGCGATGGTTTGGTGTCGTAACATTTGTAGCCTTTTCTGTGAATTATTACATTACCGCTCAGGAATATCCGGATATTTGCTTGTTTTTGACCAGGCATATTTTAATAACAAGACTGCAGTTAAATCAAGCTGCAATGGTTTGGTTCTTCATAATCATAATCCTTTAACTTTTGAATTATAAGACAGATTAGGCTTCTTAAACTGATAGAAATACTTCCGATGTTAATACAACCAGTGATACTTGAATAGTATAAATATACATATTGTATATACCAAAATATACTACAGTACATGCACGACTGTAGTGTTTCTTAATATCCAATTTAGATTTATATCTTGGTGATTCCATAAGAAGGTAATATGTGCTGCTTTTAATTACTAATTCAGCATTAATTTATACGCTTTGGTGAAATTCTCATACTGAGACGTCAAATCGACCAGTGTGTTAGCATACTTACGAGCAAAAGTATATATTACATCTGTCCTGTACAACCTTAAACATTTTTAAATGGAACTGTGGATGTTCGTGATTCCATTTTTATGAACACAATTAACGAGGTGGAATCTGAGTAAAAATTCATTTGAACAACTAAATATCATAGCAAGTGATGTACTTTGAATACTTTATATGTACATTATTGCACATTACAATGCATTCTATAGATCTTTGAAATCTCGAAGTTCCTAAAAATGCATAGCTACCTTCGTGGTCTATCTAGATAATTATCCATCATCGTCTAGAACGATCGCAAACTATCATCAAGCATTTCCAATTAGATTTTTTACATCCATCTTGGACATCTCACGAATTCGTGGCATCTTTACCTCGTTGATTCGAATCTTCCACGAGATTCGTACTTGTTTCGAAGGAAGCTCATGGAATTCCGAGCAATTGGTCGTTGACACATTTTGCTGCGGCGTTGGATGATTTTTAAAGACGGCCAGACTCGATTGACCTCGGTATTTATCGCCATCGAGGTATTTTTGCATCGAATTTTTACGTAATACGTTAATACGTATAACTTTTCATAGCACCGTGGACGATCGTTGCGTAAGATTGCTCGCGAATTTCGTCACGTATCACGGAAGAATTCGTTCTTTGATTACAATTTATGTTTCTTCCTGCTATCGTCTATAATAATCGATCGGCTCACGTGCACAGTTCTAAATAACACGTCGATAAACACGTGCTGTAGATTTTGTATCAATAGTATATTTTGCGCATATGCCTTTTACGAGTGTTACTGGTGATAAATCCTGTACTTTTTATAGCAAGGAACTTTATTTGCGGTTTTGTAGCGTTGGAGAGGCACAATTGAATTTTACTTTGAAATTTTATGTTACTAATGCTGGTGATGCAGTACTTGTACGTTAATGTCATTTAAATGTATGTAAAATGTTATGAACATTAATGATGTAAAAATGAGGTAGAATTTAAATCGGTAGAATCTCATTTTCATTGAAAAAATAATACGAAATTTGGGCTGTAAATGTTAAATGGTAATGAAGCTGAATTTTTTATGTTGCCGATTTTTCTCTGTTCTCTGTATTTCTGCTGTATATCTGTTAATATTCTACAATAGATTAGGTTTTATTATATGGTAGATTAGAGTCGTCTTATGAAATGAACTCCATCACTTTGGTTGGTGTGATGTAAAAAGAGCTACAGCTATTAACTCAAAAAGTTCCTCGTCAGCCTCATTATTACACATGAAACTATAATAAATTAACCCAGATATGCCTAGTACTCAAAATATGATTCAAAGATAATTTTATTATATTTTGCAATTTTTCCAGAATTAGTCATATTATCCAGTATCCTTCAAAATTGGTGCACACTTTTCTAAGATTGGTCAGTAGCAATACAAAAATTTAATCACTTTATTTTGAGAAGTAAGTATAATTTTTTCTGAATCAAAAAAGTCTGTCCATTCCGTATCTCTCAAATTACGGATAAAAGATAGTAAAACTTTATTTCTTTCGTATTCTTCCAATTTTTTTTTTTTTTTTTTTTTTTTTTTTTTTTTTTTTTTTTTTTTTTTTTTTTTTTTTACTTATAACACACTATAAAGTAACATAATTTATTTACTAACGCAAAAATATCTGATAATTACATGATAATGTGAATATCGTTTTCTTTCTCCAATTCATTCGTTTTATTCATTTACGTAACTTACCATTTATATAGCGAATGAAAGGATATCTTTGCCTTTTAACGAGATCTTTATTCTTATCGATTGTCGTGTTCAAAATCGTTCTTTTATTCTGTTTCTATTAATCGTGTTAAGATTGTCTTAATTTTTAATAAATGTTAGCAAGATGTGATTTCGTTGTCAACTGGTTATCTTGTTTGAATAATCGTCTCTTTAATTAATCATTCCGAGTAATTTACGTAGGTAACTGTGCATGTGAAAAACACTTCATAACAAGTATGACAAATCGTTACATAGGGATACATTGTGAAACAAACTTTACATATTTATAAGTTACAAATTCTTTTCGCTATTGTAACCCACGCTCTGTAGCCAATCAGAGAAATTTCATCCTCAAATTTCTTCCCTCCAAATTTTCATTTTTATTAAAATAATTCTAAAAGAGTCCAACATAAATAATAACCTTTTTAATTCAATAATTTTCAATTAACAAGTCTCTCGCATTTATTGCTAATAAAATTTCAACAAAATTCGACAAAATTCATTCGAATTTAAACATAAAACATTTTATCGGTCACAATCATGTGGAGCATAGATCGCTTTATTCGCAATCATTTCAACTACAGTCTGTCACACAAGAGCGTGTCTGCGATATTTCTGTAAATATTTATATATTTGTAAAAAAATTTATATGAATTGAATCTACATCTAAAACACTAATACGCTATTACTTAGTAGGGTGTCCAATCTCCTCCATTAGCGATTATAGCTTGACATCGTTTCGGCATACTCTCGACTAATTTTTGAGCGTAGGATTCTGGTAACGACCTCCATATCTTTCGAATGTGATGTACAAGTGTTCTTATTTTTGTGATACGTCTTCCTCTCAGCTTGCATTTCATTAGGGACCACACATTTTCGATAGGGTTTGCATCAGGGGACTGCGATGGCCAAGGAAGTACTGTGATGGCGTTTTTCGCTTTCCATTGGGTGCAGATGCGACTTCGATGTTTAGGGTCGTTGTCTTCTTGCAATATCCATTGGTCCTCGGTTTGGTTGAACCAACGTTTCACGGATGTGAGAAGTCCCCTTTGGTACAATTTCACCATCTTTTGTGCATTCAGATTGTCTGTAAAGACGCACAAAGTCCCAAAACCGCGTGCGTTAAAGCAACCCCAAACATGCACTTTTATAGGGTGTTTTACACTTCTTTGAATCATCCTTCTTCCATGGATAGTCCAAGCACGCCTAATAGGACACCATGCCCAAAACGAAGATTCATCAGTGAATATTATATTACTCCAATCACGATCTCTGTTTTCATTCGCCCATGCCAGACGATTTTCGACGTTTCGCGTACGCGGCACTCATATTAAAAAGCTCTGTTCCTTTCACTGTTTCAAATGAAACTGAAAGGTATTCAGCAACGCGTATTAGAGAAGTTTTCGTTTGTTTACATTCTTTTTATCTCATTCTGATTAGGTGTCAGGTTTCGCAGATATCGCAGACACGCTCTTGTGTGACAGACTGTATATGGACGTTTGTCCAACGATACTCATCGAGTTCTTTTTTTATCGAATTTAATGATGCAAAATAGGCTTTGCAAACAGGCTTTTATTTTATGGTATCGTTTCGTCACCAACAAGCCGTCTACCTCGCGGAGTATGGAACGTGAAACTTTCGCCCGTTCTTAGAATCTCGAACCGCGCACATTATGCATATTTACATCTTGGTGGCTTTATGCAAATTTTTTCATGGTCGTTTCCAAACGCACTCGCCACGGAGCTGAAATTATTCGACGGTCTATGTCTTTTGTATGCCTGCTGTAGCCGTCTAATTGCATTTGCATTACTCCTTATTATTTCTTGGACGTCGAAACTGTATTTTGATAGGCAGCGTTTGAACACGAACGTGGAAAACATTGTTACAAGAAAGTAATTTAATTGTATTCTGATTTTAAATGCCAGACAATATATGATGTAACATTAATAATAGTAATGAATTATTTCTAAATTAACAATACTATTTACAAGTATACATAAAACCTTACCTTTTATTTTATACTAAATAATGTTATATATTATTTATTAATAATAACATTGTATAAACGAGTTTGGCTTTTGTGATATTATAAAGGATAAGAATTATTTATTTTATTATAAAATATTATATACACGTTTTTTACTATAAAACAAAAGAAGTAAAGTTTCATATATATTTTATAATGAACAATGCATATCTAATAGTGCGAGATCAGAACGTTTAGCCTCAAATAGAAATTATGGAACTACAGTCAGCAATGGATGACCGTGGTTATGTGATCACTGTAGTTGACTGCAAACACTTTTAAGGAAAGCGGTTCAAGTCCATTCGCTGTCGGTTTTCGGCAATTGTTAGAAACGGAAGAAAATGTGATTTGTAAAATCGTACTATACACAGCCTAGGGTCTCTGACGTTATACTAAATATGAGGAGAAGTTTAATACAACGGGCAAATTACCCCCTGAGATGTTAAAAATTTTAAAAAGCCGCCTACCTATGAAAACAACGTAGAAAAGAAAAAAAAAATTCTCCTCACACAATTCTTAGTACCTGCAACATAGAGGAAATTCTTTTAACGCTTCCTTATCTCAACGAAATTTACACCAGTTATAAGACCACATTCATAACTTCGTGTGATATTACTGAACAGGAAAGTCACTTACTCAAAATAATCGATGTGTAATGATTGTTAAGGAGAATGGACAAAATATAAGATTGTAAATATTTTAGTATAGAGTATTACCTTGATGTGATAGTCCAGCTACAAGTTCCAGGTTAAATCCTCTTGGGGCTCCATAGTCCCTATTTTGATAATTCCTACAATAATATTTTATAATTAGACATTTTTTATATGAATTCACCTGCGAGAATATATTTAAAAAAGTAAAACCCCGGTAAATGATTAAGGGTAGACAATTGCATTGCCTATTAAGTAATATAGAAAAATATTAAAGGAAGCATACATATTTCTTCGTATTACGTGCATTCTGTGTAATTTTGCACGTTCAAATTTTCCACAAATGCATAAAAAACCGCGGTCTATTTACATAATAAAATACATAATTCTTATGTGTCATAAATCAAACTTTCTTTACCATTCCTTTCAGAACTTCTTGTCCCCTCAGAATATCGCCTAACGTTGTGTCTAAAGATGTAATCGCCTCTCAACAGAGGTAGAAATTTGTCAAAAGAGGAAACTAATTATCCTGCTAATGAGACGTCGAACGACATCGTAGACCAAGAAAACGAGATCGATGCTCGAGGAGTAGAATCCGGAAAGATGGAAGAAAAACGTTGGTAAAGAGCCATTTACTCGCAACTGCGACGAATCATTCACAAAGCTCGTAAGCGACTCAAAAGTTCCAGGCTCTGGCTTCTTCCATCGATCGATAGTTCACCTCATCGCAAACGATTCGGCGATAAAAACAAAACACGAATTACAGAATCCTGAGACGTTTGAAGATTGTAGGTTTTTTGCTAATGTTTCTTTCGGTCGTTTAAGAGTATCTGTGATGTCTGTAATCTTTGGGGAAATGAGTTTATTAGTCATGGTTCGTGTTATCTGGAGTGGGTTGATAGTTCTGGAAAGATCTTTTGTCCGTTATGATAAGAAAATTTGTTATTTAGAACGAAGGTTCGGTCAAAGGATAGTATCTAATTTTACAACTTCCAGTAAGCGACACTTGTTGAGTTTTATGAGCTAAATACGAATCTACGAACCTGTTTTTTCCAGTACCCACAGTTATCGAATAAATCAAGATTGAAAACAATTACAAATTTTCGATATTGGAGATGTTCAGTGCTTTTACAAGATACAAAATCGTTTTCCATTGATGAATTTTTATTTAAGATATAAGAGAATCGTGGAAAATATGTGTCGTAGGAAAGTTGCTGCTCTTTTGAATAGAAGAAATACATTACTTGAACTGTCCTTATCAAGACGAGCAAATTTATGAACATTACTCTTACATATCAAGGATAAATGCACAAAATAAATCGAAATAAAAATAATAGATTGGAATATATTTTGTATTTTTCTGTATCAATATAGATATAGAACAAAATTTAAAAATTGTTAAAGAGATAAGAGGAAGGGAAGTTGTCGTGTCCATGGATAGAAATGTTTGACTGACAAGAGAGGGAAGTTAAATAGTTGGTTGAGTAAACTGTACAGAACGACGAAATGCACTTCCATCGATCACATAATCATATCGCAATGTAATGCTGTATTGTTTAGCATTAATTAACTCGCAGCGAAATCGAGATTAGATGTACGATGACAAGGGAAGCCAGCTGGTTTGATAATAATAATTGATTCAATAACCACATCGAAGTTGAATCAAGGCGACCTGCTTAGAATCGAGCATACATGTATATATATATATATATATTGCATTGTATATATCATATTACGCAAAGAAAAGTTGCGTTACGCAAAATTTTCAACGTAATTTTCTATTTATTCCTATTATTTCTACAGTTTGTTTCATATTTAATTTTAGGAACATGACGTATTTTAACCTTCGGATGATGGAGGCTGGCTGAATTCTGATACACGCAGACATTTCTAGGACTCGCTACTTTTTGAGCTACATACACGTCTATAAAGACTAGTTTTTAAAATGATTTCAATAAATGACAGAATGATCTTAATGATATTTTAATATGTTGCCAGATCATGATTCCAAACAACTTTTTCCTTACACATAATCCGCGGACGGCCTTAGTTTTCGAGATATTCGTAAAAAGCTGTCGATGACACTACCGTAAATTCTACCTATCATTGTGTGTCCGTGACAACGTACGTGTTAGTATTGTTTGTCGATTGTCCAGAGGCGCGGTTGTTTATGTACGGACATGATTATATTATATACAGTGTATTATATGCTGTGCTTCAGTTTGTAAACACAGAGAGGTGACCAGGAAATGTAGCTTCTTCTTAGGCGACACAATGTTTATCTACGACTATAAGGCATGCAACTTGATGGCATAAGCTGAGCATCGATTGTCAATCTTTCGGTTACTACGTTGAATTACTGTCGGTCATTCGGCAGACGTCGGTGGACATTGTATATATTATAAACGAAAGATAAGAGTTAGGTTTGGGTTAAGTTATTGCATTCAGCCGCCTCTAGGCACGTACGGTGTCACGGACGCGCAACTATAGGCAGAATTCACTATAATTATTGATATTTTATTGCAAATATCTTGGAAATTGAGGGCGTCCGCGGATTGTATGTAAGGGAAGGGTTATTCGAATGACTCTGACCACCGACAACATGTTTCAAAACCATTGAATTATTCGAATATAAAAATTCTTCCGCAAAAGGTTGATATTGTAAAAATGGAATTTGATATCTGATAAAAAAGTATTTTATTAGAAAAGAAATTGACCAATACTTTTTCTAAACACTGTAAAGGAGGGTATTATTGCCAATTTGTAAGAGTTTCAACATTGTATCGACAATATATTGAAACTAAAGCGAGATTGACACATACAAAGGTCCATTTATAATGGCACCAAAAGGTAGGCTTTCTTACGTACGATACCGCCAAGAGCTTCAAATATTGGCAATAATACCGCAGTAATGCTCTTTACACGATAGATACAATAGTGTACGAATACAAGAAAGGTGAACGAATTTGATAAAAGCAACGAAAAAACGCTTATCTGCCTTTTCTTCTTATCTCGAGTTTTTGATCTCGGACGCGTGCTGGAACGTCAGCTGGAACATCTCGTAAGCCACCTTCTCTCTTTCTCTCTTTATGCCTCTCTCTTCGGACAAATTGGAAACGTAGCAATCGAAAGTGAACCTTGACACCTTTTACAACCCCACCTATACTCTCCCTGTCCCTGTCTCCTCCCTCCACGTTGCCTAGGTAGCTTGTGCTAGTCGTTTTTCGAGAGGCGACACACTCGACACCGGGATACGTGTGTTGTTCTCCTCGGTCGACCGCATCAGCTAGCAGGGAAGTTTCTTAAAATAGAGTCTAGTGCCGAGCTGGAGGTTGCTGTATGCATGCGAACACATCCCGTCCCGGACGATGATACAAACACACAGTGTCGAGCCACTCGAGGTTGGTCGAAGGGTTGGAAAAGGGTTGAAAGAGGGAGGCGCGCGGCTGAATGTGTCCGCTCATGCACGCCAGCCACGCGAATTCCGCTGTACATCTCTCGCGTTTAAGTGTGACAATCGTTCTTTTCTCTCAGGGTCGAGCTACTCTCCTCTTTGCTTGTCCTTTTCATTCTTCCTCTTTTTTTCTGTCCTTCTTTTTCGCCGTTTTCCCCTCATTTTTTGTTGTTATTATCGTTATCAGAGATGATCGAATGAAGATGGATTGGATTTACGATGTGAACGTGATTTCTTTTGCTATTTCTGAATTCATTTATACAAACATTTCTATACGCAAATGGAAGATTTAATTATCGGGCGTGAGAGAGTTTCGGAATGGCAAGTAGTTTAACGTTGCACTACTTCAAAGGATAAGAATATCGTTTTCCGAAGTAGCGCAAAGAAAACTAACGATCGAAAGAAGGGTGTCTGATTTAAGTTTGACTGAATAATATATTTAGACCGTACGAACTTCCAATGAACCGACTTTTTCATATTTATATATATATATATATTCTATCTTTAGATTTGTTACTTGAAATAACAGAAATAATTTCCTCTAGTGAAGTGTACGTACCAATTCTATTTCTTAATTCTATTTCTTATTCCTTTTTCCCTGTGCTATTTCTATTTTGCTCCGTCTTTTCTTATCTTCGAACTCGTTCTACACCTATCCATATTAGCAAAGTCTTTGTAAATATATATATATATATATTTGTTCCAAATACGTCAAGTAATTTAAGTCGTTTCCTTATTTAATTATGGAATTGCTTCTTTAGAATTTTTACACTGTTGCTGTCAGATTACCATACGAGCTAGAAATATATTTCTTTCGTTTGAGAGAAACAATCCAAACTAGAAAGAGTAAAAATTATCGTTAGTTCTTTCTCAGAATCTATACACGGTTCATAAATGTTTCTGACGCATTTTGTAACCTCATTATGCAACTAATATTACTTTGTTCCCAGTCAGCACGTAGCAGAATATTTCTTCTTAAGATATTACTTCTGTAAATATGCCACATACTTTCGAGATTTGTTCACGTACCTATACTCAGCGGAAAAAGTATACGAAAGCGAAGTCGTGCAGGTTCAGCTAGATGTCAAGCAGTAGCAAGTGTCAAGTATTAGAATCTCTTGAAACGAAGGGACGAAAGCTATTTATCCTATTTTTAGATTTAGAACTAAAAATAGAAGACTTCAAAAATGTCATTTTCCTTTTTTTCTGACGTGTCTTTCAACTTTCAACTCTTCGTCTTCTTACGACCGTTCGCGGAGAGACGCGATCGCGAGGAAGCACGTCAACGGGAGTCGTAAATTCCCGTTACGATTAAACAATCGACGCTACGAACCGATCAATCCCCTTATTTCTATTACGATAATTTGATTGAATTTACACTGACTTAATAAGTATAAATGATAGTTTATTCCAACAACTTTGTAATGAATATAGTTACGCTGGTGCGTATGTATAAGTTGAGTAGGTGACTGATCTAAAGGTAGAAACTCGGTCAAAGGTGTTGACCGTTCGAAAGATGGAAAATCAGTGGCGTTCGGCAATGATACGGTGGCGGAGGAAAGCTAGTGATGGGTGGGTCCGAGGACATGAGATGAGCTGATTCGTTAAGGACAAGGTTTCGTTATGAGAGAGGAAAATAGGCTTCGTTGTGAATTGGTTATTTGCTGTGTTGGTAGGTGAGGAAGGGTACTAGCCGCCCTCGAGACGAAGTTGCTAGTGGGAGGCCTCGTACGTGAGAAGAACCAATTTTCCCGTGTCAACCCGTGGTTGACAATAAGCTTTAGAAACATAAATCAATGAAAGAATGTTTGTTCGGTCTGAAGGACCTTTAGCTAAAAATTCCTGAGGTTTATGGAGGGTACTTGAGACTATCGAGGGTACGTGGTAAGGATGTGAAGACATCTGGTTGTCATCCTGCCCGCGACGTGTGGTGTGGTCTAGGTAGAGAGTCGGCCGACGTAAGAGTCTGATACTCGTTATTAAACCTCAATTAATAAATCCTCGTTAGATCATCGATGAATCATAACGATTTGGACGAAATTACTTATTTTACAATATTTTCTTTTAATTTGTATTTTGTTTCATATAACAAATTTTAAAAAGTATCAGCATGAAAATTATATTTTGCATTTTACATTGATATCTTAATTAAATGATCGCTTCAATTACACAGTCATATCAACCTATGCAGAGAAGCTTAAAATGACACAGTCCTTATCAGTCACCCGTGTTCTAACTAGCTTTCCAATTCAGTCTTTTCGCTGCATCTCGGCCGTCGTCAAGAGTTAAACATCAAACACCTCCAAAAAACCCCCAACGCAAGCACTTAAAGTACCCACACTCCTTCCACCAACTACAGCTCCCACTTAATACCCACGCTTGCCAGCCATAATTCACTCATAAAAAGACCACAACCCCTTTAATCGTCTCCTACTCGTGTTTCTCATCTGTTCACCCTCAGGTGATCCTTTACAATCTCCTCTCGACACACGTCCTCTGACCTATCTATGCACCGTGATCCTAAATTCTATCCTAAGTTCCTGGTAAAAATCCTAAATTCATGGTGCAGGTGATACCAGGCTGATTTTCTGGCTGAAAAAATAAGATGAAAATAGGAGGGAAATCAAGAATAACAAAATTACATTAGAGGACTTATCTTCGAGAAAATCGAGTTTGAAAACTTGTCAAGCATACCCAAGTAAATTTGCCTAATTCGCAACTAGACAAGAGTAGATAATTAATATGAGGCTATTCTACGTGTAAGACTAAATCGAAAGCGTGGAATAGAATTTCTTTTAAGACCTCGTTTTTAGAGAAAATACAAGTTTGCATAAAAATCCGCAGCCCAGTAATAGGTCTCTCTTGAAATATGAAAAATGCTTTCATTTGTTAAACCGATGATAAAATCGAAGTATAAAAATTCGAAGGTCGCGGCAGGTTTAAGGTTGACTCTCGTCCGCGTTTCTCTGTAGTCCAAGTTATTATACACGTATATGTATAACATTTCCTCCTCTTTATCAGGAGCGACTGAGCAAGGTGAGACATCCACTCGTTGATATTTTTCCTGGCCAACGCTTATTGTTCGTGGCCCCGTATCGACGTTCTTGTTAATTGGGGGTAGGATAATTAGCGTTCGATTAGGCAGGGTCGCTCGGCTGGCTTGAATCAAGAGTGATTACAATGACTCGTGAACGGGTTGATCGTGTAACATGAATCTCTGTTCGACCATGGAAACTAGGTCGTTAGGTTGCGTTGGACAGATTTCTCGTTTCATTGGGGACTACAGCGTTTCGTTTGCTTTCCTCGTCGATCATGATGCTATAGTGACGGGGGTTGATATGGCGAAGCATCTGTGACGAGATATTGTTTGGCGGATTGTGCATGGCAGGTATCATGAGAGAATCATTGAACAACACGCTTGTTTGGGATTATTATATTTTCCAAGTTTATTTTGCGAAAGAAAGGTATTTGCGAAATTGTAGGTGTTTAAGAAAGTTAGTGGATTTTGCAAGCTTTTACGGAGGCTTGTGTAATTATTTTATAATCAAAATTTCGTTTGATTATGTGAACGAGAATTGTCGTTGATGGCAATTTTTTAGTTCGATTTCGAATTTAAAAAACTTATAACTGCTTGAAGAAAAATGCTTAGCTGCAGTGATTTGCTCCAGTTTATTCTTTGCTTCTACGTTCGACCACACATCTGCAAACTTTCTGACCTCTACGAATTTTTTATGTCCATGTGATTACAGTGTATTTATTAATGATCGTATATAGTAGATTGCAAGCAACTTGTTCAATAATTAAAACAACGTATAACTTTGTATAACTTTCTTAGAATAGTTTTGACAAGAAATGACATAGTCTCTATACCTGTCCGTCAACTATAAGTATCTTTTTGCTACACTTTAATGTCAATTGTTAACGAATAACGCAGTATCACTTTAAACGAAATATAGAAAAACGCTTATTTTTCTTTAGAAGAAATTTAATTAAATAGATGGTGTTGTGTCCGAATGTTAATGCGAGTAATGCAATGTCGAGAGGTGGATCGCGATGGAAACGCGGCTTTTCCGCGGAATGCTCGCGGCGACGGAACGATCATCTGCGCGGCGCGCGGTTCAATAAATGCGCGAGGCCATATTCATCTCGCGACGCGCGGAGCCAATAGAATTAATTTGCGAATTTATCCGCGACGCGAGGTTTCCTCGCATTCAATGAAAGTGAAATTAAGTCCGGTTCATCGGGCGGCTAGCGAGTCTTGTTAAATGGCGCGCGCGGCATTGTGCAACAACGCGCTCGCGCCGAGATGTCATCTTTTCTTTTTTCCGGCAAACAATGCAGGTTAAATTCGATTGTCTGCTGCTTGAAAAGCAAAGAGGATTTATGTGACAGAGGTATAATACAGTGTAGGTGATACTTCTCAGAGTTCCTATTTTATCATTGTACATAGAAATTGTTGCGTCGCGAAGCCTCACACGAGTAGCTCGGTATACGCGACTTTTAAAATAACAAAAAGGAAACAGTTGAATGATATGATTATCAGCGATGAGCTGAAATACAGCTTACAAGCAGCTTCGACTAGATTCGAATTTGTCAAACGTATGTGGAAACAGGAAGCTGTACCCCTCCGTGTAAATTTTATTTTAAAATCACTCGCCCATACTTTTTTTCGGTATAAATGACATCTTTATATTGTACAAGATTACATTGTTGAAGATTTTTGTCGATGATCGTAACTCGTCTTCCTCGGTTAGTAGGCTAAAAAATTCTTAAAACGGTATGCGAACTCAGTTTCCTCTCTCTCTCTCTCTCTCTCTCTCTCTCTCTTTCTCTCTCTCTCTTTCTCTCTGTTTCTCTCTCTGCCAAACGAGGTTCGAAGCAGTATCAGTCAAGGTTTCCTTCTTCCTCGTCCACGCCGTAAAAATCCCCGATAAATTAGCTGAACGTGCTCGAAATGGATCTTGCGCAAGTCATATGCATACAAAAGAGTATTATACACTCAGTCACAACAGTTTAGACACACCTATTGAATTTTGTGTACGTGATACACGAAAAAGCTAAAAATGCACTTCGTCAGAAAATTATTTATATCTGCATATCGAGACAATTATTATTGAGATATTAAAAAAAGGGGTAGAAAAGATTTAGAACGTTTAACTTGCAAAAATCTTGCAATACAAAACTTGTAATTTTTTCAACGCCTATTCATACAACATGAAGCTACTATTTTTATGATTTCATGTAGATGTAACAAATGTATATAATTTCTGTAATATTGCGTTTTGTATTTTTCTTACTCCTTTTTCCTTAACAAAGACGAAACTAAATAATTTATGATAAACTTTGACAATATGACTTTTATGGCTATTTGTGTATTAATATATACATAAAGCGTATTTGTATTTTTACTATAAAATTATACAACACATAATCCTTCGACACGAACAGGGACTGGTATAAATTTTGCCTAAATTCGATATAATCCTGCCAAATACTAATATAGTATCAAACTTATTTTTATGATTTCATATAGACATAACAGATGTGTGTAATTTTTGTAACACTGTATTTTTTCATTTTTTTTTTTTCTTCATAATGGTAAAGGCGAATTAATTACTTTACATTTTAATAATGTGTGTTTTAACGTGTCAAAGAAAATTCGTTCAACTGTTTTTACAATAATATTTTATATTCAAGGGATGTATGTAGATTCTTATGGCTGGCTGTAGACGAGAAATGCACAAGATTTCAAGTAATAATTTCGTGGCGTCCCCTATGCATTCGCCATAACTGCCATAAGACGTTGATGGTTGCATTTGCAGGAGGTGAACGCGTATGGCAATTTGTATTCTCGAGAGCTCGAGAGGCTGAGTCCCTTGATTTAGTGCTAATAAATATTCATTGGCGTACTTGAAACTGACCTCAGAGAATTGAACGGCATTATCGTGTGTACTCTTCGAAGATTAACTACGATTATTCGCTGCCCGCTGTGTACAGACTGCTTTATTAAACCGCTTAAACAATATTCTCGGGTAAATGGACAATTCGTTGTGCGCCACGATGATAATAGTAATAACAATAATAACGTTACTCCGGAAAAGGGATTCTTCGATCGTGTAAATTGTCGCTTAATGGAATTTGTTGGTTGTGCGTTGTTATAGTAAATTGACGATCGCTGTATGCTGAATGAGAGTTGTATTCGTGATTTGGTATAATCGCGAGTTCGTTTACAAATAAGCAGTTGATCGATATGGATAAATAACATTTGAAAGGAAAGGATAGAAGTATACTAGCCAGGTTTAGATGCGGTAACGAAACCAGAGCTAGGGAATACTGGAAAGAGGAGGAAGAAAGAGGATGCAGATTGTGCTGTAAAGGAGAGGAGGACTTAAAACACGTTTTAGAGGAATGCGAGATAACAGGAGGAGTAAGGAACATGTTAGAGACACTAAGCGAGACTGGAGAAGGGTTGGCAGCCCTTAAAGCTATATTAGAGAGTAGAAGAGTAAGGGAAGAAGGGGAGGAAGGACAGAAAGGGAACACACCAAAGAAATGAGCCAAAGACAGAAGGTGCAGTTATATATCAGGCAGAAGTGAGAACAAGGTGCAATTGATAGAATAAGAGAAATCGGTTTACATGTGATGTATGTACTTGTAATATTTATGTAAATAGTAGTGATGTAAAACCGGAGGTCGTCCAAAGTTGAAAGGTAATGGACTAAGAATAAATGAATAAAAAAGATAAATAATAAATAACATTTGACACACTATATCTTTAAATTATGTAATTTTTATTAGTATTATAAAATATACAGTTTTGAAAGTATTTCAACAGTTATAAATTATAAAATAATCAATTTCAAAATATTAAACGTTTAATTAAGATACTAAGATTTAATTAAGAAATTAATATATCAAGGTATCTGTAAGGTAAAATATTTGGTATTAAAATATTCGTGCTGTATTTATGTATATTTATTGTATATATATATATCCTCTAATCGCGAATATTAACTTTAAAGACGTATATGTATCTGTAAAAAGATTTTTTAAATTCTTCTGGTACTGAGACAACATTATATGATGTTCTTAAATTAACGCTAACCTTACCAGGTTTACTTAACCCAACCTCAATCTAACATTACGTAAATTCTTATATTATCCGATTAATCAGTTTCTCAATTTTTGTTCATATAAGAATTTACATGAAGTTAGATGAACAAAAGAAATAGCAATGAATTTACACTCTTAAATTAAATTTTGAAAATAGTCATTTGATCGGGCTTGGTAAGATTAGTGTTAAATGAATCTTCCTACGAAATATTTTCCGACCCTCTATTAATAGCTGATGGACAATTTATTGAAATTGAGGTTGAAGATTAAAATATGTGCATAGAAATTGGAGATTCGATTATAATAATTTCAACGGTCGAAGTATATATTTAAATGCAATCAAGCTTGATTCTCATTTTTCCATTCCAATTGAAAAGTATTATTAGCTCGTCATCGATTAATTAATTACTCACGCGAAATTTGCAACATAGAAATTCTAATTGTTCAATCGTTTACAATAGAAACAGAAATTTAGATTGCGCTTGTTCGTAGACGTTACGTAAGAAAGGATGCAAAAATTGAAAACAGAAGATATATAAGAAGAGCGTCGCTCATGCCAGATACTTATGTGAATTGCGATCAGACCACAGAATAACCGCGGAAGAAATCGTTTCTTGCGAAACGAGCTGTCGATAGCAGCAACCTAAGGTCATTATGCCCGCGTTCCTTGTCGTTTGATCTTCCGCCTCTGATCTGCTTTCATCTAGTGGATACTTTTCGTGGTCTCTGACCATTACCTTAGGAGAACCATGTCCAAGACGCTTGAAACGGATCTAAAAAAAGTCGTAGAAGTTCATTGGGAAAACGTTTCGATCTATAAGAACAGAAGATCTTTAATCGTCTCTTCTCTTTAGATTTATCCTCCTTAAGAATTGTCGAGTGATATTAATACACAAATGCAAAGACCATTATTTTTACATACTATCGATAGTTCTCCAAAATATTCCATTTCCCCTAAATTTAAATCACTTACATTCAAAGATATGTACAAGGAACAATAACCACTTTCCTTTCACTGAATCATAAAAGCTACTAAATACTTGTCTATGGAACATTAATATCACGATCTAGATACGTATAAATAACAAACAAGTTTATCTATTAATCGTGTCAACGACCATAAGCAAACAATTGAGAAAAGATCGTCGATCGGCTGAATAGAGGTATAGAAAGGGAGACAAGAATCAGTGGGGAATCTGTGGAGGGCGATAATACGCAGCGATAACCGAGCGTCCAGAATGGCAAGGACGATTTCAAGAGATGGAAAGATTAAAAAGTAGAACGATGGTCGAGGACGGTTTTGCAGAACCGCTGCGCTGTATGTAGATGGTTTCCAAGGGTATACCACTTCCTTAACGTGCAAGTCAAACACGACAGATACGTGTGTACCGATAACAATTGAGATGCTTGCGTTGCTGCTTCATTGACGAATTCGTTGATCATCTGGAAAGAGAAAGCGTGCTGAGATTGCAGAGAGTCACCACGAGTCGTGCATTAGGATATAATTTTGTCATCTTGTTCGTTGTGAAAATAATTTCTTTGAAGATTAATGGGATTAATAATAAGAAGCTGTGTTGTGTGTTCGATTTGAGATTTCAAGATTTTGGTAATTGGTTTTGTTAGGGTAATTCTTAGAGATCATTGTCTGATTTTTTGGCGCGACGAAGGTATAAGAGTGTTAGAAATCAAATCGACCAAATTTTTTACGAGATTCTCCGTCTCGTTACGGAAGCTTTGTTACACAATCGAATCCCGATAAATTGAATTTGCTGCTAGAATCAAATATAAAGACACATTTGCTAATTTGGACGCGATTGCTCGATAGCGTAGTGAATTTTAAATATGTCTTGTTATAAAGAGTGAAAAAAGCATGATTTATTATGTGTTTCTACCATAGGTATTCATTTGTTTTGTTCTTTCTTTTCTTGCTTTTAGTATTTTTTTTTTTTTTTTTTATATTGGTGGCTCTTATTGTAACTTTGATAATAGTGAAGTAGTGAGGACAAGAAAATGAGATTTTTTATACCTCGTTGATGGTGTTTTTACGAAATAAAAGAGCCACCATAAAGGGTAACAACCTTTTTTATAGAGGAGATGTATGGTGTGTGAATATTTGAATTTATAAATATTCTTTAAATGCAAGAAGTTTGATTTGCATACTAAATTCACAATGTTTTTCTGTTATACTAATATATTATATTAGAGACTCGTAAGTTATGAATTTTCTTTAAAAAGATAAAAATATTGCAAATTTTCATTACGAACTTCTAAGTTTTACTTGATGACTAACATAAACCACATTCGCAATTTTATTATTAAAGTGTAGAGCATACGAAATAATTGAACCTTTTCATAAATAAAAAGAGAACGCAAATTGTAAAAAGAATTTTCCCAATAATTGAAATATTTTAAACGCTTCCTGGTGATAAACGTGCGTTACCTGGTTTCACCTTTCTAACTACCTGCCCTTAGGGTACTTCGTATGCCTGCCAAGGAAAACCTTCAATACACTCTCCGAACCAAACCCAAATTATGAAAGCAGGCATGTAAATATTGAAACCACACCTGTATACAACCCTGGAGTTCCAAAACAATAACTGAAGGACTCTCAGTCTTGTTTTTCTTCTCGTGCAATACAGTTCGTAGTGTTTTGTACGCTTTATCTTCGTTTACGTGCAGTGTAGTTTTCATAAATTTTACATTATTCACTCATACCACAAGCATTTTCAATTTATTTAATACAAAGTTTGTATTGTCTATTTTGAATTTTTTCAATACATTTCTTCTAACTAAATATTCCTTCTGATTTGTAAAATAATTTCTTCTATTGCATTATATTACTTTAATACTCTTCGTACTTTATTCGATTTTTTAATATTTCTTCAGACTAAATATTCCTCCTGATTTACAAAACTACTTCATCTGGTCTATCGCATCGTACTTTTATATTCTTACTTTTCTTGTACATTTGTGTACATTTGTACGTTTGCCTTGGCATATCTTTATATTTTTATATATTTGCAATTTTAATCATTCGTAAAAATTCAAAATATATAAACGTACATTGTAATAGCCTTACTTCTCATATCTATATTTTTCAATTTTCTTATTTATATATTTTTAGTTTCTAGCGTCAATTTCGATCACGTCCGTAGATATACGTGTGTATTCGCCGTGTATTAAGCTCAACAGAGATACGAAATAAAAAAAAATAGAATGAGATTTTTCTCTTTGAAGATTCATTTTCAAGAAAATAAGGTCCGAGCTTATTTACTTCAGAACTGGTCTGGTACACACGTACGATCAATTTTCGAATTCATTTTTCTCGGACACAAAGCGCTTTATGAGAAAATTCTATTCTTCATTTTCGACCTATTTTCGCACGTAGAATAAGCTCCTATCGATATTTACTCTTGTCCAATCGAAAATTAGAATACAAGTACATTTTTGATAATTTTCCAAATTCGATCTTCTCAGAAACAAAGCCTCATATGAATATATTCTATACTTTCTTCTATTTCTCTTTCTATTTTCTCATAAACCAATTGTTATGTGTGTTCCCATACATACGTAAGAACAATTTTACCAGTAAATCTCTGAACGTTTATAACTTTTTAATAAAACATTTTCGAGCGTCAGTCTAAGTATACGTATAAACTTTTTTCATCTACTTGGTGCCATTAAAATATAGTATTGTAAAAATAAAAAGTTGAGAGTATCAGAACAATGTTGAAGGAGGAATCGAACGTTATTTTTCAGGGAGGGCGAGAGTGGCGGCGGTGGCGGCCGTTCTGTGACCAGCGCTGGTGGGGGTGGAGGAGGAGGTGGAGGTCGACGGGCACCGAGTCTACGGCTGGTGAACGGAAGAGCGACTACGGGGGTTAGTTTGCACACCAGCAGCACAGAATCCGTTCGTTCACCCCATCACCACCTCGGCCAGCAGCAGGGCGGCAACAATAACAATAACAACAACAACCATAATAATAATAACAACAACAACAATAACTGCCACGCCGGTAATAACCCCGCCGCGAACAATCATCCACGGCTTAACAAAGATGACAGCATCAAGATCAGCATCGAGAACACGAACACTTGCACGGACAGCCTCGTCACTGCTCTAGACGACGAGACATTGCTCATCACCGATTTCGTAGCCGACCAAGGTAAGTCGTTTTTACTTTTTATTATCGATATTCTTTTTAACGAATCATCGTCTCATTGTCTTTCCGATTTCGTACAACTTTTATATTACTTCGTGAAGAATTGTATTATATCCAATATTTTGCTATGGTTTTCATTAGATACGTTCTTTAGTTATCATGGTGCATCGTGCAAGTATCATCTTGAGTCGGTAGAATAAATCGAAGGTTTTTCTCTACTTTGATAATTTTATCGAAGAATCAAATAAATTCCAATGTTATTTTTCCCCACTGTATATCTATTAAAATTTTTCATCCAACGTTCTCAAGCTCTTCTTGTGTTTGTTTATCGAAGATTTGGAACCGCGTGGTGCTTTAATTCAGTTGTATAAATATTAGGTATAGAAAATGTATACGCTGTGCAAATTTTGTTTAATCTCTACATAAACGGAGAGTGCCTGGATTTTTCGATAATGTTTTAAATTCTGAGATTGCAGATATTTAAGACATTGTAAATATATGAGTAAGTCGATATATTTGGTTGAGCGATTATAATTTAAAGAGAATTTAGAGCGAAATAAAATTCAATTCCTCGGTGTTGCTTAATTAATTTTGATCACTTTGACTATCACACAGTTTGGATTATGACTCATTTTTATCTTATTTTTATCTTTGTCCTTTTTTCTCGTGTTTTCTTTTTTTTTTTTTTTTTTTTTCTAGCGTCCTATTTTCGAGCTTAATACCGAGATATCAAGTACACGAGAAATCAGTTCTTGTTACATTAAATGAACAGTTTAGAAATACTCTGATATTATTTCGCATATCGTATTTTCCATTCAGTTTTAATTAAAATCTTCCCACAATTGGAAAACCTATCGTTGATGTTATTCTGATCTCAGAATATGGACGCTTCTATAATTTCAAACACAAACACACACACACACACACACACACACACACACACACACACACACACACACACACGAGTTTATATTTAATTTTTGAATAATAACTTTGACTGTGGAAGGAAGCTAATGAAATGTACAATACCGATATTTTAATAAATATAGAAAAATCGTATTTTATTTTATTCTTCAGACTTATATTACATCGAAGTATGAAGTATCTATTAAAAAAAAAAATCGTTCACTGAATTTTCTACGATGATGAGTCAAGAATTATTATAGTTGCAATGGATATATTTCTTAGAAATTAGATTTGAAAGTTTGATAAAAGTTATAGCGTGTCAAGATTAGGAACGCTCGTCATTTTGTCCAGTGGCGTTCAGTTACAGTTGAATCTTACCCCACCGGAAATTTAATTGCGCAGCTCGCGACGTATATACATATGTATACTGTTCGTATTCTATACGAGATTTCCGACACGTTTTGTGGAAAATTTAGAAGCGTTTGCTACAATCTGAACAGTTCTTTTATCATAGCAATAATTACTCGAAAGAGCGAATCTTCAACTGTGTATTATTGTCTATAGTTTCCTACCATTCGTATTTAACTTTATTATACGAAATAATTCAATATTCATACCGTTTGCGAATAATTATAAATAACCATCCTAAACATTTCTCAAGAAATCGATAATCAATGCTCCTCTTTCTCTCCTTAACGAAAATCGAGGATGTTGAAATTAAAAGAGAACAATCTTTGAAAGCCCAATTTACCTTGAGAAAAAAAGATTAAGAAGAAACAAGAGTTAAGGATGATTGCACTTATACAAAGAGCACCCACGCTCTTCCACAGACATATCAGACTCATCTAATGTAACATAGAATTAAATACATCTATCTTCACATACAAATCCAGCTACATCTTTGTGATCGCGTCATCGAAACAGTTTAACCTTCTTTTTGCCACACCTATGAAACAATGTTCCGTTATACTTCCAAGGTGATGACAGCGAATAAGTCAAAGGAATTAATCGAGAGGATGTTCCAATTATAGTTGTTCCAATTAAGCGCTAAAAGATGAGGTAACATTTTGAAATAAAGTGGAAAGTAACAAATAGAATTCAATTTCCATAATTCTTCATCAAACCGTAATTTTTCAAACGTGATAGCCATAAGTGATGGTTTTAAGTTCAATTCGACTATTGATCTTTTTTTAAATTCACAATCACGGTTAACCCTTGATACATCCGCTACAATTACATCTAACGCATATGTTGCGTCGCCTCGATGATTTATGACATCAACATTGGATTTTAGTTTTCGCGCTTGTGTTTCGATAAAATAATTTAAACAAGCAAATAAAGCAGCAAACTGCGTAATGGAACATCGTTACATAAAATAAAGACATTTCTGATCAAACAAAAGAATGCAGCTCCAGAGGTGGTTAGTTGTATATTTCAGTAGCCGCCAATGTTTAATAATTTTATAACTATATATATAGTACGGTAATTAGGAATGAATGTACGTGTGTTATTAATACGACCAGATATCTGCTTTTGTTATAAAAACAATGAAGATCAAGAATGTGGAATATTAATGACGTTGCCATGAAACACGACGATATTTATTAGAAACATTTCATGAACCGATCATGTTCCGGCCCAGTTAAGCCAATATTATTTTACTCTATTTAATTCTATTTAAAAAGAAATTTAATATAATATAACACATACATGTATATATCTTATATATGTATAAATTTCATTGAACAAATGATATAGTAAATAAAATAATATTTAATTAAAGGAAAGTTTAATCTATAAAAAGAATTTTTATTTAAGCATATGTATAGCTTATAGCACACCGTTATATTTAAAAGAAGAAAAAGAAATACACGTAATTCTGAAATACTAAGTTTTTTATCATCAAACTGTCAGCTAGAAATTATTCAAACTAGAAAAGAATGTTTTATTTCCATATATATATATGCAGTACGGTAATTAAGAATGAATGTACGTGTGTTATTAATACGACCAGATATCTGCTTTTGTTATAAAAACAATGAAGATCAAGAATGTGGAATATTAATGACGTTGCCACGAAACACGACGATATTTATTTGAAACATTTCATGAACCGATCATGTTCCGGCCCAGTTAAGCCAATATTATTTTACTCTATTTAATTCTATTTAAAAAGAAATTTAATATAATATAACACATACATGTATATATCTTATATATGTATAAATTTCATTGAACAAATGATATAGTAAATAAAATAATATTTAATTAAAGGAAAGTTTAATCTATAAAAAGAATTTTTATTTAAGCATATGTATAGCTTATAGCACACCGTTATATTTAAAAAAAGAAAAAGAAATACACGTAATTCTGAAATACTAAGTTTTTTATCATCAAACTGTCAGCTAGAAATTATTCAAACTAGAAAAGAATGTTTTATTTCCATATAACATGTTTTAGTTGCGTAAGCCCTAAATATTTAAGAAATGTTAAAAATTTGCATGCAAAGTTTCCTTTTTACCTAATCTTCTTATATTTCTCATATTAAATTATCGCGATATTGATCTGAAACGAATAAATGATAATTAAGAATGCTAAACCGGCATGGGTATGCGAATGATAATTAATCAAGGAGAAGGCTCGTAGAATATTTCTGTCGAGGAAACCTCAAATGAGAAATGCGAATTCGAAGTTATTGGCATACGTGTCCGCGTGAGGAAATATGGAGCACCGTAAGAATGTTCGTTCAATAAGCCGTTTATTCGTCGACAAATGCCCGTAACGAGCCCATTATCGGTTGTTGCAATACAGAAAAGCAATCGAGCTAGCCGCACATTTAGTTGGCATGCTTACGAGTACCTTACAACCGACTGCCAACGAGAAGAAATGAAATTTCACTTTCGACAAAATTCATTTCCACCCTTAACTTACGCTTTAACTTCTTCCATTAATTCCTCTGATTATTTAATCCCTTCAGATCTTTTAATTCATCTCTTAACCCAACCTCTGTCTACAGAGGTCAATTGTTTAAAGTTGGAGAAAAATATTCTATATTTTGTTTGAGAAAAATTCTAAATTAAAAAAATTAAAAAATATAACGTGCATATATTTTGGCGAAAATAGAACGATCTAATATGTTTTCTTTGAGCAAGCGCTTTATATGAAAAATAAAGAAAATTGTTTCGTGGAATGTTCTACGGTAAATCAGAAAATACAACAGAGGAGACAACGTTTGAAATTTAAAATAGCGCGAAGAATTGAAAGGAAATTGAAAAGTGGGACGTAAAGAATTGAAGCAAATACAGAAGATTTTATTTTCGTGTATTCTATACTCAATCGGAAAATAAAATTGAAAAAAATCGAAATTTTCAACAGTGCGAGGTATTAGAAAAGTTAACAGATATTTATAATTACATACGTAACGATGTAGACCAACAGTATGATAATCGATTAATGCAAAACTCCAAGCGAATATAAACGAGCTGTTGAATAAAAATACCAAATCGCACGAATCCTGTTTACTACAGTGGAATATTTGTTTCATAAGAAGCGATTAACGTTGCTGGTTTTCACCGTAACGTCGATTCATTAGTGAATGTTATTTCAAGCTTCAATGGAATCGCCATTAAATTACGTTGAAGTATGAATCAGTGTTTGCGATATTCAAAATAGTTTCTGTTATTCTCGAACTTGTATTTACAAGACATTACGCAAATTGTATTTTAGGCGAATTTAATTAATAAAACCGAAATGGATATAATTAAATACGATGTATCTATTTATAGAAGAAAATATTTAATTAGTAGAGAGAGGATGGGAGGAATTATCGGAGAGGAGATTAAAAACATTTCTCATTTGCTGAAATTCATAGTAACCTTTATAAACGAGAAAGGAATGGCATTACATGAGACGAGAGTATATTAATTGCTCTTTGTTGAAATCAATTCGGTAAAATTATATGTACGCGTATAAAGGCTAATATGAAGATAATTGATGAAGTTATGGTAGAGGTCTGTAGAACAGTTTTCCTTTGATCAATAAAATGTTTGGTTAAAATGGTAGAACGCTAATTAAGGTGGTTTTAGGAAGAATTGTAAATACGTGCAAAATTTCAGATTGCCAATGTTGGAAATTTGAATATCGAATGTATAAACATTCAAATGTTCATGTTACCGATGTTTTACACTTACCAATTTTCGATGCTCCAAATCTTCGAATTTTATGGCTTTTGAACTTCCAAAAATGTTAACCGACAAAGTTTCCAACTTCAAAATTTTCAAATATTGAAGTTCTCAAATTGGCATAGTTCCGATTTTCCAAATTTTCGACCATTCGAGCTTTCTAATTTCTCGTTTTTGAACTTCCTTCTCAATTGTCAAAATTTTACAATCTTGAAAGAAGATTTTGAGAGAGATATTCCCAAGGAAAATGAAATCTTAAAAAGAATACTTCAATATTCAATCTCTACATCTTTAATTATCAATTTAATAATTTTCCAATCTTTAGATCTTTCAATTATCAAGGATCAGGCTATAAGTAAACTACAGAACATTGAAGCAATTAATATCAACGAGGCCACTTTTTAAAGCAATTTTTTTATTACCTTTCTCGCAACTTAAGAGGAGATATTCCATTATTCTTTCGAAATTGACACCAAAAATAATGGTATAAAAACGTATCTCGTTGATCAGACCCAATCAACACGAGAAAATTAAACTAGTTAACGATAATTATAATATTCTCCTCAAATACAAGCCGAAACAAAAAACAAACAAAAAAAAAAAAAAACAAAAACAGTAATTGGCGAAAATTGTAACGTTCTCGTCTGTTAATGCAAACACAATATCAATTTAAAACCTGCTGTTTATTCAACGAGACGGACGTTTCAATATTTTCTGAAAGCGCCAACTCCCATAATTAACGAATGTGAATTATTCACCGATATCATCTCGTTATCAAACACGTATACATATGAATAATCGTACACACATAATTAAAGATTATTGAAGATGAAGTTAATTAAATGTTACGTAGCAAAAATTGCGCGTTGGAGCGTAGTAAGAAGTGGTTTTCTCTTTCTCTCTCTCTCTCTCTTTTCCTTCCTCTCTCTCTCTCTTTTTCTCTCTCTTCGTCGATTCCCTCTCGGATGAGATAATTTGCTCGCTCCTCGTCTATCAGGCAAATTATCTGTCGCAAAGCTCGGTCCTACAAAGACACCGGAAAGAGAACATTTTGTCACGGTAACACTGGCTCGGTCTCGAATGTCGCGTTAAAGTCGTTCCACTTACGACGTTGATTTTCAAGCGAATGTTTTCGCTAAAATCGCGAAACACCCTTCTACGCTTCGTATTGTTCATGGAAATTGCTCCTCTTCGTAATCGCTCGAAACGATTCTCAGCTGGTAGATTTTGTAATTGAACGACTAGAGCGGAGAGGTCCAAAGTTCTTCAGGATTTATTATTCTTATTAAACCAAGCATAACTTTTGCTTATTTAATACTTAATTAGTGACAATCTTGTAATTACGTATAATATCGTGATTTAGCTTATAAATATTAGTTTACTTAATTCAATTAAATACATTGAATCTCCATAAGTTTCAAATACCAGAACTAGAAAATTGCCATCATGAGCGGTTTTATTCCAACCAAGCAAACAGGCTTAATAATTGTCATGTTACTCGTATGACACTAATAAAAATTCAAGATAAAAAACACAAGGACAAGCTTGCACATAGGCAGAGGCAAAAATCAAAATGACATTAAAAGCAATTCTCTAATTATTGTCAACTAAGTGGTTCACAAAATGTCCTCTGAATGAAACAAATAGTAACATTTCTCAAATTTAAAGAATCTCTGCCTAAATACAAAAGCAAACACGATGAAACGTAACAGAAAAATATGTATCATAGATGGAATTTGGAATAATCAAACAACGTTACACTACTATAGATAAGAATTTACGATCGCACAAACAACAGAAGACGCATTCCTCTGTTAAAACATTTTACGAAAATCTCAAATCAAACTGTGTGGCATCCAGCTAAGCCTTTCTACCTGCTTAAACTTTAAAGTTCAATCACCTAAAGCATTTCGCATGCAACCAAACCGCTAACAACACCTGCAAACCCACCAAGGCTCTTTAAAAACACCCTTGCATCCTCGACCAATCTCCCCGGGCGTGTCTAATTTCTCTCACGCGGCATACAGCCGTCTCTGAAGAATCGCACGCTCAAATTTCTCAAGCGCTCTCCATGAGAATGCGAATCCACTCTCTCGAATTCGCTTCACGCGAACGAGATCAGGGAGAATTCTGCGTGGGTCTTGTCGTGTACGTCACGTCATCTCGCGTTATCTTGCTTGGTTAGATTGCGACGAAAGATAGTTTTATATTTTAAAATCGCATTTAAAATGTTCATTAGACGATGTATTATAATGGCTCATGAATTGAATAGAATTTTTCTGTTACGATGAAAAACTTTT
Organism: Bombus campestris; assembly: GCA_905333015.3. Lineage (NCBI taxonomy): Eukaryota > Metazoa > Arthropoda > Insecta > Hymenoptera > Apidae > Bombus > Bombus campestris. The sequence continues at coordinate 9,527,076 of HG995136.1, read as the reverse complement.
ATACGCTCATAGTACGTGCCACGTGAAATATCTTGAAATTTCATTGACATTATAACGAGACGCGATTATTATTATGTCGTCCGAAAAGTTTCTTTCGTTTTATAAGGAAATAATGCATGCACATTTTCGCTTAATACGACGCTTTTTAGAGATTTTTGAAATTGCTGACGAGAGTCGAAAATGAGAGTCGTTTCCCACGAGAATAAGGCGGAAAAATTTCACTCAACCTGTTGATGTACGACGTCCTCGTGGACTTTGACTCTAGCTCATTTTAAATTTGCTGTTCCTAACTAGAAAGTATGGCTTACTTTTTGCATATTTGAATCGTCAGAAGTGTGGATCAGGTTCTGGGATATTATTCATTTCTCAGCCTCCGTGAAACGCCCGGTTAAGTTGTGATCATATAGAGAGCGGCAAGAGACGAATTTGCCACTGACTATGCCATCGCTTGTTTTGTCGCTCACCGCTCTATATGGCCGTGGTCGTACGTGGATTTCTACAATTAGAACCTTTGTCCTAATGTGAAAGATGACCCTCTTTTTCGGCTCCAGCGATCTAAAATAGCCCCGGGAAAGACAAAAAAGTTTAGATAGAAAATGTTGCAGTCCGGATTAGTATCCTTAATACCAAATATGCTTTATACCAAATTTGTGAGCAACCATACAAAACCTACGAGATACAAATATATAGGTATCTCGCGTGATTAAAACACGGGACGAGACAAATGGAATTATTATTCGCGATTAGTGGAAGGGAGGCTTGGTTCTCGTGACGTTCTAGCCGCCTCCAGTGTCAAGGTTGACGGGAGATTGTCGCGCGGAGGATTTGCATGCGTTCCTCGTCGAATGCCATGGAAAAGAATCGAACGCCGCGTCGTCGTTTGGTTCCACAATAAAACCGGTCAGTCTCAGCGTTCTCTCTCTCTGCTTCTCTCTCTGTTCCACTGCATTGCTTTTGCTTTTCTCTTCTTCTCCACTTGGGTTCCGTTCGTTCTGGCCGTGGTGCTGGGTGGGTTGGTCGGGTTGGCTGGCTTTCGCCGGCCGCGTGGCTTCTTTTTCCTCGTGTTCCGCTCGTCATTAGTCAACCTCTGCATCGGGGACCAGTTACACGGTAAACGGGGCAGACCGTTCTCGCGATCCTGAGGCCGCTTGCTTTCGGGCGATGGCCGACGATCTGGCGCGCGCCAGTCAGCTCGACGAGCAGAGAACGCCGCTCTTGAGGAAACAAACACAGCTAGACCAACAGCAAGGGAACAAGGGCTGCCCTGTCCTTGTCTCCAGCTGGCCCAAGTTGTCGCACGCGCGAGCAACGCCGAACTTTGGTGAGTCTTGTAACGAGGAATTGAAGGATCACGGTTTTTATGGAGACTAGGTGGCATTTCGAGGACAAGGTTTCGCTGTAGTTGGTCTGATAACGAGATTGATCCTTAAATGTATAGAAACGGAAAAATTTAAGATATCCTTAGTCTATATATGTGTTCATATCGTCTCTACTGAAATGATGCATAGTGTTTTGGAAAGAAAGAGTTATCTATGAAAGTCAGCGTGCATTTCGTAGGAAAACCAGCTTTATTTAAATAAATAAATATATAGTGATTCGCGAGAGTACTTGGACATTTATTGTAGGAGGAAACTTTTATAAATATATTGTGCGTGTCATATGAGTTTTTGAAATTTCATTAACAGTGTGACGAGATGTGGTTAACATGATTACATCGATAACATTTGATTTTTTTAACATTATTTAATACACTGATTTAATAACATTTGATTGATATTTATTACATGCACTTGTTATGTATTTTTATTACAAGACTTATTATGTGTTTCTATATTTTAGGCTAGAGTTGACAATAAGAACGTTATTTTCGTGGGATGATAAGATCTTCTCATGTAGCCTGAAATTAAAAATTTAAAAATTTCTTTGTAATACAAATCTGAATACCCTCTGAATAATTCTGAATTGACATAACGTTTAGAATTCTTCTAAATAGATTAATGCCATATCGTATCTCGTTTTGGAAATTGGAAATTATAAGAATTATAATTCTGTCGTTTCCTCGTAGAAATTAATCATTCGACGAGTTCTATCTTGCACTAGTTAATTACCTAATTTCATATCTTCTCGGATGATACTATGTATATGTAAATTCTATAAGATCGTTAAGAATATTTTTCAAGTATATTTCTTGGTTATCAAGTTCATGGTACACTATATTTTAGTTCATTAATTATAAAATTCTTATATGATCATGATAAATGGTTTATCGATGTAGTCTAGCTTATGGCGATTCATCTTTCACTGTAGAGTAGAGACCTTTTTACAACAGAAACCAACATCATTCAACTAGTAATAATCAAGTCGATTTAGAGCTCTTGCATCCTCTTAGCAACAGTTTCTACGTATAATTGATTTATTGATGATTTTTATCGCAGAGTAACTACATAGTTCCTCACCTTCATAAAAACCTATTCTTAGCAATGACGATCTTTGATTCTACTGCAATAATAATTTTCAAACTCGTATCCCATTGAAATTATCATTTATGATTACAAAATAGTCTACTAACAATTTTTCTGGTTCGCAAGAATGACTGGCTCGTTATAATTATAAAGCCCCAAGATCTATAGCTTTCCAAAGATTAATATTTTTATATTATCTGTGAAAATGATTAAAAGGATTCCTTGAAACATTAAGAACAGTTGATTTGTTCAGAATTGATTTAAAAAGATAAACTACAGACTATCTACTTAAAATGATAAACAGATAAACTATGCAAAAACTTTTAGGGAGAGACGGGACATCTCTATATAAAAATGATTCAAATCTCCAGGCAATTGGCTTAAAAGGTTTCAAAAAGTAATACTGAAAATTCCACTCAGAATTGCACGAATGTTTAAATAACATTCTTTGTTACATTAGAAAAATCAGAGGCAAAGAGAAAAGCCCAATGATAAAAAAGAAAATAACTTGTTTTAATGCTAGAAAAAAATTATAGAATCTTAGAGGGTAAATAATGACAAATTAGCACAGTAATTTTCTCTAATTTAAGTGAATGAATTAAATATAAACATTTAACACTTCGATCAGAATCGTTCCAAAATTTATTCTTACAATTTCGCTTACATAATTTTATTAGCTAAAAGAAGATTCTCCGATAATTTCCCAATAAAAATTCTCCTAAAAACTTCTATTCAATTCCAATCAAACTTTTATTTGATCGGAATAAAAGTCATAAAAAAATAGGAAAATATTAATTGAAAGTCGATCAGATTTCCAATATTATTTACAATATTCTACCGTTAAAATTCTAAGTCCCCCCTCTTCTCCATTGTTCGAGCTAATGCGCTGCAAATGTAAAACGAAAAAAGGCAGAATTCTCGGTTAACTGTATTTAACTGGAGTCGACGAGCAAACGGTGCATGGTAGTTTTTACGTTTCATGTGTGCTTCAACAGAACCAATAGTGCGTATGGTTGCGTTTGAGAGCTGGAAAGGAAGTCGATGGGAGATTGGAATGAGCTCGCGTGTACCTCGATACTCGTAGTGGGGATTTCACGTGGCTTTCGACGAAGCATTTTTCAGTAGCTGGACTTGAACGTTGTTTATTCGAAACGAGAATTATAGAATACTCGTTGCTAGCCAACGATTATACATTTGAGCAAATTGCTGTGTTTAATTGGAAATTATCGAGTACTACGAGTTCTTTTAATTTCTCAACTATAGGTTTACATATACATATAATTTGTTCCACGGGTTACAGTTTTTCACATCGCATATTGAGGTGAGAGACGCTTCAGGAGGTAACTCGCATCGTTTAGGTGTATTACCCATCGAACTATAGTTTAGATAATTTTTAAATTACATATATGAAATTATGAGTTTAGTTTAATTTGTTGCATATGACAGATTGAACTATTGTCGATCTAGTTAATTGCAGCGAAATTAGGATTGTGATTGATTACATTCGACGTTTGATGTGTTGACGTTGAACCAACGTTTGATTAAGTTAACTGATAGATGGATGATAAGATGTTTAGATATCAGGATCTCTACACTGCAATATAACTGTTAAATACATAAAAACAAAAAGAAACGCTGTAATACAACGATTATACAACATAGTATCCACAAAAAGGTATGAGAGTGCGTGTAAACCCATACGTGAAGATTTGCATAACATGTACACTATCTGTCATAAACATTTGGACCCATTGGTTACATTCAATATTTTAGATTATAAAGCACATGTCGCGAATAAAATAATCGACTTACAATCAACCAGCCGGAAAATGAAAATAGAGAACAGTATTATTGAATTTATACTAAATATCAATAAATATTCTAATTCTTATGTTGTAAGTACAGGGTAGTGTATGTATATTCTTAAACAGATTCTTTAAGCGTACAAATTCTTTAATAAGGCATTATAAACAGAATCAGGACGAAAAAATTATAACGTGTATTATTTAACGTAACGACACTACTTAACAAAATTCTTTTGTTATTACGTTTCAGGCAACGAGATGAATTACAAGGGCAGCGGGAAGGTCCACTTCGGAGTGGACGATGTGTCCCTCTACGGGACGCCGAAGGAGGAGCCGGGCCCGGGTCTTCCGGGCCAGGAAGTCAAGCAGAGCTTCTTGAAGAATCAGCTTCAGGCCCTGTTCCAGCCTACCGACAACAAGCTGGCTATGAAGCTGTTCGGAAGCAAGAAAGCTTTGATGAAGGAACGGATCAGGCAAAAGGCTGCAGGTCACTGGGTCATCCATCCTTGCTCCAGTTTTCGGTGAGTCCTTCCGCCAGATATCAAACCGTTTCACCTTGACAGGCAACCAGATATCGACCCTGTCTCGATTTTCCAATTAGATGGTTTCTAGCCATGCTGACGCTGTACCTTGTTCTAGGTTAAAAGAGTGTATGATTTTCTACAAGAAACATACTGTATGATGATATATCTTCGTTAGAGAAGTATACTATGCAGCCTTTGTCGTATCTTTCGACGAAGGATTTTATCTTGAAAAGATATTTTTAATGGCGTTTTTCTTTAATCACGTCGTTAGTGGTATTTTACATTAGAAGTATCAGAGTGGTGAAAGTGATCAATTTATAATCTTTATCGAGTAGAAAGTTGATAAATCGATACAGAATAATTATGGATAATTTGCACAGAATACATTATTAGGAATTTGAATAATTTTTTGTAAATTATGTGGATTATTTTCCTCTTGTATTAGCAAATTTTTCATACATCTGATCACGTACCTGTGGTTTCACGTACGCTGACTGAAGCTTCCGGATGCAAGCCACGTAATATACGAGATTCTATCTGAGCTTAGAAACATAGTGTAACAATTATTAATAGAGCTGTCGAAGAATTTCATAAAGGTTGTGCACGTCACGCATCTTTCTTTGTGCCGTTATTTTTACAAGCGGTCATTTAACAAAGCGTGGCTCATTCTTGTTGCGCTCTATGTACAGAATACTCCAGTTAATTGCAGAAGCTTTGAACGACAAATTTAACTTCCGATATTTAAAGGCCCTTGCCTGCACTCGATCATGTTGTCTTCGGTTAGAGTTGAAGTTGAAATGTGACATTACACATACGAAGATCGCAGGAGAAAAACATGACATATAAGAAAATATAATACAACAAAAAATGACGGCCACCTATTAAGTTCAAAGGTGTAAGTTCTCTTAACCGATCAACTTAATAACTGATAAATTAAAAAAAGTGTTATGAGAGTCAGAGAAGCAATTATTAAGACAAGAAATATTTTAATACCGTCGATATTTTAATATTACGACGAGCAATATTTAGAAAATCTTGTTTCATTTCAAAGTTAAATAAAAAAGTGATTTTTCCACTCCATCTATTTGATCTATTTAATAAATTTCTTGCGAATGGAAAAATATATGAGAATTGGAAATGGCCTAAAGAGCGTAGCGGGGTTAAGAAAAATCGTAGATAATTTCAGGATCGAATAAATTCTTTTCCGATAGAAATAGGATCGTGTAGCTTCGAAGACCAATTAATTTGCGTGAAAAATAGAGCGTGTTGCAAGTAGAGAGTTTTGCAGATTTTTCTCAAATTGTTTTCTCTTTTTTATTCGATCTGAAAGCAACATTCCACGACGATCGCTAACGAGGAGTGAATTTGGAGGATCCATCGCGTGGCTACCACTCCTGTCTAGCCTAATTACCAATTAAAACGTCTAATTAAAGTGCCTCGCCGCAAGAGCAGATCCGAATCGAACGAAACAGTTGCGTCGAAGGTTTTCTTCATCGCGATTGCGCGGTGATCGGCTTTGACCCAGTTCGCAATCTTGCTGGAGAAAACAATCGATGATAAATTTGGCTAACATTGAATAACGGACAATTCGATAAACATTTGTCTCTGGCAATCTGCAGACATTTGCATTAGGTTTACTTATCCTTCATCGAAACAACAACTTCAATCTTTTGACATTGTAACCACTGATTCGATTGTAATTTTTTTAAACAAGTTAGAAGAAATCAAAACTTTTTTAATCCTTACGTTGCGTAATTAATTACTCCAATCGTCGTGAGAATTATTTCAATGAAACAAAGTGTTTCAAACAATCCACTTTATCTCGAATTTGACTTAACAAAACGTCGTTTAGCTAAATTCAAACCTCAGTTTCCAGCTACTCGATTTCCATTTTCCACTACTTTATCGTACAAACCAAAATCAACCAACAATTTACCCTGAAAATTACCATGCAGAGATGCATGTTGCGTACATCAACATAGTCTAACACATTTTCGATTGCGATGCAAATTACGCGTGTCGCTATAGCGCCAGCAAAATGGCTTTACGCCATGTATTACGAATGTGGTTATATACGTTAGTATTGTCACAGGACTGCCAAGGGTTAAAATTTCTCCAATGGTACCCTCGCGTGTCAACCATGTTGGGAAGAATTACAGATGCTTTGAGGATCCCTGACCTCTGGCTTCCTGGACAGTATACAACACTTTCCCGTATCGCAGCCGAATTCCTCGTGCGGCTTGGACAGTTCCATCCGAACAACCGGAATGCGTCTGTCTGTGTCGCGACATATTTCGAGGAACGATCGAACAAAGAAGATATTCTTCCCGTGGGATAACGCGTGCCACTAGACCGATGTGATCGATTCGGGTCATTGAAACTACTATGGTGGTCCAGTTTTATTCCACATTGATATTCGGACATGGTACTATTTTTGTATATGTTGCATTTTACAAGAGGGGTAATTTAATTGTACAATAGATCTTTAACAAGTCCACTTTAAACGTCGTTTCAAAAGGGCGTTCCTGCCTCGTTAACTGGCCGCCCGCTAGCCCTGTTTTACTAGCTGACTGCAAGTGCACGCCCGCATAATCGAAACAACAATTATCCCTAAATTATATTGGGTTTTAGAATAAAACTGTCACACGGTATATAACCTTTAAGATATACGAGACGGAAGACAGTTTTATGACGGATCTTGTAACAATGGCCACAGGTACCGCACGCTCGACTCAGAACGAACTTGAATGAACCGTCAATCATCGTTGCCGAACTATTGGGTTGGCAACTAAGTGATTGCGGATTTTGTCATTAGGTGGCAGTGACAAAATTGATTTGGTATTGACAATATAACGTAAAATTAATTGTAAGGAAATATTTTTGAGATTCGACGACTAACAATGTCTGTATATTCCGAAAACGTCCGAGGTGGGCACGTATACATTCGCTCACATTAAAATACTGGGAGATACTTTAAAACGGAATAACTTTTTTAAAATTGGACCAGACGTCTTGATATTTTTTTTTTTTTTTTTTTTTTTTTTTTTTTTTTTTTTTTTTTGAGAAGTTACAAGGATTAGTTTAAACGACGCGTGAATACAGTTCTTGAAAAATTGCAATCGACTGGAATCGCGGAGAAAATTTTTCTTATCCGAATCTGCAATGAATGAAAACTTAATTGAGCAATACATTTTGTCGACCGATGTCAATTTTGCACGTGCTGAAAATTTCTTCGAAATTGATCAACGTTGTTATTATCCTAATGTAATAGTATACTTCTGCTATAAATTATTTCAGTTTCGAATGTTTTAGATATAAATAATATATTTCAAAAATATTTCTGTTAATAATGATTTTCTAAGTAAATTTATAAAATTCACGTGATCGAAGACACCCCTTCGGCATAATTATAATACTAAACGCAAATGATTAAAAATTTTGTATACGTAACTCAAAGAGATGATTCGCACGATATTTTCTAACGAAAAAAATGTCGGTACTCGAGATCCTTTGAAAAGACCGGCTTTCTTCGTTATCACGGACTGGCAACTGGTCGACAAATCGAGAATCTACGTCTGAAGGGCCCTCGAGGCGCGGATCGTAGGTTGGAATTGCTGAAATTACCAGGCATCGTACCATAACCATTCGCGAAACAGTGCACCGGGCGTTTGTCGTGGCAATTGCCTGAAATTGCCCCGCTCTTCCGTTCAGAATTTTCTTTAATTACTGATAATAGAAGGACACGCTGTATCCAGCTTATCTCGGACGATGAAATTTTCATTCGAAGCACCGCTAACGATCCTACTGTGTTGCCTTTTGGCGATCGTTGATGACAAGAACCCGAGGAATCTTTCAATTATGCAACCTCTTGGCCGTTCTAATCGCTGATCGAAATATATGTACGTTAGGATAAAGGAGGTATTAACGACAGTTTAACGCGGAGAATTTCTGTTTGACTTGTGATAATCGCCTAAGTGAAATTTAGCTACCTTATGGTCCTTGGATTCGTTAACGTCGAAGGATAGATGAGACAGAATTGCTAGAAATTTCAAGTTTGCTTTAGAACTTAGGAAGTTTTAGACCATCAAATGCGAATTCGAAGTCGTAAATATTCATAACTTTGGATTAAACTTCCGATGGTATGACATAATGACGAAGAACTGAACGATTAGAAAAATAATTGTCTCTTCGTCCTCGAATTTTTAAATTTTTCAATGTAGAATATCAAACAGATCATATATCTCTATAAAATTTTTTTTATGAAATTTTTATCAAAGATACAACGTATAATAAAAATGAATGGCCGTGATAATTTGGTTGTAAGGACAGCATTCGTGGTACGGATCATCCGAGATCGAGCGAGCATCCCTTTTTCAAGAATCCATCGTTATAAATATCTCTGGTCGCAGTGATAGTTGGTCTTACAGGCGGAACTTGCTATTTTTAGTCGAACTTTTAAACGATCATCTGACATGCGGCTCTAGAGAGATCAGAGGTCACTTTTATAGTTAGAATCTGCGTTCTGCGGATACGTTCCATTTCCTGATCATGGAATCAGAATAGATCACTGTTGTTGATCGCAGAAGGAAATCCAATAATTCTCGCGAGAATTAAACGAAGGTTCCAGGAAATTGAAAAGACAGCTGCAGATCGTTTCCACTGTAAATCTTTTAATAGTTAATTTATTCATAGCTCTGTCTCTAGATATCATCAGAAGAGCTTGACACGAAGATGGTTACGTTCGTACCGCTTTGCATTGATATCTGGAAATCGTTTAAAATTCAAATGTTTTTCATATTTCGTCTCTGGACGTTGCAGACCGATGTAAAGCAACGATAAATTATATCCTGCTTCATTCCTTTTATCCCTATTTCTTGCAATTTAATCATCTTTTAAATATGTGAAGAAACCAACGTATCCTTTAAACTTCCAACAAAGAAGCGAGACATCTTGTAATAATAAAAATAACAACGTGATAAAGTGCCGGGCTTTCTCAGAACGAAAACTTTATCTTCAGTGGTCGAAAAGAAGCTGCGACGACCGATGAATTAAATATTAACCGATTAATACATCCAAAGGAACTCGGAGTATTACATATTCGAAAAAGGAATTTATTTGCCGAAATATTTTCGTCCCTGTGCCGACGACACGTTTTAATTTTGGAGCCTCAATTTCGCTAATGGCTGGCTAGGATACCAACGAAATAAATTCACGGGCTAGGCATCGAAAGGATCTTTCTTTCGGAAGTCTTTGCTTCCTTTCAAGCTTCTTCGAGACTGCTAAGTACGTATTCTCGTCTTGGCTCGACAATGAGATAAAAGGGAAGATTCTGCGAGGAAGAGAAATATTTGCTGCCTTCTTCTTTCATCGCGCTAGAAACGAGCGCTGTAATATTTTTAAGAGTTGCCGTTGACGTTTGTAAATGTGGAGACGGCAACTTTTTTCTTCTGTCTGTCCGCTCACTTATCGAAATTGTTTCTCGAGCTCTCATCCTCTTTGATTATTTAATTGATTTCCATCGACGTTAGAAATAAGATTGCTCGGTCTATTACAATGAATTTGGGTCGATCGTAGGAAATAAAGGTCTAATATTTTTCATTTCGTTTAAAGTCTCGTCAAAAGATAATTTTTCAGAATTATTTGAGTTAACGATGATTTTCAGAAAACTATTTTCCTCGAAACCAGAATTACTGGTTGGAAAGGAAATAATTTGCTTCGTTAAAAGATCATTTGTTCACTGAAGTACTTAGACCTATTGACATGGAAGTTGATAGAAAGAAGAAGATGTCTATGCAAAAGAAAATTGTAATTTCTGTAAGTTACGTGAACACTTTGGTCTGTATGGTAAAAAGTCGTTGCACTAAAACATTTTTCATTATTCAGCAAACACTCTGAATTAATTTCTAATACACACAAAACACACAAATGAATTGCGAAACAAATCCAATTTGATTCAATCCTCTCATATCGCGATGAAACAGAAATTCTGGCTAAACTTTCTTTTCTCCTCAAAATAAACTAAGAATGCCAGTCTCTGTACGATCGATGAAACGTCACTCACGATATGTACCAGTTAAATGTTGGAAATTCCGTTTGAAAACGTTCGATCAACATGAGAAGTGTTTGATGGGCGAGATCGAGACGAAAAATCGAGCGAGCCAGTGATCTCTTGTCTCGATGCGAGAAACAGTTGGGAGCGTCGCGAGAGGACAAAGAGAAGGCAGATTGAGTGGTGTGGTCGGTATAATGGTAGTTAAAATCGTGGCGACTGGCATCAGCTGTAAGAATGATCTCAGAATAATCATCCGATTAAGCAAGAGAGACTACTGTGCCACTACGGGCACGTTGCTTCGAGAATCGCACGTGTTTCGCGTATGCTCTTGTCGCGTTCCGCGCGCAACAACGAGATAAACTTCAGCGTTCGCATGATTTTTGGACGAATTCTTAGCAATATAATCGTTAGTTCGTTAAATTACGCAGATATATCAATTTTCGTTGAATTGAAATCATTTTTTAAATGTGAGATATTTCTTAATGAATCTATTTTTTTATTTGCTTATTGTCACATCGGCTTGCAGGCATTAGCGACTACTAATATCTACATTGATAAAAAGTTTATATATGTTATAATTAAACTTACGTTAATAATAATATTTATGCGAGAATTTTCCTCTTCTTGGTTTGTTTCCCTATTTTTAGTATATATCATTTAATATTCCTACTTGTTTCAAAAACATTTTAATGAACTTTGCATTGGGATTTTGATACGAATTGTAGTGATCACGTAGCTATTTTTTTATATACCATATGTCGCTTGAAAAATTTCTGGAAAATTTTCATTGAAACTTGGGAAAATCGAAAGTTAGCAAACCAGGTATTTCGAAATTTGATGAAATGGAAGAACTCATTTGCACATTTACATTGTAGATTCAATATTATTATATAATATGTAGTTAATTTAGTATATTTTTCATTAAAACAGAAATCTTGAATTGATAAAAAAAAAAACGAGTATCGAAGAGAAAAAGGTTAACTGGTTTAGAATTGATGGAAAAATTTCATTACAACTTTCTGAGAACTTCTTATAACGAAAATTTTTCTCTGTTTAGTTTATCGAATCATATTCTTTCGTTTCTCCGTTTTCTCTTTTGTGATTCTATCAATCGATGAAACGAACCAGTGCAAGTTATTTTAAACATTCGTATCCTTTGAGGTACCGTAGCTATCTGTATAAAGCAACAAATGTAATACAATTTAATTGGAATTAATCTAGAATGGTGTGGCGTGTTAATCCTGAAACAGCGATCGGCGTTTAAAGTCATAAGAATGTGCCATGAACAAAGAATTGCGAAACTTGGAAATTACCAGTTAAATCATTTTTCCCTATTCTTCGTTTAATCTGAGTCATTCAGCGCCATTTTCGCACGGGGAAAAGGGAAACGTTGCTTTCTCATGAAATGCAAGACACGTTTTGAGGATTTGAAGAGAACGACTTTCAAGGAAAGTGACGTCATGCTTCTTATTGCTTCATGCACTGTTTCAATTATGTTGAAAATTTGAACAGTTTGACGTAATACGAAGATGAAATATGTTTCCTAGAAAACTAACGTTCTGTACGTAATATTCACCACGTTAATTATTCTATTGTGCTCGATTAGCACGACAATGTCGATTATCGTATTGATTAGAAATACGACGACCTACTCTTCATAATTTGTGTGACGAATAAATGTACGATAAAAATTCTTATAAATTAATTTGGAAAACATATTTTCCATAAATGTTTCGTTTTTAGCTGTGTACTACTTTGTAATTGTATATGAATATTGTTTGAGATTTGAGAAGGAAAAAGATTGAAAGTTTGAATTATTAAGATTCTTTTATGTTTTAATTTCTAATCTTCCCGAGTCTCTCGTACGAAGGATTCAGAATATAAATTTAAAGACACGAAATATACAAATTCTAAATGTAATAAAAATTTCGCTAAATAAATATTCATCAAGGCAGGATTATATACCACAAACTGACATTTTTAAAATGTTTTATTATGTTACGTTTGGAACAATCGTGCACATAACGGTTAAATTAGTACAATTAAATTATTTCTAAGACAAATTCATTTCATAAAATTCTAATAGTTGCGTATACCTACTGTGTATATCTATAGGTATCATCCTAATCATTTCTATACCATTATGCAGACTATTCTAATGATTTCTTTAGCAACATCCATACTATCCTAGCAATTTCTATATCAGTATCTGTACTATTCTAACAATTCCCCTAACAGATATTATTTTAGGAATTTCTATATCAATATTTATGGTATTATTCTGTTAATTCCTATACCAATTCAAAACATTTCTTTTAAGATAAAGCCAGGTTGAACAATAATTTAGAAAGGAATTGGAGAAAAGACTGTAGTAAAGGAATAAAGGAAATATAAATGGGAATCGCTGCTACTAAATTTGCACGAGTTTAAATTTACCTTCTTTTCCTAAATTTACCACACGAAGCTTACTGTTCTTTCGTCCAGTCGCGGGGAGACGCGATCGCGTTAAAGCGCGTCAACGGGAGTCGTAAATTCCCGTTACGATTATAACGATCGACACCACGTACAGGTCGATCCCCTTATTTCTTGTGGGATAAGAGGGGTATTTGTTGGGGAATAAAACTGTAGTCTACAGTCTTATAATATTTATATTTTTAACAACTCGTTACACCTGAGGTTCCGTCGTGTCGGAAGATATAATTGATACAGGTGATGAAGAATAATACACTTGATAGATGAATAGTAGTAATAAAGAATAGATTAAGATAATATCACTTTGATCGTAGCGAGGACTATGTTTTAAGTTGACTACGCGAAGCTTATAAGAACAGTCGTGTTGACTGCACGACGTTTGGTAGAACAGTGATGACCCGTCTCGTACAATTACGGAGGAAAGCTCGGTATGGGTGTCCTTTTTAATGGGAAATACCTGCTATTTTTAATAGACGAACAACCGCTTTCTCCGTAAGTTACAAGAGCGTGCGATAAACCTAAGGACTGTTTTAAGGACCATCCATAAACCGATAATACTTATGTGAATAGAAATTAAACTGACAAGATTCGGTTTATGGTGGTTCCTTAGGTTTATCGAGGGTCAGTGTAACGGTGTGTGGACCTCGGCGGCCAGACCATGAGAGACGTCGCACGGACCGTCTTACGCGACGTAACACTTACTATTTAATAAATTTCGTTTCTCACCAAATTTCAAATCAACATCGTTAATAATTTCACAAGAAATCCCGATAGTACATATTTTAGTACGTATCTAGTTATATGTTTTCGGTATAGTATTTTAAGAGCTCAATATTTCTGAACTCGATTGTCAATGAAATCGAATAAAATCTCAAACACGCAATGTAAATTTAAAAGGAAAAACATGTGGATTTGTGCAGCAGATCCGGCGAGGATAGCACTTAATCATCCAGCGACCGTCCGTTTAGTTAGAATGATTAGGTATCCCGACGACAGGCGTCATTAGTCCGACGTTTCGCGCAAGACAATGCATATCGTATCTCGCCTGGTTCATATTCACGCATTCCCCCGGGTCAATTAAGACGTCTCGTGGCTATTCTACCATTCCTGACCCTGGCTCTGTTGTGCAATTCCACGCGCAACCTAATCAGTTCGTCTATTTGCAAAGAATACTCAGGAACCTTCGTTACACGAACGCAATTATCATATCTCTTCGTGTTTATCGTTCATTGGAAACTCGTTAAAATTTAACGACAGCATATTCTTTCTTCTTGATCTTTGATTCTTAACACTAGAACGACCGGAATGGTAAAAATGATGAAATCGTGATATAGAAAAGAATGTTGTGGATTTATGTATTTACGCTGTGTTTTCGGGCGTTTAAATGTGTTTTTGTAAAATATGTGGATGAAATTTTTATTCGTATCTGTGCATTATACAGACTATTCCGTGCTGGTGGTTTTTTAACGGAATGACGTAAAATACTTGTAAATAAAATAATAGATATTTTGGTAATAACATTGAATAATTTATTTAACTGTATTTATATTTCAATCTTGCTCTCATTTTAGCAAACAAAGGGTATTTGCGATGTTTTAAAATGATGTTTAACATGAAATTGAAGCAGGAAGTGATGCATGTCATTAAGTCTTTTTTCATATTTTGTCCAAATTGAATATACTTCTTAAGATTAAGAAAATATCATTTGATCGAAAGAACTATAATAAATGTGTTTGATAAATTTTTATAAATTTAAAATATAAAAATAATGAATTTTGTCATATAAGCTGACACAAAAGATTAATTATTTTTCAGGATAAATACATTTTTGTGAATGCGATACTTTAAGAAAAAAGTTTTGATAAAAACGTAAACTTATAAATGGTAATTAATGCAATTTAATTTACTCAAATCCTAGTTCGTCTATTTTCTTTTCGTTCTAAGAATCCTCAGACGCGGTGTTTCTATCCTGTACTTGGTAGCTTCGTTGGATTTACGATACGTTAATGACTCTTAAAAAGTAGAAAGAAGCTCAGAGTCCTAGTGCTAATTAGAATTCAGAGTTTCCTACCTAAAAATAATTTGACTGAAAGCTGTTCCAGTGAAAAAAGTAAGAAAATCCTTAATCTCGAAAACAGCTAGGAAATCACGTACGGTGTAAACTTGATATTTAGCACAGTTCTTCGCATAGTAATTGACGACTTTTATGCAACATAATGGCAACAATTGTCATCACAATTTTTAATCGAGTTGATCGATTTACAAATTACGATACAATTGATATTCCTACTTTTAAATAATTATTTCCGACTTGTTTTACTTATTGCCATTCCAAACGTTTCAATCCTTTTCACATTTTCAACATGAATTTCAGTAGAAATATAAATTTTCAATAAATCCACTCGACAATGATGTCTCTTCGATCTTTTACTCTTTTCTAACAAATTTCCGTGTAGATATATTTTTATCTGGAATCTGGAACGAGATTATTCAGCTTCCAATGACAACATAATCACGAATTATAATCATAAATGAATCTTATACACACGTGTTCGACCATCGATTTCTTTTTCTATTCTATCAGGCGTTTCAATTTCTTCGACGAATAACAAACCAAAAGGAAAGAAGTCGAAATTAGCCTGATTTTCCCTGGTCGAAACTGCAAACTGTTATTGTCGAGACCCATGGAACGGAGCTGGAAAGCGGAGTGTTGCTTGTTCCTAACTGCACGGCCTATCGAGTTTTATTTCGACGATCAATTAAGAAAAACGCTTAAGGGTAGAACGGTGCACCGTTTACGTTAATGTCCACCTGTTTGTTTCGCAGTTGTTCGCCCATTTGAATTATAATTACCGCAGGAAATTGTTTTCCGTGTCCCGTAGCAATGGTAAAGAACGCTCACGGCAGACGCTGTGGATTTCCCGAATTCCTCAAATCCACGTACTTTTGCTTATAATTTAATTCAGGAAAATATTAATAAACATATATACAGTGTTAATCGCAAAAGTATCTACTCGCCGTTTTATACTGATTTAACGCTTTATATTCTGAAGGTATTTTACAATACCACATTCGCTAAAATATTTCATTAATACGATAGATGAAATTGGAACTTGGCGTAAAGATGATTGAAATGTAATTTTCAAAATTCAATTCTTTCCATTATTAGATCATAGAGTAAAACCATAAATATTGATCAACTATTCTATTTAGAGTATTAGAAAAATGACACTTTCTGCGCGTTAGTGTGCTCTAATTATTTATCAATATAAACATAATTTCATAATAACATAATTTCGAAGCTATGTTCACGAAGAAACGAAGGATTAACGAACTTATGATCTTATCCAACTTTTGGTGATAAGATGGTTATGCCAATTACCGAATACAATTTTAACATTCAAGCAAGCCAAACCTATTTGATGAAAAATTCATTTCATTTCACGAAAAATTCACGTCATTAATATAACGATAGACGATAAAATATACTGATTATAAATAACGACTATACATGTTGCAGATCTCCATAAAACGATGCAAAATACCTGTGTAGTAATGTACATTGCATACATAATCAAATCTTTATATTTTCTAATAATATTAGCAATACATAGTATAACTAATACCAAAACTGAATGAAATACTCATAAATCCGTGTAGTTTAAAGATCAAGATAATAAATTACGATATTTTGCCAGAGTTTTTCATTCTCAGTATTGAAGAGGGGCGTTTTCCAAATGAAATTTTTCGAGTCGCATTGCAAATACGAATAGGCAGCGATTGTTTAAATGGCATAACTGTATGTTAATGATCACGAAAATTACCTTCGCGTGTTTACATTTATTCCAGAGAAGAGAATACTTCCTGTGTTTGACCGGTAGGAAAATGGCAGAGGGAGCTCGAGATACGTTTTAGCCGTTTTCCTCCGGTGTTTCGTGTTCTCGGGTCGTAAAATATTCTGACAAATGTGTCGTGGAAACTGAGACCATAGAAATAAATAAAAGCGAGCAATTCCTGAGAACTTTGAAAAATTTTCCAGTGCAATTCCATTACCGGCTTTCTGACCAATTTCACCGTTTTTCCCATTTTAACTTGCGTTTCTTTCTCTCGTTTTTAGAGAGAAACGAATATTAAGTTTCATTCGAATCTCTACTGCTACTATTAATAAGAAACATCTATTAGATATATTAATACGTTAATTAGATTTCTAAGTTTAATAATCTGAACGTTCTTTATTTCGATAAAATATCTTACCAAAGAATTTTCTGAGATAATAGAATTTTAAACAAACTTTCTCAAAAGCTTTTAGACTATGTTAAACGCGTGTGCTCGTCCCTCTACGTGATTTATAGCAAATTTCTTCTTCCTTAATACGATCGATAAGCATTGACAATGAGGCAAAACTGAATGGCTGACATTAGCCCGACATATGTATGCCAACTATGGAGGAACGACATCATCTCATACTCATCAGCTTGATATTAACAAAACGCGCTGTTATTCCAACGTTCTATCATTTATACGTTCTGTTATTCGAACATTCTATCGTCTAAACGTTCTATTATTCCAATATTCTGTTACTCAAACAAAGTAACGTGAAATCAACATTATGGATATCAGCACCTTGTGTATAGTGGCATCAAGGAGAAGAAATTTAATGCTAGCAAGAAACCAGCTAAGAAACACTTTAGGATTTAGTGTTAATCACAAAATTTGCGTTATAAATAAAATACGATGAATCCAATTAAATTGAATTAAAATGAAATTGTCGCATGTGGTGCTAATTCAATGGCCATGATGATCCTCTCGTGCGATTAAATTAATATTATTAGGAAAATTATGCGAGTTACAAGTCACGAGTTATCGAACATTAATAAATTCTCCTCCATAACAACAACAAACTTGCTAATAAAACAAACGAAATTGTAGATATAAATTTTATAAATTACAAGTCAATTAATTATTCTATATTCAAAATTCTAAAGAAAGATATTTTTAATTAAGATACTTTTAATTATTGCTACTAGAAGTTCAACAATGTGTTCATCGATATTTCCAACGAATTGCCAAGAAAACGGAAAAAGGTTTCTCTGGTGGATGGTGCGAGGATGGACGATTTCTCGCGGAGCAGCTTCGACTTTAATCAGTATCGTCACGTGGCCCGGTCATTGCGTAACCCGGGCTGACCGTGCCACATTGCGACGGTCCGCGTTAGCGGTAGGAAACCATTGTTTAAATTTGCAAACTACCTAATGATAGGACAGAGCCGAACAAGGCCTCTGCAATTTTCAACTGCCAGCCGGTTTCCGATCACATCTGCTATGTTTAGCTGCCGACAGCCAGGGTGTCATCGCACTTGCCACGAGAACTGGACACCGAACCAAGTCCAATCGGTCGCATACTATTAATTTAAGCCTCTGACGAACCAGACAGATTTTTGAGAAAATTTACTTTTTATTTTATTATCGTATTGTATACGTGTTTATATAACTGCATTAAAAAAAAAAATATTTTTTCGTGGATAAAATTCTTATTTTTCTATTTACGATAAAGAGTGAAATATATAAAATTTGAATGTGTAATATTACGGAGTGAAAATCTTAGGATAGTACGCGATAAATATAATATTGCAAAGGTTGACCTTAGCCTGTTAACCGGGAAAGATGAATTATATCGTTGTTCGAATAATCAATCACTATGAACGTCTTAGATAGGTATAACAATTTCTTTGTTTAAGGCTGTCCTATATTTTTACGTGTCATTTGTTTTTCGCGTCGACACCGCTTCATTCTTATGTAAGTCACGATGAATTGACCTTTTTTGTTTCATTGATATTTTCACTATTTTTCGGGAATACAATTTTTATCTTCATTTATGATGGATCAAATGAACAAAATTCACGTACACACATATGTCGAGTTGAGATTGGAATTTTGGACGCGTAACAACTCTTCGCGTGGATTAGCCATTGTTTCACAAAGGCGAGATTATATTTACACGTATATGCAAGACTATCACAAAGCTTAACAAATAATAAGTCTAATGAATAATAAGTTTGATGAATAATAAGTTTAATGATTGGTATGATTTACGAATAATAAGTTTAATGAACACTATTAACAATGTTTTTGGGTTCAAACGAATCCACGGTCAACGGGATAACTCTTTACTAAGCGCAAACTAATCTTAGGCGCAAAACGATGCTCGATGTGTCACTCTCCAAGGCGATCGCGCGAATGCCAGCCTCGTGGAGATTTTTCTCGCTGTACGATCGCATTTGTTTTCTATACCCGTTTGGAAGCATCGAGGAAGTTCCAAACGCCGTTGCTAGGCAGTGTCTGCCTGGAGTTTGATTATTAATATAATGTATGTTCCATCGTATCGGCACCTCCGAGGCAACATCACACGTGGCTAGGCCCGCTCCCGAGGCCGCATGCCACCACAACCACATTTCTCGGAAAACCCATACAACCACTCCAGACCTCCGTTAGGCAAAACGTCCATCTCGCGACCGTGGCCACGTTCGGCGACCAATTGTCACCTCGCTATCACAAATCTCGAACAATTACAGCTATGATAAAATCTAGCCTAGAGTACTAGAGGACATTCCCAAAATTTCCAAGAATAGGCTTCGGCTTTCCTTTCATCTCCGACATATATGTATACGATATCACAGAAGTGGAATTTTAAGTTAGCGTGTGACAAACTTATTACAGAGATTGACCTTAGCTCGTTAATCTGGGAGGATGAATTTTTGTATCTGATTTTTATTAAAAGTAAATTATCATACTTGTATCTATTATATTTACTTTTAGCATTTACGTCCAGCGTTTAGCAAGGGCTAAGACTAATTTACATTGATGTGTCTTTATCGATTTTTAATAGAATGGTTACAAAAATGTTCTGATTTAGGAATGATCTACTTACTTTGAATCACTTCTTGCCTTTAAAGCACTAGGGTTGAGTTGATCTTTAATCTTGAGACGATCTGGAAGTCTTTCTTGGTTAAAAAAATCCTGGTTGATTTTACAAAAGATTCTTGATTTGTAGAAATGAAAATATAGTTTAAGTCTTTGATATACGGTATACATACACATCAAATAATGGAAATTAATCTATATTTATGGTAAATTGGAGAATATCTTCATCAATGTTGAAACTACAATTGCGGCTAGTATAGTATGTATATTCATTAACAGACATATCGATCGTGGTTGTTTGATATTATCTATTAATGACTTTATTAACTACACTCTGTGTCAATATAAAGTACTACATATTACTGTTTAATTTGTATGAGGAAGCAATTAATATATCGATTAAGCAGCAGAATTGACGTATCAGAAATTAACTTCTCCGTTCGTAATATTATTAAAATATTGTTATCATAATTATTCTTAATTAACACGTTCTCGATACCAGTGAATTAATCGTGCCATTTTCACGTTCAATTTTTACTCGCGATTCTTATTTCAAACTCCGATACAATGATAGTGAATTCTCATGAAATATTCATTAACTGAGATAATTATTGGATCGAACTGGTGAGTTAATGTCCCTAAACGGTGAGGATATTTCGCGAGCGTAGGCGGAAATCAGCGTTGACCGGACGATCCATTTTCATTCGAGGCGCCTAATAAGATCGGCAAACGTTTCGGTCGAGGTTATTCTGGAACGCAAGTCGCTGACTCGGCCAGGAAGTAATCCCGCAACGTTTCGAGTTTGCGTGGCCATTAAAGTCGGATCAGCAGAGTTTATGCGATCGATCGTCTTCGTTCTGGCGGTGTTCATTGATATCAATGGAGTTTATCTTTTAACATCCAGCTGCGAAAAGTCAGAATTCACGTGTAATCGCAGGAACGCGCAATTGTTATCGTTGTTAACTTATTAAATTCGTTTTGTATTCGAATTTTTCCCCTGCTCATAAAGATACGAATTACCGTTAATCTGATTAATAAGTTTAATCCGATAGGAAAAATGGCAATTGAGAGCTGTTATAAACAGAATATTTTATGACAACGCGATGGTACACTGCCGTCTATAAGTACAGATATTAATTACGAAAATATTTGATTACTTATCATAGAAAAACTTTATATTGCTATCATAGGAGTAACGTTTTATAGAGGGTGAGATCGAAGGGATGGTATAATACAACCCAATACGAGCTGATTCTGAACAGAAAAGATAAGTCGAAAATACAGATCAACATTTTTTTTTATACGACACATTTACATATTTCGTTTTCATAGCATTCAATTTTTATACTCGCATGAAAGTAGCATCAAATGGTATGAAACTTAATACAATTGGACTTATTATAGTCATTGTAAACAAATATGATTATATAGCAACGTATGAAGATGAGTGAGAGAATAGAGTAGTCCTCTTGCCTCTTTGTAATCTCGATAGCCATCTTCTCATAGTACATGGTCATATTCTACCCGGTAATTATGAAGCTCAATTCGATCTCACAGACGTGAATGATGCGATAAAAATTGACATCGTAATTTATCCTACCTACTGCCGTCTGAAAGTAAGTAGTGTAACTGAAAGGTAGGTAGATGGCTTTATAGCTGTATGACGCAAATCCAAAGTACTATAATTGATTATTTGTTTGTGTGGGTTTGAAAATATCTTGAAAAAAGATTAGCTCTGTAATAAGACACGACTGTCATGATTAGGCAGACTTTTATGCGAATTTACATTTTTATAAAGACAAACAAAGGAATAGAATCTAAGCAGAAACTTGTTTTACTTGATTCAACATTATGTTCCAGGTAGCTAACCGTTGCATATTTTATATATTTCTGCATATTATTAGCATTATTTGCACTTTTAAACTTCTCATAAATGCATAAGGACGTCTTCTTTGCTATAGCAGTTATTCGTTGCTATGTTTTAAATGCTGTTTCCTCTGCTACGTTTGTGGTATTGTAATTTCTAAAATGATCAGTTAAGATACGATGTATGGAGGATGTTACTTAACAGATTTTAATGATCGTGAAAGTGAGGTCTCTTTGATAGCAAATCTAAGGATGATAAATCGATGTTAAGTGGAACGATAAAATTGAGATTAGAGTGCTTTTTGTTAGAATCAAGATAAGCCAGGCTATTACATCGATCCTATTCGAAGGATAATTTATGTCGATCTACCGATAAGTCTACCGAGAGTAAAAGTATGCTATCTTGGTGTTAAGAATAATTGATATTTTTCGCTAGAAAGGAATGATGATTTGCACATTTTTTGCATTTACTTGCCACTTGAATAACCATCTCGTAAAGATCGATGGCAAATATATCAACACAGTGAATTTTTAAATTAAGATATAAATTAAATAGATTCACGTAGAATATTACAAAATTTGGTATAGATTTTCCAATATTAATTTTAATGGAAATTTTTTCAAAAATTCATGATATATTTTTGATTAATAATTATCCATGGAAAAGTATTTAAAAATATAGAGGATAGAAAGTTATCAAGATTAAAAGAGACTCAGAAAATGTCATAAAACTTTATGAAATGTATACTTTTAAATCTTGAGACTTAATACAGAAAATTTTTAATCGCCGCTGCCGATATGTAAAGTCGCACGTATGACGTTAATTGACACTGATGGATGATGAGAATATAGAACTATCTGGACTTTCTACGAAATTAATACTTTTATATGTCGATGAAAAGAACGATCGTTTTTTCATCGATTCCACGCTAATGGTTTCTCGATTTTCTCCATATTGTTGTTGCAATTTATCGTATCTGTATCGTGCTTCAACGATATTAAAACGAACGGTCGTTTTTGGTAGACGCACATTTAACGTGGGAGTAATTGAAATCTACCCCCGCGCTTTTTCGTCGATATTAATTTAACTGCAATATAATTACATATTAATTTGTTCTTTAAATATCCATGAACAAATTTTAATAGCAAGAAGATTTTTCTTCGAAAGAATTTCAAATTAATTAAATTTTATTGTATTATAAACACGAATGATGTAATTCGAGTTTAATCGACCAGAGGATGCAGTTCTACAAAATCCTTGATGCTAGAATTACCGATCTTCCAATACGGTTTTTGATATTCTATTATTGCGTATTGTTGTTGCATTATATATTACCATATTCTATAAATGATTATAATTACAGGATATAAATATAACGAGAATTCAGACGCTTGTTTCATACAATTACATTTCTTTATATATGTATAACCGAATGAATGTTAGCATTAATTTTTGCCACCAAGGCACACTAAGTTTCTCACTTCAACTGCATCATGAATTTGGATCTGCGATATACGAGTATGTGTATATAATTTAAAGCAAATTTCTCTTCCTTAAACACCTTGACTGCACGCAAACTTTATATTCTTGCCCTGAGGACCAAGAAATTTAAGAGATAATACATTAAAATATTTAATTCTGTATTTAATTTTTTGTAATATATTATACTATCATAATCGCGCACATTTTTCTCACAATGTTATCTAAATCATTCACATTGTCGACAACTTTGTAGTCCACGAAATTTGTCTTGATTTAATCTTTCTACAAAATTTAGTATTGTGGACCACCGATGGCCACCGTGTTAATATAGTTAATAATTATTCCACGATGAAATTTATTACACGAATAATTTAAATGAATAATATTGGGTCGGTAAATCCAAATTTTGAAGAAGAAGCGTATCATCTGTACGAATTTTATAAATCGGTTTACCTGTCCTCGTTTACGAAACAGACGTTGCTATTCCACTGACTTAATAGATTGACATAAAACATGCGGGACACAGGATTCAACGGGAAGAAGGTTTTACCGCGAATGATATCACGCTTTAAACCAGCTCGCAACGGAGTCTGCCTGTTCTATGCGTCAAAAATAATGAATAATGAATTGAAAGAAGGCTTGCCGGACAACGAGGACGTGAGAGTGCATGGTACAACGACCACACGAACCGCCTTAAACTGGCTGATTCTCGTACGATGCGTCTCGATCTCGAAAATAAGAGGATCCGTGCTCTTTCTCTCGCGTATCGTTTTACACGGTGGAGCCTGTTGTAATTCAACGAGGCAGCGTGCAAGCCACGCTGCTGCTCCCCGCCGAGCTTATTTCGAGACCTCGCGCGTGGATCACGCGCGAAAACATCCTTGGAATTTCCATAGAAACATCGGTGAACCTCGTTACTGCTTTAACCGTGACAACTGTGATTCGTGATTCGGTTAATTAACCTGGCTGAATAATCAACCTTCTGTACTCGTCTGTCAACGTTTCAGTGATATCTAATAATATCAAATTTCTTGTTTCATTGTTGTTTTCATCCATAAAAAGAGAAAAATTTCGCTGCGAACGTGTGCCAGAGTCGTTAATTGAAGACCGTATTAAACAATTTTTGGAGTGTAAAGAGTCAAAACCTTAGTGCGTTCAATTGCCTAATGAAGAGCGAAATAAGAAGACGATGGTTACTTTAGGAGAAATGAATTCATACATGGTTCAATAATTTGTTTCTCTCCGAATTGAAGTTTTCAGTTTCAAGAAGCTTCACTGTCAAAGATGTACTGCAGTCGTTGGCTGATTATGTTAAACGATTCTTGACGCATGAAGAGTTAAAATTATAGCGTTAGTCCTTGAATAATGAGAAGCGCAGAGCATTCTACATTCTATGAATATCGTAGATATTATAAAATCTTTTCCTTTTCGAAAGGACATTTTTAGTTTCCTGAAGTTTCGTTGTAAAAGTGTGCTGAAGTTTCTAATTGATCCTATTACAATAGAAACATTGTTGCAGTGTGAAAGATTAAAATTGTAAGGTATTTGGTTGTTTAATAAGGAAGAACAAAGTGCATTTATTACGATGTGAGAAACAATTTTAAAGATAAGATCATCAGGAAAATGTAATATTTAAATACTATTAGTTTTTCTACTTCTTTGTCTTTTTCTTTTAAATTTGAAGTGTATAAATTTATGCGAGTAAAAGATTTTAATTAAAATATTGCTTGTGAGATTTAAAAGGATAAACGTACTAATCGTGATAAATGGAAGGAGGATAAAAATATGATGATAGAATTTTAATTGGAGATGACTTCCGTGATACTAGGCATTCTAGTAAGATACGATTAAATCGTAATGTCATAAATTAGAATGAGATAATACATCAAATTACTCACCACTGCTTCCTCAATAAAGAAGATTTGTTGTGTTATAAATCGTCCAATGTTGCAATAGTAGGCCACATTAGTTTTCATTAAATGACATTATGCGGTATGCAAGAAATGTTCTTTCTACAGCCAGTAAAATTTATCACAAAAAGCAATTTAAAAAACTACAAATCAATATAAGAGCTACTAAATTACTTACAGTATACCAAATTATATAGTAATTTATGAGCTCGTATGACTTTTTTATTCTTTTACGTCGTTCATAACCGATGCAAATCGTTAATGTGGCTATAAATATTGAGAAAAGAAAAAAGGAAACGATAATGCTAGAATTATGGATAGAAAAAGTATTATGAAGAATTATCATTCTTCTTTGGATGAGAATAGTGGCTATATTTAACGTACTTTTACGTGATTGTATGTGACATAGAAGAAGGAAATGATCCAAAAACGATATAATTTGTGAAAGAATAAAAATGCGATAAAAACGATCCATCCATAAAACAATGCGATCCATAAGATGAGAATGTTTAAAGTCAACATGATTTACAAAAGAGACACACGAATGTAGTATCGAGAAAAGGGACGTACTTGACAATGGGTCATACCTGTGGCCCTTTACAACATTGGGGTAATTGAAGGGGATCTACCTGGGAATAGGCCTGGCACATCTGGAGGACAGACAGAAGACGTTAAGTAGTCGAGTAGAGTCAGTTGAGTTGGTCAGTTGCAGAGAGTCAGTTGAGTAGAGGAGTTGAGTAGAGTCAGTTGAGTGGAGCAGTTTGAGTTGAGCAGTTGAGAAGTTTGAAGCTGAGTTTAAGACGTACGACGATTGTAGTCAGCTTTGTGTTGAGTATTGCTTGTACGAATAAACTTGAACTTAACTCTGAATAAACCATCCTTTCTTATCCTTGCTCTAGATAATAAAACAACACATTTGTAGGTTACTACACAAATGAGGCGAAAACAACATAAATCGCAAAAGGGAGGAAATAATCCAAAATTAAAGAAAGATCAGAAAAAAGGAGACATTATTGAAAGATGTGAAAGTGTTAGATGGTTCTTGAATGGGGTTTGTAGCATCGCGAAATACGGACATCCACCGCATCGGACATGCATGACGTTTCATGAGAGCGTCGGAGTTCCCTTAGCATAAATTTGAAATTGCAATCGACGTCCCCTTGTCCCGTGGTGTTCCACACCTCCCAGTACAGAGGGTACACGCGGCTATTTATGTATAGTGTTGACACAGTGCGCTTAATTTAGTCTAATCGAGCGTAGCCGGAAGCCTGGAGACGTTATCGATCCTCCTCCAGTCAGTTTGCGGGCTCCTGAAACGCAACTAGAGTGCCGAGCATACATCACAAACGTCAAAACATGACGCGATAGACTAATCCTGTCCTTGTTAACCATTATGCGACAGGAAGTTAAATATCTGTTCGATATCATAGGACTTTTTGGTATCGGGACGGTACCACGAAATCTGATAGTCAAATTTTTGGATTAAACAAATATTTCGTTTGGGACTCCTAATGAAATTTATTCAGACATGTACAATAGCTGTAATAAGTATTTTTTATTATTTTTATTATTTTAGTATTTTATTATTTATATTTATTATTGCATTTATATGTATACTAATTATTTAGATCCAACAAATTACATATAATTACAAAAATGTAGTACCATGGAAATGAGATGTATAGAACTTAATCGGAAGAAAAGGTTCATCGGAAAATACGGCATTCGTGAAAGTAATATTTTATGATTAGGATAGTTTCATTCTGTTCTTGTCACGCCATTATGCGAGGGGAAGTTCCTGACATCCATGAAATAGATACATTTATCAAAATTTTCTCAGAATATTCAAACTTTCATCGACTTTAGATCCCTCCTTTTCCTTCCATTTAACAAATAGCTACAAGACTAACCATGTATACAACATAATAAAAAGCCGAACTAGATCTCACAAATACTTTTCGAAGTATAAAGCAATTTTGCTACGAATAAAACAATTTTCACAGATCTCTCTGTATCGATTCCGAAGAACTACCTCTCTATGGGAATAACAAAATTGTCGTCGAAGCCTCCAAGCCGCTCCAATCCGCGCAACCTAACCTCAAATCAATGGAAATCAACCGGTTCACCTTCCCTCTCTTTGTCGAAAAAAAGATGCCAACTAAAAATCACGACACAAAAATCAGCGTACAAAAAGGGGAAAAGCAAAGAGGAAACAGAACTGTTCGGAATAAGCTGTGCAAAGCAACGAGCAAGGTCTCGTTGCGTCAAGGTCGGTCTTCTCTTCTGATCGACATTTTCATGAGAATTCAGCGGAGAATTCGCTGATCTTAAGTCACCTTCACCGCTGCCAGGTAATCTCGAGAGAGTTCCGCGGTCGTGCGCCTGTCACGCTGCTACACGTGTCGCGTGCTGCACGAGGAAATGTCGAAACATCGGATAGAATATTAGTATTGGTGCGACCCTGCGCCATGGTTAGGCCTTTAGTGGGCCATGGCCACCTCATAGATGCAGGGAACAGGAGGCGGTTCAAATATTTTATTAGGCTAAGATTAACAGCCCTTCGGAACAGCCCCAGATGGAGCGCAAACTAGAAACAATTGTGTAGGAGCAATCGTAACGACATGTATTTCGAATTTGGTACGGTTCTTTTCAAGGACGATGAGCGATCGAGATTCTGGAGTTCTTCCTTGATGGATTGGACCGAGTTTGAAGATAATTAAAGGAAAATCTGGATGAATTTTTTAAAACGATGAAAGTTTCTAAACTGACGTGAAATATTGGCGATAGCATCGGCATAGGAGTTTACGTCAAGACGCACGCTGAACTAAAGTTGAAGTTTTAACTGTTCAGGTTTTTAGCATATCGACTGCCACGACGGTCATTGATGATCCACGTTAGCAAATTTTCTAGAACGTTTACAGTAAAATAAATTTCATAGGTTGAAAAATTTTCAACAATGTGAATGATCTAGGTAACGCTAGCAAAAACTATCATATAGCTAGCAAGTGTCAGATATTTTGGACAAATTTTAGTATATTTCAATCTATCGACTTCCAGGGCAGATACATATATAAAATTCGCGTGGCAGCCAACGTGTTAAATAATTTAGTATTTTTATAGTAGTAAATTTCGATATGTTAAAAGTAAACTGAATTCCTACTGGTTTCTTTCTCTCTTATTAATTTAAGCGATAATATCAATTTTCTTATCAAACATCTCATAAGAGTTTGTATTTTAGACAAGTTGTTCATCTGTTTTCGGAACAGTAGAATTTAACTGAATCAATCAGTTGCGTCAATGGAGATTGATTTTCAAGGTTCTCTATTTGGAAGGTTCCACAATTTGATTCCGGTTTGTTAATCGGAAGTTCCTTTCTTGTTAGCGAAATTTTCCAAATTGGCTTCGAAGGTAACTTTGAACACAATGATTTATGACGTCGACTTTGTTATCTACGCTATTGACAGATTCCTGTTTCTTCGCGTTTAGAGTAAATTGATTAACGACTCTAAACATAGACTTTGTATATTATATTTCCTCTGTGACCAGTAAAATTCCTATAATATGAAACGTTAAATGTGGAGAAATATTTACAAACCACTTGGTATATTTATTACTTCTAGTCACATCGGAATTCGGTATTAATTTATTTCAAACTGTATATTTTCCCTATTTACACGATCGACATATTAATTCTAACTAAATTATAATTCCTTTTAATAATCACTTTACACCGCTGATACAATTTGTCTTCTTCTCCTTCAAAATTCTATTCTATTAATTTCTGTTTCCAGGTAAAACTAGCTTTTCATTGTTATTCCCTTCTCTATACTGTTACTTTTAGAATTAGATATAAATATCTCCATAAAACCATAACCCAAAGATAATTTCAAAGATTTCATGCCCTAAAAATTTCTTATTATCATTGTTTTCTATTCTTCTATATACTTATGGATATTTATTCGTTAAGACAGTAAAAAACAAATGTCTTCATAAAATTTTAATCTAGTTGTCCTTAAAATATTCCATGTCCCAAAACTCTGTCTTCTTCTTACTATTATCATTCTCTTCTCATTATGAATCTGCATTCAAATGTCTATGCGAAATGAATGGAATGTGAAACATTGCCTCAGCCAGCAATAATTCTTCGTCGAGCTTTTTAAATCGAAACTTTAAACACGAAGACACGATGATGTTAAACGGGATAGACAAAAAATCCAACATAATAAAGATCAATCTGATATTATGTTATTTCTGTTCGAACGATCAGGATTGCACAATGTTGCTTGTGTCAGCTGTTCGCTATACTGTGGAAACTGCGCGTGACTAAACCTTATTAATTTCCACCAACTTTGTAATTACATTAAATCAGATAGAACTCGTCACCACGACACTAGATAAATGTAATTTCTCATTCAGCATGATAAAATTAATTGAAATTGATTTTGAGTACATATTAAAAATGGACTGGGTTATTGTGTATTCAGCATCCTGTAATTTTTATCAAACGTTCACATGTCCTAGTACGAATAACTTTCAAGTTATTGGACATTCCTGTCGAACGACCAAATTGTTTGCATAGTTGATTCTTCGTAATTATTTCGAGAATCACGTTATAATCGATGTTTTCGCAACAAGATTTAATCGAGAATGCTTGCTTGGAAGCAGAATTTCAACAGAAACTATTATCGAACACCTTCGGCATTTTATTTCTCCATTTTATAAAATCGATGGATTGGAAAATTTAAAATAACTTTGAACGAAACACCGGAAATTCTTCAGTTATTATTATGTTAAGAAGTTCTTAAAAAATAAGCTCTAGGAAGAAATCAATTATGAATCCATATATTAAAACAAATAAGTCTTGATGGAATCACATATTTATAAGTAATATCTCTAGAGTATTCAAGTCCCATAAATTAAACAAACATGTAAAAAAATGAAATTCTAAGAAATATTAAACGATCAACCTCTAAAAAAAGTCAAACGCCATCTTAAAAGAAACTAAACACCCAAAGAACAAATCACTAAAAAATATCACTCGAGAAGACCAACAAAGTGCCTCTTTCAACGTTCATCCATCATCGTCGCGAGGTAGAAAAATGCAAGTGAAAGAAGCTGGCAAAGACTCGTGGCGCTAAGCTGAACCGATTAACGCAACCGCGTCTTTCGAACGTTTATTTTTCGTGTTGCGATTTAAAGCAGCTGAAATTGAGCGACGTCAAAAGCAGGACGCTTGCATGGAAAACGATCGTTTATTGCACGTAAAGAAAATCTTCATCTGGAAATGGACGAACGTGCGCAGGAGCAGCCATCGACGGAAGTGGATGACTCGTAAAGCATCGAAATCGTATAAAGCAACGTGGTGAATCGAAGATTTATCGTCGACAGGTGGGAACGTTGCTTCTCGTAAACTTGTCGTAAAACTGTGGATCGAATGTGCGTAAACGCGACCACGAAACACCGGGTCAGTTCGTAAAGCCGAAATTTCTGTCATAGTTCCGGTTGGCAAGTAGCCTCGAAGTCGTAAATTCCTCGCAGAAAGTTGAATTCCGCATCTGGAGCGTCATTGGCTTCCGAGGATAGTTGAAAAGCGTCGAGTGTTTTATTCGCAATTCTTAAGTTTATGGACGAACAGAGTTGCATTTAGGGTCGTGGATAATTATTTAGATAAGAACGATGGTGGTTGATGCGAGCTTTGGGTTAACGAATTTATAAGGGCTGAAGATTGTGATTATGAAACAGTGTTAAAGCGTTTTCTCTAATTTCTTTTGTAAAAAATAAATATTTATCGCTAGGCTGAAAGATGTATTAAACGTCCAAAGTACAGCATCTTTTGCAGCATTTGACAGATAAGACAATTTTCCAAGCAAGTGCGTAAAAATATGAATTTACATAAATATTCGCGAATCTGTTTATCATACAACAAACAATCCACTTCAGATTATATTTTCAAATTACGATAATCATCTTCTATGTAAATACGTATGAAACAGCAAACATACTAAAACTACCCTACCGCTATCTAAGTGAAACATAATGGTAATTCCAAATGTAACAGGTAATCCTAGCATGGTTTTGATGTAGTTGTGTTAACGGTTCATTTAAAAAACGATTGTAACATTAGTATTCAACAGACTTCGTAAAAATAAAATCAGAAGAAGAAGCGGAAGAAGTTGAATGTTATAGACACGTTGAAGAGGTTTCGATGTGCGACGAGGAGGTTTCGATGTTGTAACACAATCTCTTAATAATTCAACACGAGTAACCATCAACCATTCTACTAATTGCCCGCTCGTTTCATCCACAGCTGCAGCCATAGAGAAGAAAGAAAGAAGAAGAACGAAATATTGTATCATCACGTGAGCGACAAAACAGGTTCATCAGTCTTTTTCTCCATTTTTTTGTCCTAACGGTGCAATTAAACGGGGCCCACGCGTCGCGTCGTAGGACCACAGGATTCCAACGGGTCCGCAATTAAGACGAACTTAATTAATTAATCTGTCTCTATTCTTGCGTTAATTCCCGTGGCGAGAAACCGCGACGACCGTGACCTACGCCCACCTCGACGCTTCTTCTACCTTTTTCCCTCGTCTCTTCTCTCATTTTTCTTCTCTCTGTTTCGCGATTTCAACGACGCACAGCGTTCTCGCGATTTGAGTCTTCCGGTTGTACGGACGGAAATTGCGGTTTTGCTTCGGTCGCGGGGAACTTCTGCGGAGAGAACTGGAAAATCGTCGGGCTTTCGTGGTCCTATGTGAAATTTCGGGAAATTCAATGTTGAAAATGAATTTATGTAAGCCTGCGGTGTACCACAGCTCGGCCAATTTAGGTTATGATTAAAATCTGAACTGTGTATGAAATCGAGGAGCTTTTGAGGTTGTTTCCAGAGAATTTAATGCGATACTGTTAGTAAAGGTTTTTTTTATTATTATTTATTTGTTTGAATTTTACAATTTGTCCAGAAGGACATTTGGTAAAATGTTATAACTTGGAAAATATAGCATGTGGACGGTTACCCCCAGCGGGGTTCCATCTTCCAGGTTGTTTATTGTATTTCTGTTGCGAGGTCTGCGGGATGCTTCTTCTTCAGTCTTCTTTCTATTAGGGTTTCATTTGTTTCAGCTACAAACTGGTTTGGGTGTATTGCAAGTCTTTCTTTGTACTTTTTTTGCGTATCTAGCGATTTCCTCTTTGACTGTTGGAATTTTTAGATCTTTTCGTATATCTTCATTTCTGACGTACCATGGAGCGTTAACTATTGTTCTAAGAATTTTGGCTTGCATTGTCTCCATTTTGCTTATGTATATGGCTCTTTGCTGCTGTTCCCCATAGTGGTATTCCGTACGTCCAGATTGGTTTTATGATTGTTTTGTATATCTTTAATTTATTTTCCATGCTTAGTGTTAGTAAAGGTGGAAATGTTTGTGGGATATTTGGGAATTTGTCGAGGTGGCTTTGAAATTAAGAAGAATTTAGTTCGCATAACAAAGAATATTCAGGGCATTCTATTTTAATTCTCTATGGCAGATATTCTGATTGGGCAGTATAAAATGGTATTAGTATTATTGAGATATGTATAATTTTGTGTGTTAGACTAGATTAGCCGTGTAGTAGTGACACACGTATGCGAATATGAGTGTATGGAAGTATGTGTGTGCACAGCGTCTGGAAAAACAGATGAATGCAACAGTTTCATTGGCAGTGTAATATAGAAAATGATGAGATAAAGAGAGTGCTGAGACGCATGCAAATGTATATCGACAAAAATCCTGGAAATCGTTTATTAAATAAATCTAAGACTATTTTAACATAAATTCTAAGTGTAATCTTAGTGTTCCTTTACTTTTATTTCAGTGATTAACATCCACAATTCTCAACGTTCTCAAATCTACGTTTTTTTAAGTGACATAGGTCAATTTTTTTAACGAAACACGATAATAAATTATGATGGACTAATCATTCCCTTTTGTGTATAA
The DNA here is from genome assembly GCA_905333015.3 of Bombus campestris. Lineage (NCBI taxonomy): Eukaryota > Metazoa > Arthropoda > Insecta > Hymenoptera > Apidae > Bombus > Bombus campestris. The sequence goes on along the minus strand of HG995136.1, from coordinate 9,493,606 downwards.
TATTATCGAAAAATTTGTGAAATAGGACGACAAAAGTAATGAATTTTGACTTAATTAATATATTTAATTAACAGAAATTCATTAATAGAAATACAAAAATAAGGACATTTTAATTATCATAAAATTAATTAACAGAATTAGTCGAATTCTATACAGACAACATAATTAGAACATCCGAAAATCATATTGAAAATAATGCAAGCATAATGTTTATTTTAGTACAGAATTCGTAGAAACTTCGACTATAAGATCAGCTAGATATAAAATTGTTTGTAAATTTATATTAAAGATGAAATTAGAAAATTTCGAGATCTCACGTGAGCCAGGAAAATTTTGAAAATATCATTATCGCCTAATACGATTATTGATCAATAGTATTGCCATAAAACAAATATTAATATACTAATTTTAAGATATAATAATTATCAATACTAGTCCTATGATCAAGTATTTTTATTTTCTGGTAAAGTAATTGAAATCGTAATTAACGTAAGTTAATCAAGTAGGCAAGTCCAATAAGTTTCCTTTAGCTCCTTGGAAAACTTTCCAGAAAACGTTTAAAAATTGAAGAGACCTCTTCGAGTCTCCTATCCTCTAAGAACGTTTGCAACGTGTCTGGCTAATGAGCACGACGAGATACATTTGATCGTCCGCTGCGCGCTATAACGACTCAATTAATTATTCTCAAGTAGCGTTGATCGTCGGTCCTGCGTATTGAAGCTGGTTCCAGGGGCATACGATGCACATACTTTAACTCTTATTACCCTTCCACGCCATAATTTTACTGTATAACGTTCCAATTCTTAATAATACATTACGTTTTCCTTACTCTTTATGGAACTAAATCGATTTTACTTTGAAAGATATCGTTACATTTCCAGTTGTTCTGAAAGTGTTTACTTGGTGTTAAAAAAAAGTCTTACCAAAAGTCTGATATTTTGTTTTCTTGTTAAGTTACAATTTTATAGGTTTCTCAGTGATTTTAAGAGAAGATTTCGTAAAGTTTCCAACTTTTACGTTGACCACAGTTTATCAAAAGTCTCTCATCTCTTTTATCACTATCTACACCTCTAAGAGAATTTTCCTCCGATATCAAAACTTGTGTATCTGGGACGTATCACGCTTTCCCCCATACAATACATTCATCTCTCACTCTTTATCGAACCTTCAGCCAAGTTTTTACCTTGATAATCTTCCAGATTAAATATCCTTGCTTTCCAACTCTTACTGTCTTCGTCAAAATCACTATTACAATCTCCATTTTAATCGAATTCTTATCCAAAAATGTACTCTGTCTGTCAAACAAATTCGTTTCTTAAAGCTATCTCAGAAGAGTCTTTTAAAAATTGATGATAAATCCACAGAGTTTTGTAAAAAATTAAGGCTTTAATCAACCTAATATTTTTGAAATATTCAAAAAGATGGGGGTAATTTTAATTGAAATTACAAATTGAAATTTGAATTTAAAATGAAATAGAAAGAGAGCCTCAAATAGAATGAGTGATCAATGGAGTATTTTCTACCTTGAACTTGTCGCACTGTAAAACATAGAAAATACAACTTATCATGTTTTCCACCGTTTCTCAATTTAAAGCTATCTTTTTAAGAATCTTCTTTAGCAAATCTTTAATGTCGTAAAAATTTCCACTTTTTAAAAGAAATTTCCTCTCTAAGTTTCAACTGCCGTAAACTTGTTTATTTTAATTCGTTTGTTCGTGTATTATTTCAGCTCAAACTGTCCGCCTTTGTGGGAAGTTTCTCCATTCCCAAAGCTATAAAATTTCTCTCTGTTCAAGCTAAAATTTTCTCATTTACAAATCTCGAGATTCCTCTTATTTCAAGATCGTCAAATTTCCAAAATCGCAAATGCCTCTTTTTCTAGCACAATTCTCTGACGCTTTCCAAAGCTTCTGTTTTTCGAATAAAACCTTTAGAAGAAAACCCAATCTCAGTATCTTCGAAGAAAATAATTCGCTGATTATTTTGTCTAGGTGTAAGAAGAATATGCAACTCAATTCTCTTGAAAACCACACTTCAAACGAAAAACAAGCGTTGTACTACATTTTCGACTTACATATGCGCATGTAGAATGACCCGTTGCCAATTTTTCACTCCTATCTAACCGAGAATTAGATACTTGAGTAAATTTTCAAGCTCGATTTCCTCGAGAATGAAACGCAATTTCGTTATTCCTGATTTTCCTCTTATTTCGTACCACAGAATGTCCCTCGCGCCTCTTGTACCACGATATTTTAGATCCACCATGTATACGTAGAAATCCAACGTTCTCTGCACAATTTTATCCGCACGCAAAAAAGTACAAAGAAAGACTTGCAACACACCCAAACCAGCTTGTAGCCGAAACAAATGAAACCCTAATAGAAAGAAGACTGAAGAAGAGAAGCATCCCGCAGACCTCGCAATAGAAATACAATAAACAACCTGGAAGATGGAACCCTGCTGGGGGTAACCATCCACATGCTATATATTGTTCAAGTTATAACATTTTACCAAATGTCCTTCTGGACAAATTGTAAAATTCAAACAAATAAATAATACAAAAAAAAAAAAAATTTATCCGCACTCTGCTCGCAGCAACGTTCTGATTACAGTATCTGTGTATTCGAATCCAATAATCAAATACTTACTCGTATATACATTCTTATCAGTGCAATCTTTAGAAGATTAATTGATCAGAAGGCAAATTCGTCGAAATAAGCATTCGCTATAATCATCATTGCTTAAAGCAAATACAGAAACCATACGATGTTCGGTCTATTGACTTCTCGAAGCAAAGAAGGAAACATCTGGACAGATCACGCGGTTAAACGGGCCGAAGCAATCGCGGCGGCGTGATCGACGCTCGGACACAGGATAGAGCGACAGAGGAACGATGATAGAGCGACAGCGATAGAGCAACAGAGATGGGATAGAGTGATAGATCGGTCGGTCAGCTTGAAATTTGCATCGCGCTATAAAACTGCACGCACGCGGCCGTGCTTCTGGTTATGTCAGCATCCTCTGCCAGACAATGGACGACCCCGCGGTATTGTTCGGCACGCCTGTGTACACTGGCTGAGTGTATGGCTACTATTTCATGGTGATTCTTACTAATCGATGTAATCGCGTGTACGTGTATGCACCACGGACGCATCCACGTGCAGCTAACGTACACTACCGTCCATAAGTTTCGAATCGACGCCTTCAGAATTTTATGTTTTACGATCTACGTGTGTATATTACGAAACGTATATTCATTCCATGTCTTTCTTCACAGTTTTATATCTTTATCTAACGACGAATGGGTTTTCTGAAAGATTCTGTTATTTTAGGAGTTATAAAAAATGGAACTTATAAAAAATGAGAAGGATTGGTTTACGAAGGAAAAATTTATATGTTGCTTGATTAGAGTGGTAAATATACTTTTATAGCTCACTGCACTGATGGTTATAAGTGCATATTATGATAGCTACCCGTTATATGTTTATTGAAACACTCGAACTACCTTCTTTTGTATTTTATATTATAAGGCACATTTGGTGCGAACCAAATAAATCATAATTTTTGCTATTGTTGTAGAGGAACTTGTAATATGTGGATTCTGAAATATGTTCTCTTGCTAAATAGCAGCTATAGCACGATAATCTGGCTCATAATGATATGTGCACAAACGTTTAAATTAAACATTCGTGGAAAGGATTGTTGGTAGCTTATTAGAGCCATTCTATCTACAGATCTTGTTTGGCTTACTTTCTGTACCTGACTTCCAACTCGGTTGTTACGCGTTCCCTTTGTGCTTTTAAAAATCCTAGCGTCCGAATAGTTAACGAGTATATTTGACCATTTTTACTTCACGAGAAACAACAATACTTTACGATGGGGGAATTTTGTAAAGGAACTTTTTCTGCTGCACTCGTAAAAAAATTATTTAAAAATATTTTATAAGTTCAAAGCGTAAAAATTTAAATATTTTAAATATCTTTTAAAAAATTTTGGGAAAATATTATGAAATACGTTTTAATATAATCGGCGCTAGTTTTTAATAGCATTTATATAAACTTTTTTTACTTTTATTTGACTTTTAAAAAATTAGACGCGGATCGGTTAGATATATTCAAGTAAGTTTCTATACCCGTAAAATATTATCCAGAACGAAGAAATAAAATTAAAATTATAAAATTGAAGACAGTGACTATTTAAAATATTCCATTTAAGAAATCTGTCGAGGATGATTCGGTCACGCCATTTCGTTTGATCTACTACGAGTTCGTTTCAGAATACATATTTACATGGTTCGCGTAATGAATATTTGCAGTAAAATTTATGGATGTTTCGAGACAAGGAATTTCCATTCAAATCTCGTCAAGAAATTTGTTTCGACTCGCCTCTTTTTATTTGCTTTCCCGAGCTGTTGTTCCGGCTGCTGTTTGGGAATCCAGAAACGTTCGTTTCACGGATGTGTCGCGAGAGGCTGTAAAAATACAAGGCGAAATATTTTGTTAAAATGTTTGTCGGCATGAGTCGAGCTCGTGTTTTGAACTTTTACGGTCACTTCTTTTTTTAGTCGTGGAAAAGCGGCGAACGCTGTTTATTTTTAAACAGATTTCCCCAGATCTCAATTTTATTGACACAGTCGAAACTACAAATTTGAACGATCGAGAAAATAAAGATTCTTGAAAGCATGTAACTTTTCGTTTATAAAGAAAATAATTTGTTTATGACATTAGTTCTGTTACTTATTGTGATTATTTATAAAATATTTATATAAATATAGAGTTAGTATGAAACTTTAATTAAACGAATTAATCATGGTACACGTCGTTTGGGTAATCTTGTTTTCGCATGACAGAACATCATTTACATTATCGATCATAAATATTAGCATACCCGAAGATATTTAACATAAATTCAACGTGTCTACGTTTAAACTTCGCGTAAACGTACAGAAATCTACTTATCTACAGTCTAACATAATAATTAAATAATATTTAAATCGAATAAAAAGGTAGATTTTTTTTAAAGAGCATGTGCCTCTTTAAATGAGAAAAAGAACTTACGTGTTTAATTAGCGTACTCCATAAGTTATTTTCGTTGCGAATAAATTATCTGAAACACAGATAGGTTGAATCATTAAACGCGCACCTGGAAACGCAGAAACACCTGTGACTGATCAATTATCCTTATACAAACTGTATCAAGGGAACCAGTGGTTTGGTAACAAGTTTTCACATCATTGATCTATGATGCACGCAAACACATAATTCAAGAATATGTCTAACGAGTGGCAGCATTGGAAGAAATATTTGTAGAATGAAGTAAATTATTTTTCCCGCGTCTTAACCTCGCGTCTAGACACGTGTTACTTCTGCTAAATACGCGAGTGCATATTTCTGTTCTTGTTTGTTATGAAACCACCGTGTATTGGTTTACCGAGTTTCAATTTCCACTTTTAAACGGGTGTTCTATTTTATAAAACACCAATTCAAGACGATTCACGTTTTAACAATTACACATTTTTTCTGCTTGTAGTATTCTACAGTTTTATTATTATTTTAATTACTACGTTTAATATTTTAATATCGATGTGTATACGTACTACGTTGTAACGATCTTACATTTGTTTCTTTGATCCTACGTATAAATAAATTTATCATTTTACATTAAACGCATGTAGTGATAAATTTCTTGTCCTTAGTGAAGTAAGTATTTTAATATATTATAATAATCCAAATTCACTGTTGTTTCGTCCAGTCGCGGGGAGACGCGATCGCGTTGGAGCGCGTCAACGGGAGTCGTAAATTCCCGTTACGATTATAACGATCGACACCACGAACAGGTCGATTCCCTTATTTCCTGTGGGATAATAGGGGTATTTGTTGGGGAATAAAACTATAGTCTACAGTCTTATAATATTTATATTTTTAACAACTTGTTACACTTGAGGTTCCGTCGTGTCGGAAGATATAATTGATACAGGTGATGAAGAATAATACACTTGATAGATGAATAGTAGTAATAAAGAATAGATTAAGATAATATCACTTTGATCGTAGCGAGGACTATGTTTTAAGTTGACTACGCGAAGCTTATAAGAACAGTCGTGTTGACTGCACGACGTTTGGTAGAACAGTGATGACCCGTCTCGTACAATTACGGAGGAAAGCTCGGTATGGGTGTCCTTTTTAATGGGAAATACCTGCTATTTTTAATAGACGAACAACCGCTTTCTCCGTAAGTTACAAGAGCGTGCGATAAACCTAAGGACTGTTTTAAGGACCATCCATAAACCGATAATACTTATGCGAATAGAAATTAAACTGAGAAGATTCGGTTTATGGTGGTTCCTTAGGTTTATCGAGGGTCAGTGTAACGGTGTGTGGGCCTCGGCGGCCAGACCATGAAGGACGTCGCACGGACTGTCTTACGCGACTTAACATTCACAATTTTAATAAATGCATTAAAATTTCAGATATCCTTCATTTTCTTTTAAATTGTCAACTTACAGAGTTTAAAAATTCTCGTACAATAAATATGTATTATTTACTATCATTTCCCTTACTTACTATATTTATTCTACAATTTTTCTAAGTTACAAATTTGAATATCGTCAGAAATCTCCAACTTATTTTTCCAACGTATAGCATTCGCCGTGTTTAATCGTTGTCTACTTGACCAGTTTGACCAAAAATGCTCTAACGATATCATTCGTGTACCATTCGTCAAAGACGCCACGAACGAAAATCCAGGCCACTTAATTCTTCATCGATGTGACTAAAATTCAGCACAGTGTATGAAGTGTGGAGGAACTCGAGACGAGCGCGTCGAGCACCGTGAAATATCGAGGAACCAGTTCGGGTTAATCTCGAAGACGTTGATTAATTCCTGCAGACTCTTCGCAGGTAAATTCAGCGTTGAAACAGAGAGGCGGCTTCTCTGTATTGTATGGTACGAGTTATTTTCGAAAATGTTTGCAAGGTGTTTAGTCTTGAATATGATTAACGAAATGAAACGAGTAACAAATGATCATGCCAGAGTGAATTAAATTTCTATTTTACGACATTTATGTTATAAAATTTTGCATAGTAAAGCCTATTACGTATATTAAAAGCTATCATAATTTGTATTGTAATCTATTGCTACAACTCCCTTATTAATCGCGAACGATGTTGCTTAAACAAACTAATCACATCGAACAAGCTACTACATCGGTGTGCTTGTCAAACATCGTATTATACGATAAAACTTTCATTGCTCGTAGCTTCTCCAAAATATTGGATATTTAATCCAAATAATTTTCATATAATCCAAAATACTTTTTCGAAGACTATTTCGTTACGTTATTCCAGTCTTGTAAGAATTATCGACTCAACAATGTTTGATTCGAAAAGTCTTAGAACGAAGTTGTTATGATCTCTTCATTTATAAATCTCTTTGAAATAATTTACCCATTAAAAAATTTCTCAGGTAGAATAGGAAACGTCTTTAATCTTCCCTATGTTCTCGTTTTACATTTCCAGAAATCTTCAGGTCATTTTTTCCAAATTAAAGTTCGCTCAAAAAGTCACATCGTAATGAAATTTCATAGTTGTGTTATAAATCTTGTTAACATCGAATGCTCTGATTTATATCAAATTTCTTCTTCCTTAATATAACCGATGATTAACGACGGTACAAAATAGTAAATAAACTAATTAGAAACTTACGAGTCGTCCGAGTATCATCTTATCATTGTACTATAGTAGATTATCGTACAGTATCATTCTGTAAAAGCTAGTAAAATGTGAAATAAAGAAAATCTAGTGAAAAGGGAAGAAACTGAGATTTTCACAAATTACGTAAAGGAAAGAGAGCAGAACAGTTGTCATCTGCGATCAGTCATGTCCCATCGGTCAAATTCTCAATCCTTGCTTGTACAATAGGACCTGAAGAATTGGTCAATTAGACGACAGGAGGATTCTGTACATACCAATCGCTGTTGGGTGGATTAGCTGATAACTCTGAATACATTGACTGCTGGTCTCTAATGACCGATCTCGTTCAATAGGTCTGAATACGACTTGAAAGTGTGAGTTTTCCTCGCTTGATCAGGTGTAGCATAATAGATGAATCGGCCACTGTCGTAATGAATGGTTCGGAAAATGACGATAGAATGGTAAAAATTATGTGGAAACAAACGGGTTACAATGGAAAGGACACAATGGAATAGAATTGTAATTAGAATAGAAAATAAACGGGAAGAAGATTCAGTCGCTTCTACTCAACCATGATTGGGGTTAGGTTGGGTAGGTCACAAATCCTTTGTGTGAGATTGTAAAGCGCTCTGAAAGTAGGTATTTCACCTTTCAAAGTAAATATTCTGTCTCGATTGAAATACATCCTCCGTTGTTACGTTAGAAAATTCCCAAAAAAATTTTTTTTATTTATTTATTTATAAAATTTACAATCAATTCTCGCATTGAGAATTTTTAGTAATTTTATCTGGCGTGGCGCTGTGACATGGCTAAATTATTTGTAATAAGTTCACTTATTATAAGTATGCATAATTTAGAATAAAGACTAGTTGAATCTGGAGCTTAGGTCTAAAGGGTAGTGTCTCTTCAGCCTGCGGATTTGGTCCGATGTATCGAGTAATCCAGTAATTAAGGGGTTTCGATATTTGTTGACTCTTTTTTTGTATCTGGTGCTATATTTAGCTATTTCCTCTTTGACTGTAAGTATCTTAAGGTCGCGATGTATTACTTCGTTGGTGACATACCAGGGTGCATTCAATATGGATCTTAGAGTTTTCGATTGAAAACGTTGAAGTATTATGTTAGAAAATTCCCAAAATTCCAAAAAATTCTCGAAGTTAGTAAACGTTATGCGTTTAAGATTTCTTAAATTCTAAACCAATTCGTGTGATGTGTTGATTTATTAAAGTTTCCCTAGATTAGAAAATCCCCAAATCATTTTGGACTAGAAATTTTCTACATTTCTCTAGATCAGAAAAGTCCTAGATTACCCTACGTTAAAAGATTCCTAAATTCCACAAATTCTAGAAATCGGAAAATCACGCTTGAAGATATTTTCCAGCGCATTTTTTTCTCTGTAAAATCCAAGATAGCAAGATGTAAAAAGGAATATGCGTTAAATATCTGATGAAAATCTTCAATCTTATCGTTTGGTGAAAAATGAAGTATATAAATAATTATATACAGATATAATCTATCTGTCCGATTATTTTGTATAATGAAATAATAGGTAAATGTACTGAGTTCTTATAATGCATATAAAATATAGGAGAAAAAGAAGTCAGTTCTGTCCAAATGTGTGAGATTGATTTTACGAGCTAGAGTAAATAGAAAAGGATGCAGTTGTCGATGTAGATGAAGAACAAGGATTGAGTGAAACGAATGGTGGTGCTCACTTGGGATTGATATTTGAACAAGAGATATATCCGATTAAATTGCAGCTGTTTCTCGAATTGACTGTCATAGAATTTTTAGTGCTTTAAGAGAATATAATTTTATGATCTGCGAGATATTTAATCTTTTGACGTATCTACTTCTCGAACACTTTATTAACGATGGAAAAAAAAACATGAAACAGATCGAGAAATAGTGCGTGGTTTAAAGTTCTTCTGTATGAAATGCGTCAGAACATATTGCTTTTATAATATTTTATGGCAGAGCGAAATACCCTAGCAATTTATTGCTCGCTATTGGGAGATTTCAAGCGAGTATATCTCATCGCAATTCCATCAACCTCTTTTGTTTCCGATTCATGAGACTGAAACATCTGTTTGTTTCATTGACTGCAATAATTTGCTCGTCACGTATATCGCATAGTGAACAAAAAAGCAAATATCGAACGCAGATGTTATCTATTCAATTTGTTACGCTAGGGAAAAAGCGGAATTCCCTGGGAACTAAACTAGAGGACTTAGACTTGAGCTATTACTTGATCTGTGAAATTAATTTAAAGATGTTTCCAAATAATGCATTTAAATAATATTAATTGTTTGCAATAATTACAATTCCAATACAAATTCAGTAAAGTTATTCTCGAAATGTTTCCATATTTCAAAACATGTTTCTATAAATCATTGTATATTTTCCGAATCCTTAATTCTTCAAAGTTACTCAAAATTGTTTCGGATTAAAAATCCTTAAATTCTAAAAAGGTATTCTGACCAGTGAGTCTTCTTGGTCTCTGAATTCCCTAGATTTCTACTTAGAAATCACAATAAATTCTCTAAATCACAAAATTATAACTAAAGCTTGAAAACTTCCCTAAATCGCTAAAAGCGAATAAAATCATCTACTCTAAACTGAAATATCTCAGAATTACAAAAAATTCTCGAAATTATTAAATTACACTAAAATTTCCGTAAATCATGAATTTCTCCAGAGACAAAGTTACTATCGATATTTTGCGAGGAAAACATGCCGAAGGTAATTGATCATACCATCGACTGTAATAACGAAGGTCCAAAATAAAAATCTGTACATGGCATGATCGCGACAGAAATAATTCTTGGTGTAGGCAATTATTTTTCGCTTCTATCGTGTGATCGATCCATACGGTACAAGCAGCAACAGCGATCGCTTATGTATATTTTAAGAAAGCGCGATTCGAGCCGGAATTTCGTGCGATCCGTGGCTGCTGCTGTATTATGCATTCTCAATCAACGGAGTGGAACGTTTGTCTGTTGTACGAAATGGCGTGCAACAATCCCGATACGAGGAACTCGCTATAAAAATGGCAAATGCTAATGCTGTTCTTCCCGGAAAGAAGATCAACATCTTCCAGCTGTTTGAGATTTCAGTAAACGAAAGTTTAAATTTACACCTCGAATATGCTCGAAAATCGCCTCGTAATTATTCATGCTTAAGAATAGTAAAATGTAAAGTAAATGGCAGTAAACAGACATAGTAATTTTTGTTTAGCACCATTTACAATAATTCTTATTATAATAATAATTTTTATTTAATGCTACCTAATTCATATGCAAGATGAAAAGAAGCTTGCTGCAAATGATCATTCTATTATTATCCGTCGAGGATGATTTTTTAAACACATATTTCCATTAAAACGATTTATAATGTACATGTAAACGTATTAACACATGTTTGATTATAATTAAAGTGGTATAATGGAAACAAATATACATATGTAAGTACAGGTTGTCCGAAAAGTTTCTTTCGTTTTATAAGGAAATAATAGGCGCACAATGTTTTTTGTTTTATATTAATTTATTGAATTATGCACGAACGTAATAATACAAATATGACGAAATGGATCATACCTAATTCGATAAAATAATATGAAACAGAAATTCTTGTTCATCTATTATCACTACATGAAACGAAAGAAATTTTTCGAACAACCTAATATATACATGATCTATTTCAAGAATGTATTTCAAATATATGTTATTCTCTTTGCAAGCTGCTCGCGAACTATAGAACTCGGCATTATATGTTTATTTCAGCATATTTTCATAAAATATTGCAATACTATATTCAACAATATATGCGATGAAGTTAATTCAGGGTCAAGACAATGTTATTATAACGACAACAATAATTAGTATATTAATAATAATATTATATTATTATTACCGTTATTGAAATATCAGTTAATGAATCGAGTTACAAACGCTCGATCCCATGAGCGTAAAATTTTCCGCTCGCAGTAAAACATTTGGGAAACTGTTTCGGTTTCAATGCATATAGACTGACGTGTGCATAATATTCTTCAATTGCCTATCAGCTCGCAAAGTTTCATAGAAATCGGTGCACAATGTTGGATCGCCAGTTACACTTCAACTACGAACAACGCGTTTCAACGAGATGAAAATCGATTTTAGTCGGTCGAGCAACGGTCCTTTGTCATAACTCGCTTCGAAGAAGGTACCCAAGGAACCACGGTGCTGTTTGTTCTCGTTCATACGGCCAGAAATGTGCAATAATTCATGAATACACCGCATGTCTCGATACATGGATTCTGCTTAAGATCAAACTTTGTTCCCTTGAAACTATTCTAAACTAGCGTTGAAGGTACTTACAACTATTGATAACGCTACGGTTAAATATTGATAACATCGATAAATCGATATACGATAAATTCCCTATTAACTGGCGCCTGTAAGACCAGATATTTAGGCAAATAAATTCGTTGTTTGTTCTTCTGCTTATGTATGTATGTTTAAATATGTTTAAGTTAAGTATGTTTAAGTTTCGCCGAAATATTTTTCGATATTTTTAATATTTACTATGATCATAATATTTGTTGTAATTGTCAAAACAATGGAAGTTACTTCTATTAGGTCGTCCGAAAAATTTCTTTCGTTTTATAAGGAAATAATGGATGCACAACATTTTTCGTTTTATATTATTTTATCGAATTACGTATGATCCATATTGTTCTATCAAAATAAAGATCACAACGTTCGACAGATTAGGTTTCAGTTTCTATAAAGTTGCATCGTTGTAGGAAACGGGTCTGTAAAAGAAAGACACTTTTCGGATAAATATTATATATCTCATAAAATTTATCATGTCACACAAATTATCGTTTATTACATAAAATTCAAGTCTAATCCGAAAGTTACGATCATCTACGACCAAAGGGCGGCAATTAAGAGTCGGTATAAAAGTAATATAAATACTGTTAATAAGAGTAATTAGAAATGGTAGGTGTTAGTTAAATTCAGGTAAATTAGTCTTCGAGAAACTATTAATCAGACTTGTGTTCTAACAAGCATGATACAAAATAGTTGAGGCAAGGATTGCGAATTCTCATCCTGAATTATTACCCCATTAATCCTTATTTGCATCACTACATTAAACGACAACAATCTATCAGCATCTAACTTTAAGTAGCATTCGAAGAATTTTGAGCCATTGTACGATCACTTGTTACAAGCTTTATGACATTACATCGTTAAAAAGTTTCTAAGTATTCATGGAAGTCCATTGATTGCCAACTTCTAAGAATACTTTAAATGCCTCGAGTTTTCATACAATCGACCTATAGAAATTTTCAAATTCTGATACCATGCAATTTATCAAGTTTGAAATTTGAAGGAGTTTAGGAGTCTTCTTACGATTAAAGAAGCAACTCTTTTTGATTTATAAAGATCAGGAACAAGGATCGCTTAATTACGATCAAATTGTACAAACAAATTTAGATGAATCTGATTTTAATAAAAAATTATCATTCAAAACTAGTTATACATAATACACTTTATCCAAAGAAACGATGTTTATTATACAATAACCTAAGAATTATTAACAAGTTTTCACGAAAAGCGTAGAAAAGTTCTATTCTTTACAGCCTTTGTATTTTCTGTATTCGAATAATATAGCAACTGAGGAATAAAACTACATAGGTATTTAATATCTCCAGCTTCCGAGAACGATAGGTCCAGTTCCATCGAAAATGTTGGCAGGAGACAAGCTCGAAAACGCTCTAAATTGTCTGGAATTCGCGGAGCTGACCACGCGGCGTGCTCGTTAAAACAGATTCTCGTGTAAAAAGTCGCGCATAAATCTCGACTCTTAGGGATATGGTTATCGCCAAGGCGTAATCTCTCGACGCTTTTAGGTCAGTGTCTAGTGGCACATACAGGGTGTTAGAAAAAGAGACTCGAAGAAGGCTGTTTAACGCGAATTTCAATACACAGTTTCATCGATGAATATATTTAAACGTATGTGAAACTAATGGATCGATAGCTCTCTATTAAATTCACAATATCAGATATTTTAAATGGCGATAAAAGTAAAACGAACCCTTTCAGAATCGAATATTTTTGAATTACGAGAAAAATATCCTTTTTTGTCAATTATTTACGAGTTAGTAGTAATGATACAACTATATACAGGGTGGTTGGTAACTGGTGGTACAAGTGGAAAGGGAGTGATTCTACGCGAAGAAAGAAGTCGAAAAAATAGAATAAAAATTTTTCGTCCGAGGCTTTGTTTTCGAGAAAATCGACTTTGAATTTTCGTTCGGTACGCGTGCACTTTATCACGTCTCGTTATAACGGATCTTACTGTAGATCGTTGCCTCGATGGATATTATCGCAGTTTAAGCTTGTTTTTGCCGTAACGAAAAATTAGCAATACATAATGAAATAATATGAAATAATCGTAAAGTTTATTATTACAAAAATTGCTGAAAATGTTGCCCATTCTGCCGAACACATACTTCTTCTCTTCTAATTAAATTTCTATGAACACTTTCTAACGTATTCGATTGTTTTAAAGTATGAAAGGCTACGATAATCTTTTCTTTCAATTGCTCGCAACTTGCGATTTCTTCAAAATAGACAATTGATTTAATATGGCTCCATAAATAAAAGTCAAGCGGAGTTAAGTCAGGAGAGCGTGGTGGCTAAGCTATTGTTCCAGCACGACCAATCCAGCCTAAGTATCATGTCCGTATATTCCCGATTGCTGTATGTAGACATGATAAAGTGCACGCGTACCGAGCGAAAATTCAAAGTCGATTTTCTCGAAAACAAAGCCTCGAACGAAAAATTTTTATTCTATATTTTCGACTTCTTTTTTCGCGTAGAATCACCCCCTTTCCGCTTGTACCACCAGTTACCAACCACCTTGTATATACGCTCGTGTAAATTTTCCATGAATGCATAGACATCTGTAAACTGGTTATAATCACATAATCTGTCAGGCTACACTTCTAATAGCAAAAATATTGACATCTCTACTTAAGGGTAAATACCTTCATTTTGGAAGATTTTTAAACGAAGAAACTGTAATGCGATATCAATTCGCTGTTTTCTTCGTGATCGAACATCTTCGTAATTAACCTTTCTTCAAACATTTGAAGAGGAGTCTAAAAGTATTGGGATTGAAATTGAATTGGAAAACGCGTGGGCTGTAGTAACTTTCCGGTTCGATCGTATCGTTTTCACCACGCCTCACCCCGCTCTTTTTATTTATGGCGGTCAAATGGCAGTTTAATTTTAGGTTGAGCAAATATTTAAAGAGCCTTCAAAACGATTCTTTAGTTTCATTCTGATTCAAACAATTTTATTCATTCGTCCGTACGATCCGATAATGAATGAAATAGTAGCAAGTGAATGGAGAATATTCTATGGATCGTCCTACACGTTCACCGTCTAGAAATATTGCAAAATATTCTCTGGAATGTCGAACTGTTCACTTTCCTCGAAAGAATATTTGAAGTGGTTTTATGAAAGTTCTCAGAAAAAAATTTCAAGAGTTCTGAATTTCGATTTACTGTTTACAGAAGGAATTTAAAAAAGAATTGCATATTTTAAATACATTTATCAAAATACACCAATGGCTTTAAAAAATTCATTGAAATATTTAAAATAATCAAAATTAAATATTAAATATTTGCAAAATCATATTTATTATATTATAACATATCCTAGAAGTTTCAAATTAAATTAAATTCTGCTAAAGTAATATCATTTTCTACAAAATAATAGAGACTAGATAAAAATAACAAAAATTTTATATTAGAGTGATTACTGAAATTTTATTAAAAATACACAAATCTCTGGCAAATTTAAACAACAGAATGTAGACACGGATGAACAAAACTCCTACGCGAATCTTTACAAACGAATTCAAACAAAAATTCTTCGAACTCTAATTGCTATTGGAAATTTAAAAGCCCGCGAATATCATAGAATGCACATTCCACATAGCACGCAATAAATATAGTACTCAACGGAAATATAGTACTCGTCATAAAATAATAATACTTAGCAACTGGGATAAATCTCTGCTCAAGCTTCACTTCTTTAGTTCTATTTATTGTTACGTTGAATTTTCATAAACATTCGCATATCTCTGATTAGAGTGCTAAGAATCTTTGTCTGAATATATCCGTAAAACATTGTTTACTCGTGTTTACTGGTGCTTAAAACTAGTCGGAAAAAGGAGTATATTTTTAATAAAATTCCGCCAATTCTATCGTGCAAAATTATTTTAATATACTATTTTTACTTATTAATAATCGCTTTTTTCATCTTCACTTTCATTTCATTTTTCATTTTTCATTTTCAATTCACAAAAGCTTTTAATACCAACGTTAAAAACGTTCAATACTTTTATTTAAATCTAAACTATCTTCTGACATAATAAACACGAAGCAACCCTATAAGAAGCTTGCAGGTTTCGCTCTATCGAAGACACAAAGCCTCGAAAGAGAAGAAATTTCACGAAAACGTGGAGACAGGTCTCGAAATGAGGGTGGAAGAAAGGAGTAAACAACCATTCGGTTTTCCACCGAAAGTGTCAAGGCGGAAGGTCGCGTTCAGCGGTGCGTGCTGACGAAGAAAACTGCCCTCCTCTTCGATGGTGGTTTTCGAGCCAAGCTTGTAGTAGCTTCGTGTGAGCTACGAGCACATTTATTGCCCCAATGCGATGTAGCTACGTTATTACTCGGCGAAGTGGGCCAATGTTGCCTGGCTGGCCTGGAATCGAACTGATTAAAGCAGACCTTTCAGAAATTGCGCTTTCACCACCCTTCTTTCCCTCTTTTTGTTTCTATCTTGTAGCGAAGCTTCCTTGCTTCTTCAGCCAATCGTTTGAGTTTCACTTCGCGAAGGGTTGAGTATTTATTTATTTTTCTTTTTTTTATGGTGGAAGTAAAATATGCAGGTTTAAATTGTTCGAATTGGAGAGGTATCGGTCGACAAGGGACTAATTATAGATTTTGAAGTGCACAGAAATTGTAACTCAAAAATGTGAAGATGATAATAGTTGTAGATTATAATATATGTTGTGATCTACGGAAAGCTTCCTTGGCTCTTCAGGAAATGGTCTCGGTTTCATTTCGCAAACGATAGAATTTTCTTTTATTGATTTTTCGAATTGAAGAGATAGCTATTAATGAGGAACGAATTTTGTATTCTTTAAAATGTGTAGAAATTATAATGCGAAAGTGCAAAGTTTAACCAGATGAATAGTTATAAATTATAACACAACCGTTCATAATTATTTGAACGATGTCAAAGTTGTAACCAATGATAATACAATTAAAACAGTATTCATTGGCTGGTAAGAAATTATTGTGCGTGAATTGTATAATCAAGCGTCATCAACGGTCGTTAGCCATGTGTATAATTACTTAATCTATTCTAATTATCTCGTTTTCTCGTCAGTCACTTGCAATTAAAGAAACCACGCGTTATTTCGAATCAGAAAATATTCTTACTTCCGCCAAATCTGAATACGGGAAACCTGGGATAAAATTAATTAAACGCAGACTTAACGAAAAGCTAGACAGAACAATAATTAATCGCATCTTCTAAACTGATTATTGCGTTTTAATTGCAATAACAATTTTCCTTGCACCGAAAATCTACAACAAACAGCTGCAACAATATTTCCGCCGTCTCGAAAGCTGCCACTTCGTTTAAACCCCTAGACCCTACTACTTACCCCCAGACTACTTAAGCGCTGAAAAGGTGAAGCTGAAAGTAAGTCGAAACAAAAGCAGCCGAGGTTTGTTAATTAAACTTTCGCCCTTGGAGAACGTTCTCTCAGCTCGCATTTTCCATGTCTTCGAGGAAAAGCAATGCTTTTGGCACGCAGACAAGACTGAATCTTTTACTGGGATAATGACAAATCGTCATTTTTCTTATTCAACCAGGGTCGTTTTAATGATTTCACGAGTGCTTTTAGGTCAACCGAGAACGAAAAGCGTATCTGGTGCGTGACATTTTCGTGCGTACACACGCGAAACAATTATAGGAGGTGCTTATTTGCCAAATTGATTAAGTTCACAACACGGAAAGTAAAGAAAACTGATGAAATTATATAAGAGAAGCATCGATCGAACGCATTGGTACTAAGATTTCGAAAATTTCAAAAAGTATAGTTAACCACTTTGCCCTGTGAACAGCGTATATATCGCGTAGTCGGATGTAGATTTTGTTAACGATTTTTTTTTTCAAAAGGAACGAAATCAACTGTTTTTAATTGACATTTTTTACTCTCCAATATAATATTCTTATTTGTAATTGTATATTCTCTAGACACAAAATTATTTAAATGAAAGGGTCTTTTTAAATAAAAAATATAGCCCTTTTTTAAATAAAAAATATTTTTCAAAGCGTTGATACAATCGTAGAAAATATAATAGACACAATTGACTAACTGAAATAAAGTTGATTCTTTTTCACATCCACAAAATCGTCATTACTGGAAAGCCAATCTAATATATAGTATGGTTGGTAACTGGTGGTACAAGTGGAAAGGGGGTGATTCTACGCGAAAAAAGAAGTCGAAAATATAGAATAAAAATTTTTCGTTCGAGGCTTTGTTTTCGAGAAAATCGACTTTGAATTTTCGCTCGGTACGCGTGCACTTTATCATGTCTACATACAGCAATCGGGAATATACGGACATGATACTTAGGCTGGATTGGTCGTGCTGGAACAATAGCTTCGCCACCACGCTCTCCTGACTTAACTCCGCTTGACTTTTATTTATGGAGCCATATTAAATCAATTGTCTATTTTGAAGAAATCGCAAGTTGCGAGCAATTGAAAGAAAAGATTATCGTAGCCTTTCATACTTTAAAACAATCGAATACGTTAGGAAGTGTTCATAGAAATTTAATTAGAAGAGAAGAAGTATGTGTTCGGCAGAATGGGCAACATTTTCAGCAATTTTTGTAATAATAAACTTTACGATTACTTCATATTATTTCATTATGTATTCCTAATTTTCCGTTACGGCAAAAACAAGCTTAAACTGCGATAATATCCATCGAGGCAACGATCTACAGTGAGATCCGTTATAACGAGACGTGATAAAGTGCACGCGTACCGAGCGAAAATTCAAAGTCGATTTTCTCGAAAACAAAGCCTCGAACGAAAAATTTTTATTCTATATTTTCGACTTCTTTTTTCGCGTAGAATCACCCCCTTTCTGCTTGTACCACTAGTTATCAACCACCCTGTATATTTGCTACTTCGTTTAAAGACTTCCATAAATCGCAGGTGGTAAAAATGTATGTAAATTCTGACTGTCGAACACAAGCTATAAAGAAGCAACTTTCGTAAGAAGTATTTTTATGAAGTTTTAATTACGTCAGAGAATATTTCAGGTTCTAAAGTTAAACGAAACACTCCATATATTTGAAGTACAGTAATAAAATGCAAGAGCCTCGATCAATATTTGCGAGGAAAGGTCATTGTTAGCGGAATTTTCGCGCGTTTCTTGCGGTTTTATGGCCGATATTTCTTCTTCCTCCCCCTTTTAGGAGCTCGTTAGCCGAGAAATGGTACGAAAAGAATCCGGGTAACGTAAATTCGTCGTAAGGCGCAGCATTCCACCGTAAACAGAATGAAAATAAAATCTCTGGTCGACGTTTGCACGTGGTAGTTGCGCTTAAAACGTTGGCTTAGATCTTAGTAATTGAGTAAAGTTGGTCCGAAAGACAATAAATGGAATGACCGGTTTGAAGAAGGCCGCAGCCTTTCGAGATAAATAGGTTACGCGTTGGGCTTGGATTACAAAATTCTAGTGCAAAATTCAGAGAAGGCTGTGACTGATCCTGAGAATGAAAGGAAAAGAACTGGCTAATTTAGTGAGACAGGAAGCTGAGAACTCTTGAATAGCACGAGACAGGAAAACGTTTCGTTTTGATCATCCTGTGGGTGTTTCCTTTCCGTTTTTTTAATTAATGCGATTGAATCGCATGCAATTTATTTGCATATTTTTCAAAGACACAGATATTTTATATTAAAAAATGTATATACATCGAATTATGAAAACATTATTAAATGATTTCACAGACACTGAAACATTATTAAACGCTGTTTTATTCACTTTTATATATATATTGACACGTGTAGTATTGATATACATGACATGCATGTCTTGAAATTACTTAAACTTCTGCTATTTTTAGTAGCAAGCGAAATGATTTTGATGTACGATTTAAGCGAAACACCGTATATATAAAATTACAGAAATATACATGTTTCAGTATTAAGTATAAAATATATATACTGAAGGGCGTATATTTCTATTTCGAGAAATAAACTTTATCTTCACAAGGTATCAGCACGATCTGCTAGCATGTTCTCTGGTATCCAACTACTTTCATTTGAAACACGTTTTCGCAACTTTCACATTTGTTGAGATATTTGCTTTGAGTTAGACCGATTTTTCAGACTTGCCGAAAGTATTCATTTCTGATATTGGAACGTTGATTTTAAGGCTTGTTCCACTTGTCAAAGTAATTTTCAAAGTCAGTAACGTCAACGGTATACGATATAATAAAAAATGTAAAAACATATTGCAAGAAACAGTTTCAAAAGTATTAAAAAAAATAAATAAATAAAGAAAGTACGAAGGATACTGGAAGAAGTTTTCTTAGGACCTTGTACAGTGACTTTAGTATTCTTCCTATTTTCTAAAGTAAAATTCCTTTTAAAATGTAAAATGTAAACAGAAATTCAGGTATACAATTATTGCGCAAAAAGAGTATTAAAAAATGCTAATTAAGAGTGTTAATGTATACGTAAAATGCCTAAAATATTGGTCATGAATGATATCGATATAAGCAGCTTACGTTTCATCTCATTTTCTTGAATCGAACAATATTCATCGCTAGACTACGTTGTGTCTGGCCATTACGGAATATTCTACTTAAGACGATTATTCTACTGTAATTCTACTGTTCGTTGAACTGTTGTCCGCAAATACATTAAGAGTTGTTATTGAAAATTATTGACAATAACGGCTCATAATATTCAGATTTATATGATTCCGTGTTTTTCAATAAAAATTGAAAAATTTTATTAATTTTATTATCAACTGGACATTTTTCTGACAAACAATATTATTACATAGTAATGTAGATATTTTGCAAGTAATGGAGAGTAATGAATTAATAACATTGATTTCGTATCTGATTTCAGATTCTACTGGGATCTCTGCATGCTCCTCCTGCTGGTAGCTAATCTGATAATTCTGCCAGTCGCCATTAGTTTTTTCAATGACGACCTAAGCACTAGGTGGATAGCCTTCAACTGCCTTTCCGACACGATATTCCTCATAGACATTGTCGTCAACTTCAGGACAGGTGAGTACACATACGAAAGTCATGTAATTTGAAACTAAACAAATTTAATCTTAAAAAGTACACGTAATTAGTCACGCACAATAAAATATCCTAATCAATTTATCCAAACGTCCAAAAGCACAAATAACATTTAATGTAACGTTTGAGAGGGCAGGATAATCAATAATAATCAGTATACCAGCTAAAATAACGAAAGCTGAGAGACAGAAAAATAACGATTTATCAAAACCACGACAGTAAAGATTGTACCCTATCTAAAGAAAAGAGATAAAAACGAGAAAAATTACAATGTTCGCTCTCGCAGAAAGAATACAAATGTTCTGTACTAAAAATTCAACATAAATACATATTCAACATTGCCGGAATCTGTATTTTAGTATATAATCTGTACACATAGTATAAAAGGAAGGAAAAAGTCAAGAAAGCTGGTTATATCTTTCAGCAAACTTCGTTTTCCTATGAAATACTGTTTCAACCATTTCGAAATGATAAAATATTCGACAGTTATCTTTTCGTTTGCATATTTATTTACTCGGAGAATTTCTATCCATAATATAAATACAATTTTTGCGTAGGTTCATATTTTTATCAACGCAAATTAAAAAGATAATCCAAATAGAAATCTATTTCGCTTACTGAAAGTTATAGTGTGCACTCCATTTTAGATATTTCACATATTTTGGGATACTCTATTCGTCCTGTGCATTTGTATATGTTGAAATTTTGCATAAATGGATAAAAGTGTTACGTTTTTATTTCGATTGTTCTGTTTACGTTACCGTTAAATATTGTAATTCGGGTAAATGGTAGTTGCTGCCACCAGAAACAATCTAAGGATTGCTTCAGTTAGAATTTTTGTTGTCGTTTATCTTTTCGATGATCCCGAATTGTCGTATTCCTTAGTAATTCTGTCGACAATTAAATATCGGTGGGTAGCGTTGACCGATGTTTAATGCGATTACCAATTAAACTCCACGTTTCGGCTAACCTGCTACGCGCAGGAGTACTGGCACGGGAGAGGATCAAAGTTGGTGAAAATAAATGTTTGTTTAATCTAATTATATTATAAAACAAATATTTTCCACAACAAAAGTTTATTCTGATTCTAATTGGTTATTAACAGTTTATCGTTGAAATTTAGAATACTCGAAATTACAATTGTTCGCGCTACGCTTTACTAATTACAAGATTTGAATTTAAGTGATTTTCAATAATTTACAAATTGACAAATACAAGCACGTCGATTAACAAAACTGACAAGAACCGAGAACTAAATGAAACGAAGAACTAAAACTAAAGAACTAAAGGACTTAAGAACTAAGAGCTGAGAAAACTAAGAGATAAAGGAACTAAGAGCTAATGAACTAAAGAACTAAAGAGTTAAAAGCCAAAGAAACTGAAATATTAAGAGCCTGAGGAATTGAGAACTAATCGCTATGAACCAAGAAATTACTTGCCAAAACTGAGGAACTGATCACCAAGAACCAAGGAATCAATCACTAAGAACTGAGGAACTAATGACGCAGAACTAAGAAATTAATTACTCTGAACTAAGGAATTATCTGAATAATCTGAATAATTCTTCCATGTTGCTGCGCTTATTTATAGTTTGCTCTATCGTAGAAGGGGGAGGGAGTCGTCACGTGGCGATTTGTGAAGCTCGAATTCGGTTTCTAACCAAATCGTTAAATTTTATTTTCGAATTGAAACGCTTACTCGCTCTATTGGTAGGTTTTAGCCTTTGTTACGGCGCGTGCACAGCGCGAAACGTGACAAAAGTCAGCAGTCTAAATATAACAATCACCAGTCGGTCACTAAAGACACATTCGTACAATTTAAAGTCGCGCGATAATAAAAAAGAAGGAGGCAAGCCCGGGATATCAAAGACCATTTGCTAACGCGAATCTCGTCGTCTAAAAAGTTTCTCGTTCCAATTGAGTTCCGTCCGCTTGCTCGTTTCAAAGCCTTATCGGCGGTGTGCCGAAGTATTCAGCTAAAATCGTTCGATCCCCAGGTACAAAAAGAAGCGACGAAAAGACTTGGCATTTTGCTGGACGATCACATCGGAACTAATGGTAACTTCGTGTCCGCGGAAGGGGAAGCCACAAGCGATGCAAAGTTTGCATTGTCGCGTGCACGTTGGGAAAAGGACATTGAGGAAAGAATGGTCGACCTCGTTCCTCTTCTCATTTTTCTGTCGCCCATTCCGTGCTCTTCTCATCGGGCCAACCCAAATCTCTACTTCCTCCCTAAACGACCGGCGCGACGATTCAGTTAACTATACCACGCATTCTCGTTTTCATGTGCAGCTACGTGAACGTTGAAAATTATATGAAAAGTCGTGTCTTTTTTAGTATGAAGAAGTGAGGGCAATTCGTAGATAGATTAAAGTTGGACAGAACTTTGGAGAGAAGGAAAGATCTGTTGTTTCAAGGATTTTCGAGGTTTGTGTCCTCTAGTGGAATAATAATATTAGCAACAATAAATGCGATTTTTTTAAATCACAGATATCTAAAGGGGTACGTCGTTCCTATAGAGATTCGTCAGTTGTTTTTGTAAGGAGTTCATCGTTATGCTTCTAGACTTTGAAAAAATCTCAAAGATATTAAACGTTCTTAAAAAGAAAAAAAAAAAAAAACAAATTGAAGAAAGATTCAATACGTAGAATTGGAAATATGATTCCTATCTTTTCCTCTGTGATTCACTTGGAATAACGTAGATATTTCATATCTCGAAAAAAATTCATATCTGTGTGAAAATAATTAAAAAAATGTAACCTAGATAGAAAATTGTTTTATAAATATTCTAAACACTATGTTTCAGCTATTTTATATATTTTTTCGTATTGCATGTATTCCACGTATTTTTGCATTTTCAAATTTTCCCATAAAAATCCGCAGTCGAATTATCGCACGTTCGCTATTGATTAACAGCTAAAGCTGATAGAATTTGATTCGAAAAATTCTCGCAGCAGAATTTTTCGTGTTTTCCTCCATTTGGTCACGATTAGGTAATATTGTTGCGAAAAGGTTTCGAGCTGCAGCCCCCTTTGAGATAACGTCAGTGTCACCGCCTTCAGAAAGCTCGGCAGAAGTTTGAAAAGAAGGAACTTGTAATTGTTGACATTAAAGAGAAGGTTGCTGTCGGGAGAATCGTGAAAGGGAACGAACAAAAGCATGGAACCGAGCGAATCGTCGCTTTAACGCGAGGCGATTACATTTTTATGAAGTTACATTCCGATGCGGGCCGGAGGATCCAATTTCGTTTTATCAAAGGCGGTTTGAATAACGGAAAATAGACTGAAAGAGCTAATTCCTACAAAGGAAATTGTACGAATTCTTTAATCACATTTAGAACATGAAGAGGATTATTTTATTACTATTCGATAATATTAAAGTACAAAATTTTGTTTAATTTATACTTATTTCTAGTAGTCAATTGCGATTCTTTACACGAAATTTTCCTCGCTACAATACATTTTACAAACCAAGATACTTGTACACTTGGATACAATAAATAATAAGTAAAAACTACTTTTATTATAGCTTTCTTAAATAAAAGAAGAAGAACTCTTATCGTTACGAAGGTGACATAATCTTTGTTTCTGGAAAAATAATTCATTTCGAGTTTTCCTATATATCAAAAAATATGTTACCCACATTTTCAAGTACGTACAGAAGTAATTTCCAAGATATCAACAGATCTTGATATTGTTTACTATATTCAAGTTTCCTTTAGTATTGCGCCCATCTCATTGCCCACTGCTTCAAGCCGCTTTCAATTACGACCCAAATAATTGAATTCGCTAAACATCGACCAATAGCAAACACACTATTTGAAAACATCCTAGAGCCGCTCCTTCATTGGAAGCCTATCGAGAGAACCTACACATCAAGAGCTTCCTAAATGCATCGTCGGCGGCTATTAAATCTAGAAGGGAAACGTCGCGGCGGAGGCACGTTCGGTTGGCAACCCTTCAAGCGAGAACAGGTTCCCTGCGATAATAACATTGCTCGACACGTATAGTGGCTCAGACGTTTTCGTTATTGCCGGGGGATTAATTTGAAACGCGTTTGAGTTGGATCCCAGAAACGGAGGGAAATTAGGTCACGTGCCGTGTCCGATGAGAACCATTGTACGCGTTAAACACTGCACGTGAACTGCGTCGATTTGCGATTGTCGCGAATTCTTGATCCAGATTAACAGTCGTTGACCAATATTGCGTTCCGCGTGACGAATATTAACGACTGGACACTAGGTGGACCGGATACAGAAAGATAAAGAAACGAAATGTTTGGATGCTAATGAGGCGACCGTTTGTGGGAAAAATAGAATGTCGTTGGAGTTGTTACATATATTTATTATTTCTGCATTGAAATGTTTTGCGACGATATAATAGGATTTGGAAAAATAAGGATCTATAAATGGATGGATGGCTCTATAACGTTAATGAAGTGAAACAAGATATTCTTGTTTAATATAGAACTAAATATGAATGAAATTGTTAGATTTGATCGTTTTTGCCTTGAAACGTCTTATGATAATGTAGATAATGAAATTTGGAGATTAAATTTTCAGAAAACTGAGAAATCTAAAAGTGGATGGGTTTATTAATTGAGAGATTAATTGAGAAAATCAATGTAGATCATGAAATCTATTATTTTTGTTGGAATAAAATATGAAGCTATATTTAAGAATAACTAAATTACCACGTTACATGTAAATGCCAAAATCGGTCTATCGATACGATAAATCGACCAAAGAGATCTAAGAAAATAATATGAAGAAATCAAAATTTTATCTTATGAAATTATCCAAATAACAATTTTTACAAAAAGTTTCTAAATGAATGACAAAATGCTCAAACCGTCTAAGTAAACGTTAGCCTGGATAATTTTCAATCCTCGAAGGATTAAGAAAATCAATGAGAAGATGAACACATACAGAAATAGTTATCTGCTGGCAAATGTGAGAAAAGCCACATTATAAACTTCAGGGTACCAACATGCAATTGCATATACATATAAATTATACACTGAACTATCTCTCTTAGTTCAACCATCAAAAGAGGCACTATTGATCCTTTCACTTCTATTTATTTGTGTTAATTCGCTGTTAGAGTTTCTATTTATTTCTGAAGGTCCACTTATTGCGATCAAAGCGTAATCACCAACTCACCGAGGCTTTTCAGAAACTTCAAAGTAACGTTCACTGTAAATACAGATGTGTTGTAGAGGGACGTAATTGCAGAAAAACTCTGTATTTATGTGTACTTAAGAACGTGTGTGGTTTCAGATCTACGAAACGTTTGTTACTTTAAAAATCAATTAATGATTTTTATAAAATGTGATTTATATCGAAAGTTAGTATTTAAGAATTTTACAACGCTTGTATACTTAAAAAATTAAGAGTTACGTAAAGATTGCTGTCTTCATACAAATATAATAATTAATTTGGAAATATTAAATTTGTCAACTATCTTACTAACGATCTTTCTATATTAAACATTTTATTAAAATATCTTCCTTTACAAAAAATCTGATTAAAAAATATTTCTTTGTCAGAAATTTGATTAAGGAAATTATATCATAATTTTAAGTTTAACAAATATTCTGATTATCGATTTCTTGATTCTGGCAATCCCTTTCTTAAATTAATTAGAAGTATTTAAAAGGAATAAGAATAATTAACAATAATTTATTTTTTAAACACATAAGAGGTAAAAGAAAATAAGGAATAAGTAATGTCTGATTCGTTGAAGGCTAAAATGCGTATTATTTGTGCTGCTTGCAGGCATAATGCAACAGGATAACGCCGAACAAGTGATCCTGGACCCGAAGTTAATCGCGAAACACTACCTCAGGACTTGGTTCTTTCTCGACCTCATTTCCTCCATACCACTAGACTACATTTTCCTCATATTTAATCAAGTAAGTGCATATTAATTATCCTCACTCTGGTGTACATATTTCTTGCATTAATTCGTTAAGCCAGAGTTGTGTTTTAGTTTCTCTGCAAACTCGATTTATGTAATTAATCTGTTTACACGAGCCTTGACGAGATACGTAACATTTCAACATATAATCTATCCAGCTGCGTAAATAAATTAATCATAGCTGTTTCTTGGTACACGAGACCAATATTTCAATTCTTTGTATTCCTACGACTTTTTGTTCTGTATTTCGGTGTTAGGTTAACATTAATTTACATCCTGAACTGTAAGTAACATCTTGAAAGTCAGTATGAGTTCCAACAGTTCACTTTAAGAGAAAATTAATTCGTTGCAGTTTACTCGACACATGTTTCTCTGTCAGTGAGATACAAATGTAAACACTTTGGATTCGTGGAATAAAATGATCCTAACATTTTTGTAAATATTTATGTAATTTCAATGTTCTCTTATACCTAACACTGTTTCTATTCAATTGTGAAATTGCGTTGGACGTAACACACTTCGATGAGATCATCTGAGAATGAGAGCTGTTTAAAACGATGTACAGATGAAATTTTAAATTAAACAAAGTTAAAAGCTTTTCAAACAATTTCATTCTTGTTTTCTAATTGATTTTTCTCGCAACTTCAAATTTTCCGTTAATACTGCACTAACGTGGAGCACGTGAAGTGCCAATTCGAAAACTACTACCTGTAAAAATAATAAAATGAATAAACCAGATAATACAGTACAACAACCAGGAAAAATTACAGTGTTATCTAAAATAAGAATAGTGCTCGTTAAATTAACCTTATGATCGTTACTTTCAAACTTTATAACATGATTACCCTCGCAACTTACAACCCTTTACCAATTTTTCTAAAGGATCCCTTCAGAAGCTTCAGGCTTAATTAACTCTATCTTGACAACGCGCTATAATTTCCATGAAAATCCCGGTAGATTAGGCAACGTAAACTCGGTTTAAACCGCTCTCATTTACTCCCGATGGTGGCAAGCTGAGATTCAATTCCACGCAGCTTTGATGGGCCGCGTAGAGAGCGAACGTTCCCATAGGATAATCGTCTGAATCGTCAGTTTCAGGACTTTAGCGAGTCCTTCCAGATCCTGCATGCTGGCCGTGCTCTCAGGATCCTCAGGCTTGCGAAACTGTTGTCGCTGGTTAGGTTACTACGATTGTCAAGACTGGTGCGGTATGTCTCGCAATGGGAAGAGGTCTATGTGAGTGTTTACCATTGTTTCTTATACCAAGCACCGTATATATATATCTTTTTTTCATTTGATATTCTATTTATATATATATAGTATATATATATACATACATATATATATACACCTTATATAATATACCCACAGCTCGTGTGATCCTTGTACAAAAATATGAAAGAAACCAAGCGTCTCATCGTCGTGTCTTTTATTTGTCAGTTTCAACAAGTGACTGACTCTTTCTTTTGTCTCTATATATATATATCTATATATTTATATATCTATATTTATTTATTTTTTTTACCTTTACAACCTCCCTATCTGACCGCGCTGTCTGTCTGTACAGCTTTGCGTCGCCGTTCGTTGCAATGTTTCCTTTTTATCTACGACGATGATGGGGCCTGGCTGGTCCCTCGTGGTTTCCATTCTTTTTTCATACGCGTGCAAGTACGTATACCGTGTATAGGTTTGATGCCACATGTACCACACGGTCAGTTTTTGGAACTGTCTGCATTTACAGAGCATCAATTCCGCGTTTTATCGCAGAATATATAATATATGTAATAAAGTATATAACATATTGTGCGTGTTCATCAGGGTATGGTAAAAAAAAAAAAAAGGAGAAAAACTGAAGGTAAATAAAAAAAAAAAATTAAAGGAGCCCGATGCAAATCCCTGCATACATTGTCTGTCCAAGGACAATGATCTGATGTTATACAATATATACATACATACATTTATACATGTACATAGGTATAGGCTTATGAAAAAATTCATAAATATTCTTAATAGAGAAGAATAAAATTATGTGATACGAGAAACAGAATGGACGTGACCGATCGAGTCAGGAGAAGTTCTCACACCAGTGGTGGATCTCCTTTCGTTGCTTCCACGGACAGTCCCACAAACTTTTTCTCAGCCGGTCTGCCCACGTGTCTGGGTCGAGGTGAACTACGTCTCGCTTACAACAAAGGCGACAAAGCTTCGCCTCGACCAATTAATTCCGAATTTTATATGGGTAGAATTTTCGTCGGGACCAGTATCCAGGCTCTCCCGTCTGTTTTTCTTTTTGTTTTGTTTTTTAGTTTTTCTATCTTTTTCTTTTTTTCTCCTTTGGTTCTGATTCTCGTTAGGCGACAGATTCAGCGAAACACAGCGAGGCCGCGTGTTTATCTTCCACCACTGCGGAGAATCCCTCGGAAAACAAACTTCTTACACTAAAAAATACATTTAAAAAACACATACACGTATATAATTATACACATCTCCGTCTGCTCGTTATGTATATTTATTGTACCAATTGACAGCGTCTCCGCAGCTCTTACTCAATCGCACATGTCTCCAGCATTTCTGTGAAAGAAAGTCTGTAAAAAATCCTCCGTATCTCTTCCTATGACGCGATTACCACTTGTACAATGAACTGTTTTACGATCTCTTACTCTCGTCGATGTGTGATATTGTTATAATAATGTCTTCTTAATGGTGATATGACTAGTCGATGTTGTTTCGAGCGTTGTTCGAATTGGGAAGTTAAGCTAGATTGTGCATATTCATACATTTATGAAAAATTTAAATCCATAAAGTGAATAGAATGCACATAACGTATAGTAATGTACAAAATATCCAATGTACTCGTATTTGAAGAAAACAAATCATTGTTTAAGCTCCATCCTTTTCGTTGCGCTCGTAAGAATATGAATTTCCATAAATGTCCGTAGTCTTCTAATTTATTTTATAAATAAATTTATTCACTTTCATTTAAACTAAAATTTGATAGAGTTATACAGTGGTTTATTTTTAGAACGTTGAAAGTCTGAGAAAAGTTCTAAGTATTCTGCGAGAAATAAAAGACTAGAAAATCGATGATAATAGTGACAATGTTAGACATTGGCAATTCTTAAGACGAAATATCGACTTATCAAATTTTGACAATTAAGCTCTTCGGACTTGCGAATAGGACATTTCATATGTCTGCTTTTCAATATTTAAAAAATAACTTTTGTCGCTTAAGGTCATCACCATAATGATATTTCACGAGTTTTTTTATTAATTTTCAAAAAAATATTTATAATCATGCATCTCGACAAGCGAGACAATTCTTCCAAGTGCCTAACGATAAGAACATTTCATAATCGTTCCAATCTCTGAGCAGTCAACGCCTTATACGTAATTGCTTTTCACAGACGCTCGGAACTTCCAAGTCTTCCAAGTATCAATTTAACCAAACTCCCTTAATAATTTTCCTCGGATCTCTCAATCTCGAACAAAGATGATATTTCTCTAATTATATAACTCTTAACTCATTCTTTAATTTCGACGATATACGAACACGAGAAATTTCTCTAATATGTACAAGTGGCACGTGAGAAGAGTCCAATTTTATATAAAATCACACACACACACACACACACACACACACACACACACATATGTGCATGAGAGCTGACGAGGGCAGGCCGTGAATTTCTGTACAGAAACATATATCGTTGATATATTTCCGTCGAAGACGGTTTCTCGAGTGTGTTTCCGGTCGAATAGGCGTTCTCGCGAGGGTGTTCCACCGGCCAGATCGTGTCTCGTTAGCGATAGGTAAGTAGTTTCTCTCTTCGAGCGGAATTCCTCCTCTGGCTCGATCTTCCATGAAGCACGCGTATGTATGTGTATGTGCATTAAAGCAATATACTCTCGATTATTCGTACGCGAATTATTTTTATACGACTGTCCCGAGCATCTGGCCACGAGAGAGAGAGAATCGTGTTCCCAAGCCAGACACGCACGATGGAAATTCGGATCGTTTCCTCTGTGAATTTTAAAATGGGTCGAGGAAGCGTTCTCTCCAATTCGTTCGATCGGATCTTGGTATAACACGCCACTGTTGTGTTGCTCAGTAAGTTCTGTCTTTCTTTTTTCTTTTTTTTTTTTTTTTTTTTCTGTTCTGCGACTCATCTGCATGAAACACGCGAATAATCTTGTCGTAACTGAGAAATTACATTATAAGATATACACACATTTTGAAGTTATGCTTAATACACTTTTATGTATGAAAACTCTATTACGGCAGAGTTTATTCGTACTATAAGCCACGTATTAACACATTACGTACAAGCAACAGCTCCATAACAAGCAGTACACTGAGAAAACTAACTAAAGAGACTAATGCGATTCCATGAGACAGGACACTTTATTGCTGCGACCAAGAAGAAAACGAAACTTTCACATTGATCAGAAATCATTGAGAAAGCACTCGTTCGTTCGTTAGACAAGGCAAAACTATGCAATGTTTCGTACGTGGTACGTAATGGGTTAAGTTAAAACGGGGAAAACGTAAAGATAATGAAATATATCGTGGAATATGTCAGCGAGAAGGTATACATGGAGGATGTGTCGAAGGATCTAGCCAAGGACATGCTCGAACGTAACTGTCATACTTTTTACCCTTTTATGTATTTTCCTTCTCTTCCTTTTCTATATACAGTAATTCACAAAAGTATTTAGACACCTATTATAGGAAATTTTTGTGAATATATTATGTGTATTATACAAAACTTTTTTCTTACAATGAGACACGACTGTTATGGTTATAGTGGTAGAATTTGGAATCTGAGAATGTATAATGTATATAGAAATTATAAGACGTATAAATTAGTATATAGCATAAACAGTTGGCTTATAATTAGTGCTAAAAGTTATCCCTTTAAATACGAAAACTTATTGATAGAACGAATGTTGTGTCTGTTTAAATCATTCAAATAATTTTGCAACCATAGCGAAGTGTATTTCTGCAAAAAATATTACGTAACTGCTACGTACATTTTCAGATTTCTTTCAAACTTTACCAATGTGATCGTGTCGTGTGTCATACAAAAGTTTCTGCAAAAACATTCGTAATACGTTCGAAAAAAGTTTCTACAAATATTGAACACTTATCATAGAATACTTGTGTGTCTGTATCATGCGTGTTATAAAAACATTTTGAAATTTCATTAGCACTGCAATGAGACACAAATATTATGATTACATTGATCAAATTTGAGAATGTACATATATGTATAGAAATTACAAGGTATTTATTGCGGGCATATATTCGATAAAAAATTAGTAATGTTCATTAATGTAACGAATAATTGTCTACTTAAATACTTTTATGGTCTCTGCAAAATGAATTCTACTAAACAACTTATAATTTCTATATATAAATTCATATTTCTTTTAGACTTTATCACATAGATATAGTCATTCTATAGGGTCTCGTTACGATGCTAATGAAATTTCAAAATATTTCGTATAACATATAATATATTCATAAAAGGTGTGTACAAGTGTTCGAATATTTTTGTGAGCCACTGTATAAAGGACACGTCTCGGTATTTATATTCACGTATGATTTTTTAAGAGTCCTTTCTGTGTCAGTTTGATTGTGTCTTGCCTTTAGCGTGAGCCGTGGCGCAACGAACAGACCAACGAATCAATCAGGCTTTCCGTCCAATCTCGAAAGAGCAACCTTTTTTTTTAATCACCGTAATTATACTCTGAATGTTACTTGCGCTTGTGTTTGAGAACGTCTTGTTGCCTCCCTCTGTGCTTTTGTTTTATCTATCCCTAATCTTTTTTCCGTTCTGTTCGACGAGAACCAGAATTCGTCGAGGCGAGCTTGCGTCGCGTGGGTCAATCGTCGCTCCAATCAGCATCAGTCTCAGAAGACCCTAATCTTGTTAGTTCAAACAGGATGTTCAGGTTAGGAAAATCGTGACGCAATCGAAACGCCGATGATATCGCGGTGATTTTCTCGTGTTTCATGTCTTTTCTCTCTTTCTTTTTTCTTTCGAATCGTCGTGATTCCGATGTTAAAAGGATTCGTGTGCTTTTGATCTTGATTTTGAAATAGTTCAAAGTACGTGGATTGTAATAAATCTTGGATTCTAAATTTTCGATATTATCATTATGTATATCGAGTTTTGTATAATTTCAATGTTATATATGAAAGATTCTATTATTTAAAAATTCTAAACCCCTGAAGAATCCTAAAATTCTTAGAGGTCTTAGAATTCTAAAAAGAGATACTAAAATCCAAGAAAACCTAAGATTCTAAAGAACTCGTGACGTCAAAAAAATAATGTTCCAATATAAATCTTTAAATAATAGGACAGTGTAAATTCTACAGGAATTTGTACAGTGTAAAGTTGAAATGTTAACATAAATAGAGTGTGTCATAATTCGCGACGGGAGTGTATTCTGTTCTAAATAAATCGAAATGATAAAGTAACCTTTCCTCGTATTTGTTGTATCTAAAATACAAATATAGTAGCAATTTACAAGGAAAACAATTACATAAAATGACAGACATAAATGTCAGAGTATGCGATTGAATTTCAAAGTTATATTTCTGCGAAACGAAGCTCCGTGCAACAAAAAATTATTCTTCAATTTCAATTTATTTCGAGCCATGGAACCTACCGTACTCGCTTTATGCAACGAATTCGCTGTGAATTCTATATAAATCTCTCTTTCGTGAAATTTTAATTTACTTTCCAAATATTTATTTTAGATTTTAAGTATATAATATTGAAAAAATTAAAAGTACACGAAACCTCTAACATCTTTAAACTTCGTAACGAAAAAGTATTTGAGATTGATTGCCCGGATCATCGGTTATAAGATTCGATGAAGGATCAAGCCGAGATCAGTTTTGTGTTAGAAAATCGAGGAAATAAGGGACCGGTAATTTCCTTAATTGACGTCCTTCGTACTATCGCGGTATTAAAATCGGATATTCTTCGACCATCTCAGCTTAATCGATTCACAACTTCGGTTTTAACGAGCACGATTATAAGGAACGCAGGAAATTGCTGACTGCGGTTGCTACTATCGGTGATCAAATCATCTTGATATTCAAAAAAGACGTGAATAATTGAAACACCAATCTCATCATTAGTCATCATCTGCATCGTTCGACGATATTGGACACCTGTAGTAAACCTAATTCTTATTTCAATAAAAAAAACCTTCTTTAGATTTGTTTTCTATCTATTGATTGAAATTATCTTCAAGGAATTTACATAAAATAATAAAATAAATTAATCGTGTGTGAGAAGTTCGTGTTCCAAAAGAATTGATTGAATATTGCAGAATTTTCGTTATTTCCTACGATATGAAAATTACAAGTTGCAGAATAGTCAATACATAAATTGTCGAGACACGCGTATTATTTCTATTCTATTGAATTCCATTCTACGATTTAAAAGTTGCAAATTGCAGGATATACATATATTCCAGAATCTTCATGAATTGTAAAAATTTGTGAATTGCAAATTGTCGAATATCTAAAACAGTTCTACAGATGTCCTCAACCATAGATTGATATCGTTGGATCGTAGATAACCAAAACATTGCATTTTAAATGAAATTTTTGCATCAGATTTATATTTATAAATTTGATTTAGATCACGTTCAACTTTATAATATTTAATTTGTATTCTATATCCCATTGTGTAAAATACAGAACAAAAATTAAGAAGAAATATTCGAAGATTAAGTAACTTGACTCAAATTATTATGAATGGTATACGATCCAACGATACCATTTAACCATCATTAAATAAAATATTATCAACAAATTATATAATACATTATGCACATTATTAGTGATAATATTAACTCTCATTAAGTATCGTTTCATCAAAAGATCCATATACCGTCGTTCAAAATTTCTAGAATAATATTCGAAAACGTTGACCCATTTTCGTTTCTGTTAGTTCACCGAAAATGCAAGCGTTCCACGAAAACGTCGGATTGTTCTGACACGTCGTTTCTCCGAAAATCATGCGATTTCGCGGAATTAGTTCCGCAGAGCGGAAAATGTTCCGGAGAAAACCGATCACCAAACCGTTTCCGCGAAAGATTCTTCCGTGTATCTTGGTCATGCAGCAGCATCGGTGGATTAGCTAAAAGTAGCACGTGTAATGATACACTGCACACTTGGGCGTACTTAAAACTGATTTATAACGACGCTCCAGTTCAGTTACCCTAGGGATTAACTTCAGATTTAGACCCTAGACTCTGATTCGCGGCAAATGGTCCAGTCACGATGGATTCACGGTCGTACGGGTGTTACTCGATCCTCCCAAGTTTGATTTATTAGTTTGAAAGCGAATATAGGATGAATGGAATGAATGAAATCCATCGAACATAGATTTTTTATTGACTGTAGTTTTGGAATGTGAATTCATACTCGAACTTGACTTGTAATTTAACGAGCAGGTTTGTGATAATTTCTTCTTTCTTTTCGTTCTAGTAATTCTGAGAATATTGTGTGGAGAATACCATTCTTATAAGCTTTTGTACTTTCAATTTCTTTGTTACAACTTGTGAATTTTATTTACAAATGAATATTCCAAGTCTCATTTAAAATTAAAAACTACGTATTTTACATTATATTGAAACAATTTTTTAATTCTAGATTATGATATCGTATTACAATATGTACATATTATGATCGATTATTGTCAACCGATTACAAATTGTAAACCAAATGTTGAACGTTTTAGAATTTCTTCGGATCTGGGCTATCAGTTCAAATCGTCACAATATTTTGTTTATTAATACCATGAACAAGAATCAACGAGGATTATCTAACTGGACCATAAACTCTGTTATTCCATAGTCTACAGTATTTGATTATACTTATTTTATTACTGACTGTATCATCACACAATCAGTTAGTGCCAGTCTTGAGTATCTCGGGACTAATACGAGACTAGACTACTAGAACGAGCCAAATATTACAGATTTTCTATTATTATTACAACCCCTAGAACTCTGCAGTTATAATTAATTAATTATCAAATAAACTATCATCATTTATGAAACAAACAATCACTTATTTCATGTTTAAAAAGCCAAAACCCATATAGTCTTCTATTCCAATGAGTGATATAAGAAGTAATCTTCTTTTTTACAACCTCAAACTTATAATTAACTATTATCTGATACATTTTTGTCAGAAGAAACCTATAAATTCCGCGTTCTTGAAGCAAGCGTTAAATAAATAAAACAAGAAACAAAAAATGAAAAAAAGAGTATAATTAAAGGCAATTTATCCTTTGTAGTAAAATTGGTCTTGGATAATTTTTCTAATTTTCGATACAGTCTAGTTTTGAAAGTGCCGGGACCAATTCCAGGCTGGACCATCACTATCGTAAAAAATCTACCAACTGTACACACGAAAACCAACGAAAGAAACCAAAAATAATCTCTGCATAGCGAGGGACCTCGCGAACTCTTCCCAACACATCCACTTCGCAGAACACGCAGAACACTTCAAAAAAAAAAAAAAAACTAAAAAAAATATTTAAGAAATCCAAGTAATAGGCGTATTGCGAGAACACGTTTCCGAATGGGTTTGCAGATCCCCCTTTATCAACAGCCGGAGAGGCACTACGAGCGTCGGGCGACACCGCCCCAACCAGACCGAACCAGCAAGGTGTGCCTGCCTAGTAACCCCGAAACCAAGGCCAAATGCCCTTTCTTGATTCAAGCGTTCGTTAACTTAAAACTTAATGTTTCTACGTATAAATATATATACATATATACATCTATATATATACGTTAGATCATTACTAATATTATCTACTTATATATATACATATATATATATAGTAAATTTTTGTTACGATTACTGATTATCGTTACGATGTTTATTATGGCCGTTTTTTTACGATTGATTGATTATTCGTTGTCGTTTGGTTTGGAAGTTTCCTGTATATTATCATAGAGAGAACGTGCATAGTCTTGCCGTGTGATCTTCATTTTGTATTTTTCTTTTTTCTTTTTTTTTTTCATTTGTTCTGTTCAGTCTCAGTATCGATGGATACTGTTTTGATACACCATACACCACGCCTGAATGATACATACGTACATACATAAACAGAGTTATACACAAGCATATATATAAATATATATATATACAGAGTTTTAGATCCCGATTTTCTAAAAGAAAGCGAAACCGGTCAAGAGCTTTCTTACGCAGCGTGGCTGTATCGTGATCGATTTCTTATTTATTTTTATTCTTTAGTTTCTGTTTTCTTTTTCATTTATCTTGTACATGTATATTTCGTTTCTTGGTTTTGTTTCCTCGTTTTTTTAGTTTCGTTTCTTAGAGATCGATGTTGTTGCACGATGACATAGAGGTGTGAGATGACGAATGAAATATTATAGAGGATAGAGAAATTTCGTTCTGTTCGTTTCTGTGTCTGTGTCTTGCATCGTGACAGATTACTTGACATGCGCCCGATGTTTCATAGTACATACGAATTTAATTAAACCGTCGAGAGCGAAGTGTCTCGTTTTGTGGATCGTTCGAAAACGTGGTAGAAAGCGTCGAGAGGCAAACCTGAGAGAATCTCCGAGTCAGAGATATCAGCCTTAGACATTGAAGAAGCCTCTATTCCCGTTTCAATTTTCGTGAAACAAGCTCTTGATCCGGCTAGCACATAGTCCCGTAGCCCCGACAATACTAAGTGTCACATGGATCATATAGAATCCCAAATTGACAGTCGAATTAAATTTTGAAAACAACGAACACGAATCCAGACACGAAGTATCCATGTTACACTGACTAGCTCGATCCTTGTGAAAGTTCTTAGGAACGATTTGGTATGACATGTTGTCATGTATATTTTTTTCTGCCGAATTTTGTTGGAAAAATTCCTTCAACCGTTAGGTACTAACGTGCGTTTCGTTTTTAATATATAGTCACTGAGTCGTGTCGAATACTGGGCATCTCAACAAGCAATTTCAATGTTTCTCGATACGATCTCGATGATATTGGTTCTTCATTTTGGATTGTCATCGTGTCTCTGTGTTCCAATTGCATAACTTTTCAAACTGAAATGACTATATAACGAGTTGCGCATGTATATCGACCATGTGGATCGATAGTCGTTAATGTTTGTTTCATGCGGAGAACGAGCTCTCCATATAGAGAGAAAGTGAAACAGAAAACGAGAGTATGCATGTAATTGTTTCTATTTCATGATGTATCATGAAGCTAACGATGGCGATAGCTGAACCAAGCACACAGTAGACACGATGATAATTAAGAATCAAGAATTCTCTTTGACTTTAAAGAAACGAAAATTTTTTTCTTCAATAACGAACAAGTTACGTATGAAAAGCTAAGTAAAAAGAAGAAAGAAAGGACGATGGAATGAAAAGGAAAGAAAAGAAAAGAGAAAAATTTCGATCCATCCCCGAACAAAAGACTCAGGATAATAGAGAAATACTGTCTGAGGTATTCGACACGACACGCTATCCACATGGCTGCTCTACAGACGAGAAAGTTGGTTGGATTGACCGTAGGTCTGCCTGTGAGTGTTAGGTGTATATTAACCCTATTTGCCCGACATTTTTTTGGCAATGTGCCCGTGTTCAGTGTGCTCCTACGTTTTATTCTTCCATTCAGCCCTATATATCATCCCTATGTCATCCCAAGAACCACTCGATCTACCCCATTTGGTACGAAGACGAATTTTTCTCTGATCCAGTTGCGTTTTGCTTGCTGTTCTATGTCGTTGAAATGCCTGATTTTTTCAGAGTTTAGACGTTTCTAAACGTATTTTGTTCTCCTTGATTCCTTCGTCGTCCACTTTCGTCTCCCTTAACGCGTTGTTTCAGTTTCATTGGCATTTTTGTTCGCTGTTGTATCCGCCTGTTCAAGTAGGAAAAGGCAACGATAGACAGACGCGTCGATGAATCAATGTTTCCATCATAGATTAGTAGAAATTTTACTTCGGTCGTTATATCATACTTCTTTTAGTCTGGACGAAGAAGCAGCATGCGGGTGTACCCGACGATCGATCTCCTCAGCTGTGGTCTGTATATTTGAACGAACAGTTGCACCCCGATACTCGAAACAGTTGTCCCGACCTATCTGTTGTTTTTCTCGCTTGGCAAAGTGTATTTATCGATGTATCGTTCGTTTGTTCTTTATTTCCATGGTTGCTCCTCCCGTTGTTTTACGAAGTTCTGCCTGTTTCGTGAGAATGCAGTAAGTAGATGACAGAGATCGTTCGTTGTTCAACCGAACGCGATAGAATAGCACCGATTCTCGTATTTTGTTGCGCGTATCGTCGTGTCGACCTCGTCATCGCGAAAAAGAACCAGAAGAAGCAATCTTCAAGAGTCTCATTTTCAACACTGAAGACTCGAATCTTACAAATCCACAGAAGGATACGAGGAGACATCTATTCGCAATTATAAGCAAACGGAAAGTTTCACTTTAAAAGATATTTGAGAATATGTTTTAATTTATTATTCAAAGATATTTAAATAATTTCCAGTGTTAAGTAAATTCAAATTCGAAGAAATCTTGATTTACATCCAAATTTTTCGACGACCACGCGTTAGTATCAGTTTAAATTCAATTTCCAAGTGATGACCAGCAACGTGGTACGCCGGTTTTTCAGCTACTCGAAAACCCTGATCGAAATTAGATCTTAGAGAACGATTAATCATAGCTGTCGCGGAGGAGTGATAAATTGCGAGAGATTCGCGAAGTCTGTTTTCCTTCGTTGATTTCCATTCCGTCGAGACACAACCAGACGGAGGAACACGATGACCGTTGTTTCTATAATTTTCTGCACCCTTTCGAACGAGGGTTTTAATCCGTCCGCTCAGCCGCTGCGGTTAATAGGGGGCGAAGAAACGAGAACAGATCTCATCGGACTCTAATAAATCATTCGATCGATATCGTTCTTTGTTCTTGTGTTTCTTTCATTTAATCGTATTCTGTGATGGTTCTATTTTATTGCTATTATTTTCTACGCCTTCCTTCTGCGCCTAGATCGCTCGATGTTTTTCGTTTGTCATAGTATTACTCGTGGAATATCATCAACAGTCACTTTGGTAATACAAATGGAGGCACAAAGAAAGTTCTGAACTGTATGTACAAGGAAATAAATCTGTACAGAGTCTAACTGGTTGTAAAACGATATTTCTTAATTTATACGCTGGTAACTAATTTTCGTTTATTATGCACAAATGTCTGGCAATGAGACGCGAGATCCGACCGAATTATTTTATGGATCGAGTAATAGAAAAATCCAGAAATTTGTGCTAATAAAAAATTTGAACAGATGTCAACCAATTCTGTTCGACACCTTTCGATTATTGCGATGAATCTTATTGTCCTTCTACCTTTTACTCGATCCTTTCGCTCCTTTTAACACGAAATACCAATATTCGTACACTTTTTTATTTTCTCAAGCAAAATTCAGCAAACATATTACCTTGTGTCGAAACATCTTTGAACTTTATCGATGAAAAAAATCTACGATTGATAATGCCATCGAGGAAAGAAAAACCGAAAATCGTCAGGTTTCCTCGCTTCGTCACGAGAGCTCCTCACTGATTGAAGTAACTCTCCAATTTTGTACAACGTTGCTACTAACCTGCTAAACGAAGGCAAAAGAAGTAAAAAAAGAAATAACAATCGATCTCTCGAGCCTTTTATTACGAGCTTTGACAAGAAACTGCGGCTTCACGCTTGGCGCGACTGCTGCAACGAAAGCTTTGATATTAACGAATGGCTTTTTGATTCTTACTTCTCTTTAACTCACGAACTCATTAACTCTCTCTTCTTATTAATTATTATATATTTATTCCTATTCTTATTATTACCATTCTTATTATTATTATTTCCATTATTATTAATTACTATTATTATGTGCTGTTTACGGTCAATCTGTACATCATTTGTTCTCCACGTCGTAATTTTGATCCACACTTCTGCGCCAATCCATCATCGCGTCTTGCACTCCAAGTTTGATATGATACCACCGATCACAAGAAACAAAAAATGGGAAGAAAAAATACAGTGTACAAGAAAAGAACACATATAGACGAACGAACGAACGAATGAACACGAAACACCCATTTTTTAACTACAACACGATTTTTTATTTATCTTCTTTCCCTTTTCTAATCGACGATATTGTACGTCTACGTAACTACACGAACCAGCGTTCGAGAAGAGGATGGACGATCGGAAATATATTCACCCCTCGATCGATCGATCGATTCATTCATTCACGAATGGACACGAATACTTTTCGACGATGATTCGTACACGCAACGAACGACCAACTAACAATGAGAAAACCTGTCGTTGATATACTGGCGTACTTAAGTTTACACGATTAAGCGTAATTATGCTATGAATAAACTTGGAGAAAATGAAAGATCGCGCGTTGTTCTCGTGGATCGCTGTATCGATCACGATCTATGCTGACAAGTGCATAGATACGCACGAATCATGATTGAAATAAGCAAATGACGAGTGGATCTCGATGTTACATTTTTTAAGAACAGCGTCGATCTACTTGTGTCTTCCACCTTCCTCCTTTTCTCGACGGAAAGCGTTTCTTTCACGGAATACGTTTTGCTCGACGAGAGAACAAAAAGAAAGAACGAAACGAACGAAACCGACAGTGTGCAAAGGAAAAAGAGAAAGGCAAGAAGAAAAGAAGGAAAAGGAAAAGAAAGGAAAGGAAAGAAAGAAAGAAAGAAAAGAAACGAAAAGAAAGAAAGAAGAAAGAACAAGGAACTCGAATACCTAAACCGATCTTACTCCTTCTATTTTCTGTTCCCTCTCTTTTTCTCTTTTTCCCCTCACTATCTTGTCTATTTCTATATTTTCTGTCTTTCTCTACCTCTTTATTACGAATCTTCTTGATAACCTGGCCCTTTTCTTACTATACATCTTGCTATGTCCCGCTTTCTTTTGTTTCTAGATATTGCAGAACCTACAAAAAAAACGCACTGAGCGGAGGGGGCGCCTAAGTTCTGACAATATGAGTAAAAAGAAGTCCGGTTTCAGCAAAAGCGACCTTATTTTTAAGGTAACCCGCCCTAACGAATGCGCGAGCTCGCGTCCGCTCGAGGTTCGCGATCGTGTTCGTCGAACCCGCCTCGAGACCACCTTGGGTCCCGTTTTCACGAGACTCGAGCGAACCACGCCGACTCTGTCCGCCCTGTGTTCTTCTCGCAAAACCAAAACGCCAAGAAATAAGGGACTTTCTAGCGAAGAATATCCTTAAATAAATATATTGCGATAAATATTTCGTTTCGTAAATATTTGATGAAATGAAACAGGGAATCGGATAAGTTCACAACAAGTACATATAGCCAGTTCCCATGAAAACGAACTGGATAATTCACGGTTGATTTGTCAGACGAATAAGTAAACGGAATAAGAGAACATGAACAGAGGAGAAAAAAGAGAGTCAGCAGTGTGTCGTTCGATCGATGTCTCGCGAAGAACAGGAAGAGCGATCACGAGGAGGCTGGACGCAGGAGCTGTACGCTGATTGGCTCGTTGGTTTATTACAAACATTCGCTTCTACTATCCGCCGCATTATACATTACATATTACCCGCAGCAATAGGCTATGCTTCTTATACATTCACCATCGGCACCCGCCTAGCGATGAGAAAGTACCAAAGTGTATTTTTATTCCTACAAATATATATATATATATATTTATTATATATATTATATTTATTATATTTATTATATATATATTAATATATATATTTATATATATATACATAGATACATACATACAATATATTGTGTGTGACGTTACTATATATGTATATATTACTTTGGAGAAATTTCACCGATCAAACCCAAGTTGTGAAAAACAAAAAAGTGATATAGAAAAAAAAAAATATATATATATAACAAGAAAAATATGTAAAAAAGCGCCCTATTCTCGAGGCAGTCAGAGCTGATTTTCTCTCTGACTCGTTTTCGAGACGATCCGTCATCTCGTTGTCCAAGTTGACGAGCTATTCGTTCCCATGCGCGAAATCAACGAAAAGAGAAGCAATAGGAAAAAAAAATGAAATAGGAATCGTAAATAAAATACTCGACTATCGTGAAAAAGCAAACGTCTCCACGTCTAGATGCAATCGTCTACTCGTGGATCCTTCCTCTCTCTTTCTCTCGACCATCTCTTTGTCTCATCCACTTGATTTTTGTCGTATTTTAATATACTTTTAATATACTTCTACTTGTCCACTTTTCCATCCTCCGTGATTTTTTACAGAGAAAAAAGAAACCAAAAGTATTTGTCTTATTTCTTTCCGCCTGGATAGAAATAATTTATCTGTCTCTATTTCTCTCTGCTCTCGCGATCTCCTCCCTATCCAGCAAACAACCCAATCGTCACACAGCATGTGTGTTCCATTAGGACTTTCTCAACGCTTCCCAGACGACCCTCTAGTTCCATGGAACGATTGATCCGACGAGCCGGAAGAACAGATGGCCGCACTCTTTGCTACCATACTAAAAGCCACTGTCCACGCACTGTCTCTTGAAACGCTTTTTTTATCGCTAGACGGTGTGCACGATCCTTTGGAAACGAGCGCACGTTGATTGGGCGTCCCTTCTCTGTCGCTTTGTTGCAAATCGCACACTGTTGTCCGCTGTTAGCGATGGGCGGTCGACTCTCTGCCCCGGGTTTTCGCGAGACTCTCCCTTGCTCGAATTGCTTTCGATGTTTTCGGGGATATTGGGGATCCGGTGGATACGGTGAAAGTCTCTAAACGGGGTCACGAAAAATTCCGAAGAGCTTTAAGGAACCATAAGACTTTCATTTATTATGGAATATTTCACTCTTTTTATGTTAGGTTTAAAACTGTTCGAAATATTAATTAACGATATCTCTTTAAAAATCCTGCAAAATTAGCAAAAACGTAACTGTGGTAACTGGTTATAGTTACAGAGTTCGACGAATTTGGAGAAAACGTAGATGATAAAGAAAGTAGTAGTAGCAGTAGACGGTAGAAGGAAAGATCGTCATCTTTTGCTTGGAGTAAACTAACGTTGTATTTAAGTGTACCGAATTCATGTTGTTGTATCTTCACCATGTAATTAGCACTTTCTTTTCAGATGTATTGAAACGTGTGGTTAATAAGTAGGTAACATTAACACAAATATTCAAATATAAATATTCAAAGAAAAATTAAGAAATCGATATTTCTCTTTGTGAATGTAAATAGTACTCGAACTGAGAATTAATTAAAAATTCTTTCAGTAAATCGCATTTTATGCTAATGATCAACAACTAGATGCCGTTAAGAGAAATATTCTTTGTAACTTTATAATAATCAACTAAGAAACTTGATATTTGTCTTAATGAATCCAAACAGTACGCAGACGGAGAACTAATTAAGAATTCTTTCAGTAAATCAGTTTTGTACTTTCTGTAAGTATCTTTCTATTCTAACTTAAGTATCTCACAAATGAAAACTAAAAAAATCAGAAATTATCTCTTTCGTATCTATTATATAAGTATCTCTTCGTAAGACAAACCATATTAAACGGCGTTTAATTTGTAATTTGAAATTAAAAGTTATTCTAAGTACATGGCTAACGTCTTTGAAGGCTCTTGTCTAGACTTTTCATAGACTAGAAGCGTTCGAAGCGATTCGACACTCGCAATTATGCGTTAAATA
The DNA here is from genome assembly GCA_905333015.3 of Bombus campestris. NCBI lineage: Eukaryota > Metazoa > Arthropoda > Insecta > Hymenoptera > Apidae > Bombus > Bombus campestris. Next base: position 9,448,846 of record HG995136.1, on the reverse strand, counting down.
ACGATTCGAGAACGTGTCAAGCTGATCGTCACATCTAATCGATTTGAGAATCTACCCCCGGAGAGAACCACCCACCCCCGGTGTCCCCCGCCTCCCAGTATTTATACGAGGCGCATCGCTGCTCTTTTTTTTCTAGATGACTAACGAAAACGGAAATGATACGAACCAGAAAAAGGAAAGGGGATAACAATTAAGGCGCATTGTATGAGAGTAGAGAGCTCGCTACCCCTGCCGCTGCTCTGCGAACCGACCTTCACCATTTTTCGCCTCCTCTCTCTGTTTTCCACAGCCCCTTCAGCCTCTGTTGCTTCTCAGCCAAGAAAAAAGAATATATGTGCACCCTTTTGTGATACTGGCTGGCTATCTGTTTTGTGGCTGCAAGCAGGCGCAAAGAAATAGAAAAGATCATAGTGAAAAGAACATATAAAAAAAATTAAAAAAAAACAATATAGAGAAAGATGCAGAAAAAAGAAACGGTAGCGAGAGGAAGAGGTGGCTTGCTTCTCGTTGCTTAGAGCCTGGCTTCTTCGTCGCTTCATGATTATTTGACTTGGCAGCTGGCGTTTCTTTTACGTTCTCTGTCTCTCGCTCTGTTCCTGTCTATTCCCTTCTATCTATCAATTTTTCGTTTTGTTTCATTTCTTCCTTTTCGCTTTTCCGTTTCGCGCATCTTTTTTCTTTCTTTTTTCTTTTGTTTTGGTCCGTCAGTTTATCACGTCCCCTTATTCTTTCCCTCTTTTTCTTCTTTTTGGCTTTTTGTTTTAATCGGTTCTGCTTTTGTCATTTTGTCTCCCTCGAATTTTTGGTTTCGTTCTTTCGTTCTTACCGGTCCATCGCGATTTAGCCGTCTGAACGTCCTGGAGAACGTTCAGCCCCGATTGATGATCGGTCGTCCTCCTCGATTACCCCATCGTCTCAGTGCCTCAGTTTTATTTTTGTTCCCTCGTTCGTTTGTTCGACCCCTGTCCCTCGATCCTTTTTCCATTTTTTCTTTCTCCTCGTTTTTTCTTTCGGTTTGTTCAGTTGTCGTTGCGTTGTTTCTTTTTTGTGTTATTCCTTGGTTTCTGTGTACTTTAAATTTTGTTAATTAGTAACGCTGTTGCCACACCTGTACGCGGCGCGCGCGCGTCCACGAGCACGTCACTTTCGACGTGATCGAGACGCGCCCTGTGTCAAGCACGCGCACGCGTCGCGTACTTGTACAATATACAATAACCGCCATATCGTTACTTGTACTTTTGATCATTGATGACCATTTAGCTGTTCATTTATTACCGTGAAGAGTTGTGTTACGACAAACGCTTTCGTCTTTTTTAAATGGACTTGTGACTGTCTCTTGTAGAACAGAAGGTTGGATGTTCAGTTTTAATTCAATGTATATGTATATGTATATCGTTCCTTTGTTCGTTTGTGTCTCGTTATCTTTTTCCTTTTTTTCTTTTGTTTTCTGAATGATTCAAACCATGCGTATGCATATCCACTATGCGCGCGCTCCCATGCGTGAATAGTATATACGTGTATGTAATTACACGCGCATTATTATACACACGTGTGTATACCCCACGTTGTGTAATGCAACAAAATGCAGCGAATAAACTAAAGAAAAATAAAAAAGAAGAAGAAGAAAAAAAAAAACGACAAATCGCAATATTCTCTGGTCGTGTGCCGTTGTGTGTCCACGTGTCCACGTCCACGTGTCTCTGTGTCGTGTAGCGCGCGCGCGCGCGCGTGTGCGCGTATGTGTACCGCATGAACTATATATGATGTTTGTTAGTTTGTTCCTTTGTTTCGTTTGTTTTAATGCCAGGTAATGTATTGAAACTAGTTGTGGTCTAGCAGTAAGTTTTTTCATCGCCCTGTTTTTTTTACCTGTACTTTGTCCAGTAGGCGCAGAGAACAATACACTGTGACTTATCACAGCCATCATGTATAACATATCACGATAATGATAACGACACGCGCCGTTTCCATTCTACCAGCCGTTAGTTAGTCGGATTCTGTACGCTTCTATGTCGAGATCGAATGACGATTTCTGAATTCCTTCGGAGTTCGGGGATTACAACGAAGCATTACGGAACATTACGCACGTCATGATGGTATACACGCGTTGTACCGTTGCTTCTTGTCGTATCGAACAGCCGGACGGGTGAAAAGCGAAACCAAAGTTTCGGCATTCCTTTGATCAGCCAAACGTTGCCGGACACGATTCTCATCGCCATTCGATTTCGTGTTCGATGATACACGCACCGTGATTGCCCGATATTCAGACAACCGCGGTTTTGATTTAATGGAGGTGTTCGTTGCTGTTCTGTCGTCTCGTTATTGAGACCTATGTATGCATTGACACACGCTATCTGTGAAATCAATGGTTGTCTCGCAACGAAATTATTCTATGACCATCCCAAGGAAAACGTAGTTTCATGGTTTCTGTATTAAATTGTATTACAGTATTTTAATGGTTTGGCATTGATAAAAGATTTTGAATTGGTTAGTTCTGTTTGTTTATTATAAAAAAGTTTTGTTACGTACATTACTACAATATGTATTATGGTTCGTAGGAAGAAATATTCATTTCTATCCTATTAAAAAGGTTACATATTAAAACGTAGCACTGCTTCTTTCACGTGGCATTACATTATTTTGAACAGAAAAATAAGTATTTTTAGTATATAGGTATTAAATTAGTGAAATACCATATTATCTTTTTTATGTAATATCGTGAATGATTTGAATTGAAAGATATAAATTGTATTATCTCGACAAGAAGAATAATTTTAACGCTGCAAATTAATCTAATGTAATAAATATAAATGTAAGTAAATGATACCATTTTCTAAATCAGAAAGGTTACAATGTGGTACATTAATTGTTACGGTAGGACACATTCTTTTTCACTGTAAATTCACTATAATAATGATAAGTATAAGTTTTCATTACGAATTAATGCTTTACAGTGATAAACAGTAATGATGCTGACAATGGTATGGATACTATTTTCTTAAAAGGAAAATTTATGGTACTATGAATTATACATTTGTTGAAGCACGATGCTTGTGCACTTGACCACTTGTTTTCCAAATGGCGTAATATCCCTTGCAAAAAGAGATTGATTACGTAGTATTACATCTTCTCTGAACAATATTGATCAAGTCGAATACATAACACTTCCAACGGAACTCAATCGATCACGTAGTACTACGTTTCTTGCATAGCAGAATCTGTTACGTAATTCAACATTCCTTGTAAATTGACATTGATCGTGTAGTACTATAGTCTTGAATAACACGAGGTGAATCATTGTCTACGCAATATCGTACATGGCTATATATCAAAGAAACGTAATTATTAATCAGACAATCATAAATTGATAATGAACCATAAATAAATCAGAAATTTCTCGACAAGGAATAATTTATCATTCACGTAATATGTGAGCTTTTTTGTAACCCCACCATAACACTACGTTATCCAATCATGCCAAACCAACTGCGAACAACCAAACACGTAATTCTTCGTTAATGCCTAATAAAGTACTTTCAATTGTTAAATCACGTTGTATCACGTTGTTTCGCAATTTTAATTGCAGCGTTCTATTTTATTATCAAACACCAATCAGAAATCATACAATTCTGTAGTCATTTACATTGTAACTTTATACATAACCTACAAAGTGAAAAGATAAGATAGTATAACTTGTTTCCTTCGTATCTATTCAAGTATTTCTGGAAACTAATACGTTTTATCATAAGAAAATTATTGTTGCTCGATGTATCACTACATATAAGAACATAACTTGTTTTAATAATAATAACAATAATTTTCATAAACGATCATATACGATACATATGTAACACTACCGAACGTGTTAATTGGCTATGAAACAAAGAAGTCGATCACAAAACCACGCGATACTATAGTAAAATAATATACATTTACACTACAATGAAATCTCTACACAATTGCGAGTAATGCCATTTAACCATTACCCAACAATGAGACAAAGAGCATAATAACGCTATCTACATCCTTTCTTAGCAGACGAAACCAAAACACCAAAAATAATCAGTGTCGCCATCTTCTACGAAGGAAGTGCGAAGCTTACTGCCAAGTCCCTCTACCGTTTAACTTCCTGTATCTCGAGTTTCTCCCTTAATTCTCCCTATTGCGGTATTCTCGATTACCACAGATAGTGTGTCTCGATGCGATCTCCACTGTTATCAGGCGAAGATCGCCGAGCAAGTTTCGGAAAGGGGCCCGGAATTAGAACAACAATAAGAGGACGATAACGTCGAAGGTTCTTGGCTGAATATCGGGCCGTTGCTGGCCTCTAAATTGGAAAAGTTGTGTCGAGATTGGTCGTGGATTACGGGGTCAGAGATGATCGTTCTCCCCGCGATCGGGCTTCCTTTGGCACGCGCGCACGCGCGCGCTTCCGCCACAAGGAGAAACGGAAACACGTGAGCGCGCGCGTTACGTGTGCTGTACATACACACGATACGCACATCATCGAACCCCTGAAACCGATCCTTAGACTTTAGACCCTGGATCGATTTGGAGGCCGCGGAGAGCACTCTTGATGGGATTTTAAAAAGCCAAATTAATTGCCAACTAGATTTCTAAAAATGCTCTTTTTTTTTCTATTGCTAGTTTTTTCTTTGTTTCTTTTTTTTTTTTTTAGTTCAATTCCAGGTCACTGGATTGCGGGGAAAGATCAAACGAATTTTTTGAAGAACGATAAGTGCTCGTTTGTACAGCAAAACTTGGTTTATCTGTTTACTGATGAAATTTATGCTACTTCGTAAAAATCTTGATGGTGCACTAGTACTCGTCCGGGTTAATTGGTTTAACTTTTTCTATGTAGCTCAATGGGTACACTTTTTTAAGCTTTGGTGATGGTTCGATGAAATTTGTAAGAGCTTGTTAGACTGATGGATGATCGGTTGTTAAATACTCTGGCGATTAAATATTTAAGTAGAAAATTGAATTTGCAGTAGCAATAGGTTAATTGTTAGAGAAATTTCATTGTGACATTGTAATATAAATCAAGGTTTTTTAATCCTTAGCATATTAAAGTGGTATTATCGAAGTTCTATGCCAAAAGAGATTCAATGATCCTATGCTTTCTTTTATCGTTATACTAATTCGTATTATTATAAGCTTCGTCATAACTATAGCCGCATTGAAATTGATCAAAATATTAGTAGAACTTGTGAATTTTATTAAATAGAAATGTTTATTTTGACGTTCACATACTCGGTGTGTGATAAATAATAACGTTATAAATAAATTCACAATTTTAAATATCATAGCTTCAATTAAATTTGAAAGTCTTTCTGTCTGTGTTTACAAGAACATTCTTTATATATCATATAATTTAAAAATGGAAAAATTTGAAAGGTAGCTTTAACGAAAAAAGATTTAACAATTACAAATGATAATTTTCTTATCATTAACATTTTAAAAATTATTTAAGTTTTAAAAATTAATTGAGTAGCATCACACGTAAATTCTATTATCGTAATTTCCTTTATTTCTGATTTCAAATTAAATTAAATTGTATAGCTATAGTTAAAGATATGTAAGTTTTCAGATACATTCGAACGATAGTGCAAGTTCCATTATCACGATTATTGTTTTATTCGCGAGCCAATATATAATAACGGTGTTCAATGACGTAAAGACGTACATAGTTCCTAGGAAATATTTAATAACTCACTCGCTCTTAATTATTCTGACGCAAATACGCAATCGTTTTACTGTTAGTTACTAAACAAAACAAAAAGAAGAAAGCTAACAAACGACAGCATTTCTCTTGGAATTTTTTAACGTTTATGCAAACGTCATTTTAGGTGTTATTTTGTCTACGCATACTTACTGCTATTTGTGAATGAAACATACGTATAGAGAAATCATGTACAATATATTTGCCAAAAGTATTAATAAGTTATTAATAAGTAAAAATTCAGAAAATATTTATTGAAGTCCGTAAGTAAGTCCACGCCATTGTATGCTAAGGATTACGTTCCACGAACAAAAATTTCAGGAAGTTTATCAAACGTGACGATGAAATATTTTTATATAGTTTTGAACGTAAAATTTCTTTATACAAACGAAGATTTATCGGATTTGCAATGGTATTTCCTTTTTGAAAAATCGTGTTTTACAAACAGTAGGCAACGATTTGTTTATTTATTTCAACATAAAAACGATGTTTTTTATCGTATTTTTCAAAGCATTTTGGATTTACAATGGTATTTTACAAAAACTAAGCTTCGCGTAAAAAATCGACTGCAGTTTGCTTACTCACGGCTTTGAAAAAACGAAGTTTTATGGTATTTCTCGAAAAATTTCAGATTTGCAGAGTACATCTGCTCTTTACAAAATCGCGTTTCGAAAAAATGAACAAAAATTTATTTGTTTATACGTGTCTGCATAAAAACGAAAGTTTATCGTGGTTTCTAAAAAAAATTTCAAATTCACGGTGGCATTTCCACCTCGCGAGACCTCGTTTCACGAGCGAAAATAGACGACGGTTTGCTTGTTTGTCGTAAACCGCTCGTAAATAGGGCGAAATACGTGTCGATTCTTTAATAATGCCAATCGTGTAGTCGTAAATAATTCTCGACGCATTCCGCGCGGAAGTAAAAACGCGTCGGGCGTGACTTCGTTCATGTTTTTGAAATTCAAATCGCACCCGTCGAAGATTCAGAGCGGTCGAATTGCATGAATAATTCGATAAACGTTACACTCGCGTTGAAATTTCGACGTGGCGCGTGTTCCTAAAGGAAAAAATGGACTCTCCCCGCAATAATTCAACGTGATTTATTCCGTTTTCTTCGCCGCTAATGAATCTTTGATCAGCTCGTTAACCGGTGTATCGGTAAATTTTGTATTGAAACATTCCATCAACCGTTCGACCAATTGATTTCGCGATCGTAGAGCAAACACAGATCCGCGGTGACGCGTAAATGAAAATCGCGAAACAGTTCGATATCCATTTAAAGTTTAAAGGACAAAAGTTATTGTCAGGATTTATTGGGAATCTACTGTCAGGGTTTATCTGAGCTTTTTTGATATTGAATAAACATTTTTTTTAATTCGAAAGACAGTTTTAGTTAAACACGGGTAAACAATGTGTCGTTACAGGCGAGAACTACCTGTAAAATTTTGTTTCGATTACTACTGTGATTTTTCAAAAGCGTAGCCAATTTTTCCCCGGAAATTCCAGTTAAAAAATTACGTGTTAAATACGTGTGTATGTTTTTACTTCATTGATACTGTTCATAATTATTCTCATGTTCCTATTTGTTAAAAAAATTGAGTTATACTGTAATATTTTATAAAAATACTGATATTGTTACAATATATTGAGTAATGTAAAACGAGAGTGTGGCTTCTATAATAATGAATAAATACTTGTCACTATATTTCGTACAATTGGCTTTAGAATAAGGACGTGCCATAATATACAATAAGCCTTCGTGTTAAAATTTCATATTGGACTACGAAAATAGAACTACTATAGCCAAAATAATGAATTAAATAATTCAATTGACTCCAAAATTAGGACAAATTATAGTAACTATATGATACTGGTAAAATATTGGGGCATGGAAATGGCAGTACTGCTCCCATAACAGTGAATAAATAATTATCATTATATTTCTCTTTATTCAATTATCTCCAAAATTAGAACAAGCATATAACGATCAAATCATAGTTGATAAAATTTTACAAAATGATATATAGGAAATATGATGTATTAATATATGAAGTGCCACATATAGAACTCAGATTTGTCATAAAATACCGTAATAAAATATATTTACTATCAAGTACAAAAATTATATTAATTGGAAGCAAAAAATGTTATTCACTTTTAATAATTATGGACAGCTTTCCTTTCTCTTTATATATTTTGTAATATCAAAATATTATTTAATAATATTATTATAATATAATATATTAATATATTAATATAATATTATTTAATAATAAAATTAAAATATCGTTTAGTATAAACAAAAGTTATTCAGTAATTTTATTTAATGGGTCAGCTCTCTTCCCTTCGGAATGGTTTCCGCCGTCTCCAGCTTCTTTTCTTAGTGAGGACTTGGATTCCCATATCGTGCTTATGGCGTACTGTTCAGCCGAAAAGTTTGCAGTTCACAGTTGATCGAGCACGATCGATCGTCGATTTGAAATCATTATCGAACGCCAGAACTTGTCCTGAACATGTCTGGCCCATAAGCCAGGTCTGAGAATCTTAGCCTAACAGTGCAAATGACTAATACATATATATATATATACATATGTTGTATACATTATATATATATATATATATATTTTTCCTTTTTGTTTCATCTGTTAGAGCATTCGTAGAGTAATCATTATTATAAACGTTCTTTAGGTTACATTGACTTGTTCTTTTGTGTGCCACGTGATGCGTATTTTTTAATGTAGCATGCTTTTTGAACTGAAAATTGAAACCCGAAAGTATGAACAGCGAAAACTACTTAGGAAAGGAAAAACATTGAAATCGTTCGCGTTCAGACTCGAAATTTTCTCTCACTTCTTAAATCACGAATTAGAAAAATCCTTTGCATCCTAAATATGAAAAAAAGATGAAAATACCTTAATTACTTAAGCTTCGTTTTTTCTGCACGTAGAAATATAAAATTTCTATAAATTAAGGGGAGAGATATCCATAAAAATTTCTATAAATTAAGATAAACTAAACATTGAGAAATGTCTATAGATATAGAAAGTTTCTACGACTTATGTCGTGGCTGATAACTATACAGGCATATCGGCATAAGGAATAATTAATAATAATGGCATTATGTCGAAGAAAAAGGTGACTGTTTCGGTTCTGAACGTTGAAACGTTAGGTAGTTTACTTGGCCCTTGACTCAGACGTTTGGATAAATATTTGAACTATGATAGTTTTTTTTTTTTGACAATGTATTCAGTGAATTAATATTTGACGCGTTTTTATGCAACACTCGCTTATTTGCTGTACACTACGCAACCGGAGCTTTGGATAACGAGAGAAGTTTTTAACTGAAGTGTGGACAACATCCTGGCCCCCGAATCTGGCACGAGAATAAACCTTTGTCGTTGTTGTTGGCAGTTCCTGAATATGGCGTCGGTGTTCATGCGGATTTTTAACCTGATTTGCATGATGCTCCTAATTGGTCACTGGAGTGGCTGCCTACAATTCCTGGTCCCAATGCTCCAAGGGTTTCCTAGTAACTCATGGGTTGCCATCAATGAATTACAAGTAAGTAATGTGACGAGCTCGACAAAATTCGAGATCCTCGCTCGTTTGAAATCTAACCGAGTTACGAGCTTCTTTATTCCAATTAGATTTCATGGTACTAGCGTGTGACATATGTATACTCGTCCCATTTTCTCCTTTTATGTAATAATTATAAAATAAAATTCCGACGAATTTGATGAGGTTGGATGTTGACTACTTCGAAGAAGATCAAACCTGGAGAACCACTATCATCTTCCTTAAAATATAATTGAGATTGAAGAAGTATTTAGTAAGAAAATTTCTGAGGAAAAGAGCAATAATGAAAAATAAACTTTTCTTCTTCTCCTCGCAGTTCCTTTCTTTCACACGAATGACTTATTTCCTGAAAAGTTTGAAAGAATAAAGCGGAATGAAAGATTCTGAAAAACAAGAGGCGTACCTTAACCCTCTCCTTTTGCAATTCTTTCGTCTGCTAATGGCTTTTTCTTTCATAATAAGCCTATTCTATCGTTATCCTCGAATCTAGAATGCCTTGACTGAAAATTCAGATGGAAAATAACGATCTCTTAACCTATTTTCCTCAAAGAAGAAATAATAACAATATATATATATATACATATAATACTATCGCTAATAGTTGTAAAAAATATGACGCCCAAAGTTAATCATAATATTTTTTCTACCAGAACGAAAAGTAGAGAAAGTTGATGCTTTTACGACAGGTCACTGTCGTAATATTTTACTATCGTCTTCTTTTAGGACTCATTTTGGCTGGAACAATACTCATGGGCCCTTTTCAAAGCCATGTCGCACATGCTCTGCATAGGATACGGAAGGTTTCCACCGCAATCCTTGACCGACATGTGGCTCACTATGCTCAGTATGATCAGCGGTGCTACCTGTTATGCACTTTTCCTTGGACACGCGACGAATCTCATTCAGTCGCTCGATTCCTCCAGGAGACAATACCGCGAGAAGGTATTTAATATTCGACGAGCGAGTCACGAATCATTGAAGAAAATCCTTGCACTTTCACCCTTCCGATTCTCGTTACTGTCAGTGTCAAATTCTCTAGAGTTCATGGTCGGAATATTGTTAGTAGTGTCTTTCGTGTAACTCATAACGAAGAATATTTTACTTTCAGTCTGACAACACTATGAAATCGTAAACAATACTTGAATTAAAATATAATATATCATAGAATACTGGATAATATGAAGAAACGAATTTATCTTATTGTTCTATCTATTTTTTCTATTCTATTAAAATTCTAGGAATGCCATGTTCAAACGTTAGAATGTCCAAAACCATCAACCATCATCGACATTTATAATAATTTTTATCAATGCGTGTTCTAATTATTTAAAAGACCATGGAGCACAGAAACTACCTTTTTAGTACAAATTCGATTAAGAATATAGCTAAATGAAATTAATTAACGTTCAAAGCGCAGAATAAGATGTTTAAGGATAGAAATTAACGATTGTACTCGAACCAGGTGAAACAAGTAGAGGAATACATGGCCTATCGAAAGTTACCACGAGAAATGAGACAGAGGATCACGGAATATTTCGAGCATCGCTACCAAGGCAAATTCTTCGACGAGGAACTGATCCTTGGAGAGCTGTCGGAGAAATTAAGAGAAGTACGAGCCCCAGAACAAGAGACTATGGTCTACTAATTGCCCGATTTCAACAAATCCTAACGTGTTCTCGTTTCGTTCTAGGACGTGATCAACTACAACTGCAGATCGTTAGTCGCGTCCGTGCCATTCTTTGCCAACGCCGATTCCAACTTTGTCTCGGATGTCGTTACCAAACTGAGATACGAAGTCTTCCAGCCGGGTAAGTATCAATTACTCTACTGAATCGTTAGAATTGAAAAGAATCTTTATACTAGCAAGTAGAAAAAATTCTTGAATTATCAAGGGAACTTTTATTATCGTTACAACGAATGAATTTCAAAATTTATACTTTAGTAAAATACCGATTTGATAAAAATATTCCAAAGAAATATTCTATGAAAGTTATTTTCGGATTTGTCTTTTAAATTATTATTAAACTAAGTTCTCGAACAATCCAATAGTCAAACTACATTACTTAAGAAACACAACGATGAGAATATCAATTCTTCAAATCTAAACTTCAATCTACTGATCGTCGCAAGAAACAACTTCCTTACATAAACTATTGACTAACGTAACTCTGAAAAAGTTCAAACATAAATGATTTTTCTTACTACTCACACATATATAGACGTACATACAGCCACGAAAGTAAAAGAAAAACGACCACTTCCCCGTATAACTTGAAACCTCGCCTGACATTAAAATCTTACGTTCTCGTCGAACAAAAGTCAACGTTCGAGCAACAGACACGTTGCAACAACAAATTTGAGGAATATCTCTTAATAATAGCGAAGCGACAAAATTTTGCAGGTGATATCATCATCAAGGAAGGTACGATCGGCTCTAAAATGTACTTCATACAAGAAGGCATAGTCGATATCGTGATGGCGAACGGCGAGGTCGCGACTTCGCTGTCGGATGGCTCGTACTTTGGCGAGATCTGTCTACTGACGAACGCGAGGAGGGTAGCCTCGGTCCGTGCCGAGACCTACTGCAATCTCTTCAGCCTCTCGGTGGATCATTTCAACGCCGTGCTGGACCAGTATCCATTAATGCGCAGAACGATGGAAAGCGTTGCCGCCGAGAGGTATAAGCTTTGGTTAGGTTTGTTCTATCGAGTTGGTGTGCTAATAGATGTCAATCATCACTCCCACTTCCATGTTGATTTTGTTGAACATTGTGTACTGTCCGATAAAGCGAGTTCTATCAGTCATTCTTATTGTTATTATCTTCATTTTATTATTATTTTAATTTTTTTTAATTATTATTATTATTATTATTATTATTATTATTATTGCTATCTAAAAACATTTCATATTCGCTTATCTCTTCAACACATCTTTGTTCTTCTTATCATTATTATTATGATTATTATTATTACTATTATTATGATTATTATTATTCTGATATAATTTCTTTCGTATTTGTCTGTGCTGGTTTTCAACTCGATACGCTTGTTTTGCATACACTTTACACACACAAAAAGGAAAATGATAAAGAATCTTATTTGGCTGGACGTTCTTTTTTGCGATTGAAGAATCTCTCTTATTGAACGTGACAGTGCAGAATCTTTGTTTTCTTGGGGAGAAAGTATTACAACGAAAAGCGCACTAACTTGCGATCCAGGGACGAGTATCCGTTAGATACTCGTCCCCAATTAATCGAGAGGGTTTTTTGAGGATTTTTTTCAACTTCGTTTTTTTTTTTTTTTTGTGAATATTCTCTCTCGACACGTGATTCCCCGTTCGACAAGCGATCGTGTTCGTAGAAATGACACGAGAGTCGAACGGGGTTTCATCCGTTCGAAAAGAAAGAAGAAAGCTTGGAACACCGCGACAAAATATCTTCACACTCTTAACACAGTCACTATACATAGTAATGTTGTATTCATAATTTTGCAAACATACTTTATAAATCAGTTCTGGATTTCTCGGTTTTGCCGCATCTCCGCAGAGTCACATACTTCTCTTTGGTTCCAGATAGAAATTTTATGATTTATTGATCAAAATAATTGATGCACTTTTATCGATAACGATATTGCAGTAGCGTTTCTTGTCGTTTTTATGCACCAATATTGTTTCTCTTATTGAATCTGTTTTGGTTACATTGCTATAGCTTATCTATCAAGTTTATGGTTCACTTTGAGTTCAAATAGTTGGGCGTTTTAATCCCTCAATTTAAACTCCAATGAATTATAACTGTAATAAAGAGTATAAACTCAAACAACAATCAAGATTTAAAATTTACAGTGTGTGAGTGTCAATTAATTATCCTATAAACTAACCATAAATCGGTCATTTATTTCAAGAAGAGTTATTTAAAAATAAAAAGAAAAAATTATTTTTCTAAACTATTTTCTACACATTACTAAACTATTTTCAACACATTAGTCGTATAATTTTATCTATTTTCCTATTCTATTTAGAAGACAAAAGATTTAATCAAAATACCATTTGGAAACAGAAAATTCTAATAAATTTCGATAACTGTGATAATAATATCGTAATGACGTTACCTTTGTACCGTAATCATGAACAATTCTAACATTTATATAAAAACATCATTTCTCTTCTTCAAATTCCCAAATTCTTTGTCCATTTTTGAGGGATTAAATCGATGAAATTATAAACACACGCAAAAATGTGATTCTGCGGGGCGCATTTCAAAGCTACTGACTTTCTTTTACCCAGTCTTGTACCTCACATTATAAAACCTTTAGCGGTGCAAGTGGTATTAGAAACGAATAATAAAAAAGTTTGTTACAAGTCGCGGTGGGATAATAACGTTCGATTTTTTAGGCAATTACCTGTACTGCTAAACGGTTTGTAAGTCGATCGATGTGAATAATCGTTGGTTGTGTTCTGTGCAACATTCCCTACGCTTAATTGTGCTCTCTCTATAGGTTGAATAAAATCGGCAAGAATCCAAATCTGGTGGCCCACCGTGAGGAGGATCTTGGAAGCGAGTCGAAGACGATAAATGCCGTGGTGAACGCGCTCGCTGAGCAGGCTGCGCATGCTAGCGCCAGTGAAGAATCGGTAAATATTTTTCAAAATTACTACCAGCCATAAACGATAGATTTTTTGACGATTTCATATAACCATTAAGTCCATTCGCAATTTCTTAAAAAACCACGCCAGGCACCTTAAGGTTACGTCAACTACTATTATTAGTTTTATATAAAATCTATTCAATCTATCAATCAAAAAGTGACTTGTTTGTCCCATTTCGTTATAAAATATCATTTATAGAAAAAAAGTTCACATACATATAGCTTTACAGTTTTTAAACAATTTTTATAATATTACAGAGCCATAAATTTTAAGGCTCGGCGCGCAGAATATGATGAAACGACTGTCTTTTCTTTTTTTTTGTCTAATAACTACATGAGAACGTATGAAATTCATTTGTTCTAAATTCCAGGTACACAGCATGGAGCTGAGGACTCTTCCCGCTTGTCTGTTGCCCAGACCAAAGTCTGAGAATAATTTCGCGAGTCAGGAGCTCTCCCGAGAGGGACGACGGATCTTCCACAAGAGCGACACTTTCCACAAGGATTCGTATCAATGACGACACTCGTTATACTAGCATACAGAGAGATACTAACGGCTCCATGAGCGACAGTGGCGTTATACACTGTCGATCGGATCGTTGGCAGCCGTTTTAAGCCTAGATCCTGGACGCTACACTAGAAGCAATCTATACATAGATATACGCTATGCCAGTAGTCTTCTAGCGATCGGTTTCTAGCGCCTTCTTATATTAACCTGACGGCACGTTCCAGTCCAGGATCTATGCGTAAAATCGTGCGGACCAAGAGAATGCCGACGTTCTCCAGCGATGGCACGGCACAGCACACAAAATAAAACCATCGTTTAGACGTAACGCTATCATTTTCCCCGTCTGCGAAACGTTCAACCTCAACAGCAATAAACGAAGCAACCGACAAAAAGAAGAAGAACAGAAAACATTACTGTGAAGGGTTAGCTACGATCGTTGTCCTTCGTTGTCACGAAACGATCGCACGAGGATAGAGAGACGATCGAGAAATATTTTCAACGGAGGATCTTGTGCTCGACGAAGGAAGAAGAAGAGAATCGATAAAAACATGGACAGCTGTGCCATCGATCGGAGAACACGGAGCCGTTAATTCCTGCCGCGAGTCTTCTTCATCGACGCAGGCGTCGCAACCAAAAAGCGAACAGAAACTGATGCGACGACTGGATGAAGACCTCAACGACGACGAAGAGCAGGCCTAGAAATTTATAGAGCGTATGTAGAGCCCATCGTGGACTAGGTAGAAAAATCCTAAACGACAGTGTTAAACGATGCGTAAATTTCTCTGTGATTTTGCAAAAGCCGTACGTTTCGCACTTTTAGGGAAAAAATGATGAAACATAGGGGTGAGGGGGGGGGTATGAAAACAAGAAAGAGGGTGACCTATACACGAACGATTAGGATTCTGTTTTTGGTTCTTTTCTAAGACAACTAACTAACGTATTGAAGAGGACGGTAGAGAAACTCGTGAAACGAGGGGTATTCCAGTTATATATGTTTGTTAACGTGTTTTAACTTTAGCTTCGTATCGTTGGATAGTCCCGTGCGAGTGACCGAACGAATAGTCAGATTAAGAGAAGAAGGAAGGAGCAACGTAATATAAGAGTTGGCAATCGAAAAGGAATTTGAACGAAGATAAAGGAAAAGAAAGATCGAAGAGGATGTCCCATTTATCGCGGCTAATCTGTCCTAATTTTTGAGATCGAAGGAGCACGCCTGCGATTCAGAACTCGCTTCTATGCTATTTTATTTTCGAAATGGAAAATCTTAATAATAAATAGAAAATACGTCTCGAATGGATTCGGGGCAGTGAACAAATTGCCGATATCGAATCAGAATCAACGGATCTATTCAATCAAAAATCGGGGTTTCGGAAGACCGTGCTGAGACGCGAACAGAAGGGAAAGGATCCAGCGCCACGGGAATCGAGATGGATGAATGTGTGAGAATTTTTCAGGGTTACAATTTTGAGGATAAACGGGGTATCGAGTGAAGAAATTTAAGTCGTTCTACAAAAAAAAGAAAATTAATATTATAAAACAAATCTAAATCGAAGGCCCAAAGATCGTGTTAACTTGTTGAGTGTTCTTTGGGCTGCCACGGCTAATATAAAAAAATGTAACACAAACGTCAATGAATGAGAGATAAAATTAAGTAAGCGGAACGCGAGAGAGAGCGAACGAGAGAGCGAGAGATAAGTATCTTTTTATTCGGGTGAAAGGCACGCGATGTATTATAAGAAGCGAACAAAACGAAACAAAACAAAAGAAACAAACAAAATAGAAGAAAGAAAGGAAGGTATAAATATTATGTAATAAATTATTATTATTGTTACCGGTTATCATTGCAATGATTATTACATCCACTACCGCATAAATGAAAATAAAAAAACACTAAGCAGAATAAATGATAAAAAAATAAACTAAGAAGTAAAAGATGAGAAAACAGATTATACACGTATTATATATATATATACATACATATATACATATACATAAATATACATATAAAGTATGCATAGTGGTCAATACAGTGCTGCAAGATATTAACGATGTAACGTTTTAAACTGTAAAACGCGAGGAAGAATGACACACCGACAGACACCGAATATACATTTACGGACAGTCTCGGACACAATGACGATCCTTGAGAATAAAATAATGTTGCTTCTCTGATATTGATTTCACGATTCGGCAGAACATTTTCCAAACGATAAGGGAAAAACAGAATATAAAATAGAATTAAGAATTTAATACACGATCGAATTGTATTATGTTTGTAGCTGTTGGCGCGTATGTTTTTCGTTGGCGCGGTGTTATTCTTTGCGTATTTAAAAGTTTAACACGACTGTTGAATTTGTCTGATATTAGCGTTATTCGTAGCGGAGAAGAGAACCCTCGATTCTGAGAGAATATTTTCCGGGGTCAGTGGCTTCTGAACTTGGATTTTATTATCGGCACATCTCCCTTTTAATTCTTAAAATGTATAAAACACGCCAGTTCTCGATTCTAACTCTACATCACAAATTGTGAAATGATATTACAGTTTGTAACGTGTTTCGTTTCCAAATTTTATTCAGTGGATTTCTGTCATTTGATTATTACATTAAAGAAGAAACAAAGTGAAAGTGAGATTACAGCAATAAAAGAGACGCAGGAACCACTGTACCACATGTTAGCTCAACTGAACGTAGAGTCGCATCTATTCGCAAATGATACTCTTCTTTAAACAACTAAACGAACGTTCTAAGAGTCTAATTTACAAAATAGCAACGTTACTTGTTATTTTGAAGTATTATATATAAATAATATGTATACACACGCTGGATCACATATTGACGTATACAATTATTACACCGACAAACAAACACACACACACACACACACACACACACACAACGGCGAATGAAAAAGAAAAAAACGAAACGTGCCATTCGTTTCCTAGTTGAATGTGTACACCTTCGTGCATATGTGATTGGATATGCATACATGTACATATATACATATATAAATATATAAATATCCACGTAAGAGTGTAGGAATATTATATACATGCGTTTCATACATAATACATATACATATGTAAACATATACACCTACACACGTATGAGGAAAACAGAAGTACCTATTTTTCATGTAAGAGAGAGATAGTTTTCTGTCATTATTTTACATCCCCTCACGTCATCCTGAATAATATTATATTATATATATATAAATAACGATAAAAAAAAGAATAACTAACTACGATAATGATTATTATTATTATTATATATAAATATTGTAATAGCGATGAAAGAGAACGGTTTGCGTACCGTGGGTCGAAAAAAAAAGCATCCCAAAAAATGGTAGAATACTCGTAGACCACATGACCGACGTTTTTATAGAAATCAACTCTATACACACAAAAACCGGTCTAGGACTAATCTGCCAGCAAGGTTCGGGCCTAAGGTGTACGCGTAACTAATTATACAAACAAATATGAAAGAGAGAAATTAAAGAGAGAATGAGTGTGAGAGAGTGCGAAAGAATAGAATTATTGTTACTAATTGAAAAAAACAGGCGAGCGAGAATGAAGTAGAAGATGAACGATTTATTATTATTACGATTATTATTATGATTATGATTACGATTATTATTACGGTTATTATCACGATTATAATTATTCTTGTTATTATCATTCGTAGAACGAAAAGGTGGCAGAGAAGGAACGGAAGGAAAGAAGTTGTATTCTTTGCTATCCCTGCTGAAAAAAAGCAAAAAAATCGATAGATAACTATTTATCTGCTGTCTGCTAATGAAACGATCAGAGCGCGACGAAAAAGAGGGGGAAAAAGAGAGAAATATTATTATACCGTGTAAAAAGGCATAAAATAAGATAAGATACGTTATGTGGTGTAAAAATCGCTCTATGTACAACGTGTACATACAGACAGCCGCAAAAAGAGCATAGACTTCCAGTAAAAGAGAAGACAAAGGCAAATGTTATACGAAGAGATGTTAAAACGAACAGAGAAGCAGGCGAAGAAGGATAAGAAAAGTATAATATTAGGATTAAATATCGAGCAAATGCGAACAAACACAGTGTTAAAAAAAGAAAAAAAAAAACAAATAAATAACTCGTGCGGCAATTCGAGATGCACGTTATTTGCTAAGCAACAAGAGTGAGACACGTAATTAAGCGAATTAACAAAACAACAAAAGCAAACAGAAAAAAAAAAAATAAAAAAAAGTAACATACAAAAAGGCAAAGTTAGTTTTTGTATCGATATCGTGAGAATAGATTTCGCAAGGTAGCAGAGAAACGGAAGATGATCAGGGGCCCGGAAATCGGAAATGATAACATAAAATCCGCGCGTGTAACACTGTTTACATGGCGAAATCGAAGAAACGACAGATGGAGTTCGATTTAAAGGAAAAGAAGACAAAGAAAAAGAAATGAAGGAGGGTCGTCGAAGAACTTTCAGTTTTCTCGTCAGATCGATGATGAATGATGAATTGCGAGATCGTCGTTCGCGGTTGAAAAACGATACGGAATAATAATACACGATGCCAGAACTGTCCTAAAGCCAGAGTATAAAAAAGTATACAACATAAAAAGACTGTAGCGCCATGAAATATGTGTATCTCGGATCTTAACATATCAGACGTCTCGTTTCGAGCGACTACGAGATCGTTCGCGGCGAGATTTTTCGCTGGACAGCTTGCTGATTATCCGCGTTTCCAAGTGAAGCACACTTTGGACGAGTCTGGTGATGGGCTAAGAATCTTTTTCAAACGTGTTTGAAACTGTTAATTAACGTATGAAAGTTATAATAACGCGAATGTGGTAATCCATTGTGCAAGGGTAATGGAAAAGTATTGAACGGAATTTTCTTATATGAGATTTTGTTTTTTTCTAAAAGATTGTTTTAAATTTGATCGATGAATTATTATAGATCCTTTTTCCGTCAATATTTTACGCAGTAATTTGTCAAGAATCGAGCAATAAGATGAAAACTGAAATGCGTTAACAATGTAAGTTATATCGTTTTGACATGTTGCAGAAAAAATTAGAAAATCGTTTTGTCAAGTTTGTCAAGCTACAAACAATGCACTAGAGTAATAGATACTAGGATAATCAGAGATACAACAAATATTTTCCTCACTTGACAAAAAATCATAGTACTATAAATAGCTCAATCTCCTGAAATTTCATAAAATTGTAGGACCTAAATGGAAAAAAATATTGACAAAAATATTAAACAAATCCTTAGAACTGTTCTTCATAACCACAAGTTAAAAAGCAGAATTTAATAATGTAAATTAAAGTATTGCAAATGAAATATTGTGTTAACATAACGTTGATCTTTAATGAATTAACATAGAACTTATAAGCAAATTTTATTTTATTTTTTTATTTTTGAATTGTTATTCTTAAGGAAAATGTATTCCTAAGGTTTATTTAAATATTGTGAATCGGATAAAAAAACGAAGTCTTGTATAAAAAAAGCATATTTAACGTTTCCTAATTATTTTTGCACAAAAACTTATCATGTCACCAATATCTAACAATCCATGAAGTCTTGAAACGTAAAGATCTTTCAGATAGAAGCTTCACCAATGTATAAGAGACATTACTATAACTTTTTACTCGCATAGGAATTACCATAGACGTTTCTATCACTTCTAAAACTCTCAAACAATTGTCAAAGATCTGTACTCTTCAAGACTTTCTAACTCCAATCTTATACCTCAAAACGCAAGATCTAAAGCGAAATCTCAATCTTCTTAACGCATAAAATATCCAATTATTAATATAATTTTAAATTTCCTAAAATATCTATCCACTCGAAATGTTAGATCTGTAGAAGTTTAAATTTCCAAAATTTCACAGAAGCCTACGGAGACCTGATACGAAGAACGAAAGACCCATCACCAGACGTTTCATAGCTTCCTACCCTCAAGACCAGCCTACCTTCCAAATCTCGCAATTCACCTTACTATTGTTCTCGAAAAAACAAAAAGAAAAACGAAAAAAAAAAAAAGGAAGGAATTCCATTTTCGACGTCATTGGCTTGCGAGTTCAACGAGCCTACCGAGAGCCATCGAATCGAGAGAGCGTAGTCGAACTGAACCGTAGCGATGACACAGTGTAGACAGACAGACACACACACCTAGCTAAAACTAAAACACTTCCGTTTCCGGTTTCAAGGATCGAACGCAATTATTTAAGGAAAAGAAACAAAGAAAAAAAATTACAAAGAAAAAGATAAAAAAATTATAACGATCGATAATGAAACATGCGACTGTCCAATGCCAAGTAGAATGCTAAGCTTCGTTAGACAGTACACTGGCAAGCGTTTCTCGGTGATCTCTACAAGGTGACACGCAAGACTGGCTCTTTAAATTGCTGGTGTCTCGTAGATTCCGTATAGCTAGATGTTCATATTCAATGATTTTGTTTAAGTAATCACATGTTATATACACACGCGCATAAGTGATTGAAACAACGAAGTCGAAGATATTAAAGTTCGTAATCGCAGATCAATCGACATGTCGATCGCCTTGTAGATCTCGTTAGGGATGACTCTGATAGATTAGCCACTGTGTCTTATCATGTTCCTCTTTTTCTCGATCTTTTCACTTGTTTAGAAAGTTTATACCCTTTTATGGTGTAATAAAACGATAAATATTGAAGAAACGATTTAATCCTTTCATACGGAATAATAAATAATAGTAAGGATTTATAGTACATAGAAATTTGTTAGAAGAAAGAAGATAAATAGGTTGACTGCAGCAATTTTCGAAGTGGAATTTATACAATTGAATTTGGATCATGAAATATAGTATACTTAAATTTGTTTGAAAAAAGAGAAGTATAGATTAACTAATTTTCAAAACAGAATTTATACAATCGAATTTTAATTACATTCGTCATATAGTAATGGTTGTTAAATATATCAAATTAATTTCAGTTTATAGCAGTAATGAAAGTTTAATAATTAATGTCGTGAAAAATATTGACATATTTTTATAAACGAAACGACAAAATCTGCCTGTGTCCAAAGTTCCAATTAAATAGCCCGATGCTTTTACGCTTTCCTTGATAATACTATTTATAACAGGATTGTATGCATAAGAAAGATGAAGCAGTTTTATTGTGTGTAAGAAAACTAGTTTTTATCGAAGGCTTATGTTCAGTGGTTTTAATTGTACTATATCGAACCCGAAAATTATATTAATTAGAAAAAATTAACAATTCCGTAATTCCAGTTAAAAATAGATATTTCTTGCTTCCTCGTTTTATGCATCGTGTATTGTAATAAGTTCCGGTGGTGACAGAAAAAATTATAACAATCCAACAGTCTTCGTAGAAATTATCTCGAAACGTGTGGTTTTCTTAATCTCGAAGCAATTAAAGATTAAAAAGTGATTCCTTTTTTACATTCTGAATTACAGTAGAATTTTAATACTGCAGCTTTCAAGCCATTTAATTATCAAATATGCCGGATCGTTGACTTATATCTAGATAATGTGAGAAATATAATGAAAATAATTTGAACAAAAAGAAAATAAAAAAGTATCAATTCTTTACAATAATCTTTATCTTTCTTAAAATATTCTAATGGATTAGTTCCAACAAAAAATAACATAAATTGGTCTAGGCTTAATAGTAATTAATTTAATACACTTACGTCTATATAATACGATGAAAACTAAAAAGATGATAATAGAAAATGTTAATCTTTCTACAGTAATCTTTGTCCTATCTTTTTGAGAAATAAATTAGTAAGATTTTTCCTACGAAGATAGGGCCAAAACCCAACAATAGAAATCTTAACAGCGATCAATTGAAGAAATCTTGAATAATTATAACACCCTTACTCGATCGAATGTTAAACTATCACGAGCGTCGAACCAACATTAAAATTCCACTATATTTATATTTATCATGTCAGATACAAAAACGTCTAATTTTAACCATGTACATACATATAATAAAATCCTAATATTTCATTATCCCCTCTCCAATTATTTATTTACGACAAATACGTATCAAGTCAGGAAATTTGTACAATCTTCGTATTACACCATGAAAAGGTCTAATGCATAGAAATGCCGATAGGAATTGATTTGAACGTAGTGATCATCGTTAAATCGATCCAGCGGTGTGCCACCGTGTAGAAATCATTCTAGTCGCTCGAGAAACCTGCGTATAGTAGCGCCTTGTAAAGAAACAAACAAACAGATATATAAACAGTAAAAAAAAAAAGAATAAAAAAGAACACGAGAGAAAGAATGGATGCGCGACGAGCGACTGAGAACGAGCGAAAGAGGATCGTGCATGTGAGCGAGATTGAGAAAATGCGAGAGCAAGAGAGAAACAAATATAAAACATTACCCTAGCGTCAATTTTCTACGAAAAGAGTTTTCTACAAAATTCACACCATAAGCGTGCATCTGGTCGCATCGCGCTTATCGTATGAATCTATGTATGTATGCTACACGCAAGCGCTGGTACGAATCTCTTGACGTTTTTCTAATTAGAACATCGTTCGCTAAGTTTGTTACACAAAGAAAAAGAAAAATAAATAAATAAGGTTTTCGCGGAATGGTCGATCGTGAACATCGATATCGATTTGTTCGATGTAAAAACCGACGAGAACGTGAAACTAAGAGAGAAAGAGAGAGAAGGAGAGAGAAAAGAGATGAGAGGAAGCGACCGAAAGAGCGAGAGAGCGAGAGAGAGAGAAAGAGTGCAGCCCCATAAAAAAAGCAAGCATAGTAGCGGATATAAAAATTAAGAGCTCATATAGGTGCTTGTTCGAGACGCACTAAATAATTGTAAAAGCGAATAATATGGAATCAGATAAAAAAAAAAAAGAAAAAAAATGAAGATGAAGCAATTACGAACTATCGTTCAATTATTGAGTTCCGTATCGATGTTTAACTTTTCGCACTCGACCATCTTCATTCGTATCCTTCGTCCTTTGAATTTTCACACAAGAAATCTATAAGTAGCGATTAATAATTACTTCTCTATGTACGAACGTTCGAAATCGAGTTTCCATTAATAGAAAATATGAAACTACCTAATATATGAATATTTGAATCGAGTGCGCAAAGAATTAAAAATCGATCGAGATATTCCTATCGCTCCGGGAAGGATATAGAATTCTAATCGTTTGAAAATGAGAAGTAGAGTGATTATTATAAAAACGTGTTCGAGCAAAAGCGACGTTTGCGATTAATAAGAGTTAACATGTATATTTTCGTTCCATTGTAATTCCGTCGTCCGATGAAGCCCAATGGTGTAGTATCGTTGTAGATAAATTAATGCCAAAAATGAATTTTTGCGACTTGATCTGGATTATATGTTCTAGACCTGTCGATTTCAGTTCCGTCGAGCCTCGTTTAGATTAGACAAATGAACTATATTCGAGTAATTTATGATCCCTTTACCACTGAGAAATATCCTTTTATCGCGTTAACTGCCACAATAATTACAAATATCTGGTTTCTTGTGGTCGGAACTGCCTTATTTTTCAATAGGATAGCAACAAGCTATATAATTATATGTTTAAGCGTTAATGAATGAATTTTCTCACCAACAAACATATTTTTTCACTGTTCTTTGCTGAGAAGCGCCATATGATTCATAGCTGGAATTTTTCACGGCGAGCAACGTGTTTCTATAAGTTTCTATATTTGTTCTCGTTAGTCAAATCATTATTAACGTGAACTTATCGTTTTATTTGAATTTAAATACTCTTTCGAGTTTCTACGTTTGGTCTCAGTAACTAACGATAATACGCTTCGCTTTTATTTGGTTACGTTGAAGTAGCTTCACAATAATTACTTTACTAATATTGATTTATTACTTTAATTGATTTGAAATATCCTTTTAGGTTTTTTTTCGTAAACCTAAGATTAAAGAGGATCTGTCAACCATCCCTTGATTTGAAACAAATAACAGTGATTAAGATGTTGGTTCCTCAAACTAAATCGATTTTAGTATATCATTTTAGGTATCTAGTTAAAGTCAGGTTGCTTGAACTCAAACGATTTCTAATTAATCGTGACAAATATGTGTCAAGTTATTTGAATTCAAGTAGTCTGATTAATCTGAACGAGACTTTAGAAACAGGTTGCCTGATCGGTATTTGCTGTATATAATAACTCTCTAGTCGCAAGATATCAATTTTCTTTGGTTTTGCAACCTTAGAAATAGCAAGGAAAAAGATATTAAGCAAATGTCTGGAATTCTCTTTTAAAACCACGACGTTAACAATGAACAAAATTTAATAACAGGAATAGTCTGATAAAGAATCGCAAGTGAAATGTAACGTGTTGATAAGGTAACGTTGCTCCTGATAGGTGAACTTTAAACGAAAGATCATAGCTGGTAAGGAAAATCGATGGACTTTTACTCTAGAAAATATTTATAGAGTTCCATTGCCAATTAACCAGTTAATCCAACCTTTAGCGAGTTATTGCAAAACGATCGAAAAGTAATAACTGGAGAGTTCTCAGAGAGAAACCTCAGTTCGATTCTCAAAATTTCGTTCGAACCGCTACACCATTGTTCGCAACAGTGATCCAACCACCTCCCCATGGAACGAATATAATTGTGTTTTGCGATTACGATGAAACAAAAAAAAAAAAAAAGAATAAAAGATATACGTGTATTCACGTACATGTAAGTGTATATGCGCGCGTGCGTACGACAAAGATGAATTTCGTTTAGGCCAGCTCGTGGCTCGAGCAAGTAAAAATATGTTTAAAACTGACGAAACGAAGAAGGGGTTTAACGGAACTAGACAGGGTTAGGGTTTTGATCGAAATAATCCTACCATCCGCAATTTGATGTCTACACATACACACGTACACTGATGAAAGTTTTCGTGTTCGTTATATCGGTGTAAACGAATGGAAAGAGACAGGAAAGGAAAAAAAACGTGAAAAAGTGGACGATTTTCGTCGCGGCCACATCAATCATAATTAGAAAACGTTTGGTCGAGGAATAAAATGAATTAAGAAATAATACTAATAATACGTATGAAGAGACTCTATCGCGAAGGAATAGGTACATCGTACTTCTTGAGACATATACACGTATACTTCTTCTTGTTTCCGGTTCTCTAGCCTGCGATTAAATATATTTTATTAAAGAATAAATAAGAGATAAAAACGTTGCATAAAATGTAATGATGCATGCAAAATAGAGAGTAAAAAGAAAACAATTAGTGGCCACGGATTATAAGGCGCAATTGAATTTAAAACGCGAAACGAGTTAAACTACCACAGCAGCAAAAGAACAAGAACAACTACTAAAACTAAAGAAACAAGAAAAATAAAAAAGGAAAAAAAATAAAGAATATGAAGCAGATTAGTTCTGTTTCTAACGAGCGAATCGTTTTTTAAGTGACACGTAGCTGGCTAATTAGTGGTTACATAACTGGCCAATATACTTTTATAAACTGTACGGAAAATGGAAAAAAAAAAAAAAAACAGAAACTATAAAGTATTCACGCGCGTTTAGACATCAGCACTTTTAAAATATACTTGCCATAACGAATGCCTTAGCAAACAAAAAAAAATTATAAAAAATAAAATATAAAACGTTAATTGAGGTACGACGACGAGGAATGAATATATAAGTATAATAGGTATACATACGATGATCATATACATACATAAATACATACAGACAAACATAAAAGGATAAATACAAGAGAAATAAATTAATAAACGAGACAAAAGAGCCAGTGCACACATCATTAGAAGAAAAGGAAGTAAAGTGAATATACGTACACACATATACAATATATATCTTTACTTTCGAAACCCTGTATTTGTGTAAAATGTATTCGCGAACGTTGTTCCTTGTATATTTTATATATTTTACAGTTATCGTTTTAAAAGAAAAGAAATAAGCAGAGCAAAGTGGTTGTAACGATTTAAATTAACAAAGTAAATGCAGTAAAACACATATACATACATACATACATACATACACGGGAAAAAGGAAACAGTGTACATGAAACCTCTCAGAAGCGCACTAATATAAAAGAAAAAAAAGTATAAGAGATGATTGATGCAAAGTGAGAATATATTATTAAATGTATTTAGATTAAGATTGAATTATTAGGAAGGACAAGAGAAAAAAGAAATAACAGAAGAAAATTAAAATACGATCATTAATCGTGTACATAAACATCGTTGGCAATATTCGACTTCGCCCGTCCATTTAGTTTCTAGATCACACGTCTCTACGAATTGTTCCTTTCGAGCCAGCATCGAATAGGTCAGAAACGATTGAAGATAATTTGCGCCTGTAATTCTTGTTAATCTATCGTTAAACACGTTGACATAATTTAGTCGAAGTGTTTTTCTTCTCGAACAGAGAATAATTATAATATTTTAAAATATATCATTGTTTATGTTTACGATATAGTTCCAAGTACTCCAAGTTTTCATTCATTTTCTTCTTCATCGTTCATCCTCATCCGTTATTATCATCATCATTATCGTTTATCATTTTCATCTTTGTCTTTTTGCATTTTCTTTAACAACCTCCATTTCAATTTCACCGCCATATCTCTTTGAAATGATCGAGTTTTGTACGTGTGGCGTTAAGCACGCGCGCGCGCGCGCACGTGGTTATAGCGATACAATAACATTCAATCAAAATGAATTTACGAATAAAATCTGACGACACCGTACAGGATATGTAATGCTAAATGGGTCTTATGGTTTAGTCTATTGTTTGCTTGTTTGTTGTATAACTTTGGAATCTTTTTTATCATCCTTCTGTTAATTACTAATTTCTTTCTTATCCTTATTAATTTCCTCGTTGCAATGCAATTGCTTCATTGCAATTTATAAATAAATTTGTTACCTGTTTCTTACGTTTTTACCTATTTCTAACTCATCTGTTTTCATTTCTTTTTGAGTCGAAAAAAGAAGGAAAGTATGTGAAGTATATTTAGTAATTTACGTTAGCTTTAAATTTATATTAAAATATATAGTAATTAGTTATTCCTCCACTGTATGCCTTTCGAATAACCGAACTGTTTAAGACTTATGTTTTTAATTACTAACGAAGGGTATTATTCCTACTGAATAATTGTACAATATACGAACATCTTTACACGCATTTCAAGTACTCACGTTCTGTACAAAAATTTATAACTACTAACTAATAAACAAATTTCGGCAATGAGTTAATTAAACTTATGGTTCATTTCATGTTTATTTCTTTCATGGAGTAATTAGCTGAATTTATAAATAGGCATTTTTTTAAACTGTATACAGTAGCGTAGAAATTTAAAGTTCGACTATCAATTGGTATCGAGTCGTTCGAATCTTCGATATAACAATGTTAAATGAAAACAATGATGATTCAAGCAGTTCCGAGGATGAAATATCAAAAGCTGCATTAAGAGAAGCGACAGATCATCAATTTTTGAAGGTCACCTATTTTTCCAACGAAAAATTTCAAAACTCAGACGTTTCTACGAAAACGAATGAATACAGTAAGTATCATAACCTCATTTTTGTTTCTATTTCACGTTTGTTTCTTATTATCACAGAAACTTGCAATAAGTGGCAACAAATTTTTCTTTCTTCTTTTTAGATGATTCATTAGAAAATAATAATGTAAAAAATCCCGTGTCATTAAGAAAAGATTTGGAGGAGAAAAAGACATTTTCTAATTTTGGTGTGAGTCCGACATTCCAGAATTATGTTGCAAAAAAGCTGGACGAAATTATTGAGAAGTATGTAATTAATTTTACAAAGAAATATTCAACTCCAGATGAATTATTTACAATATAAATAGTATGTATATATCTTTCATATATATCAAGAAAAATTTTCTTTCAGATCTATTAAAGTAAAGAAGAAAAACGTAAACAGTATTATAAATGAAAAAAAAGAAAAAGACAACATTTATGGCATAAAGTTACTTAATTCTTCTGTGCAATTTTTAACAACTGAAAAAGAAAGTGAAAAACCTCAAAAGAAAAGGAAAATTAAAGCGACTATAGATGAGAAAGCAAATTTCTCAAAATGTAAAATAGTAGCTGTAGATCCTGAACGAATATTATCAAAAATAGACACTGAAGCTTGGACAAGTAAAAGGAAAGAACCTGAATTCAATTACAAGAAACTGAAAAATGGTACTCTAGTTGAAAAAACCTAGTCACAGGTTAGGTTTAATTTAACTTAAATTAATTTCTAATGTATATAAGTAAATAATTTTATGTATGAGTTTTATAATTTGAAAATATATACTCTTTATTTCTTATTTTTTTCTTCATATATATATATATTTTCATCTTTATATATATTTTATAACGTAATTGAACATTATTTTTATCACTATATCGTGTTACATACTTATACACAACACATTTAAATGCGTCATACCGCGACATAAATGTTTCACGCGTTCGAAATTTATGAATTAATGAATTGATATCAACATTAGTAGATTAAGTAATTAGAATTTTTAATGAATCTACAGAAAAATCATGGATATTCAAGGAACGTGCACCACAGATACAGATAATGTCTGCGAATTGTACGTATCATATTCTTAACCTCAAACTGTGTTTACAAGCAATATCTGACGGTATTTTGTTGCATAAATACCTTATAACATATAATCGATTTATGTAAACCTAAATCCAATCTATTTTTTAAATTATTTTTGTCAATTATTCTTTAGGGAATTCCTCCGTATTTATATAAAAATTTCTTTTAATATACAATAAATAATTGTTCTTGAACTTTATTAATTTAAAAGAATTAATACATAAAAAATATCTTCTTTTTAAAACTTTATTTGTTGATCTTTAGGTGTAATACACGACCTCGTAAATATACTTGTCCACAATGTGAGATAAAATATTGCAGCTCTGATTGCTATAAATCAGAAGCTCATTCAGAATGTTCAGAAAGTTTCTATAAGCAATGTGTAATAGATGAAATAAAGTCTCAAGAAAAAGATACAGAAGATAGAAAGAAAATGCTAGAAATTCTTAAAAGGGTACATGAGGAAGATTTAAAAAATATGGAAGCATTGGAAAGTGATGATGAGATTGATAATGACGAATTAGAAGAACAGTTAGATTCGGATGATGAAGAAGATGTGAGCTAAATTCATATTGATATCCTTGAAAAATACAATTTCTCCTGTGTTTTCATTTAAACTAATGTCTTTTTTAGATACCAGATTTAGAAAAAAGACTTAATAATATAAATTTAGATAATGCAGATGAAGTATGGTCTGCATTAACAGATGATGAAAAGCAAGAATTTGAGGCGCTAGTAAAAAATGGTGATATAGAAAAACTTCTACCTCAATGGATTCCATGGTGGACTTATCATACTAAAAGAAAATTAGTTCAAGATATGGATCAGAAAGATGAGCAATCGTTGGAACTCCCTCCTTTAGTAGATGTTCCAATATTTAATGCATTACAAGTAATTTTCAAAATAAATATATGTATATACTTCATTAAATATAATCTGAGTGCAGAAAACTTCAAATATTTTCTTAATTTCAGAAAGCTTCCCCAAATGTTGAATTTAATGTGATAAATGTAATCTATGCATATGCATACATAGCGAACTATTATAATGGTGACTATTTAAACTGTCCGGTGGAAGCTACAATTGTTTTTCTTGATCTTAGTGATAATATGAAACTCAATACAGTTTTTGAAAATCCAGAATCAGCAATTGCTTCCACTGTTCACAACATTATTAATGTAAGTATTATAATATATAATATTTAAAATATTACAAGTAATGAAAACATTAAAATATTTGCTTATTGTTTTCAGTGTAACTGGTTACCTCAAGATGAACAAACTTTATTAACTTTCAAGGAAGCTGGGAATAAAATAATACAGGGACCCGACGAGAAGAATGAATATCTTTATATTGCTGTTGCACTCTCAGAAATACATAGATTACTAACAATGACAATAGAAGAGATATCGAAAAATAAAAATAAAATTGGAGATAAAAAATTCGTCAAAAAGTTTTTCCAACGATATAATGTAAATAGTACAGATTTATCAAAGAAACAACTTCTTTTATATTGCAAAAAGTTGGAATACTACATATCATGGACTAAAAATCGCCATCTAAATACTTGTACATAAAATATGGAACAGATATAAATTTAAGGATTTATAATCAGTTATAAAATGTTCTTAAATAAACATATATATATATATATTTTTTTTTTCCTATATTTTTGCCATTGCTACCATATTGGTTTTCATAATTTGAAACTGCTAAATTTTTAATAAATCCACTCACCCAATCCTGTTCTATCTCCTCCTCATGAATATCTCCTAAATCCTTCCCAACGTACTTCAATTTTTTACCTTAACATGACAACACAAGATTTGCAAATACAAAACTTAAAAATTTATTTATTCATTCACCGGCACGTCACTAATACTGAAGACAAAAAATTCAAATTGTAATATAGAGAAACAGAATCGATATATCGACTTTTAAATTACGATTTATGAGCAAATGATATACTATGTATAAAGTTGCGAATTTGTTTTAATATTTGGGGCGCGAATTTTAAATGTAACGAATTTTTAAAGTTTTAGCTTATGTCATTATAATTTATTCTTAATGTAACTATTATATGCTATTTACTTATAATATATACCACTTATCTTTTATTTAACAAAAAGATATCTATGTGATATTATGTAATTATTTATGATAAAAAGATGGTATTAAAGTAACAAATTTTACTTTGAAACTAATTAAAAATTGTTTCATTTACTAGAGTTAATAATAAAATTTAAATAAATATTAAATATTAAAAATAAAGATTAAATAAAATTAAGTAAAATAAAATAAACTCAAGATCAAAAATTTAAGAGATCCAAAGAATACAACATTTATTATTAATAACGAAGATTTATTTTTTTACATGAAAATCCGCAATAAATTATTAATAAATCACATAAATATGTAATGTAAATAAATATATTATATGTCGTTACATAAAACATCACATACATGTTCACTTTTTACTCAAGAGATCTGATTTCTTTCTTAATCTCTGTATTGACAAAATTGAATTCCGTAACTAATTATTTAAATTACTTTAAATTTCTAAAATTGCTTCTACTAAATTATATTTTTTATCGATTATATGAAAGAAATAAATTATTGATTTTTAAAATTCGACATTCATTTGCCAACCTTGAGAAACAGGAACAATTTTAAACTTGCGCAAATTTAAATATCAAATCCAAGATCGATATGTCGAATGTAGCGAAAGGCGGTCTGTCAGTGAGACAAGCAGGCAAGCAGACGATATTTACAGGAATCATACGACAAATAGACAGTGGGCAAAATGGTGGCAGACGAGAAATTATTTTTCTCGAAAGCCGTCCAACATTTAGCTAGATGTTTAGCAGCGATTAAACCTACACCATGGGAAAAGGTTCGTTAATTATTGTATATTATACATTAACATGATATTTATGTATCGATAAAAAACTTGACATTTAATTAGAATTAGGTTAATTTTAAGGACGTGTCAGCTGATATCCTGATATGTCATCTAATGATATCATTTGAAGGACAATCTACTAGTCAACTCATGCATTAATGATACGTTTGCAGTTGATCATTAACATCATTATGCTATTAAATAAACGATTTCTGACATATGTTCCAGATATAATTCACTGTTTAAGGAATTGTTTCTGTAGACACAACTTTGCACAAAAAATATTGCTCAATATGTATATTTTAATGTATTAATAGATCTTCCTCTTTTATTTTAATTAATTTACTACATTTTATTTTAGTTATTAATCTGTGAATCAATGTATGACATAGAATATATAACTGAGAAAATATAACATTAACAATTGTACTAATTAATTAGATATAAAACATTTTCATTAACTATATATTATTTTGTATTAAATTTTTATGTAACTAATCTTTATATATCTGCATTTAATTTTAAATAAAGTAATGCTTTTTATTATAATTTGTTACACGAGTATTTATTATACCTTTCTTAGATTAATTATTGATTTTACTTTAAATTAAATTGTTTTAAATTGTAATGATAATTAATAAACATCATCAGATGTAATTAGTATTAAATATAAGATTCAATTTGCAATGCTTGTGTCTATGAAATTCTGTTTCAAATGATACATTCAATAGTTATACTAATATTGTGAAAAATTAAATAAAATTTGTTTAACATAGGTTACACAGTTGTTCAAGTTATGCCCACAAGAATCTGCTCAGGGTATATACCGATTGGATCAAAGAGGACAAGATACAACTATTGCATTGGGAATATATTTTCTGGAATCTGGTTTACAACATCGGGATAAGATATTACCATATCTTTTGCGATTACTACGTGGTCTTCCAAAAGCTGTATGGTTGGATGAGGTCAAATGTTTACCTAGTGAACGTATTCCTGTTGCTGAACGTTTTAGTTTCTGCTTAAACACATTGCTCAGTGATGTTGCATCTAGATGTGAATCTGTACGTGAAGAAATTATTTCTACTCAAGTGGAAATATTAGCAGTTTTAACAAATCTTATTAGGGGATACAAAGATCAAAATGGGAATAGAGGAATGCAAGCAAAATGTAGGTATTTCTCTCTTATTATTAATTATATTTTATTTAATTTCGTATAATTACGATTCTACTTTTTTCCCTTTTTCAGTATCATTATGCAAATGCTTAGTTCCGGTGTTAATTGGTTTAGCTCGATCTATGGGTCGCTTTGCTTATACTGATCCACCTCTTTTATGCCGAATTTTTCCGAGACCGGAACCACCTCTCTCAGTACCAAAAGTAGAAATGCGTTTAACATTGGATAAAAAGCAGCATAGCTTTTCGAACTTTCGACCGATTATTCCTCGATCATTAAGCGGTAACTTCAATCCTCATCCGGCTATAGACACTGCACCAAGTCTACTAATCGGGGATCACGAATATTCTTGCGCCAAACGACCATCGTTACAATCTTACTCATCGGTGCCCTATGATCCAGCCACATATTTTTTTAGTAGATATGGATCAAGTTTCAATCAGTTTCCTCAAATGAGATGCAATGAAAGTCCTGAGAGGAGAGCTGCCATGCAATTTAATGTGGTACATTTACAAAGTGTACTGGCTTTGGCAAAGAAATTGCTTACTAAAGAAATTTTAATGTTCCTTGATGAGGAAACTCAGCAAGTTAGTTGCATTATTTTATAATAAAGCTTCACCATACTATCAATTCCATTTAATCATTAATTTTTTATCTAGGTTTACAACTCTGGACAGGTGCAAATATTTCCTTATCGTACATTTAACGAGACAATGAATCTAGTAATGGTTGCTCTTTTACGGGAATTGTTACAAAATCAACGTGATTTGCCTATTCCTTTTACAAGAGACGTACAAGAGTTCGTGAAAGGTCTCTTTCTATCCGGTCAAACAGAATTGCAATCACGTCAACATGATGCAAGCGAACGCGAAGATATGGATACTAATTTTAGAACTGTAAATAGGTTTAAAGTAAACGTTATGGCTAATTCTGCGTGTGTCGATCTTCTTGTTTGGGCAATTGGTGATGAAACTGGTAAGTGACACTATAAATCTACACTTGAATATAGTTTGAAAAATCACATGTATATAGTAATGTTTATTATTTATTAGTAATGTTTTTATTTTAATAAAATGATTTAAATTCAATTCTTGTGTGTTGGTAGGATTATCTATAGATCATTACGTTATTTTTCCAGTGAGAGACCAGTATGATTTGTCCGCGCTATTCGCAGATATCAGTTCGATGCTAATTGGCGAGGGTATTCGAATTTAGCTTATATTGCATTTCGATTGATTGTCCCATCTTTGATAACATTCAATACCTTTAACTAACGAGTTAAATATTTTCTACTCTGACAGTGCGTTAACGCGGTTCTCCCGTTACCTTCATTGGTCTAATTATTATACCACTAAACGTAATTCTCTTAGCTGATTCTAACTGTCTGTTCGACTGTTAATGCGAAAATGAGCAATAAATATTCATAGGCAAGATTATTATCATGGCAAATATACGTACTTCAATGCACTGCTGTTTTAAATCATTGTTATTGAGAAATTAATTTTCATACAGAACTCTTCGTTTTCTGGAAGAATTTCTTAGAATTAACATTTGCTCAACTTATGAATAATGCCGTGCATATCTTGGTAAACATTTATGGAATTAAATATTATTTACAGGTGCGGATAGTTTATGTGGTCGTTTAGTTGAAAAGATTAATTCTAATCATGGACCAAAACTGGTGCTGGCACATATGCCTTTATTAATGGTATGCCTTGAAGGATTAGGAAAATTAGCACAAAAGTTTCCTAATATAGCGAGTACATCTATATATTATCTTCGGGACTTTCTTGTTGTTCCATCTCCTATACTACTTAAATTGCACCGTCAACAAAGTGAAAGAGGTAGCATACAATCATAAATAAATATTACATATGAAATTAATAAGAAAGTTATTCCTTTTAAGGGAAAGATATGCAAGATTCGAAACAAACTACTTCGTCAATACAAACAGCCTTTGAAAAACTACGCGACGCAGCTATTGGCAATCTTTGCATTGCTCTAGAAGCTGCTCATTCTGTAAATCCAGATTGTGTACCAGCATTAGTTGCCAGCGTCTCGAATAGATTATTTGCTGCTGACATATGTGACGGGTACTGCATATATTGTTCACTTTGTATATATAAATCAGTTTCCTGAATTTACACCTTAGTTCTTACAATGTCTCAATTATTTATTTCAATACTTTTAGTGAATCCGATGACAGGTCGAATAGCGAATTAATTTCGAAAAACATAGTAATCATGTTGGGGCATGTTGCCGTTGCGTTGAAAGACACCCCAAAGACTATGCGTACAATATTCCCATTTTTTCAGCAATTATTTTGTCGTACTCCGAGTGATCTTGATTTTCTGATCGTGGATCAGTTAGGATGTATGATCATTGCGAAATGCGAGTCAAAGGTTCAGTTTAAGATCAATTAGTAATTATTAAGTTAACTGTTGGCATCTTCACGTACAAATTACAGTATAATATAAATCGCATAAGAATATATTTTGTTTTCAGATTTACGAAGGCATAATGCAAATGTTTTCTATGTCACTGGGCTCAAGTACCGCAACTTATGCTTCGAACGATGATCGTAAACAATATTGTCACGTAGCTAAGGCAGTCACAAATGCTCTTGCAAATATAGCAGCAAATCTTCAAGGTGAATCAGAATTGGACGATTTGCTACTTCATTTGCTTGAACTTTTTGTTCAACTTGGACTAGAGGGTAAACGAGCCAGCGATAAGGCGTCAAATAACGTTTCAGTAACGGTAATTAAAACTGATGATTTGAATAATAATATTATCAAAGTGAAATTTTACAAAATTTGATTTTAATTGTTATATCTTATATTAGAAAGCAGCAACTAGCGCAGGAAATTTAGGTGTGCTTATTCCTGTAATCGCTATATTAGTAAGGCGACTTCCACCGATCAGACAT
This sequence comes from Bombus campestris, assembly GCA_905333015.3. Taxonomy (NCBI): domain Eukaryota; kingdom Metazoa; phylum Arthropoda; class Insecta; order Hymenoptera; family Apidae; genus Bombus; species Bombus campestris. The sequence goes on along the minus strand of HG995136.1, from coordinate 9,412,812 downwards.
CCATACAAGAGACTCCTAAAACTTTTTAAAGACTTTTGGCTTTATTGTGTCGTAATGGGTTTCGCTGGTGATCAAGCATCGAGATTATGGCCTGCAGAATGGTATGAAGGTGTCAAGGAAATTGCTGTAAAATCACCTTACCTTATTTCGCAAACTAGTGCACGTCTTGAGATGAGAGAATTGCAGTATACTTCAGCTGTACGCAATGATAGCGTTTCTTTAAACGAATTGCAAGAATTGAGGAGTCAAGTATTAAAACTAAGTACTCGGTACATATTTTTTTTTACTTTCTTACAAATATATTTTTTAAAGACAGAGGTGTAAACATTATCTTTTTTTCACAGAACTAATGATATATCCCAATATGTAACAAAATTGCAATTTGCACAGTGTACATATTTATTATCAGTCTACTGGTTAGAGACTTTGAGGGTGGCAAACAGTCCTGAACCTAGTTTACAACCAATAATGGAATATTTATGCGATACAGATTTGCAGAAAGATAAGAGTGGCATGTGGCAGTGTATATGTTGTGTTGCTGATTCCGTCTTTGTAAAATTTAAAGATGTAATGCAGCGTAAACCGAAAGATGAAAGGCGCGAGAAAGAACTCGAAAATCATGCTCAATTTCTTCTCGTGTATTTTAATCATGTACATAAACAGATTAGACGGATAGCGGACAAGTATCTTAGTGCACTGGTGGATGCGTTCCCGCATCTTCTATGGAATTGCAAAGTGCTTTGGAGTATGTTGGATATATTACAGGTATAAATTTTTTTTTGTCCTACATTCTTTCTCTTTTATAGTATTACCATACTTAATTAAATTATTATTTATATAGATTTTATCATTCTCGTTACAAATTGATCCAAACGAAGAGACACCAATTTTACGAATACCTGGTACACCATACAGTATAGAACTTACGGATACGCTCGAGGCAAGAGAGGTGTGTATATTGGAATTATGCGAATCAATATATAATATGCAACTCAAATGCTAAATCTAAACTATGTTACACAGATTATTGTGAAAGATTTCACTGCGAGATGTAAAGGTATAGTACAAGAAGCCATGAAGTGGGCGCCTCAAGCCACTAGATCGCATTTACAGGAATATGTAAATCAAATTCCGTCTTCTAGATTAAAACACCATTCTGGTTTATGTTTGTCTACGGATTCAGTTCTTGAATTTGTGGACCTTGCTATTCCAACATCGGCCTTACCAAACGTAAAATAATATTCTTAATATCTAATATTTTAAAGTACTTTACTATAAAAATAATAAAATATGCTTGTTATAGACTAATTCGTTAGATAAACGACCACGTGGTCCAAAAGGAGCCAGCTCGTGGCTTTTGTCAATGATGTCTACACGTTCACGATATGCTGGAGAAATAGCAGGAATGCTATCGTTGGCGCAAACCGAATCATCTACTTCCGAAATATCCTTTGAAGAAATTAGAAACAAAGTTATTGACTTATTAATTGATGCTGTGTGGATGGCTTGCCGTGCTCGAAATGACGTTAACCATCGTAGCGCTCTTTGGCGTGCTACTGCATTATTAATTTCCATGCCTGGTATGACTTATCAACAATAATTTCGTGAAAATTATTTGATTTTATTTCATAATCTATAATTAATTGTAATATTTTAATTTATTTAGGGACACATAGACGTTTGCTGCATACAGTAGCTTCTTCGCAAATTGAATTGTTCACTCCTGCAGCTATGACAACAGCAGTTGAATGCTGGCAGTGGATACTTACCGTACGGCCAGATTTGAAACTGCGTTTTTTACAAGAAATGTTTGTTGCGTGGCAGTACACTGTTGACAAAAGAATGGGTTTGTTCGCACCGGACGAAGAAGAAGTCAGTCCGTTAGCAGTATATGAGGGTTGCAAGTTAGGTTCAAATCCTCCCCAAGTGAAACCTCATGATATTTGGGTTACATTTATCGTAGAATTGATTGAAACTGCTAAATATTGCTGTCAAGAAACGGTTGATATGATTGTAACATTATTACATCGGTCATTGCCTATGACTGTTGGTGCTTCTGGGGAAGAGCCTGGAATGAGTCGTCATGTTGCTGCAGTTGGAGTACGCTTTAAATTGCTTTCTTGTGGACTTCTTCTTCTTCAAGGAGATATTTTACCGAGGTATTATATTGAGTGAGAAATTCAATATATACTAACGAATAACCGAACAAATAAATTTTGTTTATAGGACATTAAGTAAAAACGTACTACGAGAACGCGTATATTGTAATTGTTTGGATTATTTCTGTCGAGATCGTCAAGTACCAACGCAAGAACTAGAACAATTACACGAGGATTTAGTTACGCTTATACGTTTCTGGCAAGTCAGTAAAATACTTTTAATTTAAAAAATGCTAATTTTCTCTTAATTTTCTGTTTCATAATGTTTATTTTATCATGTCGTAGGTAATGCACAGTGACAAAAAATATTTGGTAATGACTGGCACCGACAGTGAATTTGAAATGTTAACATCCCAATCGTATTCAACTGGTGCTTTTGGACCTAGTGAAACAATTAGTTCTTTGAGTACGTCCTTTGGTACAACGAATGCTGAATTTTCGAAAACACCGACAAGCGTATGGATTAATACAGTTCCAATGTCTACTAGTAGCAATACTTTGGGCAAACGTAGTAATCGTAGCAAGCGTGTTATGAACGCTAACGTCTTTGTAAAAGATTATATAAAAAAAAGAAATTTGATCCTCGAACTGTTGGCAGTCGAAATAGAAATGTTATTAGTAAGTTTAGTTTTACATTTAGTACAATATCTTCTTCATTTTTTTAAACACTATTTAACATTTTAAATTATAGGTTTGGAGAAATCCTAGTGGAAGACAAGAGCTTGCACTTCCAGGTGAATCAAGTATTGCAGAATGGCGCGCTAAAGGAATGAATGATCGGTGGCGAGAATATACGCGGCTTGCATGGGAAATTAGTCCTATTCTTGCCATATTTTTACCAGTTCGATTAAAAAATTCTGAAATTATTATCAAAGAAGTATGTGGACTTGTTCGCCTTAAACCTGTGCCGGTTATGCACGTCCCAGAAGCTTTACAATATCTCGTTACGACTGATACATTACTTAACGACGTACCTGAAGTAAGATATTTCTTGAACAATATTAATTTTGAAAGATTTATATAATTACAAATTATGATTTATTAATTCAATATGTTTTAGTTGGTGTATATGTTAACATGGGAAAGGGTATCACCTATTCAAGCACTAGCATACTTCTCTCGTCAATTTCCTCATCATCCAATTTCTGCACAATATGCAGTAGAGGTACTAAGTAGTTATCCAGCAGATGCTGTACTTTTTTATATACCACAACTTGTACAGGCTGTACGCCATGATACTATGGGTTATGTGATAGAATTTATAAAGAAAATCGCTAAACGTTCACAGGTAAGTGTTAAGAATACTAGTCAATTGTTTGATTGCCTACAAATCAAGATCTTTATGGTCATTCTTAATTTGATACAGGTTGTAGCACATCAACTAATTTGGAACATGTACACAAATATGTATGTGGACGAAGATAAACAAATAAAAGATCCAGTTTTGTATGATATACTAGATTCGCTTGTAAAAAGTATTTTAGGATCGTTATCTGGCCCAGCAAAACAATTTTATGAAAGAGAATTCGACTTCTTCGAAAAGATTACGAATATTTCAGGTGATATAAGGCCATATCCTAAAGGTCCTGAACGTAAATCAGCGTGTCTAAAAGCTTTATCACAAATTAAAGCACAGCCAAGTTGCTATTTGCCATCTAATCCTGAAGCAATGGTAATTGATATTGATTATCAAAGTGGAACTCCTATGCAGAGGTGAGTACTACGATTTATGTTACTTGTTTGGAATACTTTGCATTGTATTGTCATTAATGTTTGATTTATTGTTATTATTTATAGTGCCGCAAAAGCACCATTTTTAGCGCGTTTCAAGGTTCGAAAATATGGAATTAACGAATTAGAGAATATTGCATTAGCAGTATCAACTAATGGTAAAGTTGATATTAAAAGAGAACCAGAAAAAGAAACATGGCAAGCAGCTATTTTTAAAGTTGGAGATGATGTTAGACAAGATATGTTAGCTTTACAAGTGATCAGTATTTTCAAGAATATATTTCAAAAAGTTGGATTAAATTTATTCTTGTTTCCATATAGAGTAGTAGCTACGGCACCTGGGGTAAGGCACCTTACAATCATAAGAAACAGTTTTGATAAATATTATAAAGTATTAATATATATTTCAGTGCGGTGTGATAGAATGTGTACCTAATGCAACTTCGCGCGATCAACTTGGTCGCACCACTGATATTGACATGCATCAATATTTTATCACACGTTATGGAGATGAAACGACAAAAGAATTTCAGAACGTACGTCGTAATTTTGTGAAATCAATGGCTGCCTACAGTGTAATCACATATCTTTTACAAATAAAAGATCGCCACAATGGCAACATTATGTTGGATACTGAAGGTCATATCATACATATCGATTTTGGATTTATGTTTGAAAGTTCGCCTGGTGGTAATTTAGGCTTTGAGCCTGATATTAAACTAACAGATGAAATGGTGCTCGTAATGGGTGGTAAAATGGAGGCCGCTCCTTTTCGTTGGTTCATGGAATTATGTGTACAGGCTTTTCTCGCCGTTAGGTAAATTACAAACAAATATTTTTAAAATTTGGAGTTATAAATAGTTCATTTAACAAAATTTATTTGCTTTTCAAATAATGAATCATTTGCGATATTTTCTTTTTCTCTAGAAATTTCGATCAAATTATAATATTGTTTTACTACATTGTTTTAGACCTTACCAGGAAGCTATTATTTCTCTGGTTTCTCTAATGCTTGATACCGGATTGCCATGCTTCCGTGGACAAACGATAAAACTTTTACGCGGCAGATTCGTGCCGACAGCAACTGATCGCGAAGCGGCGGCCTATATGCTCAATGTAATACGTAACAGCTACCTCAATTTCCGTACGAAAACTTACGACATGATACAGTATTATCAAAATCAAATTCCCTATTAGATTACTATTTCTAAGTAACTTTCGTTAACGATTGTTAATTTATAATTGAGAAATTCATTATTTCTGCAAAGATTGTTGAATGAATACACCATGTACTATATTGTTAGATGCAACAGCATTGAATCTGCTGTCTGTACAAACCCCTCAGTGTCAATGTTATTCTTAGACTCGCATAAATTTTATGGAAGCATTGAGCTCTGTATGTATGTAACAATAATGTATTATAAAGTGGAAAGAAATTATCTGATATGCCTGTTATCAAGCAGGAGATATGAGAAACATTCCTCTGTTTATTATTTATATACTGTTATCAGTTAAACATTAAATGGGAGTGTGATTAAACAATCTGTAATTTAATTATAGGTATCTTATATTAACTAAAGATTACATGTAAGACTTTTATTTAAGTTAACTGTATTTATTATATATTACAATCAAAGTATAACTAATATTAATTTTATTACATTTATTCTTCTGTTAGCAGCTGTTTATTTAATGGATTTAATTTTATTTGAGTCATATCAACTTTCCTGAAAAAATTACATTCAATGCATGTTAAGTTTCATTAGCACTATAAGAAATTCTATACTAACATAGTCATAGCAACTATTGCACATTCTACGCAACTAATTGTAAGATATTAATATCTAGCATGCACAATAAATTTTATCTGTTTTATTGTTTAGTTTGTATATATAAAATATTAAAAATATAATCACCCTGCTTCTATCTGGCCTTCTGTATATATCTCAGATGGCGGTTGTACAGAACGTCTGACATCACGAGTGTAATAATATATTTTTGAAATTTTATGATATGGCCCGCCAGGTATATGCGGAGGTGGTTGTGTACGTGCAGCAACAGTATCTGGGAATCTTAAACTCTCTAAACGCTCTCTCTGTAATATTCATTTTACTCTACATCTTTTTACCACATTACCATACAATGGTTCATAGAGGTATTTGAACACTTTATATAGAATACTTATATATATATATGTATTATGTATATTACATAAAACATATTGATAAAATTTGAAACAAATCTAAAACTATGTATAAAAGTGACTAAATATTTAATGCAAACATATATATAATAAAAATTAGTACATAGCACAAATAGCTATCTCAAATATGTAATAAGTGTTAAGGGTGGTCCCATTGAATATTGAAGCTTGTTAATATAATAGATAATTGGTTTTTAAAATAAATTTTGTGATCTTTGTGAAATATATATTTGTACTAAATATCTTGTAGTTTTCTATCTACACTTTCAGATTTGTTTCAAACTTTTCTAATGTAATCGTGATAATTGAGTCCCATTGTAGTGTTAATGAAATTTCAAAATATTTTGTATAACATATAAATATATTTAGAAAAAATTATTAGAAGTGTCCAAATATTTTTATGAACTACTGTATATAAAATATCTTTCTTGTTACTTTATTTCAAATTTTTAAATAAACACAATATTGTCATATGTCAACTTTAATTGATTATAATTGTTTTGAAATTCATGACAATATTCAGTACATAACCAATAAAATAGACGCAATCTTCAAAAATAAGTATATAAGAGATGTTTTCAATATACACGTTGACTAAAAACAATAAGTTACATAATATCTACAAAAATAATATAAAATGTAGATCAAATGCAGATTAAAATATTACTTACACCCCGACCAATAGTTCGAATCAAATCTATAAGCGGAATTGTTTTACGAAGGTTTCTCGACATTTTAATTATACTTATTTAATTTTTTATTTGAAATAAATAAATTGCTTCTACTGCAAAAAGCACTGTATACAGAATATTCGATACTAAACTTAAACCTACTTAAATACGCAGTTGTCATCTCAATCTCGAAGTTCGATAATTTAGCACAATGTTAACTATCGATAATCGCTACTTTCGGTAAAAACATTTAAAATTGCTTTAATCTTCTGCACATAAAATTTAAGAAAGAGATTACTTTATGCACAGAATTGTTATTAATTCAAAATTGAATGTGTTGTCATATAACAAAATATAAATGTTATTTTTTTTCTTTATTAAAACTGACTGTTCATATTGTAATGTATTGTAACATATTGTATTCTGTTCTTTTACTGTAAATGGAACTTAATAGAATATATTAATTAAATTTAATTCTTACTATAGAAAATATAATAAATGTGTTAACTTTCAACTCGCTTTTATATATAAAATTAAAACTGAAATACATCATTGTTTTTGAAAATAGTGTAAGTTATATATAAGATTCCAAATAGCACATTCTTTTACAAGTTAATCAAAAATTTTACGATCATAACAAAAATTTATTACAAAAGCAATTTCACTTTGTAAAATGTATTATTTCATAACGAAAAAATATTTTTTACTATACTTAAACACAAAGACGTAGGTATCTCAAAACAAAGAATATACAAATTAAACCACTTTCATAATCACCGGCATATTTATGAAAAATTCTCCATCGATATGTAACGCCACCTCGAGTGTAAAGTCTAAACTCTGTCATTATTTTATATTCTCTTTTTGTGTAACTTCACATAATCTCTCCGCTCATCCTGTATTTAGTATTTATGTACAGTCGATGATCATTGATTGCAACTTTGCGTGATACGCCATTACCTTAACTGAACGGTAAGGTCATCATTTTATCAGCCGAAGTGCTCAATATACGATACGTCAGCGTATTTGCGTTCGTGATTCAGCAAAACGATAATTACATTTCTTAACAAAACGATAGTTGTTACAGGCGAGCTACATTCTACAAGCGATTGTCGCTCAAGGAAGTAATTGAAAGCTTACGAAAATGGTTAAGGCCGTGTGTGTTCTTCAGGGTGAAGTTAAAGGCACTCTCTACTTCGAGCAATCGGTAAATGATATTTCTTTAATCTATTTGATATAATACTCTGTCACATTGCATTATCGTTATTATTTTGATGATGTAATTGTTGTATAGGACAATTCTAGTCCAGTCAAAGTCACGGGTCAAGTAACCGGTTTAAAACAAGGACTGCATGGTTTTCATATTCACGAATTCGGTGATAACACTAACGGTAAATTCACTGCTATTGAAGTTTTATTATTTTATTTTTATAGTTATTATTGAAAACTTTTGAATGGTAATCAAGTATAGTCTGATTTATGAAGGAATTGAAACAGTGGAATAACTTGAATTTGTAGTGATGATACAGATAATTTTAGAGGTCAATAAGTAATAATTTGTAAATTATTTGATTGCAATAAGCGGATTTTTAAATAATTATTCTGTTTCTTATCAACTATTTTATGTTGTCACATTAATAATTAATATCTATTAAAATTCTTTTATATATATAGTTAATATAATATAATTAATATATGTAAATGACATTCAGGTAAATGTTAATATCTTCTATTATTTAAAATTTTTAATTTTATCAAAACTTAAATTTATTTATTTGATATGAATAATTCTTATCTGAATGTTATATAAAATTTTGTGTATATTCAAGTACAAAGTATAGAGAAGTTCTAGGAATTTAGTATATTATTACTTATGTATATTTAATAGGTTGTACAAGTGCTGGGCCACATTTCAATCCGTTAAAAAAGGATCATGGTGGTCCTGATGCAGAAGTACGTCATGTTGGAGATTTAGGAAATGTTGAAGCAAATGCAAGTGGTGTTGCTAACGTCAATATAACTGACAAAGTCATCCAACTCCAAGGACCACACAACATTATTGGCAGAACATTGGTGGTAAGTATTGCGTAATATCTTTTTATGAATTTCTATAATTAATCAAACCGTATATATATACATCAAACACAACTTGTTCTTTTTGATAACAGGTTCATGCAGATCCAGATGACCTTGGTAAAGGTGGAGTTGAATTATCAAAAACAACAGGAAATGCTGGAGCTCGTCTTGCTTGTGGTGTTGTTGGAATTGCAGCCTAAATATATATTCTGTTATAATATTAAAAACAATACAAATTACTATTAGAAATTACACAATGTTACATCTATTATAGTTTGAATATGAGTTCAAATAGCATTCCTAATTTCATATAATAAATCTTTTACATATGTAAACCATGGTACAGGTTCAATAAAGTAATATAATAACACTATGATATATTTGTAAATCTGATATGTATATACATATGTCGTAGAAATCTAACTTTTCTTTATGTAAAAAAATTGTATTTGGTTTATGAACTAAGTTATACTTGTATGAATGTAGTTATACTTGTAGAAATACTGTGTAGTATGTTGTATTTAAAATTAAACAGATTTACATACTCAAGAATACATGAATTACAGCATTCTCTGCAGTAATACTGTTGCTATGTAAATTGTAGTTTTAGTAAGCTATCATTACAGTGTTAGACACAATCTTTTTGAAAAATAGCATGTAGATACCAATTACATACATGTTACATAATCGAGAAGTACGTATACGTCTGTGAGAAAAAAGGGCAAAGTGTCTCGTAGCCGTTATTGGTTAAGCACGATTTTCGTCACCGTCCTTGACTAATAACGGAGAATAGTAACCATTGTGCCTAGCGTTTTCCTCGTGGACGAATTGTAGATTATAATTTATGGAATCGATATATGTAGTAAGATTACAAAATCAATCAGATTGCTATAGGTTACTAACTTAGTTCAAGATTTGAAATAATTTGAATCAGAAAGGAAATTTTCTCTGTTCGAATCATTTATGATAGAGAATAGATATGTACTTTTGCTTTATCTTTAACAACGATCACATGCGTGTGTTTAACGACATTCTATTATAATGTACTATCTTTCTGGCTGAACTTTACTTTAGGGAACGAAAGATTATTGACTTTTTTTTGCAATCTTGTAGTTTTCGACGTGTAGAATCCGAAAATACAAATTAAAAATGTTGTATAGCATGTAATATAGAAAGCAAGTTCTAGAAATATATAATTTATTACTTTTCACATAATGAACATAAATTGCATAAAAACACCAAATCAAGATACTTCTATAGATATATATGTACATATATACATAAAATATTTTAACTTAAGACCTCACTATTTCTATTCTAATAACTATATGTAAATACATATATCAATTTTATCAGTCGTATGTTACTTTTAATATTGTTCATTCGATATAGAATAAAATTGATCAGAGGATGATTAATGATCAGAATAAAACATTTTCAGAATAAAAATGTTTTTATATTATATTTTTTAATCTTGCAAATCAAAGTTCTATATATATTGATAATATTAGTGTATAATGTAGAACTATATTAAACATTTTTATTATTTTTCCTAGATATTATTGCATGTATAAATCTGATAATTTTAACGGTTTTACTATATAACATAAAATTTCATTTGTATATATTTACAAATACTTATTACGTATTAGTTCTTTAAAAGTAGCATTAATTATCTTACCAACATCACTTTAAATTATAAAACTCTAGAAAGGAACTGCTTCTCTATTAAACTTAAATTATACTTATGTTGGTAATATGCTTCTTCAGTTGTAGAGTGACGTGCCACTTACATCATTATTTTAGAATCTCAGCACGTTTTGAAAGCAAAGTTCTGTCATGGACTTTGTTTGAAATAGATTTCGGTCGTTCTAATTATTATATATATATATATAACAAATTCTTGTAATAAACTGATACATAATATGAAAAACGAAGTTGTTACAATTTTATCGGATTTTCATGTTATTCTGATTTTAAAATAATTACAGGGTTAGGATGAATTAATACTCAAAAGAAAGAAATAATATCTCATAACAATTATTTGTTGAATCATTGCAAGTTGAGCAAAATGTAATTCTCATAAAAATTGTTGCACCAAATAACAATTTTATTAATTATAAATAAATAAAACTGTCCATACAAATCATGTAAATAATTTTCATTAAATATCAAGAATTGACAGGAAAATCCTTACTGAATATTATAGCTTAAACAAATTAAGATGTTTAAGCGAATAGAAAGTAACAGAGAGAATGAATTCTCTGTACCTGCCAAACGGCCAAGATATGATATAAAAAGGGACAGTTTGGTAGATGTTTCTACAAATAACAAGGATTTAAGAAATAAAAGATCTGGAAAATCAGATGATATTTGGGGGGATGATTTTGCAGAAGAAGATATTGAAGAAATGGATTTTGTAGCTACACAGGCTTGTTTACAGGTTTTGTTCATATTGTATATTTTGCATATCTATTTAAGTCAGTCTATAGTAATTATTTATAACGTTCATTTGATTTTTAGGAAGACAGTTTTATGAGTCAACCAAATACAGACCAAAAAAAATTTGTACAAAAATATAATAGCGTACCATCTACTAGTAAAGGTGTTCCTAATTTAAATGGTAGTATTCATAAATTAACAAAATCTATATATCCATCACATCATAATAATGAAAGGAAAGGAATAGAGAATTCAAAAGATATAAGTACCATAGTTTCTCTTGACTACAAAGAATTTGAAAATAAATTAATAAATAAAAAAGTATATAATTCCACATTTAAGCTGGATGAAAATCTTGTTGCAGGTAGTATTGTAGAATGTAATTTCTTGACAAATTACGATAGTTTACAAATTACTGTATTATAATTTTAGAATCAGAATATGCAAAGGAATTAGAGAAGTTAAGAGCTGAAAACAAGAAATTGCTAAATGACTTTATAACTAAAGAAGGAGAAGCGGTATTTTTACGGAATCAGTTGCAACAAATTCAATTGAAAGCAGAGAATGATCGATTAGAAAAAGCACGTCTTATCGAAGAACAGGAAAATCATCATAGGATGGAAATTAATGCCATTTATAAAGAGAAGGAACATTTGAAAACGCAACTTGAATTGCAAGTGGGTAGTTTATAAATGAGTATCTTTTTAATTCTATATTATGCAATAAATTTTGATTCTCTTTTTTTGCTTTAGATGTTTGAAGTAGGAAACTTAATGGAACGTTGTAAGTTGTTAGAGAATGGAAATGTTAGATTAACAGAACCACATATAAATCTCAATATTTCTATGAAAAGAAGCAAATTTGATTCACCAAAGAATCGGTAAATATTTAACATGTTCCTTTTAAGATATCTATATAATTATCTATATAAAATATCTATATAATTATTTTTAGATCATCAATTGTAACTACGAAGCCAGTAAAGGTCAAAGAAACTTCTGTACAAACTAATACACTTAATAAAAGCAGTTATGTCTCTAAAATATGGAATCCATGTAAGCAGATTATAACTTAAAGAAAAAATACTACTTTGTCCAATTTTTGTAGATTACAATAATAAGTTTAATAAGAACATATTGCAGATTTTCCTCTTACAGAAATTCCGAAATTAATATATGATCCATCACAACCAGAGAAGTCTGTGGTTGATATTCAAATAATAGAAAAAATTGGAAGACGGAATTTGCCCATTTTGCAAGAAGAAGATACGTTCAGAATATTTGGTAAAATTTTTTATTTAACGCAGTATACTGTAGATAAGTTTCAATTGCATTTTCGTATCCTTTATAGAAAATCCGGAATTAGTAAAACCTGTAACGACCATGATAGATGATAAGAAATTATCAGTGGAATTTATCTTGCCTGAAATAGCTGCTCTTCAGCGAAAAACAAGTTCAGAACTTGAAGCGGAGGAAGCTATACCGATAATAAATAAAGTAAATTATTTTCAATACACATCTTAAACTGTCTTGTTAAACAATATAAAAATTTGTTTATCATTAAATTTTAGTTAATTTTTACTGCGAGGGAACTGATCTTAAGTATAGTAGTTGTTCTACAAACAATCTCTCAAGCTATGAAAAATGACGACATTCGAGATATGAACGATATTTATTTTTCTGTCTTATATTCGACTTCTGACCTCAACGGAAAATGCGTATGCTGCGCAAATGCATGGCACGAATGCGAACGTGGTGTCGAAGCTAGAAGAGTGTTTGGCATGTTGTCATACGTAACCGTGGAATCAACTTACCTCAGCAAGTATATTGCAGGAAAAACACGTTTACTCATAGAGAGAGATGAATCTTATAAGCGTTATTCGTGTCAAATGGTTCGCTATAATACCTGGTTTGAACAACAGAGTCATGAGTTTGAGATGCTTAAGATGATATTACAGTTCGTTGTCTTAGTTGGATCCACGGTAATATACCTTATGTAATGAAACATATTTTAGCAATTAAAGAAAATTAATATTTTTATTGATATAAAACTTTCATTACTTTTAGAGAAGGTCGCATCAATTTAGTGGCCTTCTATGTGCAATTATGATGATTATATACAATGTCCATGAAAAAATTGAATACTGTTCTGAAGGGTATGAAAGTAACATCTTCCTTCTTATCATTTTATTCTTAACATTTTATATTTTAGAATGTATCTTCCTAATTTAAAATTTCATGTTTCAGGATGGAATATATTTATCAGATATTTAAGGAAATAGTATTTTGTAGACCTTTGCCATACTGTTACACACTAGTCAGTAAATTAATGATGATTTTTGTAAAATCCACGACGTATTTACGGAAGATTTGTATTAATTCACGTACGAAATTTATTGTACTAATAATATTTTCATACATTTATAATTTTTATATGAAAAATAAGTTATCATTTTTGTAGAATCAATCAACAACTGGAAGGGTTCTTTACACTTTACTCCAGGTAAGGTAATCTTTTCTTTTTCTTAACAAATCATAATTTAATTACGTAAATCACCCTATATTTTTGTTTCAGATGCTTGTCCACTGCAAATTTTCCTAGTACAGCTGGAGAACTATGACTTCGATCTATTAGCCGCAATAGACATTACTGATGTGTTGTTACGATTTGTACAGTATATATTGCAGACAGATATTATTCCACTGAGATCTGAGAATCTAAATTCTTGTAATTGTTGCATGAAATTATTAAGATTTACTATTAAAACGCTATGCAAATGTTCTGAAGCAAATCTAGCTGCTATCGGGAATTTTAAGTCGGACAATTTTCCGGTGCCAAAGGAAGATTCTTGCAATTTAGAAGCTATTTGTGCCAAACATTCGTTGTTTAATACAAGACCAAGCAAATTGTGTATACGTGAAATATATCGGGATAAGTTCTCAGACGAGAAGGCTTGGTCGATCATGAAGGAGAAACAATCAAAGGTATTGAGAGATGGAAGGAGATTCTTGTCTCATGTAGCGATATGTGATCCAGATTTTGTAATTCGAGTGTCAGATATTGAAGATTCATTCCATTTATTCATGAGGAATTTAAGTGCCTTTAAGAATTTTGCTCTCCACGAAAACGAACGTAAGTATAAATACATTTTATTTTAGAAAAAGTACGATCATGCTAATTCTACAGTCTGTCCAACGAGACGAGACGAGGCAGTAGACATAAACAAAACGTAATTGCTGCGGTTGCAGCTATCAACAGCGTTGAACAGACTTTAGAACCTCATCTTCATTCATTGATACCCTTGTTACATTCTTTTTATTCTCATTATACGATACGGGCACTTTAATTTTGTCTCTGTTCTGCCAGACCACGAGAATTTTTATATATCCGTTTGGCCGGTTACTCATCTTTTGTCATCAGTAGATTTCAGTTTTATTAATTCTTATATAGGATTTCATTCTTTTGCAGGACTTTTATTATATCTTTTTATTTTATCTCTGGAAGATTATTAATTTATTGGAATATTAATTTATTAATCTTAACGTAATCTCTTCTTTTTGCAGAAGAAGCTATGAATCGAATAAAACAAACATTCATTTCTGATAAAACACAGCCGTCCGAAATGGAACAATTACAAAGAGGCAGCTCTAGAAAGGAGTTAGACATATTATCAAATTTCGAAAAAACGTTTGTTCAACCATTGTCAGCGAGGCCTAAGGAGAATGAAAATTATAGCAAAGCTTTGGTCACGTTTAAGTCGTTGTTTAATATCAAGTTTCATTCATGAAAAGTCCCAATATAATCTTAATTATCTGTTGCAACAATAAAATCAGTTGGATGTATATTCATATCGAAGACTTAGTATTACGTAGTATTTGAATATTGGAACCATCGATTCATTATTATTTCATGTACATATTATTTTGTAAATTATATGAAAATTTGTTTTAAGTATCGTTATTGTAATAAAAGACGCAGTATCACATAATATTTTATTACGAACAATTTTTCAATCAAGAATACTTTACATGTTAACATGTATCAGATATCGTTATATAATTTTTATCTTCTAACTATTGATTTATTGTAACCTCTTGTATATGGTATTATTTTACCATAAACTACCGTGAAAGATAATATTGAAACGCACTTTACAATGCAAATAAAGTGTCTTATATACTACTTAAATCTAGATAAATTCCTATACATAACATTTCAACCAATTTCTTCAATCCATTATCTTCCGTCCGCAAACGTTAACGTCACAAAAATCTACGAAAAACACCCTTCTGATGGGGTTGAAGATACGTCTGTTGCGTCGATTCAAGAAAAACAAAAAGAATCCTGGCGCCAGGACGTGATCTAATCAGAGGCGGTCAGTGTTTCTCTTCCCTCGGAATTCATTTATCTGTGGCGCAAAATGCAATTTGTAGGAATTCTCTTCAAGGCCTGGCAATGCTCGATGTCGATAACGCTGGCCGGAAGCAGATAGAACATTATCGCAGCAGCGTGTCGACGGAAGTAACGTTCCCGCCTTCCATTCGGAGCGGAATAACCCCCGAAACGCGGCATCCCTCTTCCATTCATAGATGCAGAACGATCAGCAACCGATTTTACTTTTTATTCTTCGTCCAGTGCGTGTCGTCTTAACGTTCTTTGCTTTTATACTTCGATCGTTCTTCGCGCGGTTCGCTCTTCGCCATTCAATCTCCTCCTTTTTTTTTTTCTTTTGGTGGTGTTCCTGTTGATGTGTGCCTGATAATTTAAGTAAATAAAAAAACGTAGCTGTGCTAAGAAAGGACGCGTTTTCTTGGATATAGTTCACGAGTTATGAGTACGGTGAATAGCTCTCTTGAAAAGCCAGCGCTCTCATAATGAAGATATCCTGCACGGCGCCGCTTCTTCTGTTAGTCTTCTTGGCGCAGTACACCGTTTGCTATTTTCCGACGCGTCCGACTGGTAAGTAACGATTTTCTCTTACAAAGACTCTTATGGAATCGATTGTTTATAATAAAATAGTATTGTTAAAAGAAAAGAAGCGGTACACTGCTTCTACCGAGGAACACACAAAATTAAAAAGTTATAAATTGGAATTTAATTTTATGTAGAGCATACCGAAGGCAAACTAGGTAAAAAGACCCCCAAAAATTAGCTTAAACGGAACGAACATTTCACATAGGTATTAGTACAATCTAATAAAAAAGAAGAAAAGATAAAAACAGATTTTTATTTGTATTTTATTATTGCTCGGAGATATTCCAATAATTATAATGTTTTTGCAGAACGTGGAAGAGATCAAACCTTGTTATACAATTTCACAGTCCGTGTCATTTTCTTCATTTTGTTTGCACGAATGAAGAAGTAACGAGATTCCACTTTGTAAACAGATTAACCGATGCGACGGTTGCGATATTCGATTGGAAAATAACGGTGCTATTTCCTCGTTTCCATTTCTCACCATTTTTAACACAGACTTTTATCCAACCTGTATCGTATTATAGTCATTTATAAAATCAAAGAACACTCGACTAAGCTTTCACCGTATACATATTACAATTTATTCCGTTTATTCTTACGTTTCGTTGATGATAAAATTTCAAATCTTTCCATGACTTACTTCTAAAGATTACTGTTAACTCAAAGTACATACTTGCTTTCGTTATCTGATGGCAATCTTCGCGAGACGAAGAAACGAGACGATAGGTTTCCTCGTTGAACAGGAATTCAAATCCAATTTCATCCGGCCTATCGATTTCAATCCCCCTTTGTATAATATTGAAAATTACGCGCGCGCCATTTATCGAGGAGTATTATTACCAACAAAGGCCAACGTTGAATATTCAATAATTTGTATATCGAAGTGGCTGTGAAGAATAAATCAGAAATACTTTGTTCGTAATATCTTCTTTTCCTAAGTGTCGATTTCCGTTTTCCTCTTTTCTACCATAACTCAAAAGATTATATCATAGTACGTTTGGAACATTGGTTTGTTGTATAATTTCATCAATTGTAAGGTTTGTAAAAGAAAAAGAAGAAAAAAAAGGCAAAAGGAGTAAATCTAGTTAAAATGAACGCAAAATGGACATCTATAAGACGTCGTGTGCTGTCTAGGTCTTTGTTATAAAATTTGATGGCACATCCTTCGTGGAACATGTTTTATACGAACGATCATCTATATAATTGAATTTCTGATTTCAAGGTACAACCAGATGTCCCCCGGTGAGGTTGCCGAATGGCAGAGTCCGGCAGAGGGCCAGGGGAAGAATCATCAGATTCAGTTGTAACGAGGGTTTCACTCTCGTAGGTAACAAGTATGCAACTTGTTTTCGAGGCCAATGGGATACACCTACGCCCGTATGCGTCAGTAAGCACGGCTTTCTAATCGCACTTGATAAAACTATAAAATGGATTTCAGTTAAAATGCACTTTGTTAACTTTGTGCCGAGGATAACGTTGTGCTTTTAACGTGATTAAATTTCACGCTCCTCCGGCTGTGTATATCTTCGATGAATCCGAGCCGCGTCCATTAAAATTATCTGAAAGAAAATTATTTTGAAGTAAATTGAAAGACGTTCCGCGCTGAATTTTCTAGAAGAAGAATAGTTCAAATAATCGACAAGTTTTGTGAAGAACTATCTATAAGTGGATGTTGTCCTTCTCAGTTAAGATACGCCACTTACCATTTTGAAAATGAAGAAAATTGAAATGAAGAAAACGTTTTCTCATGGTCTGTCGGTCGTCTTTATGGGACCTTCTCTATTTTAGAAATTGTCTTAGCTTACCTCTTTTTAATAACGTATTTCAATAGAGTTATGTCTTGTCATGTCTCTATTTTCTATTCTGGGGAGAGCAATTGAAAGATTAACGCGATTAGGATGAAGCTGAGATTTCAAAATTAAGGGCAAATTAAAAGTAGAGTAAAATGAGGAAGTAAAATAAAAATGGAAGGAAAGTAATACCAGAATTCTGTGAATTTAATTTTATATAAGATCCAATTAGTACTCTTTTAACTCCAATTAAAGCAATTAGTAGTCTGCTGATATCTAATTATTTTCGTTTTATGCGTTCTTTCAACAAATATTATAATTAAATATCACTTTGTTCAATCATATCGAGAAACATTTTTCTTTAATTTCACGATTGAATAATCAATCATTTTATATATAATTTTCAAATTTTTTTTGTTACGTCGCGTAAGACGGTCCGTGCGACGGTCCTCATAGTATGACCGCCGGGACTGACATACCGTTATACTGACTTTCAATAGACCTAAGGAACCACCATAAACCGAATCTTTTTAGCCTAACTTCTATTTACATAAGTATTTTCGGTTTATGGATGGTCCTTAAGACAGTCCTTAGGTTTATTATCCGCACTTATAACTTACGGAGAAAGCGGTTGTTTGTCCATTAAAAATAACAGGTATTTCCCATTAAAAAGGACACCCATACCGAGCTTTCCTCCGTAATTGAACGAGACGAGTCAGTACTGTTCTACCAAACGTCGTGCAGGCAACACGACTATTCCACAAGCTTCGCGTACTTCTCACTTCGATCAAATTGATATTATATTAGTCTACTCGTTGTCAATACTACTCATATATCAAGTGTATTGTTATTCAACATTTATATCAATTATTTCTTCCTATACGACGAAAGCTCCAGTGTAATAAGTTGTTAAAATATAAACATTATAAGACTGTAGACTACAGTTTTATTCCCCAACAAATACCCTTATTATCCCACAAGAAATAAGGGGGTCGACCTGTTCGCGGTGTCGATCGTTATAATCGTAACGGGAATTTACGACTCCCGTTGACGCGCTTCATCCCGATCGCGTCTCCCCGCGACTGGACGAATTAACATCTTTCTTATTTACAAAGATTTATTTTAATTTATTCTCCCACAAATAAAATTTATTTTCAAAAATCTTTCTTCTTTCAAATTATCATTCTTTAGTTATCACGATAACATTCAAACGTTATTTTCCATCGATAAAATAAATCAAAATATTCTTTTCCTTATTATACGTGTTGAGATTATTAAATGTATAGGAATGCAAAGAGACGCGTGGATAAATTGTAAGATAGAAAATATATACATTTTAAGCTGAAGTGTAAATACAAAGAAGGAATACAATATACATGAGCTGGTCTAGACCCGCACGCCAACAATGTTACTCCATAACTGAAAAACCCTGAAGCCAACGCCGCACGTGCACCGCTTTTGATTTGTCCTCGACAGTCCCTTGTCTATGCGCTGTCGATGGCTTCGGTGCTAGAGAAAACTAAAGACCAGATGTAGAGTTTCCTTAGAAGTGGCGACCACTTCAACAATACGTTACAATTTTTTGTTCCGCTCAATAGTAATTGGCAATAGTTAATTAACATTCTGAAGTTCTTCTCATACTTGTTATTGCTGTTTTAACAGATGCAGAGTGTCCTGTACCACCCGTACCAGAACACGCGTTGATGGCACCTAAATACAATGGTGCGATATTATTATACTTTTGCGAGCCTGGACACGTATTAATTGGTTCGTCCGAGATTTATTGCAATGGAAAACAGTGGAATGGCACAGTGCCTTATTGTCGAGGTATTGCTAATTTTTTCTTCCGTTACTGAACCAAGGAAAACGAAATATGCATGTTAAAAGGCATTTCATTTTTAATTAGACACTACCGCTTCTCCTCCGACGCAGTGCGATTTCGAGAAACCGGATCTTTGTTGGTGGGAACAGGATCCCCAGCACGATTTCGATTGGCAGCGACATAATTTCGAGACTACAAGTCATCACATAGGAACTGGACCATCTCACGACCACACATTAGGAGCAGGAAATGATGGTAATTTATTTCACTTTTACATAAGCAAAACTGACTTTTTTTTTTTTTTTTTTTTTTTTTATACGTGGAGAAATCCTCATGGACACTCGCCGCTGCGAGATCGTACCAACCGAGTAGTGTCGGACTTTTACCGATTAAAACTCCACGGTAGTCTTCCTGGCGTTTGTTGGGGATGCCCCGAGTTCTCTTTCGAATTTCTATCGGTCGACATCCCCCGACCTACAACTGTTTTAACAAAGACTCGCGATTTTTGCAAATTCAGAATCGTACGATTTAGCTGATACAAATACTTTTGTTCATCATTATATAAATTTTGACTGCTCCTCTTGCCAGGTTATTACTTGTACATCGAAGCCACTGGTCGACTGATAAACGATACCGCAAGGATCATTTCTCCCATTTACAATGCATCGTACACGGATTCTGGCTGTTTCTCATTCTGGTAACTAACACTCGTACAATCGAAGTTTGCCTCTTTTTAATAAAGATGACTATCGACGTAAAAGGAAAATTTTGCAGCACGTGAATTTGACATTTTCTAATCGAAGATACGACAGGTATCTCTTGTTAAATGTGACAGCCCTTAGTTTGATCGTTAATTAGCTAGTCACTTGGGATTATTAAACAAATTATTAATACGGCAGGTCTTAAAACAGGATTTAAGTTGCTGCGCGCGTAACAAAATTTGAAATTCAATTATTAATTTGAAACTGATCGAATTATTACGTCCAAGCTTTTAATCCTTCGTCCCACATCAATCTTCAGAAGTCTTAAATTTAATATTCTGTCGCGATGAATAATTGCGATTAAAATATAAATTGTCTGTGATCATAATCTATAATATTATGAAAATGATGAAAAACTTTTCGTTGAATCTTTCTTTTCCGCCGTTTCTTATCGAACAGTGAAGATTTTGCTTATTGTTCGTTTCAGTAATGTTATAATTCAATTTTCATTTTTAATTCAATTATTGAATCCTTAGGCAGAAGATCATAAATCGAAGCCATGTTTCTACGTATATCGTTTTCCATTCCATCGTACAGAATATTCTTCAAGGTCTATATCGTTGGACACGCTTAAAACAGATTATAATAATTACAGTATTCCATTTTGATTAACAATTTGTTAACAATTAAGGAAAAAATCGACCAAGGTTACCATGTTTTTCTCACGCGTCTTATTTATTTGGCACATTTCATTTATTTTATTATGTCTCACTTATTATAGATTCGAAGTATATTTCAGAAATATATTATTTACTTTAATAAATAGAAACACTATGAAACGTCTTAAGGAGAATTTTAATGTACCATCGAAAGCAGAAATTCTTTTGCATCTACTTTACGTTTAAGAAATTGTGTAATTATTAATAGTAGAGCACTAGGACTAACTTCACCTTTTCTTTTCCATCAATATTTGCAGAGAACAAGCATTTTTTATTCTAAATAAAAACAATAAAATTGCAGGTACCATATGTTTGGCGCCACAGTGGGAGCTCTAAACATATACTTCAAACAAGAAAACGATCTTCTACCGCGATTAATGTTCAGCAAAGAAGGAAACCAAGGAAACCAATGGCTGCACGGCATTTTCAATTTCCCTAAGGCTAAAAAAGGTTTCCAGGTGAAGCAACGAAACAAGCGATATGAAACAATTGTCGATTTCATTTTCTTCACGGTCTCCCACTTTCTCCTTCTCAGATTATAATCGAGGGTGTACGAGGGAGTAGCTACGTGAGCGACATCGCCGTAGACGATGTGGCCATTTTGCAGGGTGACAAGTGTCGAAACGACAGTAAAACCGAGAACGAGGGGGTCACCGAGAGCAACGATGGTAATATTCGTGGAAATGGATTTTCTTTCTTTCCACGGCGAGAAGATGTCCCGTGGTGATGTTGATTCGTTGCCCGTTCGTTTTTGAGTTATCTTCTAACTAAAACGCTGGTACAATAACAGACGAAAACGGGGGCGAGAAACGCGGCAAGTTGTGGAAGTAGTAGAACGTAATGAAATCGCGTAACAACGCTTGGCTTATTACGAATACAGGCGATGTACATAGATTGTTTCAAAGCGCAGACTAGCTTTAACAATTATACTTAGGTGAATGTAAGTACATTTAACGTCTGTGGGAGTTGGCACGTGTGCAGATGACGAGCGATAGAATAAAACGAATATTTACAACAAAGAGCGAGAAACTTGTGTGATATGAAATAAATACGAAATGAGATATTTTAAAACATCTGTCGATAAATATAGATTCTTTGGATAAATATGGAAAATTGAAGGGAAGTATACCAAGTATATCTTATGAAATGGGAAAGAAAGCTTTTCGCCTTGTCATTATTTCTTTCTACGTTAGCGATAATTTTTATAATACATTTTTATTTTTAATCAATGTTATAATTTAATATTGCAATTTAATTTACTAATTTATTTAATCTATCGTTAATATACATATAGGTATCTTTGAGAGAATGAAAAATAGATTTATCTAATTCGAATGTCAAAAGATAGTTTTGTAAATACGAAGAGAATCGATAGCATTTTGAGTTTAAAAATTGTTCTTCTACGACATAGAACACGAAGAATATAACGTTAATTTTCTCCCTCTGACCTCCATATCTGATAACCGATTTAGCGAAAGTTCTTTTTATAGAGTATAATTATTCTGTATATCGATGATTAGCGAGTTGAAAGTTTGAAAAGAACGTATTAAAATAATCCACACGATGTTCTTCCTTTTCGTTTTATTTCACCCGATATAAGATTTGTATCTAATTTGAAACGAACGGTTTCTAGATCAAATCGAACTGGTGAACGCACAGCAAACTTGTCGCGGAAGATGTAAAAATAGTGTGACATACAATTTTACAACTTCGATACCACCCACGCCAACGGAAATCTGCCTCTGCACCCTCGATTGCGAAGAACAGTCGCTCTGCTGTCCGGATTACGCGGAATATTGTATTCTGGGTTAGTATGCTAAACTACTATGATCTTCAAAAGTTTAATTTTTCTTCCAGTTTCCTTATTATTTTCTACTTAGAACAAAATAAGGGTTACTTTAATCACGACGGTCAGAATATCGTGTAATAAATTATTTAATCAATATTTGGTCGAATAATCAAGATTAATATCAACGTTATTTAATTACTAACTAATTATAAATCAAAATTTATTTTGAAAAATAGTAAAGATGTTTGATGTTTATTTCAAATTTTCAGGTTTCTCCGTTAAGGTTTCTAGAAGGATTATTTGAATCTAGAGCGAAATAAGGATTATTTCAGCTATATAATAATTATGATTGATCGATCGAATTTAATTATTAATTGTGTCAAAATTTTGCTTACTACGCAGTACGATATTGAACAGTATAAATCATTATGCACGATTATGTAACTAATCAGCAAACTTTAAGCTTTCTACTGTTCGCTACTGTGTGTCATCGGTTTCGAATGGACTAAAAAAAATTCCTCCGCTTTAACGAATTCATTCAGATTGCAATTAAGCTGCTCTCTCGTGTTTACTCTAACGTGAGCTTTTTAATTCGCAGCGTACACCGATGAAGCGACCACGACTATCGAGCAATCAACGATTCCGAATCACGAGGGGGCGGCAGTTTCGGTTCCACCCCCGGAAAAGGGCACAGTGATCGATATGGCGACAGTGAGGACAGGTTTCTCGATAAATCCAAAGGATGATATCGATCCTATCACATTGAGGTCGTCGACGAGCACCACGATGATGCCAATTTCGACCACGACCAGGCGGCAAACTGAGAAACCAACGAAAAGTACGGAGACGTCGATTGTTCGGTCCAGCACGATCGTCACTGAGAGATACACTTCGGAGAACGAGATACCTGGTAACACGAATTCTGTTCATGTTTCATTATCAAAGTTTCACTAGTGTCTCATTGAGCAACGTGTTCCTTTTGTCTGGCAATTTGAATGGATTTTTGATTTTCGCGACAGAGAGGGAGGAATTGAGAAAGTTGGCTCGGTGACGATTGTGTTTGAACTTTGCATTGTGTTTCAGTTTGATCATACTCGTTGGTTTGTTCGTGCTTTGCGTATGAGTTGGTCATTGTGACGCTTCTTCCATTTTTTGTTATATAATAATTATTAGATGGTGGATTTCTACGCAAATTTATATCTTTGCGGACGTACAGTCTGTCACACAAGAGCGTGTCTGCGATATTTCTGTAAATATTTATATATTTGTAAAAAAATTTATATGAATTGAATCTACATCTAAAACACTAATACGCTATTACTTAGTAGGGTGTCCAATCTCCTCCATTAGCGATTATAGCTTGACATCGTTTCGGCATACTCTCGACTAATTTTTGAGCGTAGGATTCTGGTAACGACCTCCATATCTTTCGAATGTGATGTACAAGTGTTCTTATTTTTGTGATACGTCTTCCTCTCAGCTTGCATTTCATTAGGGACCACACATTTTCGATAGGGTTTGCATCAGGGGACTGCGATGGCCAAGGAAGTACTGTGATGGCGTTTTTCGCTTTCCATTGGGTGCAGATGCGACTTCGATGTTTAGGGTCGTTGTCTTCTTGCAATATCCATTGGTCCTCGGTTTGGTTGAACCAACGTTTCACGGATGTGAGAAGTCCCCTTTGGTACAATTTCACCATCTTTTGTGCATTCAGATTGTCTGTAAAGACGCACAAAGTCCCAAAACCGCGTGCGTTAAAGCAACCCCAAACATGCACTTTTATAGGGTGTTTTACACTTCTTTGAATCATCCTTCTTCCATGGATAGTCCAAGCACGCCTAATAGGACACCATGCCCAAAACGAAGATTCATCAGTGAATATTATATTACTCCAATCACGATCTCTGTTTTCATTCGCCCATGCCAGACGATTTTCGACGTTTCGCGTACGCGGCACTCATATTAAAAAGCTCTGTTCCTTTCACTGTTTCAAATGAAACTGAAAGGTATTCAGCAACGCGTATTAGAGAAGTTTTCGTTTGTTTACATTCTTTTTATCTCATTCTGATTAGGTGTCAGGTTTCGCAGATATCGCAGACACGCTCTTGTGTGACAGACTGTAATTAATTTTGAATTATATTCGACTTTGAATATTACCACGAGTAGTTTATTGTACATTTTTGTGTTATATTTATTTATATTTTATTCCTGTTTACACTTATACATTTAAGTTTCTTATAAATATATACACGTGTTCACAGTGTAATAATTATTTAATTCGAGTATTTAGTTGTTTGAAGAAATCGTAGTTTGACTGTCGATATATTTTGTTCTATCTGTTTATTAGTGAAACGAGGGTTTGTCAAAGTAAATCAAAGCCGAATCGGAAAGTATCCCGAATCGAGATTAGAAATTATTTTTCCAGAAATCAATAAAATAGAGAGAAGGTTTAACGATAATCAAAATGAGCGTTCTTTTCGGCAGATTTGGACGTAAAGAGACAAGAGTTAGAGAAGAAACGAAGTTCGAAATTCAGCTTGTCAGGGATTATCGCTGTGGTGGTTGGAATCATGACGGGAGTATTCATCTCGCTAATGGTCGCGACCATCATTTTCAGACGAAGAAAAACGTACAAACGTGGAACGAATGGATCAGCGCTTTCGGAAGACAGTGACGTTCGATTTTTAACGTCCGACGAGATCTTGGATTTCACGTTAGCCAGACCTAGCGAGAACGACGAAACGTAAGAAAATTTCATATATAAAGCGTTGGTTTCATTTCTTGGTTTCATTATGAGGGAAATGAAAGTCATAGGAAACGGGTTGTCGCAAAGGGACAGAATTCTAGAAATTTATTTTGACGTTTCTATGAGTCATGGCTGTATGTAGGACAAAGAAAAATATTACATTTTTCGTGGGTATTTAAATGGACTAGTTACTGTATATTTAATAAGAAACTTAACAAGCGAATGAGGTAATTAATGTTACTGTAAAGTATTAAATACATTCGCCATTGTTTTTCTTTTTTTTTTTTATTATTTTAACAATTAAACTATCAATTTTTAACGTGTACCTAAATATATTATACGTATGGAGTAATAAATATATGATTTCATAATATCGCGGATAGGTGTGTCCTATCATGTGGAGCTTTTTTTCTAAAAAGAAGCTATAATGTAAATGCTATACTTAACTGTATGATTTCGTAAGATCGATCTACTTATATCAGTTGGAAGCTTTATGCTTCATTGACATTTTGTTTCGTAGGAGGCTACGGTCAATGTTTATTAAATATTGAAGTATCAGTTTCAAAGGTTAGAAAATTAGGGAATCATGGTTTATTCGATCCAAAGGGCTGTAGCAAAAATTATGACTTTCTTTGTGTAGAATCTATCATACTACCGCTCAACAAGAGGAAGGGAAAGGGGAAAAATACAATTGCAACGAGGTGTCTCAACGCAAACCTTTATTGTTACCTGTAAATTATAACACGTAGGTGGAATAAAGACAGAGAATCTGATCGAAATTTCGCTGTTAATCTTAGTTTAAATCGACAATAAGGTACAACGTATAATTGTTTTGTCGAAACGATTAAAACGATCAGCTGTAACAGTTCAGAAAGCTTCGTACACGATACGTCTCTCATATATTTTCACCATCGCCATCAGTCCACCATCAGTTTCAAAAGTTAGAAAATTAGGGAATCATGGTTTATCGATATTTCTTGCAAATTAGATTAACGTACTGTATATAGTAATAATATTTGTTAGAACTAAGGAGTTGTTAAACAAACAAAGGTGCGGAATAAATATTAATTCTATTTAATTTCTACACGCTTACTGTTAAATACTCTCCGAATCGTATCGTCTTAGCGTTTCGATTATTAATGAAATACTCTTAAAATTTGTCTGTCAAGTTTTCCAATCTTCACACTTTTTTGAAACAAAAATATTTTTGTAAAAATGTGAATAAAGTCTTACAAAATAGAACTTTCCTCTCTCAAAGTATATTGTCCAAATTTTCATAATTAACTATCTATCAGTTAGTCGTTACAGATAAACACGAAGCTCTTGAGTGACATTGACGTATTCCTTGTTTCATTTTAAATTTAGCAGAGCGTTTAATCGCAGCTATAGTAAGGGACGAAGAATTGGCAAGAGAAAACGTTTCTCAATCATAACTTTGAAAACCTAACGAAAATCGATAGAATTACGATAGAATATAGAATTAACAAACGAAACCTTTTTCGATCACGATATTCTGAAAAATTAAAAAAAAATCATTGATCAGAATAAAAACGTGTCGTCGATAAAGTGTTAATTTTTCCTAATCTGTCGATCAAATTAACCAATCTTCATCGATCTATACGGTTCCATTACCATCAATGAATACCACCTTCTGTAAAGTCGGAAAGAATTTTAAAATACACCTTAATTGCACGTCGTTTTCCCATTGATTCCGCCCCCAAGCGCCGGATAACGCTACCTTCTATTTTTACAAACTCACACGGTCGCCCTTTCGTGGCGGAACGCGA
Organism: Bombus campestris; assembly: GCA_905333015.3. Classification (NCBI taxonomy): domain Eukaryota; kingdom Metazoa; phylum Arthropoda; class Insecta; order Hymenoptera; family Apidae; genus Bombus; species Bombus campestris. The sequence continues at coordinate 9,385,199 of HG995136.1, read as the reverse complement.
GACCCGAATTTAACTTGGTTTAAGGGGCGGAACGACAGTTCGGTGGACTGTAATTAAGCGTCAGATAACGAAACGACACGCGGGGGTGGCTTTGCAGCCGCCCTGTGTTCGTGAATCCGACCCTTCAACTTGGCTGCCTTTGGCTTATCTGGTCACCGTATCGATTTATGCGAAACGCCGCAGGACCGCACCGGAAACGAAAACTCTTTGGCCCAAGTTGCACACTCACGACCGGAAATCGTGAACACACCGCACCGTTTCAACTGGGATGGAGGCGGCTGCTCGTTACAATTGGTCTTTTCTCGGTTAACTGATCTCGGGAAAGATGTCGATAAGAGGGAATTCAAGCTTCCAGTGTCGATATTTCCGTGAAACAAACCTAATTGACAAATTTATTTATTCTTTCCTTCTCTTTTTTTTTTGGTTTTGGTTTTAACGTCGCTTCAACATCAGCGGAATACGGATTTTTATGTAAATTTATGTTTCTAAGGCGAATATGGCGTATCTTGAACTTCCTCGCGATAGTTTCTATTTTCTATCTTACACATACATCGTATAAAGAATCTTTCATTAAATTTCATAAAACATTTTTATGTCAGACATTATATGTCCTATTTTACGACTTTATCACTTAAGAGAAGCTTTAAGAAACTTTACAAATCTATCTTCACGCTTTTCATCTCATTGAAAAGACTTTCTTCCTGTATTTCGTAAAAAATTACAAATTGCAGATTTTTTTACTTTTTACATTCCTACTTGTACTTCAATTTCTCGCTGCTTTTATAATTAGTGTAAAAGGTGATATCTTTGAATTTTTGTTCAAGTTCTTAGAAATTGCTTTACCACGTTCCATCGAACATTACACACTCTTTCACTCTTTTTTAACCTTTCATTCTTTTATAATATTAACATAAAAGATTGTAAGGCTAGGACCTAAAAGTAATTCTTAATTATACTTTCAAGTTGTTATCGACATTCTTCAATCTCGTTTCGAGAATTTCATTTTTAAAACAACTAATAAATTTGATTGATTCCAAAGCATATATAAACGTAAAGCATAAAGATCTAACGACATATTCATCGGTACATTATTTCCTTTCAGAATATTTCTTATACTGTCAGTCTTGTGTAATCTCTCTCTCTCTCTTTCAAACTTTAAAATAAGTTTCTTTTTAAGAATATTAAATGAAATTATTGTTGTTATTTTTATATTATTTAGACAACTATATTATCACGTGAACAATTATTACGTATTCGATAAAACACCCTTATAATATTCAACACTGAATCACCGACCACGTGCCTTTTTTTTTTTAGGTTATCTTCTGCGCTCCTTAATATTCTTACTATTTATAATATTTTCAATAAAAATAATGACTAATTATTGAACCTGGGCCCATAACCTGTTGTTATTTTTGTTGAAATGGTCACAACTTCTGGGAAAACTCTACATCTGGTTTTAGTTTTCTTAAGCATTGAAGCCATCGACAGCGATAGACAAAAGATTGGGACGAAGGCAAACCATAAACAGTAGACAGGCGACGTTGGCTACAGGTTTCTTTTTTCAGTTATAGAGTAACACTGCTAGCGTGCGGATCTGGACCAGCTCATATATTGTATTCCTTCTTTGTATTTACACTTCAGCTTAAAATATATCTATTTTTTCTATCTTACAATTTATCCACGCGTCTCTTTGCATTCATATACACCTAATAACCTCAACAATGTTTATATTTAGAGGTAGGATCGCGTTAGTCACTATTATACTATTGAGATAAAAACACCACACTTCTCAGAGCCGAAAAACCTTTATTGCATACTTGAAAAGGAACACACAACGAACGAAAAAACAAAAGAAGTCTTAAAACTATCGATCAGGTCTATCGACCGTGTCTGGTAATATCTTCTAGTTACTCTTTTTATAACTGGCCGTCAGCATATAGATGGCGAGCGAGAACTCACGTTGTCATTTTCAACAATTATACATACAAAACGCATAGACGTTACTTTCCTTAGCGTTGAAAGATATTCTTCGATATTTACGAACACCTATAGTTAAGACTTTAATATTTGCAAACACGAGTTCCAAATAAATACATAACGCGATATATTGAAATATAAAAAATAGTTATTTTCTTTTAACTTATACTAAATTCCTAGAAAGGATAAAAATATGTGAACTCCTATCTAGCGATGTATTTTACCTAGGAGGAAGAAGAGGAAAAATAAGGTATATTTTAGCTCAGTATCGAACACGGTTCTCCGAGACACGGTGAAGATTAGATCTGAATTCGAACAAGTACACGTAATGCCTCGTTAAATATTAAATTCGATGCACATTTACATTCGCTAGCAAACAAAATTTACATTGTATCTCTTCGTGAAGCGTAATCGTTCCTTTCGGCTAGCGCCGTTATGCAGTTCTGCGAAATAACTACCGTTCAAAGAACGTTGCAGGAAAGTTCATTTTAATGCAGGCAATGGGAAAATGCTTTTTCCTCGCCCTCGAACGATCAAGATTATTTCAACGTATTAAGATTCCTTTACGACGTGGATTCTGTTAAGTGGATTTAAGAAATCGTCTAAGAATGAATAACTTGTAAAAGTAGAATTTCTTTATAATTTTTCATATTTTAAGGAAGAATAATATTCCAAACTGGAGAAATATCAGAATGAAATTCTGCAAATGAAGACGATAAAAGGAATAAAGAAATAAAAATTCATAAATATAGATATGTATAGATAAAGGTTGTAATTTTTCGGCGAATTTGTGATTAGCAAAGTGATGACTTCAAGAAATCGGTTTAAGATTAATAAATTACTTGGAAACAGAGGAACTATTCTAATCTTTAAAGCGAAACATTAATTTACGAATGAAGTATGACGAAAGGACATAGAACGTGCTAATAAAATTTCTTGTTACGTACTTTATGATTCTTTTATGAAGACCTGTTAACTGTTAACGAGAAACTGTCTGTTTAGAAAAAAAAACCATCTTCGTATAAAATTTTTACTAAATACGTCATAACTTCCTATTAAAGTATCGTTAAATATACATCTCAATTGTCGTTAAAAGTTGTGTCTACAAAAAGTATCCCATTAAAAAGCGTTTTATTCAAGTATCAAACTCCATCTCTGAAAAATATTATCGTCACCAACTTCGGCAAGATATTTATTTAATAAAAATTGTTATTATCATATCTACATATATATTTAACCTATACTTTAATCCGTGTCAATTTAAATTTATGATACAACTACTGTTTAGGTCTTTTAATCGTATCTTTCATAATCTACCGTTACTTGTCTTTATAATTATACTTTTTTAAATTACTTTTTAATTTTTATAATTATACTTTATATATACATTTTGCCATTCTTTCGATTTATTACACGTTCGGAAAATAAGATTTGATGAAAAAAATGACTCCTTACCAAGTAATCGAGAAATTATTAAATTAATAACGAAACATCAGCAAAATGAGTAAATTAATTACGGGAAGCGGGAAAATTATACAAATTACTAAATTACTTACGAAGGTACCGAAATTTTCAGGATTACAGGAATTATCAAACTAATTCGACGAAATTACAGGAGTTTCCAAATTGATTACATACTCATCGCGAAATGTCGAAAATTACACAAGTTTCCAAATTAACTACGAAATTACCGAAATTACCAAAATGATAGAAGTTACGAAATTCATGACCAATCTTACCGATATTATCCAGTTAATTCTGAAATTAAATACCATAATTATCAAAGGGAAAGGGAGGATCGTTCACATAAATGCGGTAGGAATTTTATCAATTCGATCAATCACTCGAAAATGTTAAAAACTCGTCTTCCTCGTTTCTTATCGTAACACGACGAACGAAATCTCACAAGGAACAAGGAGAGGGATGAACGAAAGTTTCCAGTCGAAGTTTTACCCTGGTAAGTCCGACGGCTGGTCGATAATCGGCTTAAAATAGCGTCGTGATATTAAAATTAAAATTTGCACCGGTTCAACCCCTAAATTTAGGGTTGCGTTTCAAGCGGACGGAGGCTCGTGTACTACGAGCATGTCGGCCGATAAACACGCGGTGTTATCGCGGCCACTCTTGCTCTTTAATCTTGATCGAATGCTCATGTTTATTCCGAACGAGCATTCGCCGAAGCGGACCGAGGACATTTTTAATTAATAATAAATCTGATTCCGCGAAATCGACATCGTAAAATACAAGCTAATGTGTTGGGAGGATTTGGGTGTTAGCCATTATTGGTCAGCCGTGCAATTAGCACATATTTAGTTGTTTATCCTTTGCTTTTCTCTCGCTTTATTCACTTCTGTTCCTAGTTTCTAGTTTCTGTGAAATAAAATTTGTTTCGTTGAAAAATTCGAAAATTGCGTATGTTGGCTTTTTATTTTAAATTTATAGCGTACACGCATCGTTGTAATTTCGCGTTAAAATTGTCTTCGCTATTTTCGATTAATCAATTTTAAAATATCTAATTCGAAGGTAATCGGTAATTTCTTTGTAATATTTTACAATTTATTTCGTAACTAAAACTCTCTGGCCGATATAATTTTATTAAAAATTTCATCCGTAGCAATTTCCACTACTTCAAATTATTTATAATTCAAGTTGCTTTCGTTTCGCCTGTACGTATTATATTTTCACTGTCGAATATATGTATGTCGTATTGGAAAATTGCAAGCTGCCAAAACTCGCTGAAAAGTTAACGATAACCCGAGGAAGAAGTTTGTGCGTCAGGAAATTGTCAGGCGGTGAAACTTATCAAAACTTGCACGTAGTTGGATCGCGAAATGTCAAAAACCTCACGGGAAACTTCACATATCGTGAGATTTCGAGACGTTGAAGATTTCCGTGTCTGTTCCCTCGAGAAAAATTCGAAAAATGCTAAACGGTAAATTTTATTTTTCAATTCTTAAAGCTTCCCGATCGTGCAAGCTTTCATGCACCTATCATTTAATTACTTTTGCTTTGATTTTCCTGTTTTAACCAAATGATGAGAACAATAGTAGAATAGCTTGCTGTTGGAACGAACAAAAACGTCAGGATTTTCGTTATAATTACTTTACAATACTACTACTACTACTACTACTACTACTACTACTACTGTAGTATCAGGAAAAGGGGGGTATACACTGGGCCTGTTGTAAAGAGAGTGAGGGAGTGGGAGATCCGGATGGGTCACACCGGTGGCCCTTTACAACATTGGGTAATTGAAAAGGGATGTATCTGACAATGAGTCACGCACATCTGTAGAATATAAGGAGGAATACGAAAATCGTGGGACGGAAGACGTTAGTGAGTTGAGTAGAGTCAGTTGAGTTGGGCAGTTGAGTTGGGCGGTTGAGTTGGGCAGTTGAGTGAGCAGTTGAGTTGTAGCAGTTGAGTTGGGCAGTTGAATTGAGTTGAGAAGTTGGAAGCCGAGTGTTAAGACGTACGACGATATTGTAGCCAGTTTTGTTTTGAGCAATGCTTGTACGAATAAACCATCCTTTCTTGTCTTTGCTCTAGATAACACGCACACACTTGTAAGTTACTACACTACTACTACTACTACTACTACTACTACTACTACTACTACTACTACTACTACTAATACTAATAATAATAATAATACTAAAGATTCTACTTTAAAGTCTGGACGTTAACACTCAGGATGATTCCTTTTAACAATTGCAACAGTGCTTTAAATTTTCTAATTAATTCTAATTGAACTAATATTCTAATTAAGCACAGGGAAGAATTTCCGTGGTTCTTACCGAATTAAATCCGAAGTCTCACGTTCGTCCATGTATCGCTCACCATCTTCACGCCACGGTTTCGCCGCGTTTCGGTCGCTAGGAAGCACAGTTGGAGTTGACATTCAGCGAATGAGTATGCTACTTGGCCGTTGTCTTGCGTTCGTTAAAAACTAATCAGCGTGCATATTTTCGACATTTCCGTTTTGAGATTCTCATTGGACGCCCGATCAGTGTAGCACGGTCAGTTCCTTACGAGTTCTCGAATCGTTAACGTCATCTCCATCGGTCGCGAACTAAGAATCGTTTAGTCTCTCAGCGGTCTGAGAGACAGTCTCGTCTGAGTTTTCGACTTATTAATGTTTTCAAGTATTCGTGGAGTGAAGTATCGTTCGATCGATCCTAACCATCAGTTATCAGTGCCAGTGAAGCTTTACGTTTTCGAACGATCTTGCTCAAGATCAACCGTGAGCGATCGGAGAGTGAAGTATCGTCGTAGCCGTGTTAATAAAAGTCAGCCGTGGTTAATTCGGCGGGTAAAAAGTACAACGTAGTATCATCGAGATCAGACACGTGCACGTACATAATATTTTCAGAAATATTTGTTAAAACACCATTGTCGATGACATTTTCTGACCTCTCTCTTGATTCATTTTATAATGAAAAACCAGCAGCTTGGAATTTCACGAACCGATATTAAACTGTCATAACATTTACATAACCTTCTCGAAATGGTAAAGTTATTTTTATAACAAGTTTTACGTCACTGTTTCCAGGTTTAAACGCATATAAAAATATTACTCGAATAATTTGATATTTATAGTTTCAGTTACAAACTTGATATATAATATCTGCGTTGCAATAAAATTTCTTTTTGCTGTAGTAGATAGTAACTAACAAGAGGAGAATATTTAATAGACAGTTTATTCGGAAATGTAGTCATTATACTTTGTAATATATTAATAAACTAATACGATATCATGCGAAGTTTATAGTAAGAAATAATTATACATCAAAACTAGAAAAAGAAAAAAGAAGGTTCATCTACTCATTATTCACAACAAAATTATAAATTAATTAAAGGGAATTTGTCCTTTTTTTAAAATATTTGTATCAATAATGATAAAAGTACAAAGCATGATATTCGAACGCAGCATCTTCTTCGCACGCTTAACTGCAAAAACTTGCAGCTTTTTAAAAAATTTTCATAAAATTACAGTCTAACAAAATGAGACTTTCATTTACTAGATTTGATTAATCATTAAAGAAAATTTTTCTATTAACGTTTAAGATTATGTTTCACACTAATTATGGAATAATTAAACAAATGCTCGCACATAAAACTCCTACAAAAAGAGAACCATAGACAAACCATGATATTCGCAATTGTTAATAAACTTCATTAACTCATGCTTTAATATGAATTAAGCCTGTAATTTCATACAAATATTCTAATTAGAAAAGTATTACATACCGAAAAAGAAAAAATGTTTATAAAACACTTGTAATTGCCACAAGGCTAATTTCTCTGATATAAATTAAATGTCGAAATTTTCGAGCGATAGAAAAAAAGTAGCAATTATGAAAAATAATAATAATTAATAATAAAATGGAATAAAAATCCGATCTAAAGGGCTGCAGCAAAAATTATGACTTTCTTTGTGTAGAATCTATCATACTACCACTCAACAAGAGGAAGGAAAAAGGAAAAAATACAATTGCAACGAGGTGTCTCAACGCAAACCTTTATTGTTACCTGTAAATTATAACACGTAGGTGGAATAAAGAGAGAATCTGATCGAAATTTCGCCGTTAATCTTAGTTTAAATCGACAATAAGGTACAACGTGTAATTGTTTCGTCGAAGCGATTAAAACGATCAGCTGTAACAGTTCAGAAAGCATCGTACAGGATACGTCTCTTATATATTTTCACCATCGCCATCAGTCCACCATCAGTTTCAAAAGCTGGAAAATTAGGGAATCATGGTTTATCCGATCCAAAGGGCTGCAGCAAAAATTATGACTCTTTTTGTATAGAATCTATCATACTGTCGTTCAACAAGAGGAAGGAAAAAGGTAAAAAATACAATTGCAACGAGGTGTCTCAACGCAAACCTTTATTGTTACCTGTAAATTATAACACGTAGGTGGAATAAAGACAGAGAATCTGATCGAAATTTCGCCGTTAATCTTAGTTTAAATCGACAATAAGGTACAACGTATAATTGTTTCGTCGAAACGATTAAAACGATCAGCTGTAACAGTTCAGAAAGCGTCGTACACGATACGTCTCTCATATATTTTCACAATCGCATCGTCGCAGCTTATCATACACGTAGTGCATATTACACTTGACGTGTAATGCACGCGAAATCGATCGTTTCTCCTGGATGTATGTTCTCTCAACGCTACACCAAAGCTCTTTTTCTCTTCGTTCAAGCTCATCCTGGTCATCGTGCGATCGTCCGTCCCTTCCACGAGGTGAAAAGCCAGACGTCGTTGGAAAATTCCGAATAAAGCGTCTCGTAATACGAGAAACGATCGATCGATCGATTAATTGTTTCATGAAAAACACGCTGTCGTTTTGAAGTACTCTCGGTGGTACCAGTGTGTCAAAGTTAATTAGAAAGATATAGAATATATCTTTTCTTACAACGAGAGTGTATGCAGTGCTCATATTTTTATATTATGTTTGTATAAACAAGGTGTTTACATGGTATTTTTATAAACAGAATAACGATATCTACCGATGTTGAAAGGTTCAAATAAAGTGATAGATCGAACATATCGCACTTTTCGTGTCAAATATTTCTGGCCACTCTTAGAAATGAAACGCGCAACCGTCGAATCACGACCTTGAATTATTTTCTAGATACTGGCAATTCAGCCGCAAAATATATGGAAAAGCTCCTAAATACTTATGTACATCGATCATTCAAATTATAATTACACTGGAAAAATATTTCATCCGACGTTGTTTAATCTTCATTTTAAATATTAATAATGTTGAACGTTTCTCTTACATATTAATGAGATAAATACAGGTAGTAATTATCTACTGGGATGAATCAGCGGTGCAAGTGAAGCGTCAGAATTTTACCAACGACCTCCGCGGGAGAAATTGATTAATTATTAACAAAGCCGCTTGTTCGCGTTTGTTTTAAGTCGCGTTACATCCGCCGACTAATTAGCCGACATTTGGCGGCTGATTTCACAGGAAAATATTAAAAGTTACGATAACACTTAATTCACGGCTGGGAAGACGATGGTTTTTAAATCACCTGTTGAATGCGTTCGCCGAAAGTTCCACAGAGAAAATTGCTGAAAATACATAACTTTTCTGTTTCGTTAAAAGCTCGAATATAATTTATTTATCACCTAAAAGAAGCAGGAAAAAAGAAAGAGGCAGGTATTAATAGATGAAATAGAAAGCGATAGAAACAATATCTCTTTTATATTCCGATTGACATATCGAATTACTCGAAAAACATTTCATTCGGATTTATATCCAATCTCGTACAGGTAAAAAATCATGGTTATTCATGTTCACTCTACATTTTCAATTTATTTCTTCATACATAGTAAACGTATCTTTTTCTGGATTATACTGCTCGTTCTAAAATACCCTATACTAATTTATGTCTTGATTTATACATTTTCTTCTTATATTACGTTTCACTCGTTAAAGAATTTTTATTTCACCTTATCTCGTTTATATCGCATTAATTTGCCAAACATTAATTTCCCTTTGACTTCCTTGCATCCCTTAATATCTTCATGAGATCATGTATCTTTAGCCTAACTCACACGAAGTTAACTTCCGAGGAACGCATTTTCGCGATGTAATTAACGATTCACAAGCGAGCGCATAACATCAATTGGATTCAAACGCCACTTTAATTACTTCTCACCGCGTCACGTAATACCAACCGGATTAAAACATTACCCAATTTTCATGCGTTTACACGTCATCCTCTCGTGATCTGTTCTTTTTGCTCGCTTTGAGTCGTTTGTCGCCAACTGGTCCTATAATTTCAATTAAAGAGACCAAAATGTTACGATCTGGCTGGTTTTTCATTAAAATCCAATTTCCCAAATTCCGATAAAAATCCAACTTCCCTCGCTTTGTCTCACTTTATCTGCCCTTTACTTTAGCTTAGCCTAACTTTACGCGTTTAACTTTGCGTCATGGACATCGAACGACTGTTCTTCTAACACTTTCCACGACTATAGGTAAAACATAAAAAGAATATTACTGGACGAGCCGATTTTTAATTGGACGAATTCAATTTAAAGTACTAACGTAATTAGACCGTTTTTTTTTTAATTTATGCAAATTAATATTATTATAAATATAATTTGAAAAATTCTATTTAGATAACGTACCGTTTCATCTATTAAGTAATTGTTATTGTAAGGAATGTTCTATGTACCTTGAATTTACATATTTTTGCATGTTATGTTATCTTTTTCCAGCAAAACAGTTTGAACCGGTAAAGCTCGAATAATTCTCGGATTATTAAAATTATAATAAGTTCTTTCTTTTACTGACAAATTTAACGGTGAGTTTTTATAAAAAAAAAGTATAACGCAGTATATGCTGAAATGGATGTTGCAAATCAAATCTCTAGATGTATTTCAACGGACACAGTATTTATGTAGCAATTTAATATATCAAGCCTTAAAAATCGGGTATTCAATATTACGTGCGGTTATCGTATATCTATACTACCAGGAAAATCACGAAAGAAAAGTGTCGGGAGAACGTAGAAGAGTAAGAGAGCTCGATCTGGATGAAACAAGCATCGCATATTTATTCGAGAAGCATGAAAAAGAAACAGGCGAGATTCGGTCGAGATTCGGCGGCGTTTTGTCACGCGAAAAGGAAAAAAACGGTATCGGCCGAAAAATTTACATAAAATGTTCTTTCTCCCACTTACTCTCTGTATCCTCTTTTATATATTTTACATGTCTATACATCTTTCTCTCTCTCTCTCTCTCTCTCTCCCTCTCTCTGTACATATGCATATGTCTGCATATATACAGATTAGGCTGCTTCTTATTTATGCTTTTGAAAAATTTTTTCAAGGTTTCTTTCGTCCCCCCTCCTCTTTATAATAATTCCAATAATTCCAATTAATAAAAAGAAATGATGTGCGCAAAATTTGAGCTTGATCGGGTAACGGATAGACGTACCTCTGGGCTCTTAAACATTAAAATAATTTTTTGAATGTTTATAAAATCGAATTTATTCGATTATCTCGTAAACGAAAGTTAATTTCGATGTTTTTTAATTTTCAAAATTAGAAAATATTCTTACGATCTTCCTTGCTTTTTCTTCATTCTTTTCGGAAATTGTGTTTCGTACGGAAAAAGGTAGTAGAAGATACAAAACGCATCTTGTCTAGATCTACAACTTTTGTCTGATATAATTCTTTTAATATAACCAATACTTTTTGAGGATAATCGAACAAAATCGATTTCATAAGCATTTAAATAATTATTTTGTTCCGATCGAGATGGAGGAACAAAATTTATGGCACAGATTGTTTATTATTATTAATACAGATTATTAAAACAGATTATTAATTGCAACGATTCCGCGGGATGGCGCGAAATAAATTCAAAAGACGAAAATATGAGCCAGCCTAATACAGATGTATCGTCTAAAAATATATCCTCGGAGCTGGCGACAATAAAAATGCACGTTAAGTAGCAACGCCCACGTATCTCAGCGGTGTGCACAACAGTTCTCGTCTCGTCTCATTTTATGTTCCATTTAACAGGACAACGACAGGGAAAATTTGTTTCCACACGCTGTGTGGAGATTAAAGCTGGTCGTCGTATCAAAAAAGAAGCTGCTTTCAGAACGATGCGATGTGGCGTTCTTGGTTCGTAGCGAGTATTTAAGGTTTCGTGCGTACCAGTGATGCGATTTCTTTGCGATTTTGTATCGATGAATGTAGACCAGATTCGATAAATTTATATCTCTCGTGATGCAATGCACACGAGTTTATGATAGGGAGGATTAAATCAATGAAAAAATCAATCAACTTTCTTACGATGCAGTCATAAATCTCTAATATTGTAATAAAAAATGTGAGATTCGTTAATTTGACCAGCTTGACAATTTTAGCGTTAATTATTTTATTATCGTTTATAATTGAGTCAATAATTTTCTGCGAAATATTCACCATCGATACGAATATTTTACGTTCACTTGAGAGTTCCTGTCATCCTTTCCGAGTAACGTTACGTAATTCAATAATTCTATATCAGCGATAACCGGATGACACGCTTCTCTGCATAGTATCATTAGTAAACTGCAAATGTTTATGCAATTTCAGATTTTTACCAACATATCTAAGGAAATAGAACGTAAGCAACGATTTGTTCCATTTACATACCGAATATTTTTATTATTTCGAATATATTATATGTTTATTCATATGCATATATTTTTCTGTATATTTCTGCATCTTTCATATATTCTTGCATATCTATGTATGTTCGATGCATTCGAATATATTTATTTATTTTGTATGTTTAACACGTTCGTCGTCCAGCGTGATTCGGCTAAGTTTCCTGCGGGACCCAAATCCCACCGCCGGTACGCAGAACGTAAATAGAGCGACAAGCAGGAATTCATCGTTTATCGCCTTCGATTCATTGTTTGTCCCCTTCGATTCATTGTAAAGAGAAGATTATTTATTTCTGAAATGGAGAAAGCGATAAGCTACCCAGCTAGAGTATTCCGAGGGATCTCATGGCAGATATCTCGGATCTTTCATTTAGTCGAGAAGCATACTTGCGAGACGTACATCGGTGATTTTTTCCTCCTCAAAATGTTCAGTAAACAGCGTGAAAATGTATTTGAAAGTGAGGAGAGTAGCGATGACGGAGTCTATAACTATTTTTCGAAGTGCCCAAAATCACCCCAAATGTGTTTGGAATGTTTTAACGAATACCATACGATATAGGATAATGTAATATATTATGCAGAACATAAATTAATAAAAATTATGGTAAAATGTGTTTTTAATATTTTTATGTTGTATATCCTATATATAATATAGTATATTTAATTAACTCGAACAAGAAGAGCGTCACCATCCTTTGGTGACGGGGCCTCCACAGATATGTGCGACGTGGCGACGAACGTGTTAAATATATGAATTCGTAAACTGTCGATTTAATCATAAATGTACAAATAAATATGTAAAATTTTATAATATCATTTTGACACAAAATTCTAATGACGTCGCATCGTAAGTTTGCATCGAACCTTAAACGCGTGCTACGTCTTGATAGATTGTTCTCACCATCGGCTGGACGCTTCTTTTTATCATTTGCACGATCACTTACTGCCGGTGTCGTCTAACGTGATTGTTCTGATTGTTCTCCGAGCTTCGTCGCTCTGTTACATCGATTTCTTGATGTGTCGAGACGCTCAACCGGCTGTGTTAATCGCAATGTTTCGTCCTGATCGAGAAACTCGAAAAAAACTCACGAGAGCGAAGGTTCAGTGAGAGAATCTTTCGTTTGCAGTGTTTCGGTTCGAGTTCAGATTGATCATACGTAACAAACATGCAAAGTTTTTCTTCAGTTTGTTGATAGAGAATAATTAAATTCTTGTACAATGAGAAACAATTAATAATAAGAAGAAACGTGATCTTTTTTATATAATATATATTTTAGTGTAAGGTACAGTAATTTAAATCTGTAAAGATAAAAGATTAAAGTAAGTAGATTGTTAGACGCAAGTTAAGCGGTTAAAATGCGCGCTAAGTGATTAAACAATAAACGTCTAAAACTATTCACTGAGACGAGTAAAAAATGTTTAATCAACATAGAGTTTAATAATAATTTCTTTACAACAAAGTGCAACTCTGTATGTGGGAATAATATGAACATGTGTTTGTTAGGAATAAGAAATTAATCATAAAGAAATCTAAAAGAGAGATTATCGTTGGCATTGATAAAAGCTTGCAACGAGGCACAAAATACTATTTTCTCTTTGCGTAATATCTGTTTAACGTGTCTGTTTTTTAAATAAAATTTATGTTGATCAAATATTTTTCCCTGCTCTTTGTATTAAGTATGTACTATGCGGTTTAAAAGTTTTAAACCTCCCCTTTTACATTTTTAATATTCTGTAATAATAACGAAAACGATAATAATTTTAAAATAAAAATTATTTCGTATTTTTTCTCATTAATTGAGAATCTTTTTGCGTTTTTTTTTTTTTCTTATTGATACATAATGTATGTCTTTGGAATAATTCAGGATTAGTAATATACAACTTGATGTTTCAAACTAAATATCATTTAATTTGTAAGTATTTCTGGGATCATTTTAATGTATTAGAATTCTTATTATAAAGCGATTTAAGTAGCATTTGATTCTCGAAGACATAATTTGAATGCAAACGTTCAATTAAATATCCGCCAGACGTCAGAAATGGAATGAAATATGAAATTTCATTGAACTTCTCACTCCTTCGCCAGGATTAATCATGGAAGTCACACGAAACAAAAGCCTCAAGACGACCGGTTAAGCGTTTAACATGATAACACTTGTTGGAACATCGCACACCGAACAAGGAATTCGCATGCGTGCCGCTGAATGCCCCGGAGACAACCGCTGAGCAACAGGAAGTGTTCTAAATACGCGCGTCGTTCACGGTGAATATTAAAAATATTCTGTTCTGATGAAAAATACGTAGCGTAGATTCTGATATGTTCAGTTCGCTTAGCCCTCCGTGAACCCAGGGTCTCCTAAATAATTTCTAAAGGACATTGGAAGCTGTTCAAACTCTTGCAAATGTGCAAATTATCATCCATAAGTCACCAGATACTTAGTGTTACGTCGCGTAAGACGGTCCGTGCGACGGCCCTCATGGTATGACCGCCGAGGCTGACATACCGTTATACTGACCTTCAATAAACCTAAGGAACCACCATAAACCGAATCTTTTTAGCTTAATTTCTATTCGCATAAGTATTTTCGGTTTATGGATGGTCCTTAAGACAATCCTTAGGTTTATTACACGCTCTTATAACTTACAGAGAAAGCGGTTGTTTGTCCATTAAAAATAACAGGTATTTCCCATTAAAAAGGACACCCATACCGAGCTTTCCTCCGTAATTGTACGAGACGGGTCATCACTGTTCTATCAAACGTCGTGCAGTCAACACGACTGTTCTTATAAGCTTCGCGTAGTCAACTTAAAACATAGTCCTCGCTACGATCAAAGTGATATTATCTTAATCTATTCTTTATTACTACTACTCATCTATCAAGTGTATTATCCTTCATCACCTGTATCAATTATATCTTGCGACACGACGGAACCTCAAGTGTAACGAGTTGTTAAAAATATAAATATTATAAGACTGTAGACTACAGTTTTATTCCCCAACAAATACCCCTATTATCCCACAAGAAATAAGGGGATCGACCTGTTCGTGGTGTCGATCGTTATAATCGTAACGGGAATTTACGACTCCCGTTGACGCGCTTCATCGCGATCGCGTCTCCCCGCGACTGGACGACATAACACTTAGTTTATTTAAAATCGAAATAAATTAATGTTATACGTATCTAATTACAAAAGCGAAACTGATATTTACCAAGTGTCTTTACCATAAGAGAAAAGAAATTATACTAAGCTTCTAAAATTTTATTGAAGATTCATTTAAACTCAATAGCGCTCAAAATTAAATTTAATCATCATCGCTGCTGCACGCTACAATTTCCATTCTAATTCGATCTTAACGCAAAATGTATTTCGTTTGAATTAAAATTGAATCATCATGAAAAAATCCCTCCCATCATCGTTATCGTGTATTTACAATCTCGAATAAAATTTCAAGCTGCAATTTTGATTTAATTTCTGCGTCAAAAAAGATTAGCATAAATATACAAGTAGAATCGGCATAGGGAAATTGACCCGCGAGTGGGTTAATAAAGTTTCTGTTTAAAATTACCTGGCGGTCCGGTGATTTATAAACGTGAATGCACCCAAAATAAACAACGAAACAGCAAGACGTTCAAAGCAATCAACATATATATATGTCTAATCATTCTATCATTGAAAAAGACGAAACGTTCGAAGCTGTGAAATGTGACAATGGGTCCCGGAGGGTTAAGGGTGCAACCCTGTATTCAAATGACTCGATTAAGCAAAGTCGTCGAGTAAACGCGCTTTTCTTTCTCGAAGAAAACGTCAAACTACGAAACGGAAAAGCGTCTACTGCGAGCGAATCTCTCGCACTTGACGCGTTGCTAGAAACGAGACATGGCAGCTCGTGGATCCTTAAGATCTGCGAGCGACCCAGACTCGAGAGTTTAGAGATCAAGTACCGCAAGGTTGGCCGTTTGGAAACGATCAAGAACCAAGAAACAACGCGAGCCAATCGCGTCGGATCGCTTCGTACCGTTCGTTCGAGCGCGAAATGAAACTTCACAATGTACAATCTAAACGCTCTGTAATACTGAATTGACCTTTTGCAAGAAGGGAATTTTCGCTTGACGTGTATTCGCGAATTTTCTCCTCTCTGCCTCTAAACGTTTCTTCCACTTCTTCTGCTACTTCCACGATTCGATCTTCTTCCTTTTCAATTCATACACGTTGTAATATTGCGTAGTTGAGTCTCGTCGGTGTTCGCCAATATTTTTCTCATTCCTTCAATCCGAGATTTATATTCTATCGATAGATCGGTATATATTTTTATTCGCATAATCCTAGGAGGTTTTTTATTCTTTTCCTTTTTCTTTTTTTTTTTTTAGTATTTTTATCTGTTTTTTTTTCTTTTGTTAAATCGTAAATCCTTACAGACTAGTTCGACGAAACAAAAGTGTATATAGTATATGTAATGTACTCCAACAAATTCTAGAAGGCTGCACATTCTCCAGACCACGTGCGTTTTCACGGTCCCTTTTTTTCTTTTTTTCTTTTTCTTTTTTATAAACAAGCAAACACACGGCAGTACAGCAAACGCTTGTCTCGTTTCTCTCGAGACGCCTCGATAGTCGACAGCCTGATCATTTTCTCGTGACGTGGACAAGCGAGCTCGTAATTTTCTCGAGGTAGGACTTACTCTTCCTTCCTTTTTTTGTATTTCTTTTTAGACAACCTTGGAAAGAGTTTTTAAGTACGTGATCCTTTAAACAAATACAATTTTGAAATCCGTGAATAAATTTGTTCTTTCTCTATCTGAAAAATTCAATTCATTCACGAGGTTGTTTAATAAAATCCAAGTTCGATTCATTTTTTATTTTTTTTTTTTTTAGATAATATGCGAATTAACACTTCAACGACAGGCCACGCCAATTGGTACCTTATACGTAATGAAATAATATTAAAACAAACGTAAAAGCAGTAGTCAAAATTTTCGTATGGATATTACAGTTAATTTAATTAATTTCTTTTTTTTTTTAAATAAAACCATTTTTTTCAGTGAAACCTACCCATCGGTAAAGTATTAATATCGAAACGTCAAAAAAGCATCGAATTTTGTTTTCTCCCATTCTGATAAAATCGTATTATCTTGTCTGCAATTTTGGTAAAATTCAAAACTCACCATTCCAAGGTCACAGGATACAACTATATTTCCTCGATCTTTACAAGCTCTAACGGTTCACATATTTACGTGATTCACGAACAGATTTGTAGATTAAAGTTAAGGTATCGCTTGAGACACAGTCAAACATTTACCGCTAAGCTATATAATACGTACGGTCTAACGAGGAGGTTTAAAGAAACAAGAAGAAGAACAGGGATCGTCAGGAACGCAACAGGAGAAATCCAGCAGGAGGAAACCAAGAGGGGGATGATTCAGCCCATTTATGATTGCTCATCGATTCGTTCTCCATTGATCTTTCGTTAAGTTTCATAAGATCATTTATCGTGAGAAACAGTTTGATTAAACGCGCATGCAAAAAATGTCCGATCTTACCGCGTGTACTCGAGCATAAATGGCTGAACGATCGATGCACAGAAATCTTATTGGACGCTTGTCGTCCCTTGAAATCGGAAGTCGTCGTCCAATAGGATTCCACGCGCCAACTAAAAGTGGCTTTTTTTTTTTATTTTCGTTCTCAGTCTTCGAAATCTGTAGTCTGCGTTCGCGCCGTACGAAAATAAAGTCGTCGAAGGTTTTGAGTTCACACGGCTCGCGGGAATCGCTCGATTGTTTTGTTAAGTCGCAGTCAAAGAGACTGCGGATGGATCGACGCGACGGCGCCAATATCGAACCGGATGGATCTCCTGGTGCCGCCGTACGAACGTTACTGTTATACGCCCCTTGAAACCTCGGACACCCTTAATTTGTACTTTAACATGAGGATACCTGGTTAACATGATGGGCGGCCTCGTTTTCACGCGTTTTCTGTTAGGCGAAAATCGATATATTTTGTCCTAGACGCGTCTGCAATTTGATGTTTATTTTGTATTTAATTCTTCCGTACACACGTGCTATGTTTGTTTAATTTAGTTTTTAAATAACCAATAAAGCCGACACGCTTTAAATCACTACATTTATGGCAAGGAAAGAGAGATTAGACATCGTTTCTTTAATCGTGCAATCAGTCACCATAAGGTTTGATTTTATGTGTGGAATGTTGTTTCACAATGGTCTTCAAAGGGGTTAATTTCTAAATTTTTCCTCTGTATTATAGTAGAACTCCATTTATTAGAACAAAATTTTAGTTAGGGCTCGATTAATCATTCGACAGTGCAATAAAACGAAGAAGCATTCAACATAAACGATACAGAAGGTAATTATCTTTTTATGGTTTCTAGCATTTCTGCATTTTTCCTATCAGATGCTGTCTGAGAGGATTGAATCTATGATTGCGTTATTCGAATGAAAAATCATAAGTAAAAAGGATAGTAACTCGTCTCCTATCAGAGCTATCGTATGAAGTCTAACTGAAGTGAACTGTCCCCTAATGAGTTTCGATGAATAGAGCTATATTGTTATTTCAGTTGGTAACTTGGAGAGTTGTAAGTGATTTCAAGAGATTTTGGAAGGATCTAGTGTGTGAATTTGATATAAATTTTGTTCGACAGAGGATTTAGTAGAATCTTATTTCTATAGTTAATGTAAATTTCAATTGATAAAAACTTCATAACAGAAATTCGTGTATTCCTATTAGTATCTAAATTTAATGTAAATTTTAGTTGGTGGCAAACTTTTAATAGAGATTTACTTCTGACGATGTTTAAATTGAAGCTACATTTCGGTTGATGGAGACTTTATACCAGGAAGCATAAATTTCGGTTAATAGAAATATACCACCAACAGTATTCATCCGTTTCATGCAAATATCGTTAAAGGAATTTCCGTACTCGTGTGAGTATTAAAATTTAGTATAAATTAACGCAATAATAATTAATTAGTTACAGTAAATAAATATAAAAAATTGATAAGAGAGAAAAGAACGCGATTATTTTTTAATCTTTAATAATCTTTAATCTCAATAAATTACTTTTCCTGCTCTTCAGAGAACAAGAAAATCGAGGAAGGTTCTCATATTTTAAAATATATTTTAAATGAGAGATTTTTGGATTAAAATGATTAAATTGTTAAACTTGTACTATAATTATTCGATCGAATACTTTTAATCGTTTTCCGCCCTTACATCGCAATATTTTATTATTTTTATATTATTATATTTTTATGTAGATTTTTGTCAGCAAAAAAGGTGAATTTATGCATCTGCTTCTGTTATCTGATTTGTAAACAACAATTCGTTAATCGAGATATATATAATTCATTATTATTATTAATTCCAGATTAATCACTGTCATTATTTTTCATAAATTATATAGTCGTTAGATGTAAGGGGTATCGTGTTGGAAAACAGTATCAGAGAACAACGAAATCCTGTCCGAAATGACAGATGAAATTCTTTCCCTTGTAGCGACAGATGATTCTGGACGTAGAAATGGGTTTCCGACAGCAAGAAAATTGATCGTTCGTTCTCGATGACAGGAAATTGTAGAATTCTAACAGGAGAGAAAAATTATTCATAAAAGGTTTTCGTTTTATACCTTTACTTCAAGAAATTGTACAAAAGAATAAAACGCTGAGATTCTCGATGAAATAAATGAAGTTATAAATCTTGTATAAATAACTTAAATTAATTCGAAAGGATTTTACAAAAGAACAGACATTCCAATTTCTCAATGTCTTTTCTACGAAACTAACGTATAAATTGTTTATATGTAATATTCGTACTAAGCTCAGAATTATCCTAAAAGAATACGGAAAACTAATTTTAATATGTTTCGTAAAATATCTACTTCAAAATTTTCAACATTTACAACGAAGTATTTTACGAACCAAATAACTATACTAAATTCTTAAATTTCTCAATATTTCTAACACCTACACCAAGCTAATTCTCAATTTCTAGATAAACAGTCTATCAATAATTCCAATTCTTTCAAACAATAGAAAAATGATAATAAATTACTCTGAAACTTCCAACCTTTCGAAAATCTCCTATAGTAATAAAAGAATTTTCTAAATGTTCCAACAGTTTCAACATCCGCAACAAATTACTTCCAAAGTCTTTTAAAACCACACAAAAGTATACATTCTCAAAATACACTAATGCTTTCACAAATAATAATAACACTGAAAATTCAGAAACTTCTCAAATATTTCAATATTTCCAATATTTTTAACAAACTCTAACAATTTTCAAATTTTCCAGCATCCTGCTACGTTTTACAGTTTTACAAAAAGGTAGAATAAAAATTCCAAAAATCCGTTCCAAAAATAACGGAGCAAGTTAAGATTAAAAAAACCCAGTAGCAATATCAATACGAAAATTTTATCACATAGAAATACATCCTTCGTCATCGTCATCATTAGGAGCAGAATTATAGCGATTAACATTGGAGTAGAGTTGGTTCACGCGCGGAAAAATAAGGTGCTGTTGTGTAATAATGTACCGGCTCATAATGCAGCGGCCATAACTGCTACTCTTGAAAACAAATAAATGAAAATATTGCACCAACTACTCTGTTCGCTGGACTAGCATCGTGCAATTACTTTCCATTTCCTCGGCTTCGAACAACAACGAAGGAGGAACGCTGTGACAACATTCGAGACATCCGGAAGGCTGTGACGAGCATTCTCAAAGGAATTCCATAAAAAGACGCGCAACAATTATTTGACGCATTAGTTGAGGCTGAAAATCGTTGTATCGCCACAGGAGAAACGTGTTTGGAATAAAATAGAACATTTTCCTCGATACGATGCCCCTGCTTCGTTATTTTTACAATGTTCGACTATTTTTTGCGACGAACCGTGTAACAATAAAACACTCAAAGATTTCTACGAATAACAATAACACGAAAAATTCTCAAACTTCTCAGATATTCCAATAATTTCGATATCTTTAATATAAACTTTAGTAATTCGGAAATTCGCTACAATTGACCCGCCGTAATTCCGATCAATTCTGCGATTCTATGTAAAGAAAAAAGAAGATAGAAAGATCGAACGAACAAGTTTGACGATAGAATCGCGCGGTATCCCTCTTCCGGTCATCCATCAACAGTACGTATCTCAGAACGTATCACCGA
Source organism: Bombus campestris (assembly GCA_905333015.3). NCBI lineage: Eukaryota > Metazoa > Arthropoda > Insecta > Hymenoptera > Apidae > Bombus > Bombus campestris. The sequence continues at coordinate 9,363,838 of HG995136.1, read as the reverse complement.
ACCAGTCGGAAGCTCGCGTTAATCGCGGCAAACGTATCGTAACTTCCTGTCTTCGCTATCATCCTCTAAACGTCAAGCCGCAGAACACGTCCATTTAATTAACAAGCAACGGCCTGTCTATCGAAATATTATCGATTCAGTGATATTCTCGCGCGAGGACACGTAGCGAACGCGTGTAAACGAGGCCGCGTCAGAATCAATCCGCACCCCTCGAAGAATCGAGCACGGATGTGCCATATTTTTTGGCTGAGTGTTGCTCGAGAGACGATTCATCTTTACGTTCCCCTGAGTTTGATTTCAACGTGAACATCTCACTCTCGCGCGCTCTCTCTCTCTCTCTCTCTCTTTCTTTCACACGTTTCCGCATGCACACACGCAAGCTCTCTCTATCTCTCATTATGTGTTTGTGTTTGTGTGTGTATGTCTGTCTGCGTGTGTATGTGTGTGTGTGATTTTCTTTACGGTTATACATGGGAGAAAGGGAAAACTCTCTGCAAAATAGATGATGCGGGAGAACGGGGAAAATGCGAGCAGGGTGTTCGTCTTCCAGTCAGCATGCGTTCCTTTTGCGAGCGAATTAAATCACTGAGAATATAAGAGGGGATGCTTTGCAGTTGCATCCGCGGTGAAACGAGACCGCGTAAAGTAATTCCAGTGATTCGTGAAGCTGTTCGTGGAATTTAGAACGCGATTTCGCTAGGGTCAGATTCGCGTGACGTTAGGTTTACTTGGAATTTTAGAAGAATTTTAGAAGCACCGTATATCGATGATAGATCCAGATTCCCTCCTCTCGTTCCGTGTTTTGGAGATTAAATGATTTTTAGATTCATATTTTCACGAATGCAACCGAAGAAGTACGATTTAAACGGAGGTTCGAGGCAATCTGTGTTTTAGAATGCTGTGTATTTTACGAGCATTCTTGCATCTCATAAGTACATAAGCATTTAGTATAACAGTCTAATGATTTCTCCTTTCGTTTTATCCTGGAGGTTTCAATATATTCAATTTTAATGAAGCCTTTTCTTTATAGCAGAAATACCAATTAGATCAAAATGATACATTTAGAAAGATGCAAATATTTTAATATTACGCTTGATAAATGTCGAAGAATTTTGAAAGTACATGTTCGTCCGAATTAATACATCAAATAAGCTAACGTTTCTCTATTTTCAAGACTGCATCGAATCCACAATTTCACATCCAAGTGCAATTATTTGGAGTTATCCATTCCATACCTCATCTTTTTCAATCGAAATCCAACAATTAGTCTCGAGCTTGTTAATAAATTTCCTTCTCTTTTATCGCATTTTTCTGCAAAAAGTAAGGAAGAATTACCTCAACTGCCTTCATCCCCCTCTGGAACTGCTCGCAAGAGAAACGTCCGCTAGCAACGAAACGAAAACCCTGAATATGTGTGCGGGTACGCAAGAGTGTGAGTACACGTACACATACATGGGAATATATCATATACATATTATATGCTATATTATACATATATCATATATACAAATATATATATATATATATTATATATGTATAAATATATATATAGGTGAATGTATAAAGAAGTAAACTCGTCAGACTTATGATTTTATGCATAGGTCAGAGGTTCATCGTCAACAAAGGAATTAGCGTCCTCTTGCCCATCGCAAAATGGCATCTGCCAATACGTCAAGGTGAGCTTTCGTCTGGAACAGAGACAGAAAATAGCGTTTGCTCTTGATAGCCTGGTTCGACATGAAAGTAACGTGTTTAGCTGACAAATGCACGCATGTACCTACGTATATTTCTCATTGAAATTATAGTAAAGGTTGAAGCGACGAAAAATAGAAAATTTGCCTGATAAATATCTTCTTGTTGATCCTTTTATTGTTCACTAAAACGACGATGAAATAATTGTGCGGAAAATCTTGAATAAATTATTCAGTTTCTATCGTTCTAAAACGTTACGTTCAAAGCTTAATACAGAAAACAAACATAAGGAGAATCCCATGAAACACCTGATTTTCATTTATAACATCGAAAGCCATTCCTTACATATAACTTCTATACATGCATTAATCGTGAAAAACTGTTCGGTTCTGTTCCAAATTTTACCATTGTAGTCACGGTAGTCCTATCTCATTACAGCGTTAACGAAATTTCAAAAAGTTTCCCACAATGCACACAATATATTCTTAAAAGAATTCTGTGTTAAGCGTTGTGGTACTTTCGTGCCCCACTGTAAAACATACAGAGAGAAATATACGAAAAGAATCCCTAAAACTCCTAGCCTTCACCCAGGACCCAAAAAGGACGAACAACCGAAAGAATACCGCCAGCTCCGTAAAAAGGACCATCGTCTAAACTCATCCCGGGCCATTCGCGTGGCCCGATGGCTCGTTCGATATTCCGATCCAGCCCCTACGCATCCCCAGCCGGGTTCTTGGCAAAAAATTCGTTAAGTCAGTTAGCGAACTTTCCCTTCGAAAATCCGCGCGCGCTCTCGCGGGCGTCTACTACTTTTCGAAAGCTGATCGAGTTCGAGAGAGCGTCTCGCTACCTTGGAAAATCTAATTCTCCGCTTTGAGTTCGAGGCGACGTAGTTTAATCAGATCCGGGGGCCGCCCACGTTGATCAGGCCAATTCCGTTTCGACAACACGGGCCGTTCCGCGTTCTTCTTCTTTGGCCGTGTTCTTCTGTTACGAGGTGGGAACGATGGAAGAGAGAGAATAAAGAAAGAGAGAGAGAGAGAGAGAGAGAGAGAGAGAGAGAGAGAGAGACTGGCGGCGGCGCGGCTCGACCAGCCGGAAGGAAAAGAAGCAAATATCGATTTCAAAGAGGCGGAGAGGCCAGCCCGGAATCAGCCGGAGAGAAAGGTCAACCGTTCGCCGGATGTGAGGGATGATAAATCCGCGAGAGGGCGAAACGTTGCTCAGATTTCCTTTTTCCTTTTTCTCTTCTTTTCTCGACAAGGTCCTCTCTGTTTTTTGTTTGTTACGCGAAACAGGTAGGTGGAAAAGGGTGGATGTAGCAGTTGGGAGGAACGTAACGAGGTCGCTAATATACGATCAGAAGACACGATGAGGCAGTCATTACGAGAAAATATCGCGAACTTAAGCAAATAGACTACTTGCTGAAAGGTATTTGGACAGTTGATTCTTCTTGACGAGACATATTTTAATTGGAAAAGTATATGGTCAAATCAAACTTTGATATGTGATGATTTGGTTCATTATAAACACAATAGTTGCATACGAATATTAGCGTACTATAAACTGATTAAATCGAGCTTATCTTCGTATCCTGATTCATGGAAGCGTTTGAACGAGTATAGAATATCGACACATGAGAAATAAAATAACATTGCGAACGTAAACGTCGCGTGAATTTTTCTGAGAGGGTAGCCAGTTGGCAGTTTTAATTTTGTTGTTCCGGTGATTCGTACGTGGGATGCGAGCTATCACGATTGCTATGTTTATGCAAGTAACGTGTTTGTGTAATTGGCGTGTAGGTTTTAGGTTCACCTTCGTTCCTCCAAGTTGTTTGCATATACACACCAACTGCGTAACGTTCGTTGTTAATTAACTGAACTCGAAGGCAACCGTTTTATTGCATTACTTGAAATTAAACATCGACTTTTACACATGTTTCATAATATTGGTTTTATTTATAAATTTAAAAATTAATTTTGTTAAATTAAAAAGGTGTTGCCTGTTTCTGTATGTATATTTAGATTGTTCAAAAATCTCAGATTTTTCAAACAACTGGCAATTTATGTGAACGAAATAATTTGTAATTTATACGATATATTATAAGTCTTAATATAAATGAATTTAATTAACACGTTTACGGTCATGATAGTCATCAACGATGAATATTTTAAGATTGTATAGTACTGTAATTACTTGCGTGAACGAGATTGTGATTATGTTCAATAGAAATAGTAAAATGTGATTATAAAAAGAGCATAAAATATTCCAAAAGTTTATTTGTTCAGTTTCTTTTCATTAAGATAGTAAGATAATAAAATATTAAAATATTACACATTGTGTATTACGTTATTAGCTACTGTATATCTATACTTCATATAAAAATATTGGAACATTTGAAATATATATAGTAGCTCAAAAATACATTTTAACATTTACCACAGAGAATTTGTACCAACATATTATGCACATTATATGAAACTTTTTGAAATTGCGTTGCTACTATAATGAGTCACGACCATCGTGATTACGCTAGTAAACTTCGAAACCAGCCCGACCACGTAAATTGAAGTTAAAAGAGATTTGTTACAAACATACACTTATTGTTAACGAAAGGTTAATATACAGCACGAACAGCAGTCTTAAACATATATTAATTACCGCCAAAGATGGTTCCGCTAAATATTGTAACTCATTGATATAGTGAATAATTGACTCTTCAAATATTTTAGTTATCTTTGCGAAGTGCATACTTGCCATAAATATCTTATTATTTCTAACTACATCTTCACATCTGTTTTAAATTTCCTTGAAATAATCACGATAGTTGTGTTTCGTTACAGCGCTAATAATATTTTTAAATGTTTCCTATAATATATACATAAGTCATTTCTAGGAGTGTTGGAATACTTTTTGCGAGCCACTGTAGCACCATTTGTATGCTCGTTCCACTTTTCAAGCGATTTGTACATAAAACTTATCTCTTGCAGCGCGTGCTAACCGTGCTCTAATCTGCTTCTTTCATCCATTCGTTTCCTTCTGTCCTTTCGCGAGCGAGAATTCTCGTGGAAATCAGGAGCAATTGTTTTCTCTGCTTCCCTTGGTTTGTCTCTCCGCTCTCTCTCTCTCTCTCTCTCTTTTGTCTCTCTAGTCTTTATTCTACCGGGTGTTTTTTCACGATGGCAAAGGCGGAGGAGAATGCCTTTGTACTTAAGGGCCGGAAGAATTAAGGCGACGAAGCTTTTTAGAGATTTACGGGCTCGCCAGACAGTGTAAATTGAGCCTTGCCGAGTTCGCGAGATTAGTTCCCCGCGGCTTTCGAGTGTTTGCGTGCGCGTTAGATGATGAACTATGCCGCGAAGGGGTTGGAGACGGCGCAATTGCGTGTAAAATTAGCGAAACGGCAATGCACGGCGAAGGTTGTTCGTCTTCGAGGGTTGCGACAGTCTATAGATAGCATAGAAGAAATTTTGACACGGAATTGGGTGGAAGGTTTTACGAATAGGACGTCTTTAAATTAAAGAATTTAATAAATTAAGAAAGTAAGGGTTGGAATGTTGAAGAAATAAAGAGTGGAGACTTTTAAGATTTCACTCGGCACAGTGATAATGTAAATGTCAGTTAAAGAAAATCGAAGGACATTATAAAAAAAGAGTTCTTTTTAAAACAAAATTGATGACTATGATATTTATAGACTTTATTCTCCTTGGAAGATAATAAATATCAAACTAAGAAATAATAGCATAAATTTCTTATTTCATGCAAAATGTATTACTAAAAAAATAATATTACGAGACATGACACACGAAATTAATCACATTTTCGCACTAATTACTAATTATATGTACCAAATACTAATATAAAGCATAACGTACACGTACAATTAATAACACTTTTGCATTCCTTCTATTCTATTCGTTTAATAGTAAGAAATAAAAAGAAAGTATATTACGCAGATTGACAAAGTGTATTGCATGATAATTGCAAGAAATTGTGGGGTATTGATCGTGTTATTGATTAACAACTTAATTGCACACCGTCACGAGATGACTAATTGGAGACTTACAGTTTTGTAAAACATGCAGGCTTGCCTGTCCTCGTCTTCGCCTGTAGGGCAGTCTATGAAACCGTCGCACAAGGCGTGATCGTCGATGCAATGGTATCTACCCATTCTGTCCGCTGTGGGACACGCAAACCTTTCCATCCCGTCTTCGGAGATTGGACATTCTGGAAAAGAAAGAATTGGAAAATTATAGCCATGGCGCTTTAATCGACTTACCACTGACATTAAAATGCTTTTCAATTCCTTTGGGTTATTACACTTCAATGCTAGTAAAAGATTCGTAATTCTTTTACTTCTTTGCCTTTTTGTCTCAATATTAAGAACATTCTAATAACATGCAGTATCAATAATTCGATATTTGTTATTTCATATTACTAACGTTATAATAATATTTTTATAGACTATATATCCACAAGGGTAAATATTACCATATCTATTCTTTTTAAGTTTTTATATTTAGTATCTATCTTGTTAGTAATCCTAGTATTTTAACGATCACTAGATCGTCGATTTTTATATATTTATGTAAAATTCCCAAGCTGTTGTGGTTATAACATTTAAAAGATTTATTTCGTTGTGTTCATAAAAATATAATTCTTTGGTTGTACCATAAAGCGAAGGAAGAACTTTCACGAAGTGACCAATTATCTCCTTGTTTCGTTATTTTATCGATCTGAGATTTTCCAATTTCTGTACACCATTACTTCTCCCATTCTTTCCTTTAATCGCCCTCTTAGCCTCTATTTTCTACCTTCAATACCTCTAACTGTCCCGATACCTCGTTATTCCTTTCAGCATCACCAATTCTCCGTCTCCATTCTACAACTTCGTTATTTTCCCACTTCATCCCTGTATTTTTCTACTTACTTCTATCGCACCCGTATTTTCGTCATTTCGCGAGTAACTTCGACACCTTGCATTTCCATTAATGTAGTATCGGGAAAAGGGACGTGCCTGACAATGGGCCATACCTGGGGCCCATTACAACATCGGGGTAATTAAAGGGGATCCACCTGACAATGGGCCACACCTGAGGCCCTTTACAACATCGGGATAATTAAAGGGGATCTACCTGAAAATGGGTCAGGCACATCTGGGGGTGAAAGGAGAGGTCATCAAGGAGTCGTGCAGTTAGAGAGAAGATGTGAAAACGTGAAGACGTGGAGTTGCAGAGAAGACGTGAAGACGTGAAGACGAGGAGTTGGAGTTGGGAAGTCGATGGGAAGACGTGAAGACGTGGAGTTGAAGCTGGAAGCCGAGCAGATGACGCACGACGATCATAGTCAGCTATATGTTGAGCATTGCTCATACGAATAAACGAACTTAACTCTCAATAACCATCATTCCTTGTCCTTGCTCTAGAAACTAACAACAAACGCACATCACCTAAGATACTACATTAATGCACCATCGTTTCATATAATTTTCATATAATTTTTCTATTACACCGTTCACACACTATCGAGCGTACACTATTTTTATGCAAAGATCGACTCGAGCCCTCCCCCGCCGCCGGATCGCAGCAGCGTCTGTTTGCGCGAAATTTTGCTGCAACCTTGCGAGAAAACGTGTTTTAGAGGCTGCGTCGTATGAAATTCAAAGGCAGCGGAAAAATGCCAAGGCTCTTGCTGACAGTTTCGTTTTATCGATTTATAGAACGCGTTTGTTTCATTTTGTACGCGTAATAAACGTAAATCGTCTCGATAAATTTAACAAAAAGCGCTCTGAATTCGGTTAGCTTGTTCTTGTTGCGTGCAATTGTATCGAGTATCAAGGATTAACGCTTGTATCGAAATTCTTGTGTACGTTCGAAAGCTTTTTCATTTTGAAATATGATCGCTGGAATACGTGGGATATATGCTTTTTTGCTCTTGAGAATTGCCGACTGAAAATTGCTTCATGCCTCGGAGATAAAAGAACATTTTATTGCAAGTAGATCCTAAAATGATTTTATTCTTATCAGTTCGTGAGTGACACTAACTTTTATTTTACATCCTGTATTAAAAATTAATATTGAGCTTGTGTATCATTTGAATAAAATATTTGACAGTCACGTAACAAAATATTATAATTATATTCATCTGACTAAACATTATACATATCTATACAATATTTCGAAATAATTATACGTTTATTTCGTTTGAATTAACAAACGATTTGTCTTCAAATTATTTCATTATTTACTTATCTTAATGCAAACGAAAATTATTTTTCGTATGTTATTTTTAAAACAAAGGATAATTCGCTATCACTAGCTGTTATTTTTTATCATTGTGTTAAAAAAATTATATCCGATCCTGTTAAATTAATTAGATTACAAATAATGTTAGTTTGGTAAAATATCCTTTATACCGCCACGACATTCGCTCGACTCGTTCCTCGTTTCAGACAAGCATCATCAACTTATTTACCCGAGATCGATTAGGGTGGAACAACCTTGAATATGACATCATCTCCAAAACCTCGAACCTTGTCAATAAAATGGTAGGCTAAAAAATATCCTACTTATGTTCGTTAGTTTCGAAATATTCTATTAGCGTTTCGACAATGCGTTTTTTACAACTTTTCCCATTTTCAATATTTTTTATCTTCCCAGTATCTAACTTTTCTTTGCTGAAGTTAATCAATTCCTCTATTTTCTAATTCTTAAATCTTCTCGATATCCAACTTTCCCTACTGAAATTACTTTAACACTTTTTCAATTTCCTGATTTTTAAACCTTTCAAACACTTAACTTCTCCATCCTCAAATTAACCATTCCACTACTTTTCTATTGCTCAATTTCCAAACTTTTCCAACGTCCAACTTTTCTCTACCAAAATCAACCGTTTCATTACTCTTCCATCCTCCACTTTTCCTCATCATTTGTCACCATCTATCACTCGCTTCATTCTCCCAAGAGATCACTGAAACTGAGAAATTCTCAAAATTGATCTTGCACGAATACTCGAAAAATCCACAAATTGTCTGTGTCGGTGTAGTACGTGCATTTGGGATTTCCATTAATTTTCATCGTACATGCTCGTGCCCCCGATCGATTCTTAATAAAGCCTTTGTTAGAAGGACAATGGTCGAATAAAAAGGATACGTCTTCTCCCCTGTCCAACGATATTTCCAGTAACTCCCAGTGCAAATTCTAAAACAACTTTCCGACCAGTCGAGGCTGCTAACAATGCACGACTATTTCTGACAAACCCCGTGGTTGTAGGCGATCGCCACACCCCCTCGAAGACGCGTGTCCATTTGAAACGAAACGACGGAAATATCGTTGTTTAAATCGAGTCAAGGTTGCCTTTACCACATAAGGGACCAATTAGTGAAATAATAATAATTGTGATAATAAAATTATAATAGCTATAAAGCTTACCTGAGAATTATCGCGGATTTGTATTTTAACGAATTTCATAAGACATAGAATAAAGTATTGTAATTAAATATCAATTAATTTTTTTTTTAAAGAAACCAATCTTTTCTAAAAATTATAAAATTCAGCCTATGATCATCTAAGTCACTCATACTACAGTACATGTATCTATGCAACCTAAAATATTATAATAATTTTTATTTATATTTATGTTTTATTCTGTTTTTACTCTTCGTACTTTTACATGATTAATGAAGGATTAGCTGCACGTATACATTGCTGGCTTTTATCGAATTTGTGCACGATGTATTTTTCGAAAAGGTATCTTCTTACCTGTCAAAATTCATATTGAACCATCAAAGTTAGGGGTTGAGTATATGCTTTGTAGAGTGTCTAGAGAATGGAATTTTAAAGAATGCCTCGTCGTAATATTATAAAATACAATCCCAAAATATAACAAATATAACTAAAGGAATTATGAAAGAGACGCTACATTGACCCAACGTTAATCCTTAATATGTTAAGCACTTTCATCTCGATCGACTTCACCCTGATTCATATTAAACCAATAAATATAATTCACGGTGGAATTTGTTAACCCATTTTCTCCGGAACAGGATAAAGAGAAGAGTAGATGAAACAGGGAGAAAGGATGAAATCGAGTGAAAGGGGAAAAGAATTCACTAGACCTTAAAGAATCGACGTTTTCTAGGTCGAGTAAGTGGCGAAAGAGGCAGAAAGATTTTTCCTTTTTTTTCTTTTTTTTTTTTTTTTTTGTTTAAGTCGTCACTGTACTATGCCTCGAGTTCAATCGGGACAAGCTTCCTTTTGAGATTAAAGGCAGCGTGGATGCACTTAAAGAGCGATTAAAGCTGTAATCCGGAGTTCTCGTCGTTCCACCACTGACAAACAATATGAGAGCGACGGTTTGGAAATCTTTGGGATTTAGAAGGTATGAAAACAGGAGTAGAGCATAGGGAACGTGACAGGTGTACGCCCTGTTACTTCTTGGACAGACTTTTCGTAAGTTGTAACGATCGTCGAAAGGTTTTTCTTTTATGAAATATGCGTTTTGTGATAGCTCGGGCGACGTACGTGACAAAAATAATAAGTTTTAATTGTATTTTCTTTCCACGAATTATGAAAAGTCTAGGATAAATACCGGTTTGCATTATTTATGAACGAAACGCAAACACATCCTCCAAATTAGATAATAATTTATAAAAAAATAAGCACGCATATTCCATAGTTCGTGTTCCTTAGCTTCATTATTTGTTCGAGTATGTTTATAGCTATACATCTGTAACGTAAAATAAAAATTATTTCATTCCATGCATTGGAAATGTTTTTACCATCCAGCGTATCACAACAGAACTCGTTAATTAACGAAATATAATTACTTTATACTGAAACAATTTCTCGTTTAATTAACAAACGAGTGTCGAAACAACGACGTAATTCGACAAAAACTGTATAAAAATTGTATATATGTATATTCGTATAATAGTGGAGAGAGGAAAAACTGAAAATTAACACTTCTACGAATAAATATTAGTAATTTTTGTATTGAACTTGTATTTTGTATTAAATGTTTATTCATCTCTCTTTTGTCCATTATAATTGAGGAATTTAAGCGGTAGACGATATCTCGTACAATAAAATGTATGCAACGATATAAACAGGAAAATACTGGTAAATTCAATTAATTGTACCGCTATGATGTTCTTTTGAACTTTAAAAGTATCGTACGCGAATATAGAATGGCTCTCAGATATTTCGACTAATAATTACAAACCACATTGAATGTTTACCATCGTAAGTGCATGAAAGATAAATCTGTAATTTATTTTATTTAACTTTCAAAACAACAAGTAAGGTACAGTTAAAATTGTAAGTGAAGAATTTAAATGAATATTTCTTGTCTATATTGAAAACCGGGGTTAACACCATTCAATATTTCAATTCTTCAATTTTGTTTCGTGGTAAATGGTACTTTTTTGTCATTTGCTTCTTCAATTTTCTTTCATTCACCGCTGTATCTTCATGACACCAAATAAGGAGGGTTTATTAATTATTAACGCAGCTTTGCAAACTTTCTATTAAACAGAAGAGACGCAAATTTTTACTTCACCAGTAAAAAGAAACAGCTAGAGTTTTCCCACTGTGGTAATTACACTTTAACGTCGTTACGAGGCAATAAAAGTCAGCGATGGAATTGCTGATAGTGAACCACGATGAGGAGGAATAAAATGAAACAGATAAAGGCTTGGAAAAAGTGAAACTTTGAAAACGTCGACATCTCTAACGATTCACGAATATATGCAGATGATATTTATATACGCCGTGGTACGTAAATATTCCGACATTTTCTTGTTTTACATAAAACGTATTTTAATGGCAAAATTTCTATTAACGGATAAATCGAACAATATCCCCAACACATCGAACCGCAACGTAAAATAATTATTATGTCTGCGTATAATAAAATGTTACGACAGGATTAAATGAAATAAAAATTTTAATATATGCAACATGAAAATTAGCGTGTTTTGTCGATCGTTCGCGGAGAGACACGATCTCAAGGAAGCGCGTAAACGGGAGTCGTAAATTCCCGTTACGATTTTACAATTGACGCCATGAAACTGATCGATCCCCTATTTCGTTTGAGGTAATAGAGGTAGTTAAATTAATTATAACGCTGAGGTAACAGGTTATAATGTACTCTTTATTCCAATAACAATTATAGACAAGATGATTACGCTCGTTGCGTTTATATATATGTTAATTAGATGAGTTATCAGTTATCAGTGATGAAACCTTGTAGAATTATTATTCTGTCGTTTAACAAGCTCTTTATCTTTAAATTCTTTGATTTCTGAATTATAACTCAAAATTAAAAAATGATGGGAAGGCTATTGATGCAAGTAATGGTATTTAAATAGTAAATAGTAAAATATATTAAATATTTATTCACTTTATTTTATCTCGGATTCACAAATTGGAAATGGACTTGGTTTTGTGATAAAATATATTAGATAAGTTTTCTATTGAAAATATTTTCTTTTTTTTTTTTTTTCAAAGATATTCTCCAATTTATGTACATCTATTTCTGTATATGTTTTAAATAAAATATATCAGTGTTCATGTTATAACCAAGAAACAAGTGTGCTAAAAAAGAAGTGTACATGAAGGGCTACTTTATAACGTCAGTATATAAGTTGCACGTATATTTGTAGAAACTTTATACCGTCAAGCGTGGCCTTGATTAGAAAGTGACGCATTTTCTATTTTAGCTGGTTTTCAACCGGATGACGTGGAATCAGAAATTGGTATCGCGTGGTGACACGCGTAACCGCGCTGGTGTGCGGTCCGCAACAGGTGCGAATCTCGCGTATCGATAATGATCACCCGGTAATTGTCATCATTTCAATCTATCCGGGTGATTACTGTGCCGATGAAGTTGATGGTTACGTCAAACGATTTCTAATGCGATCGAGATATGTTACTTCTATTAACTACGTGTGTATATCCATGATTTTTTCAATTATTTTCAAACAAATACGTTTTCTTATCGCTGAAAAATAATTGTTTAGTTTGAAAAAGATAAGGAGGAGTTAACATGAAAAGTAAAAATTGAATAGGAAACAGCATGATTTTCCTTTAGCTCAGATGTATAATTATAGGAATTTGAAGAATTTCTTTTAATTTAAAAAAAAATAATCGTACAATATTTCTGCATTGCGGTAGCTAATGATAAGTCGTTGCGATAATAAATAAATAAATAAAAATAATAAAATATTTGTTCGATAAGTGATCGATATATAGGCGATGAAAATTCTCTATTTTCACGTGAAAATGAATTTCAATGTGGCCGCGAATATATATTTCGTTGCCTTTAATCTCGCGAATATTTTTCGTAGCCTGGGGATTCCTTTAATTTCGAGGAAACGCTGCGTCAAGGTAAAGTCGAGGGGAAACGTGTTACGTAGGTGTTTGGGGGCGGTTAGGAAATTGTATAAGGTGTCGCAAAGTTAGGTAATCGAATATGGTTACTATATTCTATGAGCGGAGATAAATAAGTTTGGATGAATAGTAAGTCGCTGAAAGAGGGAAATGCATTTATTTAACTTCTTATATCTGAAATGTCACCCGCTCTCTTTAATCTGGGAGCAATATCATCGTAAAGTTAAATTTTGTATCTTATTCGTCGTATATGATTTAGTCTGGTGAACATATAATTCATCTCCCTGGCCATCGATTTAGAACTATACAAAATTTCTTATATTTTTCTGTATTTTTAGTAAAATTAAGAAACACGAGCAAACTGTAATAGCAGAGTTTACTAATTACTGAGGTGTTATATACGTATACACCCACGTTTATAAGTATTAGAACACCTGCTACTCTGGTACAGAATGTGATAATTGATCTGGATTGCTAAGAAAATAATTAAGGATTAGATTGGAATTTTGTAGTTGCATAATGATCAAAAATACACAACGAGAAATTGTGGAAACTATTTGCAAGAATTTTAGAAATAATAAATCAATAATTACATGTTAGTGCCTGTATCATTCTCTAATTTAAACCTTATTGAAAGAATTTGAAAAGAATCAAATAACCTAAAGTCTACATTTGATTTAAGGAGTCGAATCAGAAAGTTAATAATATAAATATCAAAGTTTAATAACAATGATAATTTAATAATTCGAATATGAAAATACGAACAAAGAAAGCATTTAAACTTATTATATGCATTTAATCGATGAAATTTGTATTACCATATGAAACATATAAGTTCTTTACTAATTTAAACTTTCAGTAAAATTTAATAATTTTCTAATGGTTACCTGGAATCTAGTAAGATCTATATAATTTTTCAATAAGTACCCTAATGTTATAAGTCATATTTATAAATTAAACAAATTAAGTAATTTTTCTCGTACGATCGTCTACGTATATATTTAATAATAGTTATTAAAAATATCAGTGAAGGACAATTTATTTAACGTAGTATGTCTATATATAATATACTTGGGGAAATAAAATTTTTGTCTGTGATTCTAATTCGATAAGGATTATAAAGAGGGATAAAGGAGTAGTAAAACATACTATTGGAGAATTTTGAGTTAAAATTACCGAATAAAGTCGAGGATAGCGATGAATACATATGGGTGTTCTAAGTTGATTAATAGTATCACAGTTCCGACATATGTTAATGTTATAGCAACAATTTATACTATCGTAATGTCATAAAGTAATAATACACGGCACTATTATTTTCCATGGCTAGTACAATCTATAACATGACGTGGATGCTAATAATAACGCATTACTGAAGAATGGGATTACACGAATTTGCATATCAGTAGTTTGGACTATAGCAATATAAAGTACTAGTGCTATATTACCGTATAATGTGTAATATCAAGGACTGGTAGTACACTAATATTCGTCAATTCCAACTACAAACAGAAAACTTAATAAAAAGGAATGCAAATCGAAACGCTGACCAATTTTTATATCTCCATCATATTTTTGTTTTAACAAAGACGAAGGTGTTGAATGTTTTAAAATGTCTTTAACATAAAATTCAATCGAGAATTTAAGACCTTTTAAATATATACAAGCTGAATTAGATTGAAGGTGATGAAAGAGCGTAGGAGGGTTAAAAGCCGATATCCATAATTGGACATATTTTGTAATAGCATCTTGTGTTTTATATTTCAAAAATTATTTATAAATCGATATTTAATATTTCCATATAATGTGTCATCATTTTATAAGAGAATAGCAAATTCGAAGAAAGACGCAATTTTTTAAATTTATTTTTCATTATTGTAGTATCGGGAAAAAGGACGTGCCTGACAATGGGTCATACTTGCGGCCCTTTACAACATTGGAGTAATTAAAGGGGATCTACCTGGGAATAGGTCAGGCACATCTGGAGTTAGACAGAAGACGTGAGACAGTCGGGCAGAGAAGACGTTAGTCAGTCGAGTAGGGTCAGTTGAGTTGAGTTAGTCAGTTGTGGAGAGGCAGTCGAGTAGAGTCAGTTGAGTTGGTCAGTTGAGTAGTAGCAGTTGAGTGGAGCAGTTTGAGTTGAGCAGTTGAGACGTTAGGAAGCCGAGTGTTAAGACGTATGGCGATATTTGTAGTCAGCTTTGTGTTGTGTATTGCTTGTACGAATAAACTTGAACTTAACTCTGAATAAACCATCCTATCTTGTCCTTGCTCTAGACAATAAAACAACACATTTGTAGGTTACTACATTATTATATTAAATTATTTACTACATTTCGTTTTACATTACCTCACAAAATAACGAATTGAAAAATATTCAATTCGGTTGTAAATTCAAGGTTAAAATCAACTCTGAATTAACACGCGTATGAATACGACTATTGTTAATGTGCTTCTAGAAGAAATTTGGAAGATCAAAGCATTTATTTAACTCAAAAAACTTCGGAACAAAATTACATCCCAAGTTACGAAACATTTAATCGCCCTAACACTAAGGAGGTAATTTTTGTAACATTATATTGTATAATTTTTTTACTTCTTTTACCTTAATAAATGTGGGGACGAATAAATTGTGCTGCATTTTAACAACATGCGTCATAACGTGCCAACAAAATTCATGGAGCTAACGTTTTTATTGTACTATTTTATTTTTAAAGGACTCTGGTGACTGATCGTGACACAATCTGGGACTAGGATCGATGTTTCAAATTGTGGTTTCGACGTTCGAAATATATATATATAAACTTTCGCACCTGACCGATTTCACGAGCTGCTATATCGGTTTCACCAACAATACCGATCAATTACAGCTACGTTCCCATTAATCTCTTCCTTCGCAAGATGAACTCTTATTCGAGCATCCTCCCTCGGGGAAAACCATTACCAACGGTCAAAAAACAAAAGCATCCCTTTCAAACAACCCTTCAATCAGCCCAATCACATCCACGAAAACACTCAACCCGTAAAATACTTTCCCTTGAAATACCATACCGGCAAATATTTTCAAACAAACGGAGGTAATTCTGGCGAATCGTAATTCCTACGATTAACATGTCTGTGATGGCGGTGGTTGATATTATGCATTTCAGTGACGCCGTAAAGGCCACCGGTAACCAGCAATGATAGATTTAATTATAATATGCGTTAACGAACAGTCAGAGTCGCAAAATTAACAAATTAAACAGACTTTCGATCTATAAAAATTTTCATACTAAATAAACAGTTACTTTTTGAACTGAATAAACAGTCACAGATATCAAATTTTCGATATTTTCCATGTTTACAGTGATAAATTGCGTAACATGTTAAATGCACCATAAAGCGCTTAAACAGGTTTATTTTTTAGTCAGATATTATATTTAAAATTTTATTCTCCAATGAAATTTCATTATAGAGATTATAAAATGATGAAATTAAAGTTAATAATAAATAATAATTCAGTATCGTGGTGTAATTGTGTGACTAAATGTTTAAAATTGTGAAGCGGAATATCGTACGAAGAAGTTTTATTTGTCTTGGACAACATTTTAACACGTTTTTAAATGCCAGAATATTTGAATAGTTCATAACTGTTATACAATAGGAAAGAAAATTAGGGACAGATGTTGTGGTTAAACAGTTGAAATAATTTCAACGTGCTTGTCTTTTCCATCACTTTTCGCGACTGCTTTCTCGTCCATTGCTCCTTTTCTTTGTTCGTTCGATATTACAATTTTTAAAGATTTGTCCATACGTACAATTTGTTCAGGTTGCATTTTTAAAGGCGGAATAACAGATGGAAAAAGATGTTTGAAGACAAAATGAAATGATATGGAGTGCAACATATTCTACAATGAATTTTACAGTCTGTCACACAAGAGCGTGTCTGCGATATCTGCGAAACCTGACACCTAATCAGAATGAGATAAAAAGAATGTAAACAAACGAAAACTTCTCTAATACGCGTTGCTGAATACCTTTCAGTTTCATTTGAAACAGTGAAAGGAACAGAGCTTTTTAATATGAGTGCCGCGTACGCGAAACGTCGAAAATCGTCTGGCATGGGCGAATGAAAACAGAGATCGTGATTGGAGTAATATAATATTCACTGATGAATCTTCGTTTTGGGCATGGTGTCCTATTAGGCAAGCTGAGAGGAAGACGTATCACAAAAATAAGAACACTTGTACATCACATTCGAAAGATATGGAGGTCGTTACCAGAATCCTACGCTCAAAAATTAGTCGAGAGTATGCCGAAACGATATCAAGCTATAATCGCTAATGGAGGAGATTGGACACCCTACTGTAATAGCGTATTAGTGTTTTAGATGTAGATTCAATTCATATAAATTTTTTTACAAATATATAAATATTTACAGAAATATCGCAGACACGCTCTTGTGTGACAGACTGTAAGTACTTTTATTGATTGACAGGTATATATGTGCTCTCTTGTATAATCATTCACCAACCACGTAATAATATTAACGAGGACGCAAGCTAGAAGTTAGATTATAGACTTCTCTTTTAAAATTTTATAATTCTATGTGAAACAGCATAAGCTGACTCGTAGCTTGTAAAATTTGTTCCTACAATATCATTTATTTCCTTCTCAAATTTGTTATCAAGATATAACAAGATATAACAATTTATTAGTACACTATAATAACTTGTAGTTTGTGACTTATTGAAAATTGTAATTAACATAACTCGTAATTGTAGCGAGTTGTGGCGAGTTTGAAATGTTACTGTTATAATTACCACAGTCGTCACACGTTGCAACGTTGGTAACGAAATTTCAAGTTTACTAGAGCGCACATAATATATTCATAAAAGTTTTCTACTGTAAACGTTTCAAAAATACTTTTACCAGCTTGTAACTGCAAATCCTAACGATCATTGTTAAACAAGGTTTAATCACAGCTGTTCAACTACTTCTGTACAACATCTTTACCTTGTTCTACGTTGATAAGGCAAACGAAAGGCAGAAAGGAAGGTTGAAGGAGCAAATGACAGCATGCAGCATCATTTAATCAGCGACACCTCGCACAGCGTATAGGTAGCAGAGTATCAACCGGGCTAAAATCCGATAAACCGATTCTCTGTACCACCTCCACCCCCGAAAGGTTATTCGAACAGAATTAACGTTGCGACCCGCAAGCGTCCGTCACTTTTCGTTTTCCGGAAACGGGCAGCGTGCAACGGTGAAACGAAACCGGCGATTAAATTGTCGCTTCGCCGTAATCCAACTGGACATCGGTCATAGGGTGTGCCATCGTGATCACCAGTAGCGATAAAAGTCATTAAAGAGCTCAAACCACGCGTATCGCGGCTTGAAAAAAAAAAATCGATACCAGCTAATGAGCAAAAAGTTCTACGCTAATTACGCGCAGGGATCTCATAATTAACCTTTTCGATCTTACGAACGGCTATACGTCAGACAAAATTTATCGTTTTGATGTAGAAGCATAAATTACAGGTTGTACTGGAAGAGTGATATATATAAGTAGAGTACATTAAAAACAAAAATCGCTTTGGTATAAAATGTAGAAAGGTAGAAAAACGTTATTAATTATTTCACCATTGAGTAACGAAGAAATTTTGTTTCTTTTATGATTTAGCTAGTAATAGCCACAATAATCTTGGGTTTTATAGTTCTTTGCTGAAATATCATTTACGCGTGTTGATCTGTATTCCTCAAACTTAAATAAAAAATATGTTGTAAATGTAACGAATGAACTCATGGAAGTATATAAATTCTTTTTTAGAAATTGAACATTAATCGTGTACTTACAGTGACGAACGAAAGCAAGTTTGAGAAGTAATTTTATTATAATTTTATTGCAGGAATTTAGTAGAAAACGCAATTCTATTTTACAGGAGCGATGAATAGATGTACAATATATCTATATATCAAATAGATGACTGTTATTACATAGTGAAAAATATCATATATACAAAGTTACTAATACTCATATGCTAGTTCAAATTTTAAACATTCTTCTGACCGCAATTGTATGCAATTAAATTTAAAAAATTGACAACAAATGGACTTGGTCAATTTGGCTTTCGAGAGGTTCGAATGAAACGTACCTGATAGTATTATTTAAATTCTGATAATATCACGCAAATGAAACTTTTCATTAAATGTTAAAACAGGAGATACGAATGATCAGTTCTTGGTCAGGTCGGTTATCGAGGATATTATACGCTGTAATTCAAAGTAGCCCAAGGGCTTTTTGTAAATGGTAATGTATACGGAAAATTGGTCCCTGAGGGGTTGACACGTAAAGGACACTCGACGAGTAGCATCGGCAAGAAATTGCCCTCCATTTTTCCAGCGTCATCTCTTTTCGGCCCCTCAATTTTTCACACGAATGAAAAATCGCTCGTTTTGAGTTCAAGGCGAGATATCCAATCAATTAGTTTCCTATCATTGAATTCGAGAGTTCGTCAAACACAGCTAACCTTTACCATGCAGAAAAACGATTCCATATTAAATAGATCGATTTCCCATTGCATTACGCGGATTTTTGAAAATGTTCAATTTCTTCAAAATGTTCTGCTCTGACGTTCACTGATTTCTAACCGATTGCTCGAAAACATTTCCACCTATTTCATGATTGATAATGATCATGTTATTATATATGTGACGAGATTGCAAAACTATTTCAAAATCACAGGCGAAAGATATGATACAGTGACTTAGGAAAGTATTCGAACACTTGACAATATTTTACGAATGCACTAAATATTACATTATACGAAAAATTTGGAAATTTCCTTAGCGCTGCTTAACAGAGGAACATCTCTCAATTTCTTTTACAGAGAAGCAATTTTAAAATTCAGTACATTGTTGATTAATCCAGTGTTCCAAAAATTGCCCTTTTAATTTTAGAGCTACACGTGTATATTTTCATCTTGTAATGCTAATTTAAAAAATATAGCAATATTAAAATAATAGAAGCATTGAAATATTGTTTGTCTAAACTGTTATGGCCTTTGGCTTCTACAAAAAGTTGTCAATTATATCTTCGAACGAAAGAGATTATTTCTACTTTTAGTTATTTTATATTAAGATATTCTTTTAATGGCATAAAGTGACATTAAATTAAAAAATCAAAGAAGATGCTATTCTGTTATTTTTCTGTGGCTTCATGTACGATGCTTGTTTTATAGTAATAAATTGAATACTGTAGAGATTAATAAAAATTACTTCAAAAATTTTCATCCAGAAGGCACGAAATTACTGAATTGCAAATGTAAAAAGTAACTGTAAGAAAACATTCTATTTTCATAGAAATATATTAGCGTCCAAAGATTTCAAACATTTCGCTACGAACTTTTAATCATTTTAAACGTTTATTAATCGCAAGATACCGAGAGAATGCGATTAAATTCCTGACACAGAGTGACGAAAGGCTTTAACGCTTCGAATAATTTCAACTAATCGATCTGAATATTCAGTATGGTAGATTAAACCCTTTCGCTCGGTGTAGGTGTAGCATTACTGAAAGCACTTCTGCTATGTAGACCGGACTAGTTTTTGTTAATACGACAACCTATGTGTATGAAAGTTTAATTATACACTTAAATAAATAGGCTGAGAATGTTATATTTGTAGAAAATTTTCAAGTACGAAAATGTACAGAATACACATAACGCGTATATACAGTCTGTCACACAAGAGCGTGTCTGCGATATCTGCGAAATCTGACACCTAATCAGAATGAGATAAAAAGAATGTAAACAAACGAAAACTTCTCTAATACGCGTTGCTGAATACCTTTCAGTTTCATTTGAAACAGTGAAAGGAACAGAGCTTTTTAATATGAGTGCCGCGTACGCGAAACGTCGAAAATCGTCTGGCATGGGCGAATGAAAACAGAGATCGTGATTGGAGTAATATAATATTCACTGATGAATCTTCGTTTTGGGCATGGTGTCCTATTAGGCAAGCTGAGAGGAAGACGTATCACAAAAATAAGAACACTTGTACATCACATTCGAAAGATATGGAGGTCGTTACCAGAATCCTACGCTCAAAAATTAGTCGAGAGTATGCCGAAACGATGTCAAGCTATAATCGCTAATGGAGGAGATTGGACACCCTACTGTAATAGCGTATTAGTGTTTTAGATGTAGATTCAATTTATATAAATTTTTTTACAAATATATAAATATTTACAGAAATATCGCAGACACGCTCTTGTGTGACAGACTGTAAATGTAAAACAAAGTATCCAAAGTAAGGTATTTATTATTTATATATATTTATATGTTAAAATATCTACCAGTTGAGAGAAATAAATTTCTATTTAAATTCTATTTGTTTGCCTAACGTCCATAAAAATGTGACTTCGTTTAAACATGCACAGCCTTTTTAGTACCATTCATAAATCAATTGTATCAGGTTGTAACGCTTTACTATCATATACGTCTACAATGATCGTAAAGACTAATAAAATCAGTGCGATAGAGCACGAGTTATACTTTTTAAACGATGTTATAAATCGAAATAAAAGTGACTCTAGATACATACATATTATAGAGAAATTTATAGAAATGTCGAATCTATAGAGACTGGTAGGAAGCAAAATGATTGTTCGATACGTGACAGTTTATACGCCCTCCGTAGCTTTTCTTTGTTAAAGAAAACAGGTTGGATGAGATGGTATTGTAAACAACGAAAGCAGAATGTTGTTGGGAATAGAACGATGATTAGAGACAAATTGCAATAGAAACAATTACGTTCGTACTCTGTATGTTTGGAAAATACGTGAATGGCGACTTCCGAAATTAGTTTCGAGCCACCGCGCTACAAATGTAAAAGAACAGTGAAAATTTCTGTAATTCGGAGTAAATGGATTCCAGAGGACGAGCTCGAGAAATAACTTGCATTCTGAAGGACAATTGTACCCTATACGGTCACAGTTACACGTGTCGAAATGAACTCGACGTATGTTCAATTTGAGTCTGTCGTACTAGTTCGAATTAGTTTCAAGATAAATTTAGTTGCAAGAAATAGTCGAAGTTTTGTTACTGTATGCGTGAAATATCGTCTTTCCGAAGTTCGAATTTGACGGGTCAACATCGTCTATTAAATTCTCACATATCGACCTTGTCAGCTACATTAATCTCTTGGCTTATGATTTTGCTTACAAGTACATATATATGTACTATATTGTTACCTATTTACTCCTTTAGTATAATGTCTAAAGCAAAACTACAAAATATTATGGATAATTTGTATTCAGCAAACTATAGTCTCTTAATAGTATAAGTGAAGTCAGAGTTAAAGTTGAGCTTTGATATTAGAATAGCTTACATTCGTCGTATTTGATCTATAATCTGGGCTATGTAGGGACATAATTCGATATTTCGGAGCAAAAGGTCGAAGAAAAAGAAATTTCCTATAAACCATCATGAGATATTGAATGTTAGATAGATTTATAATAAAAGTACCGAAATTCCATTTTTCAAATTTAATGACAATTTTGAAGAGTTATGATAACCCTGTAATTTTCATATATCAGTTTATAAAAGTGCCATAAATATTGCTATATAGGAACATGAATCAGCTATTTTATTTAGACAATTTTTTAATATGTTAATTTAAAAAGAAACTATAAATCATGGAACTGTAATAGCTTCATTACAATATTTGAATAGAAATAATGGGCTTATAAATCTGGAATAGTAAAACTAGTCAGTCATTGCAAAAATGTAATAAATTATTGCATAATATATTATGTTATAACATATAAATTACAATACTAATATCTAATGTCAATATTTATTTATAAATATATATAGTTTTAACATATTTTTAACATTTCAATTTTAACAAAAATGTATTTTCCTATTGAATACTTCTCTAACGAAACTATTCGTTGGTCAAATTTTTTATGAAAATAGATGTGTACTTCAGATTTAAATTTCTTAAAACTATTATAGATTGCTTCTATAAACAGAAATCGGTGACAAATTTCTAAATACCGTCATCTATCTACTATTACATTATTCAGGATCAATGATACTATCGAATGAGTACGAAATTTAGACCGAATTCAAGATTCTCAATAATTATTGGAAGAACAGAACATCTATTTTCTCTTAATCGATTTTTACTTTAAAAAAACTTCTACTATCAAAATATAAAGCAAAAGCCTAATTTAGCTGTAGCTTGAATCAATTTTTTGATTCAAATCTTCTACATTTTTTTTTTTTAAATAGAAATACAACTCGACATCTTCATCGCCCCTATGCACATAAAAAATTTATATTCTAACAGAAGATTTTATCCAATTGTAACTTAAAAGTTTCGATAATTTCTCTGAAAGTATAAACTTTCTTAAAAATATAAACGAAGAAACCGTATTTTCCTGTAAACTCAAAACTCTCTAAGACTCTCCGAAAAATAAGATTTCTATAAGGAAAAATTTAAAAATGTATGTGTTTCCCGTAGATAATACTTGAACAAAAAAATTCATGGTAGCAGAGATTTCACTATTTTAAGTTTCATTAGTTTTAGACAAAACTCGGTAGACGTAAAGAAGACAAACAGTAACTACTTTTATTATAATGCATCACTGTTTAAAATGTTAGTAGACTAATGTTAATACAAAAGTTTTGGTATATCGACTTGTTACAAATTGGTTCTTCAATAGATGCTTTCTTCGTAATCGACCATATTATATATAGTATGTGTTATATAAAACATTAAAAAATTTCCTTAGCATTGTAACGAGACACAATTGTCATGACTATATTAATGAAATTAAAAACAAATCTAAATATGCATACATAGAGGTTACAACATAATCATGGTAGTCAAATCTCGTTGCTAGCGAAATTTACAGTTGCGAAATGTTTCGTATAGCACGCGTAATATATTCGCAAAACGTTTCTATAAATTTTGAAATTACTTCCATAAGTTACTGTATGTATGTATAACGCGCTATGGAAGCTATAATTCAACTATGAAAAACACCACGAACTTTCTCCACAGCCTAAATCCCATTCAAACAAACACGAAAATGCAACACTCACCGATTTGCGGTACGTCGTACTGTATGCTTCCCCTGGTGGATCTGAACATAATTTGAGAAGCGACGTTGATGCCGTTCCCGAGGGAGGACGGCGGTTGAGCTTGATGCGGAGTCGACTCTCCGGAGAGGTCGATGGAGCGGCGCCCGACAAGAGTTTGGCTCCTCTTTCCGGGAGGTTTGGCTGTGTCCAGGCCAAACGGTGGCCTCGACACAAACGTCGCGCCGTTCTGATAATCCCTGTACTTCTCAGGTCCCCGTGATATCGAGTCAGTCTTCATGTTCGCAGCAGTATTTAACTTCTGCTCGAAGAGATCGTCGTAGTTCGATTGTCTGGTTTCTTGAAAGCTCTTGCGTCCTGTTTCGTCGTCGCATACTTTTATAGGCAGGCTGACCGTATTTCTCGAGTGTCTACAGTCGATTCGTAGCTTCTTAGTACGTTGACTACCCAGAGGACCACCGCCCATTGGCTGTTGTTGTTGATCCTCGTGTAGAAATTGCTCGCCCGGTTGCGTCGCCGTGTTCATGTATTCCGAGTAGAGCATGTTCAACATAGCGGGTGATAGGGCAAAGAATACAGTCTGTAGCTCCCTAGGCTCTCTGATCATATCGTCGATCAATATACCAGCTGGTGTCCACGAGGAAATTCGTGGCTCGTCGTTCAATAGCAACCAGTTGGACAGGTCGTCTCGGTGAGAGGCCTCGGGAGGATATATCCTGAAGTGCAACAGGTTATTGCCTACCGAGTTTAGCTCGCTCTTCTTTCTGATCCCGCTACCGTGCCGGTAGTCCTGCTCCTGTGCACCCTGCATGATGATCACCGGACGATTCCCCACGGCCAGGTCTAGCCCTTGTCCCACGTACGTGAGGAGCCAGAACATGCATACCGCCATCATATATGTCACAATTTTCACCGGATTTAACCGGGCTGGCTTTCGAATCGATTAAAAATTAAGTGTCTTTTGTTTCTCTCCTCTTCTTCTTTTCTCTCTTCTTGGATCGATTCTTTATGTAGTTTAGTCTTTGTTACTTTTTCTTTTTTTTGTATTTTCTTTCGTTTTTAGCGCTTTTTATTGTATACACGTACCGCGCTCGATTTTCGTTTGCCAGTCAAAAGGCACGACGCTGAGAGTTTAGGCCGACTTTTCGTTAGCTGTGCAGGGGGAGGAAGCGTTTCTGTAGGGAGCGACTTGAGGGAAGAAAACGCGGACGATGAGCGATGACCGGCGATCAATCGATAACCGTGTAGGCATCCGTTACATGGGAAACGAAACGTTTCTTAAACGCGTTCAACTACTTTTATTCTGTCTCTCGTCTTTCTACTTTGCTGCTTTTCTTCTTTCATCGAACACTCTTCTAAATCTTCGGATATAATCGGAATAGGGAGATCAATAAGAACATCACCTATTCTATTCTCTTTCGATTTCCTTCTTCTCTTCGTTTCTCTTCTATTCGACTAGATTCGGTCGGCGATCGTTGCACAGTCCACGATCGTGTCTCGTTAATGTCGCATTTCCGAAAATTCCCGACGATTTGTTCCACTCAATGACAACAGAGGTTCTCGAGGATTTCCGCGTCCTGAAATCAGGTCGTTAGTAAAAAAAAGGATAGCTCTTAGCCGACACTAAGGCGTGTGTCTGAAGAATAATATGCAGTGCCAGTGATGAATGGTGCTGGTGCTGGTCGTGGATGCTTATTAAGGTGCTCGATAGTGTGGGCAACAACGAAACTCGATTTTTCTCCTGGTCCTCCTGCTCTTACCCCTGTCCTCTCTCCCTGTTGCCTGCATCGCGATTCTTTCTCTCCTTTGTCTCTATTACAACATACTACTTTCCACTTTCAGATCCCTCTACTTTCCCCGGTAGAAATCGAAGGTCCAATTTCCAGGATCCACGACCACTTGCGGTCCCTTGGCTGCGACTGCAGATTCTCTATACTGGTTTCTGTCTTAAATTAGACACTTACTGTCCTCGATGACGTCATAGAAAACTGCTTTCTATGTCTGGTTTCCATGCTGTCGAAGGGCTCCGTGTGTCGGTTCACGGTGCTTGACTTTTGGAGGTGCTTGTGTGCCAGTGAGGCGTTATACAAGATTCTACGTGCGGTGTGACACGGCGTGCAGCGGTGACATCGAACTCTCCGAACGACTTTAAAGTGCGGAAAAGTGGCTATGTAGTACGAGAGAGATCAACAGGTGCCCGAAAAATGTGCAAAACCGTGCTCCTGGTTTGGGGGGTGAGGGGGTGGGGAGGAAGGGGATTAATTAAGGCGCCGGACGACACAGCTGGTCGTCGTGACGTCGAAAACAGCGAAGGAGTAGAAGAACATAGTACGCACATCGATCATACAGTGATAGAGTGTGACACAACACAGGCGGCGCGTGTGAACAGAGAGAATACAATATATATATATTATGTGCACGTATATATAGAGAAAAAAGAAAGTTATCGGGCAAAGGTGCAGTTGCGGAACATTACCCAGTGTATTAACAGAATATGATGTGTTTACATATGATTTAACGTGTGTTTCTGTGCGAAATACTTGCTTCTGTGACTGCGTGCTGCGATATCTTCGCCCTTCTGCGCTTCTTTCCCACCGTGGGACCTTTTCTCATGCGATACGATTAACAGATAACCTTCCCTGCCAAGTTCAAATCTTCTGTTTCCCGTCGCACACAACACTCTTCTTCTTCTTCTTTTTCTTCTTCCTCGCAGTTCTCACACGTAAAATCCTCCAAAGTCTGATCGATGATCGTTGATACTCTTTGAACAACTTTCAACGACCTTCTACTCGTGGAAACTCGTTTTACAGTCGATTACAATACCCGTAAACGTACTCGTGTTTAAACTTGGTTTATTCAGCGGCTAGTTTATTCTTGCTGTAACGGGCTACCGTTTCATCCAGTTTGTTCATCACCGACGGACCGGATCACGCGAACACAAAATGGTGCGAACACCAGTCCACTAACATGTTGCTGGCTGTCGTTCGCTGATACTCGTCATCCACGACGATGACGTCGAGAACGTCTGGTTAAAAACGCGTCTATCGACGTAACCACGGGGACCAACCTGTTTCCTCCTTCCTTTCTAATCTTGTTATATCCCGCTGCCTCGTACTATTCGTTGATCGTTCGAACTTCTTCAAAAATGAATTCACTTTCTTCTATTATTCTTCTATACTCAGCTGTTACGTTCTCTTGAGACGAGTTTGTGTTGCTCGCATGCTCGCCTTTGCCGCGAGCAGAGTATACGTAACGTACGTATACACGTAGGTTCTGGGAGACGCGAGAATGCCAAAGAAAAGTTGTTCGTTCCCTGTTTGTTGAATGGTCACCGATTCCTTTTCCTTCCTCAGTACGCCGTACGGTATTTAGACGCGGGCCGGGCAGGAAGTCGCGAAAAAACAGCGGCTGCGGAGTCGGTGAAAAGAGGTTGCGGCCGTGGATGTTGCTTTGTTGGCCGAAAGTCGAGGGATGGAGGATCGAAGGGTTGGGACGGTGGGTTAGTTTAGCGAGTGAGCTGGCTGGCGCCCTCACCAGAACTAACTCCCACGCTGCGCGGCAAGAGTCACCGGGTTTAATACACCGCGCATCTCCCTACCACCCCATCGAGACACCTGCCGTTTTCTTCCCTTTTCACCCCCAGACTCTAACGCTGCTAACCCGGCCCCGGCCACCCCGTGCATCGTTCACGCTTCCGTTCCGCATCGAGTCGCACACACCGGCCAACCCTTGTGCCTTTTCCTACCTCTTTCTCTCTTTTTTCTCTCTCTCTCTCTCTCTCGCTCTCTCTCTTTTATTTTCCTTTGTTTTGCGTTTCTTTTCTTTCTGTTCGTTTTAACGTGCTTTTCGAATCCGACTCGCGCGTGATTCTGTGGGTCTTGGATATGTCTGGGTCTTGAAAGAGAGGTCTTTTATGGAGAGAGGTTTTATAGCGGGCGAGTGGCGGGCGGCAGACTGCTGCCTCCGTGTAGTCACCGTTTCGCCAACTTAACAGCTGTTGCGGGTAAATGTGGGCAACTTGCAAAAGAAATTGAATCAGACGGTTGTCGAGTGATGGCTGGTCTAGAGGACTTTTTGGTTGTGGTAGGTTGGTTTATGAGACGATTGAATCGAAGATGATCTCGTTGGATTCATAAAATATTTTATGTATGATACGAAGTTAATAAGCAAGATCGTAAGACAATTACTTGGTATTATCGGCTACTTAGTTTGGCAAATGCATAATTATTCGAATAATTTCATCTGTTTGTGAAAGAAAATGTTGTTTTGGTTCTTTGGTTACTAAGGTTTTCGGATGTCGTGTTGTTAGATAAACACTTGGGATGATCTACTACGACGGTATTTGTTAGCTACGTATCCAAACCTGTTAGTTTATTTGACTCGGTAAAATTTGTTTAATTGTTCCTACTTTTTTCAAATAAGTCACTTGAACTTAACGATAATTTGTTAAACCATTAAATCGAATAACTATTACATATTTAAACAGAACAGCCTTGTAAAATACCCTGTTGAATTACTATAGATAAAGGCGTAAATGTGTAAATGTAAATTAGGTAAATATGTGAAGTAGCTTAGAACGTAGATAAAATAGAATATATAGATAAGATACAGGTTCTAAAGAAAGATAATGATCCATAAAACGGGTTATTATTAATAGTTCTGTTTCTATATGCGGAGAATAAATGGCTTTGGTGATTGGGAAGAAGTTTAAAGATATTGATCTGCGGGTGTTTAAACTGCACTAGCTAGTCAACCCACGTGAAACGGAGCTACTCGATGTGTTATTACAAATTCTATCTAATAAATATCTCAGCCAGAGTTTGATAGCCAGCGATATTTCAACGATGAATATTCTGACAGCATAAAAGCGATATGTATATAACCAAATCGTTGACACTTTCATTCAACATCGAATCGTATATGCTAGTGGAAACGGATTTTACAAGTGAAATATGCGTGACACGACAAGTGTGAACGCAGACAAGCAAGATTCGAATACACGTGGCTACTATGATTGATGAGCATCCATTCAATGTTGCACTCGCTTTACAAAGTTCAACAAACTGTTATTTACTCTGCTTTCGCGGAAAGCTCGTAAGGAAGTCAGCAAATACGATCGTTGGGGTTGGTTGATAGACATCTCGGGAGGATTTAATGGCACGAAACAATGGCTGGTTAGATTAATGCATCATTTTAATAGCCCCAACGAGTCAGGCGATGATTGTCGAAACACTTCGCTTTAACGTGTTGTGAAATATTCTGCTGGTTTGGTTTCTAGTTAGCAACCGAGTATTTTATAATTTTTTTTTTTTTTTTATACTACCAGTATAAATCTGAAGATAAAATATCTTTCTTTGAAATTGATTTATTTATTTGAAATATCGTTTGGTGAAAATTGATTGAATTATTTATTTTCACTACATGTGGCAGTGCTTTGATCTAGAGAAACCTAGATGTAGAAAAATATATAGAAAATATATTTCACTTGTTTAGCATATATAGTTTAATGAAAATCAACAAAATTAGTTGTGTTTTTTGATTTATTATTTAGTCTATTAAATTTCCTAGATTATTTTCATTATTTAATTTAGGAAATTTGTTAAATAAATTTCTGTTATTCGGTATAATAACACAGTATCGAGCGAAGAATTATTGTTTAGTGAAACTTTATAAATAATTTGCTTGACAAAAGGGCGCAATCATATTGAACAATAAAATTCACTGTACTTGTTTACTAATCATTCGTAAAAAATATTCTCGCAGGTTTTCTATATTGCAGATGTTTATATACAAATGTTTTGCAGAAATTCATATTTTCACAGAGCACGAATAAAAATATGTTTTCCCTTTACATTTTCCATGTTTACACTTGCGATAAATGCATAAACATTTGCAGCTGGCTTACACTCTCATATTTACTTGCTTCCTGTAATTCAAAACCAACTTCCATTGAATTTACTAAGTTGTTCGCTAGCCACGAAACTTCATAGTTTCTTGTGTTCTTGAGGGATACCTTTACGATCAAAGGAAGGCAGTGTCAACACGTTACGAAGTACTCATAAAATCCAATAATTAGAACAGTTCGACCAAGTTTCCATACCACCGTGCCTTAGAAGAGAACTTCCTTATTTTGATAGCACAGTTACCACGCTCGTCGTATTTGATAATAGTTAAATTTGCAAGGTTCCACGCTTCACTCATGTAGCGTAGTTATGTTACAGGTGAAACGTGAAATTTAGATAAATCTGGTTTTAACCTGCTGAAATATAAACAGTCAGACATTTTCAGACAATATTTAATCGAGACATAAAATAATATTATTTCGGGCAATATTTACAAGATAATATTATTTTAGATGATATTTAGAAGGCCGTATTACTTCAGAAAATATAACACGCGAATAACATTAATATCGTTTAAATATCAGATTATATTTAGACAAAACGTGTAGATAAAAGAATCCTATCTTTAAGCTAATACTATGCCTTTTTCGAAGTTTGTACTATCAAAAAAAAAAAAAAAAAAAAAAAAGGCAGCTCGTAGGGTAACAAAATTTTGTTTTCGAAAGGAATAATTTTCATCTTTTCAATCTACTGTTTCTTCGTGAATATTCGTATTTTTCGTTTTTCTCTCATTGAAGTGGCTTCTTAAAACACCGATATTGTGTTTTGCACCGTAAGAAAGAAGGAAGGAAAAGATCGGACGCTACTTTATGGAATATAAAGAAATCGAGATATCTTCTGCTCTGCTTATTTATACCTTGAACATGGCTTTATGGCTTAAAGGTTACGCCAAGGCGTTCATTCTAAAGCGATCGCTTAGGTGGATTTTCTTGGTTTTCATGCTTTAGCGTTACGACGGTCCTTCACTTTCATATTCACGCGAATACCGTTTCTATTCTTATTGTTCTCCACGAAGGATGTTTCGTTGCCTTCAATATATTCTTCCTATCAAAGTTGGCGATAACGAAACTTCTATCCATTTGTTTCCCGTCATATACAAGAGAACAATGTTATTATTCTGTCTGGAATAACGAATAAGTTTTTTAAACGTATTATAATGGAACACAAAGAAAAGGAAGGTGTAAAGGAAAGATCGAAAAATTGGTAGAGTTAATTGTAAAACGATCATTAAATTGCTTATGCAGATTCACAAAATAGTGGAATATAAATAGAAGTCTGTTTCATACTTTCAGTTCGCAATGTACAAATTTTTCATCCTTTTAAAATAATTAAATTTGTTTACAATCAAATGAATATGATGAAAATGGATGTGATCCTTTATAAATAATATAAATTTTATACGTTTTACATTACGTGTATGATATATATTTTTTTAATATACGTTTTAATATAAGCTTGGATTTATAAATGTCAATGGCTAAAATAATGAAACCGTCAAATGTCAGATTCATTGACTATGTATGCGGTTAAATTTCATAATCTTACTTTGCTTAAAATATTTTGCATATTTTTGCACATTGTTTGCGCTCCGCAGTTATTAATTAAGAATTCCAAATATAAGAGTTTCTCTTCTGATATCCTTTTTCGATATTATTCTTATTATATTGCATAAGTAAGGAGTAGAAAACAATATGCTAGATATTATTTTGGTCAAGACATCCATTTTCTTTTAAAACCAACGATTTTCAATTATAAACAATTTTTAATTATATTCATTACTGCAAGCAATGTTTTCTATGTTGTATAATTCATTAATAAATAAAAGCGATCCAACCGATCTTTCTGTATTATAATAAATTTATATCATATTATAATAAATATATTTATATTATATTATATTATAATAAATTTTCTCTATATGTATATTACATTTTCTTAAACATCGGAAGAGAAATATGTTTATGATGAATATTTATAAATAGACTGCTCTTAATTCATCATTTTGATAAATATTTGCAGTAGATTGTGAACCGTTATTTTATACTGATATAAGATTCTGATCGATTAAATTCTCTCGCTGATAATCTGGGCTAATTATCATGTTTTGTATGAAACCAGCAGATATTCGAATATGTGACGTGTTATGGAATATTCCGTTAAGCTTCGGAATACATCATTTAAATAAAATCATTCAATATACAATCAGCGCACATAAAGTGTTCAAATTTAATTTTTCAATTATTTTAATCCTTCAATTAATCTTCTATCGACGTATGAAGGTCGAAAAAAGTTTGGCTTTCAACACATATCGACAATTCTATCAATTTCAATTTATTTTGTTATTTCTTTCCACTGATCATTTAATGAAAACTACACAATTAACGTAATGTTTGATCCAATCTTTTGTCGAAACGTGAAATACCTATATAATTTTTGGATTAATTTTCCATTGATGGAATTTGAATGGAAATTTTTTCGATAAATTTTCTCGACGGAATTTTAACTTTCGACATAAATCAACAATTCTGCCAATCTCAATTTGTTTCTCTGTTTTAGTCCATCGATTACCGAATGAATTCAATAAGATGAATAAATCGAGACAAAAACTTGAAACAACATATAATAAATATAATGTAACATTTAATTTAATTCTTGCCACAGAATGGCAAATACGCGCTCTCGATTAAGTTTCTATTTATCATAAAATTTCCATGTGTGTGTAAATGTCAATTTTCCTGGAAAAATATTTCGATTTTTTTTCGACACGCAATTCTACCAACCTCGGTGTTTTTTTTTTTTTTTTAATTCTACTCTATCGATCACCGAATGTAGATCGACACAGAAAGTTCGAAATATACGATCAACACAATATTTAATGCAATCGTTTCCACGGAATACGACACGTAACTTCTCTATTTATTTTCTATTGCAAAATCTTCTCTGGTAAAATTCCGATGAAAATTCTATCAATAATTTTTCCCCAAAAAATTTCCGACACAATTTTACCAATCTCAACTTATATCTCCTTATCCTTCTTCATCGATCGCTCGAACGAAGAATGGATCGATCCCGAAGACTTCGAAGAGTTCCACGACTTGGTTCATGCATAATACAATCGCATTTTTCCTGATAGATTCTGTTCGAACATATGCCTGATTGAATGCAAACCTTGCTAGAAAATTGTTACGTAAACGTTCCGTTACAAACTCTACGACGTTTCAAAATTCAATTCGTTTATTTATCAAAGAATCTGTGCACCATGACACGCTGCGTGCATATTTTATACATATATGATAGCACGTCTGTATATTACTACCCTCTAAGTATAATACTGTAGTAACGTATAGGTGGTGCTTGTTTTATTCTCTAGAGCAAGGACAAGAAAGGATGGTATATTGAGGGTTAAGTTCGTTTATTCGTGTAAGCAATGCTCAACATAAAGCTGATTATGATCGTCGTGCGTCTTCTACTCCGCTTCCAGCTTCTCAACTGACTTAACTCAACTGCTTAGCGTCTTCTTCTTTAATTTGACTCCCTAGCGTCTTCTGTCTGTCCTCGACTGCTTCACGTCTTCTCCGCAACTTGACTGCTTCACGTCTTCTTCTCGACTTGACTCCTTAACGTCTTCTTCTCGACTTCCCAACTGCTCTGTTCGACTCCTTCAGATGTGCCTGACCCATTTTCAGGTAGATCCCTTTTAATTACCCCGATGTTGTAATGGGCCACAGGTATAACCCATTGTCAGGTAGATCCCCTTCAATTACCCCGCTGTTGTAAAGGGCCACAGGTATGACCCATTGTCAGGCACGTCTCTTTTCCCGATACTACAATACGATATGATGAAAGAATTACGATAAGTACTCAGAACGCGCCATAAACGCTTTTGTATGTAACGCGTTAGATAAATTTAACATGTTGACTTTTTTCTATAGAAAAATACTTTTACACGAGTGGTTCGTATTATCAGACGTATTTCGCGTGTAGTACGAGAGTGCACTGTATCGGAACTCTTTGAAACGATTGCAATCGTACGAAATATAACATGTTTGTGGTTCTTCGAGTTGTGTATTTCCTGCGTAGTACGGAAATACACTGTATGTATCGGGATTCTTTTAAATGTAACTCGTGTTTCAATCGTGGTTTTATTAATACGAAAAATTGTTCGGGTCTGGCCTGATATAGTGAAACGTCGGAACAAAAGCACAACGTATTAATAAAACTACGATCGGAACTCGAAGACACACAAACGTGTCATCTATTCGCCGTGAAAGTTTAGATGCTGAAACGTGAAACATAGTTCAAATAAAACTATTTAATTTCTTCTTGGTCTTTGATCTTATCTTATGCAACTATATGTAATCGGTGAAAAAGATATCTGCTGTTAATTAAAACAAATAAAAGAGCAAATTTATCCTGCGAGGACTCTGAAAATCAACCCACGATCCAAACTTTGAAGACCTATATATAGCAACATTCAAAACTTTCTCCAAATTCAACGAAAACTAACCATGAACCTAAGTACCCAAAGTTTACACATCGGAAAGGGAACACGTAACGTTAACGGCGATCATAATTTTTTCCGCAAAGGATACAAGGCCCGTGTACCTCGTTCGGTATCGATTTCGAGCTCGCAGCCTGGCTCACAAAGTAGCTTCCATAACCATAAAAATGATAACCAGGGGGAAAAAGTAGCTGAAAGAAAAAAAGACCCATCGACAATGTCATTAGCGTGGTTTTATGGCATTGTAGATGCCACGCTTCCGTCCGCGGACGACTAAAAACAAATTTCCAGATTAACAGGATGGTTCGGGCGATCGTCATTGATCGCGTCATCACGGCCTTGTGGGCGTTTTACGGCGTGTCCGCAATGTTCCTAAACGCCGGCCTTGCGCCATGGGTGCGGGAAGCAAAAGAAAGGCTACAACGCCGGATGGTGAATGTTATGCAGCAGAGGGTGGTGGGTGTACGATGTTTCGTCGTAGAATGAACGTGCGCAGTAACTTTAATTAACCGCGTACTCTGTGTCTGGTCTAATCAACACGTTAACTGTCAAGGTGGTCGGTCATCGTTGACCCGTGTTTTACTAAATCTCTGCCTTTTTTTTTTTTTTTTTTTTTTTTTGAATGCGCAATCCTTGTATTCTTGGAATTACATTTGTTACGTTTGCACCGTATTTTTAAACATAGGATATTCAAATTGCGGAATGGTTAATAGGCATTCGAAGGTAGTCTGCGAAGTGATTTCACGAAATTTACTTGATATGAGGAAATATTTGAGATGTTCAAAGTGTAGCGCTTTGTAATGCGATGCTTATTAGCTGAAACGATCTTCTACCGAGGTTCTACTTTCTTAATTATATCCCCCAAAATATGAATGTGCGTAAAAATTCGCAAAATTTAATAATTACAAAATTAATAATATAATAAATAAATAATAAATATAAATTTCATCGACTATAAAATGTTGAACAATTTAAGTGACTCAGATAGGACTTTTAGTTAGTTTAGACAGATGGTCATTTTTCAATTAGTATGATATTCTATGCGATTGAGAGAAACAATTAAAATGTCTGAATAATTGAAAATATCATTGATATCTCGATTGCTGTAGGCTATCGATATTTATATCGCTTTCTCAGAGATTAAAATCATTTGCTGAAGGAGTGGATTGTGATGTGAAATAAACGAGGTTGGTTCCTTTGATAGGTTCTATTTGGACATGGCTTCGGTAATGGCTTCTTCAGTATCGATTTTTAGAGTACAAAATACAGAATTTAAGGTTCCCGTAATGTAAGTTTGAAGGCTGGAGGATCGAAAAATCAATGTTCAAAATGTAAGGTTTAAGATTTATTGTCTAGAGGTGTAAAGCTCGCAATTTTCAATTTGATGTTAGTACATCAAAGTTGAAAATCAAAGGACAAAGGTCCAAAGTTCTAAATCGAAGTTCAAGAGCCAAAGGTCCAGTTGAATATTTAGGGACAAAGGAGCGAAGTTCCAAATCGAAGTTTAATAGTCAAAAGGTCAAGTCGAAAATCGAAAATTAAGGCTTAAAGATTAAAGGATGAAAGCCGGAAATTCAAAAGCCTAAAGTTGAAAATCTAAAGTCAAACATTAAAAACTGTTCGAGCATCAAAGTATCGAATGCAAAGAATACATTTTTTATTCTTAAAAATTAGAAATCAAAGCTCGTTTTAATCTCTGAATTTAAGACGAATCGACTAGAATCCAAAGTCAAAGAAAATACAAATTTCCTAATTGACAAAATTTTGAACAGTTTTTTATGTTTAGACGAATCAAAAGCTTGTATTTTTTCTATGCTTAAACGAACAATGTTCTTGAAGAATCCAAAGTGCAGAAGATTGAAAATACAGAACTCGACTAAGAAATTATTATTTGAATATCTTATGTTCAAGAGTATAATGAAAGAATAACAAATGTAAGCCTAAGAATGCAACATAGTAGAAAAATAAGTGAACATCGTAGAAAATCTTGCAATTTGAATATTTTATACTTAACCAAAGAATAACCAAGTGTTCAGCTTATAGGATCCGAAGTTCAAAGTTTCTGTGCTTAAAATTAGAATGTGAGATTCTCAACTAAGAGTTCTTCAAATTTTGATCTTCCACGCTTAACTCACATAATTTTAACAATACGTAAGGTCTATAGAATTCAAAATATAAAACTTCACCGATCAAAGCACATGAAATTCGTTGAAAATTATAAAACATTAAATAGTCTCTAGCCGGATGAACGATATAAAAATAATGAACATCCAATAAACAGTCATCACTTAATAATACCTTAATCATCTTTCAATTTTCCCCTTTCAGTAGTAACCAAGAACTTGCCACCTACCATTGAAAATCCCTTCTATTAGCGAAATCCGATTACATCGTGGAACACAGTGTAGCTGTATACTAATCAATCGGCTTTACTAAGCGATCAGCGCTTAATTGCATAATTGATCGATTCTTTGACGAAGATAATCGATCGACGAAGAAGCGATACAAGGCTTAAACGGGCGATCGTCGTTAATACTATTCGTAGAATTAAATTGCACAAAAGGCTCGACTGATTTATCCCGTTATTGTCTTTCGGCTTTGGCGTTATTTCCTTGGCTGAAACCGCTTGATTCAGCGTCGCTTTGACAAAAGATTTCTTGTTCAGTCCTGATACAACGGGGCTTTGCGTAATGTGCAGGCACTTGTTGCTCTAAATAAACGAGTTCATCCGTCGGACCATGAAACGAACCACATTATCGTGCCTTTTGGGCATGTAACGCTCGTCTATCGATCCACTTTCTTGCACCGAATTTCCTAATTCGGCTTTGTTTCGTCTTTCAATGAAACTGCAACGGAACTTGTATAATTAGAGACCTTTTGCATAATAGTTTACTGAATAGCTATTAATTAGACTGTTTTCATATTTATGCGTCCGCATAAATTATAGGAACATTTAATTCTATGGAACCAACTAAAGAAACAAATTTTAATTAAAATTTGCTTCATCCTCTGAATATTATAACGAGGATTTTACCTTCGTTATTTTGTTCAGTTTTGTATATTATATACAAGCACAAATTATAAAATTCATCGAAATTTGTCAATGGCAAACCTTCTATCATATGAAATAGCAATTTATTCATGCAGTGGATAATGATCCGTGTTTAATCGACGATAAACTACGACTAACTGCAGTGAATCATAAAAATGATTACAAAATTCCTTGTTTGTGGATATACCTTGTATTATTTGAAATAATAATTTATTCATTTAGCGAATAGTGGCTTATATATGTAGTAACTTAGAGATGGTGTTTATTTTACTTTCTAGAGCAAGGACAAGAAAGGATGGTATATTGAGAGTTAAGTTCGTTTATTCGTGTAAGCAATGCTCAACATAAAGCTGACTATAATCGTCGTGCGTCTTCTACTCCGCTTCCAGCTTCTCAACTGACTTAACTCAACTGCTTAGCGTCTTCTGTTGAACTCGACTCACTAACGTCTTCTGTCTGTCTCGACTGCTTCACGTCTTCTCTACAACTTGACTGCCTCACGTCTTCTTCTCGACTTGACTGCCTAACGTCTTCTCCACAACTTGAATGCGTCACGTCTTCATCTCGACTTTCAACTCCCAGATGTGCCTGACCCATTCCCAGGTAGATCCCCTTTAATTACCCTGATGTTGTAATGGGCCACAGGTATAACCCATTTTCAGGTAGATCCCCTTTAATTACCTGGATGTTGTAAAGGGCCACAGGTATGGCCCACTGTCAGGCACGTCCGTTTTCCCGATACTACATATATACTCAACGATACGCTATAATTGTTTTTGATCAACACTATAGATGATCATAAAGTGCTAGATTATTGGGCGATGAAATACGTTGGCCGCGTAACACGCTAGTCAATTATAATACATTTTATTAATTATTAACCGTACGGAAAGCTCAATCGCGACTACTAGTTTCCTGGTCTCGTTATGAATTTAATCGAGATTGATGGGGACGTCGGTTCCATTGACGCTGGCTGTAATGAATTATCGCTGCCGTGTGAATATTAACGACTAGTAGCTTCAGAACTTTGCATAACAAATGCATAACGTTTAAACGTATGCAAAGCACAATGTCTAACTTTGCTAAATTTATATTTTACTCGTTTTAAACATACTTGCATCTGACTAATATACGAGCTATTCTTTTCTTTTCTCCTGAACTTTTAAAATTAACAGTTTCAATTAATCTTCAGTTGCTTCTCTGTCCTTTCTCGACATTAATATAAGCGAGTTTTACTGCCCTGAAACACTGGCTTCCTGCTAAATGTCTGAACAAGATTACGGATTATACAAATCTTCATATCTTTGTGAATTTAAGTAGGTTGTTTCATTCTCTAAATATTATAAGGAAATAGTATATTTTCGATATTTCTCGCATTTCTGTGCTTTTACATTTCGCATTAAGATTAGATATTACTTTCTTATTATTATATTATTATAGATATTACTTAAAATTTTGCGAAGAAGTAAGAATAAATAGGAGGGAAGACGACTAAAAGGTCCAACGAAATCTCGTAGAAAGATATTTCTTCTATTAATCTATTCGTTAGATTTTGTCATTATTTATTGCACTTAATATTTAACCTAGTTCTGCATCTTGTTACTTAACAAAATCTAATAACGAATTAAATAAAAAAAATTATATTCCCTTTCAATCTCATTAAATAAGTAATAAAATATGTTTATCGATTATCAAAAATATTACCAACTTTCCCAACAATCCAATATTATAGCAAACCCGGTATTTTATTTTTTCACATGTTTAAAGTTCTCACAATTGTACAATTATCTATAGTATGATGGTAACCAACGAATTGAATAATATCTACCTTGATAATTTTGCAGCCACCGTGAACTTTACCCAGTTTCCAACTTCTTCATCGTGTACATAAAACTAACCTAATCTCTGTCTCTTCTGCATACATGTAAACAAACGGAAAAGAGACTAATCCAAAACTTGCAAGATTAACGCCATTTCAGCGTGTCCAATTTAAGATACTAAATATTTCCTGAGATTTTCGAGACGCTAAAGAATTCCATTCAACACTGTCAAAATATTCAGCAACCTGGAACTCTTGAACGTCTGCGGGAAATTCAATTCAAGAAGAGCCAAGGTTTCCAAGGGACGTTCCAAGTTTTCCAAACCCAACCTCAAAGATCTCCGAGAGTGTGATGTTATTTCGACATTTTAGACGAAATTCCAAATTAGAAGTGTATAGTAATATACACAGTACAGGTATATACTGTTCATAAGTGTTTCAGTTGTTTCTTTACGTCATGTAACTGGGATGAAACATTCTGTAAGTTTGAACTGAAACAAGAAATGTACAGTGCACAGTTACAAAAGGCACGTATTTGCATTTACCATTATTTCCCAATGAAATAATTTCTCTACAGACGTCCTACATTTTATTTTCATAATAAATAAATCTCTATAATCGTATAAAGGTGCTACTAAATGTATACCAACATATGTTACATAAATAATGTAGTAACACGATGAATATTTTGTTTAAAAAGATTAAGATATATTGACCAGAAATTGCAGACGTTACAATAACCTTCTTCTGTCTTCTAGGATCGGAAAAGGACAAGTACCTTCTCGTCCTTTAATCCAGCAAAAGTGTAAAGAGACGTGAGCACTTAACAACTTTGAAAAGTTGTTTTTCTTGAATAAAAATATTCCTGGAATAAAAGTCAGGTGTCTTTCCTCGTCACCAATTTTCCTCCATTTTCAATTGCTCTTTTATCCATACTAATCGATAATAATTATTATTTTTACTTATATCTACAAAGTGTGTATGGTTGTCAGAGGTAACAATTTGAGAACGTCTTAACATTTATGAATGATAATGTACGTGTAATTAGACGGTATATTTGCAGAAAATTAAGGGCTGAACGTTTGACAGCTGCAAAGAGGCATGGAGCGTGGTTACACGGGGTGAAAAAGACAGTCAGTAGGTGTTGGTGTGAAAAGGCAGCCTTTAACAAGTGGTATCATTGCGCATGTCTACTTCCACACGACCCTGACGTCAGATTGCACAATTCCACGCGAACAGTAAGAGACATATTCAATAACTTGATGTGCTTGCATTCGTCGTTTAACAAGTGCTATTTAGACTGTCGCTTCCGACGGTAAACATTGGTTTCAGACACGAAATCGAAAGTACATGTATACAATATGTTCCGATAATTTCGTTATTTATTCGCGAGCTCGACTACATAGTTTGATAATAAATAGGAGAAATAATTTAGTAAATTGATTCTAGAAGCTGGCCTGATTTATAGTTTGGTTTTGCAGAGAATTAATTTTGATTATTTTGTTGATATAATGTGAGACATATGCATGACATATATCGAGATATAACATTCTAGTAATAATTAAACTTATCATTATTATTAAATTATTACTATCAAATTATTACACGTACAGATGGTAACTCGTGAATTTTTTAATAATTTATTATATATAATAATCAGAATATTATTACGTTGGAATTATTATATATCTACATATGTATATGATATGTCATAAATATTTGTATAAATTTTGCTATAGCGTTCTATGACTAAAAGTAAGATGAAAGTATTGTATAAATTCTTTTGACGAATAAAGATAGTAGTGTGCTGAGATTTTAAGATTATATCGATAATAGTAGATAATACTTTGAAAATACGAGAATGCATAGATGCAGTGTAATATCAAGAATTATTGGATTTATTCGGCAAACTAATTTGTTATTTAATATACCTACTTAACTCGCTATACATAATTTAGTAGATTAATATGAAACACGAAACCTCATTTAGTTACTCTTGCGTTGTATTGTATTATCATTCACACATATGTATATTTATTTCCATTCCCATCACATGCCATATTTTTATTAATGACATTTGAACTCCTTTAATAAATCACTTATGTTTGACAGAAATAGACACTTAGATAGATAAAATATTAAACTGAATTAAATGAAATTATATAAGTAGATACATCATCAAATAGATGTTCTCATTTAATGCAGATTCTTAAAATTAAATATTGATTTAATAATTGAAATTAAAAGAAACATTTTCGTAAAAATTATAGATTATTTTACTTTTACATTTTATAAATAATACTTAAAAAACATAAAGGTATTTACGTACTTTTGTAACTTAAGTATTTGCCAAAAATTGCCCATTTCTGCTCGAAAAGGAATTCTACGTGTTTCGCTTTGCGCTCTGACATAATTTTCTAAAATAAGCGAACGTGGCATATTTAACGAAATTGAAGTAACGAGGTACAAGCTGGTTACATTGACTATTTTATGGTGGTAATTACCCATTCATTGTAAATAGAAATAACTAGTCTCGCCTTAAACAAAGGAATCTTTTTAACAGACCTTGTAAAAGTGGTTCGTTATAGTGCTTGCTAAATTAAACCAGGAAAATACTGATAAGAAAAAATTAAGGACTTAATGCGAAGGACACGATGTAAAGTTCAAGTACACCGTTTTAGAAATTTTAAAGAACTCTCGGTGCTTTTTTACGCTTTAAGAAACTTCTCAGACAAAAGGGGAAATTTTCTTTTATTCAACGACCTTTTTTATCAGATCGATTTCTTCATATGTATAATTGCATTTTCAAGAAATTTGGCTCCATCTTTATATTTCTTAAACTTTCATTATAAAATCTAAGTCCCTGATTAAGAGTCTTTATTAGGTTTGTTTAAGTTTACTTAAGTTAATAACATTTTCGAGCAAGTTATCCTGATTTATATATGCTTTATTAAATTTTTATCGTAAGATTTAAATTTCTCCAATTAATAGTTCTTTATTAGTCTACTTTTTATTTGTATTTCCAATAGATCTATTTTTTCATTTACTTTCAATTTTATTTCTATGGCAGTTTGACTACTTGATATTTTTTCCCATTAAACTCCTGTTTCATCAGTTATCAATAAATATTTTTTTTATACAAATCAATTAACATTTAATTGTATAATTACTAAAAGCATTCTTCAAAATTCTTATTAATATTCATTCTTTACAATAAATATTTGCCACAAAATATTTATTACAACTATTACAGATATTTATTCGTATGCCGCATTTAACAATCGCTTCTATAAAGTAAAAATCTGAAGTTCAACAAATTTAGAAATTTTCTACGTTTTAAGAAACTTTCAAAGCAAAGACATTCAATAACATTGAATATCATTTACTATTACATTTATTTCTTTACGTTTATAATTAAGCTTTTATGGGATTTGCCTCAATTTTTACATTTTTTTTTACTTCAACCTTAAAATACAGTTATATAATTACCCATTGTGATTTACTAGCTATTTATCATCATTTTACTCATCAGTCATCTTCATTTACTACTTAATTTCCTTTTAATTTTTATCTTTATCGTACTTTCCATGTTTCGTATTTTGGTTTTGCGAGTCTCTACTCTAAACAAATTTAGTTATTTTAATTCGACATTAACATTTAACATTGGCACTGACATTTAATCGCTCTGAACAACTTTCTATCCGTAAGGCGAAAGGTTAAATTTCAATCACGAGAACATCAGCAACATTTCGTAGCTCGTAAATTTAAATCAGCCGCGTGTCTGACATATGAGGGGCATATTCTACTGCGTGTGGGAAACGCGTTTATTTTCGTTGGTTCGTGTTACACCATCGTACACGACACGATAGTTTAATCTAGAAAATGCGAAATTAAGACCGTCTCGATGAAATGTGTATACGAGCCAGCGTGAAAAACGTTCCTCGCTCTTGTTTCGTCGACACAAAAGAATGTTAATTCATAATTATAATTTGTGCACGTCACGACGTCTCGTCTGGTTTTTCAATGCTTCTTTCTGATAATTACAGACTATTTGGTCGTAGTACGGTTAAAATAAAGAACAGCAGGTATTATTGATTTTCCTGAAACGTCGGGTTTTTCAAAATTAATTAAAATTTAATACCTCGAGAACTCATAAATATCCTCGATTTAATTAAAACGTGTGAAGTGAAACGTGTCGCGATCCGGATTGAAAGATGAATGCTTAGTTGATTATTGAAACAATCGCGTGAAATTAATGTCAAAATGAAAGGGGAAGCACCAAATTTATTGTTATTTCTAAAGTTGCTTAATGATTAATAATATAGCATTGATAACAATATTAATAATGAAGCTAATTAAGTCATACGGATTTATTA
Source organism: Bombus campestris (assembly GCA_905333015.3). NCBI lineage: Eukaryota > Metazoa > Arthropoda > Insecta > Hymenoptera > Apidae > Bombus > Bombus campestris. The sequence continues at coordinate 9,320,015 of HG995136.1, read as the reverse complement.
TTTGGTATTAAATATTAGCTCTTAAAATTCAATTTTTAATTTTGCTTTATCTGGCACGATCATATAAAATCTCAGGATGTTTCCACACAGTGCAAACGAGCAAATTAAGTATTCGATATACGAATGGAAACAATATCTACAAATAAGCGAATAAGCAAATAAAATTCTAACAGTTATATCTTCGATAAAAAAAAATGTAAAATGAATCGAATGAAAAAAGAAAAAGCTCATGTTTCTAAATAGTCCAAGAGAATTGAGGATTTATAAAAAAACAAAGTACACGAAGAAAATTCTAAACATTATGTTTTCGATAGAAACCAAAGTAAAACGAGTCAAATGAAAAAAAGTTATGTTTCTGAACGGCCGAAAAAGAAGAATAAATCCAAAAATTCGGTCGAATAGAAACAAAATCAAGATATAAGGGAAGTTTATTGAGACGAGTTTCAAAAATTATATTTTCGATAGAAAGCAAAGTAAAACGATGGACCAAAAGAAAAAGAAAGGAAGGCAGGGTAGAAGGAAGAAAGCCGACAGGCCAATTCGGCGACGTGCACACGAGGCCAGGCTACAGAGCACGGCCGCGTCTGCGATCGATTCAGCTTCCAGAATATTTCGTTGAGAGAAGCGGCGTTACGACCATAATCCACGAAAGCGTCATTATGCACGGAAACCACACAGAGCCAGGACGCAACGACCAGCAATCGGTCGCTCCCTTGTGCAACAGATTACACCCTGCAATGCCAGAAATCAAAGGTGTTTGCTGAACCATGCCCTCGAATCATCCTAACAACGTCTGAAAACCACCACGAAAATACGTCGAGGGTAAAGGACTAACTTGAAACACTGTAGATTCCGATCATCGAGGGACTAAATCCGAGCTTACATTTTGTACTTCCTTTTCAGTATTACGTAACCGATATATCAACCACGGTAGTTCTCGTATACTTTGAAAGATTACTTTCGCTTGAATGAAACATACTACTGTGAAACGGAGTATGTATATTATATGAATATTATATAATATTCATGATATTATATATAATATATTCATAATATTATATATAATATATTATACGAATATTATATATAATAACAATCATTTTAGTTATCAGTTGAGATATGATATATTCATAATATTATATATTATATATAATATTATTATATAATTTATTATAATTTATTATTATATAATTATTAATACATTATTATATAATATATAATATTATTATTATATATAATATTATGAATATATTATATCTCAACTGATAATCGAAATGATTGTTATTATATATAATATTCGCATAATATATTATATATAATATATTATATTATATAATATATTGTTATATTATATTATAATATTATAATATTATCATATTATATTATTTTATATTATTATATTATATTATTAATATTATTATTATAAACTTATATTATATTATAATATTATATATTATAATATATTATTATATATAATATATTATGCGAATATTATATATAATAACAAATTTTAATTACCAGTTGAAATAATTTCATATTGAATATTATTGAGGAAGCTATTCCTTCTGAACATTTTCCTTTTTTCTATTTTATGGTATAGTGAAATATGATGCCTCTTTTCCATTGGATACCTTAATATTTAAAGATTTTAATTACTCCCTAATAATTATTTATATTTAGTTCATTCTCATAAATATAAGTAATTCGTACAGAGATTTGTTCCACTTGTAAAATATTATAACGAATACTATAGTTTAGATATTTCATGCATAAATATATATATATATGTGTGTAGCTTAATGGTCATATATTTATTTTTTTATATATAAAGCAATAATAAAACAGAGGCTGTAATCGCTTTGGCATAAAATATACTAGTTTTGCTATAAAAACTTGCAGTATTCTATTTTAATAGAAATGGTCTTTCTGTAGATTGTACACAGACTTTTGTGGCTAACTATAAAAGCCGCGAAAAAAGCAACTTTCACGGTGGAAAGGAATGAAAATTTCATAACAAATACAGAGTTAAATGCTGTAAATGTTAGAATAATTCATTTTAACTTCCAAAACAATTGCAAGACAAAGCTAAATGTTAATGTTAATTGTTAATGTTAATTTTAAACTGAAAATCTATATTTCTGACATTCATATCGTTTGTCATTTCAACTAGCCGATTTCGTTTTGTAAAATTATGTTGTATTTATCGTACCGCTTACTTTTTAGCAGTACACGTATTAAAACGTACTTCTACTACATCTACTTTAACATTTTCTATAAAAATATTATACACGTATAACCGCGCATTTTCGAAACCCTAAATAATTATTTGTATACATTATACATAAAAGCATTTATTTCTTTCTTCGCGTTATATATATATTTTTATATATCGTTGATATCAATTTTTCCGGCAGAAATTTAGTATTTTAGTCGTCGTTAACTTTAGTGTCAAGTGTATGTTATTACCATTTGGAAATATACCCACATTTTCTATGTAACAAGCATCTAACAGTTACTGCACTGATGTGATGCAATGTATTTACACTATCCAAGTGTAAAACCTCGATGTGAACGAATAAATAAGTTGTCTATTTACGAAGAAAAGCTGTTTTGTATTTTTTCTATCTTGCTATACATAAACATACATCAAAACCAGAATATCTTAATATTATTCATGCCTATTGTCTTTCCTTTCGTATTTAGAACTACCAATATGCTGAAATATTTTAGAAATTGTGTCATGCATCCAATCTAAGCTAATGTATTTTATTGTATAGTATTTGTAGGATAATTAATTTATGATTTATATCTGGCAACTAATTCTTTGAAATATAAAAATTCAGGAAAAATAAGATAAATTTTCTTAATTAATTTCCTATAATTTTCTAGCACATAAATCACCATCATTCAAACGTTTTATTAGATTTGAAAAGATTACGTATTCGAGTTCACGACTTAAGAATAAACGAGAAATAAACGTCTCGAACGAAGAGGGAAAGGTCTGATTTAAAGCATCGAAAGCTGCTCGCTCCAACAACCAACCAGGGCGTGGCTCAATAGTTTCAGAGGCTTTCTAACATGGTTCGACTTAATACTACGATTCTACTTTATTTGATTGTTGCACACGAAATGATTAATTTTATACGCCTATAAAATCATTCAGAATTTAATGACTAAAGTTGAATATAGTGTTATAAATATTTGTTAATTGTTTTATTAAGAAGAAAAGCATACGCAACAAATAGTATTGCAATTAAAAATATTTTAAATTACAAAGCAATATTTGATCCGAACCATTTTCTTACGTTATATCATTAATTTAACGCGGTAAAAGTTAACGTGAAAAATTGAGCTTGAGAAAAAAATGTTCTATATTAAAAATAAGCTAATATAATGAACTAAAGATATTCAATGTAATAGCTATAATTATAAAATACGATTATGACGATATCTTACATGTAGTAATTGTATTAATCGTAATTGTGTATTACAACCCTTTTACCGTATCTTCCACCTACGCCTATCTACCCTTTTTCTCTTGCTCTTTTATCCCTTTCTTTGTTATCTTGCTTCCTTCTTTCACTTTTTTCCCATCCTACACTTTCTACTCCCTTCTCTCTTCTTCCCTTCTTTTATCCCTGTTTTACGTTCCATGCTTTGCCCTGTTTTACGTTCCATGCTTGCCCTATCATCCCTTTCATATTTTCCTTCTTCTCTTCTTCCCCTTTCTTACTTCTCTTTCTACATTTCTTTCCCTCCCGCTCTCTTGCTTCTTCGCCTTCCCTTCCTTTTTCCTCTTTTTCTTCCCATTCTACCTTCTTTCTCTTTATTCTTTACCTCCCTTTTAAATTTTTCATCCCTCTCTCATTCCTCCTCGAGGTATAGAAATTTCTTGCATTCTTAGTTGCAGTCGTATACATATACAGTCAGATTAATATTCGGACGCAGCATTATTTCTGAATTTTTTGCTTTGTATAAAAGAGAATAATTTAAATATCGTATTGTTGTTTCGCGAGAGTATGAACGATTTATTGTGCAGTTCGGAAATACGTAAATAATTTCTCCCTGTATCCAAAGTGGACTATTTATTAGAATATTTAGAGGATGATCTCTATCTACCATCCACATTCTTAATTTTATTTACAGCAGAGAACAAAAGAAAGCATAAAGTATAAGCAATATAAAAAGCACCACAATTTTTTAGAAAAAAATATTATATTAATATATAATATATAATTATATATTATATGTATAATAATATATTAATATATGATTATATGATATGTAGAAATATTAATTATTATATTAATATAATACTATGACAAGAACAATTAGATTATGAATAAATATAAAACAGATAACTGTTTTCAATACGGTAACAGCGTATAATATAATAAAATCATCATTAATGTAATGCAATTATTATACATAACCGATGAATTCATATACTATTATTGATAAATAAAATTCTTGCATTTTAATTCTGTTTCTCCTGCCACTATATAAACGTATAACTTTACATAGACATCCGATATCCAGCTGTAACTTTCCTTGGTTCTGACATCATTTACGCTAATATATCCCACCTTGTACAGTAACACAGAAAAATACAGTGTTTTCTCAGTCATTCGCTTCACCAATACTACTACAAACAAATTCTGCCTAAAACTACCATAAACCAGAAACCAAACATAAACTTTTCCGACAAACTAAATGTTACACGAGAAACACAGGTGGCTACGTGTTAATTGTGAATAGTGATTCGCCGCTAGAAATAGAAACCGTGGTCACGATTTCGTTTCCTAGTGTCGCCGTGGATCACCCCTTGCCGTGTTTCCACGTAAGGGGTAAGTTACCGTAGAAATTAGGGGCGATATAGGTGTTTCCAAAGCTGGTATGATAACGAACGGGGCTTCTCTTACCGTTGGATGTGGTTGTGGAACGCCAACTGTTTTGGGGTGGATTCTTTAATGGGGGTGACGGTTGGAGATTAACGAAGTGGCGGCGTTTGTGGGCGAGGCGCCTGCTTTCCAACCAGGATCATGGCGGATAGAAATACTATGGTGATCGAGGTTTGTGGGTGTGGTTGTTATATTATAATTGCCCTTTTTACGACGTGGTCGTTAAGAATGTTGCTATATGAACGTTTGTAGGAGAGATAATTACGAAGGTTGTAATAGTTATTATTATGGGTAGTCATGCTGGCTTCTGTATAATAATCGCGGATGATTGATGTGTTTGTAATATTTCTCAAATTACTTAAATTTCCTAATTAACGCAGTATCTTGACATTACTATGAAAATTGTCGGCGTTAATGGATCTGCATGAAAAGGCAATTTTTGAGATCCATTGAGATTATTATTATTGTAGTCGGTACTAACCATATCTTAGTTGTCTTGTCTTATTTTCTGCGTGATAACTTTCTGTTGCAATGAAATGAAATTTTTAAGCTTTCTTCCAAGGGAAAGCACTCCTTCGTTTCTACGAAAATCGTTATGACTATAAAAAATCGTTTAAGAGAATAGCATGTTTGTATTATTCTCCTGAATAATAAAAATTACTAGGTCAATGAATATGCAGTCAGTCGAGAAAGTCCTCCTATCAAATTTCTCACAAAATTATTTATACTCGCGCGTCAATATAGCTATCACAGATACATTTCTAAAGAGAATTAAGACAATTGAAGCGTTTAATTCACAAAATCCTTGCGAATAAAATTACATGGGAAATGTGAAAGTGAATTACGTTAAGTGCAGCTGCGTTACGTTTTAACGATATGCGTTTTAACGCGCAAAAGAAATTCACAGAGTTAACATTCTCACTGTAATATTTTATATTTAAGAAGCGTACGCAGACTTTTGTAACTGACTGGGAAACTTTCCAGCAAGATCATTACGGTTATTAAAACTCGAACAAACCATAAAACCATTATTTATTCTTCTCGCATTATTCAAGACGATATTCCAGCGTTGGTACGTGTATCATCGAAAACAATTCGCCAACTTTTCTATTAGCGAGACTATCCAAGAACGAAACAGTTCGTGAAAAATGAGAAAAACGCGAGAGAAAAGTTTCGTCGTGGCTCGCCATATCCTTGAATCCTTCGTTCTATTTTTCATTCCCTTTTTTGTCACGGCTAAGCATTTTTCCTCGTGCTTTTTTCCTTCAACCTTTCTTTCTCCCTATGTTATTGAGATAATAATGAGTAATAGCCTCGCTGAAACCCCCCACGGGGAAAATATCATAGAAAGTTTACAGAGGCCCTATCGTTCTCGGTGCGTGGTATTACGAAAGATAATTTTTGTTTGAAAATGAATAGCCCGGTTCGATCTTAAATCATCGGTTAACCTGGCGACCTTTCCCTCCATAATAGGACGTTACGTAGACGCGTTATCAGAAAGAGATTCGCAACTGGAATGAAAATTATCAAGGAATACCGATACAAACGAGAACGGGCACGTTTCAATGCGCGATTGCAAATAGTTGTTTGCTTTTAACTTTCGACGCAATACGCAACGCTATACGACCCATAGACGTATTTCTGGCGAAATCGATGTTCTTCAATCTGCGAAACGTTTCCGCGTTGTGTATTTTCCTGTCTTTACATGGAGTTTCATCGTAAAGATTTATATACACGAATGGAATAGAAATTTTTAATTAGAGAAATTTATTTCTTCATGTATTGATATTTCAATGTTTCAGAAGTAAAATTAATTACTTAAATCGTTTATTGTTTATCATTCAGTTATTTTCATTTTCATTATTTAATTAGAATCATTTATACGATAAACTCGTAATTTTCTTAAGTGTACGAACTTTCATTCGCATTATACGTTTCTTAAAACTCACTATTTCTCAAATTATTCGCTTATGAAACACATCTTTTAACCTCTCTTATACAGCGTTTTCTAGTATTATACTTCAGGTTCCAATCTCTTAGAAACAAAATTATTCAAAACCTCTTACATATTCCTATAAAAAAAAAATTACATTTTTTTTTTTTTATCATACGAATCCTGAAGAAATAAATCGACTTTATATCGGAGATAATATTAAGATGGAAATTTAAAAAATATCAGTACCATCAAGAAATATATGTCTTGTATACAAGAATTTAAGGTATATACTTAAATTAGACTACCGTCACACGTACATTTTTATATCGTTTCTAGTAAAGCAATTGAAAAATTGAACAAACTGATCTCGTTTCGTGTGACATTTATGACTGTTTAGATGCCAGTTTCCGTGTATCTACAGCGTTTCATGTTACTCACATTAACTGTACATGCAACTAACTATACATTGCAAATAGTAGAATGAATTATCACCATGTCCTTTAATTGATAATTCCAATTTGTAGTGTACCAATTCCATAAAAACGTAGTAAATGCTACTTCCAATTATCGATATATTATGAATCTGTATTTTTTGGTATAATTTAAATAATGTTGCCACGAATCAATTAAAATATATACTTACTTACTTACGTAATACTTATGAACTATAGCGTGCTTCAATTCAATTCGAATAAAAGAAACACTAGTTGAAAATCATTGCTTCCTTTATACAATGAAACGTTAATATTAGGTCGTCCTAAAAGTTTCTTTCGTTTTATAAGGAAATAATGTATGCACAACATTTTCTGTTTTTTATTATTTTGTCGAATTACGTATGATCCATTTTGTTCTATCAAAATAAAGATCACAACGACAGACAGATTAGGTTTCATGTTTATATAAAGATGAGTCGTTGTAAAAGACAGACACTTTTTGCACAACCTAATATTTATTTTACTATTCGAATCCGACGAGACAAAGAGATTACACTATGACGCGTAGAGTCGAACGAAGTTCGCGTTAACAAAGCTGCAAAAAGAAGTCTCGGGGGACAAGATTCAAGCACTAAGGAGTCAAATGGGAGATACGATTTACTCAAAGACGAAGGGAATCGACTCTGGCATTTCCTGAGATTCATCGGGGATGCTCGGTTAATTCTCAACCAGAGGATACGAAGCTTTCTTTATCTTCTTCGAATCTCCTGGATGAGTGGCTGGAATCCTTGGAAGCTTTCCAGCATCAGGGGTAAAACACCCTCACGAGCGTTTCTCTGCTCGTCACCGGATCTCCTATGAATTGAAACCGACCAGGGATATCCTGAAACGCGTTACAGACACGTTTCAGGACTCCGGAGATTACTAACGACCTCGCTGGATTCAAGCAACTTCTTCCATCGAGTGCTCCTCTATGTTATATTAAGCATAATGCTTCTTTGAAGATTATCACGCTCGAGGTTAACTGAAATTACGAAATGATTGGCTATTTAATCTCAACGTTTCGATTTCTTTCATTACAGAATTATTGTAGAATTATTATAGAATTATCGTGGGTGAAATATGCTTCGGAATGAAATTCAATGATTGATGATGAAGAGAATATTATTATATTTTACACATATGATTAGACAGCTGTTAGACATGGAAAATACTTTTAAACGAAATTTGACGATTGGGCGACACGGAGAATATTTCTAAAAGACAATCTAATGATATGAAAATACTTTGGAATACAGTCTGTCACACAAGAGCGTGTCTGCGATATCTGCGAAACCTGACACCTAATCAGAATGAGATAAAAAGAATGTAAACAAACGAAAACTTCTCTAATACGCGTTGCTGAATACCTTTCAGTTTCATTTGAAACAGTGAAAGGAACAGAGCTTTTTAATATGAGTGCCGCGTACGCGAAACGTCGAAAATCGTCTGGCATGGGCGAATGAAAACAGAGATCGTGATTGGAGTAATATAATATTCACTGATGAATCTTCGTTTTGGGCATGGTGTCCTATTAGGCGTGCTTGGACTATCCATGGAAGAAGGATGATTCAAAGAAGTGTAAAACACCCTATAAAAGTGCATGTTTGGGGTTGCTTTAACGCACGCGGTTTTGGGACTTTGTGCGTCTTTACAGACAATCTGAATGCACAAAAGATGGTGAAATTGTACCAAAGGGGACTTCTCACATCCGTGAAACGTTGGTTCAACCAAACCGAGGACCAATGGATATTGCAAGAAGACAACGACCCTAAACATCGAAGTCGCATCTGCACCCAATGGAAAGCGAAAAACGCCATCACAGTACTTCCTTGGCCATCGCAGTCCCCTGATGCAAACCCTATCGAAAATGTGTGGTCCCTAATGAAATGCAAGCTGAGAGGAAGACGTATCACAAAAATAAGAACACTTGTACATCACATTCGAAAGATACGGAGGTCGTTACCAGAATCCTACGCTCAAAAATTAGTCGAGAGTATGCCGAAACGATGTCAAGCTATAATCGCTAATGGAGGAGATTGGACACCCTACTAAGTAATAGCGTATTAGTGTTTTAGATGTAGATTCAATTCATATAAATTTTTTTACAAATATATAAATATTTACAGAAATATCGCAGACACGCTCTTGTGTGACAGACTGTATGTGACGTTTTGACGGTACGAAGAATATTTCGAAAGAAAATTTCGTGATAGAGAGACGATTTCGTGATGTGAAATTACTTTGGAATGAAATGGTGCGATTTGACAGTACGAAGAACATTTCGAAATGGAGTTTGGAAATTCTATTACGCGAAAAATACTTTTGTTTGACGACAGGAAGAGCACTTCTGAATCGAATTTGACAATTTTATTACGCGGACAATGCCATCGATGAAATATGAATTTTGTTAAAGAAAACTAAATATACTCTTTTTTTTTTTTTATTGAATGGTGGAATGAAACTATACGGTGATGTCATTCTAAAATTCTTTTATTCAAGAAAAACAATTTTCCAAGTCATTTTATGCTTTCGCTAGATCGAAGAATGGTCGGTAAAATTCCCAATGGCAAAAAATGGAAACTCAAAACGTGGAATAATTTTCTTCCACGCGAATTCCTTTATTCAGAAAAATCGATTTTTTCACTTTGTCAAATACACGTGTCACGCTATGATACTCATTTTGTATGCAACAACTCATGATATACTCGGACCTTCGTGTGGGTGCGTACGTAGTTGTGCGTTTAGGTGTGTTCCATAGGTGGATACGAGTGCGTGGGTGTTTCACCACGTGTTGGTGATCGCCGCAAGGTTGTTTTTTTCTGGCTTTTTTTCCTTTCTACAAATCTTGTTCTTCTCGGGTTGCATCAGCCTTTCAAAGGCTTTTTGCATAATGTGAAGCCATCCGAAGAACCTCATAGCTATCCACACGCCCTCGCCTCAACCTCTAACCTTCAAAAGATCCTCCCGCAGCGAAGGGCATATTACACGTAAGGTTAGGTTAGCTCCAAGGATTTTACGAACTATCATTTCTAACTTTTAACAGTTGCATCCTGCATTCTCATGTTCTCTCCTATATTCACGTCCATTGCTTTACACGCAAAATTGCAATTTCAACTTACACCTTGATGGTCGAATTTGAAGTTTTAATATGTTTATGACGTACTAAATGTCCACATCTTGGCTCCTGTTTTTCCTATTATTTATGGTTAAAGAAATCGCTCGAATGAATTAATAGCAACGTATGAAGTTAAAGAAGAAATCATCTGGGCCGATAAATTATTTTACTCTTCTTCTAGGGAATGAAAAATCCATCGATTGGTGTATAAAAAACGTAATACTTTTAATACACTGCATTAATCCCACTTAACGAAGGTGGCTAACCCTGATAACTCGAAGAAGATAAATTCGTAAGAGGAAAACCACGAAATACGATAATCGTTGTCTTTTCTTTTTTTATTTTTACGTAACTTTTTGTATGTTACATTTTATAAGAATAACGAAGAAATTAACGAACCTAGGATGATCAAAACTCTCTGTATAAATTCTGTAACCCTATATGTACCCTCTGAGCGCTGCGTTGTCCGACGTTAAGCGTGCGCCGTGGACTGGCCACTCTTTACGAAGAAGCACACCGTGGGCTGCGTATTTTTTGCGAAGGACATTGTAGTCTGCTACACACTTTGGTTTTTGCTTTGGTTCACCAGTTTGATAATTAATTTTCTTTGTCTCAACGAAATTATCAGAATGCGAAGTGGATAACATCCATACGTCTTTTTTATCATGCCACTTTAACGCCACTTTTAGCTTAAATTGAATGGTTATGCGAGAACGTACATACATATATATGCGTTCATAGCTCTCAAAAGGTTAATAAGTATTATAAATTTTTAAACTTTTAGACTCTCTCTTCTGTGACACCACGCGCACAATTTTTTCATCCACAAACAACCTCGCAATTTTCACGTCGACACGACATAAGCGCGGCCAAAATTCAAACTCAGAGAAACTTCATATCGCCTGTTTGTATTTTCTAATTGTGATATCGCGCATCGTCAGTCGCTCGACATTTGCATCCGCGTTAAAAATTAAACTCTCGCAAAGCCCGGTAGCTGCAAACCGATTCAATTTAACAAATGTTTGACGAACTCGCGCGATGTGGTTGCGTCCGGTCGTCAGGATAATTGAACGGTTCAATATTCACGAGGCTGTACTTTTAATACCAAAGTTCGCCGCTTGTTTCACACAGCTGTTTCAACGAATCTCTTCCTTCGTTTCTAGCCATTTTTTTCTCTCTTTTTTTCTTTTTTCTTTTTTTTTTTTTTTTTTTTTTTTTTTCGCGTAAACGAAACGGAGCTGGAACGACACAGTTCGAAATGGTTAGAACGAAACAGAATAAAGTAAGTAGGATAAAATAAAGCAATTGTCGAGAGTATAAAGAGCCGCAAATAAAATGTCCAGACAAGGATCTCTAAAAAGTAACGGCTGTAAAAATGGTTCGAGATATTTTAAATATGCAAAGTAAATGGTATAAAGAAACTCCAGTCACTGTTCGAATATTCCAATAGAAGTAAAAATTCACAAGTTCCTTAAAATGATTTCGAGTAATATTTTTTTAGGAATATGAGTAAAGAAAGAGAGTTAAAAATTTCAGGAATTGGTCAAAAGTTTCATACAAATTTTGTACGATTATGTAATCACATAAATCATAGACACTAAGAGAATTCTACAACTTAGACAGCTAAAAGATTTATTAATAGAATAATTTGGAAAGGAAATTTGTCGAACTCCGAAACCTCGAACTTTCAACATTCGAAAATATTTAATTTGCGACGCTGAAAGATTTCAAAATTTCAGTTCGATTCAATTACCAATATTCATGAAATTCCATTAACATTGGCAATCGCTGTCCCGCCGAAGAGATACGTCAGAATGAAATTTTCCAACTGACGTTTCGTACCAAGATAAATAGCCGCGCGTTCAGATAAATAGAAATTATTACAATGCATATTGATAAACGGCACGCTTGCTTTGTAACCGATTCCCCCTGCACGTGTTTTTTCATTATAATAGATCTTATTGAATACTCTCTTTTCTCCTTTTCTGCGATCATCTAACCGCGTACCGAGCAAATAACATCTGCGTTGACAACTACTTTTATGCAATAGAACAATGCGTGCATGAGATACGCTGCTACTCACAAGTGGCTCACAACATCAACAGAGAAATGACAAACGCGGTCATTCGTTGTTGATAACAAATATGTACAATCGTATTTTCAAATTCAATTCCTACTATAGAGCTAAAAATTGTTGAAAATGACAACGTGAGTTCGCGCTCACCATCCATATGCAAATGCGTTAGTTACAAAAAGACAGTAACTAGAAGATTGTTCTAAATACAATCGGTAGACCCAATCGATAGTTTTAAAATGTTCTTTTGTTTCTCTTTTTTCCCCCTAATCCATGTAAGTGTGTGCAATAAAGGTTTTTCGGCTCAGAACAATGTGATACATTTATCCGTACAATATAGTAATAACTATTGTGATCCTACCTCTGAATATAGAAGTAACAACAAAAATTGTTGCTCTGTTATTGTGGAATGATTCGATAAGAGAGAGAGAATATTCAAGAAAATATTTCAGATAGAGCAATATTTTCGTCTATGAATAATTTGACGAATACAACGACTCCCGTGTCACAGGCGTCTCGGAATACAGCGCTAGGATAATCACATTCTTTGCATATCTTAGGCATCAAAAATTGTAACTAGGCAGTGACAGTATACCTATGCGACCGGCTCCCAGCGATCACCCCACCACAGGAACTAAACAGTTAATATAAAAAACCCTCCCAAGTCAGTACTAGAGTTCTTTTCTGTTCATTTTTTGTTGTAACACTTTGAATCGTCACACTGTTGGATTCATATAATAAAAGTCCATTTTCATATACGAAGTTTAATTTTCTTCACCCTATTCGTGAAAGAATTATTTCGTTCGAACTGGGACGCGAGGAAATTATCGGCGATCTGTTAATTTCGCGATTTCTTGTGTCTCCGACGTGACACCCGAAAAGACTCGAACACTTCCAGAAACTTTTCACGTATACGTATATTATACAAAACATTTGCAAGTGTCATTGGTGCTGTAACGAGACACGACTGATTCGTCGTGATTATATCGGTAAAATTTGAAACGTATCTGAAAATGTATATAAAAGTTATAAGATATTTGTTGCGACATAGCTTCACTTCGCAAAGATTAGCAAAGTATTTGAACAGTCAATTATTCGCTATATTAATACTTAATAAGACCATCTTTAGCGTCAATTGTATGTTCAAAACTACTATTCATATTAATTTTCTACTACGTGAAAAATGTATGTGTGCGATAAATAACTCGTAACTTATATGCACGTAAATCACGATAATTGTGTCTTTTTATAGCGCTAACGAAATTTCAGAAAATTTTACGTAATACATCGATAAAAGTTAGTACATAGAAAGTGCTCTGATACTTTCGTGAGTTACTGTACATTGACACTAACTAATTCGTATTAATGTATACGAAAGTTAAAGTAACGTTGGAACCCAAATGTTTATATACAGACATTTGGTTGAAGAAGGAAATGGTACTTTGTTTTGAAATTGCGAAACACCCGGTAGTAACGGTGATACTATTCCCAAGGATCGTAGGCGAAAAAGGATTCTTTTCTTCGCCATTGCGGAACGTTCCTTCAGAAAAAAGCGTGTCAATACTTTTTATTAAAAGAATTGTCCTCTTAACACACAGCAGAGATACTCAACAGGTGGAGGAACGTTCTTTCCGACACCGTTTATTCTCACACATAGTTGAGAAAAGGTTTTCACTCCAGTAAAATATTTCACTGACCGAGCGAAATTCCTAAGCTGTTCATTTTCCAAAACTAATTTTTAACAAAATAACGAATTACTTTTTATGCGTGAATTTATATGATATTCTATGATATCTAAATTTGTAGACATTTTCTTCTTTTTCTTTTAATAATATTTTGTGTAATATCTTGGAATGGAACATCCTCAAAATTTTTTACGTTCTTCTGTCTTATTCTTTGATTTTAAATCTCTAAACGAATGAACAAATATTCTTATAGTTTCTTTTTAATTATTTCTTTACGGAACAATGCAATCAAGATTTTATACAATTACGTAACTATGGAAATTAGAGGCATTTTTTTTCTTTTTTTTTTTTTTTATTTCACGTTTAGCAAATACATTATCTCCAAATGAAAATGTTCAAACCTTTCTCTATTTTCATTCCAATTTAAACGTCTGAGAAGAAAAGGAAATATCAAACTGGTTAAACTTTCGAAATTATTTTTTTCTAGAACAACGAGTTAAACGTAGATTTGCAAACTGATTATACGCTATAAAATAATTCAACTTTTCAGAAAATTAAGGTAACGACAGATCACGTTTGTTTCAATTACGCTTCGTTGTCTGGTTGAGATCTACAACACAAGTTTCGATCGCAGAGCGTATTCTCGCAATGCAAATTATCGAACTTCCAATTCGGAACAACTACATAAAATTTCCAAGTGGCGAACTCTGTGCGTTGGAAGTTCTTCGTTAATGTAGTTCCACGGTCGATGACAATTTATAGTCCCCTGTTATTGTTAATTTCGTTGCATCCTGCATCCACATTGTTCAACTCTTCAGGGAGCGTTATTATGAAAGTTCAGGTTACTGGTTTCGAGACATTTAACGATGTACATTACTTTAATAACTGTAATCGCCATTACGAAATATGTACATAATTATCGATAGAAACAATTTTACTAATAAATTGCTTGACCTATATTGATCAAGTGACCTAATAAAGGAATATCGTCTCTATCGAGTAGCTTTTTTTACTTGCGAAGCGTTCCTCTATAGAGTTTCATTAGGCAATAAGTTTGTAAGGATGTGCTGTAAATTATATAATCAATGACTTTTGGAAATTCTAAAATTTCAGAAAAATTTTGAAGATATTTCTATGCTAGTCGTACTATTATTAATAATGGATAATTAAGTTCGTGAATAAATTACTTGCTAATTTATTGATTTCGTGGAGATTTTTGTCCAACAATTTTTTTACAATTTTTCTCGTCCGTCAATTTTAGATCGATTAATGAATTTCGAAATGGCTTGATTGGATAATACGTAATTTTCGCGAAGCTGACAATTTTAAAAAGTTCTCAGCGTGGGATTTTTTAAACAAAGAGCTTTTTCCATAGTTGGATGCCTTGAGAATATTTTTAATTGGAAAGCTGACGGTTTTGAATATATAAAGTATTCAAATAGTTTCAAAGTTTCTCGTAACAAATTTTTAAACATGAATGTTGAAAGCGGTTTTCTATTTTATTTTTTAAACTTTTCAGAAGTCAATATTTGTAACATTTTTCATATTGTAATTTTTAACTATTGAAAATTTAATAGTTAATAGACGTTCATATATTATATTCTTAAATTTTTTTTTATACCTTTACCTTTTTTTATTCTCATATATCACGTGTATTTGTTTTAAAATAATGAACTTGAATTGTATATATTAATTTATGTAAATTTCGTTAATTTTAGAATTAAGGAACATTAGAAAAATGATCTAACTAATAAATTTTTCTAATTCCAATAATTTTAATAATGATTGTGCCCTTTATATGCATAAAAAAGAATGTTTTAGGACAATAGAGTGCATAGCCGCAATTAGAACCATTTTATTCTCTTCACAAAAATTCTAGCAATTATTCGTGCTTTGTAGTACATCTGAATTACTTGTATATTTTATTTCATCCCTTGTCTCGTTTCCTCCGCGCAAAATCCTGTTGTTATTTATAGCGAGAAATAGAAACCAAGCAAAAAATTATACAATTTTTATCAACTGACCGTTGTATAAACTGCAATAAACTGTAGTCGTGTCGTATACACACAATGGTATTGAAAACATACACAGTCGAATATTTTAGTCAATTTGCAGCGATAGCGCACTAAATCCACAACATATAAAATTATATACGTGTATGATTGCTGCAGGTTTCTATGCATAAAATAAAAGAACTTTGCCAAAATATATTAGATATTAGTCAAGAGCAGAGTTTGACACAAATAAGTTTTTCAAAAATAAGCTTTACATCAATGCAACACTGAGACTATAAGAATTAATTTGAAAAATCAATAAAATTCATATACAGTGGCTATAAAAATTATTTGTACCGCAAAATGAAAGAACTTTGCCAAAATATATTATTAGTCAAGGGCAGAGTTTGACACATTTTAAAAAATAACTGTTGTTCCAATGCAACATTGAGACTGTAAGAGTTAATTTGAAAAATCAATAAAATTCATATACAGGGTGGTTGGTAACTGGTGGTACAAGTGGAAAGGGGGTGATTCTACGCGAAAAAAGAAGTCGAAAATGTAGAATAAAAATTTTTCGTTCGAGACTTTGTTCTCGAGAAAATCGACTTTGAATTTTCGCTCGGTACGCGTGCGCTTTATCATGTTTACATACAGCAATCGGGAATATACGGACATGATACTTAGGTTGGATTGGTCGTGCTGGAAAAATAACTTGACCACCACGCTCTCCTGACTTAATTCCGCTTGACTTTTATTTATGGAGCCATATTAAATCAATCGTCTATTCTGAAGAACTCGCAAGTTTTTGAGCAATTGAAAGGAAAGATTATTGTAGCATTTCATACTTTAAAACAATCGAATACGTTAGAAAATGTTCATAGAAATTTAATTAGAAGAGCAGAAGTATATGTTCGGCAGAATGGGCAACATTTTCAGCAATTTTTGTAATAATAAACTTTATGATTACTTCATATTATATCATTATGTATTCCTAATTTTCCGTTACAGCAAAAACAAACTTAAACCGCGATAATATCCATCGAGACAACGATCTGCAGTGGGATCCGTTATAACGTGACGTGATAAAGTGCACGCGTACCGAGCGAAAATTCAAAGTCGATTTTCTCGAAAACAAAGCCTCGAACGAAAAATTTTTATTCTATGTTTTCGACTTCTTTTTTCGCATAGAATCACCCCCTTTCCGCTTGTACTACCAGTTACCAACCACCCTGTATAGTAGTTATAAAAAGTATTTGTACCACAAAATAAAAAAACTTTGCCAAAATAGATTGGATATTAGTCAAGGGCAGAGTTTGACACAAATAAGTTTTTCAAAAATAAGCGTTGCAACAATGCAACACTAAGACTGTAAAAGTTAATTTGAAAAATCAATAAAATTCATATACAATGGCTATAAAAAGTATCTGCACAGATTTTTCTTATTTTCCGATGAGGAATTTTTTTATCAAGTTGAATATTTCGTTTACATAGTATGAAATTTCTGTAGGTACATGAATAATGAAAATACTATTAAAATGTATTAAATGTAGCTAATATATTTGTCTAATTAACTAGTATCTAAATGCTGTAATTAATATAACACAACTGTAGCCAGTGTATGTACGACTGTTATCACAAATCTACCAAAGCGTCCTGATACTTTTGAACGGTAGCGTATATGGAATATTCATCGTAATGTTGGTCATAGCTGTGTAACGTTTAATGGTTCGCGTAAATATTCCGATCACGGATGTCCGATTACGTCATTGTTCGATATCCACATAGATTTATAGGAATAATGACGTCAGCTTTCGTATCGTGACCCGAATGTAATACGCGTCGAAATCGCTCAAATTTCCTGAGAAATTTTTTTTTAAGAATTCCATCGGGATATCTATGCTAAATCATATTGGTACAACATTGTTACAAAAACTATAACAAGTTGCGTGAAACAAGAGAAAAACAAATCTCTCATACTTCGAATAACCTTTTTGTGTTTCAAATGTGAATCATCTTTTAGTTGGAAAAAGAACAATACGGCTGAAACAAAATCAATTTATGATCATTTAACACGTTAAAATAGCAGTTCGAAGGAAATTTATCCAATTTGTTGTTTGTCATTTAGAGCGAAATGAAAGGTCGTTAATCTCATAGGATTCACCTGTGTTATTCATTAAATTTATCGAGTATTGTATCGAAATTCTATTTCTACAATATCGGGAAGTTGAATTTTGTTAGATACGAAGAGAATGGAATTAAGGATACGATATTTTAATAAATATTTCACATAAAAAATTTTCCAAATAAAAACACACTGGAGAGAAGATTTAGAAAACAACAAAATCTACAATTTGCTAATATTTATCAAGCAAGCCACACTACTCTATAGTATCATATTAATATTAATATTAATATTAATATTTCACACATATCCCTCATACAAATATATGAAATATAAATATCCGTCAAACGGTTATAAGTGTTACCCTTACCCAGCATCAATAAATGCTTATCATATAATTAAAAAATCATTTATTCACAGTATCTTGTTCATACGATAAAATTCGATTCCTTGATAAATATTTAATATCTGGCCATTTGTAAGCCATCAGAAACAATAAAGAATTTCTCAAAGAGCCATATAAAAGTGATACGATTCGGGAGAGACACTAAGCTCACGATTTATTAAAATTTAATATTCTTCTCCGGTAAAAAAAAAAGAAGCAATCAAATGAAGCTTTTATTAATACCGACAGATACGAGAGTGTACCTCGAATCGTGTGTCTCGAGTAGAACTGGTGCATCGTGTTACAGGAAACACGCGAGAGCGAACAGAATGGCAGTGTAAACGATTTGTACGCTTGTAACAGGCGCGGTATCGGAAACGACGACGCTCGACACCCCGACGAAAGCACCCCGTATTCCAGGATGTTATCCGATCAATATAAATTGCCGACTGGAAATGTCGCGACACATTACGTAAAGTTCAGCGATTCACGGCCGGGGCCTCCACGTGCGGATCAACCTCCCTCTCTCTCTCCTCGTTTAAACAAAGACCGCCAAATTGGTGATGATATTTCGCGAAATAAACGAGAATTAAAGCGATGCGACGAGAATTAAAGGGCGACGGACGAAACGGGGAAAGTGGTTGGTTTTACGCGAAGGGGTGAAACGTCACACGCGAGAACTCCAAAAGAGTTAACGTCGGTTCTATAAATAAAGCGAACTAAATTTAAGACGCCGTTTTATTCGCTCGCAACCGTTTTGTTTTTTCTTTTTTCTTCTTCTTCTTCTTCTTCTTTTTTTTCTCCCTAGAAAAATCGTTTGTTACGCTCGATCTCTATGGAGGAGAAACAGAGAAGATGGAGGATCGCTGGGACAGAAATAGAACTTTTGTGTACCTTAGTGGTACTAAATGCGAATTTGAATATTTTTGAGAGAATTTTGTAGACGTATGTGAGTTTACGCGTTGCGTATCGAGCTTATTCGAAGCTTCAGCGAGAGATAGAAGTATTTATACAGTTGGTTTGTTGTTGAATTAAAAGATTTCCTATATTATTACAGACATTCACTTGAATATATACAATTATATATACAATTATAAAATTATGGAGAGAATGAGAGAATACATAAATACATATTTAGCCCTACCAGCAGTGGACAATTTTAATGACATGAGATTAATTGACAACGAATTTTATATGAAACATTGAATTTTAAAAAGTACTCTCCTGTAAAATTATATATAAGTATATATAATTGTATATTATACGCAGATATTTTCGAGTGGAAACGTATACAAAAACAGAAATTAGTTTGCAAATATCTTATAACATCGAAAGAATACCTTACAGAATCTTTGGAAAAAGCTGAAAACTATGAAACCTATAGGAGAACACGACTAGTCACTTCCACTTTTTACAGGAGAGTACTTTTTAAAATTCAATGTTTCATATAAAATTCGTTGTCAATTAATCTCATGTCATTAAAATTGTCCACTGCTGGTAGGGCTAAATATGTATTTATGTATTCTCTCATTCTCTCCATAATTTTAAGGATATTGCTCCTGTCTTAATATTGAAATATTGTTTCAAAGCTTCATCGACTATGCCTTTGTACTTAACAGGTCCTTTTGACTTTCTCTTTAGTCATAAAATAACATTAAAATAAAAAATCAATAAGTATCATGCTTTTTTCTGTAATCTTCACATCGAATCAAAATTTGTTAAAAATTTACTTATCCATATCCGATATATCGCACATAAATTGTTCGTCAAAACAGGAAGGACACTGAATATTAATTAAAACACGGAAATTAGTCGATAGTACGGCAGCAATGTTTTTGTTTCCACAAAATGTTACCATTTTTTGTAAAAAAAAAAACTGATAAAGCGAGAAACTTTTCAAATCAAAGAGAATATTTTATTTTATTTTCCGAAATATTTAAAATTTTAAATGTTGCCATTAAAAATCTGTTAAAATACTTGTAGAAATGTTTAATGTCAAAACCTTATCATATAATTCAATTAACATTTGTTTCTGTACATTTATTATTATAACTATGTAGAAAAAGATAATAAGGAAAGACAAGTGTGTCTATGTATAACATACAATTATATATATTCGTTTGGTTGACGTCGATGAAAGTTGAATCTGGTTTGCTTTCTCTAAATCAACGATCGTGGACTTCGTTCGTATTAAATCCTGAGTCATTTGTTTGTTTGCAGCATGCACTCGGCGATAGCGGAAGGATACTAGTTAAATCTAACGATCGTCTTGTTCTATCGAACGGCTTCCACATCGGAACCGATTCAATTCATTTGCGTTTCATTAATCAAACGAAAATGCATCGTGACGCAAGCGATAAAAATTCGTAGGCTTGCAGCTGAAAGATTCGATAATCTTAACATTCCCAAACATAAATTGCGTGACTCTCAATAAAGAAATGACATTTGACCATAGAAAAACAGTTGACGCATCTATTAATAAAATAAATAATAACAATAAAAGGAAGAAATGTGACAGAAAAATCTACTTGATAAGGCGATCGTTCTTATATAATTTTAAACGTATTTTATTCTATATACTTTTAGGCACCGTTAATCAAAAATTGTAGAACTGAAAATACGGGAGTTCATTTTTCAAAGACAATTTTTTAATCAAGCTTGAATGCTTCACAAGCATGAGATATTTCGATTAAAAAGTTCACAATTTGGTTAATTGAGACTTTAAAATATTCAGGAAAGAGAGATGAAATATTCTCTTTGATTCGAAAAGTTTCTCGTTTTACCAGCCCTTGAAATCT
The DNA here is from genome assembly GCA_905333015.3 of Bombus campestris. Lineage (NCBI taxonomy): Eukaryota > Metazoa > Arthropoda > Insecta > Hymenoptera > Apidae > Bombus > Bombus campestris. Next base: position 9,298,526 of record HG995136.1, on the reverse strand, counting down.
ATAGAAAGCTCCCGAATTTGAAGAAACTAATTTCTCTACGTTCGTAAACATTCTGTTTAAGGCTATTGTACATCGAAATTATATAACAATATAGTCGAATTTTTGATATTTTAATTTAATTAATATTATATTGAAATATAATACATAGATTTTGAAGTAAACAAGTAAATAAATACAAATTTAATAAATGAATTACATAGTTCTTAAATCAGGAATTCACTGATTCTAATTTACGAATTTCATCATTCAAAAAGTTAAGCACTTCAAGAAAACAAAACGTTCACTTTGAAATCATTATGATTCAAAAAATTCTAATTTCGAAAAATCCACGAAAAAAAAAAAAATGTAATTTAAAGTTTTTGAGGAAATCCAAAGCGTTCGAAACTAGTCGAGCAATATACAATTGGAAAATTTTTCATTTTAAAATTCGATCATTTAGAAAATTCTTAGGTATAAAATACTTGCAGTAACCTACAAATGTATTGTTTTATTATCTAGAGCAAGGACAAGAAAGGATGGTTTATTCAGAGTTAAGTTCAAGTTTATTCGTACAAGCAATACTCAACACAAAGCTGACTACAATCGTCGTACGTCTTAACACTCGGCTTCCAACTTCTCAACCGCTTAACTCAAACTCCTCCACTCAACTGCTACATTCAACGGACTCTCCTCAAATGACTCTCTGCAACTGCCCAACTCAACTGACTCTACTCGACTGCCTAGCGTCTTCTGTCTGTCCTCCAGATGTGCCTGACCCATTCCCAGGTAGATCCCCTTCAATTACCCCAATGTTGTAAAGGGCCACAGGTATGACCCATTGCCAAGTACGTCCCTTTTCCCGATGCTACATACTTTGGACGCAATTTTGTTTCAATCTAAAAACCTACGAGAGATTTATGTGTAAAAGAACAGCCTGATTGAAAAACTATCGTAATCAGAAATTGACCGAATAGAAATTTATCAATTTGAAAAGTTCTTCAATGCTATTTTCAATCTGCAATTTAAAAATACCTTCATTTTGCGCATAATAATTCGACCGGTTTTATAAGATTCATCCTAAGCTGAATAATGATTTTTAACGAAGAAATTCTCAATCTGCGAAATTCTTAATTCGTTCGATAGGAAACACAAAGTGCCATACAGGAAACTACCAAATTATAAAATTATTAGCCAGTACATCGTTCTGTATACTTCAATCGTATAATATACAGGGTGACTAATAATTTCCTTTGCTCGTGTTCAGTAAAGATACGATAATATTGAGCAAAAATTCGTCGATAAACTTCTTCCAGTAAAACAAACGAATGTGTTCGTACAAATGCCACGATGCGACATTTCTTCCAATTCACATGAACTTGTTTTTTATTCGTTGATCTCTGGGCCGAAGATACGACGATGCATCAGAATATGATATCAGAGCGTAATTGAGACGCACAATAAAAATCGCATCGGCACTTTCCTTCTTCGATTCTGGGACAACGCGACCATTGTTCGCTATTGGCTATTAGAAAAATCCTCGATTCTGTTATCTGAATTTCTCAAGTTTAATTGTCGATCGAAGATAGGAATACAATTCACGAGGAAATAAAGCTTGAGGGAGAACATTTCCATAAAAAGGAATTAATAAGAAACTAGAAGTAATAAGAGAAATCTTTCGACATTACGTCTTAGTATTATTTATTATTCATAGTGTCTCGGCGTTTGTGCTACGAACAAGGCGGAATTGAAAATACAGAGTAAACATTTTTTCGTTTGTGACTTCTTTCTCGGGAGAAATGAATTTGAAAATTTGCTTGCTTCGTATTGAATCTCTTTCATATTTGGACGTAGTACAGTTTTTATAGAGAAAATAGAAAAGTACTATCGATTAGTATATAGAAAAGTAGATAGTTTCGTTTACAAGGGCTACGAGTTTAAATTAGTAACTGGTCCTCCACTTCCGGAAAAATATCAGCGTCATTCGACACCGCGTCACTTTGTCTAATTTTTCGCCGGCCTTCTAACGTTTCAAAAACATGACGTAAAATGAGAGTGATTACGTAGAATATATTGTAAGTAGGTGTACGTGTATGTGTATTGTTTCAAAATTTAGGTTATTTCTGATATTCGCGATCTATGACAGAAATGCAGATCAAAGCTAATGTAATTCGCTACATTTGTCTTTATTCTATCGTTCGTATTCGTACATCTATCATTCTTCGTTTTATCGGACAAACTTAATATTTATTGTATAGGACTAGAAAAAAAAATTATCTGCTGAAATATAACGGAAAAAATTATATGGTTTATTCAAAAAAGGTAATTTTAAATTCACTGTGAAAAAGGAAAGTACCTTCAAAGATGGTTACTAACTTTATACTTAACCCATTTAACGTAGTTCAATTTTACTTAATTAGATAGATAACTCTATTTTCCTGCCTTTCGTCCTTGGAAAGAGGGTAGCCACGTGGTAGTACCTACGAATCAATATACGTACATATACAACATACATCGATACAATACTTTAAAGACAGTTCCAATACTTAGGATACTTTTAATTATAGTTATTTAGTTTAATTATAGGATAGGATAATTTTAATTACTTTGATTTTATTAGATTATCGTGATAAGAAAACGATGTAGAACGTTGTATATTTTATTGATCTAGATATAGAGTTTTCTAAATAGAAAATCGAAAGTTTCAAGCTCATTAAGAAATATGGTCAACTATATTAAAATTTGAATAATCTTAGACTGTGTAATTCTTCAAAATATTTTTGCAAATTTTTCTTTATCGTTTTAACTCTTTTGATACTGTATTATTGTATAGTGCCTTAATGCTATATTGCAAATATACAAAGTGGCCATTTTTCAGAGGACGTGAATGAGAAGCCCGTTTAAATTTAGTATGTGTTCATTACATAATCTAATGGTAGCATAACGAGGCTATCACACGTTACTTGACCTGTTTATTATATCTTTATTATAAAAGAATTTGCTACGTAAATAACGCACAACGACGAGGGAAAAAAGAGCGCGGAAACAGTTGAACAAAAATTGACAGAATTGATACTGTCGTAAGCGATTAGCATTCTTCCTGATAACCGTTGATACCGTGCTTACATGAAAAGAGGAATATCGAGAATCAGGAAAACAAAGTACAAACCCGATAAAATATCTCGGATTAGAAACAACAAAAGTCCAAAAAGTAAATTGAAAACTACGAAATGAATTGTATAGAATAAAACATGAAGGAATTGTATCGATACATAATATAAACATAGAGAACGATGAAATATGCAAAATGTTAAAATGTTACAATCTAGAATTTTTAACGCTCATAGTAGACATCAAATTGATAAAGATAATTTTCTATCATTTTATAGGAATATAAATTACTTAATATACAGTTTAACCTACTCGCGCATAATAAAATTATTATGTTTAAAATGATTAACATAAATAAAACAAATATAAAGAAAATGTTCGAAAAGAACAAAATTGAATTGAGTAGAATATTTACGTATACGGATATGTATCGCCTAAACAAAAGAAAGATACATCAAATACTCTGAACTTTTCAGATTCTCAATTTTTTTACCGTACAATGATCGTTCCTTTTACATATATTTTACGCGTTACCTCATAACCTTATCGTTAATTTAAGCAGGTTGAACAAAATTAGCAAAGATATCTCACTCAAAAAAATAGCAAAAATAATTTTCTAATTATTTTAATTCGTATCTCTCCGTGTAACTTTCATTCAAGAAATTTCCTAAAATGGAATACATGTCGTTCGCCAGGAAATAATCTGATGCCCGTGACTTTAACAGCGTGCCATCGTTCTCCATTTTCATACTCTCTTTTAAGCTCGACGCAAGGATGACCAAATAATCACGTTCCATGCACCGTGTTACATCGGTTACGCTCGTTCACCGGCGTGTAATCAAAAGGTACAAAGGAGCTGATGTTGCTGTTTGTTTGGTGTGCCCTCAAAAACGCGGTAGCACACAGGATACGCAACATGATTTTCAACGATACGTCCACGCGTTCCTTTGATCACGGAACAACCTGTTCGTGGCTGGAAATCCTCGAAGAGGAAAATATACGCGGCGATCCCCGAACAAGGGTCATTGAAGGATCATCGAGGATCGATCGACGAACGAAAATTGAATAATCCTTATCGACGAATAAAAATCCACGTTGTCGTCTACGATAAAAATATTCGAACTTTCGCTTATCTTCGGCAAGATTGTATTTTAATCGAGTTGTTGCGTATGAAATGTTATTTATCCGAACTTCGAATTTGAGAAGCGACGATAGATACCGCCTATCGGATTTTGATTAACGTGTGCTGAATGGAAATCTCGAATAAGAATCCATAGTACGTTTTGGCCACAGTCGAATTAACAGTATAGTTCTAGTATAGCAGTCGATCATTTTACTACACGCAGGTTGCAGATATTTCGTGAGAAAGCGGTGTAACATCGAACACAAGAAACGCACTAGATGTTTGAGAGTTATGAAACAGTGTAACTTAAAAATCCCAAAATCTGCTGAATGTTCTTTAGGTCCTTGTTCGAGCTTTTAATCTTCTTGTCAGCTGTTTCGATTCGTTAAGTTCAGAGTAAGAAAGAAAAAGAGTGAATGAAATAGAAATGAAGATAGGTCGGCTGACTCGTTTTCGTATATATGGATTTTTTTTAATTATTTATAAATAATTATCATTCACCTTTTTTAATACCTTTCATAGTCCTGACTGTGTAACGCTCTATCGAAAAGAAACTCGTTTTCCATGGAAGTTTAATAAAGTTTCCGAGATGAAGAAGATCTCCGAACTAGAATGGACTCTCGACTCGAATGGCATTTTTCCATTTTTCTGGATGGAGCAACGGTCACGGTGTTATCACTTCTAAGCTAGTTACACACGGCTTATTAATAACAAAGTTGGTCGCATGTTAATTCTATTCGAATTCGATTTCCACGTAACACGCTAAATGAGGTTACAAGTTTATAAATCAAAATCATAGGCGAGATATCGGAAAATAATTCTTTTCGGGGAGTCTTTTATATGTACTCGACGCATGCTTCAAAATATAAAAGGTTTCTCCTTATTACTTTCAAGTTAAACGAAACGTTAGAAATATTTAAGGTAAGGTTTCTTGACGATTACGCTGCGGATATTAAAAAAAAATTTGAATAAGCAAAAACGAAGAAGTCGTAAAGAAAATGACAAGATTTCTTGAAATAGTATTATGGATACGACGTTTCAATTGTTATGGCATCTATATATTAGGTTGTCCGAAAAGTATCTTTCTTTTGCAAACGTGTTTTTTTACAACAGTGTACCTTTATACAAACGTGAAACCAAATCTGTGAAATGTCGCGGTGTGTATCTCAACAGAACAAAATGGATCGTACGTAATTCGACAAAATAATATAAAACAAAAAACATTGTGCGTCTATTATTTCTTCGTAAAACGAAAGAAACTTTTCGAACAACCTAATATATAGATGCCATAACAATTGAAACGTGGTATCCATAATACTATTTCGAGAAATTTTGTCATTTTCTTTATGACTTCTTCATTTTTGCATATTCAAATTTTTTTTAAAATAATATATAAATATAAAAAATAATAAAAAAAATATAAATTACCTTTATCGTTACAAAAGATGGTGTTTTATTTTTTCACCATTCACATCGCTTACCATTTCAATTTCTCCGTATTCCGATGCTTTGCTTTCTTACTTAATTCGTTTTCGATTTTCAATTCGTACTATGTACATCATGTAGCAACCATTCTCGATTCGCAAATATGTTCTACCAGCGTTGATGCTAATCCAACAGGAGTTTCGTTGTAGCAGACCCTCGGCAAACATACGAAACGCGCATTATCAAAACAATATTCTAGATACCGACGATACCAGAGAGCAACGTTAAGTGTAGAGAGCCCCATCCGATAGCCAGGATACGTTAATGACGCGTCGACCGGCAAAGTCATGCACGAATTGTGCGCAGTGACATTTTTGAATAGATTGAAATTGGGGTGACATCGCTCCAATTTGTCCTCTTACGCTTTACTAAATCGAATCATTTCAAACATTTTGATCATGTCAACAAATCATATCAACTACAGTGACAGCGAATTTCGTGGTGTAAGTGAAACCAAGGAGATGCTGTGGCTCAGAATAAGAGAAAAATTAAGAATAATGAGATTACGTTGGAGATTTTATATTGTACATAGAAAATCGAGTTCGAAAACTTCAATTCCTTCATGTTGCACATACGACCAGGCACTTTGCACATTTAAAGTTTACTTACTTTAAAAACGGTCTTCTTAATCGACTAAAATTATAAACTTTTGTTCACCATATCGTAGAGCTGGTAGTTGGAAAACATGGCGTTATCACGATGCGTTTGCTAGTTAAAGTCCATGTTACTTTCCACAATGTCGTTGTTGTCACTATAAACCGATGATTAATCCGTTTACTGACAATTTTCCATTCAAATCTGTCTTGTACCGTTGTCTCGTCCAATTATCTGTCGACGTGTTTACGTATTGAAACTTCACGCATTCAATTCTCGACGAGATTGCTACGAGTAATCTTGTTTTCCCATTAGAATCAACATAGACAAGTAGAGAATTTTCAGATATGAACTTTCGAAGAATTTCATACGCGTGTTGAAATTTACTGTACGATGAATGTACATTTATATCAAATTTATATTAAAATTCCACAGAAACATTATTTCATAATCGTCAAGATTAATAAAAATAAGTGGCAACTCTGGACGCGTAATTTCGATATTCAGACCGATGATTATTAAAAATCTTGGGTCATCGGAAGATTGGATTTGGTCGCGTGTACTAGGTATTTCTGAGTCACTCGCTTATACAACGTTTTAAACAAATTGTACATTCAATGTCGCACAGCATAATGGAAATCTTTTTTTGTACGATATGTACATACTTCGTAGATTTAACTATTAGAATATTATATATATAGTGGCTCATAAAAGTGATAGAACGCTTAAGTTTGAACGTATTGTTTATATAAAACATTTTGTAATTTCATTAACCTGAGAAAACGATTACATTGATTGTTAAAAATGACAACGTGAGTTCGCGCTCATCATTCATATGCAGCTGCGCTAGTTACAATAAATGGTAACTAAAAGATAGTTCTAGATATAATCGATAGATTTAATTGATAGGTTTAAGATATTCTTTTGTTTATTTATCCTTAGTCCATGTAAGATAGTGCAATAAAGGTTTTTCGGCTCAGAACGGTGTGATAGATTTGTCCAAAGAATAAAATAATAACTATCATGATCCTACTTTTAAATACAGAAATAATAACATTGATGAAATTTGTAAATGTTTATAGAAGTTACGAGATACTGCAAAACATGTATTTAGTAAGAAAATAATGTACATGGTGAATAGCCATTACGACTCTACAAATACATTTCTGCAAAATAAAAACACTGCACCTATTGTATTTCGGTTTTTATTGAATTTTATTTAACCTGAGATATTCAAAATCAACTTGTCTATGGAAACTAAAAGTGAACTTCTTATCGCACTATTTTAGAAGTAACAAAATTTGGATTATTCGTCACATTGAATAGGAAGAAAAAACAAAGATATCAAAGGAACCTTGGACTTTTTCTTTTATTACTTTATTCATCTATCATTATATTCATGTATAATTCACATTATTTAGTCGATCTTTTTTTTTCTTTTTTTTGGAAGAGAACCAAAACACTGTGACGTGGATGACATGGGCGCCAAACGAGATAGAGGTACAGAACAATTTTCTAGCGAGTTTCACTGTTTCGAGCGTAATTGTATTGTGCCGAGCAGGAGAAGCCGGAAAATAGTCGAAAGAACGACGTTAATCTTCGGCTAAAAAAGATCCGGTTCAAGGCGAACTTTTTGCATTAATTCAACTTTAATTAATTTACAAAAGGCTTCATTTAACATTATGTACCTTTTCACCGGGTTTTGCCTTTCCTTCCTTTTCCTTGCTCGTCTCCTTTTTTATCTTTTCCAAGAGAAAGACGTTCACTCGTCTCGATGTAATTTGAATGCATCGAGGAATGAGATAAAAATGTAAGTTTAACTTTCTCCGACTAAGAGAAAATTTCGTTGAGCTTTCCGTGTAATTTGACTTTAATTAATTTATCAAAGCTGCTATTCAACTTTGGCTTTCCCCCCCTTTTTTCTCTCATTTTTTTTTCGTCCTTTTTTTTATATCGGTTTGAAAAGAAATAATTACGTCTGCGTAGAATTTCAAGGTAGCGGTAGGTGAAAGGACGATGAATTTAGTCTCGTTTAGGTCTAAAAGCTCGCGTAAAATACGCTCGGCGATACTGGTCGCGTCTCTACGCATTAATTTTCATTTCTTTTGATTCTGAGGATGCCCTTCGTGTTCCTTTCAACGAAGCTCCGAGTTATATTTCATGTATAGAGGAGTCAGAAATTTTATTACTTCGTTCATTTTGCGACATGTCTCAGTGCGTGACGTCTCTCATCATCGCTTGATTTTATCGTAATAATACATAAGAATATTCTATCATTTTGCGATGTAAATTAGTTGAAACTAATTGAATAATAGGGATCATGAGTGACTCTTCAAAATTTATAAAAGCTATTTTCCACAAATCTGAGGAATGTCTGATACCCTGTGCTAAATCACAATTTAATTTTTCTTGTGATGTATTAATAAAATTATATTACAATATCGTATAAAAATATTCTATTTTGCTGTCGTATAAATTAATTAAAATATAGATCTATTATTCGCACACAATAATTTTCGTAGATTTAAAAAATATATCATGGCCTGTATTGATCAATGCAAATTGTATAATCTTGTACAAGAACATTCTATTGCATTATAATGTAAATTACGTCAAAGTGTAAATAAAGATAAAAGCTGAGTGTTCGTGTGCACGTTTTATCTGAAAGTAAATGTTTCAATGATTTTGGACGACCATTGGAAAAATCAATCTTATCGGAACACAAGTCAATACTCGTAGCAAATAAGATTAGTGCAGGTCGGAACTATCATTTATCTTTTTATTTGGAAACGAGCCATTCATTAAATTCTATGAAATAACGTTATCGTCGTAGTCACCATCAAGTTCCATTTCTAAAGGATCTACTAAAGGATCTAACCAGCCCTTTGTAACGTTACAAAAGAAAAAAAATGACTCGACAAGAAAGCCACGCGCATACTACTCTTTAAAGTACTCAATTAATTCTCATAAAGATTCCAGTTAACAATACTTTGCAATTACTTGAATAATAAACTATATCGTTGCATTACAAAGCAAATGATCATTGCTACAAATGAACCATAGCAGCCCACAGTACCCCGAATAATATACAGGGTGTTTCCAATTTTTCCAGACAAATTACATAGACACAGTACGACGAACAGCAAGAGAAGCAGTGCTCTTTCAAATGTTAACCATTTCCACTCGATCCAAGAATACTTTTACTTTAAACATTGAAATGATTTTCATAAAATTGAAAGCGAAAAGCGTTATCTGGGAACGGTGTATTAATGATTTTGACCAAACAGAAATTACAATACATTTAAATACTTAAATACTTCTTACGTTAAACATTCCTAATTTTTCAATCATTTTGTAATAATTCTCCCGCATAATTAATCAAATAATCCACCAATGATCCTCCAGGAATTTTCTACTTCGGAATAACAAAATTTATTCCGCCTGAAACGACCAGGCAATCTACTTCCTCTACCCCGATCCGCCATAAAATTCCATCCCACGGAACACCTGCACCCCAAAACCGTCTACCAAAGCCACCTAAATCACCCATTACGATCATTCCCTGATCTCCTTCGTTGCCAATAAAAACACCTAAGACCTCGTCCATTCGTTCGAACAGTGCACAAGAGAATAACAAACGGGTGACGAATAGCAAGTACCACAAGGCATGACGAAGACGGTATGATCAGCTGTTCGAAAGGCACAAAGGATATTCTCGATTTGATTGTCGACGTGTGTAGTGCCAGGTAAATTGCTTAGATGTTTAGACATTAGACACCAATCGAGTGATTCGTTTTGTCTGTATTGTCTATTCAGTTTGTTCGTTCATTCACAATTATGTAGGTGTTTCCTTAAGCGACCTACACACGTTGAAATATAATATGACGCGAAAATATTTGAACACTTATGGTAGAAAATTCTCTTTTATGTGTATATCGTGCTTGCTATATAAAACAATTTTGAACGATTATATTGGCAAACTTTGAAACCAATCTGAAATTGAAAAAAAAAATATAGAAATTACAAGTTATAGTAAAAAGTTAGTATACTGCATGATTAGTAATCAATCTTGAATATGTAACAAGTGTTAATGATAATTTTGCTGAATATCGGGGCCTATTGATACAGGCAATCATGGTATATTAACAAAGGTGACAAATTTTCAAACTCGCTTTTCTCGAAAAGGAAACGTTACATGAAAAAATTTTACTTTATATTTTTGACTTGTTCGCGTAGATTTCACTTTCACGTAGAATCGTTCTCTTGCTGATTGTACCATAATTGCTCGGACACCCTGTATTAGTAAGCTGCAATATTCAATGAAGTTCGTTACGTGTTCTAATTTTTTATTTACAATAGATAATTGATTGTTGAAACTTTTCCGCGATCTCTACGAAATAAATACTCATCTCAAATATCTTACAATATCTATGTATATTTTCAGAAATTTTTCAAAACCAGTACCATGATTTTCAATTGTAACAACCGAATGTCAGGGAGAACAATGGAATTTGAGAATGTTTCATGTATAACTCACACATTCATAAAACGTGTCTACATCTTGCTTGATCTGAGATATGTAAAATCAATTCGTCTACGTAAATTACAAATAAACTTGTCGTAGCAAATATCAGAAGAAACTCAAGGTTATTTGTTACTTTGGGAAAAAAAGAGGATACAAAGGTACCAATTCTCCGAATGTCCAGCTGGACAAATTATAAAGTACAAATTAAATAATAATAATAAAAAAAGAACAAAGGTACCAAAGAAACATCAAAATTCTCTTCTCTTTCACCGTGTAATAGTTTTTTTCTTTTCTTTTTTCTTTTTTTCGAGAAACCGAAAGACTGTAAGTGAGCAGCAAACGAGGTGCAGAAGTTCAAAATAATTTCCCAGCGGGAGTGTATCTCAGTAAGTGAATACTAGTGGAAAGTCGAAACCGAAGTGTTTTAACGAAACCTCAAAGACGATGGATCGCGACATGTTACAACGTGTGTAAGCCACTTTATGCGACCCGCCACGGGGTCTCGTTATCTCAGTGTCAGCGTGACGAATAGAGCACACACGAACCGTATGCCAATGTCCAGCAGCTTGGTCAAGTGGTTGAGTGCAAGAGGGGGGTCGCGAGAGCATAAAAGCACGGACGAAGAAAAGCATCGATGCTCTTGTCGTGTTTCTCCCGTGGCCACATCTCCCGTGCCCCAGGCTGATATACATTGTGCGACAGTGCGAGACTTTTCTGCCTACCGGGGACAACGATCATGGGGCATCCACCTCGGCTTACGAGGGCGGCCCTCGTTTGCCTTTTACTTCTGTTCGTGGTTACCGAATCAGCATGTAAGTACCACTCATAAGCTTATCTTCAATGCTTACTGTAGGCAACCAAAATTCTCCGCTTTATTCAAGAAGCGTATAATTTTCAAACTTGAATATTTCATGCATATTTTTGCATAAATTTTCGCGTAAGAGCATGATGCAAAGAACGTAGACCCGGTACCGTTTCGTCATATTTTCGCTAGAAAATTTCTAAATTGTGAAAACAAATACAAGTGCTCGGATACTCGGCTGCCCACATTACAGTTAATTAAGGGAACGAAAATTGTCTTTATTAGATTCATCATTCTCTATAGTAATTCCTGTACTTCATTGACTCTCGGTTACTTAAATCTTTATTTTTGTTCTTTCTTTCTGAGGTGTCTTTTAAACGTTATACTTACGAGTTAATTGTATAATATAATAAAAAGTATGTAAAACTATAGTAATACGAAATATGTGTAGTAAAAAATGTACAGTAATACAAAACCATAGTAATATTTGTATATTTTCCATACCGTTGGAATCTCAGAATGTGTTAGTTAGAAAATTAGATGTATGAATGTAAAGGACACAGCTTGCATAAATGGAGTTTAAGCAAGTTAGAAGCCTACTGTATTGAGTTGTGCTAGAAAGTTGATGTTTTGAGGTTGTAATAATGTATTACTGAGACTGAACAATCGAAAATAGGATTAGCAATGGAGGCGTTTGGATTTCCTCGAAAGTAGCTAAATTAGAGAGAGAAAGTTGTAGTTTCGGGATATAACTGGAATTTCTTTTAAAAGTAATTTTCTTTATGAACTCTCTCATATTCAACTTTTTCACATTTTTGTCGCCTACACACTGTTACATATTATTTGATCTCTACAACGCAATATTTTAATCAAAGATTAAAATTTTGTATCGTCCATGTGCTTATGCGCGAATCATAAGAATTAAATTCTGGTGAAGATAGGTAACGAAACAAAGACCAGCGGTAGACTTTTTTTTTTTTTAAATAAAGAGGAGCAAATGTGAACATGTATATACAGTCGAAATGAAATGAATGAAAACGAGGAAGCTCGTAGAATAAATTTATAATTTTCTATATTTTTAGATTATTATTTCGTATAAATGACTGTCTGTAAAATAGTGATATAATTTCATCGGAGAGAAATGTGAACCCTCGATGAAACAAAAATGAACGACAAGTATTCTCTTTTATCGCTAAAATGGCTTTTTTGCGAGACGACGAATTAGGAGATAAATGACACGCTCGCGTTAACCAAAGTTTCTCGGGGTCTTCTGTGAGTCTCAGAAGGGAAGAAACAACGACTCTTCTTTGTCATAAAAACGATTCCTTTGGAGCAGGAAATTTCAGAAGAAAGAAGATAGCACATCTTCATTAGAACTTAAGTCACTTTTTTCCGTTAAGAAACTCTTTTGTTGGGAATGTGTTAAAAAATTGGATGTCTCAAAACAGTTTTCCTTTGGATGGAAGTAGCTGGTTTTAAAACATTCTTAAAGATTCTTTTCCATACGAAAATTTGTTATCCTTTCATATAAAAGATGATAGAACTATCTTTTCGTTGAACTTTTACTGAAAAAGTTCACGATATCGGAATTGCAAGAATAAACATATATATCGTAATCTTTTTTATCTCAAAGAATGATAATCATTTTTAAAAATTTCATAACTTATTTATTAAAAAAAAAAAAAGAAATATTCAGAAATAAGCAGATTCGTTTAAAAAGAAAAGATTATGTAAATTACAGTTGAATTATGATATAACATAAATAACTGATGAATCGAGGGCAAAATTCATGGAATTGGATGATATCGAACTCCTGAATATTCCATATATTTTCGACAAGTGATAAAAGACATATAAATATAAACAGATAAAACTCATCGCTCTTTTCTTTTTTAAGTATTTCGATGACATTAATATCATTTTGGACACAAACTTTTAAGAAATATTTTTCCCTGGATCGAATTATTCGTAAAAATATCTTCCATTCGAGATAGATAAAAGGAAGAAACCGATGACAACAAAACTGGTTCGATCAACTAGTTATCTAGTTTGCGAAATAGTTGACATAAACTCTTGTAAGCGTTATCTAACTTGCAGATTAGCGATATGTATTTGATGAGTTCTTCTTTTTGTCGTTAAAAGGTATAATCATTAAGAAATCGTAATAGAATTTTAACCTCTTGGAACCTCTTAATTTCTTCGAAACTTCTTTAATTCGAAGACTTGTTCGTTATCGGACGAAACTCGACAGCTCGAAAATCGAATTGAATTCCAATATTTTAATCGAAATTACAGTATTTCAAATCGGCTTACTTAATAGTTTCTATTCAATTGTAATTTCACTGTCACTGCAAAAAATGGATTAATGCTGTTTAAGAATTTATAACAAGATTAACGTAACAGGTCAAATTACTTATGCAACGTTACACAAAATTCTATACGCATTCGCATATCTTATCGCTGCTTTTTTTCATTTCTTCTTCGTTTGAATTAAATTTAACTTCATCTTATCGAAATAAGATGAAAGTCATTTTCTTCGTTAGGAAACTTTTCTAGATTATGTTATGATTTTTCAACTTAAAAACGAGCCCCGTGAAAATGCAGTTTCTTATTTGAAGAGACCCGTAACTAAACAAACTTTCATAAATACATCCATAATGTTTATAAAGTTTCTTCCAAACTAAAGTACATTACCATAATTAGATTGTAATATACATCATCACCATCAATCCTGCATAGAAAAATTCTGAGATTTCATTCTTGAATTTGTCTTTAGAATTTTTATTTTCATTTGTATGTCTTATTTTTTATATTCCAATTTCACGTTCGTTTTATCAAACAAAAGCTTTCAATGTTTCAACTTAACATAAAATTGAAATAGGAAATCACGCAGTTCTTAGACCACTGTCGACGCGATGGAACGTGCTTGATTGTATCGGTACCTTCCGCGAGTGCCATGCACAGTGAGAGTTAGAACAAGAGAAAGTGTAATAGTGTCGGTGACAACGGGATAGCGATGGTGATTCCACTACTGACACGCGATTTATTACAGGCACGTGTATACATACACTCGTCTGTATAAACACACAAAAACAGAATCCCTGAGTACAGTAATCCTCCGACAGCTATCCGCACACTGAAAAGTCAAACTCGCAACGGAACAGAACCAAAATCATCCTACGCAAACGCCATGAAACATGAATACGATCCGTAACATCGCACTGAAACGGACCACTGGAAGCTATCGCACAACACCAATAAACAGTATACCCTTCGAAGCCATAGAAACCTCACTAGAGCGAAGAAGAAAGCACATGAGCCTAAAATACGCTGCTAAATTATCTTCTACCCCAAACAACCCCTACAACGACGTAACCACACGTGGATACGCAGACCTATAGACAAAAAAGACCAAAAATGCCACACCCTTTCTCCATATCAGCATATCGAAAATATTCGAATATAACTGAAGCTACACATCGATAGCGGTTATTACGGGTAGCTACGGAAAATTAGCACCCTGGGTCGTAAAAATCCCCTAAATAAACACGAGTCTAACAAAAATCCTCGAAAAGCAAAGAATTAATTAAATAGAGCATAAAATTGTATTTTCTAGCTTAGACAATAAATACCCTTATCATAATAAAACATATACCGATGCATGAAAAACAGACCAGTTACATTCGCCTTCATTTCCGACGACATAACCAGAAAACAATAGCATCTTAAAACCACGTCTACTCTTGCAGTCGAAGCATATTCCGTTCTCGGATCTCTTCAATAGATACAAAGAAATAGCTACTAGTAAACCATTATACATAATATGATTACAATAGATACATACAAACAATACATACTGACTACAATAACATGAACTTAATGAACGCTATAGGGGAAATCCAAATAATAAGAACGAACGCGAAATCGTAGGAAACATCCAAGTGGTTTACAGAGAATTTAACGATGATGGCAAACGCGTGATCTTTACGTGGGTTCCATTTCACCGAGGCCGAAGAGGCAACATCCCTTCCAGTGAACGAAACTGCGTATGAAAATCTTGCCATCTCACTGTATGTAACGGGAAAAAAAGAACGAAACAGAATATTGACCAAGTCAAGAGAAACGAAAAACCACGACATTGTAGAGAACTTTTAGCGGCAAAGGTCCACCCACAATACGACTGAAAAGGAAAGAGCAATTGTGACAATGCAGGCTCACTGCAGGATGCTGCAAAATAATACGTCAACACCTACTGGAAAAAGCAGAATTAACCTTTTGCAGCTTGCGTAACCAAACTTTGACAACCAACCACTATTGTTCGAGCGTAAAAAATGCAGAAACCAAAGAGCGAAATACAAATTGCACTCACCGCGCAACCTCGATGTCGCAAGCCCATGTAACAAGTAGCTTAAAGTTCCTAGATGATAGAAAACTGTATCAAGAAATATGTATAATTTCCAATCTAAGGAGTGGCTAATGATGAAGAAATCATCATTCGAGGTGACGGTAAACAGGCAACAAAAGAGAGTGGAGAGAAACCACGCGTACATTAACAATTTAACAAATTTTCGAACTTGAAGAATTTTTTAATAACGAATAAATTATATTAGCTATAGTACTTTCTACTACTAAAGATAAAAATGCTTGAAACTTCACTTAATTAGAACTTAAATTCTTGAAAATAACCTGAAACTGAATTTAAGCTACATGTACTCTCCAGATTTTTTAATTTCTTTTTTTTTCTTTTTCTTAAATGTTTGAACAATAAAAGAATTTTAAGATTAATTTGGAAACAACGTAAAAAGCAGAGTCAGATCATAGTACTTTTGGAATTTAAACAATCTCAGAAGAATGAAAACGTACGAGTAGTAAAAAGAAAAAACTTTAGAAGCAGACCAAAATCACCGTGCATGGTGCTTTCGCTTGCTGCAAACTTGCAAAGTGAAAACAAACTTGGAGCTGAAAACCGGAACTTCCTCTCTTCAAGAGAAAAAAAAAAAAAAAAAAAAGAAAACGGAGGTCGCTCACTATCCATAGACAAGCAAAATATCTTTTGTTTTTTTCTAACGACGTGATAAACAACGTCTCCGCGTCCCATCACGATCCATCAATTTTTCAAGTCGCCATACGGCCGACGGGTGTCTGCTACGTAACTCCATATACCCGAACTCGAAACTCGTTACACCGTCGTGAAACTTTTTCCCAGAGCCCATTACCACGTTGATAACGTGACGAAGATAAAGGCAGGCAGAAAAACAGAGAAAGTGTGTAGGGGGAGACGGTGACGAAATATTTTTTAACAGGCTGATAAATTGAATTTATGCGAGAAAAGCATCAGGGACGAGTCACAATGGGGCGAGGAGTCACCCTCACGTCGCAACAACATTCCGTTAGAAGTTTGTTCAGTGTGGCTCAGACCACCTCTAAAATGCATGGAACTACCCCTTTGCAGTCCCACAGGAATTCTGTGTGGACCAGGTAAATAAGTTCCACCCTCGCAGATACGTATCTCGCATAAAAGTTTTCGTGGAAACGCAGGGTATCCAGAGCAGGGACGCGTCTAAGGTGTTTTTTCGACGATACCACGGTTCGACGAACTGTATACAATTTGGATGAGAATACGGTATAATACGGTCGTATATTAAAATATACGAAATGTGCGGTATACGAATTAATAGGGAAACACGACTGTTCAGAGAATAGCAGAATACTCGTATGTCTTTAAAGTAATTACTTTATATTTTAAATGGAATAGCATAGTCATGAATGCAAATGAGTATATGGTCACCACGGATGTTTATGGAAATTCATATTTTTCTGAAGGTAAATAAAGTGATAAAACTTGAACAGAAATTTGTTTTATCTACTGAATATTCAAACAGGTGGCGAACTTTATTTTTGTTGTTTGCTAGGTTTTGAACTTTTCTCTTTTTCTGATTTAAATTTCTATAAGTGCATAAAAATTCGTAGTTTAATGATAATATGTCATACTTAAATTTTCGATATTGACAAGCCTTTAAAGTTTGGATAGGTCTTGACAACCTTTCGTACGTTTCGAAACTTATGTTTTGTATAAAATATTAAA
The DNA here is from genome assembly GCA_905333015.3 of Bombus campestris. Taxonomy (NCBI): domain Eukaryota; kingdom Metazoa; phylum Arthropoda; class Insecta; order Hymenoptera; family Apidae; genus Bombus; species Bombus campestris. The sequence goes on along the minus strand of HG995136.1, from coordinate 9,280,825 downwards.
GATACACGTAAGATCTTGCAGATAAGATACTGTAGGTGGAAATTAATGTAAGAGTTTGTAGATATAAAATCGAAGATGTAAGATGCAGAATATCCCTTTACTTCAAGATTGCCGAGATTCCAAAGGCTTTCAAGATCTGACAAGACATTCCAGTCTTATCAAAGTTCAAACATAGAAAGACATATTAAAGCTTATCAAGATTTTCAACGTTCTTAAATAGCGTATCATATTTGAACTGATTCTATCTGTCACGTTATTTACGCAGATTCGTACTTTTATGAACACGATTAAAAAGGAAGAATATTAAATAATATAACAAGTACTTTACTTTGAATATTTTATATATTTCTCTTCACACGCCTTACGTATAAAATAAGGATTTTTATGCAATTTCGCACTTTTATCAAAAGAACTAAAAAAAATGGAATTTTTGTAGAAATATGTTTCATCTATTGAAAATTACAACAATATACACCGTTATAGATATTTTATATATTCTTTTGTATCATATACGTTCTATGCGTATGTGCAACTTCAAATTTATCATAAATACATAAAAATCCTCAACAGAATATATATACCGTCAGCCATAAATAGTGGGACATTTACTCGTTACATTTATTAAAAAAACTCCAACAAATTCTATTTCACATCATATTTTCCACACTAATGCGACCGAAGTAACAGATTTATACCGAGATAATTCGAAAGTATGAACAATGAAAACCATTTAACTTGTACTGTACATCAGCTTATTCCTTAATATACTTATAGTCAACAGCGTATTTTCCAATCTTCTACAAATGCATAAATGCACAATCAGTTGATCATTAATCGTGCTCTCAACTTTACGTAAATTTCTCGACCAATGATATACATTGCAGTATCCCGAACGATAGAAAGGGTCAACGAGCTTCAAGCTCCGTGCGGTTCGTCGTGTTAAAAGGTTATTCGCCGTGTCAAGGATGAAGAGATTAACGTTAACAGACGGATGTCGAAATCAGAGATTAATTTCGACAGAAAGGATTCGAACAGATTAACAGCGGTTACCGCGAAATTCCTGTTTTTTTTTCTGGTTTTGAATACACATATCTCCTCGATTATAAAAGACTTTATGTACCGCTGTTTTTTTTTTTTCTTTTTTCTTTTTTCTTTCTTTTTTTTTTTTTTTTTTTTAGGAGTATTTGGTTCATTTTAATGACTGGCTTTTGTCTTTTGTCATGTTTAGTCTAGTTTAGCTTCAGTGACTATTCATAGAGTAAGCTGCGTCACTCTAGACGTCGGTATACTCTGCTAATGGCTACTAAAGTATTCTGCGTCCAATGGCTTTGCCATATTGCAGCATGCTTTTGTTTCACTCGAATTTCTACTACTTATTTGTCTTTATTCTTGTCGCTTGAAGCGCAACTTAACCATTTTTCTACTTTTCTTAACTGTTTACGTTTCTTTCTGCTTATCTCAATCCCGTTTTAATAGTCCACTTTTATGTAAGCAATCCTTTTACATGTGCAATCGATAAGTTCTTCAATATCTGTAACTATATTTACTTCAATTTTAATATCTCTTATGTTAATTCTTATAGCTTTCTATGGAGTTATTTAGAATTATTTGTTAGATATTAATAGATATATTTTCTATTTCACATCAATTTGAAGATATTCAGAATTAATTGAATCTTTTACGAAATAACTTTTCTTCGAAATTATAGTAGATTCTTATAATCCTATTAATAACGACAAATAAACACGTACTTTAAGAGCACAGATATAAAAGCCGGTCGGCGTAGCAGTGATCTCCAAAGCAACGCAGATAACAAAATCGATTCGTTTGATTATTATTGACCCGTAAACTCGCGATTTTTTGGCCTCTACAAAAAGTTCAAATCGGTTGAGATCACGGTGTGGACTTTGAAACTGATCGACGGATTCCTCGAAAGGAAATCCAAAAGGAGTAGTAAATAATAGATATCTGATTTGACGAATATTTTCTTCCATAAATATGTTTGCAACATTTTCCTTATTTTTGTTTAATTTCATTTATGATAACGTCTAGCACTTTTAAAATACTTGTAGAAGTTTCAATTTTTCAAATATTCCTTTCTATTGAGATTAATGACAAATAATTTTGAATAAAAGATTTTTAATTTTAAGAAGAAGTTAATAGAAATGTAGTCTTGATATTTCTTTTATCACTCTTCATAGCTTCACAAAAGATGTAATTATTTCTTCTTCTTTTTTTTTTATTAAAATAACAACGTTTAAACAGTTTTAATATCTGTTGCTCTAGAAGAAACAGAATGAAGCAAAATATTAGCGGTGTATTAATAACAGAAACGTATAATTTTCGATTTTTATCTCGGCGATTCAGTGCCTTTCTTCATATTTTTAAAAATTTCAAGATGTGATCGTTTCCTTAAAATTCTATCAATTAAAAGAAAAAAAACCTGATATTTGTAAATTTTTGTAAATTAACTGAAACAGAGAATGTAGAACTTTCATTTTCTATCCTCCCACGTTAGTATCTTTCTTATCCATTTAATATCTTGTACGAAAATTGCGTCCAGTTAAGGAAAAATTCTAATTTCTGTGAATTTGATAAAAAAAAAAAAAAAAAAAAGAAAGAAAGAAAATAGCGTAATGTAACAAGAGAAATGTAGGGAGTGTTCCTTTCCTCTTCTTCGTTCTGTATTTTATTTCGCGATAAAACTTATCCGTGACATTTAACTTATTATTACGCTCTTACCGTCTTGGACTTACGTGCGTTTCCTGACAATCGTTACAGACGATGCATCAAGGGAAAAAGCTTTTTCAACGTGTTTCGTTTTCCGACGAACCATCAGCGTTGCGTGTTCGCTATCTTTATTTCCGTTGATCGCAAAACACTGTATAAACCACTATACTTATCCGGCAGTAATATCGAAAACGAAATGAATAATTTACAACCGTGAAGACACTTGCCATGAAATAACAAGTATGTTACTTATAGTTAACATTTCTTAAATAATCCTTGGAACTAGTGCAATTAAACTATTAAACTTCCTCTGCTATATTTTTGTATTTGAAAATACCAGTCCATATATATATATTCGTATAATGCAAAATTCGTATAATGCATTCAATAAGTATATAATTCGTATTAATTTATAAATGATCTAGTTTCGACAAATATAAAAATGACAAGAGTTTAATTATTATATAATCATACAATTTATATATGGTTATACTACAAAATAAAGAGCTGTTTGTGATAAAAAATTCTTCAACAATTTTTTCAATTAAGCATCTATTTTGATCTATCTATCTATCTTGTGAACATTGTAATTATATTAAATTTCTCATCAAATAAAGAAGAACAAAGATCACACGTCACATTACAATTTTAATTGCATTAATAACAATTAATTGCATTAATACGATCAATTCTTTTTACTCACACGACAGAATTATGTAATTTATAAAAGTACTATGGATATAAAGTGTCGTGGATTATTTATTAAAACTTTGATTGCGAGCTGATCAAACGTTTTTTTATTGTTATTTTATCATGGTTCCTAAAATTTTGATAAATTATTATTCAGCTTTTCATTCACAAGTAAAACCTCATGTTGGGGAAAGAAAACAGATTTTATAGAGCCAGAATAAATTCCTATCGCATAAACAAATTCTTAAAGAAATTTCTACGATAAAAGAGAGAGTAACATAATTGATTTTATAATATAATAAAATCACATTTGAAATTACATAAATCCCTACATATATTCTCCACTGACAAACGAAATTTACCCTCACGAAGAAGAAGAAATCTTCAAGGTGGGAATAGAATAAATTTCTATGATATATCTTTATACATCGTAAAGATTTTAACAAGGAAAAAATGGGTATATCAGGCAAACAGGGCGAAAAAAAGAAGAAACGCATTGTCGAGTTTCGAATAAATTTTTCAAAGTTCCATCTTGAAAATGGAATGTTACGAAGAAATGGGTCGAGTCCCTGAGGACATGCGAAGCTACGTTGGCGTTTGATCGAAGCTGGAAATTTCCAAGAACTCAAAATTACCAATTTTCTCCAAAATAAACGGTATATCGTATGTCAAAAAACTGAATAGTCCGCGTATCTCGATTTTTTTCTTTCTTTTTTGTTAGTTTGGTATTTTGAACGAGTGTTTACAAAACGTGACACGGATCAGCGAGATCAATGATCTAAGGGACTTCCTCCACTTGGCGCGATCCCATTGCCGGAGTTAGATGGACGATGATGGACAATGATTAGCCCGCGAGTTCTTTGAATCATTGTCAATGGTCGTCGTTTATTGTTGTCCCACATCCGCGGCAGCTAGACAATGTTTAAAGTTCATTACGTGTCTCTTTAAACAATAGGTTTTGAAATCACAGAATAATATGAGAATATTTTTTTAACAGCTTCGTTTGCTCTTCAATCACAGGAAGTGAGATAAAGAAATTCACGTATATTTGATTTGAAAGCAGATAAAAAATCTCATTGAAGGGTTTAATTAAACAGGGAATAATAAAAAGTGCATGCGACGTTTATTCAAAGAGAAAAGAATAAAAGATTGTTAGAAATAGTGATTTAAATGGAGAAGGAATATGAAAATACTTATAAAAAAGGAAGAAGAAAATTAAAGAAATTTTTTAATGACTTGAGTACCTGCGACAAGAATAATGAAAGAACGAGAATCATTTTCAACGAAATTATATAATATTTTTGAAGAAAGAAAATTATCTGAATAATTTTAGTAAAATGTGAATGAAGAAGAACAATACGATTGCAACTTTTAAAACAGTTGCAAGATTTTTTTAGAACAGAAAAAGGTTTAATTCGATAAGAAAATAAAAAATTTAAACGAAACTAGCAAGTAACATAAATCGATATTTATACTAAAAACGATTAAGAAGAGCGAGAACAACAAAAGAGTACAAATTACCTTTAAAATCAAAAAACCTTTGGAACAATTTAAATACATAAAACTAGAATAGTAAGAAACGGCCGAGACAATACTTTGAAAGCTTCTATTTCCTTTCTTATTATTTACGCAAAACAAGAGTAGCGAAACTATGATGGAAAAATATAAAAAGGCTTTTACAAGAAGTTAAATGAACTGAAAAGTGAAATGGATATTAACATTTGTATGAATTAACAATCGTTCGAATTTTAAAAGGAAAGGGCCAAAAACGTCTCCCATAAATTCTCCTTCACAGCTGTACAGTAATTTTGAATTAACCAAAATTTCATTTTCCTCCGAGGTGTGATCGTAGAAAATTAGAAAAGTCGCTTTCGAACTAGTCGGGATAAAATGAGTACCAGTGCGGCGAGGAATTCTTATTAAGACCCGTCATGATTAGCTAGATCGAGCTTCCCCTATGGTGGCTGTCCTACCGATTTATCGAGCTCCGTGGAACGAACAAAGTGTGCTTTATCGCGCGTTAGAGATAGATAAATAATTATGACTTGGTAAATGATATTGTTAACCTTTCACGCGTGCAAACATCATTGCGCGTTATTTTTCCAGTATCATACGAATTCTATTAATAGATAGACTGTGAACTGTTACGCGAACTCATATTTTTATGATCAAATAATTAAGGAAATCTAACTTGGAGACATATTTGTTCCGTCCTGATGTTATAACAAATACTCGATGCATATTTAGATTTTCCGTAAACATTTTACGTTATATTACGTTTATGTAAATTTTATTTCCTATAAATGCGTAAACAGTCCCAGTTAGTCGTTAAGTACCGACAGTTACTTGCGTTCGAACATTGATGTTCAGGAATATTCTTAAGAATAATTTTACATTAAATTAATAAAAATGCTTTTCCATTGATAAAGAATTTCCTTTCACGTGTGCAATCAACTTATATGAATGAGTTGCCCTCTTCACTCCTCCAGAGATATTAATAAATACTACAGATGCTGCAAGAGGTGTGCAAAAGATTTTCAAAACTACTAATAAATATCATTAGCTACGAATATTTATGAATGGTCTGTAAAATGGTTGCGTACGAATACTTTGATTTTTATTTCAAACAACGGCAGGCTACCCAATTATTTCTGAATGAATAAAATACTTCTGCAAATATGTGCTAAATCTCAATGTCCATGACTACATATTTGAATATTATTTTTATGAAAAAGATAGAAAATACCTGTCTTTTATATCAGACTTAATGAATGTAGTCCTAATAGAGATTAAATGCTAAATATTGTATCAAGCTTTTTATTGGAATGTATAATAACATTACATTTTCAAGGAGCAATAAGCGGTTTTTCCTCATCAACCGAAGAAACATTTGCTATTTAAGTATTTACAAGGGTCCGATGGTTTCTCTCAGAAATATACATTTCAGCACAAGACATCAGGACTTAAGAAGTTTCCAGGTCCAAGTAAATGAAGAAATAAAGTGCACTTGGGGCTATTGCGTGGCTCATGATTCGTACTGGACGCAATGAAGGTTACCTTACAATTACAAGAATTTCGGTCTTGAAGCAACCTTTAGTTCATTATATTAGAGAACCAATTATTTCATACGTCGTTGCTCTACTAAAGAAAACTTCTATCGCTCGTCTAACATTATCATTATTTAAACGAATAGATAAAAAATTCTTAAATATTTTTCAAGTTCGCAGAATTCTCCACAGACGTGAATTAATCGTTTTCTACAAATTAAGGTATTATTACTTAAAAAGGTAAAGAGTCACGACTCGGTTTTGTTCCAAGTTAGATTTCACATTTCTGAGAATTTTATATAAATGAACTTCTACGAATATTATATTTATACGATGAATAAATTATTAGTTTCTTGCATCAAATGACGTGCCAATACGTAATACGTCTTCCAACAATAACATGTGTACAATAACATGCAAGAGACATCATATGACGTCAAGGAGCTTTTTATTATTCCTTACCTAGCCAATTTCATTATTCCGTATGTTCATTAAATGTTATTCCTAAGAAATAGATTATGTAAATTTATAAAAGTTCATATTATCGTTAAATTTGAAATTTCTTTTAATATTCAAATGTCACAGCGAATTCTTCGCGTTGAATATTTTTGCGCAAAAGATCGAATAAAACAATAATTAAAGGGTTTGCATATATAAATCGTATTTGTTGAAGAAGAGGAAAGATAGAAATTTCATATCGAAGAATGTAATAGTTTACCTATTACAAATATCAAATTTTGATGATACGAATAATAATTCATGAATTTGTAACACATTCGAAAAAGTATTTGATTTATAGTTAGATCATGTGGGTTCACTCAAATTGATGGAAAGCGAGGCTTGTCCTCTTATCGTATTGCAGCTTCCTCGGCTCTTTATACCCTTCATGCGTGTTTCAATTTTTTCCAAAGTCGAAGTTGATGTAGGTACGGCGATGCAACCGGCCCTATGTCGTATCTCGTCTGTTTTATTGGGAAGTCGAGATCAAATCAATTTACCAAATGTCCGGTTGAACATAGGGGACCTGTAATCGTTTCAATGATATAGACCTCGTTCCAGCCAGTTATATACCGCGAACTATGTGCATTAGCGGTCCAAGATGATTTTAGGTACTCTTGATACGGTGTTAAGTTACCATAGAATAGACTGAGCCGCGAGACGCTGTCGCTACTTTCTTACGACGAATCTTCGATTAACTTAATTCTACAGGGACAACCGTGTTTCTTAACCGTTTGAGTTCCAAGCAGTGGGATCGCGCTGTTTAGATTTTGTGTTGAAAAATCCTAGTACATTTGAACGCTACGGACGACTGATGGTATTTTGTACTTCATTATTATCTTCTGAATAATTCTTATTGAATAAAATTTGAAATATTTATAAACTAATAGCACACATGTATAATAATATAGATGTATTTCATAAAATGACGAATATGACGCTCGTTTCCCTTCGCAATCGATTAAGACAAGCGCTATCGGGCTGTTCGGGATTTTTCGACCCTGTTTTTTCAAAGACCCCTGGTTAATTACCTTAATGGAGTATTTTATCCTAGAACTCCGAAAAACTAGGTTTCATTGTATTTTATGCCTTTGAATTTTTAGTTTTAAATGAGAAGCATGTTTAGAAAATGTTTTCCAAACAATTTATAGGCTTAGAGTATGACAAAGGGTGGAGCTTTATTGATAAAATAACAAGATATGGCTGTTAAAAAAAAAAAAAAAAAAAAAAAAAAAAAATGGGAAGGAACGAAATAAGAGAGAAATGTATTCTACGTTTAGAAATTTCTTTTTATAGCCTATTAGAGAGATATCTTGCAAATATCCTTGTGGAAGGCGCTAAAGAGGAACGGTAAGACTCAATAAACAAAAGCAAAGGAAATGGAAGGTTTTCGAAGCAATATCATTTGCAAGTCGCCCTGTCGATACAACTGTTCTAGACGATGTGTCTTCATTAGCAGAATTATAGTCGTTTAAAACGAAAGTTAGATCGTGAGGCTAAGTTGTGTGCAACCTTCAGCCATAATTTACGCCACTTATAATTCCCGGGTGATACATTGTTGGAAGCCATGGAGCTTTCACGTGCTCATCGCGTGGAAAACTACACGGCTGCATATCCGCTTATCGCGGCTGCAGTGCTGCAATTATCCCAGGTCGACTGCAGTTGCACGAGTCGCATCGAAAATTCATTTCTACCGTCACTCCAGACGCTCTTAAACGATCCGCTGTCTTCCGTCGAATTTTCCGCGTGATTTTCCCCGCGGTTCGCGCAAAAATGCCGCCACGGGAAGAATAAAACGCGAAGAAACTGCTTTTCAATATCTACACGTGTAATCTGAAGATAATTTATCGGAAGAAGCGAGCTAAAGCCTGGAATAATGATAATTTCTTAAAAATGATATCCACGTGAAAAAATTGTAAAAAATTCCCAAATTATTTAGTAATAGATTTCTAAACAATTCGTGGAAAAAGTTATCTAAACATTTAGTAACAATTTCTGCGACGAAACATTTTAATCTTGAAATTTTTTAAATTTGATGTTCCTCTTGACAATAATTGTATTGATATGCAAGTACAAGCAGTTTTGTGACAAAAGTGTGTTTTCAATGTGTTCGAGAACTCAGATACACGAAATTCAATAAGTGTACGCAGACTATCGTGACTGACTATATTATAATATAAAATTCCATGCTGTTTCTTCTCACGAACAAACTTCGATCAATTACACTATTTAAATTTATTTCGGCACGTGATATACATACAACATACGAAAGTGGTCACATAAAACAGCAGCTGGCATTTCCACGGGACTAAAATTTCAAGCACTGCAGAGCGCGTGACACTTGCAATTTTCATGTGCAACCCAGCGGCGATTACGCGCGCCGCGACGCTACGCCAACCGACGAATCTCTGATAATCGGATAATGGAAGAGCAGGGAGAAAGAGAAAGAGAGAGAAAGAGACTGCGATTGCGGCCGACCGATTAATTTGCTGCCCCATTGCGAGCTCCCTGCTGCTCGTTCGAAACGAGACGGAAGCCTCGAGGTTCTTTCGAGGATCGTTTCATTTCGTTTTGAGATTGCGTCGGGATTTGTCCGATAAAAATTGCTCACGGTTGCTGCCTTATCCTTAACGTTCGGTAGGCCATTTTACGAGATTCTTCCCGTCAACAGGAAAGTCCTGCCCTTAGAATTCCGCATTCTACATTTCCAACTTTATTTGAGGATTCATATAAATTGTAGGTGGTTGGGACATATTAAATCGTAGGATATGAAATTACTAATTAAAAATAAAACCTATGTACATTGTACAAAAAATCGAAATACAAAGTTAGATTGTAAATTGGCAAAATCATTATCCGATTCTTTATTGCGGAAATTTCTTCTTTTATAGGAAACTGATAATCGAAGACCACAGAGAAAAGAAATGACATTTTTTGGTTTTGACATTTTCAGATGACGTTACAGAAGAGAGCGCCGTTTTAATATTCGATGCGCCGTTTATCAAACCCATAACATGAAAACTATGATTCTGTCTAGCTTTCGGATTAAATATATATTTTTACCGCCTTCAAAAATATCTCAAATATATTAGTTGTCATCCGTGAGAATGATTAACCTCGATGGAATTGATTCTATTTTTGGTAAAAGAAATTAGTAAAAAAATTGACCAATTTGATTTTCGTACACGTAAACGAATAATTAATTTATTTCCTTCAAAATAAGTAGGAAAACAGATCGATAGAAAATTTTTATCAATCCGCGATTTCAAAATGATTTCAGATTTTTGTAAATTTTGATGGTTTTTGAATGTATCGAGACGGTTCTGTTTGAGAAACTGGAGGGTTTGATCACCCGTCGAAAATAATTCAACGATATGCGTTCGACAGAACATTACGAATGTTATATGAAAGAGTCATTCCCCTCTTCGGTGCTGTCATATAGTATCGGTTATAATGATTTAAACATGTCGGGCAAAACAAGAATTATTCTCTCGGGGGAGAAGTATACATTTAATCATTTTTACAGTTTACGACGAGCGTTGCGAAGGGATTTATGTTGTTGCACGAAAACATTTAAAAATGAAGAAGGAGGATTTTTCGATAAAAGTAAAAATTCTTCTTGCATATAAATTTTAGCAAAACGTTTTCATAATTCCACTGTATCTTGCGTTATTATTTTAAGAATTTTTCTATCACTCTCTAAAAACTTATTTCTAGTTTCTTAAAAGTATTACATAATATTATAACGCGAAGATCTGGCAAAAATATTTCATAACCAACATAATGGAAGGAATGTTCCCATTTTTCTTACAGGACATAAAAGAATACGGCTATTAAGAATATAAAAGGGCTATCAATTCACGAAAATATGAGAAGAGAAGAGAAATTATTAAATCACATATATCTAAAAAAAAAAAAAAAAAAAAAACGAAACAAATTAGTTGATCCATGAAAATATGAAGGAATAAATCAAGTAATTAACCAACGAAAATATACCAGATAAAATAAATGATTAATCAGCGAAATTATAAATGGAAAGGAAGGATTAAATAAATACAAATGATCCAAATTATTAATCGACGAAAATATAAAGTGGTTGAAAAAATTATTTACTCGCGTGAATATCAAAAAATGATCTAAATTATTAATCCTTATATACTGATATATAAATGAATCGAATTATTGAGCCTCGTGAATAGACAACTGACCTTTGGGCAATTTTATGTTTTTACAAACAGAACTAAAAAAAAATGAAAGCCACATAAAAATCTGTTTCATCCGCTAAAAATTGTAGAGAGTATCCTACGTCGAATATTTTAAATACTCTTTGTATAGTCATAAATATGGAAAAATAATAAAAGTGAGAAATATTATTAGTCGAAAAAATGTACGAAGAAGAAGAAGATTATTAATTCGCGAAATTGTAAAACGTAAAATAAATTATTAATACGGGTAAAAGAGAAGCATTGACGATAATAAAATAGTTGATCGTCTTTTTTTCGTATTATAGTTTCGATCTAGATAATACTGTTGGCCAAAAGAATTGTGCTTATACAGGGATCGGTATTAATTTCAATCTTCTGTGACCAACAGACTCCATTCTAGCTAAATCCAATCTGGATTCAGTAAAAGGAAGAAATAGCGAAGCACTACGTGACAGGAAACGCTCAGAGGTCCGGAGCACTCTTTATCGTAATTTATCATGACCTTTCTTACAAAAGAGTACCGACGTTGCGTTATTTACTTCAGAAGAACGTTAGCGGAATACCGAAGTAATCTCTCTGCATTCAAAAATTGCTGTCATTATTAAAAAACAGGAAGAAGAAGAAAAAAGTAGATTGCAGTAGAACACGTAGAGGATGTTCGCTCTTGCTTTTTACCATTTTATTATGATAAACTTGGAGATGGAGAAATGGAATTCCTTGAAATATTCGAATCATATTCTCAGCGATCTAAAATCTTCTTGTTTAATTCGATCTCAGACTAACGATAAAAGAATAAAAGATTTTAGAAAACCTCTTTGACAATTTCCTAAACAAGTTACAAATTGGTATATTGCTATATTAAACGTGCACATCAGAAAACAAAATTTCCTGAAATATTCCTATTATATTGTTAATAGTTTGAAATCTCTCAGATTTCATTCAACCGGAAATAAAAAAGTAATGACTATATTATGAATTATTATTCCTTTATAATTATTAGTTTATAATAATATACTTATTGGAAAATAGTTTCTAAATAATTTATCTACTGCAATTTAGTATATCAACGTTATGAATATTTCGATTTTTTAAACTTCATAAAATTATCGGATCTAGATGGGAGCAAACATAATGACGGAAAACAAATCATTGGAATTCCCTTTCGTGAAAAAAAAAAAAAAAAAAAAAAAAAAAAGGGTTTGATAATATAAAATGTCAGAAAAATGTAAATGAAATTGTATTAATGATAACGATGCAATTAATTAAATAATTATCGTTATTCTTATTAAGATCGAAGCATCTATTGGAATATCTTTAACGTTACTTCTGTATGTTACGACAATATCACCAGCGGTAAAAGAAAATTATTACAATAACTTCGACGTAGTTTTTCTTCAGCTAAAACCCGAGAAAAACGTTATGTTAAGCGTGCAGTTTATCGGCAGTCATTGTACTCGTAATCGTTTACCAAGTTCTATCAGGAACAAAATAACAAATGATATTATATTTTAAAAATCAAGTGTCAAAGCTATAAATACATTACAGGACATAAAGATATTTCGAAAACACTACGTTAGATTGCGAAACTAATATTACAGAAATCTTTTCTCCAGTTAATAGATAATCAATATCACGTTAATTGCCTGTTTGCGCTACAACTCTTTTATGCTTCATTTGGATTTAGTAAAAAACATGTAGCTGATTACGATACATAGAGATCACAATATAAACATTCCGGACAAGTAAACTTGTTTGGTAATTCCATTCATTTCTTTTCTTCGCGATATTTTCTTGATTTTTTCTTAGTACCACACTGAGCTTTAAACAAATTATTTGATATCAGTATAATTAATAGAAAAAATGTTGTTTCTTGCATTATTTTCGATTGAACTCTGTATTTTTCTAATGAAGACATTTCTTTTGGTGATTTTTCGTTTCAATTGCACGTGCATCGTATTTTTACGATCGTTGAAACTACTTTGTTCTCCTGTGTAACGAAAAACAGGTTGAAATGTAAAAAGTTTGAGGATCGTGATAAAGTGAAAATATCGATAGCTGTAAGAACTTCACGTTTCACGTAAGATAATTCAAGAGTTTAAAAAAGAACCAGTTGGAATATTAATGTCTATTGGATAGTGTCGTTTGTTTCTAAAAATCTCAAAGGCCATGATAAAGTCTAAATGACGGATCACTTAGTCTCTCGCAATGCACGATGCACTACTGACAAAAAGAAAAACCCTGCGGACATGATAAAAAATCTTATTGACTCGTTTTATAATCGATAACACTTTTGCGCGAGACACTGATTAGCCCCCGGGGGGAAGAGCGACATATTTGTGCAAAAGAGTCCTGAACCTCGTTGTAAGGTCGCGTCGATAACATGATAATCGCTGACTTTGCTGACCCTCGATCTTGAAACGCTTATTTTTAGTCGATTGGTTCTTGATGCTGGCATGCAAAATTAGGTATATGTGTTTTATAGAAATTATCACGATCGTGAGTTTCTGTAAAACATTCAACTATATTCCAATATACTTCTTACATCCTGATAAAACAATAATACAACTTACATCTTAATATTTTTCAATAAGTTTGCGTTTAAACAACATGTACGCATAATTCCATTGATTCATCCATTGATTCAAATTAATTAGTACGTTCGAAAAACGAAGGTAAATCATTGACATCGATATAAAATACAATACTTGAGCAATTATAATAATGCATTTTGAAGAATGAGAATATATCTTGTTTATGAAAATATCAGATCTTTCCTGGCAACAAGTATAACTATCGAATGAAATATTTTAGGATGAAAGTGTGAAAATGAAAAGATGTTCAAGGTACAAGCCTTTTAAACGTTTAAACGTCAAAGGGCTTCAAAAGTGTAATAATTTAAAATTCTTGTTTAAAGGGTCACTTAAGTGAACGAAGAAGAAACGTTGTGCTAATGGAAAGGGCAAGAGATAGTAAAATATTGCTCGATAAAGAAGGCAAGAGTTATTAAAAGTTTTCCAGCGAATGAAGCCGCTGTAAGCTTCCTATGCGCGCATTTTCTACGACGTTATCTACTTTCTACATTATTATCCGCTGGAAATCTACATGGTGGATAAAAATGGGATAAAGTAGCTCAGTGATAGAAGCTTCTTAAACACGAGACTTTTCATAAACATTCGCCGTGCATATTTTTTATATCGTTTATCTAGCTATCTTCTGCATGCATCGCTGAATTTTAACGAGTCTTATAAAATAAAAAATTCGTTACTTTAATATTTTATAGAGTGGCCGAGTTTTCCCAAACGAGTTTTACTTCTACATTCAAATGATGATGAAAAATGTTATCGAATTTTCGCTTAATATAATATTCTATTCACTTTTCTATAGAAGTTAATGGATTATTTCGTTCCCATAAATAAAATTTCTAATATTTTGTTTATTATACAAATCATTTATTCTAAATTTTAATTAAGATTAAGCTCAATCTTTGCCTTTAGAATTAATTAGAGTCGCTTATTTTACAAAATTTTACGCGAAACTTTAATCAAGATATATAAATCTTAATTTCTACCATTGGAACTAATTAAAATTAATATCGTAGCATCTAATTTTTATTTTAAATTAATTATAAATTACACTAATCTTAATTCAGATCTCAGACAGAAATAAGAAAAATATGCGGCATTTAAGAAATTTAATTTCTCAAATGGCAACGAATAATGGGAATACAAACGATTGAAAAATATATGATGTTTTAATTATCAACGGAAGGTCTTTCAAACCAATAAAATAATTATTCATCAAATTATCGGTTCGACGATATTTCTATAAATTATTTATTCATTGATTATTTCTTGATACACGAAGATGTAAGAGACGAACGCTTGTGACTGATAAATAATTTAAACGATGTTAGGACAAAATGATTAGGGACTCTGAGGGTAATAATTTTATAGGAAAAAATAATTAATGATCCTAAGGAATCTAAAGATCCCTAAATAGGTTTTTATCACAGTAACAACTTGTGAAACAATTCAAGTCACCGTTGTAACTTTATTACATGAACATACTATGTCAACGACATTATTCTATTCCAATCTATGATCCAAAATATCGAACTACCCCGAGTGAATTGGAAATTTCAACGGGACGTCGCTTCATTGACAAGCCGAAATATTCGGCACAACTGTCGAACAGGCACTGAATTTCGTGCGCGTGACTACCACTGGACCGAGGGTGAAGCGTGTTTTCTTTTTCGTTTCTAACCGACCAATTTATCAGAACCAACTCGAAACGAGTCTAGATTTCGCGTCACGTGCCGAAATCCTTCAGCAACGCAGAAGTTTCATTGCGTGTGTTACGGCAAGAAGAACAAAATGATTCTCGAGGGAATCTAGAGACTATATAGCGAAAGTCGATTAAATACGACGGACGAATTAATTTCGACTAAGTTACGAGTAATATTAGACCAGCCTAATGGAGACAATGTTTCATCGTCTCTATTATTGCAATAACGTACTGACGAATGGACTGCGAATTTTTATGTAATTTCATATTTTCCTGAACGTAGCTAAGAAAACAGAATTTATGTCTATAGATAATTGTTCCACTCGCTAAATATTATAACGAATGATTTTTCTCAATTATCTTATCTATTTTTGTATATTATGTGCATTCTCTACATTTTTATAATCTTATAATTTATACAAGTAAATAAATATTCATGCAGATTAGCGATGAACAGGAGCATTCATACTTTTAACGTAGAATATGATCTTTCGTTAAACTTTTTTGCAAAAGCATGAGCTTCAGTGGTTGAAAACAGCTGTGGTATCAGCTTTAGCCCTTAAAGCAGTCGTATAGAATTTAACACTAAACCTACCATGCGCGGTCAAATGACCGTTTTTGAAATTTCGTTTAGAATTTCTCGTATACAATGTTACTGTATCACTATGTAGTTTGTTGACTTTTCCTATAATATACATACAACCCATTTTTCAATATTCACAACTTTCTTTATTGTTTACTTTCCGAAAAAAATTTATAGCATGTCTAGTCTACCACGAACGGTCATTCGACCATTTGAAAAATTCATGTTATTTACGACTATATTCTTCGGAAAGCGCACTTCTGAAATTGTTCTACGAGTCTACGATATAATTGTGGATCTTCAGTGTAGACAAACGCGCGATTGGAACAAACGCATAGCGTTCTTTATACGACGATACGGTCTTGCGATCCGAACAGAGAGCATCAAAATTTCACAGTGTATTATAGAAATTATTACGTGGTGTAAGCGATAGTTTCGACAAAGTCAACAGAGCTAACAAATATTTTGTGGTGTGATTTACAATTTTTTTTTATTTCTAGTCTCAATGTTTTTGCCCCGTTTGATTTATATTTTTATATTTTAGTTTTTACTTTTTACTTTATCATTTGTATATTCATCCCCAAAAATGTCGAGACATTCGAGGAATATCAATTTATTAGACAAAATAAATAATATCGACGAGGATTGTTCGGAAGATGACCAAGAAGTTTCCGATTTTGATTGTGATACGGTAGAAAATAATTGTGACTTATTTGACAGCGATACGGACGAAGAGAATATTTTGAATATACGAAGAGGACAAAAAAGAAAGAGATTTATAGTTAGTTCCGAAAGTGAAAATGAGGAAGGGATTGAAACTGCTATATTGAAACTGCTGAATATCAGACGGAGAGACAGCTAAGCAAAGAATGTTCATCAAAAACAATAATAAACACAGCTACAGATTCTTCTGGACGGAAATCTTGTCAAATAAGATATCGTAAAGTCAATAAGACTAACAAAATTTATATAAAATGTAAAAAATACGTATGTGGAAAATGTGCGATACAAAATGCTGTAATTTGTAAAAAATGTGCTGAAAATACATAAAGGTAAATAAAACTTTCTAAATAGAAAAGCGGGGAGCGGGTTTTTATCGTAACACCGGAAAGATATTTTGTTTACTATCCAATTCCAATTGGCTAAAATCTCTTTCTATATTAAGATACATATGTTTTTTTGAATCGGTCGTTTGACCGCTCATGGTAGGATTAGGTATACATGAAATGTCGGTAGGTTTAGTGTTAAGCCTATTTGAACCACGACGTGGCTTTGAGAAGTGGAGAACGATAATTTGTTGAAGATGGATAATGAAAAACGACAGGACCTATGAAACGATCAAAGATATTATTGTGGATTACGATACGATTAGTATCGTTGTTATGCTATTACATTGGGTGATTGGGTATGATTTAGTTATTATGCTGTTACACATTATTATGCACTGACTGGCCCGTGTTTATGCGACGTCAAAACAAATCTCGATGTGACCAACTATTGGCCCCTTAATGACGAATTCAAGTGGGCGTTTTAAGCACCGGCCCGACTTATTCAATATGACTCTCCCTCTCTGCTCCTCTATTGAGCCTTATAAGTCGTTACCAAAATTGACTGACAACGTCCAGCGATGGAATAAGTTAGGGCAATTAAAATTAACGCCGACAATGGGACCATGGTTGAACACTGAAGATTAAGATCTTTTGTTACTTTGTTGCGATTCTGAGATTCTTTAATCGATGTCTGCGAAGATTTTATTGTAGCAGTGAATTCTGATCGTTTTCGATAATAATAGACGATGACGAGCAGAATGTTTATACATTTATCAATGGAAAATCTAAATATGCAAAGATATGCAGAGTATATTTAATATACAGAGATATACAAAATATTCAAAGTAAGATACTGTTTATTAAAATAATACTTAAAGAATGAAACAAATTCCCATTTAGGTTACATTTTGTTAGTTTTCTTTAGAAAAATTTGAATTTGCATAAACATTCATAGTCTAACGATAATAAGATCTATCGTTAATACAATCCTTTTAATATACTCTTTATTTTTATTGTTGCAGCTAAATCAGGATGCACAGTCGGTTGCCGTGGAAGTAAGTATTTGATCTTAAGCACTTTTTATCCCTTTGCCTTATAACGTTCAACCAAACCCACGATATAAATGATAATTACAATTCAACAAATATAAACTTCGTGTGTGATGAAGCTCAATTTCAACTCTAACTGCAACTTTAACTTTTCGAAGTGATTATATTAGATACAAATATTTTGCATATATTTTGATATTTTGCATCAGATTTAATTTATATTCGATGTTACAATATGTTAATGATCGCATAAAAAATCTTCCAAAAGATCGTAGGTGGGCAGACGGTTAATTCGAAAAGCCACGACACTCGTAGTTTGTTTAATAACGCTTCTTTGTCTTTTTAAATAGTGCACCCAAAAAAAGCATATCAGGAAGGGCACACGTACGTATACAACTTGGAGGGTACATCGGTGACGTCTGTCACTGGCGCGCAAGGAGATGCAACTCTTAAACTGGCAGCCACCGTAGAATTGTCCGTGAAACCGGATTGTGTGCATCAACTGCGGTTGAAGAACGTCCAAATCAACGGAGCGGTACTATTTTAACTTTCTTTTTTTTTTTTTTTTTTTTTTTCTATTTCTGCGCTCTAATCTGACGTCAATTTTTCCATACATATAAATAAGGTGATACCAATAGCTACCTCTTTATCGATTTCGATGCCTTGACATAAACATAGTTTCGTGTATCATACACTTTGTATACGCTTGATGCATTTTTGAAATTTGAAGATGATAGAATACACAGAATACATATAATATACAAAAATATGATACACCTACCAGCAGAATATTCATTATAATTTTTAATAGGTAATATGAATCCCTATTTAATTTCTTCTTTTTTACTTACTCTACTTATTATTTTACTTCTGTACCTACTCTATCTGCAAAGACGTAAATTTGCATCGATATCCGCAATCCACATATAACATATAAAATAGATATGTACTTACATTTGCTGACGATATAAAATACATTTTTCAGCCACCGTCGACGCCAGACATTGAACAATTTCCGGTCCAATTCAATTACCACGATGGCCATATTGACACTCAGCTCTGCACCGACTCAGGTGACTCCCAGGCATCTCTTAATATCAAGAGAGCAGCTGTTTCCATGTTCCAATCGGCCGTTATGCAGGATAACGGTGTAACGACACGTCACGAGGTTCGTGAAACCTGAAATAATATTAGTCAATATAATTCGTAGCTAATTTCCTTTCTCAACAATAACCTTATATAAGCTTTAGAAACTTAGTGAATTTTCTAATATAAACTTAATTTTATAAGAACAAAAATATTAATCACAGGTCCAAAGTACTATATTTTATATAAAATATTTTATTTTTAATAATATATTTTTAGTTGCTATCGTTCAGTCATAAGCAAATAGCTGACTACAATTTAGGATAGTAGAGATAAATAGTCTTCATTGTTTACATTATGGGATATGTAATAAAAGTGGATATCTCAAGAATCTAGAATCTAATCAAAATCCTTTGTACAGTCTGTCACACAAGAGCGTGTCTGCGGTATCTGCGAAACCTGACACCTAATCAGAATGAGATAAAAAGAATGTAAACAAACGAAAACTTCTCTAATACGCGTTGCTGAATACCTTTCAGTTTCATTTGAAACAGTGAAAGGAACAGAGCTTTTTAATATGAGTGCCGCGTACGCGAAACGTCGAAAATCGTCTGGCATGGGCGAATGAAAACAGAGATCGTGATTGGAGTAATATAATATTCACTGATGAATCTTCGTTTTGGGCATGGTGTCCTATTAGGCGTGCTTGGACTATCCATGGAAGAAGGATGATTCAAAGAAGTGTAAAACACCCTATAAAAGTGCATGTTTGGGGTTGCTTTAACGCACGCGGTTTTGGGACTTTGTGCGTCTTTACAGACAATCTGAATGCACAAAAGATGGTGAAATTGTACCAAAGGGGACTTCTCACATCCGTGAAACGTTGGTTCAACCAAACCGAGGACCAATGGATATTGCAAGAAGACAACGACCCTAAACATCGAAGTCGCATCTGCACCCAATGGAAAGCGAAAAACGCCATCACAGTACTTCCTTGGCCATCGCAGTCCCCTGATGCAAACCCTATCGAAAATGTGTGGTCCCTAATGAAATGCAAGCTGAGAGGAAGACGTATCACAAAAATAAGAACACTTGTACATCACATTCGAAAGATATGGAGGTCGTTACCAGAATCCTACGCTCAAAAATTAGTCGAGAGTATGTCGAAACGATGTCAAGCTATAATCGCTAATGGAGGAGATTGGACACCCTACTAAGTAACAGCGTATTAGTGTTTTAGATGTAGATTCAATTCATATAAATTTTTTTACAAATATATAAATATTTACAGAAATATCGCAGACACGCTCTTGTGTGACAGACTGTACTTATAACAATGATGAAATAATTTAATAGATTTCAAATTGCAATAACTTTGAAACTAATATATTCTTTACCGCTTAAGATATTTAAAATTTTAAAATTTTCCTGTAATGAACTGAAGAATGTATCGACTGCATCCAAAAGCATAGAATACAATTTATATAAAAGCAGCAGTTTCATATTATACATACATTAATGCACAAAAGTACACAAGATTAATACGACTAAATGCATCATTTCAATCTATCTAATTTTCCAAAAATATTGCTAAAATATTCTTTTCTATCTATAACTGTTTTAAAGATATTGCTAGTTCTAATTATATGGAACACTAGGTATGTACATGAAAAACAAGACTTTCGTCAATGTTTAGTACATACTCGCCTACGGCAATAAAGAAAAGAAAGTGTAAATTTGATATATGAAGATTAGTAATTTCTATACTATATAATTTTTATGCTGAGAGTAGTTATACATTGTTCTTATCGAATATAATCTCAGTTTGTAAAATTATATATTTTTGCGCATCACCTATCTTCTAAACATCTGAGGCGATTAGGGGCGTGAAGGGTGTCGAGCAATAACTCACGAATAGGTGTTTTTAAGGAGTTTTATTTTGAGCTGGTTGCACTTACAGAGCGTCGCGAAGATGACTTGTGCGCGGTCCGGTTGCTTCTAACTCTCCTCGGGTTTTTCCTCGCTTTCCTCCTTGTAGGGAGGGTTTTCTCCCCAAGTAGGGATGGGATAAACCCGAAGTTTGTAGAGCAATAAACTGTTTGGGAACTAAGGGGCCCATGTGCCTTTTAGGAGGTCCCAGGGTTTTTCCTTAATTTCGGTGTCCGTCCTCGGACATTGTTTCTGTCAGGTAGTTTCCTGTTTTATTGCTTTCCCCGTTCTTTCGTGGCCATGTGGCCCACTCATGTGTTTTACCCTGAGACCTTCTTCATGGCCGTGTTCCGCCACACATCCTTTCGTCGGCCACTGTACATGAACCAAACACTATCATAATCAGACCAATCGTCTTTTCAGACTGACGTGATGGGAACCTGTCCAACAGAGTTTAACTTCCGCAAGGAAGGTGATTCTCTGATCGTAAACAAGAATAGAAACCTTGCCATGTGTGCATTCCGGGAGAACGTGGACCAGGCGCTCGTATCTGGCAGCATGGACACGGCGGCTGGTTGGAAATCCTCTCCTGTCCTCGGTTCGCAACAATCGATCGAACAACGTTTCAAACGCGGTATTTTAACCAAGGTTGTATCCAAAGAAGTGTACAACCTCGTTCCATTCAGCCACGGAAGCGCCGGTGCCAAGACTACTGTAGAAACTACATTAACCTTAAAGAACGAAAAGAGTGACAATCCCACCGCAGAAGTGTCCCAGCCAAAGTCTATCATCTTTGAAGCTCCACACCCAGTATTGAAATCCTCCCCGGAAGCCATTAACGATGCGTTGAAAGCTGCCAAAACTGAAGTAGCCTCGCGGCGTACCGTGAGACCAGAAGCAGCTGCGAAATTCGCTGATCTCGTGAAGGTTCTCAGGTTAAGCAACAAGAATGACATCCTTTCTGTGTACCGGAAGGTTCGTTCCGACAAAAATGATCAGAAACTATTACTGGATGCTCTGTTCCAAACTGGAAGCGGCGAAGCAGCTGAAGTTGGTGTAGAACTACTGAAAAGCAATGATCTCTCAACTGTCCAGACTCTTCTCTTCTATGCCAGTCTAACTATCATTCGCCATGTTCATCTGCCGTCAGTGACAGCCATAACGACTCTTCTGGACCAGCCTAACTTACCCCGACTTGGCTACCTTGGAGTTGGACAAGTGATCGGCAAGTACTGTCAAGGACATTCCTGTGACAATGTGCCAGAAGTGAAACAGGCGGTGCACAAGATTCGTGAGAAAGTAGGTAACGGCAAAACCAAGACCAGGGAACAGGAGAACATCGTCGTCTCTGCTCTTAAGGCTCTGGGTAACACTCAGTTCCTTGATGATGCTACCTTGCAAAAATTGGCCAATATCGGTGCTGATAAGAACGTACGAAATCGTGTTCGAGTCGCTGCTATTGAAGCTTTGCCAACCAGGTGCACGATGAAGTGGAAGAATATCCTGTTTAAGGTGCTAGCTGATCGAGAGGAAGACAGTGAAATTAGGATCAAGTCTTATTTGTCTATGGTCGCCTGTCCTTGCCCACACACGGCCAGTCTTCTGAAAGAGGTCCTGGATAAGGAGACTGTTAATCAGGTAGGATCTTTCATCGAAAGTCACTTGAGAAACCTGAGAGCCTCGACAGATCCTAGCAAACTGAATGCCAAGAATCACCTTGGACTGATCAAGCCTCGAACAAAATTCCCGGAAGACTTCAGGAAATTCTCCTTCAACAACGAATTATCTTATAAGATGGACTCGCTTGGTATCGGTTCTACCCTTGAGAACAATGTTATATACAGTCAAAATAGCTTTGTGCCACGTTCCACAAACTTAAACATGACAATGGAGCTTTTTGGGCGCAACTTCAATTTTCTTGAATTGAATACACGTGTGGAAAATTTGGACAGAGTGATTGAGCACTACTTTGGACCCAAGGGAAAAGTCTGGGAGATCTTGGACGACCTGCAGACTAAAAGTACCAGTACAGCCACCTCGCTTGGTAAATATATTAAAGAACGGTATGAGAAGGTTAGACCTAAACGTGATGTGAAACAGGCAGAATTGGATAAATTCGCGAAGAACGTGCACTTGAGGAACAACGAGGTCGATCAGGAATTAGATGTAGACCTATCTGCCAAATTGTTTGGTGTTGAACTCGCGCACTTGAGCTATCAAGGTGATATCCACAAGCTGAATCCTAAAGCCATCATCGACAAAATCTTCGACAGCCTTGAGAAAGGCTTGGGCGTTATCAAGGACTTAGACTACGACTTCGAGAACTGTCTCCAGTTCCTCGACAGTGATTTAGTGTATCCGACCGGTTTGGGAAGCGCATTAAGTCTTGGTCTGACTGGAACGAGCGCACTTCGTTTGAAGACTGGTGGAAAACTAGATCTCAAAGCTATTTTGAATGATCCGAAGAACGCCGAATTTAAACTCCTTACTGAAGCAAGCGTTTCTGTCAACATCGTCGGAAATATGCTCGTAAAAGCACCTGGAGCCGAATCTGGAATGAAGATCGTTACTACTCTTCATTCAGCTACCAACAATGAATTGATTGTCTCCGTATTAGACGGACACGGCATTGATATCCACTATAGCATTCCTGAGAAAACGCAGGAGATCATCAACGTGGAGAGCGAGGTCCTATTCTCCTCTGGAGCCAAAGGAAGTGAATATGTAGCTCCTAAATTCGCAAAGGGCAAGGAACACTCCGGCTGCTTCGAACAACTAGCCAGTATTCTTGGTCTAACCATCTGCGGAAAAGTATCATATCCTTATCAAGATTTAGGTACCGTTATCCAAAAACCTCTGTTCCCCCTAAGCGGACCAGCCAAATTTGCAATCACTTTGAATAACCCACAAATCAACAAATATCACTTCAAACTTGACCTCAATATCAAAGACGAGAAGAAACGTTCCTTCGAACTTTTGCTAGACAATGAAAGTAGCGGATCTAACAAGCGTCTAGCGTTGATCGTCGAAACAGGTGTCGAACCTAACAGGTACATCAAGGCAGCCTTGGACACGCCTATTAAGAAGGGTTCCGTGGAAGCTGTACTTAAGAATACTCCAAAGGAACGTACTGTTAGTGTCACTATTCTTCATGATCAGATGGAGTTCTACGGTATTATAGGGGTAATAGCTAGTGGAAGCAAATACAAGCCAGTGTTGGAGTACAAATTACCTGAGCATGTCATAAAACTTGTTGGCCCAGGGAAGCTGACACCATACAAATACAATCTGGAAGGCACGATAGATGTATCTGATTACGAAGGTGGTCAAAAGTACGTGTTCGACAAGGTAGCTTTCGTTATTGGTGGTGCAAAAGTAATTGTTGTTGATGGTAATCTCGCATGGACACCTACCAGCATCAACGTGGACACGGTTATCAGTCAAGAATCCGACAGGAACATAGCATTCAAATTGGATGGCAAGAAAAACAACGACGACTACAAGCTCTCAGTTTCTGCCATTCCAAACGATCCAAACAGTGCATTCAACCTGAATTGGGAGTTCAACAGAGAACCGAATGAAATGGGACAAAAACTCGTATTCATTTACGGACCTGATCCAAAGTCTGAGACCAATCGCTTGTCCTTAACACAGAAAGTTGTTTACAAACTAGATCCCAAGGATCTCCTTTGGTCTGTATACAGCGAGCTCACGTATCCGGTGATCAATCTCAAATTGAAGTACGATGGAAAGCTAACTCGCAAATCGGTCAATACTGACATTGAAGTGAAATATAAGTTGTTCAAGTATGGGACCGAATTATCTGCCAAGAGAGACACGGAGAAACCTGGTGACTACGAAGTTGAACTGGAAGTTGAATTTATGGAAAACAGCATCGAGGTGAAAGGCAAGCGCATCATTCTGGATGTACACAAGAGTCAATTCACCAATTCTCTCGAAATGAAACCAGGTGGCAAATACAGCGCCGATGGGATGGTAATCCATGATATTGGCAAGAACAACGTGAACTTACAACTGGATGGACACTTAAATCTGAATGGAGTGAAGGTGAAAGTTGACACTGGTCTGGAGGCTAGTCCTCAACTTCTTAACTCAGTCATCGAGATGAAAGTCGACGGTGTGACCTACATCAACTTCCAATTGAAGACCAAACATAGTCCAAATCCGAGTGGTACTCTGAGTGTTAACTTGAAGAACTATTTAACAGCTAATGGTCATTACTCTTACAAAGGTGGTGAAGGAAACGCAAACCTGAACGTAGATATTCCTAAGATCAACCGGAAAATCAAGGCTACCGCTACTTTAACTGTTTCTGGATCTCAACACGTAGGCAACCTCGAGCTTCTGTACGATGCTGAGAAGGATCCTAGCAAACGTCTCCAAGTGTCCACTGTATCTGATATCACAAAGACGTCCGTAGACACGAAGAACGTGATAGAGTTCTTGAAATACAAGTTGGAAGCGAACGCCAAAGGTCAGTTACAAGGCACCCTACAGGATGGCCAGTTACAGCTAGAAGCTGACGTTACTTTACCCAGTGGTCGACACCTCGTGTACAAAGGAAAACGTAACAGCGCGAAGAAAGAGAACAAATACGATGTACGCGTGTCGAGTGAATTGGCAGATTACGAACAGAAGGGTGGACCATCGAGGAAATTCATTTACGATACTAACATACAAGATTTTGATCTGGTGGCGATAACGTTCAAAGGCAACGCTAACTTGAAGTACATCAATAAGGACGGAAAAGACGTGCGATTAACATGGAGTGCAAAGAACCTGGAACAACCGGATAAGAGAAAGCTGAGAGAATTGAGCGTAGAATTAGACGGAGCGAATATTCCGAAGAAGCTACAAGCTCAGCTTGGCTGCACTCATGATGCCAGTACTGGAACGTACAACGTCAAGTCGTCTGTCGGAGATGATTTCTCATTGGCGGTAAGAAATTTCCTGAATTTTTTTCCAATTCTAAAGGCTATTTTGAACAAATTTGAAACTTAAACATGCGAGTTCTTCCGAATTAAAAAGATTAATAAAGCTACCCATCTAGGGCTCTTAATAAGAGTAACTATATTTAAATAGATATTTTTAATAACTTTCCAACCACTAACTAACATTAAAAATCAGAAAATCAACAAAATTGTAGTTACCAATAATATTAATTGAGATTAATTTCCAATTTTATAGAGCAATGTAAATCTAAGACACGGAAACAATGTCGACAAACCATACAGAGCGGACGGTGTTCTGGAAATGAAATTGCCTAGCGAGAAACTCCAAAACCTGAAACTCGAGCTCTCCTCAAGTATGTTGGATTCTGATGAGGCGGATATCATGAAAGCTACAGACAACATAAAGCTGACATACAACAACGATCATAAGATCGAATTAGATTCGGAAATCGAGCTGAAAGGATTGAATAAGGACATGGAAGGTCCCAGCGAAGGTCAAAAAAAACTTACTTTGGACATTTTGAATCTTCCTCGTATACAATTATCCAGCAACTATAAATACAATCCAACGCCAGAGAAGAAGACAGCTATGGTGAATTTGGATGGCCAGTTTGGAGAGAAGGCAATTTCGTTTAGATCTGACAACGAATACCTTCCTACAGTCGCTACCGTCAACATCAAGGCTAAAGCCAACTTACTCCATGAGAAATTGCGCAACGTTGATTTGCAACTCGCTTACAAGGTATTTTACGATTTAAGTATTTTTATTTTGCCTTTGATTCTTTAACCTTCTCGTGATCCTCGAATCATTATATGTCATATGAAATACGAAAGGAATATTTATCAGGGTGGGATAAAATATATGAGAAATATATGTGTAAGAGATGAAAATAAATTCTTTTGAGCTATTCACAACTTCTAATATAGTGGAATATAGAAAATAAGAAAGAATTACTTGGTCACACAAAACAGACCTCAAAATGAAAAAACTTGACTAAAGTTTGAAAAATAATGCTAATATGGAAAACTCGACAGAATTTGATAAATTTACTAGCAGAATACTTGTTCGTCTAATTTCTTATTTCGTGTGATTTTACAGAGACTGAAAGAAGAAAACAAGCTAACAATCGACAGTAAAGCAGTTGCTGACGGTAACAAATATACTCTGAATGGTGAAATGCAGTATTTGGACACAAGCAGTCTGTTCCACGTAACATCTGCATGTCCGAATGGAAAAATCGAGATATTCTCCAAATTCCAAAAGCTCAATGAGAAGGAATACAAAGGTGACTCGAGCGTCGACATATCGATAGTATTCTTCTAGAAGGATCACTGCAATTTTGTTTTACAATTTTTCACTCCACTGTTTATAGCATTTGGTATTGTACTTTTGTTAGAACAGTTAACTAATAAGAATTGCTGAAGAACCGGCTAACAATTACAAGAATGTAATCAATACTTTTAATTTAAATCTAAAATGGAAGAAAGATAATATTATTAGACTGTGATATATATATATATATATATATATATATATATATATATATATATATATATATATATATATATATATATATATATATAATGCGTAATTTTAATTTTCTACATCTTTTTTCTTTCTGATAAATATTTTTGTCTTTTTGTAAATCATTTTACACGTTGTTTTAAAATTGAGAATTTTTGTTTAGATTAATTACAAATGGCCAAATTTTTTACTTCACAGGTGAATGGATAGTGGACACTCCTAAAGGATTCGTGAAGGCTGATGCGCACGTGGATCTCGAAAGCATCGACAATTTCGTGATTAACGCAAACTTTGATAGCGACAAAATCAAACACCGCAAGATCCATGCTGAAATCGCCAACAAGCCAACACCAAAGAACGGCAAGCTCATCACCATGACTGTGACCAGCGATGGCAAGAACATCGTAACTGGAAGGTATTCCTCTCAAATTTTTTATGATTTTTATGAATAGACTGTGGATATTTATGCAAATTTATACTTTTCCGAACGTAATTAACGAAATGGAACGTAATCAAATAGATACATATTCCGCTTACTAAATATAATCATATGCGTTTTAATTCCTATATTTTCTCATTCGTTTTCCATATTTTTATGAATAGAATTAAAATAACGGAATGTAAATATAAATTTACTCTATGTTGTATTTTCTACATTGCACATATAGAATACATATGGAATTTTATTTTTACATATATAAATGCGTCTATATTTTGGACATCGGTGAAATACAATTCCGTAAAAATTGGCCATTTTATATATGTATCCTAAAATTTTTCATAAATGCATAAGAAGAAAATCCGCAGTTTATTTATAAATTTAATACAATGTACCCAATCAGGATGTAAATATAGGTACATGTTGTATTATATATCCAGCACAAACTACAAACGTCGCGATGAGGATGGAAAGATCGTGGTGGAGGGTAATGGAAGCATGAAGGTCGGTGATGATACAAGGAGCTCCTCTTTCAAATATACTCGTCAACAATTGAGTCAAGAAAAAGATGGAGAAGTTGGCGTGGCAATAGTGTTGAACGTGAATTTCGAGCCATCCGCCATCGTGGGTGAACTAAAACTATCGAACAAAGAGCTGCACGTGTTCAATAGCTACTGCGAGCAGAACAAGGACTGCGCTCAGTTCAAACTTCAGTCGATTACGAACGTTGAACGTGAGTAATGTTTCCATAGTCTTAAACGTCGTTCAGATTAGACAGGTTACTCGACTTCAGATTGTATGGATTCGACTTCAAGTTTAGGTTCATGGCAACAAGTCGAGTTATCCAATTTAGAATCGTTCGAGTTTAAGCGACCAAATTGGAACGACCATTACAATGAGAAAAAGAATTCTCAAAATTGTTAGAAAACGAGTTAAAAGAAATGCTCAAATTAGGTCAATCTTAGGTTTCGTCGAAAAAATTAGCGGCAGAAAATGCTGTAAAAAATCAACTCGGAATGTCTAGAATAATTTCATGATTTATTTTTATTTATTTTAACTATTAATCTAATAACAATTATTGCAATTACTAATTTATTTAAAATCGTATCACAACGTATAAGAATTTTCAATGAGATTTTCAATGAAACTTCGAATACTTTATTATTTTTCCAGAGAAAAAATTACTAAAACATCAAGTAACAATAGAAGTTGATCTGAAGAAGTTCAACGTGCCCGTAGAATTTGGTTTGAAGACCAGGACAGAGTTGAAAAACCCGATATTCGACCATAAAACGAATCTCTATCTCCATTCTTCAAAGGACAAGACCGAATACACTTATCAATTATACATTCATCCTAAAGAAGCTGGTAAAAACGAGGAATAATTGTTGAAATAATTTCAAACGTTAATGGAACTAATATATTAATGATATTTATGATTACAGCTTCCATTGTATCTTTGCCTTCCCGCGAAATAGCTGCCATTTTCACGTACGATCTGCCTAAGACCAAACAGACCGCGTCATACAAGATCGACGCGTCTCTTTATCTGGACAGAAAGAACAAACCATCTGATAAGACCAGTTTGTCTGTCAATGGAGACATTAACATCGACAAGAACAGCATGTCCCTTAATGGAGAAACGAAATTCTCGTATCCAACGCAGTCCAAGGTAAAATTAATATGATACATAATGACGAACAATCACATTTCATTTGTATCTGTATAACTTCGATTCGAAACGCAACATTTTTTATAGAAAATCCAGAATAATCTTTCAAAATGTACACGATGATTCGTACTGTGAATAAAAAATTTTCAATGGAAAATTTAAATTAACCCGCGACCTAGTTACACTTTATCTAAAAATAAAAAAGAAAGGGAAAGTAAAATTTGCGTAGTGAAAAGAGTACAATACAAAAGTCAAATATTTTATGTATTCTCATTTGCAGGACATGGTAGTGAAAGGAAATGTGCACTGTAACAAGGAGCAACAACTATTGAACGCCAATTTGGACATAGACGTGTTCGCCAAGAAAAGTCAGAAGATCACGATTGCGGTGAATGTGCAGAAGCAACAACTTCCAGAAGGCAGAAACCTGACCAGTTCGGTCGAAGTGAATAGCCGTGGCCAGCAATTGAAGCTCGATCTGAAATCTCATTTGACAATATCTACCAAACAAATAGGATTCGGCAATTTCTTCACCTACAATGACGTGAAACAAAAACCAAAAACTTTGGGTGCTCTTTTCTCTGCTGACACAAGCCATGTTTATCTGTTTGTCACTTTACCTGACAAAGAACTGATCAATGATGACTGGAAGCTGGATATCTCCAAGAACAAGCAAAAGATATACAGAGAACTGTCTCTGTTGGGCGAGGCTCCTTGCGTTATGAGTTACGAGGCTAATAACTTGAACCCATTCAAGTTTGAGACATACTACAAAGGTAAGCTTGATATTTTGACACGGACAGTGCCTGACCCGATAGCTACCTCGCTCGAGTTACTTCGAGCCGTAATTTAGAGTACACGAGGCAGGCAAACCAGTCAGGATGCCCTGCAGTTGCATACGTTTCCAAGGTCGTTTCAGATTTACAGAACGCAAAATTATCGAACACATGAAAATTTGTAAAAAATTTTATGTAGACGTTCGAAAGTTCATCTCACTGTGTGTTCATTTTGAATGCATTAATTTCAGGCAACCCTAAGGTCAAATTTAGCGTTAACGGACAAGTTGTCATTGGTCAACTGGCGGAGATCCACGGAAATGCTATCATAAATGGCGCGAAGAAGGAGCTGTTCCACGGTTTGGTTCATTTGGACGAGAAACAATTCCTGAAACCCGACTTTGGTTTCAACAAGGAAAATGTTGCCGAATTAGTGGTAAGTAAATTTGATTGTCCAGCGATAAATTGATTTAGGGCAATTTACTAAAGTTCGATAGGGATCTTTATTATATTATTGCGATTCTGTGATTCTTTGATCAAGTAATGTTTGCGTTTTTCGTAAGAGCGAATTGTTGCCTCTATAGAGATAAACGATAAGTAAACACTGGATATTTATGCATTTAAATATGAAGAAATGTATACAACATACAAAGATATAGAAAATATCCAAAGAAATGACGCTAGCTATTAAATTTGATGAATGAAACAAGTCTCTGCTTACGTCTTTCATTTCTCTTTAGAAATAAGAATTTCCATTAACGTCCATAGTCTAATTATCATCATTAAATTGTTAATACGATCGATCACACATCGTAAGTAAATGTTCGTTATCTACGTTGATTTGACTTTTTACAGGAAATTGAGAAGAATAAGATTCTCGAGCTTGTGAAGAAATTAAAAGACGTCGACGACTACGCATTGGACCAAGTGAAAGCAGAAGGCACAGACTTCATCGAACATCTGAAGAAGGCGCAACCAAATATGAAGCCACTTTTGGATTATTATCAAACAGAACTGAACAAGATAAAGGACGAACTGAATGCTGACGAGAGCATCAAAGAAATCCAGGCTACCTTGTGAGTATTCTTACGAAATTCTATTTCTTATAATGACATTTAACATGAGCCAAAGGATATTGCGCATAAAATAGACACTTAATCGTATTATGTACTAATTTGTGGTGATACAGAAACTATTGCAAATATAATTTAAATATAGTTTAAATATAGCTTAGATTACGTAAAGTCATTTCAGTATTACGCTTATCGTTATCAAATAATTTTTTCCTTTTTTTTAAACTTACCGATGTGCTTTAATAAATGTGTAATATATATAGAAAAAAGTTAGTTTGGACTATTTTAAATTAAATATCTTGTATATTGAAATTGATAACAGTGAAACTTTCATTAGGTAGACAAAATTATTTACTAGTAAAAATATATATAAAACAAATTGAAATAATACTATTGTGTTTGTCTAGTCTATACCAAACGAAGTATTTGTTTATTTAGTGTGAATATTAATGATTTGAAAACTTTATAAACTATGTATTATATAGCATTATATTACCTACTATCTAATATATATTACAATAATCACCAAACGGTGCTAGTATACTCTATGAATAAAATTAAGAAAAGAGTATCGTACATTAAGCATAGACTCATAAATGCTACATTAAAAAATTATAATAAAAATACGAATATAACAACGGATTGGTTTTTAGTTCGATGAAACATAAAGATAAATCGGCGATATTTAGTTCCATTTCAGAATATTGCCTTATAAATACAGAATCTATTACATTACGAATTTCTTGTTGATTTCCTACAATTTTATCGAATACATTACAAATTCTTTATGTTAATTCTTATCTAGTAAACTTTGGAATTACCTTTGAAACTTCCCAATTGATCTTCCATAAGTTATAGTTTGTTTAACCATTACATCAAAAAAAAAAACATGATTCACTGTTATTTCGTATTTCTGTTATGACACTTTAACAAAGCATTTGTGAGCTTATGTTTATATGACATCTTTTTCTTATTTTCACTCATAGAATATGCTGGTACCATTTCGCTGCAATACCCTGGGACATCGTGTATGTACTTATGTATATATTATAGTATTCTATATTAGAATCTATATAGATCTATATTATATGTAAGGATAACGTCTATATTAGAATATTAGAAAACTTTTAACTAAAGATAGGTAGAAACCAGAGTTTGAAACTCGAAACCGAAACCTCATGAAATCTCAAATGCTTAAAACTAAAAGCCTGGAATGTTTATTTCTTTCTTCCTTATTTTCTAAACTGTTAAATCTTTATCGGAAAATTATTTATTGGAAAAATTATAGTAATTAAAATAAGTCTGAAGTCTCGAAACACGGACTTAATTGCATTGTTATTAGTTGAACAGAACTGAATTCATATAATTACAACATTCTCCTAAGTTATTTATAAAGATTGTCATTTACCTGAGTCTCGGATCACAAAAATAATAGAAAATTTCGTGTGTCGAAAATTCATCCCTGATTAGTGCTAGGATCTATCAAACCAAAATGACTGGTATCAGACTTTTTATCTTTCCAATTACTATAAACATGCGAGTGTTTTTAACGATATCAAAATGCTTGCTTTTCTTCCCATAGAAATATGATTGCACGCATTAGGGAATTTTCATTATATTGCATTAATTCCAATCAACTACTATATATTGAATTAAATATTAAAATAAGAAGACAAATTAAGGCTTACGTGAAATATTTAAAAACGTTTATTCTTTCTCAAGGAACAAATACTTTGGCGTCCTTGTGACAGCTATCACGGAGACGATGAAAGAGATTGCGAAAGGTCTGAATAAACTTCAAGAACAATTAACCAACATAACGACCAACCTAAAGGAAGCCATGAAGTCGATTTACCCTAAATTGAAGCAATCATACGAGAAGATATTCCATCAAGCTATGGATATCCTCGAGACCTTGGCAAAACTCGCCAATATTTATCTTAACGCGGTTCTTGACTTGATAAATCATCACCAAAAGGAAATAAATGATACCATAGGTTTAGTTTCGGGAATAGTTCAAGACGCCGTTAAGGTTGTATTGATAGCATTGGAACAGGCCAAACGAAGTGTCGAAGAATTCTATACTTTGCTGGTGAACGAACTGAAGGCCCTGCCTGTTTACGAAGTGCTAAAGGAGAAGTTGGAAGATCTAAAGAACTTTGAGATACCGCGAACTATTCTGGCTCCGATCGAAGAGCTATGCAGGGTCACTAAGAGCATTCTGCCTACCACAGAATTACAGCATCTTGTCGACAGCATTTGCCAGTATGTTTTCAAGCACATCAAACAGGAGAAGGTATGTTTCCTCGAGTATACATATGCAAATTTGATAGATTTGATATTCAGAAGAAGTCGTATCTATTAAGTCGTCCAATAAGTTTACACTCTTCGTAATTGTAATGAAGTTTAAAAATGTTTTGCGTAATACATACAATATGGACATAAAAGTTTTCTCGTGGTAAATGTTAAAACATTTTCGTGAGTACATTGCAAATCAAATCTGATCTAGACTGTTGTCGTCATCTATGAATACGTAATTAGATTAATTCATAACGTAAATTCCATGTTATAATAATAATCTCATTAAACCAATGAAGGCATTAATTTTGACAAGTTAAAGAAAAATTGACGAAACTGTTACAGGTCGACGAGGCGAATGAACTAAAGAAGATCTACTCGCAACTCTCGTCCGCGATTCAATCAGTTCTGACTCTGTTGCAAAAACGGTCTTCGTGGAGCAACTTGCTCTCCTTCGTTCAAGTTCAACCACTCGATTTCACTCTTTTGTTCAGGCTCCCGGGCATTTCTGCCATCCAAACCTCTGTTGTGAATCTCTTGCGTAACAGAGAGCTACCGACGCCTTTGGATCTGTATCACGCCTACAGGTAAATAACTTGATAAACGATCTTGTAAAACGTTTAAATGTCTCGCTCAACCATCTCTATATCGTCCACATTGAAAGGATGGAAATAACGCTCATACTTGAGACTTAAAACTGCATTTTTTGACAACTGTATTTTGAAAATTGACGCAGAAAATAGAATTACTGAAATTTTCGTTTGCCATTTAGACCGACCGCTCATCTAAAAGATCTCGTGCCACCCTTCAGCAAATCAGGAGTCGTCACTCATGGAGGACACTTCTTCACGTTTGATGGACGTCATTTGAGCTTGCCCGGTACCTGCACTTATGTTCTAGCACAAGATATGCAGGATGGAAATTTCTCTGTCATAGCAAACTTCAATGGAGGAAATCTGGTCAGCATCACGGTTACCGAACCGAAAGAGAGCATCACCCTCAAGAGCAATGGAAACGTAAGTGAGAAAATTTTCTTCTGACAAATGATTCGTAATTTATGCTAATTTATGAAATCGTCTACAAAAAGGAAAGTTGAGCGGAATTGCTTAGAAATATCTAAAATTAGAATCGAACAGTTATTAGCTAATAGCCTAAAATTCAAAGAGTTCCACTTTTATCCAATTTCTTCGTAAGGTTAATTTTCTTCTTTTAATATCTTTTTTGCGGTCGATTGAGTTCATAGTCGAATCATATTAAAAGTATCAATTAATAATAAATCTGTATTATCGAGGGACATTTGAATACGAGCGTGACTGTTCATTCAGATCCTGATGAACAACAAACCGGCCGAGTTCCCAACGAACACGAAGAATCTGCACGCTTACCTCTTCCCGCCATTCAGCAACATCAAATCCGATTATGGTGTCCGAGTTACATGCTCCAGCAAATCACCTATGATTTGCGCCGTCCACGTTTCTGGCTTCTATCTGGGTAAACTCCGTGGAATCCTTGGCGATGGCAACAACGAGCCATACGACGATTTTACTCTGCCCTCTGGAAAGGTATGTGTCTTGTATCACGAGGTCTCTAAAGAGCTTCTGAGCTCGCGGAAATGGATACTCGTGGAAATCGTGCGGGCACCAAAGCTCACGTTCCAACCGGAGTATCGTTCGATTTTTAAAGGGCAACGCTTCCATTCGTGAGGTACATTTTCGAAAAGAGTTAACGAGATACGGATTTTTTCGCACTGGAATTACCGACGATTAAGTTACGAAATTTGTGTGAAAAAATGCAACACGAAGGATACACTTTCGTTCATACGTATCAGGATAATTATTAAAATTTAAGTAAATCTGAGAAATCATTAGGAAATTACTAAAATCTTTAAAAATTATTATGTAGTTAGTATGTAAAGAATATATATTCATTTTAAATAGAACAATAATAATCTTATCCGTTTAGGATAGGATAAAATTAGATTCCTCTTCATTTGTATTTGTCTCGTGTTTGGATAATTAAATAATAGAAATGATTGTTCTATATATAATTCGAAAATAAAAAATCTTTTTTGTATTTTTAGATCACCGAAAGTGGATCAGAATTTGGAAACGCGTACAAGCTAAAGGGTGAATGCCCAGAAGCGACTGCAATGGACCACAAACACCATGCTCCAGTCTGTACCGACTACTTTACTAGCTACCAATCGCCTTTGAAGTACGTACGCACTTTCTTTTTGCATAAAAGAAGTTTATGCTAGTCCGTACCATTTATATTATTTACTGATTAGATACACAATCTTCTTGAAGTATAATAACATTTAACGAAATAACACGAACAACTCTCTCAGGAGTAAAACATGATAACTCTATTTCCTGTTTACAAGTCCCATTTAAAAAATGAACATACTTCGTGTGTGTGAACACAAAACTCTATATCACATAACTTGACGTTTCTATTTAGTATTAAGACAAGATATGTATCTTCCTTAGTTCATCGAACCTTTCAAAAATATTGATCGTCATAAAATTAGTTATCTTGCTTTTTCACAAAATCCTTTCAAACGCTTATATCTTTGGACCTAACAAATTTCCATCAAGTTTCGGTGACGTTGCTCTCCTTTTCTGTCACGTGGCATAAAAATAAAAAATCTATGATAGCTTTACTCTATAGTTCAGTAACTTGATCTTGATTGTTAACATCAATTCTCGTAATTTAACATTTCCCTTACAATTATATCTAAAAACTCGTCTATACGTATTGAAGGATCGAACATAAAATTTTATACTTTTGCCCACCGAGAAAATAGAAGTTTTCTTCTAATTTAATAAACAATCCCAAATTTTTCATCCATTTTATAAATCACTCACACTTATACTTTTTTATTTGAATAATATGTTATTATTGTAATATCTAATCGAATATTAAATATGAATTAATGCATATTAAATTGAATATTAATTTGAAGTTTTTCTAATATTTGATAAAATATGATTATAGATCTTGCTTCAAAATCGTCAATCCAGTACTGTATCGCGAAGCTTGCGACCATGCGACCGCCGTTAATACACCAAACGCAGCTTGCATAATTGCCACAGCTTATCACTATGCTTGTTACGAGCAAGGCGTGATGAGCACTCAGCTTCCAGCGTCTTGCGGTGAGTTCCCTCTAAAACGTACCATTGACTCTAAACGTTCGAGATAAATGGAGCTAAGTATATTCTTCCTGTCTTCAGTGAATTGCAAGGTAGGAGCAAACGAAATCGAGGTAGGCGACACGTTCAGCGTGGTAGTTCCGAAGAAAGAGGCTGACATTGTTTTCGTAGTCGAACAACAGACACCGAACGACAAAATCTACAAAGAGATGATTGTTCCTTTGATGTCTGAGGTCAGGGAGGAATTGAAACAACAGGGAATTACGTGAGTTGGATTATCGATTTATCATAGAAACAAATCTTCGAAATCTCTTCTTCTGACTCATATGCCTTTTTTTCATTGTATTATATACATAAAAACATCTGCATTTTTTCAAGTA
Organism: Bombus campestris; assembly: GCA_905333015.3. Lineage (NCBI taxonomy): Eukaryota > Metazoa > Arthropoda > Insecta > Hymenoptera > Apidae > Bombus > Bombus campestris. The sequence continues at coordinate 9,243,387 of HG995136.1, read as the reverse complement.
ATTTCACAGTTAAATAAATATAGAAAATTGTAACAAGTTTAGAAACGATATAACTACTTATAGTTAATTATGCAGTAATAAGACCATAAAAATAACACCGCGTAATGAAAATTACCATATTGACACTACACAAAAATTACCAAAGTTATATTATTCGATAGTCATTAGACTGTTTTAGACAAAGGTTGTTAAAAATATATATTGGATGCCGATATGTAATATAAAATCAAATTGTATCATTAACATGTATTTTATCTTTCAAGTGTAAAAGTATGCATACCTAAATCTCATAGTAATATCTCAAACAACTCGATCACAGTCTCAACCAAAGATTAAAAAGAAATTTAGAAAACACCCTTCTTGTCTCCCTTTGTGTAGATTTCACTATATTTGGCCGATTTTTTCCAGATTAATGTTTACCATTTTTCTTACAATTAATTTTATAGAGATGTACACATTGGACTTATTGGATTCAGCGAGAATATGAAGTGGCCACAACACTACACGTTAAATGGCGACACCAATATAGACGGTGAGGTGAAGAACATGAAGTTCCACGAAAAGAAACCAGCAGTTACTTGGCAGGTAATTCTACCTTCTTTAAGACATTATATCATATAGGGAAACAGTAACTTCTCTCGACAAGATAAACGAAGATATTAGATAAACAAAGTTATTTGAAAAATTCGTAACGGAACTTTAAGTGAAAGATTCATAGCGTTGTCGGATAAAATGCTGCTGAACGCGTTGCTTGGAAAACTTGTAGCTAAGTTTAAAGCAATATTTCAGAAATTAGTAATTAAACGTGCCGTTCGATGATATCTATTATACATTAATTTAAAACTCGAAGCTAGTCGATTTTTTTAACTCCAAATCAGTATTTTATTAACTATCATAACACAGCAAATTGTTTATTAGAACAAGACATAGATCCAAATAAAATTGCAGCATATTTCTTAAATAGATGTAAACTTGGACGTAACGTAGGCGAAATATGTTCGTATAATAATCGTAATATTAATACAGTTTTTGGGGAAGTTATGATAAAAATACAGATAAGTTGCTATTGATATAAAGGATTTAGATCGAGAGACACAAACGTAAAAAGAACAAACAACTTGATCGACAAAAAGAAATCACCTGTAACGATCAGGTAAAATAATTGTCTTGCATTATGATCAAGCTGTATTATTTTCATTGAAAGTTTCAGTAAAAATTCGCCTATTTCGTCTGTAATCTAATACGTCCGATAAATGATCTAAACGATCCAGTTAAAATCAAGAAGTACCTTTTCAATAGATCAAATCCTCTTTGATCGAAGCATTTAGATTCCATTTTTGGCTAAATTTAGTTATACATATATCAAAAACTTTACAATATCGTGAATATAATTTTTCATGGGCACCAAATACACAACAAAATATCATTGGCTATCAAAAAGGCTACGTTTTTCAAACGTCTCAAAGGAAATCGAATTATCCTTTCATTTACTCCACAAATGAACGCCTCGAAGCTCATTAAAGAAACATGCAGCAGAAATAGAGGCTGATGCAATGAACCGAACAGTAAAGATCATTCAAGAGTTCAATTACACTTCCGATCGACGTAATGATCGTCTTTTTTACACGCCATTCGCCGACATCATTAACCTTTTCTCTAGATTCGCGTGGAAATCACGTGGCCGGCGCCTCGCATGGTTTATACGATTTATTTTCAATAACAAGAAGTTGATTCACCGTTCGAAATTGATTTTCCTTGTTGTGACTTAAAATTGGATACGTTTACTAGCAGCTGCCTGAGTTATATAAAACATTATCGCTAAATTGATAGAAAAACGAGAAAATCTGCACGGATAAATACGACAGAAATTATTCGTGATACATAGTAGATCGTTGCTCGATGAATATTCTGTCTAGTAAATGAAGTCGGTCTATTAATCGCGTATTATGTACTATATTTCAATGTGCTCCGTTTGATGCAACATTTGAACGACGTATGAGCAATTTCAAAGCATATCGTTAACTATACAACATATGTATAGAAGAATAATAGAATATAATATAGAAGAATAAGAAGAAACGAGGTTCCACATTATTTATTCTTATTTCATTTAATAGAAGTAGTATTAATAATTAGAATAGAATATATATATATATATATATATATATATATACATATAAAAGCTACTCTAATTTCTTAGTTAGCAGTATTTCAGTTAGAGATCCTCAAAACTCAGAGACTATTAGCTAAATAATAAACGATAAAGAACAATAATAAATTTCTATGTATTTTTTCATTTCTGGTTTCTTGTTCTTTGATGAACGTTAGCACGATCCATAGAATGTCCCGACATTTTTGCAGCTGGCGTGATTTACGTGTAATAAAAAAGAAAATAACGATTTCTAGGAAGCAAAGGCAGGCGATACGGAGAAGAAGCTTAATTATTTACGCCAGAAGTTAGACGTCGAGCTGGGTACATTCAAGTTGACCGACGCTTACGAGACTGCGATTCGATATCCCTTCAGACCTGGTGCGGCCAAGGCCGTGATCGCAGTGATCGCGAACCCTTGCGAGAAGAGTCCTTTCCCTATTTCGGTAAGCAAGATTTTTTATGACGTTAAGTCCTAGTGTAACACGTTCGCTACACACATATAGTTGATGAATAGATAATCCATCATAAAATCGATCAGAAATTGAAAAATAATCGTCAATTATAATCATTAATCGCTAGACTGTCTACGAATAATTATGTAAATTTAAATTTCTTAATAACTAAATGGCGAACTTTATGCGCTTATAAAAAATATGGAAGTGCAATATTATACAAAATGTACATAATATGTACATAATATGATACTTTTTAAACAAAACAAATTTTCTACTTTTTTAATTATATTCTCGGAGATATGTATTTGCATAAATATCTGCTAATAATCGTCAAGAAGAACGTACTTCGATTGTAGAATTTGATCGATTTTTAGAATTAAATAATATTTTTAAACCATATTTTCTCCTTCAGTTGCAACATCTCAGGCTTTTGCTCGGCCACGAGATATATCGTAATTTGGGACTCACCTACTACCACGTGTCGTATCCCGAAGAGCTGCTCGTCTCGGGCAAACCTCTGAAGAATATCGTCGGATACGACCAAGACAGCGTGTACACGTTCGCTGACAGCAAAAAGAAACCTCTTACCGGAAACACCGACATGAAGAGCAATCTCTCACCGGCGATCAACGACGTCTGCGCTGACTTCGCGGTATCCGTAAGTGTTCAACAAGTGATCCTCATCTATTATTACGTAGCTCGTGAGCGTTTCGAAAGACAGAAACACGTAGGAAGCTGAGTGAATCGAGCATTTACCTGAGATCATATTGCAGTCTGGTGGTGCAGCGTTCAGTTCTAACAACTTCTTGGACGCCAAGCCGAACCAGAAGAAACAATTCGTCCAAGTAGCGGCGAGGAGGGTCGTCGATGGACTCGTTAATTTAGAACTCCAGAAAGATTGCTCGTGCAACTACCAGTATGGTATGGTCGGTCGCCCTCAGTGCAAGATCATAGGCCGCAAGGAAGTTCCGGTGAGGAAAGCGATTTTATAAAGTTCTATAAATAGAAAAATGAAAGTTATTTTTAACGTCAGTGTTTAACCTTGTTTCGATTTCTTCATTTTTACGTTTCAACTTTGTTTTTCAACTTTTTTAGTAAACGTGAGAAGTTCTTCACGCGTTTACCGCCACGAGAGTTTTATATATTTTGCCTTCAGAGCAACGATAGATCGAAATATATTACAAGTTAACATTTAATTTTTGCAAAATGTTATATCGTATCTGTGCACCTCTAGTCTGGCAAAGTAATCTAAGTCATTCGTATTGTTCGAGTCATTCTTTAGCCGACGAAATATATCATGTAACCATGATTTTCTTCTTTTTTTAAGGAATATTTTTACTCTAATTTAATTCTTTTCCAATTTTCAGAGGTTTGAATGATCACGATAAATAGCTCAAACCGTATGTACGTATTTGTGTTTCAGAGACCAGCCAAGGGAGGAGCGAAGGCAGGTTAAGGCGAGATCTTCGCACAAACTATCATTATTAATTAATTTAGGTGTATCGTATTTGTTATTTTGTTATAATACGACAAGCGTATTCCCGATATTTGTAAACAAATGAAGATCATTGGCGCTTCCCAGCGACAGGGAAGGTTACAATTATTACGTAATCATTGTCGAGGACTGAAATTTTATTTTTCCTGCGTCGAAATCCGCTTCGACGAAAATTCATCGGACACCAATTGTCCCTTTTTTTTTCTTCTACTTTTATATTTTTTCGTAATTATCGTGTACGTGTATGTATATGTAAACGTTAAATATTTGTTCAACTTGTATCAGTCACGACTTACAGAATAAGTTTCTTACCTTGAGTAAACAGGTATTAATAGACGCAGGTATAAGGAATGCAATAATTATACGAAGAATAACGCGCGATACACTCGCGTCCATGTAACGCATAGGACATCGATTCGATTCACAGTATAATTTGTATGGCTTACTTTTATTAAATTAAGATACCGATGCTGTACAACTCGAGGCTAATCTAAATTCAATACCGACCATCGTATTGCGTTTATCCGATACGAATGAAAACGATTTTACGCGCTAGATGATACTGTGGCTCATGGAGAAATATACATACATTGTTCTTATATGTATTATGAGCAACATTTATTATTCACCTAATCTCTGTCCATCGAAGTCTGCATTCCTGAGCCAACGTGCAAATAAAATTATTATAAATAAAATTACTATGGAAATAATATTGATTATTATTTAATAAACAATCATTATTAAACTATTATGTATTAATTTCGAAGGGAAGTTCGTTTATGTTATTGTATAATTTATTATCTATAAAGTCGAAATTTATTTTCCACAACATCGGCATAAATTACTAATTAGGATAATCAGGGTTATTTAAATCCATATATTACGAAAGTTTTACTTGAGACCAAACTGATCGTTTTCGCGATTGAAATACTGTCAATGTGAAAAATCGAAAGTTAAGTTCGCTAAAAACGAATTGGCTAAAAGTAACGATTTCGAAATAAAGAAAATCCGGTCCTGCTGATAAATAATCACGAGGAATCAGAGACAAAAACCTAAGATTGATCGTGTTCCGCCGAAATTTATCGAATAAAACGTCGAATCGTTTATCATTGATTTTATCTGTTAAACGCAACCCAGTTTCAAGTATAATTACCGTCACGCTTGCAATGTACAGAATCTTGTTTCGATAGTTCATGTACCTTTCCTTCGTATTTTTCTCTCTTTGAACTTCTCTCTAATCCTCAAACACGTAAAATTGCCATTCGACACACAACTGTATTTCAAACGTAATGTAATATATCGAACATAAAATTATTTATTAACTGCTCCATTGTGTGTGCAAAACTATTATCGTGGTATATCTAATTCAATTAACGTAAACGAATAAACGGAGCGTCTGTTTACAAGAAAATTATTTTATCTTCTTTATAATCTTTGAATTAATACAATAACTTGAGTCAAGATGTTGCCACCTAAAGTATATTTTTCTTAGTCAACTAGCAACTTACTGCTGCTAACTCCTACTATAATATTGATCTCTTTTCTATACAAATTTTAATCAAATGTTAGAACCGCCAAGATTTTTAAAAGAAACCAATCTTCTTAAAAAATTATAAGGCACAAAATTATAATAAAAAATTTCAAAATATTTGATTATATTTAGAAGCATCGTGCATTTAAGGGTTAATTTCAATGATCTTCTAATAAAAGATATCAAAATATTCTATTAAATTTACAAAATGCAACTACCAATGGCTACGACTCTTTTTTGCCATATTTACGTGATATAAGAGCTGTTTTAACACGTTCGTCGCCACGTCGCACATATCTATGCGACGGGTATACTTCCGTGGGGGCCCCGTCACCAAAGGATGGTGACGCTCTTCTTGTTCGAGTTAATTAAATATACGATATTATATATAGGATATGCAACATAAAAATATTAAAAAACACATTTTACCATACTTTTTATTAATTTATATTCTGGATAATATATTACATTATCCTATATCGTATGGTATTCGTTAAAACATTCGAAACACATTTGGGGTGATTTTGGGCACTTCGAAAAATAGTTATAGATTCCGCCATCGCTACTTTCCTCACTTTCAAATATATTTTCACGCTGTTTACTGAACATTTTGAGGAGGAAAAAATCACCGATGTACGTCTCGCAAGTATGCTTCTCGACTAAATGAAGGATCCGAGATATCTGCCATGAGATCCCTCGGAATACTCTAGCTGGAAAGCTTATCGCTTTCTCCATTTCAGAAATAAATAATCTTTTCTTTACAATGTAGCGAAGCCGATAAACAATGAATCGAAGGGGATGAACAATGAATCGAAGAGGATAAACAATGAATCGAAGGCGATAAACGATGAATTCCTGCTTGTCGCTCTATTTACGTTCTGCGTACCGGCGATGGGATTTGGACCCCGCAGGAAACTTAGCCGAATCACTCTGGACGACGAACGTGTTAAATATCGCCCCTTCGCGGTGACGTTAATACTACGCTAATGCTACGTCGCGATCACGTTAGTGAAGTGTGCAGGCACATTATTTACGTTTGCCGCGTAGTGTGTATCTGTGTTTGAAATCAAAATTCTTTGCCGGGTTAATGAGGGAGGTTCATCAGATAACCGAGCAACCGACGAGCCGGTGTACTTATTTTTAAAATGTTCGCCTTAATTATTTGTAAATTGCTGTTTTATGGTCAGCGATGAGAAAATTTTGAAAATTTATAAGGGAACCACCGATAACGTGTTTCAACCAGCAGAAAATAAACTAGGCGTGATCGATCATGGAAACCACTAATTCTCCTTTTTTACACTTCTTAATGATGTTTTACAGTAGATCTCTTTATTTTTAGCACAGGTGATCCTATCTTATTGAGGGTGTTCACGCTATTAGTTCAGGATGTTTCTTCTTTGTAAGTGATAGATTTACGAAGATAATGAAAAAGGGTAGAATTTTCATACCTTTTATCAAGATGTTAAAAATTATTGAATTTATATTTTTTATTACAAATTACATATACCGATGATCCAAAGAAAAGATATTTTTCAATTTGCAATGGTCGTTGCGAAATGACAAGACACTGAAGCTTTCTAAATTATGAAATTGACTTTTCATGTTCAATAAAATGTAGATGATAATTGAATTATTTTTAATTTAGCACGCGATCTATTCGTTTTTATAAATTTTAGTCCTTTCGAAATTAACGAAGACTAAATTGCTTGCAATAAATCACTTTGATCAAAGCAAACACGAAGCGCGCATTGAGAAAATATTCACTGCCCTAACAGCGGCAATGTAAATACATCGTGTGATAAGGCTTATCATTGAATATACAGACACGCGCTAAGTGCAAATTAAAATTTATTATTAGAGTGTAACTCTGCTCAACGATTCAATTCGAGAAACCTTAAGCTCCGACGTGTAGCAAATCGAATTATTTGCAAATCTTCATTACATTTTTTCCAATTGTATTTTCCTCTTACACTAAAAAAGTCATGATCTTGGTACTTTCTATAGATTCAGAAACATTCATCTTGCTTTTCCAAGCTCTTCTGCAAATATACTTGTGCAAAAAATTAACCGATTATCCCCTAACACGATTCATAAAACTAATTTCTACCTAACTAATAATAAACTATGTTTCTCTTTTCTATTCAAAATCTTAATATCTTTCTATAAATGTAAAAATAGCTGTTTTAATAACTAATCGAATAATAAATAACTCCTTAAAAGCGTAAGCGATATAATTTCTAAAAAAAAAGTTCTGTATTCTTCCGAGAGCAAACCAAATTTGCAGGAAGTCTCGATTTAAAAACCTTCATCTACAAAATTCGATCTCCCCTTTTTTTTAAATATTTACGTAACAATAACGTCACTGATCGCAATCGACGCTTCATTCCTAAAGCGAACTGATCTAATTTTGACTAAATCGATCGTAAAGGAATCGTACACATGAGAGAATATTACTTAACGACCAAGTAATCCAGAAATAACCATAGAAGTCGAAGAAAAGGACCAACCTGCCAATTATTCGATCCTTTTCATCATCGTTAAAAAGGGAATCAACTTGCTACATAGAGGCCTCTAGATGAAGCAAAGGAACAGAGATACGTATTGTATAATCTGCAGCGGACAGATCTACTTCGCTGACCTACTTGGCTGATGTGAGACTATTTAACCCTTTGACGGCTACCTCTGTAACTCGCGCTGGCCGTCTCTTCTATATACAACGCCGACATTATGGATCCGCGAAACTATTTCTACGTCCATGCAGCTACGGACTGTAATTTTGCACCGCGTAATTTTACGGCTGATACGCTGTTCGTGGAACTCGTTTGTACTAACTTTTCACATCATACATAAGTACTTACGTATAAACTCTACGTTTCATATTTTTGTTATCACTTTTTAACGAAGCATTTGCGTACTTTTTTTTCTACCTGACGTTTTAGCCTTATCGCCACCTATATAGAACACGTCGGGGCAAAGTTTGTGCACCGAACTGCGAAACATTCTGTATAAAATTTGCGTGGTATTTCTCACGCTAAACAATTACGAGATACAGATACGGGTGAACGATCGAAAGACTCGATAATCGACGTATAAACACGCGACATGTAAAAGAATTGTTTCTCTCTAATACCTTGACGAAATAATTCCATCGATGATGTATAGAAAATGTTCTTCCTTCGAGTCTCGACTCTTACTCACTATTCAATTCTTTCGCCTTCTTACGTTTATCGGGTACTCTTGTTGCGTTTGTAATTCACTCCGCCCGCAGCAAGTGTCTTCGACGATTTCTCAGCCGCGTCTGAGTTACGTAAATTGAAATTTGCCTTTTAGAGCTACTTGTTCTATTGACGATGCGCCGGGCGTGCCATATCGAGTTCCAATGAAGAGTGAAAAAAATATTGCGAAGAAACTCATTCACAAACACTGAAACTGGGATAAGATGATATGTAGGCAATTTTTCATGTTCCGCAACAAAAGGTTGTGTCCGTGTATTTGGCGGACGAACGCTTAGGGAAACAATGGAACGGAAAGTAAAGTTGCAAGGGAAATGTTCGAACAGCAGAGTGGAAAAATGATGGGAATGAAAATGATGTAATCGTGTTCGTGGTGATCGAAATTGCGAGTGGAATTGACTTCGATTCAATAGTTAAATCACGTCATAAATTTCGAAAAAAATTATATGAAATTTATTCATAACCATTGAAATTAGATGATATATGGATAAGTTTCATGAATCGAAATGATGTACATTCGACTGTGTTCGTTTCAATCGAAGCTATAAATAAAATTGACTTAGATTCTATAATTAAATTACGTCACAAATTTCGAAAAAGGTTGAACGAAATTTATACACAACCACAGAGCAACTAGAATAAGTCAACATGTATATAGATAAAACCGAGGCGAAAGAATAACATGAATTATTACCTGTGCACATCCGAACGTGTTTATTCAACTCGGAACTGTGAATGAAACAAGCTTCAATATCACGATTAAATCCTACCAGAGATTTTAAAAAGAAAAACTTGTAAACTCGTTTACAACCACTGAAAATGAGATAAACTGATATAGGAGCGAAGATCAAGAACAACACGAATTAGAATGATACGTAGTGTGTATTCGTGGAAACTGAATGGCAACTGTATACGTATTAGCAGAAAGTGTAGATTCGAAAAGGTCGCGAGATACTTTGGAAGAGATTTATGGATGCTGGAAATTATAGTTCTTATAATTATAGACGGTATGTAGACAGTTTTTCATGTTACATGATAAGCTGCTTGCGCATATTTAAAAAGCAAATTACTAGAAATCACTTTATGACCGCTAAGGTAAATTTGAAATATTCTTCTAAACCTTTATATTCATTGTCATCCGTTAATTTATTTTACTTCGAGTAATTTTAAACACTTGGTTAACGTAAACCTATTAAAATATTTTTTATGCTTCATGTTTCTAGTAAAAATAAGATTCCTTCGATTGTTGCTCGATCTCGAAGGAGCAACTGTTGATGTAATATTACTTCTATAGATATAATTTCGATGCTGTACAATAATTTCATTACATTATATGTGATATATATGGGTGATGTAATATCGTTCCTACATACGAGTTTGTAATTTATGATATTGACATTTTCTAAACCAAATTTTCTGAATTTTATGTTTAGTCGTATCTCATGCACATGCCATTCCTATTTGTAATTATAATTAATATCATGATACACTGTAATTACTTCCTTTGACGTCATTTTCCATTAAATATCCACTTGAAGTAAAGTTATTTTAATGCAGAAAATTCGGATTCAAGGAACTGGACTAAATTCAACGAAACTGAAAGAAAACAATGAAATAGGAGGTAAAATTACAAGGAAGGAATTATTAAAACGAAGGAATTAAAGAAGAGCAACGATGTGAATTAAAATGGCATATATACAGTATGTAACGTGAATTTTGAACGAAACCATGCGTGAAATTGATGTGGATCGAAATATTAAAGAACGCCAAGAATTTCGAGAAAATGGGTTTATAATTTATAAATTAAAATACCATATACAAAGCTTCAAGTCTTCGCTACGGAATGAAAAATTGGTAAAAGACAAAATAACAACGGTATAAACAAAAAGAAATTCGAGTAAGAACAATGGAAATAACTAGCTACAAAAGTTCGCATGATTCAGCGAAATAGACGTGAACAATGACGAGTGAACCATAAAACAATTTTGTCGATTTCGTATAGAATAAAGCTCATTTCTTATTCGAGAAAATCTATGCCGATGTTATGTAATAGTCTCATCAATTTAACGAGAAAGAAATAATTTCCCTACGGTATTGTGAAAAGCAGTCTCGCCATTGCACGTCCTCAAACCTGTATTCTCTGCTTGGATTTTAACAAAAAAAAAAAAAAAAAAAAAAAAAAAAAAAAGGGAAAGAAAGAACGAAGATTTACAACTTCAGCTCGATCTGCGAATAATCATGTAAAATAACGGAGGCGCAGGTTTTCTTTCTTAATGAACATCCTTTTATTTCTGTCCTGTTGCTTTCATGACAAGAAACGAAAGAAACTATGAAATTATCGTTGTACGAAAACAAGGGTCGACGTTTTTCGGCTACCATCTGAACACGATATGTTCGAAATATTGTACAGCGAACGAACAATACTAAACTTTAAGGTTTCGTAACTTTAACAATGGGAAGAATCGACGAAAAAACCGTTTAAAGATCTGCGCGGACCTCTCCAAACGCAAAAATCAGTCGACCACGCTTCGACTGGACGTAAAAAATAATAATTTAACGATACGCTGCTCGAAGATAAAGTGCATCTACTAATATTTAAATAATTTTTATTGAATATCATAGGTAATATGAATTAGCAAAGATCATACCCCACAGCGGCGTTTCATTTTAAATAAAGAACAATGACTGTTCAGAAACACTGATCATATATACCTGTACGTTCCGTGTGACCTTCATTCTCTTTCTCTTCCACTCCACCATGACAACACTCTCTCGTTCTCTCTTCAAATTCTTCATTTTTCAATTTCTCTATATCTCTCGTCCTTTCTCAGAACTCATTCTTTCTTCTCTCATACATTCTATCGCTTTTTCTTTTCTTCGACAATTCACTCATTCACTCTTGCAACATCGGCGACATAATCGTCTAATTAACACTTTAAATGGTACTTAGAGAGCTCGCGCATTTGTGTACCTAACACATAGTCACACGCAATTTGTATCCACACATGTACATATACACGGTGCTCGTATGTACATAAACCACAGCTGCATCTGCATTTCGAACACGTCTGCACCTAGAAGTTACATTTATTATTAACATGATTGTACCTAACAAGCATGAACTTTCCACGATCGAATTGTCTCCCGAATCCGGCTTACAATTATAAATATATATATATTTATATATTTATATTTATAGATATACAGAATATTTTAGGGTTTAACGGTTGAACTTTAATCAAATACAAAATATTATATAAGCGTAAGTCGTTTAAAGCTTTGTCAAAATGCAATTTAAGGTATTAACAGCTAATGGTTATATCGATTGCAAATTTATTCTTATGTTGTATCATATTTAGTAATCGTAAGTCCATTACTGTTCCCTTCATATGTCGTATGTAAAATGCAGGACAAATATATGATAAGTATAATTTTCTTGATTTTCTAATTCTCATGTTATTTAATGAATAAAAGAGTGTACTTTGAAATAACATAGTTAAAAGCAGGAACAAACTGATCAATTCATATATACTGACCTTTTAGCAATAAGTGATAAATGCATGAAGTTTTATGGAAAATCCAACGTCTAGAATATCGATATTTTTTAAATAAATATTTTTGTGGAGAACCCAAGAACCGAATTTAATAAATAGAGAATTTCAATAATACGTGATAGGTTGATTAGATATTAGATTTTAAAATCGCACTCATATGAAAAACAACATGTGTAATATATCATATCATTCTTCTATGATTTTCATTTGTCGTAACTTTTTAATAAAGCCTTAAATGACCTATATTTATACAACATTTTTTGCTTACTGATACCATAAGATACATCGACATAGTTGTTAAACCCTGAGATAGTCTGTATAAGTATCCTGGAAATCAAGGGGTCCTCTACGTTCGTTAAGCTGCGCTTAAATAAACCAGTACGTACAATAGTATTCTTCTTCGTCGTATCAGTAAATTTGTACCCGCAAGAACGAAGTTTCATTTCATCGACGCGCAGCGCGCTTAATCTTCGTCGCGATATGAACCACAAGAAGTACATCTTCGTGTATCACAGAAGCCTCGGCAGGCGTCCTACCAATATCGATCGTTTCAACGAATCAATCGTTGACCTCAAATGATTTTGTATATCGTGAATACCTGCGACGCGAGACCTGCACGAAGTATCCACCTTTTAGGCGTCCTTTTACAAAGTAATTAAAAACTAACACCTCGTGCAGCGGACGGGCCCCATTCACGTTCGCCGAAGTATAAAATACTTCTAGGATTTGAACTTCTTTAGCGGAGAAAAAGGCCCTGAGATTGGTGTCGAAGATTGGAATGAAATTTGGACGAATCGCCTTAGAATATTCCATTTTAATACGTATTTTGCACGACTGTGTAGGATGCTTGGAGAATTTCCCACTTACAGCGTCTCCTCGAGCATTCGAAAACTTACTGACCTAACATCGCGGTATCCGAATATTGTATTAACATATTATTATATGTTATTAGTATTAATAGATAATAGTGTTAATCGAGGAGCTCATAACAAAATGATCTGTGTATAAATTTTTGACTTTTCAAACACGCTCTAATAATCAAATGTTAGATTTACCATCGAACAAAAATTTACCGACACTTACGATTATGTGATATAACAAATATTTCGTTTAGAAGAATTGAAACGTATTAAACGCAACAAAAAAGTGCTTAAGTATCTTGTCGCTCTGAAGAGAGGTAAACACGAACAAGGATCATCTTTTATACGAGCCTTCGATTCGTAATGTTCTCGTCTAACGTGATCAAGTGCCTCGAAGTGCCAGGTACACAAATTAATAATTCTAAACGTCTACAACTATATTTCTCAGAAGCGTCCTATACGGTCGCGGACAACAGCAATATTTAATCAAAATATCCAATCTTTAAATTCATCGAATTTCATTTGAACTCTAGCGAGACCAACCAAGAGATATTTCTTTTGCTAGTCTAACTTCTGAGAAAACAAACTCGGCAGTACATGAAGAGTACACCTAGTGATTTCATTTCGTTCGTCGAAACGAACGACCCGGTTAAGGGTGGTTATAGTTGCCATACAGTCCTTTTATCTCGTAGAAATCTTAAATAAATCTTGGTAAGGCAGTGCCAGCTCGGTGGTACATGTACGGAGGAGGAGGTGGGCCAGTGTAGTGCCTCTGATGGGGATGAGGAAGCGATGATCTGTGGGATCCCATCGTTCCATTCGATGGCGAAACGTGCTGCAGAAGATGAGAAGCTCCATCCCCTAGATCCAGCTCCAATTCTTGTTCCTCGATCAGCTGCAATGCTCCGAAAGAGGCTGTCGCCATCGCCACATCCGGCATCACACCCGACAGTTGTCCATCGCTACACGAATTGTTCTCTTGTTGCTGAAGAGAGATGGAAAGATAGAGATTGATTTTACAGGTGTACAATTTTTCCATTTGAGAGGAATTTTAAATTTCGAATTTTTATTTAATTTAATTTAATTTAACAATAGAACTACCGAAGTATTTAACGGTATTATTAAAGTAATCGAAATGGCGAAACGCAGACTCATGATTTTTTATAAAATTTGAAATTTCTTTAAATTGAACTTTTTTTAGAATTAAAGCTATCAAAGTGGTCGAGATACTCGCTTTTTCATTGGATTTATCATGATAATTTGGAAGTTTTTAATTTAACATTAGAACTATCGAGATAGTCAAAATAGTCAACGCGAGATTTTTCATATACTTCAGAATTTATTAAATCTTTTTCTTTAGAGAAAGAAGCGATAGAAATGATCGATTAATTCTCATAGCATGATCTTTTTACTTTGGTTTATAACTAGGTAGCGAATATTTATGCAATTTCCTAGTTTTATAAGTGAAACTAAAAGATACAAGCTAAATAGAAATTTATCCTACCTACTAAATATCACGAGCGTTTTATATGTACGATATTTTATATATCCCTATATATTATGGGCATTCTAACATTTTTCAATTTCCCATAAATGCATAAACATACGCAGTGTAACGAAGTACATATAACCGTTGTTATTCCTGACTAATAGTATCTGCTTACCTCCGCAAGACGTCTACAGCTTTCACCCTCGGTGACAATAGCTGGAAGCTCGTGTCTGTGGCTGCAAGAAGAAGCTGGCCGCGGGAATGTCATGTTTCTTCCGTAGCACAATGGTGGAATTGTTCTTGCGTTGATCCCCATGCCAGGCGAATCCATGTCTTCGATATCAGTCAGCCTCTCGTTTTGCTCCTTCGCATTATATGCGGCTGTATTCTGGAACAAGGCATGACAAAACTACAAAACTCCTATAATAAACGTAACACCTAATCAAGAGCTATTTAGCACCTTGTTACGAGTTAGTTCATTGTTAGCACATTGCATACGGTCATGTTTCTTGTTTGACAGGTCGAACGTTGAGGCCGGAAATTTCAATGAGTTGAACGCAGTGCACGTCGCACCACACGATTGTCGTCGCATATCTTTACTACTGTGTCGTTATTATCGTTATATATAGTTTTAAATTATAGCTATGCGGTAGAATTGAAACTAGTAGCGAACCATCGAGAACGTGTCCCTCTAACAAGAGAACAAGTGGAAAGTTGCCTGAGGACCAAAAGTGTGTTTAATTTGTAAACCATAGCAGCGAGGCTTAACAAACTTCCTAACTAGAACCTTGAACGTAGGAAAGCTTATACCTAGTGACATTCATTAACTACCGAAATCCAAGGTATTTAGGCGCGCGGGTTTGCCCAAAATCCCGTGACTTAAAAGCTTCTCTAAAGTCTGACGTTAAACGACGAGTACAAAGTTATTAGATCGCTTAATAAGTTTTGCCCTTTTTATTTCATTAAAAATTTTAAATTACAGCAAATCACCAGGAGTTCGATCATCGATAATGTCTTCTCTTATCAGCTACATATGAACAAATTTTTTAATTGTTATAACACTCCAAGCATAAGTTTGAAAAGTGTCTTTATTGCTGACAGTAACGAGGAATTAAATAAATGTTTTGGCAAAATTTAATTTGAAATTAAATTTATCTCACTTTAATCACTCGAAATGATTTAATAACGTGAGTCAGTATATCATAACTGTGAACGTGTCAACGATCATCCCCCGTGCTCCTCGCTCAGAGTATAATCCGCGCTTCCTCTAACGTGTATCATTCGAGTTTAATCCTTATCGAAGCTGGAGGATGGGGATACCATCAATGAACGTCGAAAAGAGGGAGAATAGGGGTCAAAGTCAAACGGTAACGAAGCTTGGCTCAGTTGTCACGACATCGCTGTACCAGTCGGCCGCATTCAGCCATTTCTGCAATTACCTGTCAACTCTTTCGACGCTGCAACAGGTATTTCACTTGTTCGTAAATAAAGGACAAACCCTTCTCTGTCAGTGATAACGTTTCGATAAGGGAAGATTCAGGCCGTTTCACTCAGTGTGGTTCGGTTTAGCTACGTCAACGAGGAATTTAGAAACTGGGTCGAGCTTCGAGCTGTTACGTATCCCAGCTTTGAGCATAATCTACCTGCCAAAAATATTTCTTTGTTTTCTTTTTTGCTAGAGTTTGGTGATATCTGTAGAATCTTTGGTGAGTTTAGTCGAGTGTCTAAGATATGTTAACAATTGTTTGGACTTGTACAATTTGAGCTTAGATTTTGAGAACTGTTTGAGTTTGAAGATTTGGTGTAAGATTGCTGAAAATCGTTGTTTCGATTTCTAAGATTTTATGCAAGTTTCTAGTTTTTTGCGATTAGGGTTTCGATTGATTACAAGAAAAGACAGTTAAAATTTATCACGGTTGAAGTCTGATGATGAATTATTATAATTGCAATAAAAAGATCGTTTAATCATAATGTTATGGAACACATATACGCCTAACAAGATACAATGACACAGCAATAAGTTGTTAATACTGTAGACGATTAAAGATTATTTGGATTTCGAAGATTTCGTGTAAGATCTTAGAAATTCTTTCAAACATTTGGCCCAAGGTTCTAAAGATTATTAGGGTTCCTAAGATTTTGATGTTAAGATTGTCTTCCTATACAACTCGCAAGTCTCATTTATTTTTTTTTTTTTTAATTTTAGTTGATGTACAGAATCGAGATTCGATGAAAATTCTAAATTCATCATCGTCCAACAACACTATCGTAACATACACTCGTCGCGTTTTTCCGTGAGTATAAAATACCTATATAGAAACAAGATGATAATATAATAAATAATTATATGTGTAATCGTCAAATTTTAAGATTTATTAAACTGAATCATCTCACAAAAGCTTCCAAGTTTGAATGTCACGATTTCAATGTTTAATATTTCTTCAAAGCTCCAAATCTCCAAGATTTCTAGAACACCGAAGATTGTCATGCCAAAACTCTAAACTCTAAAGCTTCCAAAGTTCCGCTTGATACATCGAACGATCGATGCAACGCGATCACCGATCGATCGTGCAGTCAGTTGTCTGGCCGCGACCGCGTAATTGCAAAACTGACTGACAAGAAGACTTGCTGACTTGCCGATGCAAGTGATCGATTAGAAAACTACTGGAATAATATCAGGAACATTGCTGCTTTTTCGTGTATGACTAAACGATGTTACCTTGTCGGAACTTGTGATTTTAATAAATTTTAATTTTTAATACACCTCGTTATTTTAATAAATTTACATACGATGCACGGTGATTAAGCATGTTTTAAGTGCGCGTAATGTTTCCTGTTTAATATTTGCAGATTCTCGAGATTGATCTTTTGTTTAAATACTAACTGTTATTAAGATATTATCATTTGAATGTCTTTCGAAATTACTTTTATTCTTCAAATGCGAACTATTTTATTTTATTTTATTTTATTTTATGAATATAAATATTCATCACATTCTTTGTTCTTTATTTATTATTGAATTGCGAGTGTTCTAGGCATGCCTCGTTTCACTATAATTCATTATAGTTACACACAATTGTGGTTTTATATAAGTATACAATATACATATAGGTATACAGATATACTACGTATACAGATGAACTGTTTCTAAATGAAAAATACAATTTGGATTTATATAAATAATAGTATTCGATATTATTAATATTGCAATAGTAAATATATAGTACTATCATTTTATTTTAGCATATCTAGTATATCTGGCAAATTATTCATAGATTTTATTATTACAAGTCTTGCGTTAGTATTTATTTAATTTAGTAAAA
The DNA here is from genome assembly GCA_905333015.3 of Bombus campestris. Classification (NCBI taxonomy): domain Eukaryota; kingdom Metazoa; phylum Arthropoda; class Insecta; order Hymenoptera; family Apidae; genus Bombus; species Bombus campestris. The sequence goes on along the minus strand of HG995136.1, from coordinate 9,225,295 downwards.
GACTTACATCGATAATAACGTCTTGATTCTTCCTTTGGAAAGCTTTTCTATATTTTCTAACAATAATTCGTATTAACTAATAATATTGCAACGAATAACACCATTACCCCATTTCACATACACATATGTACATATTTAAATAGCAGATTACCTTTACTTTACTACAATCTTTCTACTGAATTTCAAAGTGAGCTATTATTCAAATGAATAATTCAATCATCCATAGCGTGTAGTATAACATTTACTTCTTCATTTTTTTTTTTTATTTTTTCAAAATGATACATAAATAATAAATTGTGCGTACTTTATTATAACACTTCGGTGAAATTCATTCGTAATAGAAAATTTGATTAGCGGATATTTCCTTCAAAAATTTGTTTAAATTGTAAAGGACCAATATAGATGGTACACAATCTTCGCTTCGTTAAAATATCGTTGAAGGCAATGAGTTGTTTCGAAGAGTTAAAGAAACTCAAGAACGAATCTAATTAAACCATATGTTTTCGTCTCGTTTAGATATGGTCTGAAATAAGTACGCCTCAAATGTTAAGAGAAAAGTAAATAACACAATGTTTCTCTTCTGAAGAGCTTTTTAAAAACTATGAAACTACCCCAAATGTCAAGGTAACCGGTAAAACTGTCTCGTACAAACAGAGTAGCATGATCAACCATCACCAGGTTTCTAAGTTTGAATTAGATTTTATTAATATTAATTATCATCCGACCGATGTAACGGAAGTGAGAAATAAATAAATAAAAGAAAATAATAAACAGATAGATAGAAAAATAAATCAAAACAGAAAAATAAATTGTCAACAGATTGCAAATGACGAATAAAAGTAATAATAGAGAGGAGAGAAAATGAATCGATCGAATAGTAAATAGATCGGATAGTAAAAAAAAAAGTATCGTAATTTTACTGGCCGACACTTTCTCTCGGTCAAATATCTTTATAATTAGAGAACTGCTGCAGAAAGGAAGTCAGTGAGTCACTTTTTATGTTCATTCAACGAGGTGTAAGGAACTGAACGCTTTTCTCCTATTGCAATTTCGTCGGAGCTACCAAAGACGTTTTGTTCTCGCTTATTTTATATTAAATTGATATATATGAAATGTTACTTTTTCAAATAAAACTTTGACTAATTTAACGCAAGTAACGATTGGTTACTTTGAAGTTTCATACAGTATTTGATAAAAGCGATGTTCTTGTAAATTCTATGTATCTTTCTGAATGAGAAACTGGTTTACACTAGTTTCATTACAAGCTAAAATAACAAAAATCCTTCGACTCAAGCTACTATAATTTCTTCTAAAGCGTTTTACGTATTAAGAAATTGTCCAGGTGGGATAAAAGGTACCTTTAACCATCCTCATCATAATATTTCCAATCATTTTTATAACACTTTTTCCAAATACGAATTGATATAAGAATAACGCACGAATATGCAATTATTCCTGAGAGCCAATGTGTAATGAAATCTTAATGCCTTCGTTAGAAATTTTCTTAAATTTCAGTAATACACGATTCGAATAATGTAATTTCCAATTACATGAAAATATCTTCAAAACGAACTACCAGTTTATCGAACAAATAAAACGCAGAAATCGTCGTAGGATCACACGTTTAACCTTTTGCACTTTTCCAAGTATGATTATAGGAAGAAATATTATAAAACCCACAAAAGTGTATTATTCTTAACTATGGAATTCGCCAGCTTATCAAAAACTACACCCCCCCCCCAAAAAAATAAGCGTTTTAAATAGAAAAAGATTATTTTATCTTTCTGTATACTCTGAATACAATTTATCCATAAAACGACATTATTTTTAATATCGTTTTATCTCTAATATATTCAACTACGGTTGTATTTTAAAACGAGGCACCAATTTATATAGCAATAATTACGCTCTTAAAAAAGGTGATTTACAAACAAATAATTGCAACCTCTTTTTCCCTATCGTTTGCTTTTTGCGTTTTATTTGTTTCCCTTTTTACAAATTGAACTGATATAGATGAATTGTGTTATTAGAACTTGCGACGAGTATGCGACAGTTATCGCGTTACGTTATTTCTTGATGCGTTGCGCGGACTATAAATAGTGTCCGCTTCTAGCGACGTTAGTCTCGTCCAAACGACAGGCTGTTTAACAGTGTTTTTTATGCATTTGATGTGGCTACATTTTATTCGTGCGATTCGCGTGAAGTCAAACAGAGTTATTGGAAACAACCGAGTGAACGATTGAAACCGCTTTCGAATGTGCGACTAGAGCTTAAAGGTATTGTTTTTGCGAAATAAAGAGCCACTTGAATTTTCTCAATTGCCCGAATGGAGAAGCTTCTTCGTCTTAAAAATCATTTCAAACGACTTGAAAAGAAACATTGTCTGCACTACAGTGGTTAACAGTGGATATTTATGCAAATGCGAGACTTTTATGGAGAATCGAATGTTTATGTAAATGCATTCATTTATAGAAAATTGATAAATTCATTCTCACATCTGTTATTAACCTTTATAATGATACGCAATTAGCCATGCATCATTGCATACTCTGAATATTTTATGCTTTGCGCGTTTTTAAAATAGAAAAAATTTTTTAAATAGAAATGCAATTGTTAAAACTGAATTCTATTGAAAGGAAAGAAATCAATTGAGGAGAGATTTATGGAAAAAACGTGAATCGAGCAAATCAAACCGGAAGATTCAGACATATATAGAACAGTTTCAGTCATTAGCAACGTTTCAATTGATAATTCTAACAGCTTTTAAAGAACTTTATTAGTTTGTTTTAATCTAGTCCAATAGTAACTTAATTTAATGACTAGATTTAAACTGTTATATTTACCAAAGAAATAAAAATTTCATGGTATTTCAAGTAATTAATTGAAAAATACATTTAACACGTATATGTAGGTATATTTACCTTAAACCTATAGACCTTTCTTTCTCGTTTCATTTGATTAGAATATCTATTAAGACTGAATGATCTTTTCTTTGAAAATTCGACGCAGTGTATACTGTGTACGACGACCATACACGCTCTTTTAAAAGAAATGCAAACAGACTTGTTACACAATCTAATATTTATTGTATCTGCTTTAGTTTGCCCAGCACATAATTAATTTTTTCAGTTCCTGCCTATCAAATTAACACCATTCAAAGTTTCCAATATTTTCCACTTCTTTTAATAAAATTCAAAGATACGAGCAAACATAATACGACGATCCATCGATGATCTTTTAAAGAAACGCAAACAATCTTATCAGAGAACCAAATAGAACATCGATTAAGATCTAATATTTCTTCTTTGATAATCTCATCAGATTTAATCAACACGGTACATTTCCCTTCCTAACAGTTTAACTCTGTTTGTCTGTAATAAAGGAACGTTGAAATACAAGTGGGTATATCGTAAATATTTATGAGGGAAATGTAATTAACACAATAGGAAGTAGATATCTGATCAACTCGATGACAACAAGAATTACTACTTGCCACTTTGATATTTTTTTCAAACGAAACAATAATCCATTAAAAGTCAAGGTTGAAAATTGTGTCAGCGATCGTGTACAAAGAATTTTTCTTGAAGAGGACCGGTGAAACCGAACGCGTTTGAACGTTTGGAAAAATCGCGTTTCAGAAAACATGCAAGTCAAGATGATATCGATTAATTAAGGCTCATCACGTTCACTTTACATTATCACGTTTTCTCGAGTCTTGTCGCGATCGAGATGAAGATTGAATAAGACGGCTTCCCGTGGCTATTGGCTGTTTCTCTACTTTAAGTGATTGCGTTATCTTGACAAGAATGAAACCAGTCATTTTTAACTAACTTACTACGAAATTAATTATTTCATTTGAATAAACTCTTTATAGCAACTAAAGTATACGATGTACAATAACTTTAACAATATAGTAAAGTTTCATGGATATACTCACGTATAAGGAAAGAATTTTGTATTATAATTGTCCACGTATTTTTAGGATAATTAGTACGTTATCAGGGGCTCATTCGTTAAAATGAACATTCACATTGTCCTAGTTAGACTGTGCATGCATACGAATTTATGACAAAATCTAACGCGCAGAAGTTAATCTTAAAAATTACAGAACATACATAATTTGGAAAAAAATTGAGAAAATATCTGGAATCGAGTAATTATTAAAAAAAAAAAAAAATAAATAAATAAAAGAAGTAAGAAAGATTTCCATGTTCATAAAAGTGGGAATTTGTATATAACATGCTCAAATGTTTGTAAAAATAATAAGGTCATATCGCTTAGAAAAAATAAAGGTTGTTTGTCATTGTGTTTAACACACGTGTTGTTTCTAATTTTCCGAGAACTAGTTGAAAAGAAAAAATGAAAAAAGTAGCGCCACTGTGATAATCGATTCTTCTCGAAGGCAATACATGAAAATGTACCTTTTCTCACCGTCATAGTCATCCTCATAACTTTCCACAATCTTCTTCTTATTTATCATAATCATCTCGTCATTTTGAATTTACCTAATAAAAACCTTCACTACACATGCATTACACGAGTTTCGTAATTATAATCGCGGAAAATTCAATGATCACTATTAAATAGAATAGCTATGAAGTGAATTGTACCTAACAATGCTACGGAATTTTACAGTTAAACGTTAATTGGGGTAATATTCAATCCAATTTCTATACTTTTTTGACTTAGATTATACTTTCATAATCATCAACAGAAATTTTTGTTCGCAATTTCTACACGAAACTACGAAAATAGGAATAGAGAAATCGATCTTTGCTTCCTAGAAATTTAATGTCTATCACCGTTTTGCTCTCTACACAAATACTGGGAGCTTACGTAAGATCAACTGCAATACAATATCGAACGAATTATCTCGCAATTTCCTTTTGCGCTTACAGTTTCAACAGTCACTTTTGCTTTCTACTAAGATTTGCTCTTCCAACTTTGCATATTTCAATCCTTTTCAATCTGTTTCCGATATACAGGCTTAATATAATGTAAAACGACAATACAACTGAAAACTTTGCCAGCTCCTTCCAACACTACACAGTTTGGAAGTTCCAAGCGTCATAAATAATATTTTTTAGAAGGAAAACTTAACTGTAATAACTCTGCGTTATCATGTACATCAATTTAGCTGTTAAATTATCATTTTTGCAAAAGATCACGGCCGATATGTATTGTTTAAATAAATAAGAAATCACAAGATTCTTCTGAAAGTTATATAGTATACCATTGTAGAGTTGTATATAACGTACGAATTGTCAATGCTATTATTATTACAATGATAATATCCGTATCAGCACTACTTCCAATAATAATATTGTAACAGTAGTCGAGAAACTAGTACATATCGATATCTCTGTTTGAATTGAGTAAGACTAATATTTAGATTTAAGTCTGAAAAATAGCAATATCATATCTCTAATATCTAAATTTACTCCTGAAAGACAGTAATCATTAATGTTACCAATATTAATCGAATATTACAACATATTGAATCAAACATTGCATTTTAAGGCGTTATACATGTACAAAACTGTAACCGATTAATTAGTTTCTTAAGAATTAAACATTCAGAGAAATCTAAGTATATGTTGTATTTGACAATAGAAACGCAAGAAATGTTGATAAAGAAATAATTATTTTCAAAACGATTCACTTTAAATTCTTCGTTATTTTACTATTAAAAGATTAATCGCTTGATGCACATATTCCTAATATACAGTGATATAGAGTGTTCTAATTTGTATAATTATTTTAACAATCAGTCTTTACAGATATAAAATACTTATTTTATACAATAAAAGATCTACATATATTGTACCTTGTAAAAGATAAGAATCTTATATACGTGGTGAGAGATTTTTATCAGGTAGTTTCAAAATAATAAGAGAATAATTACTCCATCCTAATCTGTTCCGAATAGTCAATCCTAAAAGATTGAATCATTTCCATTAATAAACCGAGAAAGAATGTGTGCGTTAAAAAGTTAAACATCAGCAATTCGGTACTGGAAGAAGCCGAAAACTTGTGTAAAAATTCTTGGAAAAATAGAAAAGGCGACTCGACACTGTCGATAATAACCGACCTCTTAACGCAAGAGCTGTTAATTATACGCTCTGCTCGATGGTGCATCATCGCGTTATGCA